>CM033733.1:30774323-33174323 GCA_019671005.1 Hibiscus mutabilis | reverse complement strand
GGGGTGGTATAGATGTTTTAGTAAGGTGTCTAGTGATACAAGCCCTTAAACTAAATTCATACTCCTTAAGGTTGGAATTCTGATAGTGCATCTAATGTTGCGATGTCAAGATGGTTATGATCATGGTCGAGAGGACCGAGTTAAGCGCATGATAGTTAATGGTAGTGATCTTGGGAGTGGGGTCGCCTCAGATTGTCGAGATACAAATTAGTTGAATGGCACCCGAATTGAGAATATGCCCCCTTATGTCGCATAAGTGGTGTCTTCGTTGTGCGTTGTGGTCACCCTGAAGTCTTCAGATTCATTGTAAGAGTTCGCAGCGAAGAATCTTCATCGTTATGTATGGATAAAGGTTTTGTTGCGGGAATGGATAATCTGCTCCCAAAATCGATCGGTGAATGCACGTGGATTGGAGGACCCTTTTATCTGTTTAAAATGAGTCTTTGTTGATACTAGGAGAGTATCATTGCTAATCTTAAGAGCATTCCTCGGAGATAGTGGAATCAGTATCCATTAGTTCATCTGGGTATGGCCGAAGTTAGACGTTCTACCGGTTTAAAGGAAAGCTATCTTCTTAAGAATTGTTGTACCGTAGGAATTGTTCTAGTTAATCAAATGGAGAGTTAGGCAGTGATGTTGAGAGCAAGCTTGAGGGTTCGAGACCTCGATAGAGCCCAGCTTTTAGAAATAAAAATGTTGTATTGTCACCCTTTCATCGTAATCTTCACAGTGACAGCTTCGAGGATGACAATGGGGTTGAGAGATAGGTTTGGCCGATCGATAGGTGTTAATGTGTACAATTTGATGTTCGAGAGCTTTTAGATTACCAGAGTGTTTGTTTGTACTTCGTAGAGGAGTCATTAAGTTCCCTCTTTTCAGGAACATGAGTAGATGTTGAGGTAAGACCAAGTTGGATGCCGGTGCCGTCGTAGTTGTCGGAAGATATCGACCCAGTCGAGTAGTTGGAGATTTAGTTTCAGAGGAACAACTTGAATAAGGTTATTCTCGTATAAGTGATTCGCTCAAGGGAGAGTCAGACTTATTCTCTAGTAAAAAGTTGGTTCGTGAATGTGCTGCCCAACCGTTGATAGTTTGTTAAGCTATTGTAGAAGATCGTTACCCATTTTTGAAGGTGGATAACCCGTCTAACCGAATGTGAAGTGCATGTGTGTTTTTCTAAGATTAGTTTGGAAGGGTGATGTTTATCGCGAGTCGTCCTCGGAGGGACTTCCCGAATGACCGTACCGGGGAATTCTACCGTACTCTGTGCAGCTATTGTTGTTGATCCTGCACAGCCTACCCAAAGGTTCAGGCCGGATTGTAGGAAGTGGGCGATACGTTTTTGTATTTCTATGAGAAGCTCTATGGCACCCACGATTCCAGTAGTAAGTCGTCGGTATATCGCGCGTAACAAATCCTTATTAAGTAATGGGTTTTTAAGGGGGCCAGCTTACGGGCCAAGCATCTCTCTGACCTAATAACTAGTATCGCCTCCCCGCCCTGTTCTATGTGTTGAGGTTAGAAAATTTAATAAATAGATTTTGGGAATGAAGACTTTCTTTTTCTCTTGGAAGAGTGGATGGTGATTTGATGGGGGAAATAGAAAAGAAAAAGATAAGGGGAGAGAGAAAATGGAGGGAAAAGAGAGAAAAGTAGGGGAGAAGCTTTGAGATCCGATCTACGGCCATCAGAGTTGCCGTTCACGACACCACCATCATCTTCTGCCAGCTGAGATGCTTCCTGCGGTGGTCGCCACGTCATCGTCAAAACAGCATTTGGAGGGGGTGAGAGGAGAAAAGTTTAGCTTATGGTAGGATGAGGCATTTTCAGCGGCCAAAATGAAAAATGAAGGCTACCAGCGTGTCCATCGGCATCAAAACAGCCAGGAGGGAGCTCGCTGCCGCCGTCCGGCCACTAGAGGGTCGTCCACGCGTCGCCCCTACGCGTGGGCGTGCGCAGCTACAAGCGGGTGTACCAGGATCTAGTGCACCATGCCACACTAGATCAGGCCACGCGGGTGCACGGTAGTTATGGTGCACTGCGTCGCACCTGTTCGGCCAGTTTGACATGGCCGTTGACCGGTATTGACCGGGCCATTAAATTTTTCTGAGGGACCCTACCCGGGGGTTTCTCGACATTCTGGATCTAATGGCGTAGTCAGTTTTGCCAAATTCGAACCTGGTAAGCTATTTTTAAGCATTTGACCTTTTGAATAGCATAAAAGTTGTATGGAAATAGTGTATGTTCATATTTGTTGATATGCGAGGGTTGCTCGGATTTGGATATCGAATCACATAGAATATTCGGGAAGCTAGGATGAGGATTTTATCAATGTTAGCATAAGGTTAGTACACCTCGAACTCTGAAATGCTTCATAAGCATCATAAGTGTAATTGCCTTGCATGTTAGAAGTTGCAAATTAGGAGATGAGTAATAACCATGTGATGATGTGGATATTCGAGGCTTGGTAATTATTGAGAATGTTGAGACTGTTATGAACTTTAGAGACCGTATAGGATTGTCAAACTATTTGTATGATTATCTGGTTTATGATTGCTATGTGATGATGCCTTGTGTGCTAGTGGAACAATTAATATGTTTGATTGAATATTGGTTAGGGGCAGTGCTGTTAAATATCCGATTAAATGTTTAAAAATTGATAATTAATAATAAATAATTTAAATGCGCTAGCAAAAAACTATAATGACTCTCATAAGCTTTAAGGGTAGAATAGGGCCTCGTAATTAATATTGATGTTGTGAGGATTAATGGATTAATTCCGGCAAATACTCGATAAACTGCTTATGAACTGGTAATTCAACACTAACTGGTTTAAATGCCATTTAAGGTAGAAATTGACGGATATGTTTAACAAGTGGTTATTATTGTAATCAATGAGATAATGTGAATTGATGGAAATAATTGATGGGAATAAATTGTATTATTTAAATTGTACCTTCAAATATTTTAAATTTAAATTAGAGCTCCTTTTTAATATTTTATTTACTAATATATATTTATATATTTTGATCGTTGGTTTTAAATGCTTTTGCAACTTGATGGATTGATCTTGTTTGAAAAGAAATTTTTATGGTTTTGGGTTTGGGCTTGAGGCCCAAATGTGACATCCGGTTCGAGGGTGTTACAATTCTTACTAATACCGTTGCCATTTATATCAACAAGCTCTCAAGCTTACCATCTTGTTTTTCAATTTATTTAGCCCAAAGTATTGAAATAAGAGAATCTAAGTACACGAGTCATCCCCGTATACCCAACCTTCCTTGAGTATACATATACCTAACCTTCCTTGAGTATATATGAATGTTGCACCGAAGTGCTTTAATGTGTACCGAAGTACTCCCGTATACCCAACCTTCCTTGAGTATATATGAATATTGCACCGTAGTGCTTAGAATATTTATATAGATGTTTATGACTCTATGGATAGCCAACTATACCTTTGAATCTCTATATCATACTTGGGCTTTATATCGTTAAATATTTCATCCATGGTAATGTATATCAATATATATTAACATTGGGCAGTTCATACCCGACATAACATTTCAAACTTACTTATGTAAGTAATCAAATGATCAATGCATTTTATATTCCAAATCTTGACATATTTATATTATGTCAATCATATGCTCAATGACATAAATATAATGATAATAAACATTCAGGTAGGCTCATTGCAAGCCATCCCAATAATGTATAAAACATCAATGTATTAGGATGTGTATGCAATTGCACTCACCTTGGCCACTTAACACAATGCCTCACTAAGTCCTAGTTCTATCCTTTCTTTCATAGTACCTCGAACCTTCTTTGATTCAGACTTGACTTCATTAATCACATGAATAAAATAAAATATTTGTTAGATTCAAATCTAACAATACCTTAAACATGATGTCTAATATAATCTTTCGAATATAAAATCTCCAAATATTTTCCTTTCTTCCTTGTACTGTTCAAAAACACATTATGCTCCTTAGTGACCAATTTGAACTTCCATTAATTCTTCCGAACTTGCTGACTAACATTTAAATACAAAATCTTTCAAATTCCATTTTCTAACAGCCTACGCTACCTTCAAAGATTTATTTCTATAAAATAATCTACAACTCGGAATTTGATTTTGTTTGTTCTGAAAGAAACTAGATTCGATAATCTTTTCAACCATATAAACTAATAGCCCAAATTTAACTTGTACGATTTATGACAAATTTTCAAAGCCAAATTCCAGTGCTGAATTTTGGAGCAGACTGCTACTCTATTTTCTGACCTTTCATCTCTTAAAATTTCATTTCTTTTGATATACAAATCGAAATCAGTCGCCGTTTGTTTTAAACGAAACTAGACTGAACCAGAAATACAATGGTATTTGGATCACTTTCTAATCATTTTTATGGAATTTATGGTGAATTTCCAAACTCACTGTCACATACTAAAATTCCAGGCAGATTCATAAATTTGATCTTTAACATCCTTTAACCTTTCCAACACCTCAAATTAACATTCAATTATGTTATTCCAACATTTTCCTTTCATGAAAACTCCAAATTCAACTTGAATACTTAAACCCCAAATTAAACCCTAATTAACAAACTAATATTCCATCAATAATACATCAATTTCACCTTCAATCAAGCATGGAACTAATAGAACGTCACATAATCTTCCATAATTCAATTCTAATTCATTTGGATCCCTAAACCCTAAATTATCTCTCCTCAAAATTCAAGAGTATCCTTCAACAATTCCATGAAATTTTTATACCAATTGAAAGGTAATTCAATGGAGAACAAATTTGTATTTCATGTCTTAACCCTAAATCCAAGCAATTTAGGGAGAAAAAAAATCAAAATTAGCATTCTTACCTTGGCCTCTTGGAACCCCACGCTGAAGAAGATAGAAGAGAAAATTCTTGTATTTTCTTTTTTCCTTTAATTAATTTCATTTGGCCTTTTAAAATCTATAAATATTGAAAATATCATCTAAATAGTAAAATGACTATTTTGCCCTCAAATCTAATGAATCCATAATGTGCCACATGTCATCATCCTTCATCCAATGGCCTAGATTTAATCTTGAGTTAGTAGTTTACCAATTTACCCTTGAACTATATCAATTTCCAATATTTCCCTTAAAACATACTTAAATTCCAATATTATCCCTTGATCCAATGACTAGGATTTAACATGGAAAAATTTATCTAAATCTAAGGGCTCAAAATAAATCTTACCATTTTAATACATGGAAATGAAATTTTTAACCTTACCCTATCATCTTTCAAAATATCCTGAATATTCGATCAGATTATCCGAATATTTTTTTTTAACTTTATCGCTTTATAGCCATTAATACAAACTCCGTACGAAAAATCCAGATAACACGAAAACATCATTCTTGGGGGTAAACTATTCATTTATGGAGTTAAAGTATATAACTTTTGAAAATTACACTTTGGTCCCTAAACTTTTCCAAAGTTTATACTTTAGCCACAAAACTTTCAAAATTTACATTTTAGCCACTAGACAAAAATTGGGATATTACAATTCTCCTCCTTAAGAAAATTCTTCCTCGATTTTTAATACGTATTTGGTTCAAAAGGCGAGGAAACTGCTTTCTCATATCTTTTTCTCTTTCCCAAGTCGTTTTTTCGACTTCATGATTTTGCCAAAGAACTTTAACAAGCGGGATCATCTTATTCGTTAGTTCTTTGACTCCATGTGCAAGAATATTTACCGATTCTTTCTCGTAAGTCAAATCTGGCTGAATCTCTATTTCCTCTAATAACATGTAAAGGATCTGATCGATATTTCTTGAGCATCGATACATGAAATACATTATGAATCTTGTCCTTTTTCAGAGGTAAGGCTAGCTGATAAGCCACCGAACCAACTCTTTTCACAATCTTATATGGTCCAATAATTCTCTAACTCATCTTCCTTTTTTGCCCAAATCATAACACCTTCTTCCAAGGTGAAACTTTTACGGAATACTTTATCCTTAACTTCATATTAAATATCATTTCTTTCAAGATCAGCATATAGTTTCCATCATTCTAAAGCAATTCTAAGATTACTTCGAACTATTCTTACTTTATTCTCTGTATCCTGAACTGAATCAGACTCAACCACCTTTTAGTTCTCCTTTTTAACTTATTATCATCGGGGATATAAATTCTCCCTCAATAATATAAACATCCTTTAGACTTAACATCAAAATCTTTAATTTTCCCTTTTCACCTTATTGAATTCTTTCCAAGCATATCTTAACTTTCATTTGTAAATCTTTGATCTAATTTGTCAAAGTAGACTTGAACTGAAGCTGTGTAATCAATACATTATTTTCCTCCAAGGATAATTGGGCATTTAATGCTTATAAGGCAAAGAATGACTTTTGGCTAAATACATCAACTACTACTTTAGCCTCATTACATCAATACACATCCCAACCTATTATGGGACTATCATTAAATAACATGGAATCCTTATTAACTTCGTATTAATACTAGTGCTACCATCTTAACTTTGAAGCCTTTATTTTCACCATTTTCAGTTTGTTCTAACCTTGGCAACATTTTTCATCTTTCAATGAAAATCTTTAATCCAACCTAAATGAATGGGTCTGAGCTAAAGTTCTGTAATTAACATACCGATCTTTTTCCAATACAATTGCATATTCATTGCTCTTAAACTAAGTTATTGGTTACCATATTGGCGTTTTCAAGATAGTAGTCAATCACAACATCATAATCCTTGAGGATGGGTCTGATCTTTTTCGGTCATCAAGCATTTTTGAACTTTTATAATCTTGAAGACATAACATCTCTCACCATATAAATGATGACACCAAATTTTAAAGCACATACTACTGTGTCTAACTCCAGATCATGAGTCGAATAATTTCTCTTATGAGTCTTAATTTGCCAGGATACACATGCCATGATACACATCCTTAAGATAATAGTTTCTTTAAAAAATACTACTGAATCACATTGATCGAAAAATTTGATTTTTCCCTCATCATTACAATCTCCAAACTTTCTAGTTCCTTTCAAGTTTATTCATTTCAAGAAAAAAAATAATGACATAATAGGCCCATAATCATTCCATGCCTAGCGAAATCGCAATTCATAAAGAGGCAACTTCATTAAACTTACTAAAAAACTGATTTTGTTGAATTACTATCGAGTAATTCTTATAAATCTGACTTACCCTTGTGCTATGTCCCAAGGGATAAGTTAATATCATATTGAGTTTTTTCCCAATCATCACAACGAAGCCCTTCTATCATCATCTTTATATTTGTTAAACCAAAAACCTATCGACATTGGTTTTCCATTAATATCCCACCTGAAGTCCAGCACTTCAAAACTTCCCTGCTCTCTAGCAATAAAAGTCTAAGGAAATTGGGGTTGAATTTCATCTAAAATTATATCCAAGATTCGAAATAATAAACCTTGGATTAGCTAGGAATTTCCAACTACACCAGCACATTAATATCATATTGAGCAAAAAGCGATTAATGATTAATCTTCTTAATACTTTTATGGGCCTTATTCTTACCTAACTGTTCGATCGCTCTGTGCGATCTCTCAACTTCGGACATCTATAACTTTATTCAATCAATTCAATAAGCAATTGCATCATGTCACTCAAGCATCAATACAGTAATAATGACATCCTAGTGGCATGTATACACTTACTGATTGACAACAAGCTCGGTTTGGATCCAGAACCGGTTAAACTTGTAGCTCTGATACCAATAAATGTAACGCCCCCTTGTCGACTCCGATCAACAGATTCAAGTCAGAAATGTCACAAAACAAATACAATGTTGACAAAGACCTTTTTAAAAAATACTATAAAATTTAAAACCATAAAAAATATTTATATTGACTTAAAACACAAAATTGGAGCTCATTTACCTTTCAAAAATAACAAAATAGTTAATCAAAAAATAATAGACTCTGAACTAAAATAGAAAATTTTATTACATTTATACATACCACTAAAATTAATTAAAAACCTCAAGTAGAATGTCATTACTGTGGTAACTTGATGAAATTCTCTGAACTTGATGCAACGCTTTGCTTACTCCAATATCTTGAACCACCTACGTGTGCACAATCAAACACACGCTAAGTACGAACTTAGTGAAGCAATAATCAAGATAAAAAACAACTAAATAAGCTTATTCAATTTCATGACTTATTAAACCTCAAGGCTGCATAAATATAAAACATACCATATGCCAATATACTAATCTTTATATTGCATTAGTAATGATGTATTGCATGTCAATGCCATAAAATTTCATGCTTGTCCATTTGTCATAATATGCCATGTATGCATAAATGCATGAATATATATATATATATATATACCATGATACAAGCTAATGAATATGCTTGTTCAATTCCTTTAACACCATATCAATACTTACCATTAATGTTAATCTTTCAAGCTTAACTAACTTACCATTTTCATGCATGTTAACATAAGTAACATCACATGTACTAACATATATCAAAGTAGTAAGTTTAATTCTTACCAATACCGTCGTCATTTATGTCAACAAGCTCTCAATCTTACCATCTTGTTTTTCAATTTATTTAGCCCAAAGTATTGAAATAAGAGAATCTAAGTACACGAGTCATCCTCGTATACCCAACCTTCCTTGAGTATATATGAAAGTTGCACCGAAGTGCTTTAATATGTACCGAAGTACTCCCATATACCCAACCTTCCTTGAGTATATATGAACCTTGCACCGTAGTGCTTAGAATATTTATACAACTGTTTATGACTATGTCTAACCAACTATTATGACTATGTCTAACCAACTATACCTTTGAATCTCTATATCATACTTGGGCTTTATATCGTCAAATATTTCATCCATGGCAATGTATATCAATATTTATCAACATTGGGTAGTTCATACCCGAAATAACATTTTAAACTTACCTATGTAAGTAATCAAATGACCAATGCATTTTATATTCCAAATCTTGACATATTTATATTATGTCAATCATATGCTCAATGACATAAATATAATGACAATAAACATTCAGGTAGGCTCATCGCAAGCCATACCAATAATGTATAAAAAATCAATGTATATATGTATGCAATTGCACTCACCTTGTGCACTTAACACAATGCCTCACTAAGTCCTAGTTCGTTGCTTTCTTTCATAGTACCTCAAACCTTCTTTTGATTTCACTAATCACATGAATAAAATAAAATATTTGTTAGATTTAAATCTAATAATACCTTAAACAAGATGTCTGATATAATCATTCGAATATAAAATTTTCAAATATTTTCCTTTCTTCCTTGTACTGTTCAAAAACTCATTATGGTCCTTAGTGACCAATTTGAACTTCCATTAATTCTTCCGAGCTTGCTGAATAATATTTAAATACAAAATGTTTCAAATTCCATTTTCTAACAACTTGCGCTACCTTCAAAGATTTATTTCTATAAAATAATCTACATCTCAGAATTTGATTCCGTTTGTTCTGAAATAAACTAGATTCGATAATCTTTTCAACCATATAAACTAATAGCCAAATTTAACTCGTACGATTTATGACGAATTTTCAAAGCCAAATTCCAGTGTTGAATTTGGGAGCAGACTGCTACTCTATTTTCTGACCTCTCGTCACTTAAACATTCATATATTTTGATATACAAATCGAAATCAATCACCGTTTGTTTTAAACGAAACTAGATTGAACTAGGAATACAATGGTATTTGGCTCACTTTCTAATCATTTTTATGGAATTTATGAAGAATTTCCAAACTCACTGTTACATACTAAAATTCTGGGCAGATTCATAAATTTGATCTTTAACATCCTTTAACCATTCCAGCATCTCAAATTAACCTTCAATTATGTTATTCCAGCATTTTCCTTTCATGAAAACTCTAAATTCAACTTGAATCCTTAAACCCCAAATTAAACCCTAATTAACCAAATGGTATTCCATTAAGAATACATTAACTTCAACTTCAATCAAGCATGGAATTAATAGAACATCACATAATCTTCCATAATTCATTTCTAATTCATTTGGATCCCTAAACCCTAAATTATATCTCCTCAAAATTTAAAAGTATCCTTCAACAGTTCCATAAATTTTTTATAAGAATTGAAAGATAATTCAATAGAGAACAAATTTGTATTTCATGTCTTAACCCTAAATCCATGCAATTTAGGGAGAAAAATCAAAAGTAGCATTCTCATCTTGGCCTCTTGGAAACCAATGCCGGAGAAGGTAGAAGAGAAAATTCTTGTATTTTCTTTTTTTTCCTTTAATTAATGTCATTTGTCATTTTAAAATCCATAAATATTGAAAATATCCTCAAAATAGTGAAATAACTTTTTTTCCCTCAAATTCAATGAATCTATAATGTGCCATATGTCATCATCCTTCATCCAATGGCCTAGATTTAATCTTGAGTTAGTAGCTTTCCAATTTACCCTTGAACTATATCAATTTCCAATTTTTCCCTTGAAACATACTTAAATTCCAATCTTATCCCTTGATCTAATGGCTAGGATTTAACATGAAAAAATTACCTAAATCTAAGGGCCCAAAATAAATCTTACCATTTTAAGACTTGGAAATGACATTTTTAACCTTACCTATCATCCTTCAAAATATCCTGAATATTTGATCCGATTATCCGAATAATTTTTTTCGAACTTTATCGTTTTATAGCCATTAATACAAACTCCGTACGAAAAATCCGGATAACACGAAAACGTTATTCTTGAGGGTAAACTATTCATTTATGGGGTTAAAATATATAACTTTTGAAAAATTACACATTGGTCCCTAAACTTTTCCAAAGTTTATACTTTAGCCACAAAACTTTCAAAATTTACATTTTGGTCGCTAGACAAAAATTAGGATATTACACAGCGAGTACAGTGTGGTGGAGCTACTCAGTAAGTAGCTAGCCCAAATTTTAGTGCTTGATCTCCTATTAAATTCAGAAAAACACCGTGAAGCATTGTTGAAGGTCTTGAACCAAACCTTTGTTTCAAGTGATATCTCGGCCGGCAAGTTAGACCGAATAATCAGCCATATCACTGCAGATAATTACATAACCTTCAGCGATGATGAAATACCAGAATGAGGTATGGGGTCCACCAAGGCTCTAAACATTACCACCCATTGCAAAGGCCATGTACTACTAGGAGTGCTTATTGATAATGGCTCCACTTTGAACGTCATGCCTTTGGCTACTTTACAATGCCTTTCTATCGATAGTTCGCATATGAAACCCTATCAGAATATAGTATGAGCATTCGATGAGACCCAACGAGATATGGTCGGGAAAATTGAAGTACACATACTCATTGTCCCGAGTGAGTATACTGTCGACTTTGTGGTTATGGATATCCGACCATCCTATAATTGTTTGTTGGAAAGACCATGGGTACACTCTACCGATGCTGTTCCTTCTTCACTACATCAGAAATTGAAGTTTTTTATTGAAGGGAAGCTAGTAACAGTTAACATCGAACAAGACATTATTGCTTCGATAACTTCCGATGTATCGTATATTTAAACCGATGAAGAGGTAGTGGAGTGTGCCTTTAGAGCGTTGAAGTTTGTCAATGTCACTTTTGTTGCTAAAGGGAAGAGGATTACATGCCCTAGGCTATCAAATTTTACTAAGATAGTGATGTTGGAGACCTCGGGAAGAGGAGCAAAGAAAGGGAAAGGCTTGGGAAGAAATCTGCAAGGATGCCTGCGAGCTAAAGGCATCATTAACAAGAATTATCATTTTAGGCTAGGATACAAGCCCAACTTCTTGCAAATGAAACAAGAATTGAAGAAGAGAGAAGAAAAAAGGAAGGCTCAGTTCAAAGGGGAAGACATTCTATGGGGGGCAATAACTTATGTTGACATCAATAGTGTTTTTGTATTCGGTGGAATAGTGAACCCTGAACTGAAGGTGCAAGAAGCGAATTAAGAGAGTGAAAAGTTCCTCAATGAAGAGTTGATTAGTGAAGCTATGGAAGTGATGGATGTTAATGCAGTCTTCGAGGACGACAAGACTGTCCAGCCCTTGATCAAGATCCGCCCATTCTTCCCAGGGTAAGAGCTCAACAATTGAACATGTGTGGACATGCCTGTAGTTTTTAGGTCCAAATCAAAGTAATGCTCAGAACAACCTTGATGTTTTTGCCTGAGAGCAATAGGG
Source organism: Hibiscus mutabilis (assembly GCA_019671005.1). Classification (NCBI taxonomy): domain Eukaryota; kingdom Viridiplantae; phylum Streptophyta; class Magnoliopsida; order Malvales; family Malvaceae; genus Hibiscus; species Hibiscus mutabilis. The sequence goes on along the minus strand of CM033733.1, from coordinate 33,162,080 downwards.
ATCTTTTGTAAAAGGGTAGCTATGTCAAATTTTATTTGCTTTCAATGAAAAAGTATGCTTTCTATATTTCTTTCTCAAATGGCAAACATAACATTCATTGATTATTTGTTTATTGTTTATTCATTTCATAAACTATTCATTTCTATTCCCAATACATATTTTCGAACTCGTGCAGGCCCTTTAATATTAATTGTATGAATGATTTTGAATATAATCTCGGGGTAGATTTTGAACAATCCATGTGCTTGGCAGAAATCGATGAAGAAGATGACAAAGTAGAATATGAGGTCCCAAATGAATTGTTAAGATTGATGGAAAGTGAAGAGAAAAATCCTGCCACATCAAGCAGAGTTAGAAATCATGAACTTGGGAACCGAAGAGGAAAAGAAAGAGGTGAAGATCAGTACTACTTTATCATCAAAAGTTACACGGGATTTGGTGGAACTGCTTTTAGAATTCAAAGACGTATTTGCTTGGACATACCAAGATATGCCAAGTTAAAACACGAATATCGTGGTATAAAAACTTCTTATAAGGCCATAATATAAGCTTGTCCAACAAAAACTTCAAAGAATGAGAACATGTATGTTGCTAAAGGTTATAGAAGAAATAAAGAAGCAATTTGAGGCCAGATTCTTGAAAGTTTCTAAATACCAGAGTGGGTAGCCAATATAGTCCTGGTGCCAAAAAAGGACGGGAAAGTATGCATGTGCATGGATTATAGAGACCTCAACAAGGCAAGTCCCAAAGATAATTTCCCTTTGTCTCACATTGATACGCTAGTTGACAATACTACGGGGCATTCTTGGTTGTCATTCATGGATGGCTTTTTGGGGTACAATCAGATTAAAATGCATCCCGAGGATATGGAAAAGACCACATTTGTGACCATGTGGGGCACGTTTTTTATAAGGTAATGGCTTTTAGATTAAAGAACACCAAGGCAACTTATCAAAGAGCCATGGTGACCTTATTCCATGACATGATGTATAAGGAGATCGAGTTGTACGTGGATGATATGATAGCCAAGTCACGGACCGAAGAGGAACACATCTAAAATTTGCGAAAGCTGTTCCAAAGGTTGAGAAAGTCTCAATTAAGCTCAACCCAGCTGTTAAGTGTCTAAAAGTACTATTTTTATTACCCTTTTTATTCTAATTATTGCTAGACTTAGGCTCATATTAGTTGCATTATTAGTCATTCATGCATGTTTGCATCATTTCCTTGGTGGACAAGCTTGATTTCATATCTTGCTCAATTTTGTGGAAAAAGGAACTGCTTTGGTGTGTTTTTGTGTGTGTGTGCATAATCACTTGCCAAAACAAGGCTGGAACCAGTTGCCAAGGCAATGCATGAAAGAGATGCCGAGCTAGTTGCCAGGGCAATTTTTGACAAGGAATAAGATGATATAGTAGTCAAAATCGATGACTAGATAAGCCCAAGATGACGTGGAGCAAAGCTAAATCCCAAAGGAGTTTGATTTCCATGAAGAGGTTAAAGAGAAATTAAATCCCAAGAAGATAGAAGAAGTTCTAGAAGGAATTTAAATATAATAATGAATTATATTCTTTAAAGATAATTTAATTCCAACTTAACTTCCTCCTCAAAAAAGACTTTGACCTAACCCTATAAATTCAAGACCATGCCGTCAACTCCAAAGGGGGAGAGAAGAGAGAATTTTCGACAAGATCAAAGGGGGAGATATCGACAAGGCTCAACCATTCTTCATCTTTTTCTTTCTTGTTCCATTAGGTTTATGCTAGGAATTCTTTATCTTGTGTTTCTTTGGAACCTAGCCATGAACTAAATCTATTTGGCTAAGGTTATTGTGTTTTGTGGTTGTGAGAAACAATTGGATTTTGTTTAGGTAATAAGAGTTTGCACTTTCAATTCAAGGTTTACTCATTCTTGGTTCTTATTCTTGTTTGCGAGTGAATTGGGAAAAGATCTCGTAACTTCATCTATTTATCTAATATCGGGAGAGTTAGATTCAAGAAATGAGTATGGTCTTTATTCAATCTATTGATGGTGAAGATTAATCCGGCTTAGGAATAAGTTAAGGATTTCAACGGCTAAGAGGAGCACAAGATTGGTTGTTGTCCACCCTTGATTCACGCAGGGATGTATTATCAAGTCATGCACAAATAGCTAGAGTTTCGACTTAGGGATAAGAAGAAACCATTAAAGAACGCTCCGCCGAACCTTGAAGTTGTTGACCAGCCGCCTAAGTAGTTGCCCAGCTAGTCGCCCAGGAAACCATCGATTAGTTGCCAAAGCAACCTCACTGTGCAAGTTGCCACGGCAACTGAGTTGCCCTTGCACTCTTTTACCAAGACGATCCAATCGGCTATCACTCCTCAACTCACGATAACCTGGCCTATTCTCTCTCATTTAATTACATCTTCTTTTACTTATTTGCTTTCTAGTTTAGTTGTTAGTTAAACTCCTACAATCTTCTACTTGTGTTTCTTTTACTTTTTACAGTGCAAGAGTTTAGATTCTTGAAATGGCACCAATCCCTGTGGAGATGATATCTTTTATACTATAACTTGCGACGTGTACACTTGTACAATTACGGAGCACTTATTACGTGCAACACCAGCCAAGTGTACCTTTGTAGTTACGTCTGGGAAACTCTTAGGTTTTGTGGTTAGCCGAAAGGGAATTAAGATTGACCCCGATAAGGGGAAAGCAATTGAGGATCTCCCGCCACCTCAAACACAAAAAGAAGTTCGAGGATTCTTAGGAAGGTTAAATTACATCTCTCGGTTCATCTCCCAGTTGACCGATAAATGTGATCCTGTCTTCAGACTGATCCAAAAGAACAATCCAGGGATATGGGATGAAGATTGTCAAGAGGCACTAGAGAAGATCAAGAAGTATTTGACCAATGCCCCAATCTTAGTAGCACCGGTGCCGGATAGGCCATTAATTTTGTACTTGACAGTGTTTGAGAATTCAATGGGTTATGTGCTAAGGCAATATGATGAATTGGGCAAGAAAGAAAGGGCTATTTATTACTTGAGCAAGAAGTTCTGTAATATCCCAAAATATGGCTTAGAAGTATGTTACCAATTCAAGAGTGACTTATATTGATCTAGTTATCCATGGATTAGAAAAGAATGGAATGAATTAGGGATCAAATTGGAACAAAGAAGAAATGGATGACCAATTGTAGAGGGACTTAATCAAATAGATGTTTAAAGTAGAAGTTTGCATGGTTAATTTACCCTATTAAGCTAAGTGGAATCCAAGTGTCTCTTTCATGTTTAGTTTATGATGAATAATGATATTTTCTTTTAAAATAAAAATAGAAAATATGGGGGAGAATGGAGGGGTTATACGGCTAACTAAGGAAAGAAGAAAGAAAGAAAAAAATGGTTATCTTCGTCATCTCTCATCTCCACCGAAATGTTCCATGGGAGGAAAGAGAGAATGAATTTTGAGCTCTCCTTCTCCTTTACTTTCAACCGAACCCCATGGCTAAGTTAGAGTAAGCTTCTTCTTTTCATTTTGGTAACACCAATAAATTTTTGTGAATGATGGTGATGCTGATTTTATTAGATTTCTTCAAGGGTTAGAGTTAACGTTTTGAATATATGCTGATAATGAAATATGTTTGGTATTTGATACTTGGTTTAATTTGTGAAATTGCTAGCCTAAATAATTATGGTCACCGAATGCATGAAATGTGAAATACCCATGAGTTTGGCAATCGATTAGAAGTGAAGAATGGAAAGAACATTGGTATTCGTGGAAGCTCTTTTTAGGTGATTATTTTGGAGCTTTAATATATATTAAAGCTTATATCAATGTATGTTAGTAAGATAATAGTTTGTTTGTTAGAAAATCCATTAATCCTAATTATTATGTTGGTAAATTAAGTTGAAAATAGAAAAATATGCACTTGGACCATGTTATGGAATTGTTTTGATTGTTAACTGAAGGTTTGTTTATTTACTTTCATTAGTGTCCAGTATAAAACATTGCAACGATTCTAATGAACTGTTATTTTATGCATAATTGGATTAAGGGGACTTTGGTGAATCAAGGTTCGGAAGGAGTAGAACTAGCTATAATTTGGGGATTAGGATATTCCGTAACTTCGGGATATCAGGTGAGTGTAGTTATGCATTTGGGATGACAGGATGTCATCCTAATCCTTATTTAATTGATTACTATGTTTTAAATGTATACATTTTGCATAAAGCTCAAGTAGAGCACATTTGGGGTAAACATACACTCATGGCATAGCATTTCTGTTAGTCTTTTGTTAATGTTGCATTTCATATGTACTTTTACTTGCTATGTTATGATGTATGAAAGTGAAGATAAACTATCTTTGTGATAAAACTTGAAGCTAACTTCTAACCTATAATGCTATAAGATTCTAATGAAGGAGTTGAATCTCAATGTTATAAGTTCTCGAATTCTAAAGCCTTAAGGAGCTAAAAGGTTCATCTCATATTTTAAGATACTAAGAAAATAAATAAGTAAGATTACTTGTGTCATAACATACCTCTCGCTAAAAAAAAGTATTTTTGAAGTATTTGTTGTTTTTCGGATATAAAAATGTTTATTCCATGGGGGTTTTAAAAAACGTGTTTTATTTAGAAATTGGAGTCGCCACCGGCCACTTAGGTAGGCCGGACACCATAAAACCAGAGATTTGAAAACTGTTAGGTTCGGGAGTCGGTTACGAATGGAGAAGGATTAGCACCCCCACACCGCCGAAAATTGGTACTTTAATAATGACCGCTTTATTAATATAAGACTTTTCGGATTAAAGTGACAATTAAATTAAAATTTGGTTATAAGTGCGAGTAAATTTTAAAGGCCCCGTTATCCGAGAGTAAACGCCCAACCACTATCACTACGCCTGATACTGGCCCCGTTTACGCTCGGATAAAAGGGCACCGCATTGGCCATTTATATATCTCGATATGCAATCTTAGTGAGCTAAATATAAAACAAACAAAACACATTAACATGACAACTTAAGAGACATAAAAATATGAATACTACAAAATTTAAACAAAATAAGTAAATGCATGAACATAATATATCGCAATAGTAAAACTAAGTATGTACATGAACATAAAAAGAAAAACATGCTTATTTTGTTACGTAAATACGATCCACAACTAAAACATGTGCATGATATAAGCAACATGATGCTAGATTAATGAAACATCAATGTCACGATAATACAATTAAAACATACATATGGCATTTTTTCACATCACAATACAATAAAAACAACACACCGTGTAAAAAAGAAAAAAGGCACACTAACATATAACCTAAAGACAAAAGGGATAAAACAAATAATCGCACATACATAGCACACTAACTAAACCGAGACATAGCGCGAGACCAACGTATATACAACATGAATAGATAAAATAAGACATGAAAACAAGATATACCATACTTTAATACGCATACTACGAAGACATTAATTAATCATGCCATAAAACACATTCAAGCATCAAATGAATGACATGAACATGTTAAAACATAATAAAAGGACATAAATATCTAAACATGAAGGAGAACCGAATTGCATTAACAAGAAAAATAGAGGGCAAAAATATTAAAAGAATAAAGGGCGCATTTAAGGATCAAATTTTAAACTGGAATCAACTTGCGAGGATTGGAAATGTAATTAAACCAAGGGGCATATTCAAACTGAAAATATCCAAAACACGGGATGACTAAGCGTGTAAATTGACCATTTTATAATTGATTTCAGTTAATCAAGGGACCAGATTAAAATTACATGAAAATATACGAGGACCAAGGGTGTAAATAGCTCAAAGGGCGAGACTGTTTTCAAAATTCACAAAGTGCGGTGGGATTTATGATGCTATTTACCCATTTTCATTTTATTTCCCTTCTATAAAACCAATAGCCGGCCTCTCCTTTTCATTTTTCCTTCATTTTTTGAACCTTAAAGAGAGAGGGCTCTCTCCTTTCCCAGTTTCCAGAAGATAAACACCCCAAAAAAACTTGAATCGCCGCACTCCGTCGGTCTCAGGCGAGGTTCGGCCGTACGAACACCTCAAGCCTTCCTAGACCGCGGTGGTTCTACAACGAAAAACCTAAACAAAGACCCCTTTTTGGACTCCACAAAAAGGACTTCCGCTATTATTTCGAAGGGAAAACATGGCTCACCCATGGGTTCATCGCCGGTGAAACACACTCGACAAAGGTAAAAAAAACTTCTCTTTTTTGCTTTTTCAGATCGTTTCTTTTACATGCATGAGATGAAGAAGAGCAAGAAAACGGGAAATTACCACTGAAACTCTTTGTATTCCTTTTTTGTGTGTTTTTTTGAAAATGGACTGATAACTCATCTTTTTTGTATTTCTTTTGATTCTGATTTTTTGTTACATTCATCTCTCCTCTTTTTCATATCCGAAATACATGTATAAAAAGAACTAATATCTACTTCGGTTGATGTTTGCCCATGCTTTTGATCTGACTTAGAGTTTTTCTTTTGATTTTTGCATGTCTGGATGGTACGGCAGGTGAGGGGTGGCGTACACGGCAGCAGAGGGTGGTTGGAGGCGTGAGATCTTTATTTAGCAGATTTGTTCTTGGCTGTTGGATCAATTTTGATCCAACGGTTGAGATTTTCTTGAAGATCGACGGCTCAAATGTTCTATAGGGACTGGAAAATGGCACCAGATATTGACACATGGCGCGTGGATATGAAAGGCCTTGCACGTATATCAAACGCGAGCGTGGGAGTTCAATAGCCCGCGCGTGGGCTTCACGCGGCAGATGAGGGGTCTTTCATGCTTCAACCGTGGCCGTTGGATATAGATCTGATCCAACGGCCCTCGTGCAGCTGTGCAAAATAAAGGGAAGGGGTCAGATATGGATTAGGGTTTCTGAATTAGATTAGGGCTTGGCTGAGTTAGGCCCAATGTAACACAATTTTTGGGTTTTATAATATATTGGATTGGACACTAATAAAATTGGGTCTTATTTTATTATCTGTTTATATATATATGTGATAATAATATTAATAACAATAATACAAATATGATAATGCATACATATATATATTCGTACGCGCACACATATACGTATGGCATACCGACATTAATATACATTACACGCCCTTAGTTAATATAACATAAATGTACATGCACTCCTAATTATACACATAACTAATATAAACATTCACATGTTACACAGTCACACACAATGCACACATAAACATACATGCGACACACATATACTATAATAAATATTAACATATACATAAACTTAATATGTATAATAATCATGCACTCACACATATCAGACGTATATATTTTACACACATTAATTACATATGTATAGTAAACATATAATATAACATGTATACATGCAATAATAATACCCCATTAATTGGTACACTAATATATTAACAATATTTACAAACCGGATAAAAATGAGTGATTACAGTTGCCCCTCTTTGCTTGTTCTTGTGAAACGAGAACAAAGCAAAGACCAAAAGTACTCATTTTTATCCGACTTCCCGGTTCACGACTTCAGAATCACGTGTTCTTCTGGAACTCTCCGCTTTTCCTCGGCCGAATCTTCAGGCTCGTAAGTTCTCCCTATATAGAACTTCTTCACCTTTGGTTCTTCTTTGAGATTTTGGAGTTAGGGCTCTTCCTATATGGAGCCTTTCACTAGGGGCTCAAAAACGTAGGCTTCTCCTTCATATAACCTTTGTCTTCGATTTTTCTTTTTTTCTTTTTCCTTCTTTCTCTGTTCTTTTTGTCCTTTTCTCTTTTTTATCTTTTTTAATTCTTTTTCTATTCTTTTTCTACTTTTTCTTTTTTTTTCTCTTTTGTCTTCTTTTTCTCTTCTCTCTCTTTTCTATTTTTTTACGAGGTTGTTGATATCTTTGGACTTACGCTACTAAGGCCGCAACATCATGCCCGAAGGACTTATTGATGTCCCGAAGGACTTATCACCATGCTCGAAAGACTTAATGGTGGCCCGAAGGACTTAACACCGTGCCCGAAGGATTTAACATCTGGCCTCACGCCGCTATGGCTGCCGTCGTCTGGACTCACGCTACTAAGGCTGCCGCATCATGCCCGAATGACTTACTGATGGCCCGAATAACTTATCACCATGCTCGAAAGACTTAATGATGGCCCAAAGGACTTACCGATGACCCGAAGGATTTAACATCTGGTCTCACGCCACTATGGCTGCCGTCATCTGGCCTCAAGCTACTATGGCTGTCGCATCATACCCGAAGGACTTACTGATGGCCCGAAGGACTTATCACCATGCTCGAAAGACTTAATGGTGGCCCGAAGGACTTAACACCGTGCCCGAAGGACTTACCGATGACCCGAAAGATTTAACATTTGGTCTCACGCCGCTATGGCTGTCGTCATCTGGACTCACGCTACTAAGCCTTCCGCATCATGCCCGAAGGATTTACTGATGGCCCGAAGAACTTATCACCATGCTCGAAAGACTTAATGGTGGCCCAAAGGACTTAACACCATGCTCGAAGGACTTACCGATTACCTGAAGGGTTTAACATCTGGTCTCACGCCGCTATGGCTGCCGTCATCTAGCCTCACGCTACTATGGCTGCCGCATCATGCCCGAAGGACTTACTGATGGCCCGAAAGACTTATCACCATGCTCGAAAGACTTAATGGTGGCCTGAAGGACTTAACACCGTGCCCGAAAGACTTACTAATGACCTGAAGCATTTAACATTTGGTCTCACGCCGCTATGGTTGTCGTCATATTTCCTTTCTTTAGTAAATTCTTTGACAATTCTTCAAATACCTGTCTAGAAACAAGCAAAAATTGGCATGCTTCTATCCATATGATGCATGCAATGTCGTACTTTTGTTTTCTTCTTTTTCTTTTTTCTTTTTTCTTTTCTCTTATCTCTATTTTTTCTTCTTTTTTTTCTCTCTTTTGCCTCTTTCTTCTCATTCTCTTTTTATCATCATTTTTCTCTCACTCTCTTTTCTTTCTTTTTCTTATCTCTTCTATTTTCTTCTCTTTTACTGTTCTAAAGTCTTATGCTCCTTAATGTTATTTCTCAGATTTCCTTTCTTCTCTTCTATTGTAGTATGCCCTTTGATCAGTTACTTATTTGATTCATGTCTTTTAACCCTTTCGCGATATAATTCTCTCTTTTTTTCCTTTCTCTTTTTTTCTTTCTTTTTTCTTTTTGTTTTTATTTTTAGACATGTTTTAAAATCCTATGCCCTGAAAAGTCATTCTTTGGATTTCTCCGTTTCCTTCCTTTTTTGCAATATGCTCAGTTTTGATCTTCATTTCTGTCAATTTTTGTTGAATAAGTACCCGCTCTTGTTCTTTTGCACGAACACTTGCCTTTCTTCTTCGGGGTCTCTACCCGCTTCACAAACAAACCCTATATCATGCATGTGTAGAGATTCTTACCATTCTTCCTGTTTTGCATTGCCCCACTCGATCATGAGCTTGGCTACCTTCCAACTCCTTTGACCCAACATTCTGAGTATTTGTTAGTTTTGTCATCGGGGTGAGCAAAATGCTTCTATGTTCTGAACTTAATCTCAATCTTCTGAACTTAAGCTCTTGACGAGAACCATTTCTCGATCCCTATGCTTTAATTCTTTGGAGACTTAATGTTTACCTCTTACTATCCCCCGTATTTTGTAATCTCATTCTCATCCTGGTTTGTCCTTCATTTTCTTGAACCAACCAAGGCATCATAGCTGAAACCCGCTCCTTGTTCTTGAGCTGTCTGACACGTATGCTCTTGTCATCATCTTTATCCTATACATTGTGGGGTCGTTTCTGGTTAGGTGCTCCAATAATATCTGTAACCTTGTGTTCTGGATCTTATCTTTGAAGTAATACATGGAAATCTTTGTTGCTTTAACTTGTCAATTTGTTGATTGGCATTCCACTGAAGGGTATCATTTAGATTAACCTACAGGATCTTGAAATCACAGAATATGATATCTGGATATCAAGTGCGAGAGCGTCTTAGATTCAACCATTTAGTAATTCAAGGCTGTGAAATCTTCCCAGGTGACTCGGTTCATCCTCATGATTACTGTGTTGCTGGAGAATACTACTCTTTCTCAATTCTCATTATCTGCTCCGCCCCCAAAAAGGGTGGGCTTGTATGACCACTCGAGCGCAGAAATATTACTCTAAGAATAGAGTTCTAGGTGGTGGTGGGTTTTAATTTTACCTATGCTATCGTTTATTTTCCTCTCTTTTCTTTTCTCTTCCTTTTTCCTCATTTTTCTTTTTCCCCTTTTTTTCTTTCTCTTTTTCTTTTTTCTTTTTTTCTTTTTCTTTTTTTCTTCTTCTTCTTCTTCTTCTTTTTTTCTTTTTTTCTTTCTTTCTTCTTTTTTTCGCTTTTATCATTATTTGAGGAAATCAATTCGTCACAGTCCTTTGTCTTGAGGACAACGATGGAGCAAACAACACTGCCCCAAGTTACTCGGCATAGTCACGATTTGAAAATATTACCATCACTCATGAAGCTAAGGTTTCTTGAATTGGATGGTGTATTGCCACCTTATCGCTTCAGCGGAGTGCCCCAAAATTCCTACACTCTTATCCGAACAAGCCTATTACTAGGTTTCAAACATAGGAGTGCTTTTTATTATTCTTTTCTTTTTCTTTCTTTCTTTTTCTTCCCTTTTTTCTCATCTTTTTTCCTTCAATTATTCCCTTCTTTAGTTCTTATTTTTAATTCTTTACTACCTAGAAGATTATGCCTAGAGTTTTAATTTTAAGCAACTCTACATGGTTGACATTCGGAGCTTTTTCGTCCTTGAACATCATCGAAAGAGTAGTAATCTTGCTTTACTGACCAGAGTCTGGTAGGGAAGATCACACCTCATCGTTGTCACAACATCCATCTAATGTCACATCTTGCAATTGATATCCACTGTCCTACAACGGCAAGAAAATATACATCTATGTGCTTTCAAGAACATTGTATAAGAGAAATGTGTTCTTCATTGGAATAAAAATCAACAAACATGCCCCTTCACAAAAGATCTTTACCACATGTGGGCCATAGGTAGTAAATTCGATTCCTTGTATTACTTAAGAAAAGTCTTTTAATGTAGAGACATCTCTGGCTTCCTCAGCACTATGCAGACTTGCCCCTCATCCTTGGTCCTCCACTGCTAGATCAGCTCTTGTGTCAAGGTCCCATTACTGATCAGCTTCTTGATCTCCTCCAATAAAGGTCTACATTTTCTGGTGGGATGCCCCGGTGCCCCCATATGGAATTCGCATGTGCTACTCGAGTCAAAACTATGGGTAGATGGATTAGGTGCAATCTTCATCGGTCTAGGAGCAAGATAGTGACCCCCTACCAAATGAGGCCATATGTGTGGGATAGATGTTTTAAACACTTCCAAATTTGCGCTCGTCCGAGGAATTTTCCTTGATGACCCCGAGGTGCCGGTCTGTCTTCTTCTTTTACGTCCATGCGAACCCTAGAGATGACACTCATTTACCTCTCCGTCTTGATCTATCTTATCTTCGATTCGATCCTTGGACTTAGACCCCAATTTTCTTTCTTTGAATGCGTATTCTATCTTCTCCAATCGACATGAAATCTTCAAATACGTTTCTCGATTTCTCCAACATCACATCGAAGAAAGGAGAGGGAAGCGTTGCATAGAACAGGGGAGTCAACTCTTCTTCCGCTATAGGAGGCTGGACTTGGGTCGCCAAACATCGCCATCTTAGTGCGTATTCCCTGAAGCTTTTATTTGGCCTCGTTTTCTCATTCTGAAGAAACTGACGACAGTGCGCTAAATTTAAAGCATATTTGTATTGACTCAAGAAGGCATTAGCAAGGTCACCCCATGACCTAACTTGGTTTCTGTTCAAACAGTTATGCCACACAGTTGTAGGTCCCATCAGGCTATCGTGGAAGTAGTGGATCAACAACTCTTCATTCTTCATGTATCCCTCCATTTTTCTACAATAGATGGTTAAGTGAATCTTCGGGCAGCTAGTTCTATCATACTGTGCAAATCTGGGAACCTTGAAATCTGGAGGAATGACCAAATCAGGGACTAGGCAGAGTTCCCTCGTATTAAGAACATTTATCTTTTCTTTCTTCTTCAGCTCTTTCTCGATTCTTTCTTCTAGCTGGTCAAGCCTCAACTCTTTAGTTCGTTCCATTTTCCAACTAATTCTGCCATCGAACCCCAAGTATTAAATGATGAAGTGCCATGCGATGATAAAACTATTAAACAATGCAAAGGACGTGATGCAAATGCAATGCATGAATACAATAAGGCATCGATTTCGCGAGTGATTTGTCCTTATAAAACAATCTTTCATTCAAACCAAAAGGTTTCATTACATCTAGTATTAGGGGTTTACATATAATTTCTTGACCTCATTCAATAGTCCGTCAGCTTTCCTTCGTGGTCCAATGTTGGATCCATATTCTGGCTTATCGGTGTTGCTGCATCGGCTAAGTCTGCTACCTGTTGAGCTACTTGTCGGGCTTCAGTTATAACGATCTTCATGTCTCGGTCTTTTTCTCGTATTGTCTGCTCAGCCTTTTGTAGCTTGACGGTCACTGTCTCAGCACGAAACTCGCTGGTACGTAAAGAAGTCTTGAGCCTCGCTATCTGTTCTTTGAGTGCTGCATTTTCCATTTGAAAGGCTTGTGATTCCTCTCTTTCCTGCTGCAGACAGGATTTCAGGATATCGTTCATAGCCATACTGCTTTCCAACTCATTTTGGAGAACGTCGCGTTGGCTCTCAGCTTCTTTCAGCTTCTGTGACAATGATCTGACTTTATTCTTACTATTCTTGCATTTCTGCTTCCAACATTCCAAATCGTCCCTCAACTGAATCATGCCATTAACCCACTCTTCAGCAGTGTCACCCATACCATCATTCTTGAATTCAAAGTGCAACTTTTGGTACCCGTCTTGTATACTCTTTGGTTCTTTGCTCAGATCATACTTCTCATGATTGAGCTGACCGTACTCGAATGCAAGTTCATCTTCTGAGACACTTTTATTGTCGACTTCTAAATTTATCTCACTTGGGTGACCCACTTTTGTGTTACCCGAACCTTGGACTGGGCATTGACCCTTCTTCGCCTTTGCCCTCCAGGCAACGGCTGGCTTGCTGTAGAATCGGGGTTGTCCGTCTTCGAAACCCAAAACTCTCATTCTGATAAGATCTTGAACTCTATCCTTCATGGCTCTACAATTCTCAGTGTGATGACTCGAATCGCCTATGTGGTAGCTGCACCAGACACGACTGTTGTAACCCTTCAGATAAGGAGGTTTCTTTGGTACAGACTTCACCGGTAATATAAGGCTCCTTTCGACAAGCAACGGAAGTAGCTCGGTGTATCTCATGGGTATAGGATAATGCCTTCTGATGTCACTGGATTCTCGAGCTTCCCCTGGTCTTGCCTTTGTTCCTTTGTATCTACCCCAGATATACTGCTTGTCTGCTTCTTGAGATTGATCACAAAGGGATTCGATTTGTCGTATTTAACGGTGTTGTCTGTCTCGACATTCTGACCATTTTGTTCCACATTCTGATCCTTGGTCGATTCTTTTCTGAGTTCGATAGGCTGCTTGCCTTTCATCATAGCATTCATCTGGTCCATCATCTCGACCATTTGCTTCTTTAATTCTTGCACTTCATCTCGCTTGTTACCAGAACTGACACTGCTTACCGAATCTGTTTTGGAGTCCTTGAACGATCCTTCTTCTGCTGTCACTGGCCTAGTCTCGGGATGGAACTCTGGAACTGGACCCCTTCCTTCAGGCCAAAGAACCTTTGGTCCATCATGAACAATCTTCTATTATGGGAGAAACCACTCGGGAATCAATGCCCTATGTAATGTGAATGCGATGATATGCAAAAAGAAAACAAGTCAGTACCGGACAAAAACAATAAATACATAATAAAAGGGCAAATTAAATGCGATAAACAAACAAAGCAATCCTATTTACATCCCGTCTAAGATACCTAGGTTATCCGCATGGCTCTAACAGGGTGGGTTTCTATGTGTTCTCTACATGCAGTTTTGGTTCTAGGAGGTTCCCGAATTGTCCTCGTTGTCCTCTACTAAGAGTAGCAAGGCCCCCGATCATCACCCGTTATAGGCTCCTTTCAACCGGGTTCAATTCAGGGGGACCCATTCGTTTATGCCTGCACAAAGGAACGATATCCTTACGAAAGCATAAGGTACTCGAGCCCCGAAGGATACTTGCTAGGGCCTACACGGGATAACGATATCTCCACGAAAGCATTAGCATTTTCCCCCACTTAAAAGCACGGGTTTATATACCAAATTTTAAATGCGTTAAAATAAACGCGCAATTACAACCAAATATTAATTTAGCTGTCACTTGTACAACCAAAAAAATATTTTTGAAGTATTTGTTGTTTTTCATATATAAAAATGTTTATTCCGTGGGGGGTTTAAAAAACGCGTTTTATTTAGAAATTGGAGTCGCACCGGCCACTTAGGTAGGCCGGACAACATAAAACCAGAGATTTTAAAACTGTTGGGTTCGGGAATCGGTTACGGATGGGGAAGGATTAGCACCCCCACACCGCCCAAAATTGGTACTTTAATAATGACCGCTTTATAAATATCAGACTTTCCGGATTAAAGTGACGATTAAATTAAAATTTGGTTATAAGTGCGAGTAAATTTTAAAGGCCCCGTTATCCGAGAGTAAACGCCCAACCACTATCACTACGCCTGATACTGGCCCCATTTACGCTCGGGTAAAAGGGCACCGCATTGGCCATTTATATATCTCTATATGCAATCTTAGTGAGCTAAATATAAAACAAACAAAACACATTAACATGACAACTTAAGAGACATAAAAATATGAATACTACAAAATTTAAACAAAATAAGTAAATGCATGAACATAATATATCGCAATAGTAAAACTAAGTATGCACATGAACATAAAAAGAAAAACATGCTTATTTTGTTACGTAAATACGATCCACAACTAAAACATGTGCATGATATAAGCAACATGATGCTAGATTAATGAAACATCAATGTCACGATAATACAATTAAAACATACATATGGCATTTTTTCACATCACAATACAATAAAAACAACACACCGTGTAAAAAAGAAAAAAAGCACACTAACATATAACCTAAAGACAAAAGGGATAAAACAAATAATCGCACATACATAGCACACTAACTAAACCGAAACATAGCGCGAGACGAACGTATATACAACATGAATAGATAAAATAAGACATGGAAACAAGATATACCATACTTTAATACACATACTACAAAGACATTAATTAATCATGCCATAAAACACATTCAAGCATCAAATGAATGACATGAGCTTGTTAAAACATAATAAAAGGACATAAATATCTAAACATGAAGAAGGACCGAATTACATTAACAAGAAAAATAGAGGGCAAAAAAATTAAAAGAAGAAAGGGTGCATTTAAGGATCGAATTGTAAACTGGAATCAACTTGCGAGGATTGGAAATGTAATTAAACCAAAGGGTAGATTCAAACTGAAAATATCCAAAACACGGGATGACTAAGGGTGTAAATTGACCATTTTATAATTGATTTCAGTTAATCAAAGGACCAGATTAAAATTACATGAAAACATACGATGACCAAGGGTGTAAATAACCCAAGGGGCGAGACCGTTTTGAAAATTCACAAAGTGCGGTGGGATTTATGATGCTATTTACCCATTTTCATTTTATTTCCCTTCTATAAAACCAATAGCCGGCCCCCCTTTTCATTTTTCCTTCATTTTTTTGAACCTTAAAGAGAGAGGGCTCTCTCCTTTCCCAGTTTCCAGAAGATAAACACCCCAACAAAACTTGAACAGCCGCACTCCGCCGGTCTCAAGCGAGGTTCGGCCATACGGCCACCTCAAGCCTTCCTAGACCGCTGTGGTTCTACAACGAAAAACCTAAACAAAGACCCCTTTTTTGACTCCACAAAAAGGACTTCCGCTATTATTTCGAAGGGAAAACATGGCTCACCCATGGGTTCATCGCCGGCGAAATACACACGACAAAGGTAAAAAAAACTTCTCTTTTTTGCTTTTTCAGATCGTTTCTTTTACATGCATGAGATGAAGAAGAGCAAGAAAATGGGAAATTACCATTAAAACTCTTTGTATTCCTTTTTTGTGTGTTTTTTTTGAAAATGGACTGATAACTCCACCTTTTTGTATTTCTTTTTATTCTGATTTTTTGTTACATTCACCTCTCCTCTTTTTCATATCCGAAATACATGTATAAAAAGAACTAATATCTACTTCGGTTGATGGTTGCCCATGCTTTTGATCTAACTTGGAGCTTTTCTTCTGATTTTTGCATGTCTGGATGGTACGGCCGGTGAAAGGTGGCGTGCACGGCAGCAGAGGGTGGTTGGAGGCGTGAGATCTTTATTTAGCAGATCTGTTCTTGACCGTTGGATCAATTTTGATCCAACGGCTGAGATTTTCTTGAAGATCAACGGCTCAGATGTGTTATAGGGACTGGAAAGATGGTACCCAGATGTTGACACGTGGCGCGTGGATCTGAAGGGCCTTGCACGTATATCACACACGTGCGTGGGAGTTCAACAGCCCGCGCGTGGGCTTCACGCAGCAGATGAGGGGTCTTTAATGCTTCAACCGTGGCCGCTGGATCTAGATCTGATCCAACGGCCCTCATGCAGCTGCGCAAAATAAATGAGGGGGTTAGATATGGATTAGGGTTTCTGAATTAGATTAGGGCTTGGCTGAGTTAGGCCCATTGTAACGCAATTTTTGGGTCTTGTAATATATTGGATTGGACACTAATAAACTTGGGTCTTATTTTATTATCTGTTTATTTATATATATATATATATATATATATATGCGATAATAATATTAATAACAATAATAACAATAATACAAAAATGATAATGCATACATATATATATTCGTACACGCACACATATATATTCGTACACGCACACATATACGTATGGCATACCAACATTAATATACGTTACACGCCCTTAGTTAATATAACATAAATGTACAGGCACACCTAATTATACACATAACTAATATAAACATTCACATGTTACACAATCACACACATTGCACACATAAACATACATGCGACACACATATACTATAATAAATATTAACATATACATAAACATAATATGTATAATATGCATGCACTCACACATATCACACGTATATATTTTACACATATTAATAACATATATATAGTAAACATATAATATAACATATATACATGCAATAATAATACCCCATTAATTGTTACACTAATATATTAACAATATTTACAAACCGGATAAAAATGAGTGATTACAATGATGTGGATTGCTTTTGTGTTCTGGAGGTTCTAGCTCCGGTATGAGAGCTGTAGATGCTTATTCTTGGGGTACTCGGTGTAAAGACCATCGAGATAAGGGGTATCGCCCTAAGTGGAGTTGAGGTGGAGAAAATGTTAGGCGTGGATGGTATGTTTAGTATTCTTGTGTTTGAATACCTGAATGTGGGCGTTGTGGGAGGTGACATTCGGGAAGATGTTAGGGCGGGGTATAATCCCTGATAGAGTTGTGGATTGCGGGGATCATATATGGCATGGGTGTTCGTGGTTGACTAGGGATGGGTAGGCTCACACGCATGTTGTTGCTAATGCATGCTAAGGTGGTGGATCGAGTGATCACAATAGATGTGTTTGGCCACGAATTATTAGAGGTGTCAGGTTCTTACAGCTGAGGATGCACTACAGAGGGGTCGTAGACGTGGTCGAGGATATCATTTGAGAAGAGTTGAGGGTTAGAGGATTTTTGCCCGTACCATTGCCTTTCAGTCTGTAGGAGGTTGTTCTGTAGGGGGTGTATGTACACCGCGAGGATTATAAATGTAACCCCTTAGCCCAACCTAGCCGAAACCAGACCAAAAGAATCACATTAGGTTTGTAGAAGCAAACCCGAACTAATAACCTGAACAGGTCCATTTTTTTCGTTTTTATCTTTTCTAAATGTATTTAACTAATCTCTACGGTGTACATGTCTCAGCAGAAACGCTACATTAAACCAAACTACAAAACAGGGTCTGACTACCCAATAATTCACTTTAGGGTCCAAAACATGATTATCACAAATTACAGGGTATTAAACACGATTAAGATTATCAACCCTTAATTAATCCAATTTCATGCTCACATGTTCAATTCCAATCGAAAACAATCACTCAATCTCAAACAATTGCACTCGTAACAATCAGGTACCAAATTGCAAGGTTTCCAAACATCAGCAACACTAGATTGCATAAAAACAGCATAGTGTACCGATACAAGCCCGTACCGATACGGATCAACAAAAATAATGACTTAGCATACCGATACCCTTGTCACCGTACCGATAGTGTGTTGACCACCCCGTACCGGTATGGATTTGCCCCGTACCGATCCTCTTTACACTTTTTCAAAATTCAGGATTCTAGTAACTAAAATGCGTACTAATACAGTACCCCGCGTATCGGTATGGTGCATTAAATTCAAAGGAATTGTACCGGTACTCAAACCCGTGTACCGTAACCAGCACACATTTACCTTAAGGCGTACCGATACGCTGGCTAGGCATACCAGTACCCTAAGCTTAATTTCGATAACTTGAGCATTATACAGACCCTGCGTTCCGATCCTGAGGTGCATGTATCGGTACGCAGAGGCATGTAGTGACCTCTAGGTCCAACATATGACACTTTGGCTCACTTTAATCAACCTTAACGCTTAACTAATCCACATATAACATCATCAACATGCATGAACACCAACATATCAGCATTTAAAGCAAACCTAGAAAGACTAACACATTCATCCACAACATCTAGAGGCATGATTCCTACTCAACATTCAAAACATAAAGCCATCCACATCTCAAGCACATTAAACCTCTTACAAGACTAAACCAGCTTATAAAACTTGTACAAACAGGGATTCTAGCAAACAGCCCTCCCAAATTACAAAGACCACGATACCTTTATTACTACAAGTCCATTTCATGTTCGTACTTTGCAAATACAAGTCATTGGATGTCCCTTAGCTTGCTCGCTGCCTTCAACCTTTATTTTCTGCTTTGATGGAAAAAGAGAGCGTAAGAACACTAGGCTTAGTGAGAAGTGCTCTAAAACAAAACACCATCAATGCATTTAAAACCATTTACAATCTTTTTTCACAAACCACTTTCCAAAACTCTTTTAAAACATCATTTCAACATCATTCTCACATCATGCCTTAACAAAACCATGCACTTAACATTTCTAAAACATCCACATTAAAACATATGCAATTCATCTCATGAATTAACAGCAATATTCCAATTGCTAACCTCAATTTAAGCTTTCCCAAGCATACTACCAATGCTAGGCTTAAAGAATAAAACATGTTAAACTAACATTAAATCATATCATCCATTTCATGGCACATTATCAATTATTTGGGCTTACAAGTAATCATTTACCAAGTTTCCACTTCACAAAACATATCATCGAAATACACGGGTTCCACAAATGTTCCCTCGACACTTAACATACATTCTACTGTATCTCAAGGTTCACACACGAGAGTTTTTGGTACCCATAAATCCCTCTACCGTGGTGACACTTGTGGTGGAGTCTTCGGTACCCATAAAACCCTCTACACCACCTCTCAAACATTTTCCCACAACTCCACTTTACAAATTATTCCTCCACAACTACTCTTTACAAGACATTTCATAACATCGGATACACGGATTTAGCAAGTGTTCACCCAACACTTAACATACTACAAGTATCTAAAAGGCTCACCAACAGGAGTTTTGGTACACATAAACCCCTCCACCGTTGTGATACATGTGATGGAGTTTTTGGTACACCATATAAATCCCTCAACACCACTCATCGGTAGATGTACAGCCCACTAACGGGAGTCTTCGATACACCGTAAACCCCTCAACCGTTAGGGTACTTGGATGTAGTATTAAGTACATCGTATAAAACCCTCGACATCCAAGGTGCCTTTTTACAGTGCACAAATCATATGGCCGGCCAATTATATCTGATACACTTCCCAAGACCCTACCATTCCGTCACTTGCCAATATAATTCATTTCATCATCATTTACTCACTGTTTTCATATGCATCATCAAAATCATTAAACCAATGCAATCAACCTTGCATTAAACAATGTTCAAAAAAAATTAACAACACTTGCATTACCTCACAATGCATCATCATCTTTCTATAATCAATTTCCAGCAATAAACCATGCTCAAAACATGCATAACCAATGAGTAATTTAAACCTTTTAAAACAAGTGCATAAGAATCAATTGCCAAATCGATTTCGAGAGAGAAATCATCCTTTACTTACTTCAGAGCTTAGGACAGCGTACCAAGCTTGATCTAAACTCCCGAACACAATTTTTAAACCTTTAAAAATGCTGAAAACACGTTATCACTCACCGACATGCAAGGCCTCACTTACCGACACAGTAAACACGCCTCTAAAGTTTTCAAAACGTCTGTTCAAGCTTGAGGACCAACCTCCCATGTTTTAACCATCACAAAATAGAGGTTCTAACACATCAAGATACATTCACAACCCGTCAACATCAAAACGCAATAACCCTCATGAAAACTTAACAATTACCCTTCCAAACTAACCGAAAACATCACCAAACAACTCACAAACTTTACCCAGCCACAACCTATAGATATCAACTATCAATTACCATCCAAAAACACATTAGTATCATTACTACACCTCCAGAAAACATTAAACACCCATAACTCCTCAAAAACTCCTAACTAACAACCTAGAAAATTAGATTTTCATATAGTTTCGGGATTCCATTTACAAAACCCAATTACTAACATCATAAAACATCAAAATCATGTTCCAATTCCATCAGGAACACAACACAATAGATTCAATTCGAAATCTCATCAAATTCCACAATTAAACCTCAATTAAACCAATTAATTCCATTATAACTTCAAAATCTCATTAGAAATCAAATGTAAAGGACCAATAACTTGGAAATTTCAATAAAGAACCTTGTATTAGAGGAGAAGGGCCCTCACCTCTAAATGATGGCTTTCCCCCTTAATTAGGTGAATTTGCATAAGCAAACAATAGAATTTGATAAGAAAATCATTGTCTAAACACTTGAAATCAAAATATCAATTAAAATAAGGTTTTACCTAAAGACTTTGAAGAAGGTGATAGTGTTTGGCTGGAGAGAATTGGAGAGAAAATCTTTTGGAGAAAAGTTAGTTACGTCAAATTTGTTTTAAGCTTTAATTATCCAATTAATTCTCCAAGCCCATTTATTACATTTTAAAATCACTTAAAATAGCCAAATTAAGGGAGAAAATTTTATATTAAACTTTGGTATTTAGCTCCTAAAAGATTCAAAGTTTTTCCCCTTTATATTTTAGTCACTGGAAAAATAGATTTTGCAATCTTTACATTTTGGTCACTACTACAAATGTCTTATTTCCAAAACTCATTTTCCAAAATTGATTTCACCATTTATCTTTATATATTAAATAAATATTTTAAACATTTTTCCATATTTTTAACTATTTAAAATATTTATTGTGAATTTATCCTGAAAATAACTTAAAACCTCTAATCCGGTTCCTCGGACCGTCTATTTGACCTAATTAACATCTAGGCCCAAAATCGGAGCTTTACAACTCTCCCCTCCTTAACAAATTTTGTCCTCAAAATTTAACCAGCGGACTTGGCGAGAAAACCACTCCATCATCTCCGACGTATCCTTCCCTATGGACTTTTCAAAACCGTCCTAACACCGCAACACCTTGATGGAACTTTACCCTTCCTTCATTTACTACGAGAACCCAGAATTATGAACTTTATTCATCACCACACATATCCATACAACTCAACATCCTCCGCACACACAATACGCAACGGATCTGACCACTAACTCTGCAACACCGATACACAAACATGTCTCTAACTCTTTTAACTCAAGAGATAACCTCAACCGATAAACCACTCAATATTTACCTCCCTACACCATATCCAGTTTAACAAACTCCAACTTCAAATTTTCCCTTGCGCCCAAAGCGTACCACATTCTTTCAAGGCAAAACCTTCAAGAGCGCCCGTTTATCAACGGTACACACACAGCCTTCCCAAGCCCCAATTCCACGTAGAATTCCTGAAGATATGAAGCTACAATAAGCAGATAACAGACTCCTCACCATTCTTAGCCCAACACAACATGCACAGCATTCCTTACCACTCAATGCCTCAAACGACGCCCATCGTGCACATACCCATAACTGCTGCTATAAGCAAACTCAACCAAAGGCAACCGTCCCCCCTAGATCCTTGAAGACTCACATCACAACCTCTCAACATAACCTCCGGCACCAAGGTAGCGTATTTGACTAACCATTCACCTAAAAGCGATACGAAACACTAACAGGTAACTGAGTACCCAAAGCTTCATGCAGTCACTCTCAAACCTCGTTAAGGACATGGATCTCTATCCCAAACCATAGACGTAAACACTCATGCACCCTCGTAACCCGGTCAACGATCACCCAAAAAGTAAACCATTTCTAGTTGACGTTCAGGGCCACCCTAACACAGACCCATGTTGAACCTTCATTCTCTCTCCACTCTGAACTCTTAAATGGTTACATCATCCCAGAAGAAAATCGTCACCTAACCTTATCATGCTGTCAACCCATATACTTAACCATAAATTACACAATACTCCTTTTTGAAACATCCCCGGAGAATTTTCCTCCCAACCATCAAAACAGTTCCGTACCACTTGGATGTAAGACAATATAACTAGAAGGGATCTCAGTCAACCTTTGTCTGCACTCATCACCTTACGGCACAACTACTCAACCCTTGAGGCCTAAACACCACCGTTACCACACGAAGATCCAGCGATCTCTCATTTACCACATTCATATCATGCACCACCAATGCATCATCAAGGCTGCTCTACCTAACCCAACCGTTACTCAGCTTACCTAGGTTATTCCCTGCCATCGAACCTTACTCATTCGGTTACTCAACCTCGAACACATCTTACTACTCCACTCCTTACATGACAACATCCATCCCAAGCTCTAAAGACCTTAACAACCACATTCACTTACTACCTAATAACTACTAAAAACTCAGAGAACCCTACACAAACTAACCACCTAACGAACCACCTTATACCATCACCACACTAATTCCTGAGAACTCATCTGTAAGTGTGGACACGTGTATTCATGATTACTTACATACTCCCAATGATGCCTATGTATATGAATGCAAGACCACTAATGTCATGCCACATGCATGCATGAACTGACATATTTAAGTATATACATATAAGTGCTTATGCATTATGCATGATCAACCATCCACACTTACCGATAACATTTCCAGAACTAACATTCCTACCCACTTGTCTATTTTAAACCTAACTACCCCCGAACATCCACCCACCTAGGTTCGAAGGTTTAACACCCAACCTTCAGTTTTCAAGCTGAAGTCTTCCTAGATCCCTTAAGCATGAGTGTACCACCACTCTATCTACCCATTCACCTAAGCATTCCCAAAACGTTTATCTTGATACAACCCCAAAGGTTTACAAAAACATTCGGCAAACTAAT
The DNA here is from genome assembly GCA_019671005.1 of Hibiscus mutabilis. NCBI lineage: Eukaryota > Viridiplantae > Streptophyta > Magnoliopsida > Malvales > Malvaceae > Hibiscus > Hibiscus mutabilis. The sequence continues at coordinate 33,138,345 of CM033733.1, read as the reverse complement.
AACGCCTTACAACCCTTTTACTAACCACCAGCTTAAACCACTTGCTACTACTTACTACCTTACGAACATTCTGGAACCAAAACTTCCAAGGCATTATTCTTTCCATCATCCCTTGACATACATTTTCTGGAGTCCATTGGTAACTCACAAATAAGCTTCAGCAGCCCTATGATGGTACATATTACTGTCAAGCTAACCTCACCACTACCAACTATTTCGATGACTCCTCTAGCATCACGCTACCCGAAGCCATAGATATCCTAAATTCTCAGGGAAATAAACAACTCACTTCAAGCATTCTAGAACCATTTCTTTCACACAACTAAAAACCATCAAATGTCACAACTGGACTAACAACAACAAGCCATTCAGCTTTTCTTCTAAACTGAACTACCAGACTCAGATTCCCTCTTGCAACATGATTTTCAAAGTGCTTAACACTCTCACATCTCATGTCAACTCTTATCTTATCTTCAATAGAGAAACCCCGCGTCAACTTTATCAAGTTCTTTCTAACCATCAACACCAACAACTCTACGGTATACCCCCATCATAGGTTTAACATTCATCTCTTGCCCAAAGTAGCAACAGCAATCACATAACCAACCATAAGCCCTAACTCCCACTGCTTGGAGAGATAACCAAGCTCACAACATCCCTGTACCTGAATAGCCAATCCTTTTACAACACCTTATCAAACCCATTATACAACAACTCCATCAAATTCTCAGCAACCCCACGGTCCTAAACCAACAAAGAACATCTACGACACATCTTCGTACCATTCTCATTCATCACAACTAACTATGCAAGCACCACGTTAAGGAGTTTAATATGAAAATGCCTGCAATCATAGAGATGTCACTTCATCCCTCGCGATGTGCACACACCCTAGCAGAACTTTCATTCCCAGATTGGTCAAGCATCTCGGTCATTTAACCCTCAATATCATGCTGATAAAAACCTGGTCGTGCCCACGACTTTCCAATGGTGCCTCAACAGGTGCTAAAGCCCGCGTACCCCTAACCAACAATAGACAATCACGCCTCAGGTGATCTCTGGAACCACATCTCCAACAGGTATCAACAACCACAGGCACAGATGTTTGTTCCCCTTTGCCCACCTAAGGCAATCACGCCTTACATGGCCTTGCAACTCATAACTCTAATACGCCTTTGGGAATTTCCAACACACTCCAGGATGCCTTTTCCCACATTGTGCACACTCAGACATCTTAACAGTGGAATCATGACTAAACTGTCCCAGCTCAGCCTTGCCCCCAACACTTTCAATTTTTGGTTGATGCTTCATGTCACGATGCCGCTTGCGCCTACCTTTCCCAACTTCAGGTACCACTCCCTACTAGAAACTAGAGCTCCCAACATGATTAGGTATTCCCTGACTCCGCTTTAAACATGCAGTTCTCATCTCTGACGCCTTGGGCGCCAACCCATCAAACCCATCCCTCCTCAACTTCTCTAAGCCTTCTACCGGGGTTCCTAAATATGCTACTCCACCTGGCACAAATACAGGCATACGCATCCCAGCCATATCTACTCGGAAAGCTTCAACTATCACCGCTCTACTGGCATCAAATCACCATACCATGTCCTAACAGACAAGGGTAATATACGCTCCACTCCCTCGGGTGGATTCGGTGGAAGAGTCAACAACACCTCACAAAACACAACACTATCATCAACTCTTTGCTCCTTAACGGGGGTCTTATCCTACCCGAACTCACTCCTCGGTAGCATCTTTTAAAGATGTATCTAAGGCATGATAATTACTCCAAACAAGGATCCAAGACTTTCATTTTTATCCAAAAATTATTTTATAACTGTAGTAATAGGGCAATGGGTCCCCCATAATACCCCAGTATGGCATATATCAAACACCGTACATGTAAACAATCACCGTGCATAGCAAACAACATGAAATAGCCATCAACAGCTTACTAGTTTTTATAAACACACAAAATAACACACCAACATCATCCCACCTTTCATAACCTGACTCTGATACCACCAAATGTAACCCCTTAGCCCGGCCTAGCCGAAATCGGACCAAAAAGATCACATTAGGTTTGTCGAAGCAAACCTGAACTAATAACCTGAATCAGTCCATTTTTTTGTTTTTATCTTGTCTAAATGCATTTAACTAATCTCTACGGTGTACATGTCTCAGCAGAAATGTTACATTAAACCAGACTACAAAATAGGGTCTGAGTCCCCAATAATTCACATTAGGGTCCAAAACGTGATTATCAAATTATAGGGTATTAGACACGATTAAGATTACCAACCTTAACTAATACAATTTCATGCTCAAAGGTTTAATTCCAATCCAAAACAATCACTCAAACTTATACAATTGCACTCATAACAATCAGGGACCAAATTGCAAGTTTTACAAACATCAGCAACACCAGATTGCACAAAAACAACATAGCGTATCAACAAACATAACGGCTTAGCGTGCCGATACACTTGTCACCGTACTGATATGGTATGTTGACCACCCCGTACCGATACAGATTTAACCCGTAACGGTCCTTTTTACAATTTCTCAAAATCTAGGATTCTAGTAACTAAAATATATACCGATACGGTACCCCGCATATCAGTATTGTGCATTAAATTCAAAGGAATCATACCGGTACTCAAACCCGTGTACCAGAACCAGCACACACTTTCATTAAGGCGTACCGATAAGGTGGCTAGGCATACCAATACCCTAAGCTTATTTTTGATAACTTGAGCCTTATACAGACCTCGCGTACTGATCTTGAGGTACCCGTACCGGAACGCAGAGACCTGTAGTGACCTCTAGGTCCAATATATGATACTTTGGCACACTTCACTTTGGCTCACTTCAATCAACTTTAACACTTAACTAATCCACATATAACATCATCAACATGCTTGAACACCAACATATCAGCATTTAAATTAAACCTAGTAAGACTAGTACATTCATCCACAACATCTAAAGGCATGCTTCCTACTCAACATTCAAAACATAAACCCATCCACATCTCAAGCACATAAAACCTCTTACAAGACCAAACCAGCATATAAAACTTGTACAAATAGGGAGTCTAGCAAACAACCCTCCCAAATTACAAAAGTACCTCATTGCCTTTATTACTACAAGTCATTGGATATCCCTTAGCTTGCTCGTTGCCTTCAACCTCTATTTTCTACTTTGATGGAAAAAGAGAGCGTAAGCACACTAGGCTTAGTGAGGAGTGCTCTAAAACAAAACACCATCAATGCATTTAAAACCATTTACAATCTTTTTTCATAAACCACTTTCCAAACTCATTTAAAACATCACTTTCACATCATGCCTTAACAAAACCATGCACTTAACATCCACATTAAAACATATGCAATTCATCTCATGAATTAACAGTAATATTCCAATTGCTAACCTCTATTTAAGCTTTTCCAAGCATACTACCAATGCTAGGCTTAAAGAGTAAAACATGTTAAACTAACATTAAATCATATCATCCATTTCATGGCACATTATCAATTATATTGGATTACAAGTGATCATTTAGCAAGTTTCCACTTCACAAAACATAACATCGAAATACACGGGTTCCACAAATGTTCCCTCAACACTTAACATACATCCTACCGTATCTCAAGGTTCACACACGGGAGTTTTTGGCACCCATAAACCCCTCTACCGTGGTAACACCCGTGGTGGAGTCTTCGGTACCCATAAACTCCTCTAAACCACTTCTTAAACATTTTCCCACAACTCCACCTTACAAATTATTCCTCCACAACTCCTCTTTACAAGACATTTCATAACATCAAATACACAGATTTAGCAAGTGTTTACTCAACACTTAACATACAAACTACCGGTATCTAAAAGGCTCACCAACGAGAGTTTTCGATACACATAAAACCATCCACCGTTGTGATAGTCGTGATGGAGTTTTTGGTATACCATATAAACCCCTCAACACCACTCATCCATAGATGTATAGCCCACTAACGGAAGTCTTCAATACACTGTATAAACCCCTCAACCGTTATGGTACTTGGATGGAGTATTCGGTACACCGTATAAACCCCTCGACATCCAAGGCACCTTTTTATAGTGCACAAATCCTATGGCCGGCCAATTATATCTTATACACTTCCCAAGACCATATCATTCCCTCACTTGCCAATATAATTTATTTCATCATCATTTACTCACTGTCTTCATATGCAGCATCAAAAAAATTAAACCAATGCAATCAACCTTGCATTAAACAATATTCAAAAACATTAACAATACTTGCACTACCTCACAATGCATTATCATCTTTCTATAATCAATTTCCAGCATTAAACCGTGCTCAAAATATGCATAACCAGTGAGTAATTTAAACATTTTAAAACAAGTGCATAAAATCAATTGCCAAATTGAGTTCTAGAGAGAAATCATCATTTACTTACTTTCGAGCTTAGACCAGCGTATCAAGCTTGATCTAAAATTCCAAACACAACTTTCAAACCTTTGAAAATGTTGAAAACACGTTCTCACTCACCGACACCCAGGGTCTCGCTTGCCGGCACGGTAAACATGCCTCCAAAGCTTCCGAAATGTCCGTTCAAGCTTAAGGACCAACCTCCCCTATTTTAACCATCACAAAACAGAGGTTCTAACACATCAAGATACTTTCACAACCCAACAACATCAAAACGCAATAACTCTCTTCAAAACTCAACAATTACCATTCCAAGCTAACCGAAAACATCACCAAAAAACTAACAATTTTTACCCAGCCACAACCAATGGATATCAACTATCAATTAACATCAATTACCATCCAAAAACACATTAGTATCATCACTACACCTCCAGCAAACATTCAACGCCCACAACTCCTCAAAAACTCCTAACTAACAACCTAGAAAATTAGAGATTCATATAGTTTCAGGATTCCATTGACAAAACCCAATTATTAACATCAAAATCATGTTCCAATTCCATCAAGAACACGGCACAACAGATTCAATTCGAAATCTCATCAAATTCCACAATTAAACCAGTTAATTCCATTATAACTTCAAAATCTCATTAGAAATCACATGTAAAGGACCAATAACTTGGGAATTTCAATAAAGAACCTTGTATTAGATGAACCTCACCTCTAATTGATGGATTTCCCCTTAATTGGATGAATTTTCATAAGAAAACAATAGAATTTGATAAGAAAATCATTGTATAAACACTTGAAATCAAAAGATCAATTAAAATAAGGTTTTACCTAAAGATTTTGAAGAAGGCGATATTGTTTGGCGGGAGAGAATTGGAGAGAAAATCTTTTGGAGAAAAGTTAGTTACGTCAAATTTGTTTTAAGCTTTAATTATCCAATTAATTCTCTAAGCCCATTTATTACTTTTTAAAATCACTTAAAATATCCAGATTAAGGGAGAAAGTCTGATATTAGACTTTGGGTAATTAGCTCCTTAAAGATTCAAAGTTTTTCCCCTTTACATTTTAGTCACTAGAAAAATAGATTTTACAATCTTTACATTTTGGTCACTACTAAAAATGTCTTATTTCCAAAACTCATTTTCCAAAATTGATTTAACCATTTATCTTTATATATTAAATAAAGATTTTAAAACATTTTTCCATATTTTTAACTCCTTTAAAGATATTTATTCTCAATTAATCTCAAAACTGACTCGAATCCTCTAATCTAGTTCCTTGAACCATTTATTTGACCTAATTAACATCTAGGCCCAAAACCAGGGCTTTACAATAATGACACTGATGTGATTGCAGGTACTTTCACATGACCATTTTGTTGTTAATTATCTTGTTGATATAGGATTCATGCATTCATATATCGGGAGTGAGCTTGCACATTTGTTATTATGTCTGTTGAAATTCTTAATGTGGTTGTCGTGTGACCAGTTCTCTGGATGGGACCATTGTGGATCGACAGTTGTACTATGGGTGTTCATTAAGGGTACGTGGGCATGTATTACCGTGCATCTGATAGAATTGTTGTTTCATGGTTTTGATGTGATTTTTGGGTATGGATTGGTTGTTTGAGCATAATGTTTGTAATGCCCCAAATTTTACTGAGTTGATTAAGGGTCATTTAGTACTAAGATAATAGCTTAAAAGCTAACTTAGTGACAAAAATACAAAAGTTAGGATTTCTTTAATTATGGGTTTTAAAAAGGAAATTTTTAAGGTTTAAAGGAATCATGTGATAGATAGTGAGTTGAATAAAGTATTCTTAAAATTTGGTTGGATTCCAAGGAAAATTGGAATGGAAATTGAAGTTTAAAAGTTTAGTGACCAAAATGTAAATTTTGGAAATTTCATGACTAAAGAATAGACTTTGGAAAAATCTGGGGACTAAATTTATAATTCCCCAAAAGTTAAGGGTTTTTATTTCATAAATAAACAGATCACCTAAAGGTGTGAACCGAATGTGAAGATTCTAGTTTGATCCGATGTTTCTATTATTGGGAAATTACAGTCAAAGTTTAAATGAAATTCGGATACCCCGATTGGGTCAAATTATTTTGAGATTTCACCATACGATAGATGAAGGTTACAAAAGTCTATTACAAGTGCTGGAAATATTTTTAGTTTGATTCAAGATGACTCCTACAATTTAATCCCGAGTAAAGAGATTAATTATCGATATATCGGATCGAATGGAAAAATCGAGAGACTGATCCAAAAGCTATGGAAAAGTCATAAAAATACTATTTTATGAATATTTATTATGGTTGGTTGAATTCTAACTAGATTTAGTTGGATTGTAATGGAATGGAGATTTTGGAACAAACTAGTAAATAAAAACTAGTTGGAGGACAAATTGGTCATTTGGCAAGGATGGCAATTTTGAAATATTTGAAAGTTATAAAGGGAAATTTTGGAAGAAGGGAATTAAAGATTAAATCTTGGCCCTTGATTGATGATAAAATCAATCTCAACCGTTGGATAAAAGGGCAATTTGGTAATTTCACTATTTAAATGAATTTTAAATTCATTTTTAAGGTACAAGTGGCATAATTAGACATTTTTAAAGTAAAGAATCAAAAAATGAAGACTTCATCTTCTTCATCTATTTTTGAAAACACAAGGGGGAGGAAGAGAAAATTTTCCAAGTCCGATTTAAGCCCCGAAACTCGATTTTTAGTTCATGTTCAAATCAAGAGAGGTTCGAGGTGTAATGAAGAAAAAGTTTAAAGAGGACTTAGTGAGGCATACAAATAAATGGCCCAGGTGAGTGCAATTGCATGCATATCATAATACATTGATAATTATGCCATTGAATATATGATTGATATAATATGAATATGTCAAGATTTGAGAAATAAAATGCATTGATCATTTGATTACTTACATTGATGAAATTGAAATGTTATATCGGGTATGAACTGCCCAATGTTGATATATATATTGATACATGTTGCCATTGATGAAATAGATCAATGATATAAAGCCCAATGTATGATATAGAGATTCGAAGGTATAGTTGGATATCCATAGAGTCAAAAACAGATGTATAAATATTCTAAGCACTTCCGATAAAGTGCAAATTTCATTAATGGTATACTCTGATAAGTATACCGAAGCACTTTGGTGCTAAGCACTCCCGGTAGAGTGCAATAATACACTATACTCAAGTAAGTATAAGGGGGATGACTCGTGTACATAGAATCTCTTAATTCGATACCTTGGGCTAAGTAAATTGAAATGAATCAAAGAAACAGAATGATAAGCTTGAAAGCTTGTAGATAGAAATGAAAAAGGTATTGGTAAGCATTGAAAGCTTACGTATGGAAATGGCGATGGTAATTGGTAAGATTTAATCTTATCACTTTGATATTCATATATGCTGTTACATATTTATTTATGTTAATAAGCATGACATGGTACAATGATCATATGTATTATTATTTATTTACCTTGATTTACATTGATATTTATGTCAAATTGCATTTGAATATAAATTATTGCCTCACTAAGTAATTACTTAACGTGTGACTGTTTCACACGTAGGAAAGAAGAAATGGTTAGAGTAAGGAGCATAAACAAACATCATCAATCAATAACAGGTACATCAGTATCAGTAAGATATCTTTTGACACTATTTGATATTTACTAGTTGGCATGTATATTAAAATGCTATGCCTGCTCTGATAGAATTTGTAATTTATTTGGAATCTGGATAATTTTAAGTCATGCAGTTTTTAGGCAGTTTCACTAATTATATAAAGTCCAATTAAGTTGATGCGTTGCTGCCTGAAATTAAACCTGATTTGAAGATGAAAATATAAAGCTTAAACTTTATGCATTTAATTAGATTTGTAAATAAATACTAAATTGTAATATTTTTTGAAAGAAACAGTTTTTTATCGAATTATAAATATAAATGGTTTTACAAATATTTTGTGACATCTCTGTCTCGTATTCAATGACGGATACGGGAAAGAGATGTTACATTTATAGGTATCAGAGCTACAGGTTTAGTCGGTTCTCAGCCTAAATAGAAGTGGTTTTATGTTAAAAAGTGTATACATGCCACTGGGATATCAATATTACTAATCTGATGTTTTTATGATCTGATTGATGTTGCTCCTTACTAATGTAATTTGGGGAGGAATTATAAGAAATAATTGAGTCAAGAAAGTGTGATAAACTAGTAAATTGGATGCTTTGGAAGAAATCAAGAGTAGTAATAATAAGGTTAATGATGACCCTTCGGATAAATCAGAACAAGAAAAAGGCACTAGTACAACAAGGAGTGCTTGTGCCAAAGTAAGGAACTAAAAAGTTTGGGAACGTCTAAATTGAAAGGAGAAGCAGATGATGGTCCAGTGATTGTTGATTTACAACTGAATAACCTAAGGATTATATTGGACGGATTTCACTAATTGGATGCAGAGGAATTGGATGGAGTTGTCTTGTTGCTCCGAGATTTAAGCTAGATTTGAAAACCATCTGAATTTGCTTCATAGCCAGCATTATACATATCAGTCCGAGTTTATAACATCATAACTGATAAAGATTGGGATGACCCGAAAATCATAGAAGGTACATCTCATCTTTTTGGATAAACCTGTATTGATGTTGATGGGTCCTAGCTTTACACATTCGTATATAAGTACGAAGTTGAGTGGTGAACGAGATATCCTCTTAGAACCCATTTCAAGTAATATAGTAGTGACAAATTGGTTGGGTTTTAATGTAAGGGTAGGTTGAACATGTGGGATTTGCTCGATAAAATATAAATAATGGAGTTCCCTATAAACTTAAAGAAATTATCTTTCGAGGAGTTCAAGATGATTTTTGGGCATAAATTGGTTATCTTCCTATCATGTTATGTTGAATTGTCACATAAAGCGATTAGTATTGAAAAACACGGAAGGTACAAAAATAGTAGTAGTTGGTGCAAGGGTAAATCCCTTCTCCAATGTAATTTTAGTTTTATTAAGAAAATTGTTTCTATAAGGTTGCCAGTTTCTTTAGTAAATGTAGTGGACACTCGGGCTGTTGAAGTTAAATTGGAAAATAACTCGACTATCCAAAAAGATTCAGATGTATTCCCAAATGGGTTATTCGGAATTACCTCTAGATTGAGAGGTGAAATTCAAAAAAAAAGATGTTACCAGGTATTGCACCTAAATTAATGGCCCCGTATAAAATGGCTTCAACCGAACTTTGGGATTTAAAGGTATAATTGCAAGGAACGTTAGGTCGATGTTTTATAAAGCCAAGTGTGTCATCTTGGGGGCGCACCAGTGTTACTTGTGAAAGAGAATGATTGATTTCCATCAGCTCGATAAGGTAATAGTAAAGAATAAATATATTCTTCCGAAGACTGGTGATTTTTTTATTAGTTAAAAAAGGGGGCACAGCTATGTTTTCCAAAATTGACCTTCGATCAGAATATTATCAGCTAAAGATCAAGGAAGAAGAAATTATAAAGACAGCTTTTCAGACTCGGTATGAATACTATGAGTTCGTGATGATGCCTACGGCATTTATAAGCCTAATGAACCAAGTATTCTAATTTTGTTTGGATCAATTTGTGGTAGTATTTATTAATAATATACTGATTTATTCGAAGGTAAAGGAAGAACAAGATGCCCATTTTTGCATTGTTCTTCAGACCTTTCGAGAAAAGAAGCTATATGCTAATTTGTTAAAGTGAATTTGGTTATCAAAAGTTGTTTTATTAGTTATGTGGATTTGGAAGTGGTAATAAGAGCAGACCCCAAGAAAGTAAAAATTATAGTTGAATGGAAACATATGAAGAATGTTTTAGAGGTTCGGAATTTCTTGATGATTGCCTCCTCATTGACCAAGCTATTGAGGAAAGAAATCATTCAAATGAACAGATGAATGCGAAGAAAACTTTGAGACATTAAAGAAGATCCTAATAGAAGCCCCGGTACCAGTACAACCAGAATTGGGTAAAGATTATATGGTGTATAGCGATGCTTCACATAACAGTTTGGGATGCGTACTTATGCAAGAAGGAAAAGTAATGGTCTATGCTTGAGACAACTTAAGATATATGAGAGGAATTATCTTACTTTGGATTTGGAGCTGGCAATGGTTGTATTTGCTTTAAAAGATATAGCATCATTATTTATACAGTGAACAATGCTATATTTATATAGGTTACAAAAGTTTAAAGTATATGCTTACTAAAGAAGAGTTGAACTTGACGCAAAGAAGTTGGATCGAGCTTCTTAAGAATTATGATATGGTCATTGACTATCATCCGAAAAAAACCAATGCGGTAGCTGATGCTCTCAGTCGAAAGACAATTGTTGCCTTAAGAGCTATGAATGCAAGATTGGCATTAAAAGAAGATGGTATTTTGATTGTCAAGTTAAGAATAAAATTTACCATATTGTATTAAATAAGATATCTTTAAATAAAGGATGAGAAATGTTGTCAAGGTTCAAACAAGTGGAAAAGAGTGAAACTGAAAACTTGGAAGTTAGGTTTGATAGATATTTGTATTGTCAAGGAAGAATTTCTATCTCAATGATGGAAACTATATGTTGAACCTGAAACGAAAGATATTTAATATGAAGTTAAGGATAAAGTATTCCTTAAAAGTTTCACCTTGGAAGAAGGAGTTATGATTTAGACAAAAAGAAAGTTAAGTTCAAGATTTATTGGGCTATACAAAATTGTGAAAGGAGTTAGTCTGATAGTTAAGCTTAACAGCTAGCTTTATTCTTGGAAATGGACAAGATTCATAATGTATCGATGCTTAGGAAATATTGATGTGACCCCTCACATGTTGTTACTCCGGAGAAAATAGAGATTCAGTCATATTTAAGCTATGAAAAATAACTGGTAAAAATCCTAGCACATGGAGTTAAAGAAATAAGAAAACAAGACAATCTCGTTTGTTAAAGTTCTTTGACAAAAATCATAAGGTTAAAGAAACGATTTGAGAGAAATAAGAAGAAAATATGAGAAAATAGTTTCCTCGCCCTTTGAATCATGTGCGTGTTGAAAATTCGAGGACGAATTTTCTTAGGGGGGGAGAGAATTGAAATACCCCAAATTTTACTAAGTTGATTAAGGGTCATTTAGTACTAAGATAATAGCTTAAAAGCTAAGTTAGTGACTAAAATGACAAAAATACAAAAGTTAGGATTTCTTTAATTATGGGTTTTAAAAAGGAAATTTTTAAGGTTTAAAGGAATCATGTGATAGATAGTGAGTTGAATAAAGTATTCATAAATTTTGGTTTGATTCCAAGGAAAATTGGAATGGAAATTGAAGTTTAAAAGTTTAGTGACCAAAATGTAAATTTTGGAAATTTCATGACTAAAGTATAAACTTTGGAAAAATTTGGGGACTAAAGTTACAATTCTCCAAATGTTAAGGTTTTTATTTCATAAATAAACAGATCACCTAAAGGTGTGAATCCAATGTGAAGATTCTAGTTTGATCCGGTGTTTCTATTATTGGGAAATTACAGTCAAAGTTTAAATGGAATTCGGATACTCGGATTGGGTCAAATTATTTTGAGATTTCACCATACGATAGATGAAGGTTATAAAAGTCTATTACAAGTGCTAAAAATATTTTTAGTTCGATTCAAGATGAATCCTACAATTTAATCCTGAGTAAAGAGGTTAATTATCAATATATCGGATAGAATGGAAAAATCGAGAGACTGATCCAAAAGCTATGGAAAAGTCATAAAAATACTATTTTATGAATATTTATTATGGTTGGTTGAATTCTAACTAGATTTAGTTGGATTGTAATGGAATGGCAATTTTGGAACAAACTAGTAAATAAAAACTAGTTGGAGGACAAATTGGTCATTTGGCAAGGATGGCAATTTTGAAATATTTGAAAGTTATAAAGGTCAATTTTGGAAGAAGGGAATTAAAGATTAAATCTTGGTCCTTGATTGATGATAAAATCAATCTCAACCGTTGGATAAAAGGGCAATTTGGTAATTTCACTATTTAAATGAATTTTAAATTCATTTTTAAGGTACAAGTGGCATAATTAGACATTTTTAAAGTAAATAATCAAAAGATGAAGACTTCATCTTCTTCATCCATTTTCGAAAACACAAGGGGGAGGATGAGAAAATTTTCCAAGTTCAATTCAAGCCTCGAAACTTGATTTTCATTTCAAGTTCGAATCAAGAGAGGTTCGAGGTGTAATGAAGAAAAAGTTTAAAGAGGACTTAGTGAGGCATACAAATAAATGGCCCAGGTGAGTGCAATTGTATGCATATCATAATACATTGATAATTATGTCATTGAATATATGATTGATATAATATGAATATGTCAAGATTTGAGAAATAAAATGCATTGATCATTTGATTACTTACATTGATGAAATTGAAACGTTATTTCGGGTATGAAATGCCCAGTGTTGATATATATATTGATATATGTTGCCATTGATGAAATAGATCGATGATATAAAGCCCAATGTATGATATAAAGATTCGAAGGTATAGTTGGATATCCATAGAGTCATAAACAGCTGTATAAATATTCTAAGCCCTTCCGGTAAAGTGAAAATTTCATTAATGGTATACTCCCGTAAGTATACCGAAGCACTTCGGTGCTAAGCACACCCGGTAGAGTGCAATAATACACTATACTCAAGTAAGTATAAGGGGATGACTCATGTACATAGAATCTCTTAATTCGAAACCTTGGGCTAAGTAAATTGAAATGAATCAAAGAAACATAATGATAAGTTTGAAAGCTTGTAGATAGAAATGAAAAAGGTATTGGTAAGCATTGAAAGCTTACGTATGGAAATGGCGACGGTAATTGGTAAGATTTAATCTTATCACTTTAATATTCATATATGTTGTTACATATTTATTTATGTTAATGAGCATGACATGGTACAATGATCATATGCATTATTATTTATTTACCTTGATTTGCATTATTATTTATGTCAAATTGCATTTGACTATGAATCATTGCCTCACTAAGTAATTACTTAACGTGTGACTGTTTCACACGTAGGAAAGAAGAAATGGTTAGAGTAAAGAGCATAAACGGACATCATCAATCAATAACAGGTACATCAGTATCAGTAAGATAGCTTTTGACACTATTTGATATTTACTAGTTGGCATGTATATTAAAATGATATGCCTGCTCTGATAGAATTTGTAATTAATTTAGAATCAGGATAAATTTTAAATCAAGCAGTTTTTAGGCAGTTTCACTAATTATATAAAGTCGAATTAAGTTGATAAGTTGATGCTTGAAATTAAACCTGATTTGAAGACGAAAATATAAAGTTTAAACTTTACGCGATTAATTAGATTTTTAAATAAATACTAAATTGTAATATTTTTTAAAAGAAACAATTTTTATCGAATTATAAATATAGATGGTTTTACAAATGTTTTGTGACATCTCTGTCTCGTATTCAATGATGGATACGGGAAAGGGGTGCTACAATGTTATTGTGAATTTTGTAATCAAGCGGATTATGTTAAGGCTTGCGGATGTTTATAAGATAGTTGTTTTGAGTATGTTATAATTTTTTTAATGGAAGTTGTTGCATTGATGAAGTTTGTTCTTGAGTGGGTTGTGTTATGCCAATAAGACCTTGGCTTTTGTGATAGCCCAAGTTTTGAGGATGTTGAGGGTATAATTTCTGGTAAAGGGTGGTGGTGTAATTACTCTATCTGAAAACTATAGTTTCGAGGCATCAGTGTGGTTGTTAATGATAATCGGTTGCTATGGTCGTTTGATGGTAAGAATGTATAGGTTACCGTATGGTTGATGAATGTTTTTGTAACATTCGAGGTTTCGTTGAGTTGAATATTTCGTGAATACTTGTTTTTGAGATGTAGCAGGAGTAGTGGTATTCTCTTGTACAGTGGTATCGAGAAGAATCTTGAACGACAACCAAGAATTGTTTGATAGGCTTTTGAAGCAAAGTGAATGCTTGTTCTTTAGTCAGGTAGGTACGAGTTTTGGAATGTGGGAAGGAATATTGGTTCTAGAAATGTTATTATTAAGTGTGAACAGTTGAACATGCACAATGCATAAACACTTATATGTATATATATGTGTGTGTGTAAATGTGCCAGTACATGCATACATTTGGGCATGACATTAGAGGTTTTGCATACATGTAAATAGGCATCTTTGGGGGCATATAAGTAATCATGCATACATATATTCACACTTACGGATGACTTTTCAGAAGCCTGACGAAGTGATTGGGTAAGCAAGGTAGCTTATGTAGGTTAGCTCTAGTGAGGATGTTCTCTGGGGTCTCATAGATTGTATGAGGTGTTGGAGATTGGTCCTCAGAAGTTGGAGTGATGTTAGATTTGAAACAACCAAGATTGTTGTCAAGAGTACATGATTATTCTGAGTTCAGTTGATCGTTATCAAAATTGTCGAGGAATCTTTTAAGATTGTTGCACCATTAGAGAGGTTATCGTGAAGTGTGTTCTGTTGAATTGGGTGTTTAATTAGTTTCTCAAATAACAATAATTATGTTTTTGATGACTAAAAAAAGATATATGAATTGGTTTTAAAAGTGGTTTTTTGTGAATTAAATAGAAATGGGACACATGCTAAGAATCTTTAGGGAACAATTTCACCCTTTATATTTTATCAAACTCAACTTTCTTTTGTTTGTAAAAAAAACTACTGATGATTAATAATTTTCTTAAAACGTGGGTTCTTTAAATTTTTTCTCAACTAAAAAACTATTATTTTCGTATTTTCGACTTTCCTAAAATGTTTTTCAATGATCAATTAAATTTTCGATCTTATTTCTAATATATTTTCCTTCCAAATGATTTTCAAAGTTGAATGAATTGGTGGATTTTGGTCAACAACGATTTTCACATTAGAATATAAGGGGAAGCTCATTTTGGTTGAAATCTCTGTCAAGCAAGGTGAGCTATAGTTTCTTATTGACATTCCACACGCTTTGTGTCCTTAATCTATTATTTCTATTAATAGTTGTAATTAAAATGAATTTAATTGGGTTTAATTGGTTTCTAATGGTTTTAAGAACAAATTATGGTTATTTTGTCCAAACCTAATATTTTTCTAATGGGTATTAATGATTTCTTATTGGTTGATGATAGTGCAAAATTGGTTTTACAAGTTTGATCCTAGATTTGGTTAAATTGATTGGATCGAGATAGTTGTTCTCCATGGATTATGGTTGATGTATGGTTAAGAGAAACTTTTGTTGTTAGCTGCTATTGTTGAAAGTTATGTGATAATTGTTGCAATGATTCTTTGAATATGTAAGGGGTCGGAGTATGCTAAATGTTGTTTTTGATATATTGGCGTTGTTTTGGGATGAGAAATTAGATAAGCTTTGTGTGTATTGAGACAACGAGAAACCCGATATCATATGGGTGGTTGAGTGTTTCTCGGTGTTTCTCCATGAATGAAGGTTGTAGAGAATAGATTTTGATGGTATACTGAATCAAGTCTTAATAGGTGATGTGTAGAAATGGGAAGACCAGATTTGTGTCATGTTGTGTCAAGATGGTTTGGACCTCGAATAAGTAATTGATGTAATGCATATGTTTATGTGACGAGGTTTGTTTAACCCTTTGTTTGACCCCGTTAAGAGAAAGTTGAGAGTTGTTGGTTTTACCATTAGTGAGGGATGTTTCTAATTAAGTCTCTAACAACTTGGTGTTTCTCATCAAGACGATTGAATTTGTGGAAGTTATACAGTGTAAGTATAATTGAGGAAGTTGTTGGAAGAAGGAAGGTTTACATTTATTTTATTCCTTTTACATAAATTTTGAGGACAAAATTTTTTAAAAGGGGGAGAGTTGTAACATCCCAAAAAATGGGCTAGAAGATTCGGGTAGATTATCGGAATCGAGTTAAAATTTTTGGTTTGGCTTTAGCTAATTAATTAATTCGGAAAATAAAATGGGTTTATTAAATTGATTTCTGATAAATTTATCGTGGATAATATTTTTGGAAATATATTTAATGAGTTTGTTAAAGGATGAAATTAAGTTTTGAGTAATTTTAAATGGGTTGATTTATTATTAATTTAAATAGCGATTATTTTGCAAAAGTTGTAAAAAATAATAATGGCAATATTGTAAAAAGGAGTTAAGGTGGTATTTTTAATAGAATTATTAAATCAAATAAAGAAATGTCTTTTTTCTCTTGTTTTTAATAAAAAGAATTTGACGGTTATAATTTTCTAAAATATGAGAAAAATATTTCTAAGTTTCTCTCATTTTCTTCCAAACAAAACTTAGGGAATTTTTTATTCCTTAATTATTTCTACTTCAATTTCTTCTCGATTTATTTCGAAACAATTATGGATTAAGGATTTTGATTTCTACATCATCTTCACTATTTTTCTTGTTGGAAATCAAGAGGGGAGTTCATCTTCAAGTTGGTTTTTCATCAAGCAAGGTGAGAAAATATTCTTTAATGATTTTCTACATTATTTTGATTCTTAATCTATAATTTCTTATGCTTCGGGATAATTAAAACGAATCTTTAATGGAATTATTGGATTTTAATTGACTTTCTCATAAATCTTGATTAGATTATAGTAATCTAATGATTTCTATGGAGTTCTAATGTTTTGTGCATGGGTAATAATAATCTAAAGTTGATTTTGTAATTTAATTCCCAAAATTAATCTAATTAGTTGAGTTTGGATTTAGGTTCTTGATTGGGGTGTTTGGTAGAATGGTTAATTTAATTATTTGATCACATATTAAGGTGCACCAATTATGTTCGATGAAACTCCCAAATGGAGTGTTGTGTCACTAAATATTAAAGGATGAATTTAAAGGGGAGTATACGGACAAAATAGGGCCAAAGCAGGGCGGTGGCGTGCTTGGCTTTGAGGCATTGCCTAGGTACAGGGAAATCAAAGATTTCCCAATTGCGAGGCTACTGCACATTTTGACTGTGTCATGCGGGTGTTGTAGCTACTGAAGGGGATTGATAAAAAATGGGAAATTAAGGAGTGATTGGAAGTTGGGGTAATTCCCTGCAGTGATGTGAAATGGAAAAAAAAAATGGGTGATTTTGTGTATGGCGTTTTTTAGTTGTTCGAACGATATGAGTTTTAAATGTCATAGATTATTTTAATAAAGTGGTTACCTTGGTGTGGTCCTATGGATTTTAACCCTTGCATTTTCTTGTAGAAGATGACAAGTGTTTGGACAATTTCCAGTTAGGCGTCGAGGCGTTGGCTTCGAGACATTGGCATCAAGATGGTGGCAAGTTGGTGAGTGCAAATGTGTCTTGGTCCTATAAAAAGTTTTGAATTATGGCTTTGGTATTTTATTTAAAGCCTAGCAAGCTTAGCTAAGCTTGGAAGTAAGTATATGATGGTTTACTCTCAATTTCTCGGTTTTGGCATATATTTTACAAATGCAAGAATGCATGGTTTGTTACCTACTGTTTATCATGTTTTAAGTATGTTTTATACTGATCTTGATCATATATTTATGATGAATGCATTTGGAAAATGGTTCATGGAAGTATGGGTTTATACTTGTTAATGCATGGTTTAAAGCTTTGGAAAAATGGCTTTTAATTATGCATATAAAAACAGTGAGGTACATGGTAAATAATGAATTATATTAGCAAGTGATGTGGTTTAAAATGTTATCGGATATAGTTGGTCGGCCATAGGATTTATAGTGCACTATAAAAGTCACCTCGGGTGTTGAGGTGTTATAAGGTAGCGAAAACTCTACCACGAGTACCCTAACGGTTGAGGGGTTATATGGTACCGAAAACTCCCGTTAGTAGATTATACATCTAACCGATGATTGGGTTGTGATTGTACCTCAATTCCGGTTGAGATTGTATGAAGTGTTGAGAGGATACTTGTTGAATCCGTGCATCGGATGTAATATTTTATAAAGTGGAACTTGCTTTATGATCACTTGAAATCCAATATAATTAATGATGTATCATGTTGATGGATTATGTTGTATAATGTTGGTTTATACATGTTTTACTCTTTAAGCCTTGCATATGGGTTGTTATGCATGGGAAAGCTTAAACTGGGTGTAGCAAATGGGATTTTGCTGTTGGATCCATGATACATGTTGCATATGTTTAATATGCATGTTTTAGAAAGGTTAAAGTGCGTGAATTGAAAGTAAGGCATGATGGTTTTAAATGATGTATCATGTTGATGGATTATGTTTTGTATAATGTTGATTTATACATGTTTTGGCTCTTTAAGCTTTGCATATGGTTTGGTATGCATGGGAATACTTAAATTGAGGTTTGCATATGGGATTATGCATGAGATCCATGATACATGTTAGCATATGGTTTAATATGCTGGTTTTGAAAGGTTTTAAAAAGCCATGAGATGATTTTGCATATGGTTTAATATGTATGTTTTGAGAGATTTTTAAGTGTTTAAAAAAACATGGCATGATGAGTTTAAACATTGGTTTTGCTAAAACGGTTGTAAATGCCTTGAGAATTAAGTAAATGAAATGGTTTGAAACATGTTTTCAATATTGGTTTTGGTTTTGAAAATGCATTGACATTTTACCCTTTTGAAGGCACTCACTAGGCTTTATATGCTTATACTTTCTTTTGTTCCATCAATGCAGTGAATTAAGCAATTGCGGAGGTTATGGTTCAATGCAAGGAAGATTTCCAAGACAAGGGAACTAAAGAGTATGTTTTATGGTATTATCATTATTTGTAATAAGGCAATGTGGGAAAATCATGGGAATGTTATTTTGTTTAAGTCTTGAATATATGTTTGGGATTTATGATATATTGGATGGTGATATTGGCTAATATGTGTGTTGTTGAATATGTGTAAATGCTAAGTACACTTGATGGTTATGATCTAATGATTTAAAAGGGTGTAAATAATTATTGGAATTGTTGTGTTGTAACCCATTTGGTCCGGGCCAGACCCAAAATAAAGCCCAATAGCCATATCAATTAAAAACCCTTTATTATTGTAAACCCAATACTACCCAGACCCAATTAAAAAACCCAACTCTTATTAAGCAAACCCAAGTTAAATACCCACACTCAGACCCAATATTAAAACCCAAATGCATTATCCAAACTCATACTTGGCCTAACCCGAACCAAGCCCAGACCTGGTTATAACCTAAAAACCCTAACTCTAATCCCTGGTATGCTGCCACAACCAGCCCCTCACCTTCCCCGCACGTGGCCGCCACGCGCGAACCTTCATCGGTCGCCTACTCTACTGCCCACGCCAAAATTCTGATATGCAAAAAAAACAGAGATGTTAAATCGATGTAAATGAAAAAATAACTTGTAAACCCCTTTTTTAAGTATAAATCTACTCGAAATTCAATTGTAATATTTTACAGAGAAAAAAATAAAAAAAGGTCACGATTTGAAAACAAAAAAACAATAATAAAAACAACAAAAAGGTTCAAAACGGGAGTCTTTTGCGAGCTATCTCAGTCCAGAAATCCGTTCAAACAAAAAAGAGGTAAAACCATTTCTTTTTATAAAAAACCATTCGAACAAATCTAGATCTACGAATTTTGAAAGAGTTTTCAGAAAAATAAATAACAAATACAAGATTAGGGGTAAAAAAATATACCTAAAAGGGCTTTTGGGGTACCTCTGGCCACCGTAAGTGGCGACGCTCTGCCGTTGGTCGGCGGCGATCCACAGCAGATGACCGGCCGGCACCCGTACTGGCTGAGGATGAGTTGAAAAAGTTTTGGAGTGTTTTTTATAAACGGGTAAAATGAATTTTTGGGGGATAAAAACATATATATAAGATAATAAAACGATTCTGTTTTGGGGCGTTTGAGTTCGGTCCAAAACGATGTCATTTCGGTCAATATTCAGGGCAAAATTCGACCCAGTTGGGAGTCCGCGCATAAAAAATAAAAGGGGAAATTTTCTTTCAGTCCTTCCAGCATAGTTTAATTCTTCTAGTGTCCCCTGTGAGTTTTAACACGTTTGCAATTTAGTCACCTAATTTAATTAAATCAGATATTAAACTGGTAAATTACGTAGTTAGTACCTCCGCCCTAAACTTATTTTTAAAATAAGTCTGCCTCATGGTAAAATTGTTTCCTTAGCCCATAAAACTTTTAAATACTTTGCACATTGATCCCTATATCAGATTTAATTAATATTAAACGAGATATTTCACTTTTGGTCCCCAAAACTCTCGGCAGCTTTTAATTTGGTCCTAAATCGATAGTATAATTACTTGTTTAGTCTCTGTGTTGTGTAAATTATTTAATTTTAGCCATGTACATTATTATAATTTAATTTTTGGCACTATTTTTTATTTCTGTAACTTTAGTCATGTATTTATATTATATTGATACCTTCTTATTTTTATTCTATTTATCATTTATTATAATAGTACATATAATATGTATAATATATACATATAATATATAGTATGTTATGTATAATGTATATGTATATATTTATGTAATATGTATAGTATATTTATTATATGTATATAATATTTATATTATATTTACATAATATATACGTGATGCACATTTATATATATATATAAGATTATTTATAATGTATATTTATAGTATGTATAATATTTACACGTATATATTAATATATATTTATATTATATAGTATTTTCATTCATTTATTTTTTATCACCATACCCTTATATTTTTATATATATAAATTATATATATTTTGACCTTATTGTTCTGGTATTTCTATTGGGAGTGTCATACGGCCTCCGGGTGTCATCTCCTCTTAATACCGTGAATATCGAAGCCAATTTTGATTTTTCTTTCGTACCCATGTATATTTACTTAATATCAATATCCTCCATTTATTTTCATATATTTATTTGCTCATACATGTAACTATTGCATATAGTTTTAGGTCTTATTGTTCCGGTGTTTCTATTGGGGGTGTCATCCCGGCCTCCGGGTGTTATCTCCTTTGAACATCGTGGATACTAAGGCAAATTTTGAACTGACATGCATGCATGTATTTTGGAAATTAATTATTAAATTAAATCAAAAAAATTCCTTAATAAATATAATATGAACCTTTAGGTACAAATTTTGGGCGTAGTGGGGGTGTTAATCCTTCCCCACTCTTAACCAACTCCAGAACCCATCTCTGGTTGATTTTTTAATGTCTGGTCTACCTTATCCAAGTGACTGGCGGTGACTATTTTTTATAATTAAAAAACTTCGAGGCTTCCATCCAAAAAAGGGTCGCACGAAGGGGTCCGGGCCCAAAGGTTGCTACAGGTTTCTTGTGTTATAATTGTACATATAGACTTATGCTTTATTTATTAATTGATATATAGCCTATGCTTGAGGTCTTGACCATTTGGAGGTTATTGGATAATGCTTTATATTGTTAGGAAGCATGCCTTTAGCTTACTTGTATTGTAACACCCTTAGCCCGACCTAGCCAAAACCTGACTAAAGAGCCACATTAGGTTTGTTAAGCAAACCTGAGCTAAAACCCTAAATCGAACCATTTTTCTTTTTATCTTGTCAAGATGTATGTTATTGAAGTCCTATGTGTACATGTCTCAGCGGTAGCGTTTCATCTTAAATAGATTACAAATCAGAGGTCAATTACTCAGCAAAACACATAAAGGACCGAAACCCAAACTTCAAAAACTCAAGGGAAAAATACTTGTTTAATATTACCAACCTTTAATTATTCCAATTACATACACTTAGATCAATTTCCATTCCAAACAATCATTCAAGCTTAACTAATTACTTTCATAGCAAACATGGACCATATTGCAAGATTTCCAAACTTCAGCATCATCAAATAGCACAAAAACAGCGTAGCATACCGATACAGGTAAGCCTATATCGATACGGCTTAACAGACTTAACAGCTCCCTGTACCAATACATGTATCATGTATCGATACGGTGTGTTGACCACACCGTACCGATATGACGTTAACCTGTACTAATACCCCTTGATTATTTTGAAACCTCGGTATTCCAGTAGCTAAAACCCGTAATGATACAGTACCCTGCGTATCGATATGGCTTGCTAATATCGAAAGGGCGTTCCGGTACCCTGGCCTGAATACTGACACCTTCATATGTTTTCCTTCAAGGCATATCGATACATTGGCAAGGCGTATCGGTACTCTAGGCTTAATTTCAGCAATTTGAGCCTCTACAAGACCCCGTGTACCGATCCTTGAGGTACTCATACTGGTACGCAGAGGCATGTAATGACCTCTAGGTCTAACATATGACACTTTAGCTCATTCCAAACATCATTAACACCTAGCTAACCAACATATAACATCATCAACATACTTTACAAACATCATGGCATCATCAAAGCCATCCTAGCTTTTCTAGCATACTCAAACAATCAATTCTAGAGGCATGCTTCCTAGTCCACGTTCAAATCATCAACCCAACCATATCTCAACCACTTAAAACATATTACAAGTCCAAAACCACAATTAAAAATTGCAACAATAGGAGTTCGTCAAAAACCCTCCCAAAACCTCAATTGACACATTGCCATTATTACTACTTTTCAACGTCTAAACCGTACTTTGAAAACTAGTCCTTGGGAATCCTTTCCTTGCTGCCTCAATCCTTAATTCTCTGCATTGAAGGAAAATATAGCGTAAGCAAACTAGGCTTAGGGAGGAATGCTCAAACACAACCATCATCAATGCATTTTAAAACCATTTCACTTTTCTTTTGCAAAATGCATTTCAAAACTCTTTAAAACATCAACACATCATCATGCCCTATTCAAAACCATGCACTTAACATTTCTAAAACTGCATATTAAACCATATGCAACATGTATCATAGATCCCATAGCAAAATCTAATTTGCTACCCTCAATTTAAGCTTTCCCATGCATACTACTAATGCAAGGCTCAAAGAGTAAAACATGTTTAAATCACATTAAACAACATAATCCATCTCATGATACATAAACAATTATATTGGCTTCCAAGTGATCATTTACCAAGTTCCATTTACCAAAACGTAACATCGGATACACGGATTCAACAAGTGTTCCCACAACACTTAACAAACAATCTACCGATAACACAAGGTTTACATACAGGAGTATTCGGTACGCATAAACCCCTCCACCGTTGTGACACTCATGGTAGAGTATTCAGTACCCATAAACCCCTCAACACCACTCATCGATATGATGTTTAATCCACTAACGGGATTCTTCAGTGCCGTACAACCCCTCAACCATTAGGGTACTTGGATGGAGTATTCAGTACACAATATAAACCCCTCAACATCTAAGGCGCTTTTTTATAGTGCACTATCAATCTTATGGCCAGCCAACTATATCTAATTTCATTTTCAAACCATTCTATACCATCACTTGGTAATATAATTCGCTTTAACATCAACAACTCATTGTTTTCATATGCATCATTAAATCCATATAACCAATGCAATAAACCTTGCATTAAACAATGTTCATGAACATTAACACAACGTGCATTACCTCCAAATGCAACAACATCATTTTGCAATCATTTTCTAGCAATTAACCATGCTCAAAACATACATATACAATGAGTAATTAAACCATTTAAAACAAGTGCATCAACTTTTGCCAAAATCGAGTTCGAGAGAGAATTTGTCCGTTACTTACTTCTGAGCTTAGATTAGCGTTTCAAGCTTGATCTAAACCCCCAAACACAACTTTCAAACCTTCAAAAAGTTGTTAAACATGTTCTCACTCACCGACTCTGACTCGCAATGCCTCACTTGTCGATGCGACAAACACGCCTCCAAGGCTTCTGGAACTCACGTTCAAGCTTAAGGACCAATTTCTCCTACTTTTAGCCACACAAAACAGAGGTACATTGCATCAAATAGCAATCAACATCACAAAACTTCAACATCTTTTACCCAAAACCACTCCACAACTCCCAAAATTAACAACAAAACTCTTTCAAACTTAACCCAGGCACATTCAAATGTTTCAACACTTCAATTAACATTAATTAACATCTAAAAACACTTCTCAAACATCTTTATAATTCCAGCATTCATTTAACCACCACAACTCCTCAAAAACACATAACTAGCAACCTAGAAAATTAGAGATTCACATAGTTTCAGGATTCCAATGTTAAAACCAACTTATTAACATTATAAAACATCAAAATCATGGATATAACGAATCAAGAACTCAGCAAAACAAATCCGAAATAGAAATCACTTAATCTCATCAATTAAACCTTGATTTAATCAATTTCTACAATTAAATCATTAAAACTCATTAGAAAACAATAAACAATGATCAAATACTTGGGAATTTCAATAAAGAACCATTCATTATAGGAGAAAAATAAACCTTACCTCTAATGAGTGAATTTCCTCTCAATTAGATGTTTACTCTTGAAAAACAAGGAAAAATAATGAGATTTTGGAAAACAAGATTGAAGAATCCACTAGAAATCAAAGGTTTAAGAAATCAAAGGTTTAAGAAATCAAGAACATTAACACAAATATTTGATACAAAATATAGTGTTTGGTTGAAGAGAAGTGGAGAGAGAAATTTGAGAAAATAAGTTACGTCAAATATGTTTTTAGAAAATTACTACCTTCTTTTAATTAATTTCCTTTTAATTATTTTAATTAAAACTCATTAAAAATAATCCCACTTAAGAGGAAACTCAAATTAAAACATTGGGTAAAATAGCTCCTTAAGGATTCTAAGATTTGGCCTTTTTTCAAAATAGTCAATAAAAATGGTTTTCATTCTTTACATTTTGGTCACTAGCCAAAATGTCCAAATTCCATTTTCCAAAATTGACTTTACCAAAATTATCCATATACAAAATAATGATATTTAGATATTTTCCCATATTTTTCTCACACCAAAATTATTTATTTAGATTTTAATCCCGAATCTCTAATCTCGGTCTACTGGACCGTCTAATCACCTAGAAACTCTTAGTCCCAAAATCGGGGAGTTACATGTATGAATATAATTTGTGGGTTAATTGGCATTTAATTGTTGGATCATACTTGTTTAATGATAGCATAAACTTTTAGAAGCTCAATAAGGTTGCTTGTATGTAATGTGGATATGTTTGTTTGAGATTTATCAAGTTTAGATTCTTTGTATTTTGGTCACCGTATGTTGTTGTACCAATTTAATGAGTAAATATCATCTCTTTTACTTGAGTTTCTACAAGCATGTCTTTAGTGTTTCTAATTGTTGTAAGATGCTTTTATAAGCGAGTTATCTTTGTGTTTTGATAGTTTCATAATTTAGTCTTTAGTTACGTACTTTGCTAAACTGGATGCTTATTTGTTATCTGTTTGAGCTAAAATTTGGCACGCTTTCATGAAATGTTATTAATTGGTTACTGGTAACCTAAAAATTTTATAAGTCCCTATATTTATTTAATTTTGCATTTTGGTCCCTAGATTGCTTGTATTTACAATTGAGTACCCTATCGATGTTTGTTTCGAATAAAAATTGAACCATTGCTTGAATGCACATTGTAGGTATTAACGATGCACCTAGATTAGATAAAAAGAAAAAAAATAGACCCTAATTTCAATAAAGTGAGTTCATGTTTGCTTCGGCAAACCAATGCGATCTCCTTGATTCGGGTCTAGTGACTAGGCCGAGTTAAGGGGGTTACATGTGTTGTGTCCCTTTGTTGGTCTTGCCAAGATTTTAGGGGCCCTCCTACAATATGTATTTTATCAAGGACCAATCCAACAGACTTCAACCAAACATCTTGCACTGTTGTTATACAGGCTGCATCTTGGGCCCAACAATTTTCAAAGCAAAAATAATCTTCCCGAGCACGTGGAATAGGAGCCTGATGGATGTAGGCAGTGTCCATGACAATAAAATAGTGATCAAAATCATTGTATACTCTGAGATTGCTCGAAAATCTGGATAAGAGGAGGGCCAGTCCCAATTAGCAATGAATCTGTACGTTCACAAATGAGGGAAGCTCGTGGACCAGTTTTAGTCTATATAAACTAGCCATTCGCATGTTTGCAGTCAAAAAATTAATTCTGTGATAGTCAGTCCCAAAAACTTTTAAATAGGTTACGTAACTTATGATGACCCTCTTGTTTCTCATTATCCGAGAGAATCTCATTGAGATCACCCCCTATGAGCCATGAAAGAGGCGAGGCAGAACATAAGTGATCAATCAAATCCCGGGTCTTGTACTTCATATTGTTTTCAAAGCAACCATGAATATTAGTGAAATAAAACTGTTCAGAATTCGAACAAATAATAACATCAATATGGAGACAGGAGTACGAAGGCAAATCAATAGTAACTTCATTATTCTAGAGCAACATTAAACCAGTGCAACCGTGACCGTTATCAACAGTGATACAACCATCCATATTCAAAGTATATTTAATTCTATCATTACTATGTTTTTTCAATTGCGTTTTACAAAGAAAAATAGCATTTGGGAGCTTGCGAGCAACAACTTGCCCAAAAGAGCGAACTGCCTAAGATTTCCTGAGCTCACGGCAGTTCCAACATATGATCCTCATTTCTCTCGGTAGGGTTGACTAGCAACCTCTGCCGAAGAGTTGGTAACGCTGCTCATCCTAACTTTTTTAGTGTAATGCCTCGGTTTTAGGCCTAGCGGTTTAAGGGCTAGTTAGACGGTCCGGTAGACCGGGTTAGAGATTCGATTTGGATTCGAGAATGAATATTTTTGAGTGAGTTAAAAATATGGAAAATGATTAAAAATCATTATTTATTATATAAATGATTTTGGTGAAATCAATTTTAGAAAATTGAAATTGGAAGGGTGACATTTTGGTTGGTGACCAAAATGTAAGGTTTTAAAATTATTTTAAATGGTGACTAGTGTGAAAAAAGGGTCAAATTTTTAGAATCCTTAGGGAGATATTTTACCAAGTTTTGGCTGGTGGTTTTTCCCTCGACTGAGGTTTTTAACATGTGCTTTATTAGCTAATTAAAAAGAGGTTTTTATAATAAAAGGTAGTTATTGATTTTTATGAGCTTTTCTCTCAACTTTTCTCCTCACTTCTATCCTGCCAAACACTCTTGATTTCATCAAATTTCAGAGGTGAGGGATCTATTTTCTTGAATTTTTGATTTATAATTGATTCATTATCTTTGATTTACAAAATCTCATTAAATCATTTGTTTTTCAAGCTTTAATCAATCAATTGAGGGAGAAATCACACAAAAGAGGTAAGGTTCATTTTCTCCTCTATTGAATGGTTCTTTATTGATATTCCCAAGTATTTGATCCTTGATTCATGATTTATAATCTGATTTTATGTTTTTATGATGAATATTTGATTAAATTGAGTTTAATTGATGAAATTGAGGGAGATCTATATTGGAACTATTTTTCAGTGTTGAGGATTGATTTTAAACATGTATTGGATGTTTTATAATGTTGATAAGTTATTTTTAACATTGGAATCCCAAAACTCCTTGAATCCCTAATTATTTAGGTTGTTAGATTTGTGTTTTTCAGGTGTTGTGGTGGCTGTTTAGTTGCTGGAAATATGAGGATGATGTAATCCTATTTTAAGTGTTGATTGATGTTAATGGAAGTGTTAGATTGATAGTTTTGTGGCTGGGTTGTGGTTGGATAGAGTTAGATGATGATTTCGGTTGATGTGGTCGGGTAATTGTGAAAGGATTGTTGATGATTGTGGGGAATGTTGCTGTAGTGGTTTGAATGCATTGAGATGCATTAATCATCTGTTGTTATATGGTTAAAACCTAGGAGGCTGGTCCAGAAGCTATCGGTGAAGCTTTGGAGGCTTCGGACGCTTGAATTCGCGTCGGCGAATTAAGGTTTTGCGTATCGGTGAGTGAGAACGTGGATTTCAGCTTTGAAATGGTTTAAAGGTGGTTTATGGGAGTTTAAACTTAGCATGAAATGCTGGTTTAAACTCGGAAGTAAGTATAAAGTGGTTTTCTCTCTCGGTCGTGCTTTTATGAAATGGTTTTATGCACTTGTTTTGAATTACATGGTACCTACTATTTAAGCATGTTTTAAAGAATGTGAGATATTGTTTTTAATCATGAAATTTTGAAGGATGCTTATTGTAAGTGATCCTGGTAAGTATGTGGAAATACTTGTTGAAAAACATGGTTTGTTACTTTGGGAAAAGGTTTGGTTAAATGCATATAAAAACTGTAAAGTAAGTGGTTAATTGCGAATTATATTGGCAAATGATGTGGTTTAAAATTGTTATCGGATATAGCTGGCTGGCCATAGGATTGATAGTGCACTATAATAAGTCGCTTTGGATGTCGAGAGGTTTTATACGGCGTACCGAATACTCCATCCAAGTACCCTAACAGTTGAGGGGTTATATGGTACCAATAACTCCTGTTAGTGGATTAAGCATCTAATCGAGGGTTGGGGTTGGTGTCCCCGTGGGTTGTAAGTGTACCCAGTTATAATGTACCACGATTGTGATTGTATCGCTATTCTTGTTGAAATGGCTTGAAGTGTTGTAAGGAAACTTGTTGAATCTGTGTATCCGATGAACTATTTAGTTAATTGAACTTGGTTAATAATCACTTGTAAGCCAATATAATTGTTGATGTGTCATATAATGGTTTATGTTGTATAATGTTATTTATACATGCTTACTCTTTAAGCTTTGCATATGGTTTGTTATGCATGGGAAGGCTTAAATTGAGGTTTAGCAATGGGATTTGCTGATGGTTAATGACACATGTTGCATATGGTTTAATATGCTGGTTTTTGAAAGTGTTAAGTGCTTGGTTTTCAAGGCATAATGTTCAAATGATGATTTAAGTGATGTTTAAAAGATGATTGAAATGAGATTTCAATGTGTTGATGACAAATAGTTTTAAATACATTGATGGTGTGTTGTTTTTTAGCACTCGTCACTAAGCCTAGTGTGCTTACGCTCTCCTTGTCCATCAATGCAGAGAATTAAAGTTTGGAAGGCAGCGAGAAAGCAATGGATCGATAAAGACTTGGTACTAAAAGTATGTTTTCAAGTTATACTGTAAGTAATAAGGGAAATGGGGGTTTCGTTGTTCTTTTGGGAGATGGTTTGTTAAACTCCCTGTTTGAGCAAAGTTGTTTGCTGCTATTGGTTTGTAAATAGCCATTTTAGATTGTTGGTTGCTTTGGTTTTGAGTTTTAGGCTTTGCTTGGCTTGATTTTTAGGAAGCTTGCCTCTAGATTTTCATTTGAAGCATGATGCTATGAATTGTTGATGAATCCGTGACGTTTTGTTGTGGTTTGACTCTTGAATGTGATGGATTCATGTTAGGGTGTTATGGTAGGTTTGAAAGCATGATAAACCAGCAAAATCAGGATATTTCAAGTCTAGGCATATCGGTACGCGTGTCCATATTTCGATACGGACAAGCCATTCCAGGCTTACCGTATCGAAACACGGGCATGTGTTTCAGCACAAGCTTAGGCCAAATATGGCTAGTGTTTTGGTACATGGGTTGAGCGTACCGGTACGGGTAAGCTTTTTCAGGTTTAGCATTTCTGTATAAAAGGAACCATTTCATTATGGGGTAAGTGTAATAAGCAGGGCGTATCAGTACGCGAAGGCGTTTCGATACGAGTTTTGGTTACTAGAATTTAGGAATTTTAAAATTACAAACATGTATTGATATACGTATAAGTGTACTGATACGGCTAATCGTAAATTCAATTATTTGGATGTTTTAAAGTTCTGTTTTCTTGCATTTTAGTCTCTGATTGTTGTGGATGCAATTGAATGAGTGTGCATGATCGTTTTGAGTTGAGTTTTGACATGTATGCATGAAATTGGATTGATTAACGGTTGGTAACGTAAAAGGGGTTAAGTCCTTGTAGTTTTCCAGAATTGCAGTTTGACTCCTAAATTGTAATTGTACCCAATTAGATGTCAATTTGATGCCCGATCGAGTTGGGGTTTCACCATGGTCTGTATGAACACATAGGATAATAATTTGTGTCTAGATAAGATTTAAGAAAAATGGAAGCATTTCGAGTATCTTCTTTACGGTTTACCTCAGTAAACCTAATGTAGCTCGCTCAGTTCGGTCTTGCGACTAGGTCGCGTCAAGGGGTTATATTTGGTGGTATCAGAGACATGTTTACGATATTTAGGAGTTGGTATGGTTGTTGTAATGTTGTTGTAAGTTGTAATTCGTTGTTTGTTATGCACGCTGGTTATTTTATGCTATGTTAGGGGAGTTTGAGAAACCCATTACCTTATTATTATAGTCTGAGATGTTTTGGTTTTGAAATGGAAGTCTTGCATCCTTGCTTAAGCTGGCCTGATTGTTTTGTTTTTGGTAAAATATCATGCCTTAGATATATTTTTAGCACGATGGGACCGTGGAGAGAGTTACGATCTAGTACGATTGCTACTACCATTGGGCAAGGAAATGATGAGGATTTCGTACCTCCTAAAGGATTGCTGCCGCCCTCACATTATCCACCTGCGGTAGTGGAGCAAGTACCACCTGATCCAGCTGAGACAGGAATGGGTGACATGGCGTCGTTGATTCAGGCTATGGCTGGTGCATTTCAGGTAGCAGTTGCGGGTGTTCATGTACCGACACTAGTGGTTGGGCAGACGGGCTTGCCGTTAGAGCGCCTTCGCAGTATAGGCAGAGTTGAGTTTTGTGGTCTAGCACCATAGGCTTCTGAGGATTGGTTGGCCAGTGTAATCACTCATTTTTGACCGGATTTTAGTGTTATTAGTATTATTTTAATAATATTATTATTAATATAAAATTAATAAAAATCAAAAAAATAATAATAAAAAATATATTATTAAAAAATGAAAGAAACTGTGTGGAGCATGCTGCTCCACGTCACCCAAACTACCCACCTATTGCCTATATAAAGGCTTGCATGGGGGCAGCCAATTTCACACAAAAATTTCACGCCAATTTGCCATGAATTGGCAATTAAATTGGCTCCCCAATTGGGAGTTAGGCTGGCCGCAAGACTGGCCAGGGGTTGGGGGCAGTACCCTCGACCCCAGTTGGTTCGATCCAACATTCGATCGGGGTCCTATTCTAGGTCCGATTTAGTTAATAATTTTGGAGAGGTCGTGGTAGATCCCGACGGGGTTCAGTCAGGGTTCGTTATTCGAGCTCTTAGTTAGGTTATTTTCTTCTCTTTTTATTTGTATTGTAATTTTATAATTTAATGAAGTATTAGTTAATTTAAAATCGTGTTCCTTTTTACTTTGTATGTTTATTTATGCTTTATATTAGTATTTATTATGTTTTAAATTTATGTTTTATATTAATATTTTATTCATGTTAAATTTGTTTTTTACTTTGGCGGTGGTCAGGCCAAGAGACACCGTTATAAGAGGTGTTGCCCTGATCAGAGATGCTGTAAAGGTGTCATTGGGTATGGAGCATAGGGATAGGGTACCCAGGTTAGAGCTCTGCATAATACTTTTTGGGTCTGTGGATCACGTGATCATCTGAAGCAAGATTGCCCACGTTTGGCCAGAGAGGGTCAGGCACGTGTGGCTGTGGTGACCAATGCTTGTTGGAGTTATGGGCCTGGCAACCATCTGAGGAGTGATTGTTTTTTGTTAGTTAGAGGTGGGCAGGGTGCTGCACCTATTATTGCTCCGCAGAGAGACTGTGGTCATGGCCATGGTCAGTTTCATCACAAGGATGGTGGGCAGAGGACTGTAGCTCATACGGTTGCAATTCATCCCTAGGGAAGTGGACCAGCTAGAGTGTATGCGCACCGTGAGGGTCGCAATGACTCTGATGTGATTGCAGGTACATTCACTTTACAGTCTTTGCCGTTGTATTCATTGGTTGATTCTGGTTCTACGCATTCATATATCCTGGGTGAGCATGCACATTTTCTTGATATACCAATTAAAATTCTTAATGTGGGTGTTAGAGTGACCAGTTCTCTTGGGGAAACAGTCGTGGTTAGGAAGTTGTATCGTTGATGTCCGCTGATGGTTCAAGGATATGTATTTGACGTGGATTTGATGGAGTTTCCATTCCACGATTTTGATGTTATTTTGGGGATGGATTGGTTGACCGAGCATAGGGTTGTGCTAGATTTTGAGGCCAAACGGATATCCCTGAGGTTGTATGATGATTTTGAGGTGGTGGTTGTGGGTGAGAACGCTAAGTTCTTGTCTAATGTTGTTTTGACTTTAGAAGCGAGACGAATGATGGATTCTGTATGTGGGGCTTTCTTAGCCTATGTTATGAATCCTGGTTCAAAGGAGTTGAGGGTGTAGGATATCCGTACGGTATACGAGTTTTTGGTTGTTTTTCTGGAAGAGTTACCGGGGTTACCACCAGATCGAGAGGTGGAGTTTGGCATTGAGGTTTATGCGGATACGGTACCCGTGTCAATTTTTCCATATCGCATAGCCCCAAAAGATTTGTAGGAGTTGAAAATGCAATTGCAAGAGTTGCTTGATCGAGGGTTTGTTAGACCAAGTATTTCACCGTGGGGTACACCGGTGTTGTTTGTGAAAAATAAGGATAGTACGTTGCGGATGTGTATAGATTATTGGCAAATAAACAAGTTGACGATAAAGAATAAGTATCATTTACCGCAGATTGATGATCTGTTTGATCAGTTTATGTGTGCTTTTGTGTTCTCTAAGATAGATTTGAGGTCTGGGTACTATCAGTTGAAGGTGAAGGATGTGGATGTGCCCAAGATAGCTTTTCGTACGAGGTACGGGCATTATGAGTTTTTTGTGATGCCATTTAGTTTGCTGCTTTCATGGACATGATGAATCATGTGCTCTATGAGTTTTTAGATCAGTTTGTGGTTGTATTATCGATGATATTCTTGTGTACTCTCATACCGAGGAGGATCATGATTGCGGATTGTGCTTCAAACATTGTTGGCTAATCAGCTTTATGCCAAGTTAAGCAAGTGTGAGTTCTTGCTTAGGGAGGTTGTTTTCCTTGGTAGTACCAAGATGTATCGCGGTTTGAAGGAATAGTACTATTGGGTTGGTTTGAAGAAAGATGTTATTGATTTTGTGGCTTGATGCATGGTATGCCAGCAAGTAAAGGCTGAGCACCAGTTTACTTCTTGGTTGTTACTGCCGTTGAGGATACCGAAATAGAAATATGAAAGAATCACCATGGATTTTGTGTATGGGTTGCCTTTGACACCGACCCAAAAGGATTCTATTTGGGTGATTGTTGATCAGTTTACGAAGTGTGCGCATTTTGTGCCAGTGCATACGACGTATACCTTGGATAGGTTGGCTGATATGTACATCTATGAGATTGTGCATTTGCATGGGGTACCCAAATCTATACTTTCGGATAGATATTTACGCTTTACAGTAAGGTTTTGGGAGTGTTTGCATCGTGCTCTGGGAATACGGCTGAATTTCAGTACTTCATATCATCCTCATACTGATGGGCAATCGGAGTGCGTGATTCAGGTTTTGGAAGATATGTTGAGGTGTTGTATCATTGAGTTCCAAGGAACATGGGAAAATTAGTTGCCATTGGTAGAGTTTTCTTATAATAACAGTTATTAGGCTAGTATACAGATGGCACCATACGAGGCTTTGTATGGTAGGAAGTGTCGTACACCGTTGTGTTGAGCTGAGGTTAGAGAAAAACATATTTCGATGCCTGATGTGTTGAAAGACACCAATGAAAAAGTGAAGTTGGTATGTGAGCGCTTGAAAGCTGCTTCGGATTGTCAAAAATCCTACGCGGATTTGAAGCGCATGGAGATAGAATATGTTGATGGTGATCGGGTGTTTTTGAAGATGTCACCTTGGAAGAAGGTAATGCATTTTGGGTGAAAAGAGAACCTTAGCCCGAGGATTAATGGACCATACGAGATTGTTGAGCGTGTGGGTCCAGTTGCTTATCGCTTGAGGTTACCTCCTGAGTTGGAAAGGATTCATGTGTCGATGTTGTGGAGGTATCGGTCGGATCCATCGTATGTTACGCCGGTGAAGGATATTCAGCTAAGATCGGATTTATCTTATGATGAGGAACCGGTGGAGATCCTTGACACTAGCGGTAAGGTTTTGTGTGGTAAGACGGTTGAGCTTGTCAAAGAGTTGTAGAGGCACCGCAGTGTTGAGGAGGCCACGTGGGAAAGTAAATTGGATATGTTGAAATAGTTTTTGCATCTGTTTCCTCTAGGTAAATTTTGAGGATGAAATTTCTTAAGTGGGGGAGAGTTGTAACACCCCAATTTTGGGGCCTAGCGGTTTAAGGGCTGGTTAGATGGTCTGGTGGACCAGGTTAGATATTCGAGTCGGATTCAGGAATAAATATTTTTGAGTGAGTTAAAAATATGAAAAATGGTTAAAACTTATTATTTATTATATAAATGATTTTGGTGAAATCAATTTTAGAAAATTGAAATTGGAAGGGTGACATTTTGGTTGGTGACCAAAATGTAAGGTTTTAAAACTGTTTTAAATGGTGACTAGTTTGAAAAAGGGTCAAATTCTTAGAACCTTTAGGGAGCTATTTTACCAAGTTTTGGCTAGTGGTTTTTCCCTAAATTAAGGTTTTTAACATGTGCTTTATTAGCTAATTAAAAGGAGGTTTTTATAATAAAATATAGTTATTAATTTTTATAAGATTTGACGTAAACTTTTCTCTCAACTTTTCTCATCACTTCTATTCTGCCACACACTCTTAATTTCATCAAATTTCAGAGGTGAGAGAACTATTTTCTTGAATTCTTGATTTATAATTGATTCATCATCTTTGATTTACAAAATCTCATTGAAATTCTTTGTTTTTCAAGCTTTAATCAATCAATTGAGAGAGAAATCACACAATAGAGGTAAGGTTCGTTTCTCCTCTATTGAATGGTTCTTTATTGATATTCCCAAGTATTTGATCCTTGATTCATGATTTATAATCTGATTTTATGTTTTTATGATGAATATTTGATTAAATTGAGTTTAATTGATAAAATTGAGGGAGATCAGTATTGGATCTGTTTTTCAGTGTTGAGGATTGATTTTAAACATGTATTGGATGTTTTATAATGTTGATAAGTTGTTTTTAACATTGGAATCCCAAAACTCCTTGAATCCCTAATTATTTAGGTTGTTAGATTTGTGCTTTTGAGGTGTTATGGTGGCTGTTTAGTTGCTGGAAATATGAGGATGATGTAATCATGTTTTTAAGTGTTTATTGATGTTATTGGAAGTATTAGATTAATAGTTTTGTGGCTGGTTTGTAGTTGGATAGAGTTAGATGATAATTTCGGTTGATGTGGTCGAGCAATTGTGAAAGGATTGTTGATGTTTGTGAGGAATGTTGCTGCAGTGGTTTGAATGCATTGAGATGCATTAATCCTCTGTTTTTATGTGGTTAAAATAAGGGAGGCTGGTTTGGAAGCTATCGGTGAAGCTTTGGAGGCTTCGTACGCTTGAATTCGCGTCAGTGAATTGAGGTTTCGCGTATCAGTGAGTGAGAACGTGGATTTCAGCTTTCAAATGGTTTAAAGGTGGTTTACGGGAGTTTAAACTTAGCTTGAAAAACTGGTTTAAACTCGGAAGTAAGTATAAAGTGGTTTTCTCTCTCGGTTGTGCTTTTACGAAATAATTTTATGCACTTGTTTTGAATTACATGGTACATACTATTTAAGCATGTTTTAAAGTATGCGAGATATTGTTTTTAATCATGAAATGTTGAAGGATGCACATCGTAAGTGATCCTTGTAAGTATGTGGAAATACTTGTTGAAAAGCTTATTTTGTTGCTTTGGGAAAAGGTTTGGTTTAATTCATATAAAAATAGTGAGGTATGTTGTTAATTGTGAATTATATTGGCAAGTGATGTGGTTTAAAAATGTTATCAGATATAGTTGGCTGGCCATAGGATTGATAGTGCACTATAATAAGTCGCCTTGGATATAAAGGGGTTTTATACAGCGTACCGAGTACTCCATCCAAGTACCCTAACGGTCGAGGGGTTATATGGTACCGTAAACTCTTGTTAATGGATTAAGTATCTAACCGAGGGTTGGGATTGTTGTCCTCGTGGGTTGTAAGTTTACCCGGTTGTAATGTACCGCGATTGTGATTGTATTGATATTTCGATTAAGATGGCTTGAACTGTTGTGAACACACTTGTTGAATCCGTGTATCCGATGAACTATTTTGTTAATGGAACTTGGTTAATGATCACTTGTAAGCCAATATAATTGTTGATGTTTCATGTGATGGCTTATGTTGTATAATGTGATTTATACATGTTTACTCTTTAAGCTTTGCATATGGATTGTTGTGCATGAGAAGGCTTAAATTGAGGTTTAGCAATGGGATTTTCTTATGGTTAATGACACATGTTGCATATGGTTTAATATGCTAGTTTTTGAAAGTGTTAAGTGCATGGTTTTCAAGGCATGATGTTCAAATGATGATTTAAGTGATGTTTAAAAGATGATTGAAATGAGATTTCAATGTGTTAATGAGAAATAGGTTTAAATGCATTGATGGTGTGTTGTTTTTTAGCACTCCTCACTAAGTCTAGTGTGCTTACGCTCTCGTTGTCCATCAATGCAGAGAATTAAAGTTTGGAAGGTAACGAGGAAGCAAGGGATCGAGAAGGACTTGGTACTAAAAGTACGTTTTCAAGTTAGACTATAAGTAATAAGGGCAATGGGGGTTCCGTTGTTTTTTTGGGAGATGGTTTGTTAAACTCCCTGTTTGAGCAAACTTGTTTGCTGCTCTTGGTTTGTAAATGGCCATTTTGGACTGTTGGTTGCTTTGGTTTTGAGTTTTAGGCTTTGCCTGGCTTGCTTTTTAGAAAGCTTGCCTCTAGATTTCTATTTGAAGCATGCTGCTATGAATTGTTGATGAATCTGTGATGTTTTGTTGTGGTTTGACTCTTGAATGTGTTGGGTTCATGTTAGAAGCATGTTAGGGTGTTATGATAGGTTTGAAAGCATGATAAACCAGCCAATCATGACATTTTAGGTCCAGGCGTATCGGTACATGTGTCCTTGTTTCGATACGGACAAGCCATTCCAAGCTTAGCGTATCGGAACACGGGCTTGTGTTTTGGTACGAGCTTAGGCCAAATGTGGCCAGTGTTTCGGTACGTGGGCTGAGCGTACCGATACGGGTAAGCTTTTCCAGGCTTAGCATTTCGGTACACAAAGAACCGTTTCGGTACGGAGTAAGTGTAACAGGCAAGACGTATCGGTACGCGAGGGCATTTCGATACAAGTTTTGGTTACTGGAATTTAGGGATTTTGAAATTGCAAACACGTGTCGATACGCGTGTAAGTGTACCAATACGGCTAACCGTTAATTCAGTTATTTGGATGTTTTGAAGTTCTATTTTCTTGCATTTTAGTCCCTGATTGTTGTGGATGCAATTGGATAAGTATGGATGATCGTTTTGAGCTGAGTTTCGACATGTATGCATGAAATTGGATTAATTAAAGGTTGGTGACGTAAAAAGCCTTGTAGTTTTCCACAATTGCAGTTTGGTCCCTAAATTGCAATTGTACCCAATTGGATGTCAATTCGATGCCCGATTGAGTTGGGGTTTCATCTGTGGTCTGTATGAACACATAGGATAATAATTTGCATCTAGATAAGATTTAAAAAAATGGACGTGTTTCGAGTATCTTCTTCACGGTTTACCTCCGTAAACCTATAGCTCGCTCAGTTCGGTCTTGCGACTAGGCCGGGTCGAGGGGTTACATTTAGTTAGAGAAACTTTAAGAGTTGAAGACGATCAGAGGCATTTTGCCTTGACAGCCTCGATAAGAGAGGTACTTCTTTGGGGATACGAGAGGTTGAGTCTTTCTTGGTGCGTTAAGATATAAGGGTTGACTTTGGTTGGGTGACCAGCCAGGTCTCAAAGTCTGAAAGAGTAGTTGCAAGAGGTGGACTAAAAAATGCAGTCTTATGAGCCAAAGTTGTTATAGGTTCAGCACCGCTAGTAGCTTTCCCTGTGTTCAGAACAACTCCTTTCTTGGTCACAACAGTTGTTGCAGACGCAGAAGGTGTAACAATCTCATTCGCAATAATTGCAGCAGCTGCAGCAGTCTCAGATGCCTCGGTCATAACAGGTGTAGCAGTCTCGGTCACCCTAGCTTCTTTCCCAGCCCCTGTAATAGCTTTGTCCATAGCTACGGCAAAAGCATCAAGAGCAGCATATTCAGCCTTCATAGCGTCATCTTTAGACCCAAAATCAGACATAGCAACTTTATCCTCAGTCCCAGCAAAAGATGTCTCGATCATAACAAGGTTATCTACCTTTTCACTATAGGCATTCACTGTCACATGTTTCTCATCCCCAAGAGTTCCTTTCAAAGTCCTAACAGACCCTGACGAGGCAGTAGCATTCGAAGTGATCCCTTTATGATAAGAAATTATGTCTCTTGGACGCGGTGAGCGTTGTGGCTTTGAAGGGGCCACCCTAAGCCAATCACCATATTAAAACTATGTTGAGGCGTCGACCTTGACAGTCTTGCAAGCAAGGACCAGGTGACCAATCATGTTGCAGCCATGACAGAATAACGGAAGCCTTTCATACTAAAGGGGGCACATTTTTAGCTTGTCTCTATGCCCTCTAAGGGCGACACAACATCGAATGGGCTTAGTAGTGTCGATGAGCACCCTGACACGCAAAAATTCTCACATGTTCCCATCTAGAATACAAGTATCAATCCCAATCACCTTCCCAATGCAAGCACCGAGGGAGCGAGCAAGACCTTTAGTTATGAGGATGATGGGTATACGGTGAATACGGACCCAAATCCTCATGTGGGTGAAAGAGTAGTCATTTATGGAGAATAGGGATCCAAAGGTAAGAGAGCAAACCATTCCTTGTTGAAAACCCAGGGGCCTCATTTGAGCACATCATCTCTAGTAGCTGCATCAAAAAATTTGATGAGGAAAAAATTCGGTTTCAGCTCAGTGATGGTTTGGACTTTCTCTTTCTTCCAAACAGAACAGAAGACACGGATCAAAGCTACTCCATCAATATTCTTGGTAGAGATAACTTTCCCAACCAAGGAGTGGGCCAAATCTTCCTGAGGCACCTTCGTGCTTACCGTAAGGGTGAAAACAACCCCTTGTTCTTCAGCAGTAAAACTCAGATCACCCAACTACTCGAGAATAGAATCAACCATGTTGATAACAAAAATGGAGAAATAAGATATTGATGTTTAACAGATAAGTGAAGGAGGAAGACTCCCAAGAGAAGCAAATACTGTAGTACAGGATAAACTCCAAAACCCAGGGTTTGTGGTGCCAAAAAAAAACTGTCAAAATCTGGACGTGGAGCCACTCGACAGTTCCATAGGGGAATGTATCTGCATGCAATAGTCCAAGTGATACAAAAATAAGATAAATAAAAAAGAAAAAAGGAATACTTTTATTAAAATAAATAAAATGGAAAGAATAGAAAGAGAAAATAGAGAAAAAAATATAAGAAAAATAAAGTCCATTTAAACAACAAACTCCGGTGAGAGTCCAAGATAAAGATAAACTGTGAATTCAAAAAAATAACAACAGAGCCTATGAGAGAAAATCTCGGCCAAGCAAGATCTACTGCATGCGCCACTACTGCACGCGCCACCGATCTCCAATGACGTCTTGGATGTAGGAAATCCTTTGGAGCGTCAGAACGAACGAGACAAACAATGATGATATCCCTGGGACAAAACCCTAAGACAAGAGGTAGATGGGTGAAAATAAACATAAAAATCATGCTACTGCAAGGGAGAAATTCATTTAAAACCCAAAAAAGATAGTAAAAAGTTTGATCATTGAACGCAGGGCGATCCCAAAGCAGTTGTCAGCGGTACTTCCGTTCAGGGGGAATCTTTGCAGAATCCAGAATGGTAGTTGCTAAGAAACCTGTGACCATTATCGCAAATCCAGTGTACATGAGAAGTGTGAGACCAAATCTCATTAACGTGGAAACAAAGTTCATAACGAGTAAAAGAAACGATCTCATGAAAAGTAAAAGAAGTGATCTCTTATAGATCAAACTTGGGATTAACATGAACCAACGGTAGCCAAAAAAAGGCTAAAAGACCATGCGCCGGCCGGCGACCAGCAGTTTCCAACCTCATGGCAGTGGCGACGAGACTGAAAACTAGAAGGAGAGGAGAAGAGAGTTGAGAGCATTTCATTTTTCACGATGCACGCCTGATGCATTTTGGCATTTTGAAATAATAATTCAAACTTAATTTAATCATTGATTATTAATTGGTTTCATATTTAAAATGAAATATTCTTTTTATAAAAAAATATATTTTCGCTTCAAATATAAAATTAGGAGCACCCCTATATGCTTTATATTCCAAAAATATATTTCACTTATAAAAGGTTTTCTATGCATGATTAATTATGGTCTAGTTCATTTTATGTGCTAACCTAAAGGCTCTAATTTAAATTCACATGTTATTTAATCTATGAATATTATTTAATTTCAAAGTTTACATGAGATAACACACAATTACTCTTGAGTGTCATCCATAATTAAACTTCAAAATTATATATGATATGCTCCTACTAATTAATTACTCTAATTATTAAAGTTCTAGTCTTAATTAAGGCTCGATTTATTAATCTAAGTTATATATTAATTTCTAGGGTTTAATGAATATTGAATATTCTATTTAAGAGTCCACGTTGAATAACATCTCATTACTTTAGGACACCATTCAAATTTGAACTCCAAAATTTCTCATTCAATACTTACTAATTTTCTACAATTATCTACCCTATTCAAATTATTTAAGCCTAATGAGAACCTAAAACTAAGGCTATATACACATATTTAATTAAACTAAGCGTTTAAAACTCCTATCATGATACTATATAAATTAATTAAAACATGTATCAATTAAATAACAATCAAATTCTATTTATTAAAAGAACATACTAAATTGAAAATAAATTAAAGTTGAATCTTTGATTTATTGAAACAGGGGACCGAATCAAAAAAAATACAAAATTTGAGTGCCTAGAACACAAATGCCTAAGAGGGTGGCGCAGGTCGAATATCAAACCCGGTGGGATTTTGCAGATCCCATCTAACCCGACACCAAGACGATGTCGTTCCTCTCTGCCTATATAAGGTTGTCATCGGGCCGAATTTGGTCAATTTTCTCATTTCCCTCTCTCTCATTTAACCGGCTTACCTCTCTCTCTTTAAGCTCTCTCAACCCAAACACAAATTTCCAAGATTTCCCCCTAAAAACATATCAAACTCAGGCCTTTTAGCTTGATGTTCATCATGTTCTTCGGATATCGTGAAGAACATGAAGAACACTGATGATAAACCATCGTACCACCGCTGCTTTAATCCACTCTGACCATTCTCTGGTCTCCTCCAATTTAATTAAACTAAGTGTTTAAATCTCCTATCATGATACTATATAAATTAATTAAAACATGTATTAATTAAATAACAATTAAATTCTTTTTATCAAAAGAAAAGACTAAATTGAAAATAAATTAAAGCTGAATCTTTGATTTATTGAAACAGGGGACCGAATTAAAAAAATTACAAAATTTGGGTGCCTAAAACATAAAAGCCCAAGAGTGTGGCGTGGGTCGAATATCAAACCCAGTGGGATTTTGCAGATCCCATCTAACCCGACACCAAGACGATGTCGTTCCTCTCTACCTATATAAGGCTATCATCAGACCAAATTTGGTCAATTTTTCTCATTTCCCTCTCTCTCATTTAACCGGCTTACCTCTCTCTCTCTAAGCTCTCTCAACCCAAACACAAATTTCCAAAATTTCCCCCTAAAACAGATCAAACTTAGGCTTTTTAGCTTGATGTTCATCATGTTCTTCGAATATAGTGAAGAATGCTGATGATAAACTATCGTACCACCGCCGCTTTAATCCACTCTGACCATTATCTGATCTCCTCCAATTTATTCGTCAGTCACCGAGAATCGATTCTTGACCGTTGCAGATTACGTCGGCCGCCACTAGACAATTTTTTACCGTTGTCTTCTATAGCTTTTGAAATTTAAAAATCTCCAAATTTTCATTTTTTTTCTCCTGAAATACCTAGATCTAATCTCGGGTCGATAAAATCACCCGTCTCCCCCACCTAAAAACTACTCTACCCATTCCAACCTCTTCAAATCCATCATTAAATCTCAAAAACAATCCGGCCAAAGAGATGAGTTCTGATTTTCTTTTTATATGTTCAGCTTGTTTTTATACATGTAAAGAATTGATATCTTTGTCCTTTTTTTGCAGAATAAAAAAAACTACCTAAAATACGGAGTAACAGTACGGCTCTTTTCCGATCAACCTTCCGATTGTGGTTCGACTTCACAATGCCGGTTCAGCTTCCAAGGATTTGTAACTTTTCTCTCTCTTATTTTTATGGTAATTAATATTTTTATTAATTCATGCTTTTGTGATGTTATGGATGACGTCATTTGTCAACTGAAGAAATTTGATTTAAGCCAATAAGGGCTGCCACATGGACTATTTTGGGCAAGAAGAAATTTTCAGATTAAATTTGTGTTTATTGGGCGGTAATTTGGTATATTTTGGGTGGGAATAGCTAGGTCAGATGAATTTGGGATTTATGTTATGTACCTTGGGTCTTTATATGTAAAATGGTCATTTGAGATGGACTTATTTCTTATCTAATGGGTTTTAATATATTTTTTAAGAGAAAATATAATGTGTATACATAAATATACCCTGGTAAAATTTGGGTATTACATCTTTAAATATTAAAAAATACATCTTACTTTTAATTTTCTAAAACATTAATTTTAAACTCTAATTCTAAATGCTAAATTTAATTTTTATTATAGGAGCATAACTATGAATACCAAAAAATAATATTTATATTCCTCACTCTTGGCCCTCGGAATAAAGTACTTGGCCATAGTAAATAGCGCTTACGTAACTGATGGTTGTTTATCTTAGGCCTACTTTATTAGTTAAAAAGAGAACGAAAATCGAATGTTTCAAACATCATCAATTATAACTTGTAAGATAACGTCCCACCTGTCTAGCAATGTTGGACTTACCTACCTACCTGTAGTCCGAAACAATGGACTAGTTCCCCTGTTACCGACAAGACGAGTTTCAAAGACATGGTAAATGTCTGTAACATGAACCAATATGATGCCGACGCAAACCCTTTATTTACATGGCCATAAGCTTTTTTTTTTCATTTCCACTTTTCTTAAATTGCCCGACTTTGAAAACCAAAGTGCTAGGTATTCAATGCACCTGGTCTTTGATAAGAGATTAATGATGAGACACGGAAGATATTTTTTTATTTATTGGTTTGTCGACAATGTGTTTCAAAACCAAGTAAAAATAATTATTAAGAAATAGTACGGTTGATGAGTAAAATGAAATTATTGCGGTGGTCCACGTTTGAATGATTATTTTTTTAATTTAGACGACAAATTGTAA
This sequence comes from Hibiscus mutabilis, assembly GCA_019671005.1. Taxonomy (NCBI): domain Eukaryota; kingdom Viridiplantae; phylum Streptophyta; class Magnoliopsida; order Malvales; family Malvaceae; genus Hibiscus; species Hibiscus mutabilis. The sequence continues at coordinate 33,094,422 of CM033733.1, read as the reverse complement.
TCAATACTAATTCAAAAGAAAGAGGGAAAAAAAAGAAAAAGTGAATTTTGGTTTGATCCCACCAAATTTCACTTCATGATTTTATTAACAAAGCTTCAACAGTGTTATATCTAATGATTGAGATACGGACGGTATTTTTTATTTATTCATTCAATAAAGTTCATAAAATTCTCATAATACTCACGATTAAACTTATCAAGAAGTTATAAAATCATTGACAAAATCATTGTCAAGTCTACCTGACTTGCCAGTTAACTCTACTGACCGGCAACCAGGGCTATATTGTCATGCTCATCATTTTCTATGAAATTTAGATTGGACATCATATCAGAACTCTATGTAATATAACCATTAGATGAAATATGGAGTGATCAAACCATAACCCACTTTCTCATTTCTTCTATTTACAATTATCATTGATTGCGGCTCTCCGTCCAAATCAGAATGAATGAACTGTTCAAATGCCGATAACCAACACCATCTTATTTTGCTCATCAACAATTGGTGCTCCGGTAAAACTAACATGTTTATGAGGAGTTGATGACAAATGATATGTTGTGGAAGAGTGGAGAAATTGTCACGGAGGAGTTGACCACATAGAGGAAAAGAGGTATAACAAGTACTAATGTTTTTTTAAAATTAAAAACGATAAATAAATTTTATTAAAACAAAAGAAGGTATAACATTGAGCAACAAAGCCTATCAAAAGAGAAATTTGGAGGAATAAATTCACCAAAATCTCGTACAAATAAAAGAAAATCCTGAGGAGCATTGAAAGTATGTTACCTTCCATTGAAACTGACCTACATCATTTATAGGAACTCAACAATACTCTTTATTTCTATCCAACCAAATGCTTAAAATGTGATGTTGGAAAGGATCCAACATTTAGGAAAGGAGCCAGTGTGATAAGTTCGGGGCATTTGCTTTCTAACCTGGGTAGAGGTTTGCTTGATAAGTTGGTCATAAGGTAGTTCATCCAATGATTATTAATTCAGTTGACATCATTATTATTATTATAATATTTAAGAAGTTTATAAATTTGAGTGCTTAAACGTTATTGTTTTTGATTTAAAGATTGAAAAAAATTATGTCTAATTCAAACTATTGTAATTTGTATATTAAAAAGTTTTTTGTGATAAATAATATAATGTATTAAAATAAAATACAAATATCATATTATAAAATGAAAGACAAGCTGAGTTGAATTGAGAGTAAACTTTGAATATTAAAATTTAAACTCAATTGATTTGTTTTTTGATTTTTTTACCTAATTTACCTAAACCTTCCAAAACATCGGTCACACCTTTGGACTTTATCGGATACTTTACCCTAGACAAATCTAGTGATGGTGTATATACATATTTGATGAACCAAGTAATGATATATACTTAAAAGTCTTTTGAAATAAATTAAAATAATTTTGTTTTTGATAACAAGTCCTTGTGTGTAGATTTATTTATGTCGATACAATAATTATAAATCTATTATTAAGGAAGAAGAAAAGATGGGGTCAAATTATGATTATTAAAACAAGGGTACACTTCATATCATTCAATTAAGTGGTTGGTTATAAATGAGTCATTTTTAAAAAGTTATAATTTAATTACTCCTTTAAAAATTTATTTCAAATGTCACTTCATCGGTAAAATTAAACAAACATCTAATGTGACTTCGTATAATATTAACTTTAGTTCTCAAAACCTATACATTATATTAATTTGATCCTAATTTAAAACGATTCAATAAATTTAAACCATTCATATTTAAAACTTCTATTATTAAGAAAATTAAGTCTACTAGTAGGCGTTGTTAGGGTCAAAATGAGTTTGTTTCATTAATTTGCTAATTGTTCAATCGTAAAGTGACAATGTTTGTTGAGCTATCACATATGTATGCTATCGAGTTGATGGAAAGTAGTAGAGAGTGCGACAAATGGGCAAAGGATTTGACAAGAGGGTGCATTGTCAGAATTTTTAAATATTTTTTAAATATGAAAAGTTAAGTTTGTTTTGTTATTTTGAATTAGGACCAAACTGATAAACTGTATAAGTTTTAGAGACTAAAACTATTATTATACCGCATCATATTTCAATTTTAACGGCGAAGTCACCTATTTGTAATAAAATTTTAATTGAGTGGCTAAAAATTATAAATTTTAGAAACAAAAGTGACCTACTTATGACTGAACACATACTTAAGTGGCGTGAAATGTATTTTACCCTTAAAATAGTTATTTTTATTGTTTGGTTCATTAATTTCAAACAGCAGCTCAACTTCTTGATTTGATTTTTATATTTCTAGACCAATTTTTTCAGTTGTGTTAGTTGTTTGGATTAAGAAAATAACGATAATAATAACAATAGAATGATTAAGTTGTAATAAATTAAAGAAAAATTAAAAAAAGGGTTGCAGCCAATAATGTCGAGGGAGGTTTTTTTGAATAATCTAAAAGTGATTGCAATGTAGTATATGTTTATAAATATTCTTAACTCTTTGACAATATACACCTTGCAGATATTGCGATTGAACTCGGGCATCCTAAGATGGACATCATTCACTTTTCTACTGGAACAATTTGTTGGGTTCCTACGAGGATTTTAAGCAATGAAATTAAAAAAAAAAAAAAGAATTATAATAATTGTTGACGTATAACAAATGAGATGGTAATTTAGAGTGATTTTCTTTTATGAAATTGGTATTTCACTTTTTATGATTTGAACGAAGAGTGATGGGCGATGAATGAGCCATGGATCTTTCTCTCGATCCTCTCCATTAGTTATCCCCCTTCTATTGTTAAAGACTTCGACTTATATTCCTCAGAATTATGGGTCAATAAGCTTCCCTATGAATGGGTTCAAAATTGAACCTTCGAAAATGGAGCGGAGAATAATACTCGAGACCAAATTTTAAATGAGTTCAATGTAGATCGAGAATGTTTAACGGAGTTCTTCTAAACTTAGCAGAGAGCACAACACTAATCTATGTTCATGAAATAATTACCCTCTATATTATATTAAAACACATTTTTTTCATCCACACTAAATGCTCATAAAAAAATTATAGTATTTGGTAGAATTGAGATCACATGTTAATTAACCTTAACTGATTTCGGTAACATATTAACAAATTAAATAATCAAGTGTTAAAAAGATAAATATACTATAACAATCGTACTAAGGCCTCATTGATAAGAGTGTTTAAATGTTTATTCGACCAATAATCGAACAAAATTACCTAAAATCTAATTAATAAAATAATTAATATTTAACTATTAATCAATTTGAATTATTTTAAAAAAATCATTAACCAAACCGAATAGTCAAATGGTTTTTTGAAAAATTGGAGAAATTATATCATGGGTCATTCCCGCCACGTCATCCATGAGACAAACCAATCAAATGTATCAATTTCATTAATTTTTACATCTCATCTTTTTACCAAGTGAATCTTCACTAATATTTACTGTAAATTAAATTTAAAAACAGTTTTTACCAAGTAAAGATTCACTTGGTAAAAATATGAGATGAAAAAATTAATGAAATGGATGCATTTGATTGGTTAGTTCCATGGATGACGTGGCGAGAATGATCCATGATATAATTTCTCTTGGAATTGGTTTTAACTAAATGTAAAAAAGATAATTTGGGTATTTTTCTGTTTTGTTCTTTTTGTTTTAGATAACTTTAATTTTTTTTAATTTGAGTTTGAAATTAGTTGTATCTTAAAATTTAATGGATCTGGATTCTGGACTCACAAAAATATATATGGAAATGTAATATATATATAATATTAATTAATAAAGTTCAAACTGAATTAATAAAAAATCAGATATTGAAAAAATCTTTAATCGTTCTTCGATCAAACAAATTTCAGTAGTAAGCCGTTTAATCGAATAACGGTGAGCAAAACTCGATTCGACTAAAAAAATCGATATTTTTTTTAATTCCGAGTTATTCGAGTCGAGTTATTCGAGTCAACTCGAGTAACTCAAAAAAATTTAGAGTTCGAGTCGAGTTGAAATTTGCCTAACTCGAAAAATCGAAAAATCAAATTTTACAGTTTTGCGATTTAGTCCATGATTTCATTTTTCTTCAATTCCTCATTCATTTTAAGTCCATTTTTGACCAAATTTGAACCACATATTCCTAAACCAACTTAGAATACTTATTTACCTTCAATTTATATTTTTGAGAATAAATTTCATATTTTTTAAATTCGGCCCCTTAACTTTGTACGATTTCCTTATTTCTTAAATCCCTCATTTGTTTTAAATTAATTTTTGACCAAATTTGGACCGCATGCTCCTAAACCACTGTAGAATACCTATTTAGCTTCAATTCATATTTTTTAAAAATTAAATTTCCTACTTTTGCAATTTGGCCCCTCAACTTTTAATGATTTCCTATTTCTTCTATTCCTCTTTCGTTTTAAGTCTATTTTTGACCAAAATTAAACCACATGATTCACTAACACTATACAATATTTATATAACTTAATTCATATTTTTAACAAATATATTATTTTTGCAATTCATAATTCAAATTAAGTTCAAATTGTAAAATATGACGCTTCAAATTGAATAACTCGAAATTTTTTTACTCGACTCGACTAAACTCAATCGAACGCTCACTCCTATAATCGAACAGTGAACACCCATGTTCATTTGTTAAATTGTACAAGTATTAAATTTATATTATGAGGGTTTAATAAAAACAATATTAAAATTAAACATTTCATTATAAAATACCTATATACAATATGTTAATAATTTATTATTATTTTTCTAATAGGTTAAGTACGATATTATTGGCATGTAGCAGTGCAAGTCAATCGTATGTTTGTAATGGTATACTCAAAATGTATTAGACGGTAGATTCCACGGCATAGTTACCTTACCAACTCCGCCGTTCATTGCACATTTTTCTAATAGGCTATCTTTCTGTTTCACGTGTTAGAATAGTATTTTCGTCAAATAAAGCATGGGGGATGTACATGTACAAATAGGTATAATTGTTCCCATTAAAAATATTTATTATATAAAAAAGTAGAGTTATATTAACTTTTTATAAAAAATATTAAAATTGATTTTACTTCATTTACTGTAATATAAAATTAATCATAATTATTATAATGATATAAATTTTTTTATATCTTATAACTTACTCTGATTTTTCTATATAAAAATTTATCTTCCCTCTCGAAGAGGCTTCTACTTCTCACAAACAGCCAAAGATTTTTTTGTCCATAGAGCATACCACCACAACTACCTTTGAAAATATCTTGACTTCTCCAAAATATCTTCCTCCTTTGATCAATAATAAATTGATTCTCCTTAAAATAAAGCATCCAAAAGTTGATACCTGTTTCTGTTTGATATCACTTTTACTTTTTTTTTTCGTTTAATTTTCAATTAACAAATGGAAGTTTCTTTTTCTCCAAAAAAGTCAATTATGATATTGTAAAGAGCTCCATTTGGCGACGTGTCAAGTTCCTATTCCTTCATTTAACAAGTTGCGAGGTCTAGAATTCTTATGGTCGGAGGCGATTCATCGTGGTTGATGTCCTTTGTCAACACGTGTCCTTTTGACTACCCAATCACCTTTTCTTTCTCTCCCCATTTGCAGCTACTAGACCTGCAAGTTGCTTACAACTTGAAATATTCTATTCTTTTGTGTAAAATTAGAATGAGAGTTCAATTTTTTAAAGTTTAGGTTTAGGAACGGAGTCAGATCTAGTATAAGGGGCAAATTATTTAATTTCTTTTTAGTAATATATATTCATCTTATTATTTATCTAATATTTAAATTATTTAATTTTAAAAATATAAAAAATGTTAAGTATTCAAATTTAAAATTGAACAACAATGATTAATTTATCTAATATTTAAATTTATAATGATTTAAATTTTTTATTAATCTAAAAAATTAAAGGGATAAAATTAAAATTTAAAGAATTTAATTAATAATATTAAGAAAACATCATTTTTAATATAAATTTTTAAAAATTTAAAGAGGTTAAATTAATTTTTTTTTAAAAATAAAAAATTAATTATAAATTTTTAAAATTTTTGGAGGTTCAAGTGTTTTAATTTTTCAAGTACATCATATTATGTTTGACGCTTAATTGTTTGACTAAATAACTTAGATTTTAAATTATTCCAAGTTCTAATAATTTTAAATTAAGATTATTTTAAATTTACAAAAATTATGATTAAAACTATTTCCAGGCTTAAATTAATTTGATGATTTTTTATTTAACTATCGTTATTCAATTTATTGACTAATTAATTCGAATTAGGTATTTTAGAGATTCGTTATATGGTAACTTTCTCAATTCACAATGTTAAAATTCGAATCCCTAATATTATTAAAAAGATCTATTATTTTATCCTACTAAATCAACTTATTAATGGTGATTTAATGATTTTTTAATCTTTTAATCAAAATTATATATTTATAATTTATGATTAACCTTTTGCATCATAAATATAATTTTAAAATATGAAACAGTTGATCATAAAATATCCTTACAAACGCCACTTGTTTAGAAAAGCAGGGTAAGTTTTGAAATTAAGCTGACGGTTTACAAGAAGTTTATATGTTGGCCTAAAACCACGTTAGCGGTCATCCGGTGCTTTTTCTCCTCTCTCCCCTAAACGGGGCGGCTCAGCTAGTTCTTTTTATAGAAAGGGAAACCCGAAACCCTAGATTATGAAAGAATCAAATCATCAGAAAATAAAATAATTCCTGCACTAATTTCCCACAAAAGCCAAGCTTAAGCGTTAACACATGTCTGATTATTGAATAATTTCTTATAGCAGAGAACAAGATTAAGTGGGGGCATCCTTCATTTACTCTCCCCCACATTAGCCTTATTTAAATCCCCAAACATCTGCTCCTCTTCAACCTTTTCTCTCTCTCTTTTCTTTTCTATATCACTCGTCTTCAGTTTCTCTACCATCTTGAGGTACATTTTCCTTTGGTTCCTTCATCGAAATGGATCTAAATTTCCCTCTGATTTTCTCGTTTTGATGCGGTTAGAATTTTCGTAATCAGATCGTTATTCTTGTGATTTGACGTTCATTTTATGTTTTTGTTTTGCGCTTGCATCCTCGGCTTTGGACATGAATGCCGATTCATTTTTCGTTGAGTAATTTGTTGTTAAGAGCGGTTGATCTGTTTGATTCGGAATTTGTTACTGTTGGCGGTGAAAAACTTCCTTTTATACTGAGAAAGTGATTGTTAAAGAAAGCTATCCGAGAACCATTCTTTTTTGTTGAAAACGTTTCTATATTAAATCCTTTTTGCGTATTTATCAAGTTTTTATCGGCAACGAGGTTGAGAAATGGAGTGTTTTAGGCATACGGTAGATGTTACAAAATCAATTGCTACAATTTTCTCAAAGGGAATTTTGAATTTTCGAACTATTTTTTAGGTGACGAGGATAGAAAGTCTAAGATTCAAAGCAAACTGGATTTTGGCTTCCAGGTAATTTTTATAATTTTTCTTCTTAATCTTAACATTTTCATGTATGCTATCTTTTTAATTATTTTATCTCCTGCCGTTTTCTGAATAGTTTTTAGTACTGTTAGTTTTTCTTTTTGGTTTTGGTTGGGTCATTACAAAGCAATTCTATGATTATATCAGCTTGTTTCAATTTTAATATTTTATATTATTGAATGAGCTTGAGCCCTTTTTTACATTGAGATGCGAAAGATATGTCATAGCATTATACCATACACGTTTTCTAACAGTTGATGTTTCGTTTGATTTCGTAACTGTACTACCATATTTTATACTTCCACTGCTGTAGGATCATCATTATTTGGGATTATTAGGTGTGCACAGTGTTAGTTTGGGGTTCTTTCTATACAACTGTCATGTAAAACACATAAAATATTGCGGTAATGGTTGTCTTTAGATACTTTCTTAAAGTTCGAACATTTTTTAGAGAGTTTGTGATGAGTAAATGGCTTGTGTGCATGAATTCGAAGGGTAGATTAGCTGTATGGCTATATATGTGCAGTGTTCAGTTACTTTTTGCTAAAGCACAACTTAATCAAACTGATCATTTTTCTTTAGATACTTTGAAGTTTTGTTGAAATTAAAGGAAGAAGATGGATTGGGTGCCAAATGACTTTTTTTCCCATTTTGAGGAAGTTTTAAGTTTATTTTGTGTTGCTTTTCCGTATTAATTGCTGCTTATTTCTTTTGTTGTTCTCACTTCATTGGAGCAAGTCATGGGTTTTTTCTTCGGGCCTTACAGCATTGTTTAGTTTTGATTTATTACTATTAGGTAGGTCTGTTAATTACTCAAAAACTCTAGGATGGCATTACTTTTGACAACTTATTTTTGCTTAGAATGATAAACTTGCTGGCTACTATATGGGTAGAAGCATGATGTTATTGGAGAAGAGATCTTGGGAATGTGTAAAAGGTAGGATAATTCTCGTGTTTGGAGCAAGAGTGCATCTTTCATTGCCTTTTCCTCGCATATCTTATAAATATTAGTTAAATTACCCATCTTTGGAATTAGTTTTGTAATAGACCCCTTTATGATATTTATTTGCTTCAGGATATAATTGGAGGAGACATCCGTTTTCAGCTTGAGTTGTTTGATATGTATTTCTAGTTATGATTTGATAAAGTGAAGATTTAGAGTAAATATCAAATTATGTTTATAATAATATGATTTTCAGGGGATGTTTGGTTCGCGGAATATAAGATTACCTAGCACATTACCTGGTTTGTTCATGCAGCTAGAATGTAGGATTTTGTTTGGTTGATGTAATTTAAGATTACTAAAGGGCATATTTCACTAAATTGTCATTATTGTAGAATTTACTTCTTTCTTTTTAACATATATAAGGACAACAAGTTTAACAATTTTAAGCATCATTAGTATACAAATTAGACATATATACTAGATGGATGTTTTTTTTTAAGAATTGCAGTTGCCTACATGATTGTAAATATGTTGAAAACTCATATATATGTCGCCTTCCCTTATAAGTAATCAGAACTAGATTTCACTAATAGTAATGTTGAAACATTTGATTAGGTACTACATTAGATTTTCATTTTGATAAAATAAATAAATAAGGCTTGTTGAATTTAACTAGTTTCTTGGTTCCATCTAGTTTAGAAATGGTTAAATTGTCACAAATGATTAGTTTTGTAATAAAATATGATATTTTATTTGGTTTAAAGGATAAAGTTGACTATTTTTTTAACAAAAAGATAAAATTTTCATAACATGAGCATTCCCAGGGAATCTTTCCTTACCTAAGGAAGATGTTGTAATGAGATTACCTCTTATATTACCAAATTTTAGTATTGTTGGGAATATATTTTTATTGGATCTATGTAATCTTTAGAATCAAAACATGGGAATGTGATTCTAGAACCTTACATTACCAACTAGTATTTGGTTCAAACCATGCAAGATTTTCGGGGGTAATCTTGCATTCCGGCATAACATTCTCTCGTTTTTGTACACAAAGATTACATCGAATCGCTAATATTACATTCCGAATAGCGTTAAGATTATGGAATATAGAGGTAGACTCAATATCATCTCTTCCTTGGGTAATGTAAGGTTCTCAAGGTAATATTCATTTTTTGACATGTTAACCTTTTTTTTTTGTAGTTTTGGTCTATTTTATCTCTTCATTTAGAACACATTATACATATGACGTAAATATGTTATGTATGTATTTCCAAAAGTTATTGTAATATAATATTTTAACTTAAAACATTAAAAGAAATGATAAAATGATTAGTTGTTATATTTGAAATAAATAGGATATTACTAACTTCAAAATTTATTTAAAATATATTTTTTTATAAAAATAAAATGATATGTAACTATCACAACAAATTTTATTTGGTTAACTATCAAAGTAACATAACATTCATAAAAATCTCTTCAAAGTTTGTACATGATTATTTTGCATGCTAATAATGTCTATGTTATGGTTGGTTAATTAGGAGAAATGTTATGTTAGGTTAATTATTTTTAGAAGATATCAATTATTATTTTTTTAGTGGAGCCTATTAGAAGTCTTTTCTTAGTGGGAGTCTTTTTTTTTTAATTACTTGCTTTGTAAGTATTTCAATTGAACTATGTAACCTCTCTATATAAGAGGTAAATTGAGAATTGAATAAAACAAGTCTGAATTTTTATCAAAACCCTAAAAATATTTTGGTCTCTTTTGATGAGTCTTGAGGTTTCAGTCTCCCTTTGATGAGCTGAAAGGTTTCATTCTCACTTTGACGAGCTGAATCATTAATTCGAAACACATATCATAAGATTGTAACAATCTACTATTGTTTCAACTTTTTTACTTGCACGTGTACTAATGATAGTAAATTTTATAACAATGACAATTCAGTAAAATGAGCTTTTATGTAATCTTATATTTTGTCAACCAAACTTCAATATCTTATATTGCAATCAAATGAACCAAACAAGGTAATGTAACATATCCTATAATGTCCTAAGTAATCTTATTACCGAAGGTAATATTACATTCCATGCAAAATGTCCTTAAAGTGGTATTTAGTATTCAACTTGAAGTGGCATGTTATGCCACATGAAGATATTTTCTTCATTTGGACTTTTTTGTGAATTAGCTAGATTCTACATAAACAGTAGGAGAGTGAGTTGTTGCTCCTTCCCTCTTCATGTTCATTTCCTTTCAATTAAGTAGTTATAATTAGATTAATTTACAATGCGCTGGTCTTGAATGGTCAATCTTTAAACATTGTATTAACATTTTTCTTATGCAAATTTGTGGAACTAAAGTTTATATTGTTGGTTATCTCAGTGTTGTTATTGGCTTTTGCTCCCATAACATCATTTTCATACTTATCTCTTTTCTTCCTTCCTCCAAGAAAAGCCTGTGTGCTTAAGTTCAATGGTAGATAAAGAAATATGAGGTTATTGGGAAACATGAGGTAACTGGTATGACCTAAGGAGATGCAGTGAGCACTTGGGAGAAGTAACGTAGAAATAATAGTAATAAAGGATTGGTACCATCAATAACTAGTGTAGGTACTAGTGGTGATACTAACCTAGAGTATTACCATCGTAAAAATTGTTCATCCTATGGTTAGATTTGATAACTGCTTTCCTACTTTGTACCTTAATCCTTAGATTTACAAATATTCCTCCTTAGTTCCTTACTCCTTTCCTTGTTACAAGCCTAAGACTATCCATGTAAGTGTAATATATAATAGAATTAATATTACAATATAATTTGATAAAAATATTCTAATATAAATTAAATAATAAGAAATAATATAAATTCGATATTAATATTCTTTTCAAAAAGATAATAAGAGATAAGCAATTCACTATTGACAGTAATATTTGTTGTATATGTAAATCCTGGCCAAAAAATAGGTGTATGACATATGAAATGAAAAAAAATATATAGTTGGAAAAAAGGGGAGAGGTTGGACTAAGTAATAAACAATATGTCAAAAGAAAATACGAAGTGAAAAAAAGGCTAACGGGATAGAACTAAGGAATCATAAATTGTTTCATCCACCGGGGAAAGGTGTGCCTCCTTAGCAAGAAGGCTGTAGTGACTAGGCTTGGGTGATTATTTACCAAAATTATAGGCCTCCATAAAGTCATTAGACTAGGTATGGAATTTATACCTGCCTAATGCAGGAAGGTTGAAAACCTGGTAAATGGTATCCATTTATTATTGTGTCAAGTGTGGTAGTTAAGTTAATTGTTTAACACTATAGGAAACATAAGCTCTACTTTGTGCTAGTGTGATAGGAGCCACCTCTTGGCCTTATGCTTGCCACTACTAATTTGACCATACATATGAAGTTGTGGGACAGTAGAATTCAAAGGCACAAAAGATGGAAAGGAAGACAAAATAATCTTACTTTCAATATTATTCCTAACTCGAAGAATTTATTTTAGAAAGTATTTTTATTGCAATCCAAAGTATTTAATTTTAGTTTCCCATTTAAGGAGAACAATTTCCTATGTAACCTTTATTCAAGAGGATTGGGTGTGATAAGAGTAAGATAATTTCATTAGGTTGAAGAGTCTCTCTTCCTAACAAGGTTCAGAGTTCCCGCTGACAAGTTCAATGTCTATATATTGGAAAACTTTCCTTGTTGCTTTAAGGCTAGGTCTTCTAGTCCTAATTCTTGTTCTTGGGTGCATCAAGCCTTTTTAGAAAGGGTGATGTCCATATTATCATGTTTTTTTTTTCTTTTCTTTTTTTATTAATTTAATGGTACGAGTTCATTTCTATACATTTTTTCTAGTTCTTTTTTGCTTTCTTCCTTTTCCTTTATCACCGTGCTTGATTATGTCTCTTGGTGAATAAATAGGCTTTATTTGCATGAAGGTTCAATGTTTCGAATGTATACTAAGGTATATGTTAGATATGTATTCAATTTAAGTACTGCAAGAACAATAAGAAGTTGCTTCGCCATTAGTATAGAACTAAGCTTAATTGTAAGGTTATCTAAGTTCTATTTTGCTCTTGTTATTCTTGCGTTTGTTTTACAATTTCAAAAGTCAGGTTATTTGCATCCTTTCTTTTCCGGTGGCATCAACATTAGAATATAACTAAAGTTAATTTTGAGACACATCTAGGTTTTATTTCTCTTATTATATTTGTATTTGTTTTTTTATTCAAAGGTCAGGTTATTTTGATAGTCTATTCTTTTATAGTGTTTCCTTTCAACATGTTGCAACCCTCCTCCTTTTTCCGGGCTTGGGACCGGCTGTAATTGCAGCTATTGGCATGTAGTGCTGCCACAGGCGGAGTTATTGCCACATCCTATAGTTTGTTGTTATATACACTGATTCCTCATTCTGGAAACTTTATTTTATGACATTTCTAGTATTAGGTTGTGAACCTTCCTTGGGATACTTGTATGCTGGACGTGCTGAAAGTAAATACAACCTGAAGATACTTTTACGGCCCAAACCTTCAATGATAACTGTATGTGCTGGTTATGTGAATGCAAGCTATTCTTTGGGGAGGGGTGATACTTATGCATCTTCTAGTTAGGCATTAAACTGAAATGGTTCACATTTTGAAACTGTACTATCATTCTATTAGTATTTGTTAATGTCTGTTAATATTTGTTTGTATTACCTAATAATCATGTTACATATAAAATATTGAAGAACCTTATTTCTTTACCTTCTGATCATAAAGTTTTCTCAACGTATTATAACAAGTCTATTTCTTTGGTATTGCAGATCATGGTATCAGTTTTCTGTCTACTATGTAATGAAGGAGAAAAGAGGTACATACAATTACTGTCTTGATTTTATCATTGAAAATTGAGTTGCAGTAAAACTAGAATGAGTTGAGACTTTTAAGGATGAAAAAGAAAGAGTTGAGCCTTTTAAGAATCTTTTGGGTTATGCCGCTATATTTTATATTCTTTTTGTAGCTTCACCAATCTAAAGATTAATATTGTTTTGAATCAGAGTTGTTGAAAGATCCACAATATGAATCTTTTTTTTCTAATTAAAATAAACTAAAATAAGTAGAATTACGACCTTCATTCCAGTTATCTTTGAAACTTTCAAAAAGTGAACTGCATACAGAATACAAATGCCAGTTTCTCCTTTTTATATATATTATTCTTAATTATGCATAATATATCTTTACATAACTAAATGGTTTTCTTGATCATCACACACATGCTAAAGTTCATTTGTTTAATCATTTCAAACTAATGTTTTGCTGAATGATAGGTGGTTTTAACATACCACATCTTACTATGATAAGCATAAGTTTTGGAACCATGAGCTATTTGTTGATACGTCCGATCCCACTTGATGCACCTGCTTTTGCTATTGCAATTGCAGACTGCTGGAGTTACCAGAAAAAAGGTCGCACATCAAATTGTGGCAAAGTAATTGGCAATTTAGTCAAATCATTTAATATATGGAGGGAGATATACCCTAATTTTGTAGCTCTTGTTGGTGTCTCGTAGGTTTGCTGCTGTGGCTGACACAGCTGGAGATGAACAGGAACATGTGAGTCCTCCCCAATGCCTAGACCATTGACATCCCTTGTTCCATAGACCTGGATGTGTTAAACTTTTCTTTTGAGGTTGGTTTTAGAACATTCTATAACTAGCAAATGTTTAATGGTTGAATCTTTTTAATATTTCTATGATAATTGAGATTTTTTTGATCCATTTAAATGTATACCTTCTTATACAAGTCCATGTTTTCTTGACGAATTAGGTTTACCTTCTTATAGAGTTCCTCATTTTCTTGATGAATGAGGTTCCCCTGCGATGAGACACTGCAATTTAGCCACTTGAGCTGAGAGGTATGATAGCAAGGAGCTGAAGTTATTGTTTCGAGATTTACCTTTCTGTTCAGTTCCTGAATTTCGTTCATTAAAATTTGATCCTACATCAGGTCATTAAATGTTATTAACATGAGTTGCTTTATTTTGCATGCTATTTGAACTTAAAATCTGAGCATGACTTGGAAGTAAAAGCTTCATACCTTCTTCTCACGAACACCACGAAGGCTCATTTCCAATTGGCACTCCAAATTCTGTAAATCTTTTACGCCCAATCCAGAAAGTTCTTCACCCATCATTTGCCTGTTTAGGTGTGCAGAAGCATGATTTCAGTCTATTTTTTTTTATCTTAGACTTTATAAGAGCCTTTAGTAAGTATAGACGTGAGATGCAATGGAATTTTTATTTCACTTTCTATTCTTAGGTCCATTTGTGTATTGTTGGTGGGTTCAATGCTTTAGGGTTAGATATGAAATCTTTTTATAGAAAAGAAATTGATGATGTAGAACCATTGGTCTCTGTGTTTATATGAACGATTCATTCAACCTGATCTTTATATTTATATGAACCATTACATAGGGATAGAATAATTCTCACTGTAATTGCATCATTAAAAGGGGGGAATAAACAGTTATAAAATCAAGGAGAAAGAAGCTGCCATTTCCTAATACTTGTTCGATAGAAAAGCATGGGGATGTCCTTGTTAAACAGGGACATATGGGCATAACTGTTGTGTTTTGAATAACGCCTAATGTAAAATGATTCATTAATTCTGCAATGTTGGTTTATTGTAACTTTCCGTAATATGATGAATTTGTATTGTCGAAAGGTTGATGTACTACCTGTGATTTTCTTGCAGGTTTTGCAGTTTCTGTCTCAGAATTGCTGCCTCCCTTTGCCAGAACTGAAAAATATGATTCATTATATGGTAAAGTTCACAGCTCATATTGCTATGCAAATAAAGTAGATGCTGAAATATTGCGATAAGCATGCATATATTTTGACTCGACAATGCTCTGAATGCTGTGATTGTTGGCAAGTTCACAACAGTATCAAACATATTTAGATTCAAGATTCTACTATGGAAGGCATTTGAGTTAAATTATGTGTTAGTGGAGCAAGAGTTTGACAGTTTAATTATTTGGATGGTAAATGAGTTCTCGAGTTCTTTATGTACTTGCCAAAGTTATGCACATTCTTAGCTCTTGCTCTGGAAGCTTTATTCTATTTTTTTCTTTTGGATTTAAAAACTAGGATTTTAGATAGATCCTAACAAAAATTGGAAATATGAATTCCAAGTAGATAGATCAGAGATCAATCTCTGGATTTGGTCTAGAAGCAGGAATAGCAAGGGTCTAGTTGCCTTTGGAATAAGTTGCGAGTTTGGAATTGGAGCTATCCATGAATATGATTCATTAGAGGAAGCTTTTACCTGTTTAAAGCTATAAATGAGATGAAGAGATGGCTTCTGAAGGAAATTGATGAAGTCTTTAGCTTGAATGATGACTGTAAGAATTTCCCTTTTTTAAATAACTTGTTAGAATATTCATAAAATATAGTGATTTGAACATGAGGGAAAGTTAAAGTAGATTGTACTGTTGTCAACCCTTGTAGTGGAGATTCCTCGAGGTGAATTAACGTCAAATTTTTTCATGGGCAAGTTTTGAACCTAGTTCAAAGCGTCATCCCTTCAAACATCTACCTCCATTTTCTCTTCAAAGGGGAAGGCACCTATTTACCTTCACAGTGGGTCTAAATTTAAGAAAACATCTTCTGTGTACTCAGGAAACTTGGAAAACTAACTGCTATGTTAGTCTGTAATCTCTACCTTTGTCAACTCTCTTCTTTCCGTAATTCAATGATTCTGGTTTAAGATAATGTCTGACGTTGGAAATTTCTTGTTTAATTGATCAGTTAACATCGTAATTGATTTTATGCTATAGTTGCTCCTTAGACCACAAAACCTAAGCATTGTTACCAACAAAATGGATCTTTCTGGTCAGAAATAAGACCTTCTCAAACTGTTCAATTCTCTGTACGGTCTGAACTTTATAGCTTTCTCATCCTCATCAATTTTTATATTTTTAAATATCTTCTCTTCATCAACCTTTGGTATGTCCTAGACTTGGACATTTTGTTGACATATCTCATTGTCATTTTTTTAACTAGAGCAAAAGATATTTTGCTGATTGTGTGCCTACACAACTTCTTTGTAGTTATATATATCCTTTTGGCAGCTGTTTCCTATGGTAACATTCCTCAATGGTGAATTAACTTAGAATTTTTTTTCACGGGCAAGGTTTGGGCCTAGCTCGAAGCATCATCTCGTCATACATCTGCCTCCAATTTTTCTTCAAAGAAGACAGCTACAGAGAAATTTTACCATCACCAGTGGCTGTCTAATTTAAGGAAACATGTGTGCAAGTAGGGAACTTAAAAAACTGGCTGCTATGTTAGTCTTTAATCTCTAGCTATGTCAAATCTCTTCTTTCCTTATTTCAATGATTCTGCATTAAGATAATGGCTGAAATTGGAATTTCTTGCTCTATTGATCAGTTAATATCTTACTGATTTTTATGCTGTAATTGCCCCTTAAACCAGAAAGGAAAGCCAAAGAATTGTTGCTGACAAAAAGAATCTTACTGGTCAGAACTAAGACCTGTCTAAACAGTTGTTGTCTGAACTTTATGGCATTCTCACCCTCATGAAATTTTTTATTTTTAAATATACCCTCTTTATCGTTACTTAGGAATATCCTAGACTCGTCATTTTGTAGACACATCTCATTGTGGTTTTTTAACCAGTCACAAAAATATTTTTGCTGATTGTGCCTACATGATTACTCCATGGTTGTATGTATCTTTTTGGCAATTGTTTCCTACGGTTTATGATGACAGCACCCGTCTTTTACACGTTACATAGTCCCCAGGAAAAGGAGGATTGTGGCGGGTATTGTGTATAAGACAGGGTTTCAATGTTACATCTTAAACATGAACAGGAATACGGCTTAGTTTTTCAAAGAGCATGGTTTAATTTGATGATAATACTTGACCTGAAGTTAATTACAATGCTGTCTGGACTTATTGTGGAGAAAATCAAGTGTTGGGTTATTCAAACCATTTTTTTTAATGTCCATGGTCTTGTTTGAAGATGGTAAGTTCCTAGCATTTTTACTTTTGCGATGTTCACCTTTCCATGACAATTTAGCCTATGCATTCAATTACTGTCGTTCCTATTCCAACACTCAGGAGGAGTTGATGGAATGTATTCAACAGTTGCACAAGTTCTAGACCTAAAACCAATGCCTGGTTATAAATTTTTGCAAGCATTTTGTCTTTGTACCTTCTACTTGCTGCCAGCCAGGAAGGGGTAAAACACTGTTTATTCTACTGGTCCTATATATATATATATATATTTCTGTTAGAAAAAAACATGTATTGCGAAGTATGCTTGGAAGACGTTTGGTCCATAGAAATTTGTTTAAGCTTGCAATATTACATTTTTTACAGTAGGAATTATATGCGTGCTAACTAGCTAAAAATAAAAGTACAAAATTGAGCATGCTCTGAAACTAAAATACAAGAAATTTAGGATTAAGCACCAAACAGTACCTTGACTTCAGAAGTTGGGCTCCCCAGTAGTTGTTCCTCCTTTGTTTTGTTGTATCGCTCAATTACAGATCTCATGCTGGCAATGGAAGATTTGAATTGCATCAGACATTCTGTTATTTCTAAATTCTTGCAGTGGAGAAGAAAAACAGAGAATGACGATC
Organism: Hibiscus mutabilis; assembly: GCA_019671005.1. Classification (NCBI taxonomy): domain Eukaryota; kingdom Viridiplantae; phylum Streptophyta; class Magnoliopsida; order Malvales; family Malvaceae; genus Hibiscus; species Hibiscus mutabilis. The sequence goes on along the minus strand of CM033733.1, from coordinate 33,076,333 downwards.
ACATCACATTCAAAATCTCCATATATCCCTCTAGAAAGTATAATGACATCTTCCGTCAACATCATTTCTTTTGTTTTGGTTTCTTTATTATCTACAATCATCTCCTTTCCAAGTGTACCTAAAGTCATTGCATCTGACAAAGTTGTGATTATGTTGCCAATGACAGCTTCCTTACAGAAAGATAAACCAGCTGGTGAACAGAACTGGAGTTACAATCCTACAGGTTTTCTTTTGGTTAAATGTGAAAGTCTTGATCAGGCCCAAATGTTTTTTCCTCTTCATTCTTGCTTTATTTGTGCTGTACTTGGCTGTTCAACTATGACATCTAAATCCATATTATCTGGATTCCTTTTTTTCTTGAAGTACTCGTATCCAATACATTTTTAGGGAAACTGCATATAATACGTCAGACGCCTACTTATAGCTTGAATTCACCTCTAAATATGTATAATATAGATCTAAGCTATGTAGATTGCATTCTTGGTAAATTGTTTCCCTTCAATCTGTACTTCGTCACCCTTGGCATTCCCTCCCTGCTTTACTTCAAGTCTGATTAACCTAAGGGTTATCTGTCTGGCTGAAATTGACATTCATTTTGAGACAGGATCATTGCTTCCGGTTTATTTGTCAACTCCAAAATTCTCTTCCACGACTTATGAATCCATAACCATAAAGGTATGCATGTTTCTTTGCTATGTAACTGCAATGTTGTCTTAATTTGCTGACAGATTTCGTTCATAGTTCGAGATGCCACTGTGTTTTTTTTTTCTCCCAAACTGTCTTACGTTATAATCACTTTTCATTTATCTTTTCCAAAAGCTACCTCCCCTAGATGTTCTAGGCTACAAACATGGACAACGCCATTTATAGGATGGGAGGGGTGGTTGCCCTCTCAAAATGTTTTGATATAATAATATTTTAGGCCCTTTTTAGTTTAAATATTAGTCAAATAAGGCATTTGTCCTACTCAACTTAGGTAAGTTGTGATCTACTTGACTTACCCCATTGTCCTAATGGTAAAACATTGTCTGTCAAAAAAATGTTAAAGGTATAGTGCTTTTGGTATTGGGATGGTCGTTCATTTATATTTAAAATATGTTTCTACTCCAATTAAGGGGTAATGTTATCTTAGGCTTTGTTTGGTAGAATGGAAAGAAAATTGGAAGGATAAAAAATTAAAAAGGTACAAAAATGAAAAGATGGAAAATTAATTTTTTTATTTTTATCGGTGTGTTTGGTAGGAAAGATAAAAAAATTGAAAGAAAATGCACCATTCATTACTTGGTTGAGTTGAAAAATGAAAGGAATAAAAATAAAACATGAAAAAGAAAACATATTTGAAGTAATTCAATTTCTCATTTTTCTCAAATTTTTCTTCTAAATTGGATTGATTTGTTTTGCATGAGTATGAGGATGGGAAATGATCTCCCCTCTCATTTTCTTACCCTTAACATTTCTTTTATACTAAACACATTCAAGATTTGTTTTCTTTTCACTTTTCCTTTTTTTCCCTTCCCACCTTTTATTTTCCACTCAACCAAGCAAAGCTTTAGAGACTATTAAGAGAAATATATTTCTTCATGTTAGGACAAGCCTATGTATATATATCTATGCTTATGTTTCAAAAACTGTCAATACAGCAGCAAATCAACAGCAAAAAAAGATCAACTATACCCCCTTATACAACGATACCCAAATTATTACAAAGCTAACTTGTATAACCTCACTAATCGAATGCAAAATCACAGTTATATGAGCAGCAATGTGCTGGAACACTCTGCAGTTCCTTTCCCTCCAAACAAAATACATGTAGGCACTCTAAGCAAGTTTCAAAATCACAACATCACGAAGCTTTACGGCCAATTTGATTTGAACTTCTAACCCAAAGGGGTAAATTGGATGCCAAGTTTTATGCCTAACAGTTGTTATAGTTATAGTAATTTTTTACGACTTATTTTGTTTAGGGTATTGTTTCTTAATTCAAAAACACAAACTTAAAATTATGCATGAACTTTTTTTTCTTTTATAATGTTATTTAGTCTTATCAATTTATTAGACGGCTAGATTATTAAGTTTTTTTTCTATAGAAATTATCTTTTAAGTTTTAAATTTAGGGCCAGAAATGAAATTTTATTGGTATAAATAAGCTGCAAGCTTTACGGCCGACAATATTGTTATTATGTTCTTTGGTACATTTTCTAAAATTTTATGATGTAAAATGTTTATTTATACTAAATTGTCTTTGTAAACCACGTAATACCCTAAACTAAAACAAGGGAAATGTTATTTGTCTTTTCATTTTTCTTTTTCCACTCTTCCACCAATAAAACTCCTCGAAAAGAATTCACTTTCCATTTACTGAACAGACCCTAGTTGTAAAATCATCATCTGGCCATGAAATAATTAATTAAATTATTTAACTAATAAATTAAAACATACATTTGTGCAATATCGATTTAAATATAGATGATCACACTTGAAGAAATTTGAATTTGAGCTTTAAAATTAGTCGGGGTCACTTTCTTGTTATAAAAGTCATTTAGATTCCGTAAATCCAAATATTCATGCAAAATTAAAATTTACTCTTTAACATAGGATTGATTTTTATACGAAATGATTAATCTTGGAATATGAATCATTTCTAAGGTTTGATTCATTTTCTATGCCATTTTTGGTTTCAATATTTATGTGAAGTGTCTAACGTAATTGAGATCAAGTGGAAAAAAATCAAGTTCTATTTGAAATTCAGTGTTCGAAGTTAAATTTGAACTTTATTGAGATTGAATTTTAAAACACTTATTTGACACATGATGGATTTAAAATATTTTTTTTGATTTTCAGGCTAAACTTAATGTTTGAGTTTAAATTGTACATTAAATGAAAATAAAAGGATCTTTAATAACATGAAAGCTACTTTGTGTTTAGCTATGATGTTCAAACATTAGATAAATATTCAGCTTTTCTCAAATAATATCCAAATTTAGGTGAAACCAAATCCTTTGAAAAGGTTTAATTTTCAAATGTTTCCACTTTTGATATAGAATTGTTGTGAAGTCATATGAACCTTTAAGAAAATATTAGTAGCCTATGGAAAAAAATTATCAATGCCTTTAAATATGAATGCATTATTTTTCTACGAGATTTGGTACATAGTCCTGTTATGTTTCGGTTTATTACTTTAGATTCATCAATATATATAATAATAATAATAATAATAATAATAATAATAATAATAGTCGAATACTTATCGGTTATATAATGGTTTCGAAATTAATGATAATTCATTTTTTTAATCTTATCCATGCAATTAATGCATGGCCGAGATGGTTTTTTGGACTTAAGACTAATTGATGGGAATGATTTAATGTGACATCCAAGTCGAGAGTGTTACATTTAGTGGTATCAAAGCTTAAGTTTAGCCGGTTCTAGAAAATCCTGAGGTGGTATAGGTGCTTTAGTAAGGTTTTTAGTGAATACAGGCTTTTAAACTAAGTTCGTACTTCTTAAGACTAGAATTTTGATAGTGCGTCTGTTGCGACGTTAAGATGGTTATGATCGTGGCTGAGTTAATGTGTTGGGCCGTTCATGGTAGTAATTTTGGTGGTGGGGTCGCCTCAGATGGTCGAGATGCGAGTTAGGCGAATGATATCGGAGTTGAGGATGTGTCCTCTTCCTGTCACCTGAATGGTGTCTTCGTTGTGCGTTGTAGTCTTTCTAAAGTTTTTAAATTTGTTGCGAGAGCCTGCGGCAAAGAATCTTTATCGTTACGCGTGGATAACGGTTGTGTTGTGGGTTTGGATAATCTGCTCTCGAAATCGATTAGTGATTGCACATTGGTTGGAGGATCCTTTTTGTTTGTTTAAAACATGAGTCTTTGTTGATACTTGGAGAGTATCATTGCCATTTTTAGAGGCATTCCTCGTAGATAGTGGATTCGGGATCAACTAGTTTGTTAGAGTATGGCTAAAGTTAGATGTTCTACAAAGTTGAGAGAGTGCTACCTTCTTGGGAGTTGCACCGTGGAAATTGTTTCGGCCAAGCATAATGCTGGCTAGTGATGTCGAGAGTGAGTTTGAGCCTTCGAAGCCTCGATGGAACCCAACATTTAGTAATGGAAATGTTGAATCGTTGCCCTTTTATCGTGATCTTCGCAGTGATTGTTTAGAGGATGGCAATGGGGCTGTGAGATAAGTTTAACCAATCAATAGATGCTAATGTGTGCAGTTCGATGCTCGGGAGCTTTCACGCTGTCAGAGTATTTGTTTATACTTCACGGAATAGTCGTTAGGATCTCTCTTTATCAGAAACGTGAGTAGATGTTGATGTAAGATCGAGTTAGATGTCGGTGCCATCGCCGTTGTCAGAGGACATCGACCAAGTTGAGTAGTCAGAGATTTAGTTACGGAGGAGCAACTTGAATAAGGTCTTTTTCGTCCAAGTGCTTCGCCCAGGGGAGAGTCAGACTTGTTCGCTAATAATAAGTTGGTTCGTAGAGGTGATGCTCAAACTGTTGATAGTTTGTTAAGTGATAGTGAAAGATCATTACTTGTCTCTTAAGGTGGATAATCTGTTTAACCTAATGTGAAGTACTTGTGTGTTTTCCGAGATTAGTTTGGTAATGAGATGCTTATTGTTAATGTGTTAAAGTTAGAAAAATGCGAAATGGATTTTAGAATGAAGATTTCTCTCTTTAAGTGTATTGTGATAGCGGGTGACGTTTGCAGTTACGTTGAGGTGTTTCAGTGAAGATAGGATAGGAGCCATTGTGTTGTCTCTCGAATATAAGTTTGATACTTTGCGTGACACGTGTGGATGTATAGGAATACGAAAAGATTAGCGTTGAAAAGATAATTATCTCAATGACTGTGTGTGTGGGAAGGGTTAATTACCGTGCAATCAGTTAATAAAGCAAGGGTTTAAGACTTTGTAAATGCTTTTAACTGTATCACAGTTTCCTTGGAGCGAGCTTGGGGACATTGATAGAAACCCGAGCTACGTGAGGCCATTTTGTTGTGACAGTGGTGTGGACCCGATCAAAGCCGAATGAGATTTTGATGTCTTCGAAGATGTTTTGTTGTACCATTGGGGTTGTATTTTTGTGCTAGAAATGGAAGGTTGTGTTTTCCACAATAGTGTGAAGTTTGGGGTACTTGATCTTTAAGGGAATTTGAGGTTTCAACGATGACATGGGACGAAGTATGTGAGTACTGTTGATAGTATAGTCGATCACCACCCAAGTAAAGTGAGCTAAATAAATAGTGGATCATACCGAGTAAGTCTAGGATTGGAGTATCATGCTACCTTGTGGAGCTATCACAGGTAATGGTCATATAAGAGGATGTCGATACTAGTTTTATGCAATACCGGTACCCGTGTGTCTGTTAGTTAAGCCTTGAGTTAAGGATCGATTTGCTTTAAAAGCCACGAGAAAGGGCATATGATTTTAGTTAAAAATATACAATGTTATGATTGAATTTTGGGTCCGATGGTTGTCAATAGACTTTGAAATCTTGTGGTTGGGGTTTTGGAAAAGATATACCAAGGTAAGAGATTAGTACAATGGTCAGTATGTGGTGAATTTTTGAGAACGACAATTTGTACCAAACTTTCGCCATGTCTTTGGGGGACAATGTGAAGTTGTGTGATCGAGACATCGATAGGTGTTTGACTTGCTATCAGTTGAGAGTTAAACATATATTTCCTCAGAGTTGTTTGGAATGATTGATATTTTCTCGGTGGAAATTAAATAAATGATCGTGGACCATGTAATGGGCTTGTGAGTGTGCAGTTTCGTTGGGATTACTTTGAGTAATGGTATAATTCTTGGCTGATATCAGTTGTTACTTTTCAACTAGATGAGATCCAAATAAAAGTTTGCTTGGTTTGTTTGCAAGTTGGGTTGTACGTTACAGTGGTGTGTTCATGTCACATTTAGCATGAGATTCAAAGTTGTTGATAGAACCTTATTCTTTGGTGGGGTGTTCTACAGACTTGTTATAGTTCGAATTGTAAGACCTTTGCGGGAATTGAGTTGGTGAGAGCTAGGTTAGTTGCCTATATGGGTTACCATGTTGAGTTTAATGTAAATGCTTAAGTCGAGATGAGATGTCGTTCATTTTCTAAAGTTCGGGTAAGCAATGTTTTGGTTAAGGGATGTTGTTAAAGTCTCTTTTAGGGAGCTACCACGGAAAGAATTGATTCATTTTGGATGCAACGGTTGTTTAACATCTTGTTCATTTTTTATCATGTGTTGTGGAAGAATTTGTGTGCAATAATCTATTGGGTTTTACAACGTAAGTTTCTTTGATGACGTATTTGTGTGACATTTTTGTCAAAGCACCGCTTAGTTTTGGCTTGTCATCTGTAATGTATCAAGCGATGGTGGAATTCTTCTATGAGAAAGAAACAATTGAGATCATGGTTGTACCCATAGAAGACAAGAGTCATGTTTAATAAGTGTTAAGAGATATCAGAGTAGCGCATCGGGAAATCTTTGAGGACGTCGAAGAGTTGTAATGGTTTTAACGTCTTCTTTTGGCTTATGGATACAAATTTTGAGGATAATTTTTTTAGGATGAGAGAATTGTAATGACCTGATTTTCAGGTTAATAAATCGAGTCTTAGACCCGGGTTATGGGCCAACAGTTGAGAATCCAAATAAGGTTTTCTGGGTTAGGGCCTTGTGATAATTAAATGGGTAGGATGTATGTTGTTAAAATATTTGGATAAATAAAGAAAAAGAAAAAAAATGATAAAGTTGGATATTTTGAATTAAATGGGCTGATGGGTAGGGAAAAAGATGGGAAAAAGAAAAAAGTAAAAAGTTGATAGTGGGAGAGAGAGAAAATATGAGGGAAAAGTTGAGAGACGAAATTTTAAACTTCGATCTACGGAGATCTACCCGTCCGATCTCGACACCACCTCTGCCGTTGTGTTCATCTCGCTAAGACGAGTCTGTCGATACCAGCAACACCACCGTCGGAGCCATTGTCGGAGGGGGTGAGAAAAAAAGTTTTGAGTTGTCCAGTTAAAAGGTTTAGAGGGCTCAAATCGAAAAATTAAGGTCACCAGTGTTCAAAAGGGTCGAGAGAGTCGAGTTAGTCGTTCACCATCGCTGACCGGCCACAAGTAGGGGTGTAAATGAACAGAGCGTTCGACGAGCTGTTCGTGAATCATTCGTATAACGTTCGTTTATGTTTGTCTATTAAGCTAAATAAACGATTATGAACAAGATTTTTATGTTCGTTTAATAAACGAACAAACATGAACAGAGGTGTGTTTGGTTCGTTTATGTTCACGAACAAGCTCGTTTATAGGCTCGTTTATTAACTAGTTTATAAGCTCGTTTATAGGCTCGTTTACAGGCTCGCTTATATGATAAAAATGCATCTAAATAATGATTTTTGTTGTTGCTAAGGATGTTATATAAGCTCATGTTGAAATATAAGTTTTATTTTGTTGCTTTTGTTTTATTTATTTATTTATTGTTAATTTAGTTAACATTTCTTAATATATAAACGAACATGTTCGCAAACACTTAAGCGAACATGTTTGTGAACATTTAAACGAACACGCTCGCGAACACTTAAACAAACACGTTCGCGAACACGTTCATGAACACTTAAACGAACATGTTCGTGAACACTAAACAAACGAACACGAACATCTTCAAAAATAAATAAACGAACACGAACACAATATTAAAAATTTAAACGAACACGAACCGAAAATGAACATCTTTAAAAATAAACAAACGAACATGAACATAGTCTTGTTCGTTCAAGCTCGGTTCATTTACACCCTTAGCCACAAGAACTGCCTCCACACGCCGCCACCGCTAGTAGGCGTGGTTTTGCACCAAGCGACCGAGTCACCAAGTGAACACGGTCGAGTTGGCCCGAGTCAGGCCGAGCTAACTCAGCCCGAGCCAAGTCGTGCTGACTCAACCTAAGACGAGTCGAGCTGCCGTCGTTGACTGTTGACTGGCGTTGACTTTTTATGGGAGACAGTACCCGATGGTTTCTCGACATTTTGGATTTATTGGCGCAGTCTGTTTTCTCAAATTCAAACTCGGTAAGCTATCTTTACGCGTTTGACCTTGTTAATAATATACGAGGTGCATGTAATTAATGTATTTTCGTATTTGTTGATATACGAAGATTGTTTGAGTTTGGACATCAAATCAAGTAGAATATTTGGTAAGTTTGGATGAGGATTTTAGCGATATCGACTTAAGGTTAGTACACTTAAAACTTTGAAGTGTTTCATGAGCATTATAAGTGTAATTGCCTTGTATGTTAGTGGTTGCAAATTAGGAGATGAGTAATAAGCATGTGTTGATACTGGTATTTCAAGGCTTGGAAATTATTAAGTTGCTTGATGAGGTTGAGAATGTTCGAGTTATGAGCTTAAAGACCGTATAGGATTGTCTGAATTTCAATATGATTATATGATTTATGATTGATATATGATGATGCCTTGTGTGCTAGCAGAACGAATTAATATGTTCGATTAAATATTGGTTAGGGGCAATACTGATAAATACTCGATTAAATGTTTATGAATTCAGAGTGCATATTCAAATAAATGGGTAAAAAGTCAATTAATATTAATGAATATAATGCGTTAGCCACATTTAAATGACTTTCATAATCTTTAGGGATCGATTATAGAATTGTAAATATTCATGATGCGAGGAATTGCATGAACCTGTGAATAGAATATCAATACGAGCTTAGCTGTACCGGTACGTGATTAGGGTACCATATTGATACTCGTATTCGAGTACCGGTCCTCATTGAATTGAATAATTTATAAATGCAAATTAAGGATGGAAATTAGTGTATATGTTAATAATTGAATTATGTCCTGATAAATGAAATAGTGGGAATTACTAGAGACAATGAATGAGATAAATTATACACTTCTCCATAATGTATCAACAACTTGGTAAAGCTTGGGTGATTGCTTGTAATAGTAACCTTAGGGGTCCTTGGTGGATCATGTCTGGGCACTTGTTTGGTTATGTGTGTTTGGTGGGATTCGGATACCAGTGAGTGAGTGTTGCAACACATGAATGCCATTCGATGTGAAATTTTAGGTGATGATATTTGTTAGATGCGAAATTTTGAGCCCCGCTCGATGTGAGATTCCGAGTGAAGACTATGTGAAATTTCGAGTATACCCGCTCGATATGAGATTTCGAGCAGCTCGATGTGAGATTCCGAGCATGGGTGGGTCTTCCAATGTTGGGTGACATTGGACCTCACTATTGGTTTGTTTTATTGATGTGCTTATGTTATTTAAGATGTGTTTAGGCGATTATGGTTGCGCCACATGTTATTTATCTCTTCTTATTGCTCGTACTAGCTTGCATGCTTACGTTTACGATTAACATGAAGTATAGTAGAGTAGTGTACCACTGAGCTTTGTAAGCTCAGCGCTCGGAATTGTTTCTATGCGTAGGTTGGGCGTTGGATTGTGGGATCGAGGAGCACTATCATATCGAGATTTTAGCACATGGTGATTTTCAGAGTATAGTATTTGAGTTTAGTGGTTATGTATTCATAGGACCTTACATGTTGGAGTCGATATCTTCTTATTTGAAATTGTATTAATTAAATCGTACATTCAAATGTTTTAAATTTAATATGGAGCTCCTTTGTACTATTTTGATTTCTTATCTAAATTTATAATTGTTGGCTTTAAATGTTTTTACGAATTACTTGTTAGATTAATCCAGTTTAAAATTTTTTATAGTTTTTTGGGTTTGGACTTGAGGCCCAAATGTGACATTCAGGTCGAGGGTGTTACATCCTTCGCTGCTAATAATTCTTCCCATAAGGCCAGTTGCTTAGATAGAATACAAGGAGCATAGACATTCACCATCACAACCTTTTTTCTTTCAAATTTCCACAACCACCGTTTTTTTTCTTTCAGCTTTCCATATCTTTTCCTCCACAATGTAGCGCAATGAAATAAACGAATTACTAACCTCGAATTTTATTGTTATCCCAGATTGTTAACAATCCTCCTGACTGCAAACTCACATACTGTTCATCCTCCTCTTATTGCCCAACTCTCGAACCACTTTCTCTTCATCCCCTCTAAATTGCACCCCGAGCCGCTTCCCTAATTACATCATTTTCCTTGCATTTCGAGTCTGAAGGTCCCAGCTTGCCACTAAATCGGAGTCTGACAATGATCTTCCTTCCAACTCTGGCGAATTAGCTTTCACACCCTTCTTCTATACCCTCATTTGCGCCCTGTCTCTCTTTTTCTTATAAGCTTCTATCAATTCTTTTTCCTGAAACACAAATAGAGATCCATATTGCTTCCCTTTCATTTTCTATTTGAACTATATAGGTTTTGGAGAACTTTCCTTTTCATTGCTTTCCTCCAAGGCATCTTAACTTGCCGTCTCGACAGAAATCCCAACAACAGGCTCTGCTTCTTCGATTAGTTGGGCTCCATTAGCCATATCGACCCTATTTTCCCAAGTTGAATCCAGCTCATTAACAACCATTTCCATATACTCCTCAAATCGGTCATTCGCCTGCTCAACATCATTAGCCTCCAAAATTTCATGGAGGCACATATCTCTAATATCTTCCTGGGCTCTATCAGTTAATGGATCGTCCAAATTTTCTTCACTATGCATACTCTTTGTGGATAGGGGTATTTGAGTGGGGTCGCTCTAGTATTGTAGTGATAATGGGATTATTGTTGGCATGATCAGAATCTATCCGACTTGATTAACAATGAAAAAGCTTCACACTTTTAGGCGGGAGAGCACTTGACATTATGCTTAGCAGAGGTGTCTTGACAATCTGTAATTGATTAAGTGCTTGGTGGACACAAAGATTATATACACCTCGAGGGGACATCCCAATCTTTTATGAATAATTAAGGGTTTGAATAAACTCAGCGATAACTTTCTTCTTGTTCGATCTTTTATTCTTTGTTTCCCTTATTTTCAATATCCATGTTCTCGTTAACATGAATAATTGGACGAGACTGTCTTGATACTATATTGAGAGTCGAGGAAATCAGCGGTGTGTGATTACTCAAAATTTTAGTATGCACGATAGTTATATATACGTCTTACCCTCACCATTCTATGCTTAGAGGAAAGGTTTCAAAGTTTTACACATTAATAACTAGCTGAATAGGAGTTTTTTTTTTCAAAATTGTTTCTCTATTTTTTTTCTTTCAAGAATGTCACCTCTAACGACTTTAGTTCTATTGTCTCGTCTGATTTTTTGTTTTTAGTTTCAAATAAGAATACTCTCTGTTTTGGATTTCTCCTTTTCGCACATATTATTATGTTTGTTCGTCTGTTTTAATGACATGATTTTCTTTTGTCTTGTAGCATGGTTTACGTCTATCTTTATGGTGGTTTAATGTTCGTGTAGTAATCATCACAACGCACCCTCAAATTAGAATATGTTGTATGTCTAGTATGGTTAGGTTCTCTTTTGTGGTAGTTTATTGATACAATCAGAGCCGTTAGTGAAACAATTTGCAAGATTGATTTTCTTGATTTTCATTCCTCCATCAGTATATCATCTAGTTGGATAGAGACAAAAATTTATTCGTAATTGTTGAATTTCTATGAAAGATGAATGACGTATTAAAAGAAATATTCTATTTTTCACGCCTTTTAGCTTTATATGTTTTATATTTTCTCTTTTTTTCTTGGTGAAATTGATCCCCCAAGGTTCTCACGATTGCAGTGAATAATGTTTGTTGTAACTTTCTTATTTGAATGAAATCAACTTCTTGATTTAAAAAAAAAACAATAGTATGAATATATTCACTGGTCGCATAATCATGTGTATTCATCGCTTGATGCATGAGTATTTCTATTTTGCATAGGTGGAGACATCCCTGTATTATTTTTTATTTTTAAATTTAATATTTAATAATTTTATATAATTTTCTTTTATCAAATTAATTTTTTATTCTTTTATACATTAACAACTTGAATATTTTTAATGTTTACATTAAAATATTATATATTTAATTTTTATATAATATAAATTATATAATATATAATATATAAAAATAAAATAATATGATATATTAGAAAAATTTTAAACGGGTGCAGGGCTTGAATTTTGGAGCTTTAGTATGATCCATATTTTAAAATAAACCTAATGTTTTTGTCTAAGTCTATTGTTTGAGCTGAATATTTTAGTCTAAACCCATTAAAATTTTGGAAGGCTTCGAGCTTCGGCAAATAGCCCAATCATTGGACAAGTCTAATTGCAGGACCGTTCTCTTTTTTCTAAAAGGCGTGTATGATAAAATGTGCAATATCACCACCTATAAAGCCCATGATTATCCATTTTTCTCTCGTCACAAGTTCGTCTCCACTGTTAGTCCACCCTAGCTACCTTACTAGTTAGGACGCTCGATGTTAAATCGATTAGTTAATGAGTCTTTATGATACCACTTATCAAGTTGTAACGATCTGAATTTTCGAGTCAACGATGGGCGTTGACCCGAGTCTTGGACCGACACGTCGAGTCAGATGTTTAAAGCTTATCGGGCTGAGATGTTAGGTTTTATGGGCCTCCATGTGTTGTTGAGCTTGCTTTGTGGATTTGGGTTAGGATGGGTTTTGAGGATGGGTATTATGGTAAAACCTAAATGGAAGACAAAGGCTGGTGAAGCCTTAATGTTGGTGCAGAAAAGTTCGTGTGGTGATATCACCTTGGTCTCTTTGTCTTCCCCTCTCATACCCTCTCATTTCTCCTACCCAAGAACCCAAAAGCAAAGGTGAAATCCTTGAAGTTGTGGTGAAAATCTCGGATTGGCCATCAAGAGGAAGTTTTTCAACATGCAAAGATCCTTGAAGTTGTGGTGAAAATCTCTAGCATTGGTGGAAGTTGGGTTTAAAGCTTGGTTGCTGATTCATTTCGAGAATTTCTTGCTTAAAGTCAGTACATTTCTAACTCCTTCATTTCATGAGGATCCTAAAATGATTGCTTTGTTTGATTTATGATTTTGGGTTGCAAAGTTAAGGTTTAGAAGCTTTAAACCCCTTTAATGGCAAATAAAAAATTAAGTGTTGCGAAGGTGTAAAATTGGTAGCAAACCACCTAATATACTCTAAATAACACGTAGGAACGTTTTGGGGCTTAACCATTTAGGTTAATGGCTAGGATTGTGAAATCCCAAGTTTCATGTTTTAAATTTTGGGCTCGCGTACCGGTACGGGGTGGCCCGTATCGGTATGCCTTTGTATGAAAGAAGGGCTTATTGTGAGGGGCATACAGATACAACATGTCGCGTATCGGTACCCCATGCTTGGTGAGAATTTTGGTGGCATTTTCGCGTACCGATACGCTTGGGGCGTACCGGTACTACTGTTACATTGCTTAGGGGAGGCTTTCGCGTATCGGTACGTATTTGGAGGAGTACCGGTACAGCTTGGGGATTGGTACAAGGGATTGGCATTTCGGTACTGGGTACTAATACGAGGATTGGCATATCGGTACAGGGTGAAGACCAAATTTACCCGAACCTAATTTAAGTATCGGTACAAACCTAATTTGAGTATCGATACCTAGAAGGTTGTACCGATACCCAGGTAGGAGTATCGATACTCGCAGAGCAATCTATCCTAGAATTTTGAGGTTGTATTCGGGGGTTCTATAATTCATGGAAAAAGGGTCCAATGGGTTCCTAAAGGTATAAAACAAATTTTAAAACCGATAAATCAGGGTGTATAACCCACATGTGGAATAAATGGCTAATGGCTTGGTAATAATTAGGTAAGTTGCTAGTACTAGTAATCTATAAGGATCTGTGGTAGATCGGTTGTTGCTATGTGGAAATTTGGGGTCCTTGCTGTGTGTTGAAGGGACGCCCATATAGGCTACCTGCAATGGATATTGAGTTAATCTAATGAGAATTAACAAATGAAATATGGCTTAGGGCATTTGTAATGGTTGGCTTGATGCCTCTTATCTCCTGGTGAGATGTATGGATGCTCGATGAGCATATGTTATTTTACGTGTCTTGATCAGGAATCCGGATGTCCTAAAGTTAGTGCAAGAGCACTTATTTAAGGGGATGTGTACTTCGAGCTGTGTGATCGAGTACATCCAACGTATCCACGAGCTATATGATCTGGATGCGGTTAGAAACATATCATTGGGCTATGTGACCTCAGGTAAGGACTGCTTGTGGCTTTTGTGATCCAAGTATGTCTAAGACGTATCTGTAGCTATGGTGATCCGGATATGGTCCCATAACCCGACAGCTACGTGATCACGGGTAACCCAACGACTGTGTGAGCACGGGTAATGTAGGGTTTCGTTGGCCATTTCTTAGGGAATGCATGTTATTTAAGTTGCTGTGTGGATAATTGATGTTGGTTGTTTTACCCTTGGGCTATGTGATCAGGGTATGAAATGCATAACTCGGTGGGCTGTGTGAGCTCGAGTAACTCGATGGGCTTTGTGACCTCGAGTATGGTAAGCCTGGGATGGCATGTGAATCTTCTTATATTTTAATGGTGTCTTGGGACATGATTGTGAACTCTAGCTAGGGTAGGCTAGAAGATGATCCTTAGTGTTGAGAAGCCTTTCCGTGCACTCTTAATTATATTATCATACATGCTTGTTTTATGATATTCATGAATTGCGGTATAGAAATGTACCACCGAGCTTCATTAGCTCAGTGTGCAAAATTGCGTAGGTTGACAGGTTTCTTTTGGAGGAGCACATCGAGGAGGATTTCCCAGCACCGAGCCAGCTTTAAAGTATAGTACTTGATGTTTTAGTTTAGACTGATTGTATTCATTGGACCTTACCACAGTCGAGTCTGTACCTTTATTTGATTTACTATTATTGGTCAAACGGTGTATTTTAATTGGAGCTCCTATTTTGTAAACTCTTTTAATGTTATTTAATTAAGTGGATTTATGGAACCAATTGTTTTGAGAATTGTCAAACTTGTGGTTTTTAAATAAGAAATTTTTGAGGGGTCAATTTTGGGAGACCCGAATGTAATGGTTCGAATCTGGATCCGGATCAGGGTGTTACACAATTGTTTTTACACTCTTACCAAAAAGATATATTTGATATGATATACAAAGCCAATAATTATAAATCTATGATCTCCTGCTTCCTTTTTAATATGGGATAAATGCATCCATCTCTCTTTGAAGCGTATGGCGTGACACTAGTGTTACAAACTGTGAGTTCAAGCCTGAGACACATGTGCACATTGTTGTCCAAGAGATTCTCTGTAATGTTTTGGGCTTGCCTAGACCACTTGACTTGTCCTGATAATTGGTGAATGCAAGAAGGCCTAATCAAATCACATTAGACTTGGTAAAAGAGTAAATGAGATCTTTCTAAGAAATATTCTTAAGGGTAAATATATTCATAAATGTGAGCATATATGTGAACCCGATACTAAGGAAAGTGACATGAGTGTGATATTTTTTAGCTTTTTTATAAATCCTAATTCTAACCCTAATCTTACCTAGAAGGGGGGATGAGACTTTAAGGGAAAGAAAATGGTGCTCCAAGTGGATCTAGATCCCATGACCTAAGGGAATATGAGGGAACAAACATAAGTGTGATGTATTTTTTTAGTTAGCTAGGATTTGGTAGGTGAGCTTTCATTAATAGTCGTCAAAGTAAATTAATTTGTATCGTTCATTGTAGGAAACTCAATAGCCCTTCCCCACCTTATTTGTATCATGCATCATTTGAGAGAATACAAAGTATTTACTCTAAACTCTCTATTATTTTTCTTTGTTCGTGGTTGCCTTCTCTCTTGTTTGCTTCCGCTCATCGAAGTTTTTTTCGTACTTTTTAGTGCCTTTGAGGAGTTTTAATGATCATTAGAATATATTTAGTCTGACTTAAGTGTTTGTCTCAAGCTACATCGTCTAAGGCTACGGCGCTACGCGGTTTGCTAGTTAAAAATATAATCGTGTGACAATTGGTATCAAAACAACCCCTTGATTGTCCGATTTCACGCCGAACGCCCTAGTGGGTGGGTAGACAAAGTGAACAACCGAGACGGTGTCCCGTGACGAGGGCATCACAAGATTGAGTGGGAGAGAATGTCACACCCGAGAGAGATGTGAACATTAATTCCATATCAGAAAGAAAATTATAAGTCCTGAAGTATAAAAACAGTGACATTGCACATCCTATCAAACTTGTATTTTTGGGAAGAGGGTAAAAATCTTTGACTCTAACACCTCAATTTTTTATCTTCTTCTCATTTTAAGAATAATATTTACCTACATTGTTGGAGAGCTTGCTTTCTCTTATATTAATGTTATATTTATCCCATTTTTATCTTTGAATGTCACATATGTACCATAAATCCCTAATAAAAAAATCTAATGGTGAAACCCTAAGATATTTACAATTCTCTACCATGAAGGTGGATCAGCCTATTATGTTGATCTCATCAGGTAAATTTATAAAGAGACGTGAATAAGCATTGTGTGTACCTAAAACATACAATCTACTTTTAGTTAATAAAGAGTTTATATAATTAATTTATATTTTAGAAATTAATAAAAAAAACGCGGTGACAATTTTTTAATCACTTCTATAGGATAATAATCCATAAAAAACCACACATATATATAATTCTTTCAAATTTCCTAATTTTATTTAGTAGACATTAAATTATATCATCAAACTTATAGCCTCCGTCTTGATTTGTGTTATGCATGTTCAGAAAAAGTTAAGTAATTAAATAAGTTTTAAATATTTTAATCTCTAAAGTACTACTTTATTCTTCAATATCATTAGTTCATAATTAAATGTTTATATGTTTTAGATATTTTAGATTTTATATTTTTATTTCAATTGTAAACCTAGCTACGCAATTACCCAAGGATATTCACAATATTTTTAGATTTTAACTACAACCTTCTTGTGCCACATTGTAGAAACAGTTCCAATTATCACTTTGTTAACGTTGATTTAGGTATATATTCCCTCTTTTTTTTTCATACATTCAATGAACAAATATTACTACAGCTGAAGTTTAAAAAAGGAACCCACCAAGTTTAAAAAAGGTACCCATCCATACAATCACAAAACAAACTAAAAAAGAAAGCATCATTACTATTATTAAAGAAATTTAGTTTAATTAGTGAATTCCTAATTTGAAGTTTTCACAATTTGGCCTTCTTTCTTAATTTAGCATTTGAGAAGTCTAGAAAAAAAAATACAAGTATTTGTAACTACTACACGTACCCATCCATTTACCTATATAATCACCTCACATAATAGCACAAACCTTAGTTTTGCTCTCTCTTTAGGAACTTTTTTTTTTGTATAACAAAATAGAAGCACAATCAAACTATGAAACAGCCAGGAACGGAGCTACGATCAAACATTGGGAGGGACAACAATCTATTAAGCCTTTAAATCTAAAAATTAGGAGGAACAAATGTCTTATTTGATTAAGATTTAAACGAAAAAGGACTTAAAACGCTATTATACCAAAATTTTTGGGAGGGCTGTTGTCCCTCGCAGCCAAGTATTGGTTTCATTCACCGACAATAGTCATATATATCATCCTTCAATATTATGACACCAACACTGCGAGCAGAAACTTTTTTACCACTTAACAATATATCATTTCCCATTCAAAGGGGTTATTAAGAACCAATTTTGTAAAGCTTCATTGGCATTTGATTAAATTATTCATTTTAAAGTTGTTACACATTAATCAATGTTTAAACTTTGTTCATTGAACTTTTCAAACAATAATCAAGTGTCCTCTTTCCATTAATTTTATGGTAAAACATTTCTGATATACTTTAAATGTCTAACTTGTTGTCCTAAAACTTGAAAGGGTGCTTTTCAGGTTCAAGGCTTCAAGCACAAGTTAAAAAAAATCTTGAGAGCCTATATTTGGGATGATTAGCAGTGTTGTGCGCCAAACTTCTATAGTTATTATAACAATAAGTTCCATATATTCGATGTGGGATTGTCATTTCCCTAATATCTTTATCAATCCTTGTACTATTATTTTTTTTATCAGCAAGTATGATTTTATTAGAGTAAAAAATCATACACATAAGATATTATCATGTGCCTCGTTACAAATCTGCTTAAACCTATGATAGAGGAAAAGAGTACAACGTAGTAATATTAAGAAGACAAAAGCAACGCTAGGATCAAAGGAACAAAACACCAAATCGAATCGACCCTTGTGCTATTCTATAACTACAAGTTTAACTCTAGCACTGATTGCTATCCTGACTCACAAGTCTTTCAAGTTTTACTTGCATTAAAAATAAGGCTTTAAATTTTTTTCTCTTTCCCTAAAATGTTAGGCGTTTTTGTTGGTTATCTGGTGTTATTGTGGAAGAAACAAGAGGTATTTAATTTCTAAAAGTGTTCATATAGACTACCATTCATTCTATGCCCTATTCTCTTTACTTTCTTTCTCAATTTGTGAACTCAATCTTTGTAGATTTGGCTTACTTTTCTAAGAATTCCACCATGAACAATCAATGGAAGCTCTAACTAGAATCCACACCAAAATCCTTAACATTTTTAAATCATAAAATCACAACCAATACTTATATCTCTCGCGTTTAAATTTCCCTATCCTATTTTCAACATAATTAAGCTCCAACAAACTAAAATGAAATCACGAAGAAACAAATCTTATCTATGAAAATAATAAAGCTAGGTAGAATCACAAATCATATATGATAATTAAAAAAATCAGGAAAATAGACATGATAATAAGAGATCTTAAAAGGACCTGGTGCTAGCAAAATCGTAGAGCTTTCCAGTGCTGGAGAAGATGATTACTCCAACTTCGGCATCGCACAAGATCGCAAGCTCCTTCGCTTTTTTAAGCAATCCGTTCCTTCGCTTCGAAAACGTCACTTGCCTGCTCGTCGAGTTATCAATCCTCCTTATCACTATTTTCCCTCTACCCATCACTTTTTTAAGCTTTTCTGATTATTCAACCAAAATAGAAAAAACAAAACGAAAAATGAAAACTCTCGATATTCAAATAAAAAAGGCAACAGATAATTAGGAAAAACTTGGGAAAAATAGATTTAAAATAAAAGGGGGAAAGCTCACTTTGAGAGAAAGCGAGGAACGGGGTGAGAAAGGAGACAAACAAATCGAGGTTTCAGAGACGTCGTTTTGGCTTCACTGTCATCAGCTTAAAGAGAAAAAAAACATCTATATAAGGAAAGTTTTTGGAGATACCAGCGCTTTTGGTATAGAAACCGCTAGTGATTTTGCACCACAGAGACACGTGGGCGAATCAGTTGTCTAAAGAGTTTGTTTATTTGCTTTGGTTTGGCGGAAAACAGCCGCCCGTCGTATAGATCATCGACACGTGGGATATACGTAACCGTATACCGTATTTCCTATTTTGGGGAAATATTCCTTCTTTTGTTTGTTTGGCCTCTGAAATTTTAGAATGGTTGGCCGATGCTGTTGTGGGAGGAGCAGCTAAAGTGACGGTGCCGGTGATGAAGGCTGAAAACTGTCGTTTTCAAGAAGGACAACCACCTCGTTCATTATCGTAACTTTGACCACTCATGGCATATATTACATTTAAGGTAAGCTACATAAATAATTCCTTGAATACTTTTTTGTTGAGCCTACTAACTATAAAAAGTTACAAAATGGTCCTTAATTTAAAAAATAATAATTTGGTCTAATGCCGTTAAAAATTTAATGATTGATGACGTGGTACTTAACAAAAATTAACATAATACCACATTTAGTATTTCATATTTACGCATTTAATCAATTTAGTCATAATTCGAAAAAATTCAATAAATGTAGTCATCTTTATTTTCTCATTCTATTAGAGGGCAAAAGGGCACCTGACAAGGTATTGGTGGGCAGGATCAGGGATGTTGGAGTGCGCGAGCAAGACGCGTGGAAGAGTTTCGAAAGGTGTGGGTTGGTCGGACTGGCGAGGGGATTAGAATGGAAGGGTCGCCGGACGAAAAATAGGCCAAACAGAGGGTCGTTAGAGCATGGAGGCGATGTCGGAGTGGAGGGTTAAATTGATATAATGAGAAAATAAAGATGACTAAATTTATTTAATTTTTAAAAAAATAGAACTAAATTGATTGAATGTGAAAATATGGGCTAAATGTGTTATTATGCCATTTTTTGTTAACGGTCAAGTCATCATCTATTAAAATTTTAACGACACCAGACCAACTTGTTATTTTTTAAGTCGTAGACCATTTTATAACTTTTCATAGTTAGTGGACTTAAAAAAATGACCTATAGTCAAGGGACTATTTATGTAAATTACCCTTACATTTATTCTTTACTAACTCTCTCACACACACAGGGAAGAAACAATAAAGAATGGTTTGTGTTTGAATCATTTCATATTCATCAACAAAATAAAATAAAATAAAAAACAAAGAAGTTTTCTCGAAATGGATAAAAAAGATGTTTGGAGTTATTTGGCAACTTGTTCAGCAATAATCAATGTCTTCCCAATTGAAACAACTTATTAATTATCGGGAAAAGTAAACAACAACTAGCCCATCACCTAGGAAATAAAATCATCTGATACTTAACAATTATTTAATTACGTCACTTAATCAGTACTCACAGAAAATATTTAAGAATTGTTTTTTATTTTATTTTATGCTAGAATTGCCTTCGACTGTCAATTAAGAGGACAATTATTATTTCAAAATTAAATTCTTTTCGATGCCTTAAATTAAACAATAAGGTTAAAAATACACAATTTACTTAATTAGTATTTATATAATAAACTCAGTCAAATATTTTTTAATTATTAATTATAAAAATATAATCTATATTTAAAAGTTGGACTAAGTTTGGTGTCACCGGTTAATCTGACATCAATTCAATTAGAAATTATTAAATCACTAAAACTAGTTAGAATGTTTTCTTTTCCTCCGCGTATCTCGGAAAATTCCGAGAACATCAACCCTAATTCTGGCTTGGCAATTCAACCCAGCGTCGTAGGATTTAATTTTTTGGTGGCCGACCGCCGGGAGATGTTAGTCGTTGTCTTGCTAAGCGGAAGGATACTCGTGATCAGATCGGGTCCTCTGTAGAATCGTTTCCAGATTTGCAAGGAGATAGTTTATCTGATGCGATTCAGGTAATTGTTTCAACACCATTGTTAGAACGGCCTGGTTCTCCGATGATAGAATCTGATCAGGGTGGGAATAAGAAAAGTAAGAATGGAAGCCTAGAAGAGTTGAATCATCTCGAGTTAGCTGGTCAAACGGCTAATTTTGTGGATGGTTCTAAACCGAACGAAAGGACTGAGAGCTTGATCCTTGTGGGTCCTGTTGCGGCTACTTCTCCGCAAGCGGCTATGTCTCCTCAAGCGGTGGAGGAACGCCCCTCTTATGCTGTAATCACATCGGGGATGGGCAAGGCACCGGCTGATGGGTTCCATAGATTTAACGATGAGGATATAACTGTTGGATGACGATGTACTGATCGATACTACTAGACCCTTTTCCTATGATTCGGTTTTCGGACAGGGTACACGATTTAATAAATCGGAGCATGGGAAGGGTAGTTATTGTTCGCTTGCTTGGACGTTCCATTGGATATAGGGTTTTGTGGAATTGCATTCAATCGTTGTGGCAAACGAATGGCCGATATCAGCTTATTGATCTGGCTAATGATTATTTCCTAGTTAAGTTTCAGTCTGAGGAGGACTACACGAAGGTTCTAACGGAAGGACCTTGGACAATTTTCGGAAGTTATCTTACGGTGCAGCCCTGAAGTAAAGATTTTAAGACTTTTGAATTGCATCCCTCTCATGCTGTGGTCTGGGTTAGACTTCCGGGTTTGCCAATACGGTACTATACAAAAAAATATTTTTCGGAGAATTTCTAATGTTATTGGGAAAGTCATCAAAGTTGATTATAACACTGATGCCGGGGAAAGATGTAAGTTTGCTCGACTTGTTGTTTTGGTTGACTTGAACAAACCTTTGCTTCCTTGTGTAGGAATTGATAACTTCGTGCAAAAATTAGAGTACGAAGGCTTACACCAAATTTGCTTTCATTGTGGTGTTTATGGACACTCGAAAGAGTCGTGTGGGAAGAAAGATGTTGTATCCAGTAGTCCCAATAGTAGTGTTGATAGCAGTGCAGAAAATCATGGATGCTTGGTATCGACGAATTCAGATATGTTTGGCCCTTGGATGGTCGTTGATAGTCGAAGGCGCCATCCTCGTAAGCAAACTTTGCCTCATGTTGCTTAGAGTTCCGTGCCTATTGGCGTTAAGGCTTCTCGTTTTACAGTTCTAGAGGAAGACTTAGGTGACGATAAAGGTACAGATGGGGATCAAATAAAGGGAAAAATGGTTATCCAAAATTCGTTGCCTCTACCAAAGAATATAGGTAGATGCAATCAGAAAGGGAATGATAGACCTGGCGGTATGCTTCGGGTGGATCCTAGTGCTAGCCCTAGTGGCTCAAACAAAGTAATAGTTACTGAGAAAAGGAATGTGAAGTCAACAACGCCTTTGGATGATGGTTCTATGGATGTTGAGCCGGTTCTTCCCGGTAGCCAGCCTCATGTTGTTGAGCATGTCACTCGGGATCATAATGCTAGCCATGTTGCGGTGGCAATTATGGACGATAGAAGGAATGTGTATGTGACTCAGCGTGGTAATGGTAAACTGAAGGTTCAGGGTGGTAAAAAAATGAGTTTAGGGGTTGCAAAGATTTTACAACCGATGAAGAAACGCACAGAAACTAAGTTGCTCGCTAGACCTTTGTTATCTGCTTGGGTTCAATCTACTTCTAATAATGTTGCAAAAGAATCTTTGGTGTCAAACCAATCTGATGCACCTCTTAGAGGTTGTGTGGAACCGACGCCTAACATGGAAAGCAATGAGAGCCATGAAATTTGTAGCGACCACTGGCATGCTGATATGCAACAAGGCCTGGTGCAGGTTGACATGGAGGTCTAGGTATCTTTCTTTTGTTCTCTTGTTTCTATGATTAGTTTTATGATATGGAATTGCCAATGAGCGGCTAGCTCTCCTTTTCAGAGTCATTTTAAAAGGAATATTTCGGCTACTCGTCCTTCACTTGTGGCTTTGCTTGAAACGTGTGTAAGTGGGAACCGGGCTGATCGCGTGATTCATAAATTTGGGTTTAGCTCATCTTTTCGGGTGGAAGCTCAAGGGTTTAGTGGTAGAATTTGGCTTCTGTGGAATGCGCCGGTTGTGGTTAGTGTGTTTTCTACCTCTAATCAATTTATTCATGTTCGAATTTGTTGTAATACCTTACCATATGATGTGTACCTCACTGTGGTCTATGCGAGCCCTTTAATCCCGTACAGGAAGTTTCTTTGGCCTCAATTGGCTAAACTTAATTCGGGGTGTGATGAGCCTTGGCTAATTGGAGGTGACTTTAATGCAATGCTGCACTATGATGATAGAAAAAGGGGTGTGGTTAGCTGAAATTGTGTGAGTAGAAGTTTTACGGATTTTGTTTTTGATGAAGGGCTTCATGAAGTGTGTTTTAAAGGACCTCGCTTCACATGGTCCATGGGTGATTTGTTTGAACGCCTTGACAGATATCTTATGAATGAGAGATGGGCTGATTTGTTTCCTGATTCAGTTTGGATCGAATTGGATCTGATCACCGTCCTATTTTGCTTCGATGTTTGCCTCAGAACCAACCAAGTAGGGAAGAGATGTTTCGTTTTGTTTTTTCTTGGCAGGGGCATGAGGACTTTAAAGTGTTACTTAGTAATTCTTGGAATCTGAAACTCTCATATGAGAAGAATATTGATCAGCTACACAGTAATATAATGTTATGGAATGATAACAGTTTTGGGCAGATTGGTAAGAAGAAAAAGAGGCTCTTAGCTCGACTTCGAGGCATTGACAAAGCGTTGTGTGTTCGCCACTCTGAGTTTCTTTGTGATCTTGAACGAAAATTAAAATCTGAGCTTGATGCGGTCCTTATAGAAGATGAGATTATTTGGCAGCAAAAGGCTAGATGTAATTGGATACTGCATGGGGATCGTAATACAAGATACTACCATACTGTAGCAAAAGCTAGAAGGAGAGCTAACATGATAACGCTTCTTAAGGATGAGGATGGTGTGTGGCAATCAGACCAGGATATTTTACAGAAAATGGCTGTTGATTTCTTTTCACGGATTTTCTCTAGTGTGGGGGGTGTTGGTTATACTTATGGAATTCGGGGTTGTTTTAGAATTTTGGAAACGAATGAAATTAGTACGCTTGCGATGCTTATTTCTAACGATGAAATGAGAACTGCTCTTTTTCAAATGCAACCGTCAAAGGCTCCGGGAGTGGATGGTTTTCATGCTTATTTTTATCAGCGTAATTAGAGTATTGTGGGCGATTCTATTTGTCATGTTGTTCAAGATATGTTCAACAGTGGGGCTGTGATACCGAGTCCGAATAGAACTCTCCTTGTTCTTATCCCTGAGGTTGACTCGCCGGAATCTATAGCTCAGTTTCGGCCAATTAGTCTTTGTACAGTGGTCTATAAGATCTTTAGCAAAGTTCTGGTTAATTGCCTTAAGCCGCACATGGAAAATTGGATTTCTGGAAATCAAACCAGTTTTGTTCCTGGTAGATCAATCACGGACAACGTTATCCTTGCCCAGGAGATTATTCATTCGATGCGTATTAAGAAGAGTAAGAGAGATTGGATGGCCATTAAGGTCGACCTGGATAAGGCCTATGATCGCTTAAAATGGTCCTTTATTGATGACACTTTATCAGAGTTGGGTATACCACGTAATTTCTGCGCAGTTATTATGAGTAAGGTCTCATCTGTCTCTATACAGGTTCTTTGGAATGGTGTAAAGACTTCGAGCTTTATCCCTACTAGGGGTATCCGTCAAGGTGATCCTATTTCGTCCTATTTATTTGTGTTGTGTATGGAGCGCTTAGCACATGCGATTGAAAGAGATGTGGAATTAGGGACTTGGAAGCCTTTTCAGTTTTCTGCTTTTATACCAAAAATTCCGCATCTCTTTTTTGCAGATGACTTGATTCTCTTTGCCAAAGCTTCTAGTGAACAGTTTGATACGATTCAACGTGTTCTTAATGATTTCTGTAACAGCTCTGGTCAGAAAATCAACATTTCTAAAACAAATATATTTTTCTCCGGTAACGTTTTGCTTTGTATACAAGAGGATGTGAGTGATCTTTTTGGTCACCAGTGTGTTAGTGACTTGGGAAGATATTTGGGTGTCCTGATTTTGCATGGTCGTGTCACTAGTTCAACTTATCAGTACCTTTTACAGAAGACATCTGAAAGGCTTTCAGGTTGGAAGATAAATTCTTTATCCTTTGCTGATCGTATTGTCTTAGCTAATTCTGTGTTGGCTGCAATACTGATGTATACCATACAATCGACTGTGCTCCCAAAGAATGTCTTTGATGAGTTGGAACGCATGATTCGTAATTTTATTTGGGGACATACAAGTGAGAAACGTGGGTTACATTTGGTTAATTGGGGTAATGTTTGTACACCTGTTGATAATGGTGGTTTGGGGCTGCGTAAATTACAACATCAAAATGCAGCTTTCCTAATGAAGCTACCTTTCAACCTTGTTTCTTGTCCAACCAAGCTTTGGGTTCAAGATTTGCGAGTGAAGTATAAAATAAATGACATTGTGCCATCTAGTTTACCGACTGGTCGTTGTTCTTGGCTCTGGAGAGGATTCCACCTTGTTTGGAATGATGTCCGCAATAGTATTGTGTGGAGTGTGGGAGACGGGACCTCTATTGATTTTTGGAACGATGCTTGGGTAGGTGATATTGGACCACTACGGATCTATAGGCTTGATGGTGCTAGTAACAATACGGTGAGGGTTTCAGTTCAATCTATGGTTCATAACGACGGTGATTAGAATTGGGAATCTTTTGTTGATTTGATTCCTCGTGATATAGCTTTGAATATTGCGGCAATCAAGCCACCTATTCCTGGAAGTTTCAATGATATTCCAGGATGGGCGATGGAAAATTCACGAAAGTTTACGGTTAGATATGCTTACCGATTGTGCGACAGTCTAGTTGCTCTTGTGCAGGATCGTGTTTGGCACCGTATATCGAAGTATAGAGGCTTACCTCAGATCAGGTTCTTCATGTGGATTGTTTGCAATAATGCAATTATGACAAACACGGAACATACTCGCCGGCACATTGCAGATGATCAAAGCTGTGGGGTGTGCGGTGCATTGATTGAAAATGCTTCCCATGTTCTTAGGGAATGTATTGAGATAAGGATGGTTTGGAATCAGCTTGTGAAACCAGACAAGATGCAGGAATTCTTTACCCTTGACATGTGCAGTTGGATAAGTATGAATCTCCGTGATCCTAGTTACTTTGCTATTGATAAGGAGGACTGGGATTTGTTGTTTGGCTGCCTATTGTGGAACACTTGGCTACGAAGAAATTAGCGCATTTTTTACCTGGATGAATGCACGCCTGAAAGCATGTTGCATCAAAGCCTCTGCATGCGAGATGAATGTGGACGAGCGTTGGATATGCAGCAGGCTATGCATGAAAGACCAAGTCGCGAGCCTACTATTGAGCGCTGGATGAAGCCTTTCCCTGGTTGGATTAAGGTTAATACTGACGGGGCCTGGGATGTAATTTCTGGGTATGCTTCTTGTGGGGGAGTTGGGAGAGACGAACATATGCGCTGGCGTTTTGGATTCTCTAAAAGAATTGGTATATGTTCGGTGTTCGAGTCAGAGCTTTGGGGTGTGTATGAGGGCCTTACGTCTGCTTGGTCTCTTGATTTCTGACGGATAATTATAGAAACGAACAGTAAGGAGGTGTTTGATTGTTTGATTGATAGGAGTTTAGAGCATGTCCGCTCTTTTCTTAGAGCACATTTGGCTTCTCTCTTTACTAAGGATTGGGAGGTACGATTTATTATGTGGGTGAGTCGAAAATGTAATTTGGTGGCAGATAATCTAGCCAAGCTAGCTAAGGATCTCCCAATGGCCTATCACAGGTTTATGGAACCACCGTTATCTATTCTTGAGGTGCTCAATGGTGACGCGGATGCTGGACCTTCAAGGGTTACTGATTAATTTGCAGGTTGTGTTTTGTCTCTCTGTGTTTAGCCAAGGCCTTTGTGGTTGTGTTTGTTTTTTGTCACGGTTTTCTTGTTTGCTTGTTAATACCATCATGGACACTCTTTTTCCCCCATCTTAGGTTTAGGGGGTTTTTTAACGAGGTCCATGTTGGTATCCCTTCTTTATTCAAAAAAGAAAAGAAATTATTAAATCATCCTTGTTTAGGAGTATTATACATATTATTCTAATACTCCATCTGTCTAATTAAATTTGTTCTTTATTGATATTTTTGGTATTTTTTAACTTGGTTCATTATTATTTAAAATTTATTATTAATAAAAATATAAAAAAATATATATTTGAAAAACCTTTAATCAAGTATTTTTTAAATATATGTTTTATAAAATTTAATTATTTAAAATATTTAAAATAATTATGGAAAAAGTTTTAAAAAATGACATTTACCTGTCCCATTAAATTTATTTTTTCAACTTGGTTTATTATTATTTAAAATTTATTATTTATAAAAATAAAAATATATATTTTAAAAACCTTTAATCAAGTAGTTTTAAATATATATTTTATAAAATTTAATTATTTAAAATAATTATAGTTAAAATTTTAAAAATGACTTTTAAAAAGTTAATAAGAGACAATTTAATTGGGATTGATGGAATAATATTTTATCTTTATACTATATTTATATAATCTTTAAATAAAACAAACTAAAAGTATCGACTTAAAAATTACTATAAAACTAATAAATTTAAAAATCGTTTGTTACTTCATCTAAAATCATTTATTAAGTAGATTTCTATAAAAATAATTTCTTATATAATATATTTTATTTTCACTTGCAATATAATAAAATCTAGCGTATTTAATATGTATGGGTTGTATTTATTTATTCTTTACATCATCTCTATCAACGGCACTGGACACTAATTAATTATTAATTTAAAATATATAATGGTTTTGAGACTATGGATTTAGTTTGAGGTTTAGATCAGAAGAAAAAAAATAAGCTGACTGGCAATGTTATTTCACTTAAATGGACATATATATATATGAAAGACAATCAATAAAACAAAAAAAATATCAATAATAATTTGGGTAAAGTATATTATTAGTCATCAAATTATTATTATAATTTTTCTATTTTGGTCATCAATTTTTTTGGTAAAAATATCATTAATGTTATTTCTTTTATTTTAATTCTCGGTCGTTAAAAATTTATCAGTGATACTGATATAATTTTTTTTAATCTTTTTTTGGCAAATCCTAAATCTAATTCTAATCCTACTTAGAGGGGAGGGGAAAGGGAACTCTAGGGGAAGGAAGATGAGTGCTCCTAGTGGGTCTGGAACCCATGACTAAGGGAATATGAGAGAACAAAGATGAACAGTTTGGTCAACTGGCCAAATGTGTTTGCTCAATTTTTTTTATCTATTTTTTTATTTTCCACATAATTTCTCTCTCAACATTGGTAATCCACATGTCATTTTTTAATACATTCTAAATTACCCTTAAAGCTTAACCAGTATGTCACAGGGTTAGAGTCTGACCAGCGGAACTGTGCGGTCTTAATCGACGATCCTTAGTCGAAGACTAAGTCATCCTTCAAATTACTAAACAAAAGTGTTTAGAACGAGCGAAAGCTTATAACAAGGAAAACAATAGAAAGACCAACGAAGAAGAATGTGGAGAGAACGAATACTCTATTACTCAAGAAAGAATTGAAATGATTTCTGAATAAATGAAATGGATGAGAGTGAGCCACCATTTATAGGCGAACCTCTTACATCTAACGGTCACGAATGGCTCAATCCAAGGGCTAAGAATTGTCCCTTGATCTATGCTCTCTATCTATGGAAACTCTATCCATACAATATAAAGTTGCCTAAAGTATTGGAGAAGAATCAATCCCCAATCGTATATATTCTATCATGATTGTTGCTAGCATGTTGGCAATGATATTTTCCAAAAGTGTCTTGGTCAAAAAGATAAGATTCTTCATTGGTGACTTTTCTCTTGGGTGGATTAGGCATGGGTAGGCCTAGAAACTTGGCAAAAATCTCATGGGCAACATGGTGAGTGCTGGTTTGGGTCCCATGGTCTTGGGCAGCTCGGAGGGTGCTTGTTTGGGCCCTCTTGTGTGCATGGAGAGTGTTGTCTCAAGCTCCATGGTCTTGGGTCACATAGCACGGAGGGTGCTTAGTTGGGCCCTCTAGTGTGCATAGAGGGTGCTGACTCGGGCCCCTCAGATTGGTGCAACACATGGTGTGCTTGTTTGGGCCACCGGGTGTGAGCCTAGCTCAGTATGGGCCGTTGTTCTGTGACATTCTCCCTCACTGATCTAGCGACGTCCTCGTCGCTTATCGGTGATGAAACTCGACAATCTTGTCCTCGAACTACCATTGGTCCTCGACAAGTTTCCAACTACTCTTGGCTTCTAAAGTCCCCTCCAAAGCACAAGGTATTCATGCTTTGGCTTATGGCTTAGTCCTCGTGTCACTCAGTCTGTTAGGATATCTCGTACCTCTTTCTTATAGGAGGCCTTCACTCATACTGATGCTCTACTTTTCGCGGCATTTTTGGTCTAAACGCTACAAAATTTGTATATATCGCGACATTTATAGAACAAATGCCACAAAACAACAAATATCACAGTGTTTTTATTACAAACACCGCTATAGAATAATATATGGTGGCGTTTGTCAAAAAATGCCGCAATAAATATTGTTTTTAGTGGCGTTTTTCTAGAAGACGCCACAGTAATCTGATATAGGGGGCATTTGTTTTTAAAAACGCTGCAAAGTCCAATACAATAACCCTTTTTATTCTATTAGTCCTTTAACCCTAATTTTCTAAATATTTATCGATCCCTCGTGCCCCTTCCTTTTCGCCTTTACTACTGCTTCATCGCCACTACATCTGCTACTGCTGCATCGTACGTCTCTATTTTCTCTAAGGAAGTGATAACGTGCTCGAGGATTGTACCTATGAGTTACATAAAAGATAAGATTTTGATAACAGACTTTGGTGGTGCCGGTGAAAGACATTCAATACCAATGCTTTCCGTAAAGCTATATATCAGATTCAACATCTTAGAATAGAAGATGGCACGCTACTTTATTTGGCTCAAGGTGTTGTTATCAAAGCTACCTAGGTAACTCAAAATCTTATAGCTTTCTAGTTAATACTCAAAATACTTTACTTCTAAAGCTAATGAAAGATGTAATATGGGTTTTTAATTATGATAATAATTGCAAGGTTGATTTTTTTTCAAGACTGCCAGTCTTGTTTTTTTCTTTTCTTTTCTCACTAAAGATTTGGGTTTTGGTTGCTTTATGGACAGAAGATAATAATGCAATTTGTAACACCCTAAACTTGGTGTCACATTGGGCCTCAAGACCAAACCTATATACAAAAATTTTGCGAGCAAGTTTAGCCCAAATCCATAAATTTTATAAACCGTACTATCGTTAAAAAGAGTTATACAAAATATTCAAGTTTTACTTTGGAGCTCCAAGTTAAAACATATTAATTTAAAACATTCGATGTGGAAAATAAATCAAAAGGAGTTGCAGATACAAAACATAAGGGTTCTATGAATACATTGCCCCAACAAATCTAAGTATTGTACTTTTCCCATATCGATGCACTGAAGTCTTACTCTGATGGCTCCGTAAAAGGCACATAGCAACCTAAAGAACTATGTAAGGAAATAACAATTCCAAATGCTAAGCTCGAAAGCTCAGTAGATACACCTCTATTCTACTATGCTTCATGCAGATCATAAACATAAGCATGTAGTCAAACAATGATTAAGCATGCAAGAATATCATGTGGCGCTACTCTACTCGCCTAAACAAATAGGATCATATAATCAATTATCCAAACAATTAAGGGCTCACAAGGCCCCATATACCATACCATACTATACAAAAGTAAGGCCAGGTCACCTAGCATCGGTATATACACTCTGGATGAGGCCGGGGCACGCAGCATCAGAACATACACTCTGGGTGAGGCCGGGTCACATAGCATCAAAACATACACCCCGCTTAGAATCATCCCTCGAGCACATATGAATGAGGCATGGGTCACATAGCTTCGATAACCTCCTTCAACTTATCTTACCATGGTGTTGCAACACATTCTCGGGCATCGAATCCCATTAACTAAGTGCTCACACGGTACAGATTAACATTACAATAACACTACGTTAATAGCTTTTAATCAAAGCATGCATTACACAAGTTCTATTCCCATTTTAAACTCATTTTATTTACACACGGGGTTAGAAATCTAGTTTCTCAATTTTACAATTCATTTCATACCTTTAGGGACCTATTGGGCCCTTTACCTCGAATTATGAACCCTCGAACACAAACTCAAATTCCTTAGGCAAATTGCCCAGCGAGTACTGATACTCCTATATGGGTATCGATAGGCCTATTTAGGTACCAGTACTCCTTCACGAGTATCGATACTCAATTTAGATTAAAAAAATGTCTTCAAGCCACACCGATACGCTCACCCTTGTATCGATACTCAGTATCGGTACGTGAACCACCCCGTATTGATCCCCACTGTATCGGTACTCCTACCTTTGTGTACCAGTACATGAAAGCTATACTCAGACAATAGAACAGTAGTACCGATACGCCCCATAGAGAAATTACTCTATTACCCCTCTAGCAAAGCCCAACAACAACCCAAACACTAATTTGGGCTCAAATAGGCACTCAAGGCTCAATATTTTAGCTCAACTTGAGGCCCAGCTCTTGGGTTAACCCGACCCTGAAATTTTAAAATTTGGGTCGTTACAACTCTCCCATCCTTTCAGAAAATTTCATCCTCAAAATTTACCTTTGGGAAAAGGATACGAATAGAGCAGCTCCATGTCATTCTCAACTTCCTATGTGGCTTCTTCGACCCTATGGTAACGATAAAGAACCGTTATCCCCTCTCGAGGATTGATGATCTATTTGACCAATTAAACGGTGCTTGTGTGTTCTCAAAAATTGATTTAAGAATGGGCTACTACCAGTTGAATGTGGTACAAGGGGACATTTAAAAGATAGCTTTCAGGATACAGTATGGACACTATAAGTTCTTGGTAATGCCATTTAGGCTTACCAACGCACCTGCAGCTTTTATGGACTTAATGAACCAGATTTTTAGCCTTATCTAGACCAGTTTGTGGTGGTTTTCATAGACGACATCTTGGTATACTCGCGCTCGGAGGAGGAGCGCGATTATATCTGTGAGTTGTTTTTCAGACCTTGAGAGAGAGGAAGCTCTATGCCAAGTTTAATAAGAGTGAGTTTTGGCTTTCTGAGGTGGCATTTTTGGGCCACATTATCTCTACAGATGAGATCTGTGTTGACCTTTAGAAAATCTAAGCTGTAGTTGAGTGGAAACCCCTAGAAACATCTCGGAGGTCCGTAGTTTCCTTGAACTTACCGAGTATTATAGGCAATTTGTCAAAGGCTTCTTGATCATAGCGGCGCCTATGGCCCAACTCTTGCAAAAATGAGTCATTTTCGAGTGGAATAAGAAGAGACAACAAAATTTCGAGCAGTTAAAAGTATATATTATGGAGGCCCCGATGTTAACGCAACTCAAGCCAGAGAAATATTATGTGGTTTTTAGTGATGCCTCGTTGATTGGGCTAGGTTGTGTTCTCATGCAAGAAGGTAAGGTTGTAGCTTACGCCTCGAGGCAGCTTAAGCCCCATGAAAAGAATTATCCCACACATGATTTGGAATTAGCGGCT
The DNA here is from genome assembly GCA_019671005.1 of Hibiscus mutabilis. Classification (NCBI taxonomy): domain Eukaryota; kingdom Viridiplantae; phylum Streptophyta; class Magnoliopsida; order Malvales; family Malvaceae; genus Hibiscus; species Hibiscus mutabilis. The sequence continues at coordinate 33,043,468 of CM033733.1, read as the reverse complement.
GTTATATTCACCTTAAAAATTTAGAGGCACCACCTCTACAAGGAGAGGTGTTATGCCTATACGGATTATAAAAGTTTGAAGTACCTCTTCACTCAAAAAAGGTTGAATTTGAGGAAAAAAATATGGATAAAGTTATTTAAAGACTACGACTGTATTATAGAGTATCATCCCAGTAAGGCCAATGTGGTGGTCGATGCTCTAAGCTGAAAGTCTATGTCAGATCTGAGAGTAATGTTTGCTCGACTAAGGATGACCGAGGATGGAGGGTTGCTAACTGAACTTCGAGTAGAACCTACCTTGATACAAGAGATAAAGAGGATGCAAGTTACGGATAAAGACCTTGTGGCCAAGGTCGAATCAGTTCAAAGAGGTGAAGAACCTAACTTCGAGGTACGAGATGGTAGATTCTTGTACTTTAAGGGTCGACTGTGTGTTCCAGCTTTAGAGGATCTTCGGGACCGTATTCTTAGAGAGGTGCATCATAGCTCGTATACTGTGCATCTTGAGAATAACAAAATGTATCAAGATCTTCGTTCTTTCTATGGCCAAGCATGAAAAGATATATATCCAATTTTGTAAATAAGTATCATGCGTGTTAGCAAGTAAAGACGGAGCACCAAGTTTGTTCGGGCTTGTTTCAGCCCATTCAGATTCCCCAATAGAAGTGGGATAGAGTGATAATAGATTTTTTTACGGGTTTTCCATTGACCCAGAACAAGCATGATATGATTTGGGTACATCAAGGATTTCACCCTTGAAAAGTTGGCTAGATTGGATACAACAAGCATGATACGATTTGGGTACAACAAGCTCTCTGACTCCTCGGCCCCTATTGGATATAATCGATGATGTTACTCCATACAATCTCATAATCTCCTTGATGTACAATCTAGCCAACCGTTCAAGGGTAAAATCCATATGTAAAGGTAAGAAGTGAGCAGACTTAGTCAAATGAAGAAGAGCCGATAAGAGTGCTCGATCGAGGAGTCAGAGAGCTTCGCAACAAGTGCATACCCTTAGTAAAGATGTTCAATAGTCAATACACATACTCATAGACCCATCATTTTTCTTAACAAACAGGATTGGTGTACCCCAAGGTAAGATGTTTGATTGGATAAAACCCCCCTCTAACAACTCTTAGATCTGACTCTTTAATTCTCTCAACTCGGTGGGTGTCATACGATATGGTGCTATCGACACTAGTGCCATTCCAGGCATTACCTTAATTTTGAACTCTAATTCTTTATTAGGGGTAATCCGGGTAGCTCATTCAGAAAAACATCAACAAACTCCCTAACTATCCGAAGATTATCTAACCTCGGGCTCTCAACTCTGGTACCCACCATATGAGCTAGAAAGACTTCACAACCCTATTGAATCAACTTTTGAGTCGTCAAGGCTGAAATCATATTTGAAAGAAAAGAATTCTTTTCACTTCTAACCATAAGCCAGGACCCATCCGAAACATGAAGTTTTAAACACTTAGTTCTACAACCCAAACTTGCATCATGCTCAAAAAGCCAATCTATCCCCAAGATGACATCAAACTCTTAAAATGGTAGCACCATCAAATCTATAGAAAACACTGAACCTTGAACCTCTATAAGGCACCTCCTATAGACCCTATCAACTAGAACATCAGACCCTAACGGGCTAGTCACACAGACCTCCACCTCAAGAGCTTCGGCAAGTATGCCCAACTGCTCGATATTTCCACTATAGATGTAGGAATGGGTAGACCTAGAATCCACAAGAATAATAATAGGAGCAAAAAGTAAAGTAAATGTACCTAAAATCACATCGGTAGTCTTGCAGTCCTCTTACGCCTTGACTGTATATTGTCTTGCAAGAGCTCTTGTTGTTGACTAGAAAGTACCACCACTCTGATATCCCGTCACATGACTCGCCCTTCCTCTAGCAAAACAATAGCCCTTTTGTGCTGCAAAATAGTTCCTCTAATTTTAAGCTGAAGAGGCATCCAAGGCCTCATAATAGTCCCTCAAGAAGTGGTTCGGTGATCTATACCTATAGCATACCTTAGTATTGCTGTAACACTCCCTATGGTGTTTACACCCACACTGGGAATATACCGGTACATAAGATCCTCTAGAAGAGCCTCCTAAACTCATAGTTAAAGAGGAGTTGGGCGCAAAGGTAGACCTGCGATCGGACCTTCCTAACTGATTCGATGCTCTACCTCTCTGGTTCTAATTTCCTCGATTCTTTCTCGAAGAGGACTGAGACTGGTTAGAGTGGGAATAACTCTCTTTACTTGCATTGACATGGCCCTCAGCCAGACCATAAGTCAACCCTTGCACTTGCTCAAGGGACTTGGCACTAGCGGCCAAATCAGAGAACACCTTTAGTGGATCCGCTGTCAAGAATGTCTGTATTTCTTTTCGCAGACCTTTTCTGAACCACTTGCATTTTATCTTATTTGTGGCAACAAGTTCTAGAGCATGCCTACTCAATTGTAGGAACTCTTGTTCATACTCATAAACCGGTTAATTTCCTTACACCAGATGAGTAAACCAATCTTGCAAACTATCCATGTAAGCTTCTCCAACATACTGTTTCTCAAACTCATCAAGAAAATCATCTCAATCGGGCTGATTAGGATACCAACCTAACTCTACTGTCTTCCACCACTCACAAGCATTCTCTTTCAGAAGAGAAATGATACACTTTAACTTATCTCTAAACCCATTTAACGCAGAATCCAACAGGCATCTCTTAACCATTGATCCATTTTGATTGGGTTATCTTGTCCCGACCCCAAGAAATCAGTTGTATCATATCTATGAAGCTTCTCGAGGGGTAGCAAAAGTTCTTGGGATAACCCTCACTATCCGATCAATCGCCTTATGTAGATATGAGATGTAGTTGGCTCCTTGATGCCTCTCACCCTCTGACTCTTCATCGGTTTCCGGGATAAAATCCTTATCATAGCTCTCCTCTTGAGAGCCTCAACTCTCCTCCAGATCATGAGCTCTTCTAGGCATATTCAACTGCACAAATAACAAACAAGGTTACTCCATTAGATATTCAGCCTTAATATGAGTACGACTTCGATTTGTGGGCATGTATTCACTAGACACCCTTTTTATGACTCTCTATCACCCTGGGGTTCCTAGAACCGGCTAAACCTAGGCTCTGATACCTCTAAATGTAAGACCCTAAATCCAGTGTCATATTAGGCCTCAAACTCAAACACATATACAAAAATTTTGCAAGCAAGTTTAGCCCAAATCCATAAATTTCATAAACCATATTATCGTTAAAAAGAGTTATACAAAATATTAAAGCGTTACTTTGGAGCTTCAAGTTAAAACATATTAATTTAAAATATTCGATATGGAAAATAAATTAAAAGGAGTTACAGATACAAAACATAATGGTCCTATGAATACATTGCCCCAACAAATCTAAGTACTGTACTCTTCGTATATCGATGCACTGAAGTCTTACTCTGATGGCTCTTTGAAAAGCACGCAGCAACCTAAAGAACTGCGTAAAGAAATAACAATTCCAAAGGCTGTGCTCGAAAGCTGAGTGGATACACCTCTATTCTACTATGCTTCATGTAGATCATAAACATAAGCATGTAGTCAAACAATGATTAAGCAGGAAAGAATATCATGTAGCGCTACTCTGATCGCCTAAACACATTGGATCACATAATCAATCATCCAAATTATAAAGGGCTCATAAGGCCCCATATACCATACCATACTATACAAGAATGAGGTCGGGTCACCTAGCATTGGTACATACACTCTGGATAAGGCTGGGTCACGCAGCATCGAAACATACACCCTGGGTGAGGCCGGGTCACATAGCATCAGAATATGCACCCCGCTTGAAATCATCTCTCGAGCACATACGAATAAGGCCCGAGTCATATAGCATCGATAACCTCCATCCTCTCATCTTATTATGGTGTTGCAACATATTCTCGGGCATCCGGATCCCATTAACCAACTACTCACACGGTATGGATTAACATTACAATAACACTACGTCAATAGCTTTTAATCAAAGCATGCATTACACAAGTTTCATTCCTATTTTAAACTCATTTTATTTATATACAAGATTAAAAATCCAATTTCTCAATTTTACAATTAATTTCATACCTCTAGGGACCCATTGGGCACTTTACCTCGAATTATGGAACCCCCGAACGCAAACTTAAATTCATTTAGTAGATTGCCCAGCGAGTACCGATACTACTATATGGGTATCAGTACACCTCTCTAGGTATCGGTGCTCCTCTTCGAGTATAGATACTCAATTTAGGTTAAAAAAAATGGGTCTTCAAGTCGTACCGATATGCTCACCCCTGTATCGGTACTCAGTATCGATATGTGAACCACCTCATACCGATCCCCACCTGTATCGATACTCACCTTTGCGTACCCGTACATGAAAGCCTTTCTCAGCCAATAGAACAGTAGTACCGATACGCCCCCTAGAGTACCGATATACAAAAACGTTATTGGAATTTCCATTAAGCAATGGGTACCGATACTCAAATAGTCGTACCAATACGTTCTTCATGTTTCGTCTCTTTATATAGAGAGGAGTAATGGTACCGAACCACCCGTACCGGTACGCGAACCCAGATTTCCAGGTCTAGGGTTTGACTTTCTTGTTTTTAACCCTCAAACCAACTTGGTAACCCTCAAAACTCAACCTACAACTTATGAAATGTGTTTACAGTCAGTTTTTTTTTTACCAATTTTACCAAGTTTTTTAACATCAATTATTGCTTTTGCCATTAACACCCATCAAGATCATTCAAGCATGCTCAAAACACCAAAATGACATACAAAGCAATTACCAAAAACAAGGAATTGGAAGTGTACTAACCCTCTTCAAAACACCAGCAACTCTTGCTATCTCGACTTCAAGCTTTTCCCTTGCCTTGAGCCTTAGAATGCTCACCAAGCTCTTTAACTACGTCCAAATGTTGTAAAACAAATTACAACACCGTCAAGAGATAAAAGAGAACTAAAGAAGATTTAACATAACAAGAAAATGAGATTAAACTCCTCAATCATGTTCATCCTTACAAAACCCCTCCAAAACCCCAAGGTTTTCATCCAACTCCAAACTTTGACATTCTTACCTCAAAAGATAGATCTCTTGATGTTGAAATTTCTCCTCTCAAACCTTAATCTGGGATTTCTACTCTAAACCACAAAGATCACTCTTTTTAGCTTGGGACCCACTCTTCAAAATTGGGGGAAGAAGATGGAAAAAGAATGAGACAAGGGCGAGATCATGCCTTACACCCATCTGAAAAAATTAACTCACCCCTCTCTTTTTTCACATGCTTGAGGGGAGAAATTACTCTATTACCCCTCTAGCAAAACCCAACAACAACCCAAACACTAATTTGGGCTCAAATAGGGACTCAAGGCCCAATATTTTGGCCCAACTTGAGGCCCAACTCTTGGGTTAACCCGACCCTCAAATTTTGAAATCTGGGTCGTTACACAATTTGTATGAAATGGCCCCATGTATGCATAGTATTTATATTTTTTTTAGACCGACTGGAGCTAGCAAGCATTAAATTGTCCAACTTGGTGCCATATCTAATCTTAGATTAAGAGTATAATGCAGCTCTGTTACAGTGTTAGTGTTATTACTTATTATTACTATTATTTTATTTGATCTAAACTTTTGGTATTGTTAAATAATTTGGAATGATATGTTGGAGATCCTTAAAACTTTCTTCCTCCATTAACATCTCAGGACACTTTGAATTGGCCATAATTGCTCCTTTGCCATCTTATGGAAGGGGAAGGGAGCGCCTTGGAGGAAGATATATGAGCTTTATTCATGGAGATGGACTGAAAGATGTGGTAATCACTGGTAGGTGCAGCTATTAATGTGGTCGATTGTTCTGAACATTTTGATAGCTTTCCTCGTATATGTTTTTACGTATATTTGTTTTGCCTACCATTAACCATCATGAATCATTTAAACCTGATGAATTAATGGATCGAGAGGTGAAAAACATCAATGGTGGATTCATAGGTCACCTTCAGGTCAAGAAAAATAAAAGGGACACGGTTTTATTTCCTTCATAGGCAGTCTGCTCCAATGCCTTACTGGTCTCTAGGTAAGCTTTTATTTTCTCACTAACATTACCTTTAATGCTTTATGATACGAGTATGACAATAATTTTTGAGTTTTAAGTGGAAAAAAGGTTAGATTTTGATGATTAATGTTGCATTAAAGAACGATTTGCTGCATATAATCGAAGGAAACTTGGACCACCTGATTTATATCTTGTTAGCTAGTGTTAGATTGCTAATGGACATGGTTAAATCTATTATTTGTCTAATGTATTAAGATGAAGATTTTTTACTCCCATTTTTTAATATGGTTTGGTGGATTGATCCCATATCTGATTTACTTTAAGTCTCCATCTATACATGTCTTGGTTCCATATCTGATTTACTTTAAGTCTCCTCAATGATGAAATGACTTCTGGAATTTTTGGTCTTATGGAGATAGATAACATCAATGATCGAAGTTCATGGTTCTTATTTTATTTTACTGTTGGATTCACCATTTAGTAAAAAAAAAAAGCCAACTTTTGGAATCTCCTAAAATTACATCTTTTTTTCACATGAATTAGATATGGAATGTGATAATTAACCAGTAGGACCTAACTTGATGGTAACCATATGTGTGCCCTCATAAATTTTGTAGCGACAGTGGTCCAAAGCTCGCTCTAGAGTCCTTAACCTATGCAGTATTCAAAGTAAACTAGTGTTTGCTAGTTGCTACCTTCATGTTATACCACCTTTTGTAACGGTAGATGTATGAACAAGGTTAAAGGTATCATTTAATGTAACTTTGGGTCATTTTTTTTAATAATGCATGGGAAAATCCAGCTTACATGTGATGGATGTCCCATGATCTTGACTAATGTGTTTGTATTTCAGCAAATAATTTGGTTGTTGTTACAACTTTCCAGGGTTTCGATACTGATATGAACTTGTTTATTTTTTTTGCATTTTTGTGAAAAATGGCACTAAGTTAAAAAGAGGAGATAACAACAAAGATATTTTTAGATTTTCTTTCGCGTTAACCAAAGCTTCCATTGTCAAATTTTGAGTTATTCTTGACAGGATGATACTTGAAGATTGTGTTAGTATTTTACTATGAACAATTGATATGAATAAAATATATTCATTCTTTTTTTTTTGTAAATTTGAATTTCAAGGTTTCACCAATATCGACAAACATTTGCTAAGGCATTTTCAAGGAGTTCAAAAGAGGTGAAATTGTTATTTGTATTTACTAAATGATTTGAAAGCTTGAAAGCTAATGCGATTATATTTTTTTGCAGTGTAAAAACTGCTTGAAGGGTGAGACTACAAAGTTTCAAGAGGTTAATGAGAAGTTTTGCAAAGAAAAAGCTACCTATCTGCAGGCCCTGAAATGAAGTTAAGGGCTATGAGGATTTAGGTCAGATTTTGTGGCTTTAGTTGCATTTTAAGCTACCCATCTACCCATATGTACAAAGATTGTTGTTGCATTGGTTAGTTCTTTGTAAAATTTTGATAACAATGATTCTTTTTCTTCCCTCAAGTGAGAAATGAAGTTAAGCTTTGATTTGTTTATTTTTTTTGTAACTCTTACTTTCTATAGTTATATACGAGTGCTGATAGAAATGTAAAATGTAAGAAGTATATGCACAGTTCAAAAATAAAAACCAGGTTGCTTTGTGTTGATTAAGTAAAAAAAGGTAAAACTTGCTAAAAACCTGCAAAAAATCACAACATATAGTGGCGTTTGTTGGAAAAACACCACTAAAGAACATGCCATTTGTGGCATTTGTAAACAAAACTGCCACTAAAGAACAGGTCAATTGCGGCATTTGTAGACAAAAATGCCACTAAAGAACAGGTGAATTGCTGCGTTTGTTAACAAAAACGCCACTACATAACAGGTTTTACACGGTGTTTGTTTCCAAGTGTCGTTATATCCCATAACATTTAGTGGCGTTTGATATACAAAATGCCGCTATAGATCTTGACCTGTTGCGGCATTCTTTTACCCACAAACGCTGCAAACTGTTGTGGCGATGGTTTCAGCGGCACTTCTTGCGGCGCTTTCCTTAGCGCCGGGATAGTTTTTAGCGGTGCTAAAAACGTCGCTAAAGACCTGTTTTGCTGTAGTGACATTTAAGTCACCCAATTATCAAAAGTTACATTTGAGTCACTCAATTATGGGTAATGTTACATTTGAGTCATCCAATTATTAAAAGTTACACTTAGGTCACTCAATTATGGGTAAGGTTATATTTGGGTCACTTTTCATATCTAAAACATATATGTCAATTTGTGTATTAGATAAATTAATGATTTCAAATGAAGTATTCTAGTGTTAACGAGGGTATACAAGTAATTTGGAAGAAAATATGACTAAATTGATATATTTTTTAAAATATGAAGGGTGACCCAAATGTAACCTTACCTATAGTTGAGTGACTCAAATGTAACCTTTAATAATTAGGTGGCCCAAATGTAATCTTACCCATAATTGAGTGACCTAAGTGTAACTTTTAATAATTGGGTGACCCAAATGTGACATTACTTATAATTGAGTAACCTCCGTTGTAGTTTACCCCATTTATTTTTATTAAAATTTCTAAAATTTTCCATTTTTAGAATCATAAAAAACTAAAATTTTAATATTTTTTGATCAAGTATGCTTTCTTTAAAAACGAAAAACATACAAATACTAATGTATGCCTCGTTAAAAACCTCCCTAAACCTAAGTGGAGGAAAAAAGTGCAACACACTGATAAAAAAGACAAACCAACAAAACTCCCACAACAAAAATTAAAATCAAGCAACAAAGCAAATGACCCCTCCTACTGAACCACAATACATCCACCTCCATGAGCGAACAACAAAACATCCCTTAGCGAACCAACACAACACTGCTCCTAAACTGATCAGCATAGAATCATAGCGCAAAAAACCACTCCATCATCAACCCAACCTACACACGAGGCTTTGAGAGCTACTTCATCACCCGAAACCATAAGTTGTGCTCAACACCCTTTGGCTAAGGCATCGGCTGTCCCATTTGCTTCTTGCATGATATCATGAAAACAAGTACATGCTAAACTCCTATATGTATCATCGATTTGCCTAAAGCAAAGCCACAGATGACACAACCTCTGTTAATGTGTAACACCTACAACACAACCACCGTTGAATCCGACTCAATAATAATCGACATAGATGAAATCCAAGATGAATGAACTAACAAATTGAGTGCATAAGCATTATGTGAACCTCAGCCTCATTTGACTCCATCACCCACAGCGGACTCGAGAATAAAGCTTCACGACATTAAAGTCTTCACTAGCGAAGACTCTAAATGAAATCGCGACGCCTCCCAAACCACCAAAATACCCCCGATTGCCCAAGAGCTGGTGCAAACATAAAATTCAAAATTGTTTGAATGCCATAATCGATATACAATCACCTCTAAAACATCTTCTAAATTTGGTTTGTAACACCTTGCTTTTAAAAAAATGATGAAAACGACAGCCAAAGGGTTTGAACCCATAACCCTTGGCTTGGAAAACCTAATCCTTAACCAGTTGGGCTAAGGACCATTCTTGGTTAAATCCTACACCAACCTTCCTTTAAATCTTGGTTTTTTGTTCTGTATCAATAATAAATAAAAGTCTGACTCTCTATCTACCCCCATTAATACTTTGAATCTGAAAATATCTGAGTTTGGGATTATCCAAAAGCCTATCACCTAACCCTCGTCGTTCGATCTTTGATCTCTCTCACCGTCGCTGCGTGGCCATCATTGCCAATACTAACATGATTGCCGCTTTACCCTAATTTTTGTTCTAACCTCACTAGCGAAGATCTATTGTCGTTCGCCAAGGAAAATCTGTTTAAAACTCGACGAGCAACCAAACATCATTCCTCTGTTATCTGTATTTTTTGGCTGCCTTATTCATTGGTGGGTAACACCGTCAGTCCAGTTGTGCTCGACGTATTGAGACAAGCAAAACCTAACTGGTCGATCGTCGTTTTGACACCGACAGAGGCCTCGTTGGAGCTACGCTATTTCCAGCCATTTCCTTTCCGATTTGGTAAGATTTTGTGAGTTTTCGGTCTATTTTCTGAATTATTAATGTATGGTTATTTGGTGGAGTTATTTGTTTTTTGTTTTATTTTCAGCCAAAATATGGCATTTGGTGTCTTCGGTGACTTTTTCGGTGGCCGTCCGACGGAAGGAAAATCTAGGGTAAGTGGACAGGTTCAAGTGATGGCCCAAAAGCCTGAGCTAGCCTAAACCGGCTAACCCGGCCTGAATCTAACCTTATTTAAGCCTAAGCCTGAAATATCCAACCCGATCCGACCCATTTACCCGAACCGAGTCAACTCGTCTGAGTCAACTTCTCCGAGTCAACTACTCTGAGTCAACTTAGTTGACTTTGACTATTAACTTTGATCATTGATCGTTGACCTTTGACTTTGACCGTTGACCTTGACTTTGACCAAAAAGTTAACTTTTCTGAAAACCCTTATTTTATATTTTTTCGACGTCCTGAGTCTGTTTCGCAAAATTCCAACCCAAAATCCTCTGAATCTGACCTTGAATCTGAGCATGCATATGTATTAAATTATTTCTTTTAAGGGAGCTTATGTTAAATAAAGGACTGATATGAATTTATCTATTTAAAGGTACTCGAGACTCTCTCGACCGTTTGTGTGCTCAGCTCGGCTCCTCTCGATTTGCTCCCCAGCGTGCACCAGTTGTTACTCATATGATCTTAGAAACAAGTAAAATTATTAAGTTAGAATTTATTTCTCTTGTAGTAACCATGTTCTGCTATAATCTAGGATCTAGCACCGATGTAGAGCGTAGCGAGGTAAGTGCCCAGTAGACCCTTCTGACCAGTTTTTTGAGTTCTGTATGTGCTATATTATTGTTTTAAATGAACTGTTGAAATGATTTTTCTAAATATGTCATGGAATATTCTCTGATTTGAGCATGACTACCGTATCTGTTTCGAAAGCATGCCTACTTTATCTGTTTGAAAGTATACCATATGTCTGATCTGAAATTGAGATATGATTTCTGTTCTACTAAGATAATTACATGTATTCCACCTGATTTCTGATGACACTGCATATTGATCTAGACTGTTATACTTGGGGTATACTCTTGGGTTATGATTTGAAGTGTCTGTAGGTACAGCTTTGATCCAGCTGGTAAATCCTTCTGTTAAGCTCCTACGCCTAATGGGCCTAGGGTAAGTCTTTCTAAACCTAAGGCATCCCCTTAGGTAGGCTTATATGCCCACGAGCCTAGGGTAAGTCCTTCATGATGCAGTTCATGGGGGACTGCATTTCGGTGTTTGGTTGAAGGGTAGCTAGATTTTAAATGAAAACTTTGGTTGCCCTTATAGTCCGATTCACTGAAATGATTTATGCATATCTGAGATATTTAAACTTTATAATCTGTACTTTTGGAACACACTAAGCTGCCTAGCTCACACCTCCAATTCTTTCCCCTTTCAGATACTTTTGGATAGGCTACCCTTAGACTTGGCACTTGGAGGATTGACACATGCGTACTCGTCTTTTGTTGTAATGTTTCTATCCGCCATACCGCCTTTATTTTGGTGACTTGAGCTTATATTTGATATTGTGTACTTTACTAATTTGCCCGATGAGGCATTATTTTGTAACTGAAACTCTGATATTGTTTTAGATTTAATATCTGGTATTATATCTTATGGTATATAATTATTACCTATTTTGAGACTTTAATTTGGAAATATTTTCATTGGAAGTTTTGGGTATGAGTTGTGACCTCCTGAAATTAGGTGTAACGCATAGGCGGGTTTAGGGCATTACAAGTTTCTTATAAAAATTTCAATTCACACTAATGTTGATGCATCAATTTCCGCACTGGCTTCTTCTTTGTCAAAGATCTCAACCCCCTCATGTTCCACGACAACACCTACATAGTCCCCCTATTCCTCTCGTTCCCATCTTTTAGTAATTTTGCAATATCGTTAACTATGGCTTCTTTATTCCCAATAGTCGATGCCCCAAGGAACTTACCCAATTTAATCGTCGCTCGAGTCTCTCTCAACAGAGCCTTTTGTCTACTTGCACCATCTGAATCAATGCTCGACTCACGAAACTACTGCTGTTGCAACGCTTTTCTCTTTCCTGCGCCCAGATGTTTACTTGCAGGTTTACACACGGCAGTCACTACTGACTCCAATAAATTATTTACTAATTTTTCAGGGTTAAGTTGATTAAACTCAGTTAACGGCTCAACAGACACCTCATACCTCACATAAATAGGTCCAATCTCACCGGGCCCTAACGACAAGGACTCAAAAATCACTAGATAGTCCACCAACGCAACATCATCGAGCCTTCTATCCAAAATTTTGCCAGTAGAGTCAAAGCCTCAGAACCATTCCCACCTCCTCGTCTGTTATCCAACCCCTTGAACATTTCTAAACTTCGACCTCTTGAGTATCTTCCTGCTGCTGCTCATTCTATAAAGTATTGGACTGCCATACTGGCGAGGAATCCACCTCTCTCGATTGACCTTGTTGATTTTTCTCGTGCTCAAGGTTACCAACACCCTGTAGTTTCAATCTGTTACCCTTAGGCTCTTGTGAGTCATCACTCTCACTACTACCCTCAGACCAACAAGACGCTTCACAATTGGAGCACAATTGAGAATCCTCTAAAGGTTCAAACTCAACTACACGCACCCGAAAAAGTAAACCTTCAACCTCTAATTCCAATAAATAATCAATTTGATCCATTTGACCTGTCTCTATCAAAATGTGACCCCTTTCAAAAGAATTTGGTTCTAAGTTTTAAGCATCACATCTAATCAATGTTCCCCATTTTGCCGCTATGTTTTCAAAAGTCCCTCTCGATATCGGTATACCACTAATCGACAACCAAACTCTACAATTTCCCCTATCGACCGTAGGGTCCCAATTTATAACCTTAGAGAACCATTTGCTTAACATGTCATTATTAAGGACATTATGTCGCGTATCAAGGCTAAAAAACATCAACAATACTAAAGAACCAGCAATGCGCATCAAAGAGAAGCCAACAGTCTCGGCTCCCTGCAATTCCCTACCTAGTGATGCAATACCCATTGGCACTCGACACCAAGCCATTGCACAACATTGAAGAATCCCAATCTTATCAGCATCCTCGACTCCCTGAATTTTCCAATTGTGTACCGACCTCTTTGATTTCATCCCCCTATTTTCCAATTCAATTTTCCCATTCTTCACGGCTCTCTCTTTTCGCCTCCAAAAGGACTCGCATTCCCCACTGAGATAAAGATGCCCAAAGTCTAGACCCATAAATCCACCACCCATTTAAGCGTTCGATTGCCCTTCGAGCCTCAACCTTCGTCGGCATACGAACAAACCCAAATCCCGATCCATCCCACTCTCGTTTGACTTGCACAAAAACATCCACAACTTGTCTATGGCATATCAAACACCTGCCACACACCCTTCCAATATATTTGATCCGAGAGATTTTTGACGAAGATAGTCCAGCTCTGGCGCTGACTGCTCTCACATCTCATATTATATTACCCTTCCCGTGTTTACTTGAGTAATTGAGTAAAGCAAATTAACTGAACTGTGAATCAAATAACAAGAACAACGATCTAAAAACGCAAACACACTTAATCAGCTTTCAATTGTCAAGTGTTTCTCACCAACCAAAATCCAAATCTTAACTCACTCGGAACTCGCACTCATACATAAAACTTGAAAAGAAAAACACCCCAATTAAGAGAAACAAAAACTAATTGCAGCAATTGAACTGAACGCACCACTAAAGCACTGTAAAAACTGAACCGGAAGGATCGGGGAGAAGAGACATGAAACTATCAGCTTTGAAATTGCAGAGAATGGTTAAGCAAAACCCTAGAGAAAGCAGCGCCTGCCAAGATACGATAATTTTAAATTGATTTTTAATGCTCATGGCTATTTTTTTAATATTTAATGTTTATATTTTGTTTAATTTTATACATTTTTAATAAAATTTCAAAAAAATGTTTAGTTTTTTTTAGGTAGATGGTCAAAGCTTCTTCTAACAATAATGATTGAAGTAGTACTAGTAAGTCTGTCACTAATGATGAATAGAACCAAGTGGAATACTACAGATTCGGCTAACTTATGCACATCATGTATGAAAAGCACAAACCTCCAAAGGCGTTCTATTATCTCTCCCTTTGCAATTTGCTGATCCAACAATTCAGGTCCATCATCAGGACTCGGGACTCGGGACTCGGGAGAAACTAGTGGTACCTGCAACTGTTTGAGGAAAAACAACCATCTCACTGGAGAAGCCAACAACAAAGGTAGACGGCGACAATATGATTTCTAAGCGAAGAAAATGATTGTTTTCGAGGGAGGTGAAAGTAACAAGATCAAATTATAAGAAAAAGTCAAACAAATAAAATAAATTCTAGAAAATGAGGACCAAGCCGATGAAATATATATATTTTGGGACTAAAATTGTTATTATATCGTGTAATGTAACTATTTTTGTTAAAACTTAATGGTCAGTGATTAAAATAGAAACCATATGTAACGTTAGTATAATTTTGCAAAAAAATTAGTTCGATGATTAAAGTAAAAAAGAAGCAATAAATCAGTGACTATTAGTGTAGTTTACCCTATGTTATTTTTATAAAATATACATATATTTTAGGGATAGATAACTGCTGCTTTTGTATGCGCAACTTGTGACAATTTTACCAAGTTATATTGTTGCGAATATTCCGGGCATTTCCGATAAAAGATGTCCACTGTCTAGGGTTTGGAGACTGCTGCTGAGATCAATGTGCGATCGGTGGAAGCCACGTGAACCATGAAGGGTTAGGTTTCGTTCGACAGAGTTGTTGAAAACTTGATTTAAGTGAGAACATTTATTTGAGAAAGAAATTAAAAATTTCAGCTTTTCTAAAATTTCGTTTGAAACCAAATCAAGCGTAAAAAGTAGTCGGAGAAGTACAAAAATTAATCGTTCGATAATGTTTTTTCGTTCTGCAGCTAAAAATTAGGTGAAAAAGCTACGCTGAATGGACACTTAGTCCATTGGAATCGACAAGTTGAGAATAAAGAAAGGCATGAAATAATTGAAGATATATCTGTCCCCAAAGCCAAAGTAGATCTTATGATTTAAATGGCTCTTAAATTTAATCAAGAAAGTTAAGTGGGAATAATAGTTGCGTTTTTTAAATCATTTTCTGAATTGAAAATTATTCAAGTACATGTTGTGTTTAGAGATTTGGCCTTTTCATGAAGTAATATAAAGTAACGATGTTTGTTTTGGGAACGGTTATGTATTGTCTCCCACATTATCAAACTGTTTTTATCACAGGATATGCCGTATCCGCGTATGAATATAACTTCCGAATAAGATACGAATGTTAAACTATAAATTTTGTTTATCATGTAATTTAATTATTTAGATAATATCAATCAAGTCATCGATCGTTAAAAGTTAACGAAATTGTTGACGTGATAGTTAATTAAATCTATATAATTACATATTAGGTCAGTGGCGGATCCAGATAATTTTTTTAGGGTGGGCACACATATATTAATAACACAATTTTTTTTGCGGATAGAAATATTAATAATATTTTAATTATAATAAGAAATCTTAAAACATATATATAATTAAAAATAATTTTTACAATGTTCTCTTATAAACCTCATTTTTCTGATATCGTTGTATAATCCTTTTATTGTCTACATTATCAAACATATCTTCCTCAGTAAAAGTAACTGAGAAATCATTCAACCATTAATCTGTTATACGGTTGAGCAGTCGATTCTTTATAAAGTGCATCGCAGATAATGTTCTTTGTAATACCACTTTCCTGTATTTTTTACCAAACACAAGTCGGTGATGTTACTTAATTAAATTAAAAATCTATTTTTTTTCAATTTTTGAAAAATCTGGCAGCTTGCATTGTCTTTTCTTAAAAAAAAAAATTTAAGCTTCAAAACTTCATTTGGATAAAATTCCTAGTAAACTAGATTCATCAGGATATCAATCCATATAAATTAAAGATCTTAACTCATGGCACACAAGTGTAGAAAATTCGTTAAATATGCACTACAGTGCAGATCTGCTGTATGGAAATTCTGACCTTGCATCGAATAAAAATTCATAACTTTTAGCATAGACCTCAAAATCATTCACCGTTTTTTAAAAATAAACTAGACTCAATTTCTAGTTCATACATATAAAATTCAACTTCTAAATCAATCTGCGGAATTTATAACAATTTTTCAAAGTCACTGCCTAAAACAGAGCATCAAGACTGTTTTCACATGTTTCAAAAATGAGTTCACTAAAATTTTCATAAACCATTTTAACTCACTTAATAAATAATACTAATCCATATTTTACCATAACCATAAATAAATCTAAAGTTAGTAGAGTTTAGTTTA
Organism: Hibiscus mutabilis; assembly: GCA_019671005.1. Lineage (NCBI taxonomy): Eukaryota > Viridiplantae > Streptophyta > Magnoliopsida > Malvales > Malvaceae > Hibiscus > Hibiscus mutabilis. The sequence goes on along the minus strand of CM033733.1, from coordinate 33,026,928 downwards.
CACAAAACACAAGGATTTAATATTATACATGCCACTAATAATATATCATATAGGATGTCAAAATAACTACTATGATAACCTGTAGTAGTTGCTCGTTCCAACTGCACCCGAGGCAATGTTGCTTACCACCGTACCGTATTAACCTACGTGTGCACATGCAAAATATACACGCTAAGTATAACTTAGTGAGGTATTATAAACAAATATATAAAAAAAGAGTATCGAATTAGATGAAAACATGGTTAAGCAAAATCGTATCAAATCTTTCTTATACTTTTAAAATATCATATATAAGGATTGGAAATTTTCATATACGTTTACTTTATAATTAACCCAAGAATTTCATAAAGAGAAACTAAAGTATGCAAGGTCGGTACTCCTTGAGTACTAGTCACCAGAGTGACGATAACACGTAGACACATAAAGTGGCGAAAACGTATAGACACATAAGTGCCAAAAACGTATAGATCTGAAGATCGGTGTATAGCTATAATGCAGTCCTTGACTACTAGACCTCTAATGGCATGCCACTATACTGTAACTCTCTATCACAAACTTGGGCAATAAATTCACATAAATAACTTGTCAAAATAGAACGTAATAGGGTAGTTCATACCCTATCAATTACTAACCTTTTTTCCTTTACTTGTAAATCATCCCATAACTCATATAAAAACCATGTTATCATTCAATAAAATCCATAGGTAGATTTTATAAGAGTCTAATAAAATGCATTTCAAAACATATAAAAGCACTCACCTTATGCCTCACTAATAATATACTAAATGTGTTACTCTGAAGCTTTTTCTTTATCTCTTGATTTGTTCTGATCTCGAGTTTGCTCAGTTGTTTGAAATCGTCCATGCCGTAACACATACAACCAATGTACATGTTAGATTACAATTCCACTAAGAACTTTATATGAGAAAATTTCAAAGAAACTACTTTAATATACAATGTTGTATCATTACTTCTTATAATTCCATCTAGTTCAACTTATTTCCACAACATCCATATTAACCTTTAAACTTTCAAATCTTTCAAAATAGTCCTTTGTCATACCACTTCAAATTCAAACACTTGGTAAAAATTTCAAATATTCCAACAACACATTCAAGCTTAATACATTAACTTCTAATTGCTTGTCACTTCAATCTCATGATTCTTTAACTTTACATTTTGGTCCTCGTCACTTTGCAAACTTCCAAATTGATTCAATTCACATTCTAAAGCTTGTAGAATCATTCTAACATCATTTCTAATCTTAGGGAAATTTTTCCATAACTTTCCCTAATATTTCCTACTTGGCCGAATTTGAAAGGTCACTTTGACCATGTTCTTCAACTTGATTCAAGCATGATTTCAACCTTAAAACATCATATTCATGCTTCTAATATCATTTCCATCTCAAATGAAATTTTTGCAAGAGTTTCCACTAAATTTTCAATATTCCCAATTTCAACCTAAAACACAAATCATGTTGTTTTTATCGAATCAAGCATAGTAACAACATTATAACTTCAATTCTGACTTAAACAACCCTTAAATCATAAAACCCCTAATTGCTCTTCAAAACCCTAATCTTCAATCTTATTATACAAACATGGAAACTATGCAAAAATTATACTAAATGAAAGAGAATTCAAAGGAGATTATTTCTCTATTTCACGTCTTGAGCCAAAAAGCAATCATGCAAGCTTAAAAATTGAATCAAACTCCATACCTATTTGGAGAGCTAGCTCACGTCAAGAGAAGAAAAGATGAGAAGAAATGATGATTTTTCTAGTAATTTCTATCTTAAATTATAATGACAAATGGCACATTTAAGCTTTAATTCTAATATAAAAATCTCATTCAATAGTGAAATGACCCTTTTACCCTCTAATTATGACCAATTAGGTGATGACACCTATTATTTCTGTGTTTCCATCATCATTTATAATTAAAAAGTAATGGCAAAATGACTAATATGCCATTAATTAATCCATGTAGTTACAAAAATGCCATTTGTGCACTATAATAAAATATTGTCTTCCATCGAATCTAAATCGATTAAAAACGATTCCAAAATGAAATATCATATCCTTCAAGTCTTTCTACAACTCCCTTCAAAATTTCATCACATTCTGAACTCATACGATTACCCGAATTCCATTTTAAACTTCAACTATAATTTCCAATAATAGAAACATCGGATCAAATCATAATTTTTATATTCGATCCACACCCTTAGGTGATCTATTTATTTATAGAATAAAATAATTATTGGGAAAATTACCATGTTGGTCCTTGAACTTTTCTCAACTTTTCACTTTAGCCACTAAACTTTAAAATTTTACGTTTTAGTCACTACACTAAAACCACCAAATTTCAATTCTTTACTATTTGGTCACTAAACAACTATTGGGGTATTACATTCTTTCTATTGTTGCGGTTTCCATTGTTGCAATTGCAACCGGTAGAACCAAAGCCAACTTTAAAAGTAAATACACAAGAGGGTACACAACATGCTTCATTGTCTCAACCATTTTTCAGATACATCAAAAATCCTTTTTAGATCACAGAATCTTTTATTTGAACAAACATTAACAATATAATTCTCAAGCTAACAATCAAGCAACATAAAATCTCATGAAGAAAATTCATAAGGATAAAATTGGGTAAGCTGAATCAACCTTTTCTTATCATAAGAAAGATACAAGTCACTTGAACTCAATCAAGCCATACAAAGAAGCAACTATGTACTTGTCTGAAAAAATGATTATTATATATGCTCTTGACGTTGTCTATCAATCACCTGATAAAATAATTCAACCTTAAAATGATGTAATTTTGAAACTACGTGGACTTTTCTCCTAGACTCCCTAAAACAACAAATACATCTTTCATCTTTGGAACCTCAATATTATTATTTTCATTAAATAAATAAACATTTTAAGTAAAGATTGTCATCTTACATCTCTCTTCATTTGTAATCGTTGCTTGGACACACTAACTAAATGCATAATATTCACAATGTCTTGATCACTCAGCTGCAATGATTGAGATAATTCACTAGTGACCCCCTATAAAATTTTCATGAAGTGCAAATTAAACACAAACTCAAAAGACTATAAAAAATTCAACAACATACAAGCTTCAGATCTTTGCTCCGAGTGTGTTTCATCTTCCTCAATAATTTCAAGCACATCTATCACAGAAGAAAACATATTAATCAAATTTAACAACAGTTTTATAATGTGAACCCCAATGAGTATCTCCAACTCTCTTTATAATAATTTATTAATTTAATCCATGTATAGAAATCTTCTACCCCTTTTTGGTGCCCTTATCTATGTCTCAACATTAAAAAATATGGTTTACGGTTTAGTGTGTAAAGTGTAGGGTTTATTTTTTAGGGTTTATGGTTTATGATTTATGATTTAGAAATTAGGGTTATAGTGTAGGGCTTATTTTTTTAGTATTGAGGCATAGTTAGAGGCACAAAAAATGGACATGAAATTTTTGTTCTTAATCCACGACCATTGAAGATTTCAACACTTCGTAATTCTTCTCTTACCTTAATCATTCGACTAGATTGAAGAATTTCTTTTTTCTTACATAAAACACCAACCACATTAATCACACTAGCTTAATTTCAAGGTGGGCGCAAATAAATTTCAGGTGGGCACAAATGAATTTTAGGGTGGGCACAAAGAGATAAAATGGATACTTAACGAACATTTTTTTTCAGCGTGGGCCCTATATTTACGTCTGCCACTGTATTAGGTCATTCATATTTATACAATCAATCAATATAGTTCCAATCAAATAAATAATAATAAATTTAGCCATCAATATTACAAATCGATTTAATTTGAATATTTTTTTCATTTAAACTTTGAACATCAAGGCTTTACTTTTATATATAATTTATTTTATTGATGGAAAATTAAAAGATAGAAAAACTGTATCATAAGGATTCAAACTAGGTACGGAGCTAGAGTTGGGGCAAAACATAAATGTTAAAAAGTGGGAAGACAAATTTGTAATTAATTTAATTTATTCAATATTTATAAATCAAAGGTAAAAAAATGGTGCATAGGGGTAAGAGCCCCTCACAAGATACACATGGGTTCGTCCCTAATTCAAACATAAGCCACTAATATGATATGGGTGCAAGGACAAAGTTAGAAATCAAACTTAGCGGCAAAGTATAAATAGTCATAAAATATAGGATACAAAATCTAAATAAACTAAAATTTATGAATCTAAATAAATAATTATCCCTATATATTTTTAATAAAAAAAAGTTGAGCAGCTGTCCCTGAGCTATACAATAACTCTGTATAGGTGTATCTAACCACTAAATAAACTCAATCTTTAGTTCATCGTTGACAAAACTTTGTCTATACCTTAAATTGTAGTTAATACAATATATTAAACTATATACATAAATCAATATATAATAAATGATTAATATGACTAATATTATTCATTATTTTCATAAAATATTAATACTATTAAATTATTAACAAATATATTTTTGATGGTCTTAAGGTGATTATAAGATATTATATGTTCATACATATTCATAAATATGGATTAAAGACACCCGAACATGACACATTTGAGATGCATAAAAACATTAAAACCACTTAAGAAATATAATAATTAAATTAAATTTTACAACATTTTATATATATTAAATTATATGTTATATTTTGATACACAAGCTGTGTAAAAAAATTTACACAATCCTTCATATTTAAGCTATAAAATTTAAAACATAAATCCCTAGCCCTAACATCATAAAATCTAAGCCATAAACCCTAAATCCTAAACTCTAAATTCTAACTATAAACCTTAAATTTTACAACTTACAACCTAAATCTCTAAACCCTAAACTTCAACCTAAATCTATAACCACTAAAATTAAAATGCTTGTGTAAACTATGTATCAAGGTATTTTCCTTAACTTATATATAAAATAAAATTTATAGTTGAGTCAACTATAATTTTATTTTTAGTCTTTTTTTCTAGCCTTAACTTTAATTTAATTATTATAATTCTTATTTTTTAGCAAAAATAAATTAACTTTAATTAAAATAAAAAGTTTAAAATTATATTAAAAATTAATTTAACGAAATCAAATTTATCTTATGATTAAAGTTATATTCGTGAGTTTGAATTTCAAGTTTTATATAATTTTAAAATTTTTATTTTAAATCACGCATTAGCTATTATTTAGTATATATTGTTGTAACTTTGATTTAATTATTATATTTATTTTAGTGGTTTAATATTTTTATGCATCTCAAGTGTGGCATGTTCTAGTCCCCTTAATCTATATTTATTTCATTTTTTATGGCATTAACAACAAACTAAAACGTATAATTTTTTTACTTTATATTACAAATGTGAACTTGGTTAAGTGGAAAGTCATGACACCTAATTGAATGATTAGTCTATTTTATTAAATTAAAATTATGACTAAATTGATAGAATATGTAAGTAATGAGATTAGATATGTAATTATACAATTTTTTGTTATATGACACATCACCCTCTCCGTTAGATTTTAACAATAGATGACTTGATTGATATCACTTAAATAATCAAACGGTTGTAATAATACAATTGAAAGTACGATGGTCATATTAAAACTATCCCATAATTAGTGGTCATTTAATTTTCTCTTCTCATATAATTCTAAAGAAGATCATCTCCGACAAAAGCCAGTTAGGCAGGGCTTCTGCAGGTGAATTTACTATATAATTTTAAGATAAATTATATATCTAGTATTCCACCTATTCTTGAGTTATTATTTTGATATTTAACAATATTTTGCTACTTTGATATTTAATAATATTTTTTAGTAAAGTAATATCTAATATTATATTTTTATTTTGTTTTAGTACCCTACCGTTAAAAATTAACGGCTTGATTCATTTTTAATTAGAATAATAACAGTTTTAATCCTAAAATTATTGGCCCAAACCCTATCAATTTGATCACCATCTTAATATTTGGGTTAAAACTGGAAATTTAACCCTATCACTTCTTTCCCCCCCGTTTTGTTGAACACAATCTTTCAGATTGTTGAAGATCAGTAATTTAACCGACGTCTTTCTCAACGTGTTCTTGTTCTCATCATGTCCGCCTGCAATATAGACCCGAACATTCTCTGATTGCAAAGAACGACCTCTTCGACGGCATATCCTTCCCTTGTTTTCCATTTCTAAGTCGTGAAATCGTAGATGAAAACATCAGTGACCAGGTCGTAACTCACTGGATTCCACCCGCCCATCACCACAAGCTTCCCCTCACAGCTTGCTAACTAACTAAACAAAGGCAAGACATCTGGGTATTTGGGAACAGATGGAAGTTTGTACCAGCTCTGACTCACTAATTCAAACACGATGAATCACCTGATTTTTTAGTCCCCTTCGCAATTTCACCGTTAAAAGCCTAATTTTTGCTGTGGTAATAAAAGCCTTGGCTTTAGAGAAAATTCCACCATCAGTGACAGACTGAGGTGAGCCTGTGAGCAGTGTAAGGTAACCGAGTTAAGCACTCGAGACCGAGTTCATTGGGTAAACCCGGGACCAACTAAAAAAAAAAAAAATTCATTTCTCAAGTTTCTAGAAGGTTTGTTCTATCCCAAAGGCCATGGAAGCATTGGAAATCAAATCTATTGTAGTTAAATTCATCAGATGAACTGCTATATTGAAAAAAAGGGAAATTTTGCAGTTTTAACCCAATATTTAAAATGATAATTAAATTGATAGAATTTGGACTAAATTGATAAAAATGTGTAAATTTGGGGACTAAAATTATTATTATCCCAATTAAAAATAAACCACAGCATCAACTCTATTCATTTTTAACGGTTCGGGGTATTAAAACAGAACAAAAATATAACGTTAGACAACATTTTTCAAAAAATATAATTAGGACATCAAAACAATAAAGCAAAAATAGGTTGGATATTAAACATATAGCTTTTCCTATTTTTAATCTCAATCATTTTCCCCTTATCCCTCATTCGTTGATGTATGGTTTTCGTTTCTTCCGCCACAGATCTTGAGCGTATAGCCCATGGCAATTGCTTCGGATGAAACCACCCGCATATGCAATCACTGGTAAGTTTCTTTAAGTAATTTTAATCCGCTTCAATGCAATCACTCGCCTTTTTTTTGTTTCTTTATTCTTTTATCAGATGAATTTTTAAAATTTGCTTTGCCCATTGTCGCAACCTTTTTTAAAGGATTCCGACAGTTTTTTTTAAATAAAAGATAAAAAATAATGGAGTCGCCACCAATCTTTTTAAAAGGTGTGTGATTGGATAACCTAAAAATGGGTCATTTTAAACAACATTTTTGTTCTGCGAAAACACAAAAACGAGTTCTGGAGTCGGTTACGCGTGGGGAAGGGTTAGCACCCCCACAACGCCCAAAAATTGGTACCTAGCCGATTACAAAACGTTTTGATGTTGGAATTTGCAAGTTCATATGAAATTTGACTTATTTTTCATTTATGAGTATGATTTCATTTTAACGGTCCCACCATCCAGAGAATGAAGTCTAATCACTGCCAACATTTATGGCGCTAACCCGTCATCTCTTTTTGGTAGAACACCGCATTACTTGGGTTTCACTTAGGGATGTAAAAACATGTAATCGGATGAGTTTCAGGCGGGTCCTGTCAGATCGGGTCAAATCGGATACAGGTCGATTTGATGTTTCGACTCGATTTTGGTCAGGTTCGAGTCAGTTTTAGGTCGGGTTCATTTCGGGCCGGGTTCATTTCAGGTTGGGTTCATTTCAGGTCGGGTCAAAATGGTTCGGGTTCGAATCAGTTAATTGACGGGTTAATTTGGGCTCGAGTAGACTTCAGGCCGGGTTCATTTCAGGTCAGTTTCATTTCAGGTCGGGTTAATTCGGGTTTCGAATTCGTATTAAGTTTGAGTTTGGTAAAAATAGTCGATAGACTTTGGGTTGGGTCATTTCGAGTGAATTATTTAACGCCTTTCACGAACACGAATCACATTGAAAATAAATATTAGGCACTAGAATGAACAAAAATATCATCGTTATTTAAAATATTAGAGTAATTTACAAAAAATAGAAATAAATAAGGGTCAATTTCGGTGAAAAATAAAATTTTAGAGACTAACATGAACAAAAATATCATCATATTAAAAATATTGGACTAAATTACAAAAATATAAAAAAAATAGGGATTAATTTTTGTTAAAAAATAAAATTTTAGGGACTAACATGGACAAAAATATCATTATATTAAAAATATTAGACTAAATTACAAAAAAACTGAATAGGGGTCAATTTCAACTAAAAATTAAATTTTAGGTACTAGACTAAACAAAAATATTATTGGACTAAATTGCCAAAAATATAAATAAATATAGGGCAATTTTGACTAAAAATTAAATTGTAGGGACTAGAATAAACAAAAATATTATTTGACTAAATTACCAAAATAAAAATATATATGGGTCAATTTCGGCTAAAAATAAAGTTTTAGGGAATAGAATGAACAAAAATATCATCATATTAAAAATATTAGACTATATTACAAAAATTTAAAATAAATAGAGGTTAATTTCAGTTAAAAAATTAGGGACTAATATGAACAAAAATATACCCTTAAATTGAATTAGAGATACTTGTGACTAAATTTAATTAAACTAAAAGTGAACATTAAGACTAAAATACAACATTGAAAACACAACAGGACTTAAAGGGTAATTAATCTCTAACCTAAATACCTAAATTATAGGTGGCTTATTTCCCTCTAAAATTTTGTCATTTTCCTCTCTTTTTTTTACCAATTATCTATTTCTTTTTTTAATTAAAATGAAATGTGGGAGGGAATCAGGGGAAGTAGTCCCGCCTGATTTTTTAGGTTAGGAACAATTGTTTTTTTAGCACTTTTGACTTTAGATATTTTTTATTTAAGTCCTAAATTTTCAATTTTAGGTTTTAATTTAATTCAATCGAGTCCAAATTTAGATTAATTTAATTGAAATTCCACATTTAGTTTTAGAATTCTTTTAGTTATGTATGTGATTTATGCTTCTAGGTTTTAATTTAGCTCAATTAGATCCTGGGTGTAATAAGTTAATTCCATTCGGACATTATTATTATTATTATTATTATTATTATTATTATTATTATTATTATTATTATTATTATTATTATACCATATAAACTTTGATTTAATATAATTATACACAAAATTTTGATTTGGATGTAAACATGTAATTTTACATATGAAAGTTGAAATTTTAATTTACTTTAATTGTACACATGAAGCTTTGATTTCAAATTCAAATGCATAAATTAGAAAGTTGAATCGAAATTAATCTCGTAAATTAATAACCCTAAACTAAACCATAAACTGTTAATACTAAACCCAAAATCATAAACCTTAAGGAATCGAAGTTAATTTCATAAACCAATAACCATAAGCTAAACCATAAACCACTGGTACTAAACAATAAATCATTGATACTAAACCCTAAACCTTAAGGAATCCAAATTAATCACATGAACCAATAACACCATCTTTACTTTATTAGACTAAATTATAAAAATGAGTAAATTTTAGTTAAAAAAAATTGTAGGGACTAAAATGAATAAAAATATCATCATATTAAAATTTTTGACTAAATTACACAAATTAAAAATAAATAAAGATTAATTTCGGTTAAATAAAGATTTGTAGGGAATTAATTGAACACTAAACTACACCATAAACTCTAAAGCATTAACACTAACCCCTAAATCATAAACTATAAACTACAACATATACCCTAAACTACTCCATAAACTCTAAAGCATTAACACTAGCCCCTAAATCATAAACCATAAACCTTAAGTCATAGAAATTTTAGGGACTAATATGAACAAAAATATCATCATATTAAAAATATTGGAGTAAATTACAAAAAATAGAAATAAATAAGGGTCAATTTTGGTGAAAAATAAAATTTTAGGGACTAACATGAACACAAATATTAGCATATTAAAAATATTGGACTAAATTACAAAAAAATGAATAGCGGTCAATTTGGACTAAAAATTAAATTTTATATTCTAGAATAAACAAAAATATTATTGGACTAAATCGCCAAAAATATAAATAAGTATGAAGCAATTTTGACTAAAAATTAAATTGTAGGGGCTAGAATAAACAAAAATATTATTCGACTAAATTACCAAAAATAGAAATATATATGGGTCAATTTCGGCTAAAAATAAACTTTTAGGGACTAATGTGAACAAAAATAAACCCCAAATCCCTAAACCAATCTCATAACCCCAAACATTCAACTTGAAACATTTACCCCTAATCCCAAACCTCGGACCCTAAATTTTATAATCACTGATAATTAAAGTCCAAGCCAAATCCCTAATCCCTAAGAATTTAAATATTAAATTAAATATTAATTTAAGGGTTAGGATCCACTTACATGGTTTTACACTAATTTTAAACCGTTGGATGATGGTAATAAATGAGTGTAAACTAAATGAGTTTTATATCATATACCTGGATCCCATCCCTTAATTTAATATATTAACTTTATAAATTTTAATTAAAATTTAATTTAAATATTAATTAAATACATTATAATTATTAATTAAAATTAAAATAAAATTATTAAATAATATATTTACCCTAAGTATAAATCACCCTTAAAAGGTTCTGGCCGAAGCCCTAGCTCCCTAAAAATATTATATATATGTGATCTACTTACAGATAATGTAAACAATTATAAGTGATCAAAACGTTATTTTTTAAAATTTAAAGAATAAAAATGAAAAATTATAAAATATAAGTGACCAACCATTTTGTTTACCCTATAAGAAAAAAAATCAATGGCATTAGCGCCAAAATCCTAAAATCTTCCCGTCATTTATAATATTAAAATATATAATTATAATCCTAATTTTATTGAAATCAAAGGCATTCAAAAACTCTTCCCACCATTTATAACATTAAAATATATAATTATACTCTCAAGTTTACTTCATTTTCATTAAAATCATTTATCAACAACTTTAATTTGTGTACAATAATTAAAAATTACGGTATTATAATTACAACTATGAATTTAAAACAATGAAAATGGTTAACCTTATAATATTTGGATTTTATCAAATCAACAAAAAGTTTTCAATCTTCCCCAAAAAATTTGGTCAAATTAATCAATAAAATTTGGCTAAATTAATAAAAAAGACAAATGAATATCTATACTTAGTAGTGTCAAGTGTGATTTGCTTAAAAGAAAACACAAATATGCTTTTTTTTCTTTCCTTTTTCTTTAAATTTTAATTTATTATATATGTAGGGACTAGAAATTTGGAGTAGAATAAAATACAAAAAATGAATAAGGGTTAATTTGAAGTAAAAATTAAATTTTAAGGACTAGAATAAATTGGATTGAATTGTAAAAAATATAAATATATATGGGGCAATTTTGACTAAAATTAAATTCTAGGAACTAGAATAAATAAAAATATTATTAGACTAAATTACTAAAAATAGAAATTCCACTAATTCCCTCCAAAATTTTAGGTGGCTTATTCCCCTAATTCCCTCCAAATTTTGGATGACTTTTATCCCTCCAAAAAATTTAAACTAAAAGTAAATTAATCTCAAACCTAAGAAATGGATGACTTATTTGCCTCCAAAATTTTGTCTTTCCCTTTTTTTTCCAATTTTTTTGAACCAACTGTTTTAGTTTAATTCAATTGAGTCACAACTTAGATTAATTTAATTGAAATTCCACATTTAATTTTAGAATTCTTTTAATTATGTCTCGTGATTTATGCTTTTTGAAAATATGGTATTTTGCAAAATAAATAAAAATAGGGCGGAGGGATTTAATTAGTGTAATTTTCCCAAAAAAACTTGGGTATAAAACCCAATTTTATAAACACATTGTCATTTTTACCTTTCACAATATTTAGATCAAACATCATTTCTTCAAATCCTCTCAAGCGTTCATCATGTTCTTCAAGCATGAAGAACTCCGGCGGTCCACCACCACATTGGCTGCCTTTTGCCACCACTGGTGACGGAAAACTAAATTTTTTTTGGCGAGATTTCGAATCTCGGTTTTAAGGCTAAAAAAAAAACAAAGGTAAGAGCATATATATTCGAATCAAACACACAAAAAATAAAATAAAACGAAATAAAAAATACCCAAATTTGCTTGAATGCTTCTTGTATTTCTCTTGAAAAATCAGTACACAATGTAGTAAACTCATTCAATTTTCAGTGTATTTTCGTCACAATTCTTGGTGAAAATTACAAGGGGAAAGGGGTTCTTATATAGGCTTTTTCATTGTCTAAAATACAATAAAAAATCAGAATAAAAAATCACTTAAATCCCGTTGAAATTTTTGCCATGTTTGAGTGGATTCCTTCCTTCTTTGCTTGATTTGAAATCACCCAGATTTTGGGTCTGATTTTTTTATTTTTCCATATTCGAATCAGATTGACCAGCTTGCTTATTTCCATTTTCTTGCAGGTTGGAGTTGCTGGAAACGCAACCATGAAGAAAAGCAGGCACGTGGTGATGGCATGACGAACGGGGCCCACATGTTGGTGTTGACTCTCTTTTCATTCTTGATCCAATCTAGACCATTGGATCCTATTTGGATCGTGGTTAATATTTGGCTGCACATGAAAAAAAAAGTTATTTAGGGTTTTTTATTTGGGCCAAATGAATTAAATGGACCTTTATTTAAACTGGACCATATTTTAATCAAATGGACTCCTATTTAAATTAAGTGGACCCTTTTTTAAATAAATAATAAATAAACAATAATAATAATAAAATAATAAATATGGGTGAAAATTCAGTGACAATAGCTGCCCTTCTTTGCTTATTTCGGTGAAACAGGGATATAGCAAAGAATAAAAGACACTGATTTTCACCGATCGCAAGCTCGTCGGATACCAAAATAAGATTATATTCCTCTCATGCCTGAACAAATAAGCGGGTTCTATTCTCTTCATGCTCGAATAGATAAGCAAATCGAATAAAAAAAGGGTTCCATTCTCCTTATGCCCGAATGGATAGACAAGTTCTATTTTCCTCATGCTCGAATAGTTAAGCAGGTTCCACTCTCCTCATGCCCGAATGGATAGGCGAGTTATATTCTCCTTATGCTCGAATAGATAAGTAGGTTCAAAAAGGGTTCCATTCTCCTCATGCAAGAATGGATATGCACACACACACACACACACAATGTGTGCATATCCATTCTTGCATGAGGAGAATGGAACCCTTTTTGAACCTGCTTATCTATTCGAGCATAAGGAGACTGGCTCCGAGTGGAATCCCCCAAGTCAAACAACCCTGGCCGCAAAAAATCTCGACCGGGAATTGTATTTGTAACTAATAGCGAAAGCTCAACATCGGAAGGGAAAGGCAGGGACAAAGCTGCTATTGAAGGATATGGGGAAAACGAGAATATAATGGCGGTTAAGGAAAAACGGAAGGAGGAAGCCGATGGTGCAAACGAGTCCAAGAAAATTAGCTCGGAGTATGCCCCGGACCGATCCAAACACCTCACCACAATGGAACCTAAACCCAAAAGTGCAAAGCGATCTTTAAAAGGAAAGCTGAAAGGTAGTAGCTCGAAGACGGCTAAGAAAGCTAAGTCGATGACTTGCCCACCCTTGGATGAAGTTGAACATGGACTAGAGGTGGTGTCCCCTCTCAAGGCACCTATATCGATGGAGGCTGGTTCACAGCCCCGCCGGGAGCAATGAAGACCCTATGTTGGAACTGTCGGGGCTTGGGAAACCCTGAGACAGTTCAAGCCTTGTCAAGATCTAACAAATATTTTACTTATTTGAATTATGAAGTTAAGTTCGAATCAAAGGAGGTTCGAGGTACAATGAAGGAAAGGATCAAAGAGGACTTAGTGAGTCATACTAATAAATGGCACAGGTGAGTGCAATGCATACATAACATTATACATGGATGTTTCATACATCACCGGTAGGACTTGCGATGAGTCTACCTGGTTTATATATTGTCATGATATTTATGTCATTGATCATATATTTGACATATTTTAAATATGTCAAAGGTTGAAAATAAATGCATTGATCACTAGTTATTGATGATGGTATAATATGAATATTACTTCGGCTATGAATTGTTAAAAGTTGATATATATTGATATATGTTGCCATTGATGACTTAAATGATGAAATAAAGCCAAGTGTATGATATAGAGGTTCGACGGTATAGCTGGATATCCATAGGGTCATAAACAGATGTATAAATATTATAAGCACTTCAGGTAAAGTGCAAATATTATAAATACTCATTGAGGAGTATACTCATGCATGGTTTGAATATACGAACTTACTACGTGTGCTAAACACTTCGGTGTAATTTCATAAAAACTCAATGAGGAATATATTGTATACTCCGGTAAGTATACAAAAGCACTTCGATGCTAAGCACTCCCGGTAGAGTGCAAATAATATACATACTCAAGAAAGGTTGGGTATGGGACGATGACTTGTGTACATAGAATCTCTTAATTCGATACCTTGGGCTAAATAAATTGAAAGAAATAAAAAAGAAATAGGAAGATAAGCTTGCAAGCTTGCAGATAGAAATGGGAAAAAGGTATTGGTAAGCATTGAAAGCTTACGGATAAAATGGCAACGGTATTGGTAAGATCTAATCTTATCACTTTGATATACATATTTATTTATGTTAACGAGCATATAATGGTAAGGTGATCATATGCATTGTTAATCATTAATATTGATATTATGACAATTGCACTTGAATTCGAATTATTGTCTCACTAAGTAAATACTTAGCGTGTAACTGTTTTACACGTAAGAAAGAAGAAATGGTTGGAGTAAGGAGCATAAACGGACATCATCAATCAATAACATGTACATCAGTATCAGTAAGATATCTTTTGACACTATTTGATATTTACTAGTTGGCATGTATATTAAAATGATATGACTGCTATGATAGAATTTGTATTTTACGTGGTATCTGGATGAATATTAAAATGATATGACTGCTATGATAGAAGTTGCTGCCTAAAATTAAACTTGATTTGAAGATTAAAATATTATATTTAAACTATATGCGATTAACTACATTTGTAAATAGAAACTAAATATATTTTAATATTTTTAGAAGAATCAAATTTTTTCCGAGTTACAAATGTAGAGGGTTTTATAAATGTTTTGTGATGTCTCTGACTCGTATTCAGCTATGAATACGGGAAAGGGGTATTACAGGATATGCAAGTTCTATTCTCCTCATGCTCGAATAGATAAGCAGGTTCAAAAAAGGATTCATTCTCCTCATGCACGAATGGATATGCAAGTTCTATTCTCCTCATGCTCAAATAGATAAGCAGGTTCCACTCTCCTCATGCCCGAATGGATAGGCGGGTTCTATTCTCCTCATGTACGAATGGATATGCAGGTTCTATTCTCCTCATGCTCGAATAGATAAACAGGTTCCACTCTCCTCATGCCCGAATGGATATGTGGGTTTTATTCTCCTCATGCTCGAATAGATAAGCAGGTTCCATATCTGTCAAGATTTAACAAATGCTATGATTATGATGAGTATGCTCCTATGGATGCCTAACAAAATGAATATATGTCATTTCTCATGTTTTTTCATTTTTAAATTTTCTCTTTTATTTCGGGTTTTTCCTTTGCGCATTTACTTGCTCAGCCAGATAAGCAACCATGCTAGATATTTATTCTTTGTATCTCTTTGCTTTGGACTAAATTAAAAATTTTGAACGAAATCGAGGTTAATTTTGGGTTAAATAAAGATTTTTAGCACTAATTTGAATAAAAATATAATTATATTTAAAATATTGAACTAAATTATAAAAAATAGAAAAAATTAGGGTTAATTTCGGGTTAAACAATGATTTTTAGACTACATTGAACAAAAATATGATTATATTTAAAATATTAGATTAAATTATAAAAATTATAAAGAAATATGGGTCAATTTCAGGTTAAATATAGATTTTTAGGATTAATTGAATAAATATATAATTATATTTAAAATATTGGACTAAATTATAAAAATTATAAAGTAATTGGGGCCAATTTCGAGTTAAATAAATATTTTTGGACTAAATTGAACAAAAATAAAAAATTGATAGTCTTAACATGCAATTTACCCCTTTCATTAAAGTAGGATGATTTTTTTTTTTGATAGTGACATGTAGCGCGTTCTGATTAGTCCATGAAATTTTTTTAACGGAAGTTAACGGTAAGGGATAACTAAGGTTAGGATTTATAGTTTATGGGGCAAAATATTCAAAAAAATTCTTTAAATGCCAACTCGATAAAAAGTGTATACTTTAGGGGTCATTGGGGCTTTTAAGCCTAATAATAATAGTAATAGGAATAGTAATTTATAAAAATAAAAAAATATAATTACGTGACTACATCAATTCTCATCCCTCCTCTAAGAATTGAAGATTGTAATTGAGAGTATCTTATTATTACAATTTTATTTTAATTTATTAGTTTAACTATTATTTATTGAATAGTATTTTAACAATTATTAAATTGAGTGTAAATAAATACGTAATTTCTTAATAGTATATTCATTCTAAAATCACTTAACTTTTTTTCTTTCTAAATTTAATTGTGAAACTAAATTATTATATTCTATTTTTTTATCAATGCCCTTTGCAATAAAAAATAAAGAAAGGAATCACAAATACAATGCACTCGAAAAAAAGAGAAAAATATAGACTAAGTCTACTAAAACCTCATACAAAAAAAAATAGAAACCAAAAGTGAAACAGAAAATCGAACAATGACGTCCATCAATAAAGAAACCAAAAATCTTAATGAGTCTCTTTTGTCTCAATTCAGACGAGACGCTTAACAAGGTGAAAAAAAAGTGATGAGCGAATCAAACTATCAAATAGATTGTTTTGCTATCCAGACATGATTACATCGGCAAACAATATAAAAGGCAATCAAGCTTTCTATGACCACCAATAATTTCAAATCAGAAAACAAGAGTCGCGAGGATCTCTGTACGAACACTAAACAACGTCAAAGATATGTAAAACCATGCCAAACAGCAGAGGAAACGTATCACAAAAACAAAAGAAAATATATCATAAAGGCAAAAGAAAAGCGTACTATGAGAACAGAGATTTTTATTAAAATAAAGAAAAACTTAAAAAAAAGACTAAAAATATGATAAATAAAAAAAATAATGAGCACCAGCTATCAGTCTAAAAATGAAAAAGAAAAGCAGACGACACTAGGGTCGAAAGAATTGACAATGAAAACATTGATGCTCTTATAAATCTAGTTATATTTTCTTAGTCATATTATCTATAAAATCTTTAAATATTTTTAAATTCAAACTAAACTTGTAATCATATTATTTTTAAAATCTTCAATTTTTATAAAAAATACAAACTAATGTAATAGAACTAGATTTATTAATGTGTTTGGAAAGTCGATTGTAATTGAATTTGAGTATAATTCGATGTCACAACCATCTTAATTTGTGAGTCTTGTTGAATTGAGTGTGGTGAGAGGCTTCCAATTACATGTTCAATTCTTAGAGGAGGGCTGAAAATTGATGTAATTGTGCAAATAATTACTTTCTTCGACTTTATAATTCATATTATTTAAAAAAATAAACTTTATTTAAAATTTGTATTATCAAACATGACACGAGGAATTAAGATGTAATTACACATGCGCAGTCAAACATGTCTAAAGAATTATAATTTCATGTAATCACAATCTCATCTGATTACTTACTATGGCAATAATTATATTTTCTTGGATTCAGTAAGCCCTTAAACTTTAAAAAAAAATAAAGCAGCCTCTAAATTTTTTTTTGCACATAATTAAGTCTTCAAACTCTCACAAAAAATAATTTAACCTTTTGATCAACGTTGACTATTAACTTAAAAAAATATTAAAAAATTAAAATATTTTAAAATTTATAAATATATATATATATTTAAACTGTTAAAATATTATTAAAAATTTTAAAACGGAGAGATTTACGACACTATATTTTTATATATTTTTAAAACAAATCTAAAAACACAAATTTATTTTTAAACTGTTAAAATATTATTAAAAATTTTAAAACAATCTAAAAATATGACATATATCTCCAAACGGAGAGATTTACGACACTATACTCAACGATTCTTCTTTAGGGGATCTTCAACACTGCAAGGTAGTCGCTCTTTCCCAGAGGGATGTTTGACATCATAACATAAAGATTCATCTCACACGAATAATTCTTAATAACTTATATTTTAAAGGGAAATACTTTGATACACAAGCTTGTGTAAACTTTAATTTATACAAGCATTTTAATTTTAGGATTTAGAGATTTAAGTTGTGATTTAGGGTTTAGGGATTTAAGTTGTAAGGTGTAAAATTTAATGTTTGTGGTTATAATTTAGAGTTTAAATTTTAGGGTGTGAGGGTGTTAAGGGTAGAGATTTGGGCTTTAAATTTTATAGCTTAAATATAAAGGGTTGTATAAATTTTTTTTACACAGCTTGTATATCAAAATATAACCTTATTTTAAAAACATTTTTTAACCACCCTAAAACTTAAAATTATAATAAGAAAAACTTCAAAACACAGGCTCTATAAACTTTAGTTTACACAAGCTTTTTAGTTTTAGGGGTTAGGGTTTAGTTTAGGGGTTAGAGTTTTGGGTTGTTGGGAAACGCCGGTACACCCCATGGTTCAGCAGAAAAATTATTCGACGTATTCCGCCAGTAATCCATGTACGAGAAACGAATTCGAGGTGAAAAGGGATGAAACGTTACCTTAAATAAATCTGAAAAATCGCAGGGAGTTAGGAGAATCCAATTCTTCTAGCACGATATCGAATTCAAGTCGTCACAAAAAGCGTTCCGACCTCTACGCAGTCCACCCGAATGAAACGAACAATATTTTACTTCTCTAACTGTTAGAGAGGTTTTTCACAAAAGGCATATTTCGGCTGCTAGACCTTATGCTTTTATATAGAATTCAAAAACATAATTCTAATTAAATTCGAATTCATTAAATATACAATATATTTAACCGAATATAATTAAATATGTAGAATCTAATTCTACTTTAATTAGGTTTATTTAGAGATATATATATTAATAGTATTTAATAATTATAATAATTATCTAGTATTAAAATATATATAAACAAGATTGTCTATAATTACAGTAGTTATAATAATTTCGGTTTTTACTTATTACGTGTACAACAGGTTTGTACACATGCTATCTAGTCGATATTTGTTCGTTTCAATCATAGGGTGTGACCCTTGTAGGTTCATGTAACGTTAGCAGTAATATCTAGAACAATTCTAATATTACAAGCAATGAGTGGCATCTAGCAATGCATCATTGCTACCTAAGTTACAGGAAATCGTGGTTCGACATAACCTTCGTGATTAACTCTTTTCATGTATTACAACATTTTGTCCTCATATCTAGATCAGACACAAGTCATGAAATAGTCACACTTGTATAGTCCATCTAATATTTCTTAATATCTTGAGTAGACTATTATAAACGAATAATTATGATATCTCATATCAATTTATTCAAGCATGGCCATGCATTTTCTAGTCTCACTCAATCAAGTGGCCTATGATATTACTCCTATTATGTAGGAGGGACAAATCCTATCTTGATCAACCATATTCCTCTACATAGATTGCGACATATCCAATATTAGTCTTTACAGTGTAGTCAGTTACGACACACGTTTGACCACATCAAAATATGTCACTCACGATGTTGAAATAATGATGATATCAAGTCTGAGGATCATACATGTAGTTATCACTATGAGCAATGTTGTGACTGTCACATAATAATCCAAGAAACATGCTCATAGCGGGTCAGTCCAATATGTCGTTCTCTAACACGTACGTATTTATTGATTTTGACATCTTCATGTCAATGACAACACTTTGTTATCAATCAACTACATATTAGTCTTAATATATTCTTGTTGTCCATGCCCACAATAATACTCGACTAAGGACATTCAATAATAACTATATTATTCTAATAACTTTATTTGTAATCACTCATTTTTATCCGGGTTTTAGTATTTTTAGTATTGTTGTAATAGTAATATTATTAATATAAAATTAATAAAATAATAATAATAATTTTAAAAAAAGGAAAAAAATGCGTGGAGCATGTTGCTCCACGTCACCCCAAATATCCCCACCCCTTTTGATTTTGCTTATAAATAGGCAGGGGCAATTGAAATTGAAGACAAGACAATCCGCAGGGGCTAGCCAAATAAGGGAGCTTAGGCTCCCGACTAGCCCAGGATCGGGACAGTGTCCTCGATCCTAACCGGTTCGATCGGGGTCCTATTTTGGATCCGATCTAGTTAATTTTTTGGAGAGGTCGTGGTAGATCTCGGTGGGGTTCAGTCGGGGTGGTTCGTCATTTGAACTCCTAGTTAGGTATATTTTATTTCCTTTTTATTTATGTTGTAATTTTTATGATTTAATGAAGTAGTAGTTAATTTAAAATTGTGTTTTAATTTGTATGTTTATCTATGTTTTAGATTAGTATGTTTTAAATTTATGTTTTATATTAATATTTTATTTATGTTAGATTTATTTTTATGAGTTAGATTAATATTTATGTATGTATGTTTTAGATTAGTATTTTATTTATGTTAGATCTGTTTTTATTTATGAGTTAGATCAATATTTATGCATGTATGTTTTAGATTAGTATTTTATTTATGTTATATTAGTATTTTATTATGTTAGTATTTATTTATATTTTTATCGCAATGTATTTATTTATATTTGTCATGTTTTTTAAGTTTGCATAATAGACATATATTTTGTCAATGCGGTGCTCTTTTATTCGAGCGTAAACGGGGCCAGTATCAGGCGTAGTGATAGTGGTTGGGCGTTTACTCTCGAATAACGGGGCCTTTAAAATCTACTCGCATTTATAATCGAATTTTAATCTAATCGTCACTTTAATCCGGAAAGTTTAATATTAATAAAGCGGTAATTATTAAAGTACCAATTTTGGGCGGTGTGGGGGTGCTAATCCTTCCCCATCCGTAACCGACTCCCGAACCCATCAATTTTAAATCTCTGGTTTTCTACGGTGTCCGGCCCACCTTGAGTGGCCGGTGGCGACTCCATTTTTAAATAAAACACGGGTTTTCTAAAACCCCACGCGAAAGAAAATATTTTCCAAACAAATAAAAACATTTTTTTAGCGAGAAAAAACATCGCTACATTATTATAATTCAGTTTATTTATAAATGCACAGAATAAGACTGAAAAACAATAATGGCTTTTTATTAATAAACATGATAAAATAAGTATTTCTTTTACAATCATCTCATGATTGGTCTTTGGGCATACTCCAACAGTTGTATGGTTTAAAATTTAAGTATTATTTAGGGTTTAGAGTTTGGGTTTAATTTTTTATGGTTTAGGTTTAGGTTTAGTAATTTAGGATTTGGGTTTATAGTATAAATATGCAGCCTTGTGTAAAATAAATATTTTACACAAGTATGTATTAAAATTAAACCTAATTATAATCTAAATTGTAATCACACAAATTTATTGACAAAATATATGTATCCTTACCCATCATTAGGGGTGTTCATTGTCGGATATTGGATCGGATACGATCCAGTTTTTTCGGGTATCCAGTTTTTCAGATCGATGATATAGTGATCCGTATCCGATCTGGAAAAAATTGGATATCCGGATATTCGGATATCGGATCGGTTATTCGGATATCCGATTATCCGAAAATATATTTTGATTTAATTATTTTTTCGAATTTGAAGTTCGTATTTATGAAAATTTTGGAATTTCGAATATAACAAATAATAAATTGCTAAATATAACAAGATTCACATCTATGAATATTTTGATTTTTTTTAATTTTCGGATATAACAAGTATTAAATTGTTAAAATAACAAAATTAATATTCATAAAAATTAGGATTTTCAGATTTTCGGATAATCCGAAAATTGAAATATTGCGATCCGTATCCGATCCGGAAAATTTAAAATAGGATAGGATATCCGATCCGAAAATAAAAATCGAATCGGATCAACGGATAACCGGATCGGATCAGTCGGATCGGATATTTTTGAACACTCCTACATCATAGGCCAATCACACCTCAACTATAATATTTTAATATTTTTACATTTTATAATATTTAACATTTTTTTTAGTTTTAAATAAATTTCAAATTTTTCAAAAAAAAATTTAATATTTTATAATGTTAAAATACTTTTAAAAAAATTTAGATACTTTTTACAAATTGTAAAGATCATGGATACGGAGGATAATAAGAGGCGAACCACCAGTACTGGTCCGAGATGAGGAAACCGGCTGGATAGCATCTTCACAATCCGTCTCTAATATTACTCGACGAAATTCCCTATCCCACGCAATTAACAAACCAAAAGATTTTATTTTTTTTTTTAGAATTTTTTAAATAAATTTTAAAAATATGGAAATGTCATATGACATCACCAATATAAGAGCTTAATTGATAAGACTTAAGGGCCAAAATTTATTAAAGGGCTTAATTGATATATTTTTATTCAAGTTCTTAATTGATTTAATTTTTGAGTATAGAACTTAATTGGGTGAAAAAAAATTTAAAAGCTGAATTGATTTTTAAAAAAGGTTTAGGAGCTTATTGAAGCCTATTTTCATACAATTACACAATAGTCTCCACACCATTTCTTTTAAAATTTAGTTATATATTTTAATTAAATTGTTGGATTTCAACTGAACAGATTAAAGATATAGATTTAAAACTTCAAAGTTAATCTCCTTAAAAACATTTACTTAAATTTAGAAAGATTTTTGAAAAATTAAAAAAGTTTTGATAATTAGAAGTATAATATATAAATATATTGATATAATTTAAAATTATTATATGTATTGATATATTTGAAAAAGGAAATAATTTAAATTGGCTTAATAAGTATTTTTAGCTCTCAAACTCACATCAAATAATCAATTTAGTTTCTCCGTGAAAAATATGTTTTATTGAACTTCAAACTGTAATACCTATTTTTGTCCGGGCCCCAAATTATATCCGAACCATTTACCATATTCGAATAAAAAAATAATTAAAATAGCAAAAAGGGGCATGTTGCCCCATGCCTATGCAAGGCTCACCATACCCCCCATACTTGTACCCCATGCTTTGCCCCATACCCCTACCTTGCTTCATCCACACTACACGCCACTTAATCCTTCCCCCTTCATATTTCAATTCCCCTCCCATCATCCATTGAAGAAAGCACAACAAAATTGAAATAGGGGGCAACTGGCCATTTCAAAAAATTGGGAAATTGAAGGTGAGCTCTCGGCAAGGCAAAAAAAAATATAGAGGGGCTCTCGGCTATTGAGGAAAAATAGGGGAAGAGCCGACATTCACCCCTCATTTTATTTTGGGTATCCTTTTTATGTATTTTTATGGTGTAATCATTTTTTAATCTAATGATGTTTTAGTAGTAATCTCGTATTTAATTTTAGTTATTATGTTTTTATATGTTTTTTTTATGTTCATATCTTTCTATATGTTGTTAGGATATTTAGATTAATTCTTGATGGTTGTTTAATATTTGTTTTTTTAATTTTCTCATATGTGAATATGTGTGTTTACTTTTATCATGATGTGTAGTTGTTTATGACTTTTATTTGTGTATTGTACGTATGTATATATGTTTTTAGTATGCATCTATGTACATTACGTTATATATACGTGTATTAATTTGTGTATTACCTATATATGTTAAGTAATATATGAGAGTATATACTATGTTTCTTTTTAGTATATGTTTATATAATACTATATTTATATTCATTTATTTATTTTGCCATATTTTTGTATACGTATGTGTTATATATTTTAGTATGTGTTATTTTAGATTCCTTGTTATATTAGTTTATTATTATTATTATTATTATTATTATTATTATTATTATATATGCAAAATAATCTATTTTCTATATGTTATATATTAAAATTATATTATTATTATTATTATGTATATATACGTATAGTATTCTAATATGTATTTATTACGTATATGTTTTTTGGTATGTGAAACATGTTTTATATATTATGTATATAGAATTTTTTTTCTACAACCCATATTTTACGTATAACTTTTTATATTTTCTATGTTTTTATATTAAATATATATATAAAAGATTTCATGTATATATTGTTGTTTGTACATATTGTTATGTTATTACGTTAATTAATATTTGTGAATAAGTTAGATTAATATTTATGTATGTATGTTTTGGATATGTTGCATTGTGGTTTTTATTTAGGTTTTATTACATGTATATATGTGGTTAATTATTTCTTGAAGTATGTTTTTCTCCTTTTTCACATGTTTTTTATGCTTTGTTATTGTGATATATCGTGTTTATGTTTTTTATTTGTGTTTAATGTCGTGATAGTGTCATATGTATATCATGCATTTGTATTTTTTTTCTTATGTGTTTAAGCATGTTAGAATTAATTAGTTTAGTTTTGGAAGCACGTCTTTTGCATGTTTATATTTATATTTTATCTTATTATTGTAACATGTCATGTTATTTTCGTTCATGCATTTCATTTAATATTATTTATTTATTTACGTTAGATTAGTATGTTATAATGTTAGTATTTATCTTGATTATCGCATCGTATTTATTTATGTTTGTCGTGTTTTTTAAGTTTGCATTACGGATATATAATTGTCAATGCGGTGCCCTTTTATTCGAGCGTAAACGGGGACAGTATCAGGCGTAGTGATAGTGGTTGGGCGTTTACTCTCGAATAACGGGGCCTTTAAAATCTACTCGCATTTATAACCGAATTTTAATCTAATCGTCACTTTAATCTGGAAAGTTTAATATTAATAAAGCGGTAATTATTAAAGTACCAATTTTGGGCGGTGTGGGGGTGCTAATCCTTCCCCATCCGTAACCGACTCCCGAACCCGACATTTTGAAATATCTGGTTTTTTACGGTGTCCGGTCCACCTTGAGTGACCGGTGGCGACTCCATTTTTAAATAAAACACGGGTTTTCTAAAATCCCACGCGAAAGACAACAAATTCAAAACAAATAAAAACACTTTCTTTTTTAGCGAGAAAAACATCGCTACAGATGGCGACTCCGCTGGGGAAATTTTTGTTTTTCAAAAACAAAAAAGAGTCAAGCTTTTTCAAATAATTACCGGTTTATTAATATCGGAAATTTCGGATTAAAGTGACTATTAAACTAACATTTGGTTATAATTGCGCGTTTGTTTTAACGCATTTAAAATATGACATATAAACCCGTTTTTTTAAGTGGGGGAAAACGCTAATGCTTTCATGGAGATATCGTTCTCCCGTATGGGCCTAGCAAGTACCTTCGGGGCTCGAGTACCTTATACTTTCGTGAGGATATCGTTCCTTCGTATGGGTATAAGCGAATGGGTCCCTCTGAATTGAACCCGGTTGAAAGAAGCCTATAATGGGTGATGACCGGGGGCCTTGCTACTCTTAGTAGAGGACAGCAAGGACAATTCGGGTACCTCTTAGCACCAAAACTGCATATAGTGAGCCGTAAGAGCCAACCCTTTAGAGCCATGCGAAACTCTGCCCGATTAGTGGTCACCCTATTTAGGCTCTGGTGCCTTATTTATTGTTTATGTACAATTTTTTTTCTTATTATTCTATTTTTCATTTGTTTTATTTGGTGCTAACTCGTTGCATTTTATTCTCATCGCATTGATTTCACTTGCATCATTACACAACATCATCACAATCTTGATTTTGCATTGCATATATTTAGGACACATTTTGCATGCATATACATTTATTTTCAAAATAAGAAAACTGACTCTAGGGATGCCCTGTGACAGTGATACTGGATAAAGCAGAAGATCAGTCAGCTCAGCATCCATACGGGACCCGGTACAAAACAAAGATGGCGAACGATAAAAGATTGAAGAAAATCGAGCAAGACCAAAAAGAATTGCAAGCGAACATAGCCAAGCAAGTTGAGGAACAGTTGGCGAAAGTCCAACATGATATGAGGGAACAACTTGCAAAGTCACAACAAGACATGCTGGGCCAAATGGCACAAATGCTGGGATTGAAGCTTCCCGAGCCTGGAGAGGCCTCTGTTGTAAATCCCACTGCAAATCCTAGACCCACTATCGGGGACGAGGATCTTATGTATCCTCCGGGGTTCACGCCTGTTCAAACCAGAATACAGCCAGAAACTCAACTCCATGTGATCATTTCACGGGGAAAGTCTCATCTACATCAGGCCGGTACTTCGATCCCTATAAATCAGCCATTTGCATCGGAAGTTAAACCCGGGGGCAATCAAGCTGAAAATTTTATCTCAGAAATGGATCATCTGTTTGAGACCGAGGGGCCGAAGGTAGAAGCTTCAAAGGAAATCGAAGATCGATGTAAGAGACTCGAACAGAAGCTAGAGGCTATGAGAGTAGAAGATACTTTTAGTGGATTTGATGCCAATGAACTCAGTCTTGTCCCAGATTTGGTTTTACCTCCTAAATTCAAGATCCCAAAGTTTGAGAAGTATGACGGAACAAACTGTCATCGCGCTCACCTCACTATGTTCTGTCGGAATATGACAGGATACGGCCGAGATGACAAGTTACTAATTCACTACTTTCAAGACAGTCTATCGGGATCTACTGCCCGATGGTATAATCAATTGAGCCGACATCATATCAAATCCTTGAGAGACTTGGCAAAAGATTTTCTGGAGCAATACCGACACGTCAATGACATGATGCCAGACCGGTGGACATTACAACAGATGAAACAAAAACATAATGAAAGCTTCAGCAAGACGCGCTCTACTGGAGGGATATAGCAGTTCAGGTCCAACCCCCGCTCAGTGAGAGGGAGACCATGGTCACATTTGTACAAACTTTGGAGGGTCCGATCTTGGGTCGCTTGATAGGCAACACGACTACCAATTTTTCCGACCACGTGCTATCCGAAGAGCTCATTGAGAATGCCGTCAAGACTGGCAAAATTGATGAGGGAGGTAGTTCGTCCCAGAAAAAGCCCTACCATGCAAAGAAAGATCATGAAGTAAACTCTGCGGGAGTTTATAATGCCGATTATTCTAAGCCTATCACGGTTGTGCAACCTCGAGCCATGCCAAGTGCTCACAGTTCCTCAAGCCAAGGCTCTGGTCGGAGGAAGAACACCGAAAAAACGAGAATTTACTCCACTACCGTTTCTTATGGAGAATTGTACAAGCGGTGTATGATGTCCACATGGTGGCACCCTTTACCGAGATCCAATACAACTTCCCTTCCCGAAATGGTATGATCCCAATGCAAAATGTGATTATCACGCTGGGCAAGGTTGGCCACACCATTGAAAACGCCCGCTTCAAAAAGTTGGTGGAAAAATTCATTAAGCTTGGGGTGGTAAGCTTTGATAACTCAACAAGAACGGCTACAAGCAAATACCCTTTTTACGAAGCATGAAGATGCCAATTGAGGGTGTTGAAGGTTTTTTGAACTGGACCATATTTTAATCCAGCTCAAGTATTGCACTGTCTTGACCACAGTAGGTCCCCTTGTAGTTTTTATCACTTTCAGAGTAATACCTTTTGTAAACCAACCTCACTGACTTAAGTACAATAGTGGCGAGAGTATTTTGTAAGGAATCAAAACTACAAATAGCAATGCAAACATCTTTTGTTCATATCTAAGTCTTGAATATCCAAAATACATCACCCTAAAGTTTCAAAAATATTACGAGAACAGTGTCAGATGATGTCATATAATGAACAAAATTTTGGGGCATCAACTCAGATAAAAGTTGATCGAACCCGAGACAAGGTTGGGGCACATACAAAAAAACTAAGATCCTGACGGGACCAGTTAGGAGTCAGGGGCATCCCTTTGAGGATCGAAAAATCATGCCACATTCATGCTTGTAGTTGCATTCATCTTGCAAATGTCATACATCTAGATTAAGTGCATACACCAAAGTCACCATGCATTTAGGGTAGACACATGCATTAGATACATTCATGCAATCTTGCTTGTACATAACAGGTTTAGGAAAAAGACCGAGTATCCTCAACATGGGGGCAATGACAAGAAGGTCAACCCTAGTCTTGAAGAAGGCCAAACGCGAAGAAGATGCTGAAAAACCCAAAAAAGGTATCAGCGACAAAATCTTTGACAATTACTGACCAATGTTTTTTCTTTTGTAGGATTTGATTCCTCCGACGGTGGTGTAGCGGATGTCAACAAAAATTCTTTCTAGATCATGCCCTCTGTCGATAGAAAAGCCGGACAAATTTTTCAAAAAAATTATCTCGCTGTCAGTGGCGCAGTCACCCAACATCTTGCAAATCACGCCTTCGTCAGTGGTGGTACGCCAACTTAATGAATATCTTGCCTCCATCAGTGGTGTTGCAGATTAAATCCTATCCAGGTCTTGCCTCTTCGAGGGTGTTGCAGCTAGACCTAAATTTTACTCGGAGTTTACCTTTTTATTATAATTGTAGCTAAAAAATCAATCCAAAAAGAAAAAGAAAAAGAAAAAAAAAACAAAAATGAAAGAAGAAGAAAAAAATCAAAAAGAAAAAAGAGAAAAAATTGAAAAAATTGAAAAATTGAAAAGAAGAAGAAAAGAAATGAAAAAAGGAAAAATGAAGGAAAAATCAAAAAAATGAAGAAAAAGAAGAAGAAGAAAACTATCCGATCCTGCCTCTTCGTCGGTGTCGTAGCTGGATCAAATCTTTAGACCTTGCCTCCTCGTCGTGTTGTAGCTTGGTCAAATCTAACTTTCGGTTCTGCCTCCTCGTCGGTGTTGTAGCTGAACCAAATTCACTAACTTCCGGTTTTGCCTCTTCGTCGGTGTTGTAGCTAGACCAAATTCACTAACTCTTGATCCTTCCTCTTCGTCGGTGTTGTAGCTGGATC
Source organism: Hibiscus mutabilis (assembly GCA_019671005.1). Taxonomy (NCBI): domain Eukaryota; kingdom Viridiplantae; phylum Streptophyta; class Magnoliopsida; order Malvales; family Malvaceae; genus Hibiscus; species Hibiscus mutabilis. The sequence continues at coordinate 32,997,873 of CM033733.1, read as the reverse complement.
AACATTACTAACTGTAGACCATGCCTCCTCGTCGGTGTTGTAGCTTGGTCAAAATTTACTAACTTTCTAGTTGTATCAATGGTGTATCTCAAAAAAAAAAAAGAAAAAGAAAAAGAAAATGAGAAGAAAAAAGAAAAAGAAGGAAAAAATCAAAAAGAAAAAAAAAGAAAAAAAAGGAAAAAGGAAAAAATCAAAAAAATGAAAAATGAGCTTTCAACCAAATTCTGATCATGCCTCTTCGTCAGAGTCGTAGCTTGATCACAAAAAAAGAACAACTATCCGATCCTGCCTCTTCGTCAGAGTTGTAACTGGATCAAATCCCCGGACCTTGCCTCTTCGTCGGTGTTGTTGCTTGGTCAAATCTAACTTTCGGTTTTGCCTCTTCGTCGGTGTTATAGCTGAACTTAATTCACTAACTTTCGGTCTTGCCTCTTCGTCGGTGTTGTAGCTAGACCAAATTCACTAACTCTTGATCCTGCCTCTTCGTCGGTGTTGTAGCTGGATCAACATTACTAACTTTAGACCATGCCTCTTCGTCGGTGTTGTAGCTTGGTCAAAATTCACTAACTTTCAAGTTTTATCAATGTTCTAAGAAAAAATAAAAAAAAAGAGAAAAAGAAAAAATATGAAAAAAGAAACAAAAGCAAAAAAAGAAAAAAAAGGGAAGGAAAAAATTGTTAGTTTTCTGACCCTGTCTCTTCGTCGGTGTTGCAGCTGGGTCGAACTCTTTTTAGGTATTAGCTTATTACCAATAATGTAGCAAGTAGAACTCGGTTTGGCTTCCCCAACAAACAACCCCCATTTTGAAGACTTTGCTTCCCGAGAGTGACAAGGTGGATCAACCAAAACAAGAAAGAAGACATGTGCTGAAGAGAATGAAGATCTACCAAAGAAAGAAGATACGCGTCAAAAGGAGAGAAGTTCAGCCAGATCGGACAAAAATGGTTATTCTTTTATCTTTGCTCTATTCATGTTACACATCAATGAGCAAAGAGGGGCAACTGTAAGACCCATTTTTGTCCGGGCCCCAAATTATATCCAAACCATTTACCATATTAGAATAAAAAAATAATTAAAATAGCAAAAAGGGGCATGTTGCCCCATGCCCTACCCCATGCCTATGCAAGGCTCACCATACCCCCCATACTTGTACCCCATGCTTTGCCCCATACCCCTACCTTGCTTCATCCACACTACACGCCACTTAATCCTTCCCCCTTCACATTTCAATTCCCCTCCTATCATCCATTGAAGAAAGCACAACAAAATTGAAATAGGGGGCAACCAGCCATTTCAAAAAATTGGGAAATTGAAGGTGAGCTCTCGGCAAGGCAAAAAAAATATAGAGGGGCTCTCGGCTATTGAGGAAAAATAGGGGAAGAGCCGGCATTCACCCCTCATTTTATTTTGGGTATCCTTTTTATGTATGTGTATGGTGTAATCATTTTTTAATCTAATGATGTTTTAGTAGTAATCTCGTATTTAATTTTAGTTATTATGTTTTTATATGTTTTTTTTATGTTCATATCTTTCTATATGTTGTTAGGATATTTAGATTAATTCTTGATGGTTGTTTAATATTTGTTTTTTTAATTTTCTCATATGTGAATATGTGTGTTTACTTTTATCATGATGTGTAGTTGTTTATGACTTTTATTTGTGTATTGTACGTATGTATATATGTTTTTAGTATGCATCTATGTACATTACGTTATATATACGTGTATTAATTTGTGTATTACCTATATATGTTAAGTAATATATGAGAGTATATACTATGTTTCTTTTTAGTATATGTTTATATAATACTATATTTATATTCATTTATTTATTTTGCCATATTTTTGTATACGTATGTGTTATATATTTTAGTATGTGTTATTTTAGATTCCTTGTTATATTAGTTTTTATTATTATTATTTTATTATTATTATTATTATTATATATGCAAAATAATCTATTTTCTATATGTTATATATTAAAATTATATTATTATTATTATTATGTATATATACATATAGTATTCTAATATGTATTTATTACGTATATGTTTTTTGGTATGTGAAACATGTTTTATATATTATGTATATAGAATTTTTTTCTACAACCCATATTTTACGTATAACTTTTTATATTTTCTATGTTTTTATATTAATATATATATATAAAGATTTCATGTATATATTGTTGTTTGTACATATTGTTATGTTATTACGTTAATTAATATTTGTGAATAAGTTAGATTAATATTTATGTATGTATGTTTTGGATATGTTGCATTGTGGTTTTTATTTAGGTTTTATTACATGTATATATGTGGTTAATTATTTCTTGAAGTATGTTTTTCTCCTTTTCACATGTTTTTTATGCTTTGTTATTGTGATATTTCGTGTTTATGTTTTTATTTGTGTTTAATGTCGTGATAGTGTCATATGTATATCATGCATTTGTATTTTTTTCTTATGTGTTTAAGCATGTTAGAATTAATTAGTTTAGTTTTGGAAGCATGTCTTTTGCATGTTTATATTTATATTTTATCTTATTATTGTAACATGTCATGTTATTTTCGTTTATGCATTTCATTTAATATTATTTATTTATTTACGTTAGATTAGTATGTTATAATGTTAGTATTTATCTTGATTATCGATCGTATTTATTTATGTTTGTCGTGTGTTTTTAAGTTTGCATTACGGATATATAATTGTCAATGCGGTGCCCTTTTATTCGAGCGTAAACGGGGCGATGATCGGCGTAGTGATAGTGGTTGGCGTTTACTCTCGAATAACGGGCCTTTAAAATCTACTCGCATTTATAACCGAATTTTAATCTAATCGTCACTTTAATCCTGGAAAGTTTAATATTAATAAAGCGTAATTATTAAAGTACCAATTTTGGGCGGTGTGGGGGTGCTAATCCTTCCCCATCCGTAACCGACTCCCGAACCCGACATTTTGAAATATCTGGTTTTTTACGGTGTCCGGTCCACCTTGAGTGACCGGTGGCGACTCCATTTTTAAATAAAACACGGGTTTTCTAAAATCCCACGCGAAAGACAACAAATTCAAAACAAATAAAAACACTTTCTTTTTTAGCGAGAAAAACATCGCTACAGATGGCGACTCCGCTGGGGAAATTTTTGTTTTTCAAAAACAAAAAAGAGTCAAGCTTTTTCAAATAATTACCGGTTTATTAATATCGGAAATTTCGGATTAAAGTGACTATTAAACTAACATTTGGTTATAATTGCGCGTTTGTTTTAACGCATTTAAAATATGACATATAAACCCGCTTTTTTTTAAGGGGAAAACGCTAATGCTTTCATGGAGATATCGTTCTCCGTATGGGCCTAGCAAGTACCTTGGGCTCGAGTACCTTATACTTTCGTGAGGATATCGTTCCTTCGTTATGGGTATAAGCGAATGGGTCCCCTCCGAATTGAACCGGTTGAAAGAAGCCTATAATGGGTGATGACCGGGGGCCTTGCTACTCTTAGTAGAGGACAGCAAGGACAATTCGGGTACCTCTTAGCACCAAAACTGCATATAGTGAGCCGTAAGAGCCAACCCTTTAGAGCCATGCGAAACTCGCCCGATTAGTGGTCACCCTATTTAGGCTCACGGTGCCTTATTTATTGTTTATGTACAATTTTTTTCTTATTATTCTATTTTTCATTTGTTTTATTTGGTGCTAACTCGTTGCATTTTATTCTCATCGCATTGATTTCACTTGCATCATTACACAACATCATCACAATCTTGATTTTGCATTGCATATATTTAGGACACATTTTGCATGCATATACATTTATTTTCAAAATAAGAAAACTGACTCTAGGGATGCCCTGTGACAGTGATACTGGATAAAGCAGAAGATCAGTCAGCTCAGCATCCATACGGGACCCGGTACAAAACAAAGATGGCGAACGATAAAAGATTGAAGAAAATCGAGCAAGACCAAAAAGAATTGCAAGCGAACATAGCCAAGCAAGTTGAGGAACAGTTGGCGAAAGTCCAACATGATATGAGGGAACAACTTGCAAAGTCACAACAAGACATGCTGGGCCAAATGGCACAAATGCTGGGATTGAAGCTTCCCGAGCCTGGAGAGGCCTCTGTTGTAAATCCCCTTTGCAAATCCTAGACCCACTATCGGGACGAGGATCTTATGTATCCTCCGGGGTTCACGCCTGTTCAAACCAGAATACAGCCAGAAACTCAACTCCATGTGATCATTTCACGGGGAAAGTCTCATCTACATCAGGCCGGTACTTCGATCCCTATAAATCAGCCATTTGCATCGGAAGTTAAACCCGGGGGCAATCAAGCTGAAAATTTTATCTCAGAAATGGATCATCTGTTTGAGACCGAGGGGCCGAAGGTAGAAGCTTCAAAGGAAATCGAAGATCGATGTAAGAGACTCGAACAGAAGCTAGAGGCTATGAGAGTAGAAGATACTTTTAGTGGATTTGATGCCAATGAACTCAGTCTTGTCCCAGATTTGGTTTTACCTCCTAAATTCAAGATCCCAAAGTTTGAGAAGTATGACGGAACAAACTGTCATCGCGCTCACCTCACTATGTTCGCCGGAATATGACGGGATACGGCCGAGATGACAAGTTACTAATTCACTACTTTCAAGACAGTCTATCGGGATCTACTGCCCGATGGTATAATCAATTGAGCCGACATCATATCAAATCCTTGAGAGACTTGGCAAAAGATTTTTCGGAGCAATACCGACACGTCAATGACATGATGCGGACCGGTGGACATTACAAATGATGAAACAAAAACATAATGAAAGCTTCAGCAAGACGCTCGGCCACCTGGAGGGATATAGCGATTTCAGTCCAACCCCGCTCGTGTGAGGGAGACCATGGTCACATTTGTACAAACTTTGGAGGGTCCGATCTTGGGTCGCTTGATAGGCAACACGACTACCAATTTTTCCGACCACGTGCTATCCGAAGAGCTCATTGAGAATGCCGTCAAGACTGGCAAAATTGATGAGGGAGGTAGTTCGTCCCGAGAAAAAGCCCTACCATGCAAAGAAAGATCATGAAGTAAACTCTGGGAGTTTATAATGCCGATTATTCTAAGCCTATCACAGTTGTGCAACCTCAGGCCATGCCAAGTGCTCATGATTCCTCAAGCCAAGGCTCGGGTCGGGAGGAAGAACAAAACGTAGAATTTACTCCACTACCAGTTTCTTATGGAGAATTGTACAAGCAGCTGTATGATGTCCACATGGTGGCACCCTTTTACCGAGATCCAATACAACTTCCCTTCCCGAAATGGTATGATCCCAATGCAAAATGTGATTATCACGCTGGGCGGGTTGGCCACACCATTGAAAAACGCCGGCTTCAAAAAGTTGGTGGAAAAATTCATTAAGCTTGGGGTGGTAAGCTTTGATAACTCAACAAGAACGGCTACAAGCAAATACCCTTTACCGAAGCATGAAGATGCCAATTGAGGGTGTTGAAGGTTTTTTGAACTGGACCATATTTTAATCCAGCTCAAGTATTGCCTTTGTCTTGACCACAGTAGGTCCCCTTGTAGTTTTTATCACTTTCAGAGTAATACCTTTTGTAAACCAACCTCACTGACTTAAGTACAATAGTGGCGAGAGTATTTTGTAAGGAATCAAAACTACAAATAGCAATGCAAACATCTTTTGTTCATATCTAAGTCTTGAATATCCAAAATACATCACCCTAAAGTTTCAAAAATATTACGAGAACAGTGTCAGATGATGTCATATAATGAACAAAATTTTGGGGCATCAACTCAGATAAAAGTTGATCGAACCCGAGACAAGGTTGGGGCACATACAAAAAAACTAAGATCCTGACGGGACCAGTTAGGAGTCAGGGGCATCCCTTTGAGGATCGAAAAATCATGCCACATTCATGCTTGTAGTTGCATTCATCTTGCAAATGTCATACATCTAGATTAAGTGCATACACCAAAGTCACCATGCATTTAGGGTAGACACATGCATTAGATACATTCATGCAATCTTGCTTGTACATAACAGGTTTAGGAAAAAGACCGAGTATCCTCAACATGGGGGCAATGACAAGAAGGTCAACCCTAGTCTTGAAGAAGGCCAAACGCGAAGAAGATGCTGAAAAACCCAAAAAAGGTATCAGCGACAAAATCTTTGACAATTACTGACCAATGTTTTTTTCTTTTGTAGGATTTGATTCCTCCGACGGTGGTGTAGCGGATGTCAACAAAAATTCTTTCTAGATCATGCCCTCTGTCGATAGAAAAGCCGGACAAATTTTTCAAAAAAATTATCTCATTGTCGGTGCGATCACCCAACATCTTGCAAATCACGCCTTCGTCAGTGGTGGTACGCCAACTTAATGAATATCTTGCCTCCATCGGTGGTGTTGCAGATTAAATCCTATCCAGGTCTTGCCTCTTCGAGGGTGTTGCAGCTAGACCTAAATTTTACTCGGAGTTTACCTTTTTATTATAATTGTAGCTAAAAAATCAATCCAAAAAGAAAAAGAAAAAAAAAAAACAAAAATGAAAGAAGAAGAAAAAAATCAAAAAGAAAAAAGAGAAAAAATTGAAAAAATTGAAAAATTGAAAAGAAGAAGAAAAGAAATGAAAAAAGGAAAAATGAAGGAAAAATCAAAAAAATGAAGAAAAAGAAGAAGAAGAAAACTATCCGATCCTGCCTCTTCGTCGATTGTCGTAGCTGGATCAAATCTTTAGACCTTGCCTCCTCGTCGTGTTGTAGCTTGGTCAAATCTAACTTTCGGTTCTGCCTCCTCGTCGGTGTTGTAGCTGAACCAAATTCACTAACTTCCGGTTTTGCCTCTTCGTCGGTGTTGTAGCTAGACCAAATTCACTAACTCTTGATCCTTCCTCTTCGTCGGTGTTGTAGCTGGATCAACATTACTAACTGTAGACCATGCCTCCTCGTCGGTGTTGTAGCTTGGTCAAAATTTACTAACTTTCTAGTTGTATCAATGGTGTATCTAAAAAAAAAAAAAGAAAAAGAAAAAGAAAATGAGAAGAAAAAAGAAAAAGAAGGAAAAAATCAAAAAGAAAAAAAAAGAAAAAAAAGGAAAAAGGAAAAAATCAAAAAAATGAAAAATGAGCTTTCAACCAAATTCTGATCATGCCTCTTCGTCAGAGTCGTAGCTTGATCACAAAAAAAGAACAACTATCCGATCCTGCCTCTTCGTCAGAGTTGTAACTGGATCAAATCCCCGGACCTTGCCTCTTCGTCGGTGTTGTTGCTTGGTCAAATCTAACTTTCGGTTTTGCCTCTTCGTCGGTGTTATAGCTGAACTTAATTCACTAACTTTCGGTCTTGCCTCTTCGTCGGTGTTGTAGCTAGACCAAATTCACTAACTCTTGATCCTGCCTCTTCGTCGGTGTTGTATTTGGATCAACATTACTAACTTTAGACCATGCCTCTCGCGTCGGTGTTGTAGCTTGGTCAAAATTCACTAACTTTCAAGTTTTATCAATGTTCTAGAAAAAAAAAAAAAAAAAGAGAAAAAGAAAAAATATGAAAAAAGAAACAAAAGCAAAAAAAGAAAAAAAAGGGAAGGAAAAAATTGTTAGTTTTCTGACCCTGTCTCTTCGTCGGTGTTGCAGCTGGGTCGAACTCTTTTTAGGTATTAGCTTATTACCAATAATGTAGCAAGTAGAACTCGGTTTGGCTTCCCAACAAACAACCCCCATTTTGAAGACTTTGCTTCCCGAGAGTGACAAGGTGGATCAACCAAAACAAGAAAGAAGACATGTGCTGAAGAGAATGAAGATCTACCAAAGAAAGAAGATACGCGTCAAAAGGAGAGAAGTTCAGCCAGATCGGACAAAAATGGTTATTCTTTTATCTTTGCTCTATTCATGTTACACATCAATGAGCAAAGAGGGGCAAATCATAAGACCCATTTTTGTCAAGCCCCAAATTATATCCAAACCATTTACCATATTAGAATAAAAAATAATTAAAATAGCTAAAAGGGGCATGTTGCCCCATGCCCTACCCCATGCCTATGCAAGGCTCACCATACCCCCCATACTTGTACCCCATGCTTTGCCCCATACCCCTACCTTGCTTCATCCACACTACACGCCACTTAATCCTTCCCCCTTCACATTTCAATTCCCCTCCTATCATCCATTGAAGAAAGCACAACAAAATTGAAATAGGGGGCAACCAGCCATTTCAAAAAATTGGGAAATTGAAGGTGAGCTCTCGGCAAGGCAAAAAAAATATAGAGGGGCTCTCGGCTATTGAGGAAAAATAGGGGAAGAGCCGGCATTCACCCCTCATTTTATTTTGGGTATCCTTTTTATGTATGTGTATGGTGTAATCATTTTTTAATCTAATGATGTTTTAGTAGTAATCTCGTATTTATTTTTAGTTATTACGTTTTTATATATTTTTTTATGTTCATATATTTCTATATGTTGTTAGGATATTTAGATTAATTCTTGATGGTTGTTTAATATTTGTTTTTTAATTTTCTCATATGTGAATATGTGTGTTTACTTTTATCATGATGTGTAGTTGTTTATGACTTTTATTTGTGTATGTGTACGTATGTATATATGTTTTTAGTATGCATCTATGTACATTACGTTATATATACGTGTATTAAGTTGTGTATTACCTATATATGTTAAGTAATATTCGAGAGTATATACTATGTTTCTTTTTAGTATATGTTTATATAATACTATATTTATATTCATTTATTTATTTTGCCATATTTTTGTATACGTATGTGTTATATATTTTAGTATGTGTTATTTTAGATTCCTTGTTATATTAGTTTATTATTATTATTATTATATATGCAAAATAATCTATTTTCTATATGTTATATATTAAAATTATATTATTATTATGTATATATACATATAGTATTCTAATATGTATTTATTACGTATATGTTTTTTGGTATGTGAAACATGTTTTATATATTATGTATATAGAATTTTTTTTCTACAACCCATATTTTACGTATAACTTTTTATATTTTCTATGTTTTTATATTAGATATATATATATATATATAAGATTTCATGTATATATTGTTGTTTGTACATATTGTTATGTTATTACTTAATTAATATTTGTGAATAAGTTAGATTAATATTTATGTATGTATGTTTTGGATATGTTGCATTGTGGTTTTTATTTAGGTTTTATTACATGTATATATGTGGTTAATTATTTCTTGAAGTATGTTTTTCTCCTTTTTCACATGTTTTTTATGCTTTGTTATTGTGATATTTCGTGTTTATGTTTTTTATTTGTGTTTAATGTCGTGATAGTGTCATATGTATATCATGCATTTGTATTTTTTTTCTTATGTGCTTAAGCATGTTAGAATTAATTAGTTTAGTTTTGGAAGCATGTCTTTTGCATGTTTATATTTATATTTTATCTTATTATTGTAACATGTCATGTTATTTTCGTTTATGCATTTCATTTAATATTATTTATTTATTTACGTTAGATTAGTATGTTATAATGTTAGTATTTATCTTGATTATCGCATCGTATTTATTTATGTTTGTCGTGTTTTTAAGTTTGCATTACGGATATATAATTGTCAATGCGGTGCCCTTTTATTCGAGCGTAAACGGGGCCAGTATCAGGCGTAGTGATAGTGGTTGGGCGTTTACTCTCGAATAACGGGGCCTTTAAAATCTACTCGCATTTATAACCGAATTTTAATCTAATCGTCACTTTAATCCGGGAAGTTTAATATTAATAAAGCGATAATTATTAAAGTACCAATTTTGGGCGGTGTGGGGGTGCTAATCCTTCCCCATCCGTAACCGACTCCCGAACCCGACATTTTGAAATCTCTAGTTTTTTACGGTGTCCGGTTCACCTTGAGTGACCGATGACGACTCCATTTTTAAATAAAACACGGGTTTTCTAAAATCTCACGCGGAAGACAACAAATTCAAAACAAATAAAACACTTACTTTTTTAGCGAGAAAAACATCGCTAGACAAACTCGTGAATTGTATTAATTTAGCTCTTTTATCGACATTAACTATTAATGTCTTGATGTGGTCATTAACACTACTGAAATGACGGTTCAATGAGTTGACTTAGTGTCTATGATGGATGATGACATGACAGAGGGAATATTGATTTTTAAAAAGTTCTAGAGGTTAACTGATTTTTTATAGAAAGTTCAAGAACTTATTTAGTATTAAGCAAAAAAATTAAGAATGATAAAAATTCAAATAAAACTGACAAATATGAAATTTAAAACATTAAAAATTAAAACTTGTTTAAAGTATTTTAAATGTTAAAAATAAAAAATATTAAAATTATATAAAATTTAAAAACCTGTTAAATTTTATAAAAAATTATTTGACATTATATAAAAAATTTAAAAAATCAATAAAGACGTTTAAAAAATACTAACATATTTTAAAAAAAATATCAAATATCTTCATTAGACAAATCATCACCGTTTCTCGATAGCTGGAATATGTCATCTTCTTTCAAGCATATTTTCAATGGATTTAGCCTTGTATAGGAGCAACAATGACCTATGAGATTCCCTTATACAATTTGAAATTGTTAGAACTTTGTCTACACCAAATTGATGCTCGTTAATGTGACTTTAGAACTCAAATTTGATTTTTTAGAAGCAATTAATATAAGAAGACAACATCAATTTGAGTTCCTGCATGATTTTTCCAGCTGATTGTGCTTTTTTATTATGTAAATTTATTAAAAATTTGAGTTTTATTGAGGATAAATTTAAATCGATGCCGTCTTGCTGTATCAATTACATTTAAGGAATTAAGATTTTAAATGCAAAAAAAATCACCAATCTTATTTCGTTGAAAACTTTATCCCATCATTTTCAAACCATATGAAAGAACTGTGCAATGTTTTCACTGAAAATATGTTCAAGGAGTAGCAATTTGATGCAATTCGCAAGTTGAAGGGTCCTACTGAGTATGTTTTTCTACAGAGAGGCTAAATTAATTATTTGATGCTAGTTTAAGGGCTAAAATATCCCTTAAGCCATTCAAGAGAAAGTGCGTGTGGAAAAAGAAAAAAAAAAAGATAGATAACATAAATATAGAGAACTAGAAAAGATAATTACAGAGTGTTTGGTTCACAAATGTAAGATTAAATATGAGAATATAATTCATAAAATGTAACATTACTTGATACATTAGTGAGAATGTTACATTACTTTGTTTTGTTCATTTGACTAGTATGTAAGATTACATAGTTTGATTAGAGAATATAAGAATACTTGAAAGAAAATTTCACCAAATTGCCCTTGTAATATATATTTTTAACAAGTTTAACTTCTAATATTAAATTTAAAATATTTATATGAAAAATTCATGGAACTATTTTTGCTATAATATCTAAATTTTATAATTATTTTATATTTAACATATTATTTTTTGATCGGAATAGGTATGATTTTATTGAAACGAAATCATACAATGTATATTATTGTCACTAGCTCATTAAAAATCTCCCTAATCTTAAGTTGGAAGAAAAAAGTACATCGTGACAACATAAAATCAAACAACGAACAAACAAAAAGACATGCACCAACTTGACATAAATCCCCAAGAACCGACACAGCACACGCCAAGCCACAAGCCATGCTCGCACTGCACCCGATCAAACAACAACAACACCTACACGCACGACCGTAACCTACCATCTGCACCCGCACAGACCCTCAGGCTGAACCAGCATTCAGCAAATTATCCCTTACTAATGCTGGCCAGCAACCCCAAACCATCCCTCAAGCCAAACCCGTATAGACATCACCCCGAACGCACAACTAGTCCTCATGGTCCACCCCACGTTTGGCCAAAGCATCCGCAATATTATTCGCTTCCCGATGAATATGATGAAAGGAAACACACAGGAGATCTACACACACTACATCTATACGTCGAAATCAATGTCCCAAATGCCACGGACGACACTTATGGTGTAAAACCCAAGATATAGCTATCTTTGAATCAGACTCCACAAATATAGAATCAATACCACGCCACTGGGAAACTCTCATCAAATCCAAAGCATAAACTATAGCTCACAACTCTGCCACATTAGAGTCTATCACACCCAATAGTCCCGAAAACAACGCCAAAATAATATTGTTCACATCACGCAATCCCCTCCACATCCTGCCGGACCCGGCTTACCACGTGTCGATCCATCAACGTTAAATTTCAAAAAACCCTGGACATGAAGCCTCCACTCAACCGTCGGCCTTACTACTGTCCCTATAGTCGGAAAATCACATAGGAGAGGACTATCCCACCATTGAGATTCCTCGATCACACAATCCAATGAGTTTGGCTTAACCCAATAAAATGATCGCAATTTGACGAGAGATGCCAATTCTTCCAACGTCACCCTTTTTTATTGAACACCGTATTGTTTCTAGCAAACCACATCGGCCACAATATAGCTACACAACTTCTTAGCCACTATTGCCGATGCAAAACCCGAGAAAAAGCTATGGAAGCTTTGGTGAATGAAGTTAGCCAGCGATGCCGGTAACACGCAAGCCATCCCCCACCAACCAAAATAGAATCTCCGAAGATCCTGCGCCATTTGACAAGAGTAAAATATATGATCACTATCATCTTCCCCTCACCACAAATAGCATACACCAAGGGCGAGTCACCTAACAGAATGCCCTTATCGCAAAGCATAACCAACGTCAGCAAGCGATCTAACATTAGGAACCATAAAAAGCATTGAATTTTGGGTAGAATCCTCATATCCCACACTTTAAATGCATCTATCATATCCCCTGATAAGCCAAATGAGTGCGTCAATGACAATAACTCCTTAACCGAAAACTTACCATGGACATTTGGCTCCCAAATCAAACTATCTCCCACTCTTAGAAGTAATGAAAAAAGGCCAATAATCTCGAGCAACTCATCTAATTGCCTTGCCTCCAAGCCACGAAGCTCACGCCCAAAGAATATTCCCTAGTTAGGATGCCGAAAGGAACCATGTACATCATAGTTCACCATCCATGTAACCTTATTTGAAGCAGCCCGATATAATCTCGGATACACCATACATAACAGCTCATCACAACACCAACGATCTTGCCAAAAAAACACCCTATATCCATCCCTAATCTGACAAGAAAACCTATTGAATCACATGAAATGTTCCACACATTCCTCCTCTTGAATGGGCACAATTTGCCTCCACATCTTAGACATCCAATATGGCCGCAACGTGTTAAAATGCTACGATAAAACCTACAAACCATATTTGGCCATGATCAAATTACGCCATAAAGAATTCGGTTCCGAAGCATACCTCCATGCCCATTTGGCCAGAAGCGTAAGATTTCGGTAACGTATGTCCACCACTCTTAAATCACCCAAACGCTTGGCTTACACATTGTTCACCAACCAACCCTACTCATATTCTGTTCTAAATCCGTAGCATCCTAGAGAAAAGACCGTCTAATCCTGTCAATTGCCCGAATCACTCCCTTCGGCATTAAAAATACACCCATATAATACACTGGTAAAGAGGAAAGAACCAAATTCACCTATACTAGCTTAGCTGCAAAAGACAATGATTTTTTCTTCCATCCCGCTAATTTTGATCGCACCCTACTAACCAATGGATCCCACATGATTTTGCTCATTGAATTAATCCCCACTATCATCCCCAAATAATTAAACGATAATTTGCCTTATTTACACCCCAAAACGCAAGCCATCTCCTTAACCACTACTGACGACACCCCATATTATACAAACAAGATTTAAAAAAATTAATCTGAAGACCAGAACATTTCTAAAAGCACAACAAAAAGCGTTTCAAATTACGCGCCATCACCACATCACCTGGAAGAAAGATCATCGTATCATCGGCAAATTGAAGGCGTGAAACCATAAAATTCCTAGCCATATTGATCCCTTTACACAGGCCCAACGCCTCAGCCCTTGTGATAAATAGATGCAACATCTCCACTATAAGAACGAAAAAAGTGGTAATAAAGGATCACCTTGTCGCAATCCATTTTCTATACCAAATTCCCGTGTCACAGACCCATTTAACAACACCTCCAGACAAGCCGTGATTAAGAAAGCTCTAATTTATGCAATCGTATGCTTTGACGAAGTCCAATTTCAAAATTACACCTCCCACACCATCCGCCCTCAACTGTAATGAGTGTATAATTTCATTCGTTAAGAGAATTCCATCTACAATCTGTATGCCTTGTATAAAAGCCATTTGTGTGTCACTCACTACATTGCCAATTACCCTTTGTAGACGAGACGCTAGAATTTTCACTAAAATCTTATACATGGAGTTGAGAAAACATATCGGACGAAAAATCACTCACAACCATATGATTCTCCTTCTTCGAAATTAACACCTCAAATGATGAATTTAAACCTTTCGATAACTAACAAGTTTCATGAAATGAGGTCAACACATTCCACACATCATCCTTAATAAACATCCAGCCATGCTTATAAAATTCAAAGCTATACCCGTCTCCGTCTGGCCCAGGCGCCTTCGTGCCATCATTATATCGCACTACCTCCTTCATGGTAAAATCCTCCTCCAATTGCACTCGTTGTTCATTATTAAGTCGCCGACAATTGAATTCAATCTCAAACACATTGTTAGAAAAATAACTGCAAAACAGGGCGTTAGTACTGACAGGATGAAATAATATAAAATAACAAAAGATTAAAATAACCATGTCGTGGATGGAATTCACTGCCTTAGAAATAGATTCGCCCCAACTGGTTTAGTTGCTACTATAGGCGGATTATCCCTCGATATTAGCATGGTCGCTCCGACAATTTGTACACCCAAATTTCATAGTGGAATCCGATGATACTGCTCTTTTCTATTTAAAAATTAAAGAAAGAACTCAAAGAATGAATATTTGAAAATAGTAGAAGAAACTGATTTTCACTTATATATAAAATGAGCTAACAAAACTCATATTTATAGTAGAAAAATAGGGGTAAAAGAGTAAAAAATAATATTAATAAAGGTTGATTAATTTTGTATTAATCAGATTAAAACGTCCCCTGAATTTATTCAAAACCAGCTATCATAAAAAAGTTTCGGTTACCAACGAATCAAGCCATAAATATGGCTAGATTCATCAATGAATCAAGCCATGAAAAAGGCTAGATTCATTCACGCAATGAGTCAAAAAGGACAGCTCTACTTTACCCGAAAAATGCATCATTTGCAATTAATCAGGTGATTAATTGCTGTGATTAATTTCTAATTAATCTCAATTATCCAAGTATTAAGCTGATTCGAATTTCAAATCAATTTAGTGTTCAGTAAAACTCTAAGAAATTTCTTTTGTATTTTATCCGATAAAGATAATACACGTGTGGTACGTGTCGAAGACACATGGTAACACAAATGTGGAATTACATGCTTTTCCATCCTTGAGCATTACCAACATTCCCTCACTAATGCGAAAGAATCTTTTGAAAAAATAGAGTTATAAAATATTTGAGTTTTAAAAATCGTGAAAAGAGTAATAGCGAGACTAGTTGCTTAAGCACTAATGAACGTATCTGGAACTAGTACATAGTGAAATGAGTAATTCTTCTCTTAGATAAGTGAACGAATCTGAAATGTTCTAAGATAGGGGTGAACTCATAGCACACAACTAACCCCTTCATCCACCGAAATCCTCGATGTGTCAGAAAATATACAAATGTATATAAATATACAGATGTAAACAAGTATAGCCATCTGACCTCAGGATTCTAGTAAGTGTATTAGAAAAACAACCCAATATTTTTCATAGAAGGTGGCTAATCCCTCTCACTTACATAGGTTATTTCATCAGGTTTATCTCACTATAAGCCACTCAAATAAGAGCTATGAAATAATTAAGAGTTTTATACAATATCTCATCCTCTCAAATAAATAGGTGAATTCTTCAAGTTCATTTAAAATGAACCACCCAAACTCTGGGATAAGAATTCATTAAGAATAAAAACTCAACATCCTTGATCGGTAAATTCAATAAGTTCTTCTCAATAGAACAACCCAAACTCTTTGGGATTGAATTCATTAAGAGTTTAAGAAAACTCATCCTTTCTAGCGGCAAGTTCATTCAGTCATTCGCGATAAGACTACTTACTCAACACTAGGTTATGAACTTATTAAGAGTAGTTATTCAACCAAAGTCGGTAAATTCATCAAGTGTTTATCGCTAAGACCACCAAAAACCTGGGCTATGAATTTATTAAGAGTAGTTAAACTCAACCTGGGCATGTACATTATTCGTCATAGGGATAGGTAGTAATAAATGTACACTATGAGTACTCTTCATGGTTTCGTTTGACCACAATGAACTTAGATAACTAAGTTGGGTATCCACCATGAATTTCTCAACCAATAGGCTTTAGACCCATCCCCCTCGACGAATCCATAACCAATTTTCGACTTAACTCTTTAGTAAACAGATCAGTTAGGTTCCATTCCGACTTCACATTCTCTAAAAGAGTACCTCGTTCCTTATTAAATGTTTCACTGATTCATACTTTATGCAATAAGTTTCTTCTTAATATTTGTAAGCTTTGGCTTTCCAGCCACACATATCGCCGTTCATGAATCACACAATAAGGATACCGAGGTAGTCGATCTTTCCCAACAATGGAAATTCTGCTAATAAATTTTCGAGCCACTTGACTTCTTGCCTAGCAAGGTTAAGAGCGATAAATTCTTACTTCATGGTAGTGCGAGCAATACAAGTTTGTTTATAGACTTCTAAAAATTGCTTCACCATTTAAGGTAAGATATACCCACTCATTGAGCTTACTTCATCATTATTAGTAACTCAGTTGATGTCACAAATCCTTCTAAACTAAAGGAAAGCCAACAAACTCGAGTTGTCAATCTATAATACCTTTAAGAAATTACAATAAGCATTTTGAGTGTAATCCATTGCTTATCACTAGGATTATAAGTATATCTACTTAACCTACTCATTACATAGACAATATCAGGCCAAGTATAGTTCATAAGGCTTATTTAGCATTCTTGTAATCACTCATTTTCACTTGTAAATATATTAATATTGCATGTATATTTATTATATGAATGTTACTAATATAAGGTGGTGTGTGCATGTATAAGCTATGTATACGTATTAGGGGTGTATGTATGTCGCGTATGTATCTAGAGTATGAGCGTATTTGATTAATATATAGATGTTATGTTAATTATATGTATGATTATACGTACGTATACTAGAATATTATATTAATTAATGATTGTATAATATAAGTATACATTTTCGTATGTATATGTATTGCTGTTATAATTATATTATTATTATTATTATTATTGGGCTGACAAAATGAAAAGAATTAAATATATTAAACCCAAATAAATTTAGAGTCCAAGTCCAAGTCCAATTACAAGGCCCGGTTGGCCCAAATCTAAATCTTATCTAATTACAATGTGCAGGTAACTGTGGGCCGTTGGATCAAGATCTGATCCAACGGCCACGATGCAACCAGGAAGTCAAAAATATCTGCCAGGCGCATGTTCCACACGTATGGACCGTTCGAGTGCCACGCGCGCGTGTGGTCCACGCGCGGACGCTTTAACATCCCACGCGCGCGTAAGATCCACGCGTTCTGACTCCTCGACTGCGGAGCTCCACGTGGCGAAATCTGAAACCGTCTCATCAAATCGAGGCTTCATCCAGGCCTATCGTTCTTCAAGCCATCTCGACCGTTAGATCAGATCGATCTAACGCCGAGAACGATCCGCCATTGCCGCGAATATCCATATCGCCACCGCGCCGATATTCAGTCCCCGTGTTCAGAATATGCCCAAGACAACAAGCAAAAGTGTCAGTTCAGATCTGAAAAAGCAAGATGCAACTTGCAACAAAACAGAGACAATAATATATATGAAACGGGAACTTTTGTAACTAAAAAAAAAAGAGGGTAGTAACAAAAAAAGAGAGAACAGAGATCTTGTAGAAAACAAAAAAAATTGTAACCAGTCAAGTGATAATCAAAAGACAATCCAGTGGTAAACACTTGTCTCTTTTTCTTACTTGTTTTCTTTACATGCATATACGAAATAGAACAAAAAGCAGAAACAAAAAAAAGGAGAGTAGTCTTACCGGCGTTGTTTGTGGGTCTTCCCTTCCTCAGTGATAAGCCTTTCGGCTTCTACAAGCCAGATCTGGTGAACTAAAGGGAGGAGAAGACCCTTTGTAGTTTTGTTTTGGTCTAAAAAAATATTTCTTTTTGGTTCGTATTTCCTAGATCTAGGGCGAATAGAGGTATATCCTCTGAATCCAACCTAGGATTCGTATTGAGGACGAAAAGTGGGTTGTTTTGGTGTATTTTGGAGGCTCGCCGGCGCCGGTTAGCGGCGGCCGGGGGCGAGAGAATCTGACGACGCCCGCCGGATTCGGGTTTTATAAGAACAAACGAGAGAAAAAGAAGAACACAGGCTATATGAAAACTGAAGAAATGAAACGAATGGCCAAAAATTTGGTTTCGGCCTAAAAAGAGGGTTTATATAGGTGTTTTTATTGTGCTAAATGGGTAAATTACAAACTTAATCCCACCGCGTTTTCAATATTTTCATTTTTATCTTGCCGCATAGTATAATCACAATCCCAATCCCCCTGATATTTCAAAAGGTTACAATCTAGTCCCTAAATTACACCGAATCGTTTCGAATGGTAAAATTACACCCTTAACCATCCCGCGTTTTTAATTTTTCATTTTGGGTCCGCCTTGGTCTAATTACAATTCTGGTCCTTTTAGGTTTTGTTTGTTTCGCAATTTCGTCCCTAAATTACATATTATTGTTCTTTAATTTCTGCCATTGACTTTTGTTTTTCTTTCATTTCAGTCCTGTATTCTTTGTAAATATTCATGTTCGTGTTATAATCGTATATATATATTGATAATCTATTATTTTATTTTATGTCCTTCATATATGACTCGTAGTTTATGTTTATATGTATGTATGTGTTAAAAATGGTAGTCATGTTTTTTATCCGGTTACTCGTATTAAAGCATGCTATGTTCTATCTGACTCGTAAAACAACATGTTCTTGTATTTTTGTACACATTGTATGTTTCCTTGGCTTTTAGGTTACGTGTTAGTATGTCTTCTTTATTGTATAATATATTGTTCATATATGTTGAAATATGTTTTATTAATAGCATGTATGTCTTTTTAAATATTTGATCGTCTACATATAACGTAATTATTCTGCATTGTTGTTCTAACTTGTTAAAGTTTTTTTATTTATCATTTAGAATAATATGTATGTATGCATGTTTTAATCTAGTATATCATTTATTAGATTAGTATCTTATTATGTGAATATCTCTTGTCTTTAAATTATCTGTCATGTTTTATATTTTTGCCACTAAGATTGCATATGATTTATAACTCGTTAACGCGAGTCCTTTTATCCGAGAGTAAACGGGGGCAGTATCAAGCGTAGTGATAGTGGTTGGGCGTTTATTCTCGGGTAACGGGACCCTTAAAATATATTCGCAATTATGACCGAATTTTAAAATAATCGTCACTCTAATCCGGAAAATCCAATATTAATAAAGCGGTAATTATTAAAGTACCAATTTTGGGCGGTGTGGGGGTGCTAATCCTTCCCCATCTGTAACCGACTCCCGAACCCTGTCTTTTTGAATCTCTGGTTTTATGGTGTCCGGCCTACCTAAGTGGCCGGTGGCGACTCCATTTTTTTTAAAAATGCGGTTTTTTTAAAAAAACCCCACAGAATAAATATTTTATATCCGAAAAATTCATAAACACCTTTCAAAAACACCTTAAAAAAAGCCACGTTTTTTTAGCGATAAAAAATGAAAAAAAAGACATCGTTACAGATGGCGACTCCGCTGGGGAAAATTTTTGTTTTTAAAAAAAAAAACAAATGAGTGTCAAGCTTTTAAAATAATTACCGCTTTACTAATATTGGAAGTTCCGGATTAAAGTGACTATTAAATTAACATTCGGTCATAATTGCGCGTTTATTTTAACGCATTTAAAATATGGCATATAAACCCGTCTTTTTTAAGTGGGGGGAAAACGCTAATGCTTTCGTGGAGATATCGTTCTCCCGTATGGGCCTAGCAAGTACCTTCGGGGCTCGAGTACCTTATGCTTTCGTAAGGATATCGTTCCTTAAAGACGGGCATAAGCGAATGGGTCCCCAATTGAACCCGGTTGAAAGGAGCCTATAATGGGTGATGATCGGGGCCTTGCTACTCTTAGTAGAGGACAGCGAGAACAATTCGGGTACCTCCTAGAACCAAAACTGCATGTAGAGAACATAGAAACCCACCTGTTAGAGCCATGCGAATAACCTTAGGTATTTTAGACAGGATAAATAGGGTTGTTTTGTGTGTTTATTACATTTAATTTTGTCATTTTATTTATATATTTATCGATTTTATCCCTGGTACTTGACTTGTTTTCTTTTCGCTTTTTTTTTTTTTTCTCATACATCATTGCATTTGCATCACATAAAATCTTGGATCAAGTGGTTTGCCTGATCGAAAGTCTTTCACCATGGAAAAAAAGGTGTCTTAGGAAAGAAGAGCTTAATTTGTCAGTCAGACATTGGTCAGAGGTCAACCAGAAAATCCAAGGGGACAGTTTGCCTAATGAACGCGTAATAGCTGGATACACCTATGCGAGTCTCCAACAGAATGACTTGTGGGATCTTCAAAGCATTTGGGAAAGATGGGACCGAAGACTACAAGACTTATTCTGCGATAGTTATGGCGACATTGCACAGCTGTTATATGTTCGGATTAACCAGCCCCTACTCCGAGCTATAGTCCAGTTCTGGAATCCGGCTTTTTGCTGTTTCACCTTTAATGGGCAGGACATGATGCCTACGATAGAAGAATACACTACTTTACTTAACCAGAAAAATATTCAGGAAGATTGGATCTACGCGAAGCCTCCGAGGAATCATAATTACACTGCGAAACTCAAAACCTTTGCGGGAATGAGTGACGATTGGGTTAGTGGCCTCCTTCAAATCCGAGGAGATAATACAGTCTTTGCATGGGCGAGTATTCGGGACATCATATCGACACATCCAGACGAGGCAAAGAAAATGGACCTATTCGCTTTAGGAATATATGGCTTGGTGATCTTTCCAAGAGTACTCGGGAACATTGACATAGCCATTCTGGATTTGTTTGAGCGGGTGAAACGGAAAGCAAACCCGGTACCAGCAATCTTGGTCGAGACTTTCATTTCCTCAAATGCTAGCCGGAAACATGAAGAAGGACGTTTTCGAGGCTGCGCACAGCTATTACAAGTATGGATTCAGAGTCACATGTGGAAGACGCCGACAAGAGTCCTGCCGGGGATATCCTTCCAAGGTTTTTCACCTTTACGAGAATACTTAGCAAATGAATGGCGAGAGGATTTGAAAACAAAAATGTGGACCAGTTTCTTCAGGAACATTCAAGATGAAGACATAGCATGGAGGGTCCCATGGCTCGGTAAAGTTAATTATTTTCTATACAGTTGTGGTGACTTCAACTGGCTGATGATGTTGGGATTGCATGAAGGGATCGCTTGTGCTCCGCTTTTAGTGTCTCGGCAGTTTGGATCACGACAGTTCATTCCCAATACCGCCGGATTAAGCCAAACTGAATTTCTTTTCAAAGGGGAGTTCAAAGGAAAAATTCAGACCATCATGAGGGCCTGGGATCATTGTTACGGATCAGGGTGGAAGGAGATACCGAGCACATGACTACCCCAGATTACGATCTTTGGAGACGTTTAAGGGTTAATAATGTGATTCCTGAATCTGATCAAGGACCAGCAGTGTCACTCGAAGAGCTTACAAGGGTGGTACCGTCCGAAGCCGACATCTTAAGGAGTGAACTCGAAGAAGTTAAAAGGAAAATGGACATTCAACAGACCCAACATGCGAGCGAACTCTATAAAGCAAGCTTAGAAGTTGACGAGCGGGACGGGATCATTAGGCAATTGAAGAAATTGAATGCAGATTTAAGCGACAAAAATACTCTTTATCAAAAAGATGCCCTCCTATTACAAACAAAAATACAAAAGCCCGGCCGGAGTCAGTTCATAGCTGTGGAAAGAGAAAGAATGAACAGCATCCGTTTGGTGGAAGAAGAACGAGAAATTAACAAAAGAGCGATCGAGAAAGAGATTGAAAGCTACCGTTTGGCTATGGAGGAAGAAAAACGGTCCGCCAAGAAGGCCATTGATCAAGAGAAAGAAAGATTCAGACAAGAAATCAGCAAAGGAAAACAAGCTGTCCATCATGAGAGAGAAAGTGTCGCCGTATGGAAAAGAAAATCCATGAGTAGTCGAAATAGACTGTTAGAAATGCAGAAACTGTACGATGACACTATTCAAAGGTTGGAGCAAAGCCAAAGTCAAAATGATGAATTAAAAGGAAAGGTGGCGGAAGTCGAACACTCACTTCGAATGTACTGCCGCAAGAATAACTTCGCTGAGCTGCAGGAAAGAGAACGAGAGGTGGGTGTGTTACAAGCACGAATTGGGTCCCTCGAAGCAATTGTAGAGGATTACAAGGAAAGAATTAATGTGTTCGAGGAAGCTGCAGCCGGAGGGGGACACCTATTGGCGAAGAGATTACGGGCATTTGCTCGAATGGTGCGGGAGATGAGACCAAGACTACGCAAAACCTAATGGTGGACATACAATGAGTCGCCGGACATGTAAATGATTTTAGCTGTCGAGGTGAGACACTCCGACCTTTTATAGCCCGGGAATGGAAGAAGCTCCTAGGTTCCTCAAGCTGCTCGGGGCAATTGGAAAATTAGGAGATAGAGCTAGAGTCTATTTATAGGACTCTGTGTTGTAATTAGATCTTTTGTACTAGGGATCTTTACTTTGTAACACGAACTTCGTTGTAATCAAGACCCTTTAATTCCCGTGGAAGTAGTTCAAAAGGGTGTGATTACCAGTGAATCGATACCTTATCTGCATACATTCTTGCATTTGCATCATAACATTCGCATCATTGTACATGCATTTATTTTTTGCAACCATATTAACAATATGAATATTGTGGCGTTGTGTGTAGTTAACCCGCAATTATTCATCACCTATATTTTACCCGGCTACAAAGAAAGCTCATGGAAGAAAGGATAATTAGTCTAGAAAGAGGGCAAAGAGAGCTCGAGACAAGGCTAGAAGAGGCCGAGAGAAGCCTTAGTGATCAGATTATTGTGATCACAAACATCTATAGTATCGACATATAGCTGCATTCTTGGCAAAAAGTCTTGGAAAACAGTAGAAGGAGAAAATGTTCAGAACAGGAAGGTACCCGGCTCACTACAAGGTTCAACCAACTGCGCAAAACAGGCTAGGAAGGTGTATATTGACCCTGCAGAATGTCTTCCGACTTTCAAATAGGGCACACGAGACTCAACCCTTGATATCTTGAAGCACTTTATGAAAGAAGAAGTACGGA
The DNA here is from genome assembly GCA_019671005.1 of Hibiscus mutabilis. Taxonomy (NCBI): domain Eukaryota; kingdom Viridiplantae; phylum Streptophyta; class Magnoliopsida; order Malvales; family Malvaceae; genus Hibiscus; species Hibiscus mutabilis. Next base: position 32,974,343 of record CM033733.1, on the reverse strand, counting down.
CTGAACATGGTCGAAAGAATCAGGAATGAGGTAGAAAAAAAAGTGGGAAGAAAGATTTCGCCTCATGGAGGAAAAATTTAAAGCGTTACAATCAAATGAAGAATCGGAAATGACGCTAGCGACCTAAGTCCAGTGTCCGATCTTGTCTGTCGCCAAAATTCAAAATGCGAGTTCGATAAATATGATGGAACCACATGTCCTTCTCGCACACATAACGATGTATTGTAGAAAAATGGCGGCTTACCATAAAGATGAAAAGCTCTTGATCCATTGTTTCGGGATAGTCTAACTGGAGCGGCGTTACGTTGGTATACTCGGTTAAGCAAAGCGAATGTTAAAACATGGAAAGATCTGTCTAAAGCATTTCTTGAGCAATACAAACATGTAATGACATGATCCCTAGCAGAATTATGTTAGAAAATATGGGGCGAAGTCCAATGAAAGCCTGCGACAATATGCCCAAAGTGTGGAGAAGTGGCGCCCAAATCCAGCCACATATCCCGGAGCATGAAATCACGCCATTATTTGTCAATACTACGAAAGGGGCATTCTTTGATCGCCTCATTAATAACACAACACAGTGTTTTGCCGACTTGATCGGGGACTGGGAGTCTCTCGAATCGCAATTAAGAGCGGCGTAATTGATGGTGGGGAAGGGTCTCGAAAGTACAACAAGAGAAATGAAGTAAACACCACCAGCACCTATATACGCCTTGAAGAACTTCACAGTCTCACAGCCACAAGCACACTGTGGGAAAAACACAAAATTGAATCAAAGAGATGAGAGAGTCACGAGAAAAAAAGAAAGAGAAGAGAACTTTCACTCCCCTACCTGTTTCGTACTCAGAACTTTATTCCCAGTTATATGAAGCAGACCTGGTCCGGCCATACATCGTTACTCCTGTCAATCCACCCTTCCCGCCTTGGTATAATCCAAGCGCACATTGCGACTATCACGGCGGTACCCCTGGATATCCCACTGAGAACTGTCTTGCCTTCAAAAAGCTTGTATAGAACTTAATCGATTCTGGGATATTGAAGTTTAAAGAGCCGAGTGTAGCCAACAACCCGCTACCTAATCATGGGAGCAGAGGGGTAAATGTCACAGAAGAATGCTTTACTAGGAGGATAAAGGATGACGTGTCAGAAATCAAGTCTCCTTTACGGTGGGTATTTCAACAGTTGTGCATGGCTCGTGTGATCAACAAAGGCATGATAATAAGGCAGGAGGAATGTGGAAAGTATTGCGAATTCCATCAGACTGAAGGGCATGATATCCAAGAATGTGACGAGTTCAAGAAATTGGTGCGGAAGTTGATGAATGAAAAACAAATTGAATTCTTTGAGGAGCCCATGGGGAAGGGATCAGACGTACACATGACAGATAGCCCCAAAACTAGATACGGGAAGGATAGACCTTTTATCATCTCTCCCAGAACAGGGAATGCAGGTGTCTCCCAAGGAGAAACCAGCAAAATAAGTCCCAAGATCATCATTCCAAAGCACCATCTCCATTCCCATTCAAAGATATCGACAAATTCCCTGGAATTATCTTTGTAAATGTGACCACGCCCAAAAAATCAGAACACAAACAGTAAAAGAGCCTACGTTTGGAAGACCAACAAAGCGTAACGATGTGAAGCGTTGGTGAGGCAGGCCATTTCACAAGGAGCGGCTGATGTTATTCCTCCGAGGCTTTGAAAGTGGCTGAAAAAGATAGGGGAAGAGTACAGTGATTAGCCCTACGCAGATATTTGGAGAAGAACCTCCCAAAAGATAAATGAACCGGTAACTGAGGCCCAGGCCAAAGAATTTCTAAAGTTCTTGAGACATAGCGAGTACAGCGTAGTGGAACAACTACGAAAACAACCGGCCAGGATCACAGTGCTGGAATTACTCTTGAGTTCAGAGAAGCATCGGGAGACGCTATTGAAAGTCTTTGAATCAAAACTTTTTTGCCCCAGGACATTTTCGTAACAAACTGGACATGATAGTGGGGCATATTACGCCTATAATCATATCACATTCAGTGATGATGAGATCCCGGAGGGAGGAATGGGGTCTACCAAAGCCCTTAACATCACTACCCACTGCAAAGGGTATGTATTACCAGGAGTACTGATCGACAACGGGTCAGCATTGAATGTCTTGCCTATGGTAACCCTGCAAAAATTACCAATAGATGGTTCGCACCTAAAGCCCTGCCACAACTCGGTAAGAGCCTTTGATGGTACGTAAAAAGGAACAATGGGGAAAATTGAGGTGCCCCTATTGATCGGACCAACTGAATATGTGATCGATTTTGTGGTGATGGACATAAAGCCATCTTACAGCTGCTTGTTGGGAAGACCGTGGATCCACTCCGCAGGAGTTGTCCCCTCATCATTGCATCAAAAATTAAAATTTGTAGTTGAAGGCAAATTGGTCACAGTAGAGGCAGAGCATGAATTTGTTGCTTCGGTAACATCAGATACCCCCTACATTCAAAATGATGAAGATGCTGCGGAATGCTCGTTCCGAGCATTGGAACTAGTAAATGCCACATTCGTTTCAGAGGGAAGCCGGATCCCCTACCCCAGGTTATCTAATTGTACCAAGATGACCGTCGCAGAAACTCTGGGCCGATGAGCCAAAATAGGAAAAGGGCTGGGGAAGAAATTACAAGGAAACCTGAGACCCATCAATATGATAACCAAGAAGGATCATTTCCGGCTGGGCTACCAACCAAGTGTCTAACAGAAGAAAGAGGAATATAAGAGGAAGGAGGAGCAAAGAAAAGCCAGATCTAAAGGAGAAGACATTCTGTAGAGGTCGATGTCCTTTCCTAGTTCGAAAGCCATTTTCGTCTCCGGAGGGTTCTACCAGCCAGGTCAAGATATTGGAGAGGCAATAAAGAAAAATGATGAACTTAACCATGAGGAAATACTCAGTAAATCATTTGAGGGGATGTACATCAACATGATAGCTGAAAAGGACCGAGGCAGCAAAATGTTGACCAACATCCGCCCTTGCCATCCCGAGGAAACACTCGATAACTGGAGCTGCATTGATCTACCTGTAGTTTTTAGGAATAGATCAGAGTAATGCTCCGAATCAACCTTTTATTTTTGCCCATAGACAATGGGGATCTCTTGTATGGGGCACCTATTTTAACTTTTTGATTGAAATGAAAATATCCCCACTTTCTTAAAAATGACCAAAGTCTCATTTATTCCATTCATGCATTCTTCATATTCATTCCCTTCATGTAAAGCCGTCTCTTTCCCAATACAATTCATTCTCATTTAATGCAGGTCGCTCATGATTGACGATATGAATGATACCGGATCCAATCCTGGAGTAAATTTCGAATGCCCTGAGGTCTCAGAGGAAATTGAGGAAGGATATGATGAAATAGAAATTGAGGTCCCGGAAGAGTTAAAGAGAATGGTGGACGACGAAGAAAGGAAGATTATGCCCCACCAAGAAGAAACAGAAATTGTCAACTTGGGGACTGAAGAAGAGAGAAAAGAAATAAAAATATGAACGACTATTTCCTCAAAAAACAAGCATGAACTGATAGCCCTACTTCAGGAATTCAAGGATGTCTTCGCCTGGACCTATCAAGATATGCCAGGGTTGAATATCGACATAGTGGTGCACAAATTGCCAACAAAATCGGAGTGCAAACCAGTACAGCAAAAACTTCGGAGAATGAGACCAGATATGTTGTTAAAGATCCGAGAAGAAGTGAAAAAACAATTTGATGCTGGATTCTTGGAGGTAGCCAAATACCCCGAATGGGTTGCAAACATTGTACCAGTACCAAAGAAAGACGGGAAAATTCGTATGTGTGTAGATTATAGGGATCTGAACCGAGCTAGCCCTAAAGACAACTTTCCTTTGCCACATATTGACACGCTGGTTGACAACACCGCAGGACATTCATGGTTTTCCTTTATGGACGGCTTCTCAGGGTACAACCAGATAAAGATGGATCCTAACGACATGGAGAAAACCACATTCATAACCATGTGGGGCACTTTTTGTTATCAAGTGATGCCGTTTGGGCTAAAGAACGCAGGGGCAACATACCAAAGAGCAATGGTGACTCTTTTCCATGACATGATGCACAAAGAAATAGAAGTATACGTGGATGATATGATTGCCAAATCCCGAACAGAGGAAGAGCACCTACAGAACTTGAGAAAACTATTCCAAAGACTACGGAAGTACCAACTGAGGCTCAATCCTGCCAAGTGTACCTTCGCCGTTACTTCTAGAAAACTCTTAGGGTTCGTAGTAAGCAGAAGAGGGATTGAGATTGATCCGGATAAAGTGAAAGCCATCCAGGACCTTTCACCACCCCGCACGCAGAAGGAAGTCCGCGGTTTCCTGGGGAGGCTGAATTATATCTCTCGTTTCATTTCCCAATTAACCAACCAATGCGACCCGGTTTTCAGACTTCTTAGAAAAAATAATCCTGGCGTGTGGGATGAAGAATGTCAAAAAGCCCTAGAAAAGATCAAAAGGTACCTAACAAATGCTCCAATTTTAGTCGCACCAGTACCTGGTCGACCACTAATTCTCTACTTAACAGTCTTCGAGAATTCAATGGGATGCGTACTGGGGCAACACGATGAGTCAAGAAAAAAGGAACAAGCCATCTATTACCTAAGCAGGAAATTCAATGATTGCGAAACGCGGTACCCGCCAGTGCAGAAACTGTGTTGTGCTCTAGTTTGGGCTACCAAGCGGCTCAGGCAGTACATGTTGTACCATACTACCTGGTTGATATCCAAGCTAGACCCACTAAAGTTCCTAATGGAAGCGCCAGCACTAACGGGAAGGATGGCCCGATGGCAGATGCTCTTATCCAAATTCGACATCGTATATGTTAATCAGAAAGTCGTAAAGGGGAGTGCCATAGCGGATTTCCTAGCTAGTCGTGCTTCGGATGACTATGAGACATTGAACTTTAGTTTCCCAGACGAAGACTTGATGTGCATTACAACCGAAGAAGAGATTTCAGATGATAAGTCATAGAAACTTTACTTCGATGGAGCCTCCAACGCCCTCGGACATGGGATAGGGGCAGTGCTAATTTCACCTGAGGACGTCTATTATCCTTTCACCAGCAGATTGGAATTCTTCTGCACAAACAATATAGCTGAATACGAAGCTTGCATCATGGGACTGAACTCAGCCATCGAGAGAAAGGTTAAGGAACTTCGAGTGTTCGGAGATTCGTCCTTAGTCATTTACCAATTGCGAGGGGAATGGGAAACTAGAGACCCGAAGTTGGTCAAATATCACGAATTGATCCAAGAACTCGTCAAAGAGTTCGAAAAGGTCAGCTTCAATTACCTGCCCGGAGAAGAAAATCAGATGGCAGATGCATTGGCAACCTTGGCATCCATGTTTAAAACAAACACGGGGGCAGAAATGAAGCCCATTGATATGCAGACGTTTGAAAAGCCTGCTCATTGTTGTAAAATACAGGAAGAGATTGACGGAAATCCATGGTACTATGACATCCTGCAATATGTCAAGCGAAAGTATCCGAAGGGTAAACGACAATGATGTAAAAGCGCTCGAGAAAAATGGCAACAAAATATGTCCTAGATGGGGAAATCCTATATAGGAGAAGTCATGATCAAACATTCTTTGAGATGTGTGGATGCCCGGGAGGCGAAGGAAATCTTAGCTGAAGTACATGACGGGATACGGAACGACGCCAACGGGCTGTCTATAGCCCGAAAAATTATGAGATACGGTTATTTCGGTTGACCATGGAGGAGATTGCATCGATTACGCCAGAAATGCCACAAATGCCAAATTTACGCCGACAAGATTCATGCACCCCATTGCCTTTACACACCATGAATTCTCTGTGGCCTTCGCGCAGCATGGGGTATGGACGTCATCAGGCGAGATCCATCCGAAAGCCTCCAATGGGCACCGTTTCATTTTGGTCGCCATAGACTACTTCACTAAATGGGTAGAGGCAGCGTCTTACGCCAATATCACCAGGACTACAGTTTGTAAGTTCTTAAAGAAAGAAATTATTTGTCGATACGGATTGCAGAGAGGATCATCACCGACAACGCCTAATCGAACAACAAAATGATGAAGGACGTGTGCACTCAATTCAAAATAACACACCATAATTCCACAGTCTATCGTCCTAAAATGAAATGAAGCGGTGGGAAGCAAAGCAAACAAGAATATAAAGAAGATCATAGCGAAGACTACGGATACCTACAAGGATTGGCATGAGAAGTTGCCTTTTGCCCTTTTCGCCTATAGGACGTCCATTCGCACATCAACAGGGGCAACACCCTACTCCTTGGTGTATGGTACCAAGCAAGACTCCCAATTGAGGTAGAAATTTCGTCCCTCGTGGTCTTAAACGAAGTAAAACTGGAAGAAGCTGAATGGGTGCAGGCGGACTCGACCAGCTAAATCTCATTGACGAAAAAGACTAAAGGCCATTTGTCATGGTCGGATGTACCAAAAAGCGGATGGTGCAAAGCTTACAACAAAAAGGTGCGCCAAGAGAATTCAAAGAAGGGGATCTGGTACTCAAGAGAATCCTCTCTATCCGAAAGATTCTCGAGGAAAATGGATGCCCAATCTGGGAAGGACCGTGACGTCGTAAAAAGGCATTCTCGGGAGGAGCCACGATCCTATGAGAAATGGACGGGGACAAGCTGAAAAATCCCGTAAATTCTGATGCCGTCAAGAAATACTATCTCTAAAAAAAAATTAGAGAGCTCAGGACAAAAACCCGAAACCGGGCGTCTTGAAGCAAAGGAAGGACTCGAGTTGAAAACCCGCAAAGGGCGGCTCGGGTAAGTTGAAAAGTTGAATATCCGAAGAGAAGGGTATCTTCATGAACATTGTGAAGAGAAGGCTTGAGCAAAAAAATTCTACACGGTTGATGTGGTCATGTATCATTCATATCGAAGATAATGAGGGATCTTGTATTTTCATACTTAACTCATGTGTGTCATACCTTTCTTTTTAAGATATCTCGAAGCCCTTAATCGTAATAAAACCGTGTTTTTGAGCATCCATTCCTGGCCTTCTTGTCAATTTCAGTCAAATAAGATAACATAGGCTTATAATGAAACAATTACTATGATTTAACCTTGAAAATGCAGGTGATCAAAGAAAACGATGCTAACTCCGTCCTCCAGTTCCCTACATAATGGCTAGGGAAGTTGAGAAGCTTTAAACAACCAGGTAGGATGACCAATGGCACATTTCCTATCTATTCAAGGAAGGCACACGAGATAACAAAAGAGATCTCTTGGGTGAAAACCAGAAGGGCACCCTTAAAAAAACTCTCTTTAAAGTGAAAACCCGAAAGGGCGCTTTAAAATTCCAAATCATAATTGGAGAAAAAGAAAGGTTGAGATGGTTGAACCTGACAGTGAGGCGGAGTATCGATGCCTGTAAAAAAGGAGAAAGCGAACATCAAGATCAAATCAGGATCAAAACAAGCCCACCAAGATATTGACTCTCATACATCATGAATAGTCAGGCATCACTAGGATTAGGAGCATGTCAATTCATTCATTTGTCATAGCATTTTGTTTTCATCTCAGACAGGTATCTGCAGATCCAAAGAAACATCGAGGGTCATCACGGTGTGAATCCCAAATGAGAAGACAATGTTTTTACATACAAAAGGCACATGTTTTCAAGCTCTAGAGAGAGGTTCTATATAGGAAGAATCCTCCTCTTCGAGGCTTCAGAAGCTGAAAAGTTCTATATAGGAAGGACTGACAGCTCCAGGGTGAAGACTCGCAGTTCTATATAGGAAGGACTCCCAGTCGAAGGAATTCACCCATGACACGCAAGATTATATAGGAAATCCTGCTATGTCGAAAGCAAAGAGTTCTATATAGGAAGGGCTCCTAGCTTCAATGTCTTAGAGTGAAAGATTCTATATAGGAAGAATTCGTAACTCCAAGATTTCAGACGCCAAAAGTTCTATATAGGAAGGACTGATGGCTCCAAGGTGAAGACTCGCAGTTCTATATAGGAAGAACTCCCAGTCAAAGCAATTCATCTATGACATAGGGTTATATAGGAAACCTGTTGTGTCGAAAGCGAAGAGTCTTATATAGGAAAGGCTCCGAGCTTCATTGTCTTAGAGTGAAAGGTTCTATATAGGAAGAACCTGTAGCTCTGAGATTTCAGACGCCAAAAGTTCTATATAGGAAGGACTGACGGCTCCAGGATTTGAAGACTAGCAGTTCTATATAGGAGGAACTCCCAGTCGGAAGAATCCATCAGTGGCGCAAAAGGTTTTATATAGGAGAAACCAGCGTTGAAAGCAAAGAGTTCTATATAGGAAGGACTCCAAGCTTTATTGTCTCAAAGTGAAAGGAAGGACTCATAATTCGGGATGTCAGAGCGAAGGGTTCTATATAGGAAGAGCATGTAGCTCCAAGATCGGAAGGTGACGAAGCTCTATATAGGAAGAACTTACGAGCCTGAAGATTCAGCCAAGGAAGAGCGGAGATGTCCAAAAGAATTCATTTTTTCAAGGCTACAAACAGGGAAGTTTGATAAAAATGAGTGCTTATGAATCTTTGCTTTGTTTCCCATTCCATGAGAACAAGCAAAGAGGGGCAACTGTAATCACTCATTTTCACTTGTAAATATATTAATATTGCATGTATATTTATTATATGAATGTTACTAATATAAGGTGGTGTGTGCATGTATAAGCTATGTATACGTATTAGGGGTGTATGTATGTCGCGTATGTATCTAGAGTATGAGCGTATTTGATTAATATATAGATGTTATGTTAATTATATGTATGATTATACGTACGTATACTAGAATATTATATTAATTAATGATTGTATAATATAAGTATACATTTTCGTATGTATATGTATTGTTGTTATATTATTATTATTATTATTATTATTGGGCTGACAAAATGAAAAGAATTAAATATATTAAACCCAAATAAATTTACAGTCCAAGTTCAAGTCCAATTACAAGGCCCGGTTGGCCCAAATCTAAATCTTATCTAATTACAATGTGCAGGTAACTGTGGGCCGTTGGATCAAGATCTGATCCAACGGCCACGATGCAACCAGGAAGTCAAAAATATCTGCCAGGCGCGTGTTCCACACGTATGGACCGTTCGAGTGCCACGCGCGGACGCTTTAACATCCTACGCGCGCATAAGATCCACGCGTTCTGACTCCTCGACTGCGGAGCTCCACGTGGCGAAATCTGAAGCCGTCTCATCAAATCGAGGCTTCATCCAGGCCGATCGTTCTTCAAGCCATCTCGACCGTTAGATCAGATCTGATCTAACGGCCGAGAACGCGTCTGGCCGCTGGCAGAATGCCCATATCGCCACCGCGCCGATATTCAGTCCCCGTGTTCAGAATATGCCCAAGACAACAAGCAAAAGTGTCAGTTCAGATCTGAAAAAGCAAGATGCAACTTGCAACAAAACAGAGACAATAATATATATGAAACGGGAACTTTTGTAACGAAAAAAAGAGGGTGGTAACAAAAAAAAGAGAGAACAGAGATCTTGTAGAAAATAAAAAAATTGTAACCAGTCAAGTGATAATCAAAAGACAATCCAGTGGTAAACACTTGTCTCTTTTTCTTACTTGTTTTCTTTACATGCATATACGAAATAGAACAAAAAACAGAAACAAAAAAAAAGAGTAGTCTTACCGGCGTTGTTTGTGGGTCTTCCCTTCCGCAGTGATAAGCCTTTCGGCTTCTACAAGCCAGATCTGGTGAACTAAAGGGAGGAGAAGACCCTTTGTAGTTTTGTTTTGGTCTAAAAAATATTTCTTTTTGGTTCGTATTTCCTAGATCTAGGGCGAATAGTGGTATATCCTCTGAATCCAACCTAGGATTCGTATTGAGGACGAAAAAGGGGTTGTTTTGGTGTATTTTGGAGGCTCGCCGGCGCCGGTTAGCGGCGGCCGGCGGCGGAGAATACGGCGGCCGGCCGCCGGATTCTGGGTTTTATAAGAACAAACGAGAGAAAAAGAAGAACACAGGCTATATGAAAACTGAAGAAATGAAACGAATGGCCAAAAATTTGGTTTCGGCCTAAAAAGAGGGTTTATATAGGTGTTTTTATTTTGCTAAATGGGTAAATTACAAACTTAATCCCACCGCGTTTTCAATATTTTCATTTTTGTCTTGCCGCATGGTATAATCACAATCCCAGTCCCCCTGATATTTCAAAAGGTTACAATCTAGTCCCTAAATTACACCGAATCAGTTTCTGAATGGTAAAATTACACCCTTAACCATCCCGCGTTTTTTAATTTTTCATTTTGGATCTGCCCCTTGGTCTAATTACAATTCTGGTCCTTTTAGGTTTTGTTTGTTTCGCAATTTCGTCCCTAAATTACATATTATTGTTCTTTAATTTATGCCATTGACTTTTGTTTTTCTTTCATTTCAGTCCTGTATTCTTTGTAAATATTCATGTTCGTGTTATAATCGTATATATATATTGATAATCTATTATTTTATTTTATGTCCTTCATATATGACTCGTAGTTTATGTTTATATGTATGTATGTGTTAAAAATGGTAGTCATGTTTTTTATCCGGTTACTCGTATTAAAGCATGCTATGTTCTATCTGACTCGTAAAACAGCATGTTCTTGTATTTTTGTACACATTGTATGTTTCCTTGGCTTTTAGGTTACGTGTTAGTATGTCTTCTTTATTGTATAATATATTGTTCATATATGTTGAAATATGTTTTATTAATAACATGTATGTCTTTTTAAATATTTGATCGTCTACATATAACGTAATTATTCCTGCATTGTTGTTCTAACTTGTTAAAGTTGTTTTTATTTATCATTTAGAATAATATGTATGTATGCATGTTTTAATCTAGTATATGATTTATTAGATTAGTATCTTATTATGTGAATATCTACTGTCTTTAAATTATCTGTCATGTTTTATATTTTTGCCACTAAGATTGCATATGATTTATAACTCGTTAATGCGGAGTCCTTTTATCCGAGCGTAGACGGGGCCAGTATCAAGCGTAGTGATAGTGGTTGGGCGTTTATTCTCGGGTAACGGGATCCTTAATATATATTCGCAATTATGAACGAATTTTAAAATAATCGTCACTCTAATCCGGAAAATCCAATATTAATAAAGCGGTAATTATTAAAGTACCAATTTTGGGCGGTGTAGGGGTGCTAATCCTTCCCCATCCGTAACCGACTCCCGAACCCTGTCTTTTTGAATCTCTGGTTTTATGGTGTCCGGCCTACCTAAGTGGCCGGTGGCGACTCCATTTTTTTTAAAAATGCGGTTTTTTTAAAAAAACCCCACGGAATAAATATTTTATATCCGAAAAATTCATAAACACCTTTCAAAAACACCTTAAAAAAGCCACGTTTTTTTTAGCGATAAAAAATGAAAAAAGGACATCGCTACAATTCTCAATTATGAAAACACTACTTCCTTTAATTTTTAAAGAGATGTAATCTAGAGTCATAAGGAGTTTTAAACAGGGATGGCATCAACATTGTCAAATTTCTTTAACACCTTCTCAAAATAGAGAATTTTTTCTTAAAAGAAAAAATCTTTTTTTTCTATTTTTAGGTAACCTTAACTCCTAATATCACATTAATCTCTTTCAAGTGTGATTAGACACTATGGATTCTAGTTTATCATAACCTGAACTTATCCAGAAACTAGTACCAATTTTGAACATTATAGCTTCACTATAGGTTTTCTGATCCTTATCTAACAGGAAAGTTGAGCTATAGGTTCATATTTAGAGTCTAAAACACTTATTTCTGTAATAAAGAAAGTCTATAAAATTTGGTCTAAAGGTAGTAGCTACCTTTTATCTTTTACTTCTTCTAGGCTCTAATTCAAACTCTAGAGTATCCTTGGCAGAAGTACTATAAAAAAAGACATGATTCTCTTAGTGTGTTACAACCCTTAATCTAGGTTTCTTTGGAGGAAATGAGTACTCACAGCAGTCCTAGATTCACAAATTTGAGAAATTATGTAAATACATGAACCAATATGGCACTATATGTAGCATACCCTACAAACACTGCATCAACGATTTTAGGTTCAATAGAGGTTTCCTTAAATTCAGGCTAAACCACTTTTTCCAGATACCCCTACACTTTCAGGTAATGCAAACATGTTGCACAGTTCGTATAGAGTATAGTCTAATTTTATGAGGTACTCAGTTTAATACATGATTAACCGAGAATGGCTTTCTCTTTAAAACTTAAGAATTTATTATCTCGTCTTAAAGTTTTATTTTTTCCTTCTTAATAATTTTATACAAAAAAATTTAAACGAAAGTTTTTTTTCTCTGAATTGTGTTATTCTTCTCACACACCTCTTTTTGAAAATTAGACCATATTTATTACCTCTACCGAATCTAAAACGTTTTATTCTCCTATCTAGCTGATACTCAACTTCTTTCTTTAAGAAAAAAGTTCTCAGCTTTACTTTTAATCCAATGAGATAAACCTTTGTGTATCTAGAAAAAAATATCTAAAAAGGTGATGTAATAGTGTTTTCCTTCCTTATCCTCACAGTTTCTAAAGTTCGCAAGATCAGAATGTATAAAGGAGTTCAGATCTAAATTTAGAAAACCGTCTTCAAGAAGGTTTAGTATGCTTTAGCTTCTAAACAAAACTCATATTTTGTTAAAGCTATTAATTTTCTAGATTAGTTATTATTTTAGTTCACTTGACCTAATCTAGCATGCCATACCACAAAAAAATTATTTAATCTTTATATGTCAAAATATGCATTTTTTATTTTACTCAATCATACTAAAGTAATGACATTTTAAAGACATTTCAAATTTCTCTAAAGAGAATTTTATAAGGAGATTTCAATACATTCCATGTAAATATAATTTTTCTTCATTCTTAATTCTATTATGAAGAGAATGATTCTCAAATTAATGGCTACAGAACACTTTTGAGTAGCATAAATGTCTTATTAAATTCTCTTCATATTATTTTAAAGAGACTATAAATTTTCATCTACTATGACTCAACAGAATCTTTCTTAGAAAGATTATTAATTTGTTATTCTAACTTTTGCACTAAGTTAGAAAAAGTTATTGATTAGTGCTTAAATTATGCATTCTTCTATCTCAAATTACTCCTTGATTGGTTGTTTTAAGTTGTTAATGTGGGCATTTTTGTTCGCTTTCCATGTAAGACAGTAGATTCCATGAATGTTGCTTAAACTGCTGGAATTGTACAATTTTTGATTTTCTGGATTCATGGCTGGATTAGTGGGCATCAATCTGGGCATGAAAGTCTGACTAGGCGCCACGTCAGTGGCTTCTAAAAGACGACCCGTCAGCAGCAATGATAGTTTATCAGCCGCATATCAGATAACTTATCAGCCGGATTTTAAATTCAAACTTTGGAATTATCTTTTGTAATTAATTTAAATAATTTAGGATTTATCTCTTATCTCTTTAGGGTTATTTTTAGGGTTTTAGGCTGCTATAAATACCCCATTTGGGCAAACTCAAAAATCATTCTCATTCTCATTCATAGCTTTGTTTCTACTTTTAGAGTTTTATAAAGTTCTTTCTTTTCTTTGTTCTTGCTTTAAGTTTTTTTATTTATTTTTATTTTATAATGCTAAGTATGATTTTTCCCATAATCATACTTAGCTAAGTTTTCCATAGCCAAGGGCTAAAGCAATGGCTCAATTCCAACGTAAGGATTGAAAAGCACTTAAACAATTTCGGGTATCTCTATTAGTTTTCTAAACTTAATTTCAAAATCAAAATGATTTCAAAACCAAAGATTGACGTTGGTCAGGATGTTGTTTTGGTTAAATGTGTGGGAGGAAGGATCAGCTAGTGAAGCACATTCGACTTCCTGGGAACACACTTAGCAAATTTGTTTGCTAAGAGGAAACTGAGATCGGAATCAGTTATTATTGAAACAACGTAGTCTGAGTCGGCTTACTTATTTATTTTTGATCTACAACATTGTTGTTGATTAGATCAATTTCCAAAATCGATATCAAAGATGGCACTTGGTATTCGGTATACAAGGCATAGTCACAAGGATTGATCCTTGAAGACGAGTAACCGACGTGAACCCCGAAGTGAAAAATCCTTTTTCCAATGATCCGAGGAAACTGAGTCAAAGCAAAAGCTTGAGGCTAATCTTTAACATATTTAATCCACTTCCTAAATTTTGTCTACAATCTCTTATTATTTTTACTTAATTCACAAATCTCCACCATACTTAAATATTATTCAACTTTCTTCTTGGTTTACCGATTGAACAAACATAAATCAGGAAGTTCTCTTAGTCCCTGTGGGATCGACCCTTACTTCTCTTTTACTACGTTTGAATTCCTTTATTTATTACTTGAGGCTCCTTTGCTGGGGACTACGGCAAAGTTACTGATTATATTTGTTTGATTTATGACCATGAGGAATCTGGGAGAACAAGCAGAATATAACCCAGAGATCGAAGCATACGCCCGAAGACTACACGCCCAAACACTTCAGGAGAAGAAGCAAAGACAGCGACAACAACAACTAGAACAAGATTTAGAAATAGCATATGAAGCAGAATCACACTTCGACCACACAACCGAAGAACCAGTTTCAATGGGAGACAACGACCAAACTATTTGACAACTGACTGCGACCCCTAATGATAATCAGCTGATGTGCATAACATTCACGAATAGCGAGACACTATTCGCTCTCAAGACTGGCTTAATACACTTTTTACCAACCTATTTACGGTTTGCCAAGTGAAAATCCATATAAACATCTAAAGGAATTTCACATGGTTTGTTTAAGCACAAAACCCAGGGAGTTTCTGAATATCAAATAAAACTTCGCGCCTTTCATTTTTCTCTAGCTGATATTGCTAAGGATCGGCTATTTGATTTACCCTCCAACTCGGTTTCAACTTGGACTAACATGGCTCGCCTTTTTCTTGATAGGTTTTTCCCAGCAGCTAAGGCAAGCAAGCTAAGGTGAAGTATCCTGAGTATCCGATAAAAGGATACTGAATCTTTATATGACTACTGGGAGCCTTTCAAAAAGATATGCGCAAACTGTCCGCAACACGGATTGTTTGAACAAACGTTTCTCCAGTATTTTATGAAGGATTAACACCCATAGACAAGAAAGTGGTAGACGCAGCAAGTGGAGGAGCTCTTGTTAACATGACTCTGACGTTGGCAAGAATGTTAATATCTACTATGGCTGCCAACTCGCAATGATTTCACCCTTCAAGTGAACCATCTCGACGGATTCACGAGGTAAGTACGGTTTCGCTAGAAAACAAAATTGATAAATTAGCTGATATTGTTCAATCTCTTGTTGTAGATAAAAGAATTGCAGCCAGGCTTTGCGGGATATGTACGAGTTCAGAGCATCCGACGGACTACTGTCCAATTATACAAGAAGATGACACTGCGCAAGTGAATGCCATAGGAAATTTTCGAAGAACTCCACAAAGACAATACAAACCCAATTCCAACTCGTATAATCCAGGTTGGAAAAATCATCCGAACTTCAGTTATGCTCAAAATCAAAGGCAAAGTCAACCATATCAGCAGAGACAACCCACTCAACAACAATATCAACAACCGAAGTCATCATTGGAATCCATCATTGAACGGTTGGGAGTATCCCAAAAAAAGTTTCAAAATCGCACTGATTCTCACCTACAAGATTTGGACAAAGAAATGACCCAGTTAGCTCAAACCATGGGGAGACTAGAGTCGTAGGAAAGACTTCCTTCTCAAACATAGTTAAATCTGAGAGAGAATGTTAGTGCTATCACCCTCCGAAGTGGAACTGTTGTCACACCTGAAGTCCCAAAAGAGAATGTCATGTGGTCCAAGAAAGAAAAGGAAAAGCCACCATTCGACGTCCAAAGTACATCTTCATCACCGCCACCACCTCCTCATTCTCATGAAATCGCACCATCCTTCCCATCAAGATTGATAAGGCATGACAAGAGAGCCGAAGAGAAGGAAATATTAGAGGTGTTCCAAAAAGTACATGCAACATACCTCTCTTAGAAGTAATCTGACAAGTGCCAATGTATGCCCAATTTCTAAAGGAGCTTTGCACCACAAAGAGGAAGCTGACTGGCCACGAGAAGGTAAATCTGGGAGAACATGTCTCAGCAGTATTTCAGCGAAAGCTTCCACCAAAGATGAAGGACCAAGGTATTTTCGCTATACCTTGCAAAATAGGAAATGTTTTAATTAAACGTACAATGTGCGACTTAGGAGCTTAAATTAACGTTATGTCTCTTTCTGTTTATAAAATGATTACTAACTAACCTTTGGAGGAAACAAGAGTAACTATCCAGTTGGCTGATCGTTCTATTATCTATCCGAAGGGAGTACTTGAAAATGTCTTAGTGAAAGTCGATGTTTTGATTTTTCCTGCCGACTTCTATGTCATCGACATGGAAAACGATAGGACGAACACTTGCTCTGAGGTACTTTTAGGTCAACCCTTCCTAAGCACCGCACATACAAAGATTGATGTAAGAATCGGTATATTAACAATGGAATTTGATGGTGAGGTCGTAGAATTTGACGTTTATAAAGCGATGAAATACCCATATCAAATTGAAAGAATTAATTATGTCGATATTATTGATCCTTTAGTTGATGAATTTGTTGAAACTAATTTCAATAATTTTTACAGGGGTCTTAAACTTTGTCGCCAAGAAGAAGAAAGAGAGTTTTAACATATTTTTTCTATGAATTCTGACTTATTTTTATCTCCCTCTAAAACTAAAATGTTACATTCTGTTTTGCAGCCTCTAGAGATAGAACTAAAACAGTTGCCAGAGCACTTGAAATATGCCTTTTTGAGAGAAAATGAAACCTTACCGGTGATCATCTCAAACAAATTGTCCGAAGAAAAAGAGAATGCACTAGTGAAGGTATTGCGCATACACAAGGAAGCCATATGATGGACTATTGTCGATATTAAGGGACTTAGTCCTTCGACTTGTATGCATAAGATTAAAATGGAAGAAGTAGCGAAACCCTCTAGACAAGGACAACGCTATTTGAACCAACCAACGATGGAGGTAGTAAAAAAGGAGATACAGAAACTCCTTGATACAGATGTAATCTATCCTATTTCTGACAGTGACTGGTAAGTCCAATTCACGTGGTACCTAAAAAGACCGGAGTGACAGTGGTCCAAAATTTCGAAGGAGAGTTAGTTCCAACGCGTGTACAAAATGGATGGAAAAGTCTGTATCGACTACAAGAAGTTGAACTCTCTCACTAGAAAAGACTATTTTCCTCTTTCCTTTATAGATCAAATGATTGAGAAATTAGCTGGGAAAACCCATTATTGTTGTCTTGATGGTTTTTCAAGTTTTTTCCAAATTCCAGTTGCGCCAGAAGACCAAGAGAAAACAACTTTTACTTGCCCGTTCGATACATTTGCATATCGACGGATGCCCTTTGGCCTTTGTAATACACCGGACACTTTCCAGAGATGTATGCTGAGTATTTTTTCTGACTATGTGGAGAAGGGCATTGAAGGCTTCATGGATGATTTTACGGTATACGGTAGTTCGTTTAATGAGTGTCTTAGTAATTTAACTAATGTGCTTAATAGATGCTAAAATTTAATCTTGTTTTGAATTATGAAAAATGCCATTTTATGGTTGATAAAGGATTAATTTTGGGACATATTGTGTCATCTAATGGAATTGTCATTGATAAGGCCAAGACCAATATTATACGCTCACTACATTACCCCACAACTATGAGGGAAGTTCGTTCTTTTCTTGGCCATGCAGGTTTCTATCAAAGATTTATTAGAGATTTTTCAAAGCTGGCACGACCGTTGTGTGAGCTGTTACAAAAAGATAAAGTCTCCGACTTTAATCCTGAGTGAAAAAAATCGTTCGATGTACTCAAAGAAAAGTTGACCACGGCACCAATCGTCAAAGCACCAAATTAGGAATATGATTTTGAGCTTATGTGTGACGCATCAAATACGAGCGTTGGAGCTGTTCTTGGACAGAGAATCGACAAAGAACCACATGTTATCGCATATGATTTAAGGACTCTGGACTTAGCTCAGAGAAATTACTCGACAACAGAAAAAGAATTATTTTCTATTGTCTTTGCCTTATAAAAGTTTAGATCATATTTGCTTGGAACTAAAGTGATTGTTTTTTCTGACCATGCAGCTTTAAAATACCTTATGAGCAAAAAGGAGGTGAAGCCAAGGCTTATCCATTGGATCCTGCTTTTACATGAATTTAATTTGAAAATTAAAGACAAGAAGGGAAGCGAGAATCTCGTAGCTGATCACTTGAGTTGTATTCCTATTTCTACAGCCGACCCGCCAATCAACGATAAGTTCCCGAAAGAACATTTGATGTTGGCACAAAAGGTGGTTCCATGGTTCGTAGACATGGTAAATTACTTGGTCACAGGTAAATTACCCTTAGACTTGCCTAGATCTGGAATTAATCGACTAAAGCGAGAGTCTCGATATTATATTTGGGATGATCCTTATTTATGGAAGCACTATTTGAATCAGGTAATTAGGCGATGCGTCGCTAAGGAAGAGGTAAATTCTATCCTAGACTTTTGCCATTCTTATTCATGTGGTGGTCACTTTAGACCAAAGTGAACTGCCCATAAAATTTTGGAATGTGGTTTCCTTTGGCCTACTATATTCAGTGACGCTTACTTATATTGTAAATCATGTGATAAGTGTCAACATGTAGGAAATTTAAGCCGAAAGAATGAATTACCTCAAAATCCGATTCACGTCTGTGAGATTTTTGATGTGTGGGGAATCGATTACATGGGTCCCTTTACTTCTTCATTTGGAAAGTTTTATATCATTCTTGTAGTTGATTATGTTTCTAAATGGGTGGAAGCTAAGGCTACCCAAAATAATGATGCTAGAACCACTGTTAATTTTTTTGAAAAATTCTATCTTTTCCAGGTTTGGCACACCACGAGCGATAATTAGCAATCGAGGAACCCATTTCATCAACAAGGTAATTGACACGCTCATGAAAAAGTTCAGAGTGACTCAAAGAATTTCCACTGCTTACCATCCGTAGACCAACGGACAAGCGGAAGTGTCAAACCGCGAGATTAAAGCAATTCTTGAAAAAAATTGTTAAACTGGATCGTAAAGATTAGAGTCTCAAGTTGACCGACGCGTTGTGAGCATACCGGACGGCTTATAAATGTCATATTAGGATGTTGCTGTATCGACTCGTTTTCGGTAATCCATGCCATTTGCCGGTTGAATTGGAGCATCGAGCCTTTTGGATAGTTAAGCAATGTAACATGGAGATGGAAGCAATTGGAGAAGCGCGAAGCTACACATTCAAGAGTTAGAGGAAATCTGACGAAACGCTTACGATAGCGCTCAAATATTTAAAAAGAATACGCAAGAATTCCACGATCGAAGAATATCCTTTAAATCGTTTACAATTAACCAAAAAGTTTTGTTATTTAATTCAAAACTTAAACTTTTTTGCAGACAAACTTCGATCGAAATGGCTGGGGCCATTTACGATAACTTAGATTTATCCTCATGGCGCAGTGGAGATAGAAGACAGTTCTGGAGCTCGATTTAAAGTAAACGGCCAAAGGTTGAAGTCGTATTATGAGAACGCTCCGGTAGGATTAGCCGAGGAGATCGAATTAGAAGAGCCTACGCTTTAAAAATCGGCTCGTCAAGCTAACGACGTTAAATAAACGCTGGATGAGAGGCAACCCATTTTTAATTTATTTTGTTTATTTCTTTTCGTTACAATTTTTCTTAATTTACTTACTTTCTTTCTATTTTATTTTTGCATTAAATTGTCTGTTATCCCTTGTTGCTGATCGTATTTTGCATCGATTATGTACAGGTTTTCCAAGCATGGAGCAAGTTAGCATCTCCCTTTTAATTGGTGCACTTTAGCCGGCCCCTATTCAAATATTAGAATCAAAATTTGAAAATTCCCTATCATAATCGGTCAAATTTTGACCCAATCTTGTTGCTTTGTGAGATTCTGTGGGCCCCACTTGTGATAAGATATTACAATCCCTCCCAAATTTAATTTTTACGTTTCCCAGACCTAAACTATTACCATTCTTCTTCAGCTGTTCCCTCAACCAGTCGTTCCCTCAACTTTCAACCACCTTTCCTTGCTTCGTCTGTTTCTTTTCCACTCAACAATGGTGCGCACAAGGGATCAAGAACGTCGGCTCCCTCAAACACTGGCACCCATAACACTCGGCGGCCAATGTCGGATGGCACCACCGCAATTCGTGGCCGTGCCAGCGATTCAGACTCACAGGCCACTCCTCCGCCGCCTCCCCCTCGTCGAAGTTGTAGGCAGCAGCAGTAAGTGGCCACCACTCAGCCGAACGACCAGGAACCAGCCCTCGATCACTCAACTGGATGGTCTGTTCGTTCGATGGGCAGCAGCGTGGCTACCTGGTCTTCACGCCGTCAACCACCACGTAGCCAGCCGGCACCGTCATCCCTTTCCTTCTACTACATGTCTTCCGCCGCGTTCTCACAGTCGATGCCAGATGTCACCAATGCTGACCAGCCACGGCAAGGCAGATCCTCAAGGATGTCATCATCGTCCTTCCATTCCATGCACGGTGATGCTACATTTTCCTACCGCATGCATTCGTCTCCGCCGCATCAAACACCCGAGGTAAGTTCTGATTTTATCTTCGTTGCTCCTCTACTAATGTTCCATCCAGTTTTTGGCTTTACAAACACCCTCGGAGCTAATCTTCACACAAACAGCCCGTCAATAAAACAACCAGACTTTAAGCATGGACATCGTTCTGACCAGCCCGCCTCATCCCACTCGAACAATGAACGCCCAGATTCCCCACGATTCGCGGCAAGTTCAGGAAATAATGCCGTTCTGAACGACCACACCAATCAGGAAGAGCGTTTTGAACGCTATTGACGTGGCCGCAAGTATTCGGTGCCAACCGAAGAGGTTTTACATGGCTACTTGGAAGGCCGGTTCCTCGACCCACACAGGACAACAATACGCAGCCGGATGTTAACAAACGCCTGAACTCCATTGAAACCAATATTGCCGAAATCTTATCCTTCCTTCGTCCGGGCACATCTCGTCGAGGACGTAGACGTGGGCCTGGCCGCAATTAGCTCAGGGAGTATTTCATTCCATCTCTTGCATTTTATTTTTCCATAATGGGACATTATGATTAAAGTGAGGGGGTGGAATTAGAAATCAAATTGACATTCACTTATGCTTTGCGATTGAAATTAAGTTGTTTCTTGATTAGAATTGTTGATGATCTTGGTTGCTAGTATCTTGTTTGATTTAATTTCGTTGTATTTCTTTGTGAATTCAATCTTGTTCTTGTTGAATTTAGGATGCATGATAGCATGGCATGACTAATTTATGTAAATTAGCTCCTCACATTGGTTCACTCATTTCGCTCAAATGTTTCGGGTAAGAGAATCGCTCAAGCCTAAACTAATGTGGGCATTTTTGTTCGTTTTCCATACAGGACAGTAGATTCCAGAAATGTTGTTTAAACTGCTGAAATTGTGCAATTTTTGATTTTCTAGATTCATGGCTCGATTAGTGGGCATGAAAGTTTGACTGGGTGCCACGTCAGTAGCTTCTAAAAGACGCCACGTCAGCAGCAACGATAGCTTATCACTCGCATATAAGATAACTTATCAGCCAGATTTTAAATTCAAACTTTGAAATTATCTTTTGTAATTAATTTAAATAATTTAGGATTTATCTCTTATCTCTTTAGGGTTATTTTTAGGGTTTTAGGCTGCTATAAATACCCCATTTGGGCAAACTCAAAAATCATTCTCATTCTTAGTTTTGTTTATCCTTTTAGAGTTTTATAAAATTCTTTCTTTTCTTAGTTCTTACTTTAAGTTTTTTTATTTATTTTTCTTTTATAATGCTAAGTATGATTTTTCCCATAATCATACTTAGCTAAGCTTTCCATAACCAAGGGCTAAAGCAATGGCTCAATTCCAACATGAGGATTGAAAAGCACTTAAACAATTTCGGGTATCTCTCTTAGTTTTCTAAACTTAATTTTAAAATCAAAATGATTTCAAAACCAAAGATTGACGTTGGTCAGGATGTTGTTTTGGTTAAATGTGGGGGGGGAGGATCGGCTAGTGAAGCACATTCGACTTCCTGGGAACACACTTAGCAAATTTGTTTGCTAAGAGGAAACTGAGATCGGAATCAGTTCTTATTGAAACAACGTAGTCTAAGTCGGCTTACTTATTTATTTTTTATCTACAAATTGTTGTTGATTAGATCAATTTCCAAAATCGATATCAAAGATGGCACTTGGGTATTCGGTATACAAGGCACAGTCACAAGGATTGATCCTTGAAGATGAGTAACCGACATGAACCCCGAAGTGAAAAAGCCTTTTTCCAATAATCCGAGGAAAATGAGTCAAAACAAAAGTCCGAGGCTAATCTTTACCATATTTAATCCACTTCATAAATTTTGTCTACAATCTCTTATTATTTTTACTTAATTCACAAATCCCCACCATACTTAAATATTATTCAACTCTCTTCTTGGCTCACTGATTGAACAAACATAAATCAGGAAATTCTCTTAGTCCCTGTAGGTCAACCCTTACTTCTATTTTACTACATTTGAATTCCTTTATTTATTATTTGAGAATAAAGAATTATTTTGACGCGAAAACGACGCGTGTCAGTTATTTAGTCATAGTCTTTTATAAATTGAAATATTAATGCACCAGGTAGGTTTGAAAGAGAGGTGGTGCATGAAGCACGCTTAAATACCAAATCTTTCATTAAACCAATCCTAGACATGCATTATCTTACTATTTTCCAATTTAGATACTTATAAAAGTTTTTCCTTTATTTACGTCTCTTTAAAATTATGTTTTAAAATTTTTACTTTATAAAAGTATTTCATTAAGCATACACATTATGTCGTTTTCCACTCAGGAAATGTCATCTAGCCTTAAAGTACAATATAGTCAAAAACTTGCTTACTGAGTTTACAGACTAGCTAAAAGGCTAAGCATAAATTCATGTTCTTAAAAGCACGAATTAATGGACAATAAGTCTAAATAATCTGACCTCGTAGGTAGAACCATAGTTCCTCAATAAAAATATTAGAGATTTTTCTCTTCCAGCATCATCAGCTTTGTATTTCTCCAAAATTTACAACCGTCCTAGTTCCTTAATAAACTTGTCAAAAGAAATTATTAGTACGACAAATTTCTCGTGTAAATCTAAAATGGTGTTATATGCCCATATGCTTAAATTCCTTCATATATCATGCTTAAAATTATGAGAATCGTTGATTTAAAAATTGAAATCAACTTACCCTTTTAATCTCATAAATATTGAATGAAATTTAAAGTTGAAACAGCTCCCTCCCATTGTCTTTTCAATTTTGCAACATAAATGCAAATAAATTATATTGAAAAGATGTTTATAGCTATAAATGATAATAAAGTTTCATAAATCATCTTCTAAACATTGCATAAAAACAATGCAAACGATTCATTAGTATTATAGCTATAAATATAATAAAATTTCACTCAAATGCATTTAAATTTTACTAAGAAATTATGTTTATATAAAAACATATTTATATCGTGTCCCACATTCTCAAGGAACACATATTTCCTATGCGAATACACAATTCAAAACAGATAGCATTACTAATATTAATTTCCAAAGTAGTAAATGCTAATGGTCCGAAACGGCCCAAAGTAGACTGCAATTGTTCGCAAGATTAATTTAGTGATGCTACTGGTCTGAATTTGTAGAATAATCAACTCCTCACAAAATCCAACAGAATCTAAACCATACTAGCAAGATTCGAACAACAGCCAATAGAAACATCACAATAGATAGGTACATGATATGAGTTTCAAATTAAACATGCGCATTAAAACATGCATGCAAAAGCATGGTTAAAAACATATTAACATACTACATTAATACTCAATATGCAAACTTTAAAGAATAATTAAAGTCTGACATAACAGCTTTGTAACCATTTCTGAGCTTCAAATGTACCATTAAAAGGCTTTTATTATTATCATAAAGAAAAATAACTCCTTTATAATAATAACTCAACAGTATAAATTAAAGTTGGTGCAATTACCCATACCAAGGTTGGTAAGCAGCACACAATAGGATCGGATTGAAATTCCTTTTGATTAATATATCTAACATCCCCATAAACTCAGTACGCGAAATTCAGTCATTTTTAACAACAATGTAAATCTGTTTCTAAATTATTGGAAAAATACTGCAAAACAGGGTGTTAGTACTGACATGATGGAATAATATAAAATAACAAAAAATTAAAATAACCGTATCGTGGATAGAATTCACTGTCTTAGAAACAGATTCGCCTCAACTGGTATAGTTGCTACTATAGGCAGATTGTTCCCCAAATTTCGGAGTGGAATCTGATGGTACTGCTCTTCTCTCTTTAAAAATTACCGAAAGAACTCAAAGAATAAATATTTGAAAATAGTAGAAGAAACGGATTTTCCTTTATATATAAAATGAGCTAACAAAACTCATATTAATAGTAGAAAAATAGGGGTAAAAGAGTAAAAAAAATAATATTAATAAAGGCTGATTAAATTTTGTATTAATCAGATTAAAACGTCCCCTGAATTTATTCAAAACCAGCTATCATAAAAAAAGTTTCGGTTACCAACGAATCAAGCCATGAAAAAGGCTAGATTCATTCACGCAATGAGTCAAAAAGGACAACTCTACTTTACCCGGAAAATGCATCATTTGCAATTAATCAGGTGATTAATTGCTGTGATTAATTTCTAATTAATCTCAATTATCCAAGTATTAAGTTGATTCGAATTTTAAATCAACTTAGTGTTCAGTAAAACTCCAAGAAAATTCTTTCATATTTTATCCAATGAAAATAATACACGTGTAGTACGTGTCAAAGACACATGATAACACAAAAATGGAACTACATGCTCTTCCATCCTTGAGCATTACCAACACACATCACATGCCTTTTGCTGTGTAAAGTGCTTCTTAAAAGTATGGCTCACTCGTCTCTTAAGCACAGATGGAGTCGTGAACCAACGCCTATTTATCCAAAGTCTTCGAATCGTATTTCGCAGCCCTCACTTTAGCAAATCTCTGAAAAGCGAGTATTACGATCACCTAATCTCAACCACACAACCTGAGATTTCTGACGCTATATCGATTCTTGCCTTCTTGGTAACATGACAAACGTCATAAATTACACCGTAATTTTGTCCTTTTAGCATTGAACACCTCAAGGTCCCCATCATCCACTCTACGTTCTTCCAAGTCATCCAACAAATTTTTCGTCGCCTCAATATGAAGGTCAATGCTGCCAAAAGTCTCCTTGTTCCATTCGCGCAAAAACAACTTCAATTTCCTTAACTTTTCCACAATCGATAGCTCAGGATTCACCTCTGATATGCGCTGCCATTCCAACTCAAACACCCGAATATGGCATTTCCATTCCATCCAACAATTTAAGAATCTAAATGGTTTCGGTTCCCAATCTACACAATCACCCGTAAGCCTAATCGGCGAGTGATCTGAAACCCCCTGCGGCAAATTATGTTGCTCTAAACCACTGAATCTATCCACCTACTCTGTCGACACCACGAACCTATTTAACCGACTTTATCACAGAAGATAAAGTAAATTTAGAAGATTTCCATGCCACTAGAATACCCCCGACTTACCAACCGATGGTAAAAAACAGAATTGAAGTTCGTATACCACAATTTGTTCATTAAGCATCTCCATTTTTGTCTCAAGCAAAAAAACATTTCAATACGCTTCTGTCACAATAATGCCTGAGCTACTTTTCTCTTTTTCGTCGAGCCCAGGCCTCTTATATTCCAGGACAGTACACTTATCCCGCAGTCGAGTTATCTTTCTTAATAATCTTTGCTATTTCTCGAATGATATTTTCTTCGTTACCAACAAATTTCGTCCCAAACTCCACCACCTCTCTCGCCTCCTTCAAAGAATTCTTTAGCTTTTGAGAGGCAGCCGTAGCACTCACTGTATCACCTGCTTTGTGCGAAAAAACTGCGTTAACTTTACGTGGCCTCCCCATCTGTTTCTTTTGTGGCTTCTCTTCTTTTTCACGTAGCTCTCTAGATTTTAATAAATGATTAACCACTTCTGAGATCCTCCTAACATTAAGAGAAATTGCATTTTGATAAACCACTTCCACCTCCCTATCACATTCTATGTTCAGCCCGCGATTTACCGAAAGCCCAATCCTCCTGATCTCGCTCATCTCAAACTCCCGATCCAACTCCAACTCCAACTCCAACTCCATGCAACATCGGTCTCTCACATCACACTCAATTCCATCTCGTCCCACCATGGCCACCATTTCATCCGACACCACAATACTCTGTGGCCCCATTTCACGACCATCCTCTTCAACTGCTAAACACGCTGGTCTTTCCTTCCATAGAACAATGTCTCGAGAAACAACCTTCCTCCACAATTCTGTGACACATCTAACCAATTCCACTTCTGAGGCATTGGTCTTACCCCTATAGTCCCTCATGGAATCAACAACTACATTCTCATCCTTGGACTCGGTGTTTCGCTCCTGTGTTTGCACCCTCAACTCCGCACCTTGTGCCTCATGTAATATAGTTAGTATATTAAAGAATATTTAAATTTTCAATTTACACAAGTAAATATGTAAAAGTTATATAATTATATATATAAATTTACCCGAAATTGTTCAATTACTTAATTAAATTATTGAAATTTGGGGTTCCTTTGTTGGTTTATTGTGCGCTTGGGGGTTGGGTTATCAAAATATTATTCTTGAGTTGGATAATTTGGATGTCTTGTATGTTCTACGGACTGAGTCGACTCGTCAAGGGTGGTGTTCCCTTTACTTGCACTTGAATGAGCTACGTCAACGCCAATGAATTATTTGAATCCAACAAGTGTTTCGTGATGGCAATAGAGTTGCGGATGCTGTAATTAAGCTTGCGCCTACTGAGCATTTGGAGATTCGTCGATTCCCAGGCCACCACATGGTGTTTGTTCCCTCCTACTTGGGGATATGATTTCGTTAGGTGGGGTATGAGTTTGTGCTTGTAATCCTTGTAAGGTTAATCCCGTAGATATTTTTTTTTACTTATTATCATGTGTATTCTTTTCTTTCGATTAGAATTAAAGTTTTTTTAATGAGGCACATGGTAATAGTCATTTCTTTATCAAAAATTATATTGACATTTTAAATAATATGTTGAAGAGTCAATAAAAAAATTATCGTAAAAAGTAAAAATTATTATTATTTTGATGAATAAAAAGATATCACTATCTGTCTCGTTAAAACTCCCTATTCTTAGTTGAAAAAAGAGTACACATGGATAAAAGTGAAAATTATTAATTAATCCTTAAAAAATAATCAAATTATTTTAGATATTTTTTTCTTTTTTTATCTCGTCAAGTAAATAGATAAAAAGATAAAATTAAAAATGTATCATTTTAGGAATAATATGATCTGAAATGTTAACAATTATTAATTATCAATAAAATAAATGATAATGACCTTCCTTTTTGTGAATAATAAATATTATTGATGTTGTTGCATCGTTAACGTTATATAATGTATGTGTCAACTCTTTTTTTTTTTTTTTTTACTTAAGACTAGTTTAACATTATTTTTAGGGTAAAGTACACAAATAGTTGCTAAATTATCTCTAAAAATATAAAATGGTCATCAAACTTTCAAATGTTATATAATGGGCACTAAACTTTAGTTTTTGTTATAAAATGGTCACTGAGCCGTCAACTGTCGTTAATTGGGTGACGTGGCAGTTACAGAAATTTGAATAATATAACATTTAATCCTCCATATTGACACATTTAATCAATTTATTCTTAATTTAACCATCATTATTGATGTCTAAATTAATTAAATGTGTAAATATTGAGGATTAAATATGTTATTATACAAATTTTCGTAACTGCCATGTCTCCCGGTTAAAGACAGTTAATGGTCTAGTGGCCATTTTATAACAAAAACTAAAGTTTAATGACCATTATGTTATTTTTGAAAGTTTAGTAACTATTTTGTATTTTAAAGGATAGTTTAGTGACCATTTATGTACTTTACCCTTGTTTTTAAGAAATACAGTGAAAATGTTTTTGAGAAATGATTTTGAAAAATACTTTCAAATTGTTTGATTTAAAATGAACGTGTTTGATGTTTTTGTCAAAAAATATTTTTAAGTATATAGAATATTTTCTATAAAAAGTATATAAATGTTTATTTTAAATATTACTTTTAAAAATATAAAAAAATTGTGATATATACTACGATAAAAGAATATTTTTTCTTAAAAGTACTTTTTGAAAATGCTAAAAACTATAAATTTTAACTTTAAAAAAATACTTTTCAAAACAAGTTGAAAAAACATTTTTGGTATGAGAAACTACTTGTTTCTAGGGTAGATGCAGTGAGCACTTATGAGAAGCATCTGCATCCCATTTCTGATAAAAATAAGTCTAATTTAGTGTTACAATGTTACTTTTTGGTTATTTTTTTAATTTAGTGTGTAAAAGGAAAAAGTTCGTATCCATTTGAGTAAAAAAAATTTAAATCTCATTCTTAAATTTTTAGATCCATCGCTACATATTTTATATTATTTTTGGCCAAAAAACACTTTTGATCGAAAAATACTTTTAAAAACATAATATAACGAGACGTCACTCTCTCGCTAACAATAACATATATTACAACTTTAAGATAGGATCTAATTATACATCGTAAGAGTTTTTAACTTTTATACGTTTGTTGGGATCGTTGATGGATAGAATGGATGGCTAAGACTAATAGTAGGCTATGTGAAGATTGTCACTTAAAAAAAAATAAAGAGTTAATCTCAGCCATCCATTTCACCTATGAATTTTATATTATGTGTAATTAGATCATATCCTAAAAATTTTACTATCTATTTGCTTAAAATTTACATCTCAATCGTCCCTGAAAAATGTTCTATCTAAATGGACCGCTAAAACGAGATTTTCTCTTTTCTGCCCGATATTTTTTGAACATAAAAACCATTATTATATAAAATAAAAGGGTAAAATTTTAATACACAGGCTGTGTAAAATTAATTTTACACAAGCATGTGTATTTACATTATAAAAACCCAATTCCTAAATTTCTAATCCTAACCCTAAAAAAATAAACCCTAAAATTTAAATCTTATACACTAAATTTTAAACCCTATAATCTAAACCCCTAAACCTTAAAGTCTAAACTAAAATCCTAACCTCTAAAACTAAAAGTACTGTGTATAGAAGTTTTTTCCAAAATAAAATCCCTCACGAAACTAAACAAATCTTAATACAGAGGATATTGCAGGATTAGATTAACCAAAACCAAACGATACGTAAACCAAGCTACCAACAAAAACAAACTCCCCTGTTCTTTCTCTTCTCTCATGGGTGATTCCATTTAATTTCGCGCTCCATACTTTGGATGTGTAACCACTAAGCATCCCTCGCTCTTCTTTCCCTCCTTCTCAGGTACTCTCTCTCTATATATCTCTTTCAGTAACTAATGTAATCTAAATAATATCTGTTCTGTTTTGGATTTGTTTTCGATTTTTAAAATCTACGATTTCGGTATTTAGGGTTTAATTTTTTGTTGTATAGTTACTTTTTATTTTTTCCCTGTGTGTCGTAGTTGGAAGTAGAGAGGTAGAGGTGAGATGGCGGATACAAGATCGACTTTGCCTTCGAGGCTTCGCCAGCTTTTGTCAGGTGAAACCGGCGCCGGTCCTTCTGTCAAACTCGACTCTGAGCCCGTAAGTTTTCTTTTATCTTTATTTGTTTAATTTTTCTTTTCTGAGAAAATGCTTTATGGTGAGGGTTTATCAGAATCTAGTATTGTTTGGTAAACCTACGGCTACTAGGGTTTTTAATTAGTACTCTTCCATTATAGTTGTTTGTTTTTAATTTTGTGTTTGTTTGGTTACTTTGGTTGTTGATACAATGGACTTTTTGGCCGAGTCTACTGAATGATTTTCTGGATAAGAGAGAGAGAGAGGGAGTAATGTTTTAAGAACGAATTGATGCTTAGCTTATGGTATTAGTTGTGGTATTTTATGTGCATTTTCTTAAAGGAGTATAATGTCTAAACTGAAGACATATATTGTTTGCACACGTTTCTCATCCTAGATGCTCAAGACCCTATTCAAAATACGCATTCAGTATTTGCAAGGTTTTTTTTCTTCTAAAAATTGTTTTGGTATCTAATCTTACTCGATTATGGGCAGGTTATTATATTAAAGAGTATAATGTTGTACACTGTAGACCTATATTGCTTGGATGCTTGTCTCATCCTAGATGCTCAAGAGCCTAGTTCCAAATAAGCATTCAGTATTTGCCATTGTCTTTTAATTGTTTTGGCATCTAACAATTCTCAATTTTGGGTTGAGAGGATAATGCATATTTATTCATGAAGAGCATTCATATTAAGTAAGAATAGGAAGCTTTGAATCTTATTTAGGATTCCTCTTAAAAGAACAATTAAAAATTAATGCTGAATTAATAAAATAATGCTTGTAGTTTGTCATGGACAGTCTTCTTAGGATGTGGTGGTTTTTCTCACAATTTTATATTTATTTTTAGAAAAAAAGGTCATTGTAGCTAACTGTTTGTTCAGTGTTGTGCTGGGTATGAAACTTTCTGCATGTTCTATGTGTGTTTTTTCTTGGAACATTTATTTTGCAAAAAATTGAATGGTTTGTCATGGACACTCTTCTTTTTCTTTGGAATGATTGTGTGGAGTACTGAGCATGTAACCAGATTTTCTTTGTTGTTTTGTAATCATTTTGTTCAGGTTCTGAACTATATGATATAGTTTATGCATTTATGATATGTTACCATTTTATGTTTGATATGCATATTTATCTATTCTGCGATCTTAATACCTAGTATAAGTTGTCATGGTCTATTTTAGTTGGGTGTGTGTTTGATAGGACTTTTAGATCTTTTTCAAGCTGCTTCTTATCCCTTTAGAGCATCCATCTTTCATTGTAGACATGGTAAGAATAATTAAGATCACTTATCCAAGACTCGGAATGTTTCTTACAAATGAATAAAAGATGAGTTTTTGATTTCGCATGGTTTTGAATATTTTTGTTTTGACCTTCACATTATTGTGCTTCAAATTTCTCTTTAGTTTTATGTGTTAAATTTAATTGATTTTAGATTATCTTCCGTATATTATTTCTTTTTTATTACTTCTATTTGGTTTGATTCCCGTTGTTCTTTAGGAAATATCCAACATGCATTTAAGCAGATGTGTAGGAACATATTACATCTGTATATGTGTCAATTTTGATAGTAGTTGTCAAGAATTTGCTTGAATTGAATATAAGCTTGTTTTCATGAACCTTGCCTGAATGGTTTACAAAGCTTCCGTGTTCTTTTTACTCCTTTCTTCTGGGAAATAAATCTATCATTGTACTGTCACTTGCAGCCTCCTGAGATTAAAGCATTTATTGATAAAGTTATTCAGAGTCCATTACAGGATATAGCGATACCTCTTTCAGGCTTTCGATGGGAGTACACCAAGGTGATTATCTGCCTACTTATTCCTCATGTTTTTTTTTCTCCCCTTTTTTGGTTTCTTCCATTCATTTTTTTTCTTTTAATTCAGGGGAATTTTCATTATTGGAGGTTGCTGTTTCTTCATTTTGATACATATTTCAAGACATACCTGTCCTGTAGGAATGATCTTCTCCTATCAGATAAAATTCTAGAAGATGATAACCCATTTCCAAAGCATGCAGTTCTTCAAATACTAAGAGTAATGCAAACCGTCTTGGAGAATTGCCACAACAAGAGTTCATTTGATGGCTTGGAGGTATGTTGACTTGTTAATTTATAGGGTGCTTTATCTATGGGGTTCTCCAATATTGGTTTATATTAATACAACTGTTTCGTTCTCCTTTCAGCATTTCAAGCTTCTACTTTCATCCACTGATCCTGAAATTCTTATAGCTACACTAGAGACTCTTTCTGCACTTGTTAAAATAAACCCATCTAAGGTCCATGGGAGTGGTAAGTTAATTGGATGTGGTTCTGTGAACAGCTATCTGCTGTCTCTTGCTCAGGGATGGGGGAGCAAGGAGGAGGGATTGGGTCTGTATTCATGCGCTTTGTCAAATGAGAGAACACAGGAGGAAGGGCTTAGTTTGTTTCCATCCAATACAGAAAATGATCATGATAAGTCCCAAAACCAGATTGGTTCTAGCCTTTATTTTCAATTGCATGGACTCAATACTCAAGGCCCTGAAGAAAGAAGTGGCAATGCAAATTCTACTTCTAGTGTCATACACATTCCAGATTTACATTTGCGGAAGGAGGATGATCTGTCAATAATGAAGTGCTGTATTGAACAGTATAATGTACCCAGTGAGCTTCGGTTTTCATTGCTAACGAGAATTAGATATGCACATGCCTTTCGGTCGCCCAGGACATGCAGGCTGTACAGCAGGATTTGCCTTCTTGCATTTATCGTGCTTGTTCAGTCTAATGATGCTAATGATGAGCTGACAACATTTTTTGTGAACGAACCAGAGTATACTAATGAATTAATCAGGATTGTGCGGTCCGAAGAAACTATTCCTGGAACAATTAGAACTCTTGCAATGCTTGCATTGGGAGCTCAGTTAGCTGCATATTCAACATCTCATGACCGGGCTCGAATGTTGAGTGGATCAAGTATTAGTTTTACTGTAGGAAACCGAATGATTCTATTGAATGTGCTCCAGAAGGCAGTTTTGTCACTGAAAGGTTCTAGTGATCTATCATCTCTTGCTTTTATTGATGCTCTTCTTCAGTTCTATCTGCTTCATATTATGTCGTCCTCTGCATCGGGGAGTAATATTAGAGGGTCAGGAATGGTGCCAACCTTTTTACCTCTTTTAGTGGATGCTGACCCAAATCATATGCATCTTGTGTATTTGGCTGTAAAAGCTCTACAAAAGCTCATGGATTACAGCAGTTCAGCTGTGTCACTGCTTAGAGAACTGGGTGGAGTGGTGCTTTTGGCTCAGAGGCTACAGACAGAAGTGTTTAGAGTTATTGGTATGTCCGGTGAAAATGATAATTTCATTGGTGAATGCTCAAAATACAATGATGACCACTTGTACTCTCAAAAGAGGCTTATCAAGGTGCTTTTGAAGGCTCTTGGTTCTGCTACATATGCCCCTGCAAACTCCACTAGACCACAGAACCCTCATGACAGTTCTCTGCCTGGTACATTGTCACTCATTTATGGTAATGCTGATAAATTCGGAGGTGATATTTACTACTCGGCTGTGACTGTTATGAGTGAAATTATTCATAAAGATCCAACATGTCTTCCTGCACTTCTGGAACTGGGTCTTCCAGATTCCTTTTTATCTTCAGTGTTATCTGGGGTACTTCCATCTTCAAAGGCTATAACATGTGTTCCAAATGGCATTGGTGCCCTTTGTCTAAATGCTAAAGGCTTGGAAGCAGTGAAAGAAACTTCGGCACTGCGATTTCTTGTTGACATCTTTACCAGCAAGAAGTATGTGCTGGTGATGAATGAAGCAATTGTTCCTTTGGCTAATGCAACAGAAGAGCTTTTGCGCCATGTATCTTCATTGAGAAGCAGTGGTGTTGATATAATCATTGAAGTTGTGAATAAAGTTGCTTCCTTTGGGGGAACTAGTCTTTCTGGGTCATTATTTGTGGAAAAAGTTAATGGTGGTGCTGCAATGGAAACTGAATCTGAAAACAAAGGAAATGAAGAGCACTGTTGTCTGGGTGGTGCAGTGGATTCTATAACCGAAGGAATCAGTGATGAGCAGTTTCTCCAGTTGTGCATTCTGCATCTGATGGTTTTGCTTCATAGAACAACAGAGAATGCTGAAACATGTCGCTTGTTTGTGGAAAAATCAGGAATTGAGGCTTTACTGAAGCTTCTTTTGAGGCCTAGTATTGTACAGTCATCTGAGGGGATGTCTATTGCTCTACAAAGCACCATGGTTTTTAAAGTGTTTACTCAGCATCACGCTGCTGCTCTTGCACGCGCCTTCTGTTCTTCTCTAAGGGAACATTTGAAGAAAGCTTTGACTGGATTTGGTGCAGCTTCAGGGTCTTTTTTATTGGATCCTAGTCTGATGCCCAATGATGGAATCTTTTCTCCCCTTTTCCTTGTCGAGTTCCTTCTATTTCTTGCTGCTTCCAAGGATAATCGTTGGGTTACTGCTTTGCTTGCAGAACTTGGAAATGGCAGCAAAGATGTTCTGGAAGACATTGGTCTTGTTCATCGTGAAATTTTATGGCAGATTGCACTCCTTGAAGATGCCAAACTTGAAATGGGGGATGGTAGTGCAGGTTCTGGTTCTGCTGAGCCTGAGTCACAACAACGAGGTTTTAGTGCTAATAATAATGAAGAGCAAAGGATGAATTCCTTTCAGACATTTCCTTGATCCATTATTAAGGAGGAGGACACCAGGATGGAGCATTGAATCCCAGTTCTTTGACCTCATAAACCTTTATCGTGACCTTGGCCGAGCTACTGGCTTTCAACACAGATTGGGTATTGATGGTTCAAACATGCATTTTGGAGCTAATCATTCTACTTCATCTGATGCTTCTGGATCTATCAATAAAAAAGAATATGACAAGCAGAGGTCCTATCACACTTCTTGCTTGACATGGTGAGGTCACTTTCTTTCCACATTACCTTTTTGTTTCAAGAGATGGGAAAAGTGATGTTACTTCCTTCACGTCGTCGGGATGATATGATTAATGCTTCCCTGCATCAAAATCTGTTGCTTCTAGTTTTGCCTCTATTGCATTGGATCACTTGAATTTTGGAGGTCATATTAAATCTTCAGGCTGGAAGCATTCATATCTACAAAGTGTCGCTACTTCGGTAAAGTTATTGATTTCATTAGCAGCATTCTTCTGGACAGGCCTGATTCCTGCAATGCAATAATGCTAAATTGCTTATATGGTCGTGGAGTTGTTAAATCAGTTTTGACAACTTTTGATGCTACCAGTCAATTACTATCTACAGTTAATAGGGCTCCAGCATCTCCTATGGATACAGATGATGGTAATGTAAAGCAGGGTGAAAAAGAAGATGGGGATCATGTATGGATTTATGGTCCATTGGCTAGCTATGGTAGACTTATGGATCACCTCGTGACATCTTCTTTTATTTTGTCTCCATTTACCAAACACCTGCTTCTGCAACCCCTTGTGAGTGGAGATGTTCCTTTCCCAAGGGATGCTGAAACTTTTGTGAAGGTGCTGCAATCCATGGTGCTTAAGGCAGTGCTTCCAGTTTGGGCAAACCCACAGTTTACAGATTGCAGCTATGATTTCATCACTACAATTATATCTATCATTAGGCACATTTACTCGGGTGTTGAAGTGAAAAATGTTACCAGCAGCAATAGTGCTCGGATTACTGCCCCCCCTCCAAATGAAACAGCCATAGCAACAATTGTAGAGATGGGATTTTCAAGGCCTAGGGCCGAAGAAGCTTTGAGGCAAGTTGGATCAAACAGTGTGGAGTTGGCAATGGAGTGGTTATTCTCCCATCCGGAGGAAACCCAAGAGGATGATGAACTTGCTCGTGCAGTTGCCATGTCTCTTGGGAACTCTGAAACTGACACAAATGTAGATGTTACAAATGAAAGTAGTCATCAACTTGAAGAGGAGATGGCCCAACTTCCTCCTGTTGAGGAGTTGTTGTCAACATGTACAAAGCTGCTTCAGATGAAGGAACCTCTAGCGTTCCCAGTTAGAGACCTCCTTGTGTTGATATGCTCCCAAAATGACGGTCAATATAGGTCCAGTGTCATTACTTTCATCCTTGACCAAGTGAGAGATTCTAGTTCTGCTTCTGATAGCAGAAACAATTCTCTGCTGTCTGCTCTTTTCCATCTTCTTGCTTTAATTCTTCATGAGGATGTGGGAGCACGTGAAATTGCCTCAAAGACTGGACTGGTAAAGCTTGTGACTGATTTGCTTTCAGAATGGGACTCTGGTTTAGCACATACAGAGAAACCACAAGTTCCAAAGTGGGTTACAACTGCTTTCCTTGCTCTTGATAGGCTACTTCAGGTGGATCAAAAAATAAATTCTGAAATTATTGAGCAGTTGAAAGGGTCAATTTTAGTAGCAGACAGACATCTGTCAGTATAGATGAGGATAAGAAAAGTAAGATGCATTCTTCATTTGGGGCTCCAAGAAATATAGGTATCCACGAACAGAAGAGACTGATTGAGATTGCTTGTAGCTGTATAAGGAACCAATTTCCATCTGAAACAATGCATGCTGCCCTGCAGCTATGCTCTACTCTGACTAGAACCCATTCTGTCGCTGTTTATTTTCTTGATGGTGGGGGAGTGAGTTCACTTCTTACACTGCCAACAAGTAGTCTTTTCCCTGGGTTTGACAATGTTGCTGCTACCATTATCCGTCATGTCCTTGAAGATCCTCAAACCTTGCAGCAGGCAATGGAAGCTGAGATAAAGCAGAATCTTGTGGCTATGGCTAACAGGTATTCAAATGGAAGGGTCAGTCCGCGTAATTTCTTGGTCAACCTAAGTTCTGTCGTTTCTCGTGAT
The DNA here is from genome assembly GCA_019671005.1 of Hibiscus mutabilis. Taxonomy (NCBI): domain Eukaryota; kingdom Viridiplantae; phylum Streptophyta; class Magnoliopsida; order Malvales; family Malvaceae; genus Hibiscus; species Hibiscus mutabilis. The sequence goes on along the minus strand of CM033733.1, from coordinate 32,937,608 downwards.
CCATTAATATTCATGCAGGCTGTTAAGTCTGTCTGTCAAGTTGAGATGGTTGGTGACAGACCTTATGTTGTTTTGATTAAAGACCGGGACAAAGATAAATCAAAAGAGAAGGAAAAAGGATCAGACAGAGATAAATCTGAGCAAAATGATGGAAAGGGTAATTTGTGTAGTATGAACTCTGCAGGACCTGGGATCGGACATGGGAAATTTAGTGATTCAAATTTAAAATCAGTTAAAATGAATAGAAAATCTCCCCAAAGCTTTGTTAATGTGATTGAACTTCTTTTGGATTCAATTGGTTCTTTTGTACCTCCCCTGACAGAAGATATTAAAACAAAGGTGTCAACTGATATGGAAATTGATGTTGCTGCCATCAAGGGTAAAGGAAAAGCCATCGCTTCACTGTCTGAGGAGAATGAAGTTTCTGGCCAAGATGTGTCTGCCTCACTTGCAAAGATAGTATTCGTCTTGAAACTTCTGACGGAGATTCTGTTAATGTATGCTTCATCTGTTCATGTGCTGCTTCGGGAGAGAGTGAAATCAGTAGCTGTAGGGTTTCTCATCAAAGGGATCAGCTGGTTTAACCAGTGGTGGAATATTTCACCACATTCTTAACAGGTTTATCCCATATTCACAGAATTCAGAGAAGGAAAGGAAACTTGACGGTGACTGGAGGCATAAGCTAGCAACCAGAGCTACTCAATTCCTGGTTGCATCTTGTGTACGTTCTGCAGAGGCGAAGAAGAGAGTCTTTACAGAGATTAATTGTATATTCAATAACTTTGTTGATTCCTGCTATGGTTTCAGACCACAGAGAAGTGATATGCAGAATTTTGTTGATTTGTTAAATGATATACTAGTTGCTCGCACCCCTACTGGTTCATGCATCTCAGCAGAAGCTTCTGCCACTTTTATAGATGTTGGTTTGGTTGCATCATTAACACACACCCTTGAAGTTTTGGATTTGGATCATGCTGAGTCACCTAAAGTTGTCATAGGGCTCATCAAAGCTTTGGAACTTGTAACCAAGGAGCATGTTCGTTCTGTTGATTCTTCAGCTATCAAAGGTGAGAATTCAGTCAAACCTGCAGATCATAAACAAACTGAGAGGACAAATAATGTTGTTGATGCATCACAGGCAATGGAAATGGTGTCGCAGTCCAATCAGGATGCAGTTGCAGCTGACCGAGTTGAATCTTTCAATACTGTCCAAAACTATGGTGCCTCTGATGCTGTCATAGATGATATGGAACATGACCAGGATCTTGATGGGGGTTTTGCTCCTGCTGCTGAGGATGATTATATGCAAGAAACCTCTGAGGATGCAAGGGCTATTGAAAACGGTGTGGACAATGTGGGGATTCATTTTGAAATCCAACCACATGAGCAAGAAAACCTTGATGAGGATGAGGAGATGTCTGGAGATGATGGGGACGAAGACGATGATGAGGAGGAGGACCATAATGATTTGGAGGAAGATGATGTACATCACCTATCTCATCCTGATACAGATCAAGATGATCACGAGATCGATGATGACGAGTTTGATGATGAAGTGTTGGAGGATGACGATGATGATGAGGCTGATGGTGATGATGAGGGTGGAGTTATTTTGAGGTTACAGGAGGGCACCAATGGAATGGATGTGTTTGATCATATTGGGGTTTTGGGTAGGGACCACAGTTTTGCCAATGAAACTCTTCATGTAATGCCAGTTGAAGTCTTCGGTTCCAGGCGTCGAGGACGTACTACATCCATTTACAGTCTTTTGGGGCGGAATGGTGAGAATTCGACTCCCTCAAGGCATCCTCTCTTATTAGGACCTTCATCACTACGATCAGCCTCTCCTAGGCAGTCAGGTTTTTTTTCTGTTTTCAAATAGTATAGTATTTTTGGTTTGTTGTAATTTATAATATAATGCTTTTTAATAGTTTTCCATCTTTCTCTCTATTTTGTTCCTGTACAGAAAATGCCCATGATCTGATTCTTGCAAACAGAAACTCAGATAGCACCTCAACACGGCTGGATGCTATTTTCCGTTCTCTTAGGAATGGGCGTCATAGCCATCGTTTGAATTTGTGGGTTGATGAGAGCCAGCAAAGCAATGGGTCAAGTTCAGCTACTGTACCGCAGGGTCTTGAAGAATTTCTTGTTACCCAATTGAGGCGACCAGTCCCTGAGAAATCTTTGGTCAGAACACATCAACTGTGGAACCTCAGACCCAGGGCGAAGGTAATCAGTTGGAGGAAGCGGGGGCTGGTACGAGGCCTGAGAATCCTGCAGAAAATAATGTTCATAATGAAAATACTGATGCACCTATATCTTCCACTGCAATTGGTAGCTCTCTCGATGCTGCTGATAGGAGACCTGCAGTAAGTGATCCTCTACAAGGAACAGATGCATCAAGCATACATCTACATTCTGTAGAAATGCAATTTGAGCAAAACGATGCAGCTGTTCGTGATGTTGAAGCGGTGAGCCAAGAAAGTAGTGGTAGTGGGGCTACTTTAGGAGAAAGTCTTCGAAGCCTAGATGTTGAGATTGGAAGTGCAGATGGTCATGATGAAGGTGGAGAAAGGCAAGGATCTTCTGACAGAACTCCTGAACCACAGGCTGCTCGTGCAAGAAGAACAACTGTCGCTGTTGTGAATTCTACAGCTTCTGGTGGGAGAGATGCACCTCTTCATAGTGTCACAGAGGTTTCAGAGAATTCAAGTCGAGAGGCAGATCAAGATGGTCCAGCTACAGAGCAGCAGATAAATAGTGATGCTGGTTCTGGTTCAATTGACCCTGCATTTTTAGATGCTCTCCCTGAGGAATTGCGTGCCGAAGTTCTTTCAGCTCAGCAGGGTCAAGTGGCGCAGCCTTCGAATGCTCAACAACAGAATTCTGGAGATATCGATCCAGAATTTCTTGCTGCCCTCCCCCCAGACATAAGAGCTGAAGTGCTTGCACAACAGCAAGCACAAAGACTTCATCAATCTCAGGAACTTGAAGGGCAACCAGTTGAAATGGACACAGTCTCAATAATTGCAACATTTCCTTCAGATTTGCGAGAAGAGGTATGATTTTTTGGTATTGTGTGGTTCAATTTTAAGTTGTAAGTTGGACATGTCTTAACATTTTTTTTAATTTTTATCCCCAGGTTCTTCTAACTTCATCTGATGCTATTCTTGCTAATCTCACTCCTGCACTTGTTGCTGAGGCAAACATGTTGCGCGAGAGATTCGCACATCGCTATCATAATCGTAGCTTATTTGGAATGTATCCTAGGAATCGAAGAGGTGAATCTTCTAGGAGAGGTGAAGGTATTGGATCCAGCCTGGACAGAATGGTAGGAAGTATGGTGTCCCGCAGATCTGTTTCTGCTAAGCTAATTGAAGCTGAAGGAGCACCTCTAGTTGGTATTGAAGCTCTTCAAGCAATGGTTCGGTTACTTCGCATAGTTCAGGTGTTCTCTCAGTAGGTTAATTTTTCCTTTTGGTCAATCCTTGATTTTGATATATGCATTAACACCTTTCATCCTGCAGCCACTATATAAAGGTTCGTTGCAGAAGCTTCTCTTGAATTTATGTGCTCACAATGAAACAAGAAAGAGCTAGTTAAAATCTTGATGGGCATGCTGATGCTTGATACAAAAAACTTGTCAATTATTCAAATGCAATTGAACCTCCATACAGGCTTTATGGTTGCCAGAATAATGTTACGTATTCTCATCCTCAACATTTTGATGGTAAGATACAAAACAGATGAATTCATGGTCCCTAGTGATTTAATATGGCTTGTCATAAGAACTTTTTTCATTTTGGTTTCTACCATTTTAGGTAAAGTTTCTCTTTTTATTGGTGTAGATATTTTAGTGAGTTGTTTTATGGTTTGGTCATCATTAACTTACAGTATTCAGGTTTTGAGGGGTTTTCTTTTCTTTTATCCTTCTATCTAGGAGTTCCTCCTTTGGTGTCTAGGCGAGTGCTTGAAACACTCACTTACTTGGCTCGAAACCATCCATATGTTGCAAAGATCTTACTTCAGTTCAGATTACCTTTTCCTACCTTACAAGAGCGAAGGAATGTTGATCAGTCACGTGGAAAAGCTTTGATGACTGAGGTGCAGCTGGGCGGACACAGTTCTATCACATTGCTTTTGAGCCTTCTTAATCAACCCCTGTACCTGAGAAGTATTGCCCATCTTGAGCAGGTGAAAAGTGGTAACCCTATTATAAGTACATTATGGAATTTTACATCCTTTTGTTCATTATTTGCTCATTTCTATTTTTTCCTCAGCTGCTTAACTTGTTGGATGTCATTGTTGACCGTGTGGAAAAGAAACCCCTTTCATATGAGAAATCAAAGGCGACTTCCACTGAACAAATTCCTGATGCTGAGAATCATGAGGCTCCTTCTGGTGTTGCTGAATCACAGTTAAAGGTTGTTGATTGCTCCATGCCCTCAGCCTCTGGTGCAAGTAATGAATGTGATGCGCTTGGTGTACTTATCAATCTCCCACAAGTAGAGCTCCGGCTTTTATGCTCATTGCTTGCACGGGAAGGGTAAGTTATGTGTCTACATAATGTATTAATTCTTGCAGTCTCCTCTATGAGAAGTTTGTATTTCCATCATTTCTTTAGTATGCTTCAAGTGAAGAAAAGCCCTTGTTTTTTTTTCATTTTCTGTAGCCTGTGTAATTTATGGGATATTGCACTTGCCACGGCTATTATCTTCCCAATGTAAAATTTCAATACAATTTACTGCTTTCTCTTCATTTTCTCAACCTGATGTTCTGTTTCCCCCCCCAGTTTGTCAGATAATGCATATGGTCTAGTGGCTGAGGTAATGAAGAAGTTGGTTGCAATTGCTCCGAGCCATTGTCAGCTGTTTATTTCTGAGCTAGCAGATGCTGTACAAAATTTGATTAAATCTGCCATGAATGAGTTAAGCATGTTTGGTGAAGCTGCAAAAGCTTTACTGAACTCAATATCTTCTGATGGTGCTGCAATTTTAAGGGTATTACAGGCACTGAGTTCTCTTGTCACTTCAATAACCAAGAAAGAAAAGGATCTTCATCTGCTTCCTGAAATAGAGAATTCTACTGCTCTTTCTAAGGTGTTGGATATCAATGCAACCTTAGAACCTTTGTGGATAGAGTTGAGTATTTGCATAAGCAAAATAGAGAGCTATTCAGATTCTGCACCAGATTTATTAGCTCCATCGAGGAGCTCCACTTCTAGACATTCTGGTGCAACACCACCCCTTCCTGCAGGCACTCAAAATATCTTACCGTATGTTGAATCTTTTTTTGTGATATGTGAGAAGTTACATCCTGCACAACCAGGTTCCAGTCATGATTTTGCCATGGCTGCACTTTCTGATGCTGAGGATGCCAGCACATCTGCTGGCCAGCAGAAAACTGCTGGTCCTGTCTCAAAATTTGATGAAAAGCATGTTGCCTTTGTGAAGTTCTCTGAGAAACATCGGAAGTTGCTAAATGCTTTCATCCGCCAAAATCCTGGATTGCTTGAGAAATCATTTTCACTTATGCTGAAGGTTCCGCGCTTTGTTGATTTTGATAACAAGCGTTCTCACTTCAGGTCTAAAATAAAACATCAACATGATAATCATCATAGTGCTCTAAGAATATCAATTAGAAGAGCTTACATACTTGAGGATTCATATAACCAACTGCGGATGCGGACAACTCAATATTTGAAGGGGAGGTTAACGGTTCATTTTCAAGGAGAGGAAGGTATTGACGCCGGTGGGCTTACAAGGGAATGGTACCAACTGTTGTCCAGGGTTATATTTGACAAAGGAGCTTTACTCTTCACTACTGTGGGAAATGAGTCAACATTCCAGCCTAACCCCAACTCAGTCTACCAAACAGAACATCTTTCTTACTTCAAATTTGTTGGGCGAGTTGTGAGTTGCTTCTCTAGCTGCTCTTATTCAATTGCCTTTTGTTTTATTTATTTATTTTTCCAACTTTTTTGGTCTCTTCCTAATCAAAATTTCCAGGTTGGCAAAGCACTTTTTGATGGGCAACTCTTGGATGTCCACTTTACTCGATCTTTCTACAAGCATATCCTTGGAACAAAAGTTACTTATCATGACATCGAAGCAATTGATCCTGATTATTTCAAAAACCTAAAGTGGATGCTTGAGGTCTGTCATATGTCAAATTTCCATCTGTTCTCTTTCTCTTAGAGATTTAGAGATAGTTTGTTGGCAATTTTCTTTCATGGATTATTAAAGAGATTTTCTTACCTCTTGCTTGTTTCTCCAGAATGATATTAATGATGTCCTGGGCCTTACTTTTAGCATTGACGCTGATGAGGAGAAGCTGATATTGTATGAAAGGACACAGGTAGTGGTTTTGATTGATCCTTCCATGACCTGTTGGGCTTACCCTTTTTTGGGTTATAAATTTATGATTTAAGTACAAAATATGTTGCAGGTGACTGACTATGAGCTGATTCCTGGTGGTCGGAACATTAAAGTTACCGAGGAGAATAAACACCAATATGTTGATTTAGTTGTTGAGCATCGGCTGACAACATCTATTCGTCCTCAAATAAATGCCTTTTTGGAAGGATTCAGTGAATTAATTCCTAGGGAACTAATAACTATTTTCAATGACAAAGAGCTGGAGTTGCTGATAAGTGGTCTTCCTGATATTGACCGTAAGTGTTATTAACCAATTTATATAATGTTAATTACATGATAGAATGCTATGTCTTGCTGCCATTATTTGAATATGACGTGATCTTAATAACTCTTCTAGTGGATGACATGAGGGCAAATACAGAGTACTCTGGTTATAGTGCAGCATCACCTGTTATACAGTGGTTTTGGGAGGTTGTTCAAGGGTTCAGCAAGGAGGATAAAGCTCGGCTTTTACAGTTTGTGACAGGCACCTCAAAGGTAATTCAACACCTGAAATTGTAGTTAATACTAGTAATTTGGCATTTCAAGTTGTTTCTATAGTTAAACCCAGAGGTTAATCATTTTCATAGTTCATCACTTTTTCAGTCTTAAATGCTATGAACTAAATTCAGATTGAGATTTACAATGTTGTGTTGCTAACGAATTTTAACTATTTTAGCATGTGGAGATATAGCATATCTCATTATTATTTTCAAAAGGATGAATTTTCTTTCAGAACCAGGCTTATGTTTAGTTGATTGATGCACATTTGCATCCGCTATTTTTTTTTTCTTATTCCCAAACTATATGAAATTTTTGTATTATGACTGCTGATGTTGATATGTAGATTTCATCATTGACTCAAATGTCAACTGTTGCTCGTTATAATTTACAGGTGCCGTTAGAAGGCTTTAGTGCACTTCAAGGGATTTCAGGTTCTCAGAAGTTTCAGATACACAAAGCATACGGCAGCCCAGATCACTTGCCTTCTGCTCATACCTGGTAATCTCTCATGTCATATCTATGATGTTTGAATTTTTATTTTATTTTTATTATTTTTGGCTTTTCCATCTTTGCAATTCCCCTTCTGCTGCTTTAAACCTTTTATTCATTAGTAAGAAGCATTTCTTTAAATTAATGCAGTTTCAATCAATTGGATTTACCGGAGTATCCGACTAAGGAACATTTAGAAGAGAGACTGTTACTTGCAATTCACGAGGCCAATGAAGGTTTTTTATTTCTGTGATAAGTTGATGCAAAAGGGAAGTTATGTTTAATTTCTATTATTCTTATTGATAAGTTGTTAATGATGTTGGATGCCTGCTTTGTTGTGTTTAAAACCTTATTTTGGTGCTTAAATGTTACTATACTTTAGGTATTGGTGTGACTTGTGAGTTTGTAAAAGTGCAAGGGTGTTATAGGTTTGTTTAGATGGGAATATGCCGTTTTGATATCCGTGTATTTTACGTACCTCTTGGTTAATTACTTTCACCTATTTTAATTAACTTTGTTTTGTCTGCACTAAGTAAATAGATAAATTATTATTGTCCGTATGCAATCAACCGTTCCTGATGTAGCATTACAAAAAAGGTCACAAACCTTCCACTTAGTCCCAAAATGCCCTTATATTTAAAAACCAAGACAATTAGGGTATTATTTTATGCACATACGGTGAAAATAAAAAGTTTTTATAAGCCCCTTAATTTTGGGGTTTAGGGACTCTATTTAGGATTTAATGTTTAGGGGTTTAAGTGTAGGAGTTTTGAATTTATGGATTGGGTTAAAATTTAGGTTTATATGTTAAAACTTAAATATATAATCATATTACCCTAAAACTTAAACCTTAACCTCTAAACTCTAAATTTTAACTTTAAAACCATAAATTTTAACCACAAACTTTAAATTGTGAACTACATTTAAACCACTAAATCTTAAATCTTAAATTAGGTTCATAAACTTTAAAATTAAGGCCGTTTGTGAAAACTTTTTGCAGACAATTATACTCATTATTATTTATCTATCTATATATATATATTCTTTTAATTACAATATAATGAAATTTAACTTTGTTGGAACCATTTTGAAAAAAACTATAAGCTTATAAATAAATTATGTTTTGATTCCAAAATTAGATATTTTAAACTTATATTTAATTCAATTATATCTGAATTCTGAGACGAGATTATTAATTTTTTTTTATTTACAATATGAACACTTCTGTCAGAATTAAATATCATCGTTTTCACAACTTTTTAAACTTTATGTAGTTATTTTAAATATTTTAATTGATTAAAATTTTACAAAAGTATATATAAAAATCACGTTTCTATATTTTATTCAAATCTCAGAATGATCGCTTTCATAGGTGAGTGAATAGGACCAAAATTATGGGAGTACTGCATAATCATTTTTATGAATTTAAAGTTTAAAATTTAAATTAATATTCTTTTATGTATACATTAGTCTTTATGTATATAATATACAGAATCTCCGTTAATATTTTTGTGTGTGTATTTTGGTGTTTTAATCGTTTAGTCAAATTGTTATTCACCTTGCCACAAATACCGAAACCGACTCCTGCCATGATTTCCGAGGGTATCAAAGATAGTGGGAACGATGGTTTTCCACCAATTAGTAATATTAGATCTGTAGTAGGGAAACCATCTTTTCAGGATATGGTAATGGGAGATTTTGAATTGGCTCCCAAGGCAAGTCTCATGTGTGATCTGGACGTGGAAGTTAAGAATGAGGACGTGATTATTGGTACGGATGGATTGTTGCCGAAAATTTGATTCTCTGAGCGCGTTCATAAATTGATTGATGACAAACTGGAAAAATTGGTTATAGTACGTCTCCTAGGGAAAACCATTGGATATAGAGCCTTGCTGAATCGAATTCAATCTCTATGGAATCTATTAGACGAGATTAGCCTTGTGGATTTGGACAACGACTATTTTCTCGTTCGTTTTGCTCTAGAGGAAGACTTTGACAGGGTGATTTTAAGGGGCTGTGGATTGTATATGGCAGCTACCTAACAGTCCAACCTTGGAGCCAAAAATTCTCTATATCAAAGGATCACCCGGCAAAAATTCTCGCATGGGTAAGATTACCAGGATTGCCATACTGGTATTATACTAAAAGCCTCTTTCGCCATATTTCAGCTATTGTAATGATGATTGATTTTAATACGACAGAGAGGAAACGAGGCCGGTTTGCTCGCTTAGCTGTGGTGGTGAATTTGGGTAAACCATTAATTTCAGGGATGATTATAGATGGACATCGACAAAGAATTAAATATGAAGGATTGCCAACTATCTGCTTCTCATGTGGAAAATATGGTCACACGAAGGAGGCATGTGGAAAGAATACAGATCCGGTATAGTTTAAGGTCCAACAGCCAATGGAGATTTTGGATGCAGACGATTTATACAGACCTTGGATGTAAGTAACCAACCAGAAAAGGTGTGTTGTTCCTACCAAAAAAGATAGCGTTGCGGATGAGAGAGCTACTAACACCAAACATCTAAGCCATGGTTCCCATTTTTTATCCTTCACTTGGATTTTGATTAAACAGAACAGGCGACACTCTATGATACCAACCCAGGTCAAAATGAAATAACCCCAAAGCTTCCCTCTTCAAGCAGTTTGGTTTTGGGAAAATCTATCGGACAGTTTCAGGCTAAGAGCAATAAGCGTGAAGCATCTATAGGTGACCATAGAGCTCTCAATCAATTCATCCCTGTACCCCAGAAGATTACCCATCCAGTTGTGGTCTCCAAGGCCCCTAGTAGCAACACGAGTATTAACAAGAAAAATGTTGGTCCAATAGAAAGTTGAACAAGGTCTCAGTTGCTTCGCGAGATGTGGTTATCCCAACAGCCTCTTCTTTGAATAATTTGAAGTATATGGCGGTACAGATCCTTGAGGATGGAGAAGATAAAGTTTTAAAAGAAAAAAATAGTTGCTCGATGGTTGGTTCGATTCATAACACTAGATCCAAGGCTACCAACCGGAGCTTAGCTACTATAGCAAGTCTTTACAAGAAATCTGTAAAGCATAAGAAAAGAGGGAGGGATGACAAAGATAAGCCAGATTATCTTAATTCCGTCGAATGGATTAATGCTTTAACGACAGAATTGAACAAGGTAGTGGGCTCAAAAGAAGAGGTTGTACAACAGTCTATTTAGGATTCTCGGGAGCAGTGGAGGGCCAACTCGGTTTTTGAAATGGCGAATGAGGCCACAAAACAGCTCTAATCTCGATCTGTCCCTTTTCCTTTTCCTTTTTATGGTTAATATCATATTTTGGAATTCTCAGGGAATTCTTGGCTCAGATTTTAGATAACAGTTTTGCATGCTAGTGCAGACTAATAATCTTGATATTATTGTCCTCATGAGCCGAAAGTGAGTGGGGCAAAGGCTGATATTTTTATTCGAAGGTCAGGGTTTGATTGTTCGTGTAGGGTGGAAGCATCAGGTTTCTCTGTTGGAATTTGGATTTTGTGGCGTGATTCTCTTTTGTTGGATATTATGGTTGTCTCTAATCAATTTGTGCATGGCTTATGTACTAATACTTTGAATAGGCAATCTTTTTTCATTACTTTTGTTTATGCAAGCCCGATAGCTGGTAAGCGAGGACGCTTTTGGGACCAATTACGAGCTTTAGAACCATCGTCGGCTTGCCCTTGGGTCTTAGGGGCGATTTTAATGCAACCTGCAGTTCATCTGAAAGATTGGGGGTTCTATAAACCGCACTGGGATTTGTCCATATTTCTACGACTTTCTATTTCTCTCGGGCCTTCTGGATATGGATTTCATTGGTCCTTGATTTACATGGCGAAGAGGATCCCTTTCTCAGATATTGGACCGTTCCATCTGTAATCAAGAATGGGATGATCTTTTCGCTTAAACTGAATCACCCATCTTCCAAAGTTTGGCTCAGACCACCGTCCAATTCTTTTATCTTGCAAATTTGCTATCTGTGCTCCTCTTCAACATCTTTTCAGGTATATCAACGCTTGGGCTGATCATCCTAGTTTTCGTGATTTGGTTGCTAACTCTTGGGGTGACAGTCAGAATGTTGGTGAAAACTTGCGAAACTTGAGGAACAATTGTAAAAAGTGGAATGTTGAGGTTTTTGGGCACATCGGTAGGCGAAAAGTGAGACTCTTTGCTCGGATTAAGGGGATTAAGACAGCTCTTGATAATTCTCGGTCACCTTTCTTGGAAGACCTTGAGGTTACCTTGAAGAACGAATTTAATGTGGTTCTTGACCAAGAAGAAAGCTTCTGGCATCAAAAATCTAAGACTACTTGGATTGAAAAAGGCGACAGAAACACCAAATTCTTCCACGCTTCGACCATGGCTAGGCGGCAAAAAAATACGATTCGCTCTCTCAAATTAAATAATGAGGAGTGGTGCAATGATCCAACTATTTTAAAGTCAGAGGGAATTTTGTTCTTTAAATCTTTTTTCTTAAGTGAAGCCTACGCCCACCATTCTAGCGCCCCGTCGGGGTCTTTCCACCATTTTACTGATGCCGAATTGCGACCACTTTTAGTTGAGGTGACTGTTGAGGAGGTTCGCCAAGCTATTTTCTCTACAGATCCGCTTAAGACACCGAGCCTTGATGGTTTCCATGCGACTTTTTATCAAAAGAATTGGGAGATTGTTGGTGATTCGATTGTTCATTTTGTTCGTCGTTTTTTGATGGTGAACCGCTGGAAGACTGGGTTAATCAAATTCTTCTAGTTTTAATACCGAAAGTGGATGCTCCAGAATCTTTGAGCCAATTCCGTCCCATCAGCTTGTGTAATGTTCTTTACAAGACGATTACCAAGGTCATTGTTAATAGACTAAAGCCCTTTTTGCTGCAGTGGGTTCATAAGAATCAAGTTAGTTTTGTTCCAGGCCGTAGTATCACGGATAATATCATTGTAGCTCAGAAGGTGATTCATTCCATGTCGACCAAAACGGGTAAGAAGGCTTGGATGGCTATAAAGGTTGACATGGAGAAAGCCTATGACCGACTGGAGTGGGATTTTATCAAGATACTCTAGTGGATACGGGCTTACCGAATCGTTTTATTGCTCTTATTATGCACTGTGTGCGGTCAGTTTCTACTCAGCTTCTTTGGAAGGGGAAGTAACTAATGCGTTCGAACCTTCTCGTGGGATTCGCCAAGGCGATCCCCTACCCACTTATTTGTTTGTTCTCTTTGCATGGAAAAACTTGCGCACCAGGTTGATGCGGAGTTTTGGAAAAGTATCCGTCTGTCACGTACTGGCCCTGGATTATCCCATTTATTTTTCGCAGATGATTTTGTACTCTTTTTTGAGGCATCGAAGGCTCAAACTGTTATTATCAGAGATAGGCATTTTTGTGATTGGTCTGGTCACCGTATTAGTGACTGTAAAACTCAAGTCTACTTCTCAAAGAATTGTGATCCGATCCTTAAGGATAATATTGCTCATGCTTTTGGCTTTGAGGTGGTTGCTGATCTTGAAAAATATCTTGGCATTCCCCTTCTCCATAGTCGTGTTACAAAAGCGACTTATGCATATTTGCTGGATCCAATTAAGAGGCGGTTGTCGGGTTGGGCCGCTCAAACTCTTTCTCTAGCAGGACATATTACGCTTGCGAAATCGGTCCTTCAAGCAATTCTGATTTACGCAATGCAATCTACATGGCTCCCAAAGGGACTTTGTTGGGAAATTGAGAAGACTATTCGGCAGTTTGTTTGGGGGAGTAGTAATGGTAAAATAGGTGTATCGCTTGTAAGTTGGGATATGATGCAACGCTCTCTTGACTGTGGGGTCTTGGGTTGAGGAACATGACTCAACAAAATCATGCCTTTCTTATAAAGATCGACTTTCGGTTGATTTTGGAGAATGACAGTTTGTGGATTCGTGTCCTAAAATCAAAGTATAAATGGGAGAGTGTGGTGCCGGTTTCGCTTCGCAAGACTAATTATTCTAGATTATGGAAAGGTCTCAGTCATGTGTAGGAGTTTATTTGTAACATAACAGTCTGTGTTGGAATATTCAAAATAGTGAGGATACGGACTTTTGGAGTGATATTTGGCTTCCCCAAGCTGGGGCTTTTCTCTTTTTTTCTTAGGTAACAGTTCCCTTACCCCGACACCAGTAGCATCCATGATTACTGCCTCTGGCCAGTGAAATTAGCCTCGGTTACAAGAATTGATACCTGTTAATATTATTCGACAAATTGCTGCTGTCCGACCACCTAATTCTAACCTGGGGAGAGATATGCCAGCTTGGCATTGGGATAAAAACAAGTGTTTTCGACTCGCTCAGCTTACCAAGCCCTGAACTCTGATGTAAATGATGTTGGAAGTAGCGACTGGAAATGGATTTGGCGTATGGAGACCCCTCAAAGAGTGCATGTTTTTCTTTGGCTTGTTAGAGGCCAACGTCTACTCACAAACTTGGAACGATATTGTCGGCATTTAACAACATCCCCAACTTGCCAGATTTGCCAAAACGGGGAGGAGTCGCTAGAACATGTGTTGAGATCTTGCCCTTTCGCCGCAAATATTTGGAGCAGATTGCTGCCTGGAAACAAAATTGTTAACTTTATGACTCAACCCTTTGAGGATTGGTTGATGTCTAACCTACAGAATCACAACTTTTTTACACCAGATTCCTTGGATTGGGGATCCTTTTTTTAACAATTTGTTGGCAACTGTAGAAGCGAAGATGCAGTGTAATTCTGGATGAGTCTTTTGTGGAGTCGGAATATCTTTTGTTTCGGTGTTTTAGGTTGGCAAAAGATTTTGCTTCTAGCAATGATCTCGGGAAAACTGATAGAAACACCGGTTCTCAGTCAAGGGTGCGGCATGATAGACACTGGGAGCGTCCTGGTTTGGGCTGGTTCAAGGCCAATGCTGATGGCGAATGTGATCCTCAATCTCAACAGGCTGTTGCAGGCGGCATAATACGTAACGATCAAGATGAATGGATATTTGGCTTCTCCAAAAGTCTTGGTAATTGTTCTATCCTAATGGCAGAGCTTTGGGCGATTCGTATTGTACTGAACCATGTTTAGAACTTGGGCATCCATCGCCTTGAAATAGAAACTGATAATAGAAAGGCGGAGCGTATATGTTCTCATTCTTCCAAGTTTGGTAGTAAACTTGATAGTTGATGAATTACATGAACTCCTCTAGCGTAATTGGGAAACTAAAATTAGATACATCCGGCGTGAATCGAACCTGGTAGCTGATGCCCTGGCTTCTTTGATTCGTGGTGAACCTGTTGGGGAACAGGTATATGTTGAACCACCGATGTTTATTTTGCCACTGTTTCAGCAGGAACAATTACTAGCTAGTGGCGTGCATGTAGACTTGGATAATGGGTAGTGCCTTTTATGGGACATGGGTGTTTTCTGTTTTGCTTCTTATGTTGGACATATTTGATGGGTCTTTCCCGTAGATCATATTTTTAAAATTAATACGTGTACTCTTTTTTTTTTCACCTAAGCTCAGAGAAATTTTTAACGGGATATATGGTAATTTAACCCCTTTTATCTAAAAAAAAATAAGGCTACGGGATAGTAATTAGTAACAAATTTGTGTTTAACTTAATAATTTTTTAATAAAATTTATTATTTTGATGCATTAAGTATGAAAACTATACACGTTCATAGTAAGAATATTTGCTATGGAACGTTGAGTGTCAAATGGTAAAGGAGGATATTGTTTTTCTAAATGGTTTGGATTCAAATAGTGTAATCTGCACAGTGCGTGTATAATTTCAAAAGGTTAAAAATAAAAAAAACAAATATTATCATTTAATCACATCAGGGTACTAAAAAAATATTTGCTATGATGCATAGTCTTATCTTAGTTATTTTAATTTTTTTAAGTTATATGGCTTGATATTTTTAGAGACATGATACAGTTACACAATGTAAAACTAAAAAAATTTACATTAATTTTGGACCATGAATAAGTGTAAATTGACCGTTGAAATTAAAATTAAAAATAATGAGATTTTTAAGAAAAATAAAGTAGATCATCTTAACCATAAATTTAGTACATTAATTAAATATCCTAAAATCACCGTAAAATTTTTTAGTTTGTATACTGTGTAGGTAAATCTTATCCTTTATTTTTGTTTTCTAAGTGACCTTAATTATCACACAATCCATCATTAGAATTTTGATAAATTCATTAGAGGCGAAGAACTTTGACTGCCACCCAAACTCACCAATAATTGATCCTAATGCTTTGTATGGACAATATTCTGTCTAACTTTATTGCTTTGGTACTGTTTTCGCCATAAAAAATAATTGAAAACAAAATAAAAATTATTTTACAAATTCAGAAAAAATTGAGAATTCTTTTAGTTATTTATATGTTTTGTTATTTAAATATCTATATAATTTATTTAACAACTTCTACTTAGGGAAAAAGAAAAAAAAATCTACTCTTAATTGGTCTAGAACCCATAATCTAAATGTCAACTATTAACTGGTCTAAATTTTTTTGACAATATCTATAGAATTTTTTTCTTCACTCATAATCGTATATTCTTATAAAATTGATATCTTTATTATAAATTTAAGTGTAACACGTTAGATCTTATATTCGATACTGAAAATTCCTTACCCAAAAATTATGACAAGATATAAATTTATTTCATTTTAAATATTTTATTATTAATTTTCATTGCGTAGCATGTGGAAATTGTTTGAGCTATTATATAAATTTGGATTCTAATGTACATGATTCCCTCCCCCCAGTGCCAACCTTCACTTCTTTTTTATACTAAGCTTTAAGTTTAATATTGATTATATCTTTAAATTAAAAAGATATACTATTTTACCACTCAACTTTAGTTTAGACTTTAATTATATCAGCCAATAAAATCAAGGGTAAACTACCTTTGTGACCATCCAACTATGTGATTTGTCCTATTTTGACCACATAACTAAAAAATAGACAATCACACCACCAAACTTTTAAATTGATCCTAATTTGACCATCGGCCATTAAAACCTAATAGAAGAGATGACGTGGCAGTTAATAAAAAATTTATAATTGCACATTTGGTCCTATTACGTACATATTATATCAGTCTGGTCATGATTTTAATTTAATTCAAAGAATATAATCATTCAATCATATGATGACATGTGTCACCACCTTATTGAAGTAATTTAAATGAATCTTATAATTTCTACTCATATGATGACAAGCGTCACCATCTGATTGGTGAAAAGCAAATGAAACAAATAAAATGATGGAATTGAGCTGGTTGGGAAGTGAATTCATGCCAACAGGATGGAAAGCAAGCACACAAACCACTGGGCTATTACTTCATTTTTTTCAAACCTTTATAACATTATTTATTTAAGGTCATACCCACTTTGCTCACCCTCACACAAACAAGTAACAGAAACATGAAAATTTCGAAAACTGCAGGGCTCAGTGCTCAACCTTCCGCCATTCTTATGGTTTTGCCCTTTGGAAGGAAATGAAAACTTTATTTAAACAATATATGTCTATCTATCTATATTTATATCCGTTAAAACAAGGATTTGAGCAAATATTGAATACCAATGGCAGCTAGTTGGGGACCTGTGCAAATAAAATTTTGCATGTGCCCTTTTTATGCATTGCTTAATTATTTATCCTAATTATTGTTCTTTCACCAATTAGCTATGGTGGTTTTGTATAAATAGCTATACACTTTGTCCCCTCAGATCCTCAAACCATTGCTGCAAGCAATAAGGTCAGCCACTTGTTTGAGCTATATCTAGTTCTCACTCAAATGGCCACCAAAACGATAACATTGCAACTGTTTCCCCTTTTCTTCTTCTGCTTGTTCAGTGTCTGCAACTGCAGCTTCCATGGCGTTGCTGGAGACGATAATGGTGGTTGGCCACCTTCTATGGTGGTGCTGATGCTAACGGTACAACGGGTGAGCTACAATCTTTCAGACTACATAATATATGTATATAATTTCTGGTGTTTGTTTTAGGGGGAACTTGTATAGTCAAGGGTATGGATGATTAAATTCTTTGAATTAAATTAAAATTATGATCAAATTGATATAATATGTAAATAACATGGATTAAATGTGTAATTATATAAATTTCTATTAGCTGCCACATCACTTCTTCCGTTAGATTTTAACGGCCAATGGTCAAACTAAAATCAATTTAAAAGTTCGGTAGTGTGATTGTCTATTTCTTTAATTGGATAGTCAAAATAGGACAAATTCCATAGTTGAGTGATCACACAAGTAGTTTGCAATTTACTATTGTAGATTTTATTTATTTTATGTTTATTATCTTTTATTTTCAATAAATAATTTTATTTATTTAAATTTATAATGATCCATTAATAAAATAGCTTTTGCTATTGACAGCTCGTTGTCAATAAAAACTAGATAAATTCGTATTATTATTATTATTTATTTTTCTTAATATAATTAATTATATTTTTAAAAAGTTATATTCTATTAATTTAGAGTTTTAATGTAATTAATATTATTCTAAAATATTTAGAGTTTAGAGTTTAAGATTTAGTGTTTTGTGATTTTAAAGTGTAATGTTTTAAGTTTAGAATTTTAGGGTTCAGGGTTTAATTATATTAAATACTATAAATTAATAGAATATAACTTTGTAAGTACATTTTCTTAGATTTTACTGAAAAAACAAAATAAATATTAATAATAAAAATTTATCTAGTTTTTATTGAGAAATGAGTAACGAAACTCCTTAGTATATATTGGAATCTGAAACGAAAACTCAGTTATTTTGGTAAGCTTTAGAGACGAAATCCATCATTAATTATTTTTTAGGGTAAAGTACACAAATGGCCACTAAACCATCTCTAAAAATATAAAATGGTCATCAACTTTCAAATGTTATATAATGGACATTAAACTTTTGTTTTTGTTACAAAATGGTCACTGAGCCGTTAACTGTCGTTAATTGGGTGACGTGACAGTTACAGAAATTTGAATAATATAACATTTAATCTTTCAT
The DNA here is from genome assembly GCA_019671005.1 of Hibiscus mutabilis. Taxonomy (NCBI): domain Eukaryota; kingdom Viridiplantae; phylum Streptophyta; class Magnoliopsida; order Malvales; family Malvaceae; genus Hibiscus; species Hibiscus mutabilis. The sequence goes on along the minus strand of CM033733.1, from coordinate 32,919,172 downwards.
ATTGACACATTTAATTAATTTATTCCTAATTTAACCCTCATTATTGATGTTTAAACTGATTGAATGTGTAAATATTGAATATTAAATTTGTTATTATACAAATTTTAGTAACTGCCACGTCTCCCTGTTAACGACCCAATGACCATTTTGTAACAAAAATTGAAGTTTAATGAATATTTTATATTTATAGGGATAGTTTAGTGACTATTTGTGTACTTTACCCTATTTTTTAATGCTTTTTATGAACATTTGGGATGATATTTGTCCCTAAAGCTTTGGGAATGAAGTTTACCCTTAATTATGGGTAGATGTGGGATGATTTCTCATAAAACCCACTAAATTTTTTAGCGAATTTTTTATAATTATATTATTCTAACAAGTTAAGTCGTAAATAATTTTAAAAATGGCAGGCTTTTAGATGGAAAAAATTAAAATATATTATTTTAATATGAAAAGTCATAAACAATTTTTATAATACAAAAATTAAAATGCGCGTGTAAATTATCCGAAGAATAATTATAAGAAAACGAAATCACAAAACAAAAGATCTTCCAAATATTGTCCACCGAGTACTAACTTAGCTACCAATGACAGTTAACTTAAAAAATTATTATATTTAAATAAATTAAAATTTGCATTGTTTGTATATCAAAATAGTTTCCACAAATAAACAATTAATTTAAAAATTTGCCCAACAAGCAACATTGAAATGCTGGACAAAAATGGAGGAGCTAAGGCAACAAAAATCTCTGTTACATACCATTAACGGAAGGCTTACAATATTTCATTTTCTTATAGTAATTTTAATATTAACAAAATGCGCTCAGTATTTGCAAAGCATTCTTGTTTAAAAATTTCAGGATTTAGTTTAGATTTTTATTATTTTATTTATTTATACTAATTAATTCGTTTAATGTGTGAATTTTATTTAAATTATAAAAAATATATAATACACTAAATATGAAGGGTCAGGATAATCTCGAATTCTTTTAATTATACATGGGTCACATTTGGATAAAACATAAAGTCTATATTTCAAGTCAAATTCGAATAAAAAATATATAATAATACCTTGTATGAACGTGAGCAAGTAAATTTGACCGGTTGGTCAAGTTGATTATCTTTGTTCTTTCATTTTCCTTAGACCGACTAGGAGCACCCCTCTTTTATCCTAGAGTTCCCCCTTCACCTCCCTCTAGGTAGGACTATGATTAAATAAGATTTGTCAAAAAAATTAATTAAAGAAACTTTTAATCTTACGGCGTCTTATCGCGAGTAAAAATGATTTGTCCCTTTTTGATGCCTTTATTTATGTCCGAATATTAAAAAATAAAGATTAAAGTTTAAGATTATGTTTTAGGGTTAAGGCTTAAGATTAGGGTTTAAAGTATTGGGCGTGTGTTATATTTTTTAGGGTTTAGGATTTAGAGTTTAAGATTATATGCATTGAACTAAAATTCTTAGAATCTATTTTAACATGAACCTTACTTCCTTCCCTTCAAGATACGATAGAAAAGTTTATACAAAATATCATAAGGAAAATTACACAGACGCAGACGCCCACCAATTTCTACTCCCAACAAGACAATATTATGTATAGTATCGACCAAAATATATAGCTTCCTGACATCGAATTCTGAGCTCACGCATTAACATGGTCTTTCCTCTACCTTTCAATGTCCATAACTGCATAAAGCCTGAGATTCAAACTCATCAGAGTCTTCTTCCAGTACCAGTGGCTGGCCTTGTTCCTTTTTCATCGTTGAGTACTCCACTTTTTCTCCATATAATTTGGCCAAAACCAAATACAGAGCCATTGAGAAAATGGTGACCGCTATCAAGGTCCAGCTGAAGAGAATATTTACTAATGATTTAGCGCGGCGCAGTGCCTGGTCGCTTGAGCAGCTGATAATCTGGTGACCATCTTCAAAGTGGAGCAAGCAGCCTTTGGGAACCAGTACCGGAGTCCAGATCATGGTTCCCATCACTACGAACCACACACCCTGATACAGAACACTCAAGGACCTTGTAAAGCTGACCATGAAGCTCTTAGGGAGCTCAATTGCCATGAGTGTGGTGGTTAACGAAACAACGATGACATACTGCAGAAGCAGGTGGTAGTGACCCTCCACCCCCATGTGATCAGCCGAATGGAAGTGGAAGAGGAGCAGCTGTTGGGTAAAGGCTACCGCCGCAATGAATTGTGACAGGCAATACGTGGCTTTGGGGCAAACTCTATCCAGGAGAATAGCAAAAGCTGCGTAGGTAAAGAAAGTCATTGATATGAAAGAGTGCTCGAAGTTGCGGAGACGGTTCGAGGGGATGGCTCCGTCCGGACCAATAGGTCGGTAGCCGTGCATTGCAGGGCCAATAAAGAGCTCCATGGAGATGCTGATGGAGGAGGCTGCCATGATTAGGAACAGCTCTAAGTGCCTTGATTTTGGTGTGGGGAACCATGAGGGAGATGTGTAGGAATTGGGGTGGAGAGAATGGAGCTTGATATGATTAAAGAGATGCCATAAACCGAGTAAAAAGAAGGCTAAACCTGGTAAAACATGCCCCGCTATAGAACCCATGTCTTCAATTCCTTTTAATGTACTTGGAGAAAGAGAGGGAAACAGGAGAGCTTCTTTTCAATGGTACAAGGGAGAGAGAAAAGACGAGGCAGAGTTCATTTTGGTGATCAAAGCTTAGAATAGGGGTTGGATGAGTTCAGTTTCTAAGAATTGCAAGGAGGTTCAACTTATACAGATAAATTGTATTAATTTCGCATTATTTTAGATAATAAATATGAGTTGTGACCAGGGACAAACACAAAACTTTATGTTAAGGGGTGAACTTATAAAAATTTAAAGGGCAAAAATAGATTTTTAATAATTTTTTTTATAAAATTTCTAGATCATATACGAATTTCAAATTTCTAGGAGACAACTACCCTTCCAACCCCTCAGTCCATCATTCGCCGTGACATATGCAGAATTTGATGTACGTACACGTTTCTAATGGTGAAATAATTGCATATCTAAGGTAAATCTAAAATATAAATATTCTTAAAGATGGCTGTCATATATGTTCTAACTTATGTACCAAGTTTAGATGTATTAACCAAAACTAATATATTGTAATTTGCATGCATTTTTACTATAAAAATATTAAATTATTTTGTGGTGGAGGGAAAATTCCAATGCTTGCCATGTAATTTGAGAAAAATAGAATTTTATCATAAAAAAGTATAATTTAATTTGAATCATATTGTCGAGAAGTGAATTACTTATTTACTTATTAATTTTTTAAATATAGATAAAAAAAACATTTTGCATGATTTTAATTTTATAATAGTATTTTTTACGAATAGCGTATTAAACAAGGATCCACCATTATGAGTAGTAAATAGAGTGGTAGTCATTCAATTAAGTAATGGGATGAAACTTAATATTAAAGGAATGAATAAATAAATGGGGTGTTGTTTATTAATTCATGAATTGGTTTCTAGTAGTATATATTGCTTCTTAAGTTAAAGTGTTAGTCACGCACTGCAAAATTCAACATCAATATGAGTGTCTTTTGTTTCCAATACGAATCCTCTGCTCGTAACCCATAAGCTTTCATAATAGACATTGGAATATAACTATAAGCCATCTATCGAAGGCACCGTCATCCGTATCTTGAGAAAGGCTGGTTTAATAATAATAATAATAATAATAATAATAATAATAATAATAATAATAATAATAATAATACGTGTACAAAATATTTGTATACATGTGTGAAAATTCGGTCACTATTATTATATAAATATACTTTATACGAATAAAACTAGACTTGATTGAGACTTCTCAGAAGAAGAGATATTATGGAACTTAAGTGGTTACAGCAGAAAAGTAGATGATATTTATTTTAAAAGATCTGAGTTCAATCGCTTTATTTATAAGGTGTATATATTGTTAAAAGATTAAAAATATATATAAATAGACACTAAATTATAATCACCTTTAAACTAAGAAAAGGAAGAAGAGATATTATGGATTACATTTTATAATCAATTTTGAGAGTTTTTTTTTGTATAATCAATTGTATTTAATTTATTAAATGACTAATTCGGACTAAATACTATATATGTTTATTATAGGAGATAATCTCTCAATCCAATTGTTTCATTCAAAGCATTAAAATTTGAACTATTTTTATTTAAAATATATAATTTCTTATCTCATTATACCAACTAATTGTTAGTAAATTTGAGAGTTTAATTGGGTTAAAGGAAGAATAGCTTCTCAAAATGTCCATCGAAGCAATGATTTTGCCTTATAAATAGTTATAGTGTAGATGGTTTGTTGTTTTAATATTATTACTTATAATTAGGGTAAATTATATTACTGGTCATTAAATTATTAGTGAATTAATGTTTTTAATCATTAAATTATAAAAATACTACTTGTCTTTTATATTTAATTGGTAGGGATAATGACACAAATGCCCCATGCACTTTACTAAATTTGTCAATGCGGCGCTGATAGTTTTGAAGCATTCAATGTGCCCCTGTACTTTGCTCCCGTCTTCTAAAATGCCCCCAAGACTAACGTCGTTAATTGATGATGTGGTAGAGACATGTGGCATCCTCTTATGCTGCCACACGACATTTTTTCCCCATAAAAATTACTTAAATTCAGGGGTTTGAAAACAATTTTACCATTTTTCTTTTTATACCAAAAAACAAAATGACAGGAAATTGAGGATATATGAACAATTTTATCTTTTTTCAAGAAGAAAATTTAAAAATTATTACTTTTCCATCTCTGATTATTTTTTCTTTGTCCTTCCCTCCAGACCACAGCCAAATTATCATTTTTTTCAAACGCAATTTTATTAAAAATCATGTAAATTAAAGCATCATCACTTCAATTATCAATGAATTACATTCTTTAAAAAATTGACAGAAGATCAATTAAAAAGAAAATAATCCACTATTGGTTAGAGTATGTTGGCTAGAATAGGAATAACAAGGTCGAAGCAACGACAACGCTTGGACTGAGTTAACTATACTTTTGTCCACTTGTCCTGTTGATTCTTCCATCACCACCGCATTGTATTTAGATGGTTCATCCACCTAATTTGTTTCAACTCAAAGTATTACAACCCTATAAAGAAAATAACTTAAAAACTGAAAATACAGAACTTAGATTTGAATCGTTACCATAATAAAAGCTTCTCCTCTATGGGCTTTGTTGAATTCAATCATTTCTTTAAAACGAAAACTCGTTGATAACATCACTATTAAAAAAAAATGGTCCACCCACATTCAGGTCTGGAACAAAAACAGTAACATAGAATATACTGACAAATTTTATTGAAAATAGGTCTTTCCACACCCAATTCAATCCTTAACTATTACTGCATAAAAATCAAAAGGAATAAAAAATAAAGAGATTCGTTTTTATTGATTCACGAAGTTTATAGTTGTTCCAACTCAGATTCGAATGGTGAGAAAAGAGAGAAAGTCATGAAAAATATATTCTACCGCTGGTTAGATTTGACGGCGCAACAAATAATTTATGACGAAACCTTCCAAAACTATGATTTTGATTTTATGCCATTTGGGTTTTTTTTTTTTAAATTGAGCAGTTAGAACAATAGAGGATAAGAAGTACTCCAGTTTGGTGGTGGCCATTGACTAAATGGTGTCAGGAATTAACGGCGATTTTGACGATGGTAAAAGAGAAATACTTTAGATTTTTTATAGAATTTTTTTTTTGAAAACATAAAGAAGGGAGGCAGACAAGATAAAATTAAAAAAAACGTAAAATTGTTCATATATCTTCAATTTATTCACATTTTGTTTTTTTGGAGTGAAAAAGAAAGGGTGAAATTGTTTTTAGACCCTGAATTTAAGTGATTTTTGGAGAAAAAGCACCACATGGCAGCATAAGAGGATACCACGTGTCCCTATCACATCATCAATTAACGGCGTTAGTCTTGGGGGCATTTTAGAAGACGGTAACAAAGTACAGGGGTACATTGAATGCTTTAAACTATCAGCCCCATATTGACAAATTTGGTAAAGTACATGGGGCATTTGTGCCATTATCTCTAATTGGCATTGCCCCTAACGTTTGACTGAATTGTCACTTTGGGCCCTATTCTTTTTTAGAGCAATTCAACCCTCAACGTTTTATTTTGGGTCAAAATAGCCCCTTCGCGGATGAAAACTCTCAGTCAACTGATGGTAAATAACTTGAAATGACGTGACAAACCTATATGGCAGTGCACGCTGACATGGCAATATCACATAAACAAATGTGTTGACTTGAAAAAACATTACATAAGTCAAAAATGATTTTATAAAATTATATAAAATATAAAATAATTTTTTCTGCTGACTTATCATTCTGTCAAGTCATTTCAAACTGTCTGCCATCAGTTTTCTAACAATTTTCGTCCGTAGTGGTGCCATTTTGACCCAAAATGAAACATTGATGGTTGAATTGCTCCAAAAAAAGAATAGGGGCCAAAGTGACTATTTAGTCAAAACGTTTGAGGTATTTTTTTGACTTTATGCTTATTTAATTCAGTTTTTCTTGTGTTTTTTAATAGTTTGAAGGTGATTACAATGCAGTATTTTTTTCATAATATTTTTAATCCTTTAATAAAGTATACATACTTTGTAGACAAAAATGTTCGAACTCGAATATCTTATGATAAATATAATCATCTTTTTCGATGAGTTTTTTTTTCTTGCTTTTAACTTAAGCATGATAATATACTAGGTATTAGATAATGTAAATAAAGTTAGTCGACGTAGGATTAAAAATATTAGTCATGTGAACTAAATTACTGCATTCCACTTGCCATTAGTGATATTTTTTTTTTAATTTTAGAATTTTTAAAAGAACTATTTTTAAATTTTTAAGATTTTTTACAATTTTTATAATTCCATTATAGTTCCACATTAGAAATTTAGATTTCTTTTAAAAGCTACTTTTTTAAAAAAAATATTAAAGAGATTTAATATTTTTCTAATTTTTAAACAAATTACATTTTTTGTTTTAGTATTTTTCTAATTGATTATATGAATTTTAAACAAAATTTAAAGAATATATTTTTAATGATTAGAGACAAAAGTGATGAGAACTATAAACGTAGTTGAAAGTGAATGGTGTGGCCAATTTTTTTTTACATAAATGATGTAAAAATTCAATGTTACAAAATTAAAAGATTAAATGTAAAAATTCAATGTTTACAAAATTAAAAGCATTAAAATTTTAGATTTTGATATAAAACAATCTTTTATTTTCTATTTCCATCCTTCTCTCTCCATGACAATCTACTACTTCAATCACTCGCAAATATAGGGAAGTCAATTGAGTAGGTGGGTGGGAAGGCTATTTCCCACATTTATCCACATCAAAAATTTTCACTCTCACCCCGTGTCGTAATCTGATGTGGGTAAAAAATTTAAAATCTTTCCCTTCCCGTGATATACAAGACTAGAATCATCCTTGCCTCACTACCTACGTGGTTCTTAAGACCCACCTAATTCCCGTTATACTCTACCACGATGCAATTCATATAATATATTTATAATTAATAGTTAAATAAATATAAACTATATTTTATCAAAAGAATATGAAATATCTTTCTTTCAAACTTACACCAACATTATTTCAACGGTTAAAGTATTGTAGAAGTTCCTCTACTACACCTTAAAGTTTATTTTAGTCCCTCTACTACAAAATCCTCTACTACACCTTAAAGTTTATTTTAGTCCCTCTACTATAAAAAGAAATATTTTAGTCCATGTACTATACTTAAAAGTTCATTTTAGTCCCTTTATTGCAAAAAGAAATATTTTAATCCATATACGTCTGAAAAGTTAACATTTTGATCCAAAACACTAAATTTTTTGATAGTTGGCTTAAATATTTTGGTTTAAATAATCTTTAGGTCCATTTCAATTTTAAACTAGAGCAAATAATCTCTCAAAACATTTTTTTATGATTTTTTACATGAAATTTTTAAACACTTATGAAATCTAAATGCAAAATTAATTCATATTCTAACTTCAAATTCTATTGTCTTCACTTAAAATAATATTACAATTACAAGTAAAATATAAAAAAATTATTTTATATGTTTAATTAGAAAGTGCACATAGCTTTTTCTTAAAATTTTTAGATTCGAAGTGAGAGTAACGGTTTAATTGAAAAAGATGATAGAAAAATCATAAAAAATATGTAACATTTCATTAAGATTTTCAAAATAATGAAATATATTATAAAATTATATTTTGATCCAAAAATTATTATAAATTTATATAACATTTTAGTTTATTTTATTTAAAAAAATTATTCAATCACAGTTGGACATATATCATGTACTGGCGAAAAAGGTTAACACCATCGTAATTTATTCACTTTCAAAATGTACACTTTATTATTAATAAATGTTAATATATTAATATATTCATAAATTGTTTAATTCATTTAATACACTTTATTTAATATCAATATAAAAGAAAATTTATATATTTTTATAGATAGTTACATACACTATTAATTCATTTATTAATAAAGTAAATAACATATTAATCGATGTATTTTTTTGAATAGATTAATCCATGTATTTAACTTCAATGAAAAGGAAAAATGTACGTTTCTTTGTCATTTATTAATAAATTATCTACTTTAAAAAAATTATTACTATTATTAAAATGTATCAAGAGATCAATTTGCTCAATTTCAAAACTAATAAAGACTTAAAGGGTGTTTAAACCAAAATATTTAGGCCAATGTCATGACAATTTTTGAAATCGGGTGTGTAAAAATAGCTTGACGATTGATCTTTTAGAAAATTAGGGTTTTGACCCTTTTTAATCCACTTTTAGACTTTGAAAACTTAACGTTCATTTTAATTAAATTTATCCTTAATTTTCCTTTTGAAAAACAACTGGAGTCGCCATCGATCACTTCGAGGTAGACCGGACACCGGAAAAACAAACCAGAGATTCTTATCTTAAAAATTGGGTTCGGGAGTCGGTTATGTGTAGGGAAGGATTAGTACCCCTACGAATGCCCGTTATCAGTACCTTTAATTTTACGTGGCATTTCGAATAATTATTTGAATTTAATTTATCTCATAATTATTAATTGAATTTAAATTCCGAATGTAGATATCCTTTTATAGGGAAATTCATTTTGTTCGAATATGAGATTAAAAACACCCCGTTAGGTGGCACCCCTATTCATATTTAAAAATGAATTTCCAACATAAAAGGTTTTTAATGAATGTTCTCTTATTGTCTTGTTTATTTTAAGTATTATCCTGAAAAAGGCTCTAATTAATTAGTTATTTATATTATGAATATTAATTAATTTAATGGCTTTATGAGAAAATGTCAATTGCTCGAACACCTTCCATATATTTAAAGCCCTTAAATTAATCATATTCCTAATTGATTAATCTTCCTAATTAATTAAAGTTCTAGTCCTAATTAAGGCCATAACAAATTATTTAGTTAATATTATAGGTGAAAATGTATATTAAATGTTCACCTTAAAAATCAATATTGAGATAACACACCATTGTAAACAATGGAACACCATCCAAATTTGGGTTCCAAAGGTTCAATTTAATATACATTTAATTATCTGCAATGTATCCTAATCAAATATTTAATTTTAATTAAAGGACTAAATTAATATTCAATTCTAAGTGAATTATGTATATGAAATATAATTTATTAAAACCCATATTGTGATAACACCCCATTGTAAACAATGGAACATCATCTAAATTTGGATTCTAAAATTATATTTAATATACATCTAATTACTACAATCATCTAATCTATTTAATTATTGAATCTTAATTAGAGAAACCTAGACTAAAGGCTCTAATTATTAAATGAACTAGATGGTTTAATTATCTAACATACAAAACTACATGCAAAATTTAAAATATGCATAAAACATATAAATTAATTGCATTTAATTAAGTATAACAAATAAAATAAATGACTAAATTAAAAGAAATTGAATCTTAAAACTGATTTTATTAATATGGGACTAAATTGAGAGAATTACAAAACTAAATGCCAATTACAAATCACAGTGACCAAATTGAAACAATTCAAACTTAAGGGGTACAATTAAGGAGAAATAGGGATCAAATTGAATGAATTGCAAAACCTGAGGCTCAATTTAAAGGGAACAGTGACTAAATTGAATAATGGCAAAACTTTGGGCCAAAACCAAAGGTGACCCAAATAAAAGCGCGTGGGTTCTACCCGACCCGTGTAAAAAATGCGGATCCCCTATGATCCGGTGCCCAAAACGGCACCGTATGACTTTGACTATATAAATCCATTTTTGCCCGAAATTTAACCTCTTTCCTTTATTTTCTCAGAATCGCCTCTCTCTAGCTTCTCCCTATCTCTAAACGCTCTGAAATAAACACAACCTTACCCAGAATTCTTCAACCAAACAGATCAAAAACCCTATGTTTTGTTTGAATATCCTTTGTGTTCTTCATAAAAATGAAGAACACGGTTGAATGCCGCCCTCAACCATCGCCTCAACTGCCCTTCGATCTTCCACCGCCGAACTCCGATCACCCTTGGCTGTTTGTTGGCCACCGGGATTCGAATCCCGGCTGCCACCTACCTCTGATCGCGTCGAAACTCCTTTCGAACCCTAAAAATTTCTTATTTTTCCTGTTTTATCCCTACAACCTAAAACTTAATCTCGGCTCAGCAGAGCCACCCAACTCCGGCCAAACTAAACCTAAAGTACCTATCCCGGCCCTCTTCAACTCTGACCACTCAAAGCCTACTCCGGCCACCGAACACCATTTTATCCCTTGTATTTCCTATTTTTGATTTTTATGTTCATAACACTGATTTCATTTTTTATTTTTGTAGGAAAAAATAAATCGGAGAAGGATTTACCTTCCGACGGTGGCTTTGCAATTCAAGTCATCTTCTTCGGCGATTGACGAGCTTCTCCGGCGGTTCAGCTACCCTGAGGTAATCACTATCTCTCTTTTTTATTACTGTATTTTATTATTATTATTATTATGGTAAGTAATTAATGATTAATTATTATCTGATACACTCTCTCTTCCTACTTATATGTGGGCAGAGGATGACATCATCAAAACCATAATCCATGTGATATTGGAATGGGCCAACCAGGGAGTGCTACGTGGCATGGTTTAGGCGGGAAAAATGGGATTGGTTGGGTTTTGTGCTTGTTTGGGTTGTATATACCCGAAAATGGGTTGTAACCAGCTGTAATTGGGCGGGAAACAAATGTAAATTGGGCCTTTGGATTTATATTTGAGCTTTTGACTTGTAAAACGGATTTTGGGCATGTAAATGGACATTTATTTATTTTATTATTTATATTGTATATTTTGGCCTTATTTATTTATATATTCGAACTCCAGACAAAATGTGGGTATTACTGCTGCCCCTCTTTGCTCGTTGATGTGGAACAAGAAGTGGGCAAAGATTGAAAAGACACGAATTTTGTCCGAATCCACTGGCCATCTTCTAAACTACTGAAGCTTGAAGCTGTTCTTCTCATTTCGAAATTCTTCAAACTTTTGCCAAACTCTGGAATCTGAAGTTGTTCTTCTTATTATAAAATTCTTCGTCTTCCAAGGCTTGGAATTGTCCCTGACATTCTTCATCTCTTGAGGTTTGAAGCTGTTTTTATTATGAAATTCTTCATCCCTCTGCCGAACTATAGAATCTGAAGCTGTTCTTCTTATTACGAAATTCTTCATCTTCTAAAGTCTAACATCATTCCTTGAAAATTTTCACCTTCTGTGGTTTGAAGCTGTTCTTCTTATTATGAAATTCTCCCTTCCTCACTCTTTCACTACTTCGTCTTTCTGTAAAGGCACTGAATAAGTAAGCTCTTCTTATTAGGAACTTCCTCATTCTTCAAAAGGGAAAACTCTTCTCATTAGGAGCTCTTCTTTCTTTATCAAGCGAGTTCTTCTCATTAGGAACTCTGTGGCGAATTCTTCTCATTAGGAATTTTGTGGCGAATTTTTCTCATTAAGAATTATATGGCGAATTCTTCTCATTAGGAATTCTTCATTCTTTCTGGACGAATTCTTCTCATTAGGAATTCTAGAGTGAACTCTTCTTATTAGGAGTTCTTCATTCTTTGTTGGGTGAATTATTCTCATTAGGAATTTTGGAGCAAACTCTTCTCATTATGAGTTATTCAATTTTGTTGGTCCACCTCTCTGTAAAGGAATGAACAAGTAAGCTCTTCTCATTAGGAACTCTTCTCATTCTTCAACAAACGAGCTCTTCTCATTAGGAGCTCTTTAATCTTTCTTGGCGAGTTCTTCTTATTATGAACTCTGAATTCTTTGTTGATTGAGCTCGTCTTACTGAGAACTCTAGATTCTAGAAATGTTGATTCTCTTCTCTTCTGGGGAACAATTCTGCAAAAAGAAACATCATCAATTAATTCAAATTCAGTCTGAAATATCATAAAATATTTTAAATTTCTCGCTTGAAGCACTGAGTTCTTTGATGTCATTGCTTTTTTGTCTAAGGTATCTTGATCTTTCTATCTGAAGCTCATATGGGATCTCATCTCTTGTTTCTTCCTTTGTTGATCAACCCTCTTCTATGCCTGCAAAAGTCAAATTTATCATTAATCTCCCAACATTACTTGTAAAAACGTACAATTTGGGTATATCATTAGGAAACTTCAAGTGCTTCAACAAGAGACGCTGAAACTACGAATCTTCCTCGTTTGAGCCTAAAGTTGGTCTATCTTGCTTTTCAATCTGGCAACTTGAATTATTTTTCTCGTATTCTTCTTTTTTTTCTCTTTTTTTTCATTTTTCTCTTTTTTTTCTTTTTCCTTCTTATTTTTTCCTTTTCACTTTTCACTTTTCTCATTTTCTTTTTTTTTCATCTCTTTTTGTTATTTTTCTTTCCACTTTTTCTTTTTTTCTCATTTTTTCTTTTTCTTGTTTTTTTCTTTCTTTCTTCTTCTTTTCCTTTCTCTTTTTTTTCGTTTTGGAAATTGAGGACCCAAAGGATTAATATTTTGCCGATATTATGCCCTACCATCTTATCGCGATGACATTCAGAAAGTTCTCATCATTTCCGAAGGTGTCAGCCCGAAGGACTTAACATCATGCTCGAAGGACTTACTGATGACCCAAAGGATTTAACATCATGCTCGAAGGACTTATTGATGACCCAAATGATTTAGAATTGAAATGGACTACCTTTCATGTGCAAACAATTAGAAAATCTTTGTTGAAATTTTCCTCTACAAACGGATTGAAATCTTTGTTGAGATCTGGCTCTTCAAACGGATTGAAATCTTTGATGAGATCCACCTCTTCAAACGGATTGAAATATTTGTTGGGATCCGTCTCTTCAAATGGATTGAAATCTTTGCTGAGATCTGCCTCTTCAAACAGATTGAAATCTTTGCTGGGATCCGCCTCTTTAAACAAATTAAAATCTTTGCTGAAATCTGCCTCTTCAAACGAAACATCTGATTGAACATGTCTTTTACAAATAAAATCTCTTACTGAAATCTGCTTCTATAGATAGAATATCTGCTGAAATCTGCCTTTAAACAAAATATCATGCTAAAATCCACCTCTGTAAGTGAAATACTTGTTGAAATCTGCTTCTGCAAACGGAGCCTCTTGCTGAAATCTGTCATTTTCAAATAAAATATCTTGCTAAAATCCACCTTTGTAAGCGGAATATTTGTCAAAATTCATCTATGTAATCAAAATATCTACTGTAAGCGGGATATTTGTTGAAATTCGTCTCTGCCAACGGGATATCTTGAGACCCGCCTCTGCAAACTAAATATTTTGAGATCTACATTGGATCTTTTCTTCGAAACCTCTGTTAATTCCTTGCTAATCCACATCTGCAAATAGAAAATCATGGATTAATATATATTTGCTTTCTCACAAACACCATTGAAACCTTTGTTGGATCAATTTCTCTAAGATCTATGCTCGCTCTTTGTCGAATTTTCTTCTTCAAGATTTCTGCTCATTTTTTGCTAGATCTTCCTCTTCGAGATCTTTATTCACTCTTAACTGGATATTTCCTCCAAGATCTTTGCTCGTTTTTGTTTGGATCTACCTTTTCAAGGTCTTTATTCTTTCTTAACTGGATCTTTTCCTGAAATCTCTACTCATTCTTGCTTGGATCTTCTCTTCCAAAATTCGAAGCTATAAATTGATCTAAACCTTTCCTTGATTGAATCTGCAAATTCCTGCGAAAGTATGCAAAAATGCTTTGAATGTATGAATTATCATGCTCCTACTCATGGATGCCTAGCAATATGATGCATGAATGTTATCACTTGAGGACCACTTGGACAAACTTTCACCTGCTGGGGAGCTTTAAATTTCTTCGCTTCGTCTTTCATTGGAACTTCTTTTACCAACATCATAATTCATCTCACACTCATGTTCAATCTTCAGGATCTCTGCATCTTTTGCTCTAAAGTGCCTTTTTCAGGTTTTCACTTTAGATTTTTTTTCTTTTCTTTTTCTTCTCAAGGCGCCTTTTCGGGTTTTGACCTCAATTTTTTCTCTCTTTTTTCTTTCTTTTTATTTTTTTTCTTTCTTTTCTCTCAAGGCGCCCTTTCGAGTTTTCACCTCGATTTTTCTCTTTTTTTCTTTTTTTCTCTCTTTTTGCACCAATGTTTTCTTTCGTTCGTTCTGATAAAGCTTTCCTTACCTTCATGGATCAAGCACATAAACTTATTTTTGCCATATTTCACCATGTATTTCTCACAATTTGAATACCGGGGATCACTCTTTTCTTAAAAAGCTACTCTTGCTATCTCTTCATTCAGCTTCTTTGACAAAATTATTTCTCATGGCTTGAAAGAGATCATGATTCACTTTCGTTCTAGCTTGCAGACTTTATTTACCGTCATATGATGTTCTGTAAGGTTATTTTTGCAACATTGCCCCGCTCCGGCTTGACTTTAACTACTATCTTTGTTTGCATTCGCCTTATTTCCTTACTTTTGAATAGCAAACACCTTCAATGGATTGATCTGACTGCATCTTTACCTCTAAAAGAGGGCTCATGCGCTCTTTTTTTACCCTAGAATTACCTGTGTCATTCTCTTGCAGCTTTTGTTTGAACATTATTGACACTCAGAGTTGTATCTTTCCTCGTCATACTTTCCATCACTAAACAAGTATCGAGGCCACCTCCTATTCTGCCTTCACTTATAGGATTCGTACATCATAATAATACCCATAAAATCCTTTACTTTTCTTGTATCTAATCAATTTATCTGCAAGATTCTTGTTGAAAAGATAAGTGAAAGGCTCAAAATATTATTTTACTAGATTTGAGAAATTAGAATAATTTGATAAGTCACGGCAAACACAAAGATCAAGATTAGGCCCCCTAAATATCAAGTGTAACAGAGCCTTTGAACCAAATTGCAAAGATCAACTCAAATGTGACCCCTTTCAAATTATTAGACTTCTGAGAGAAACATTTCCCATATGCCTAATTCTATCCCATTTAAAGTGGCATTCTTTACCCACTAACTCATCATGCCCCAATCCTTCCCTCTTTTCTGATCTCGATCAAGCATTAGAAGTCTGGAAGTCCTTGAAGAAAGGTTAACCCAGATAAGCGGGATGTATTCTAAAGACAAACTCATCTTGCTCCAATACCCGTATATGGTCAAAATAGTCTTTTGAGGCTTGTAATGTAGGCTATGGTTCACAGCTGCCAAAGAAAGGATATATAGGCTCAAATAAATACTTGCGTGATGAAACCAAAGATCATTTTCCAAGTGAAATATCATTTTGCACTCTTTGATCTGAATATGTTCGGATGAAATACTCTTTTCTTTTCTCTTTTTTCTTTTTTTTCTTTTTCGTGGATCGCTCTAGACTGCCCATTTTCTGGTTTTCACCCTAGAGTTCATTTCTTTTCCTTTAAATCAATCTTCCACTGGTCCTTTAGATAGAGACTTATTTGAATAAAAGATTTCATATACATGTATTGCTTTTCTTTTGCACTTTTCAGCTTTAGTGCTTTCTTTGCTTCAACTTGATTCAGTTGACTTTCCGAACACAAACTCCCACTATTTCTTTTTTTTTCTTCTACTTTTTTTATTGAATTCAGAGTATTCTTTTTTATTCATCATTTCTTTTTGGCTTTTCTGCTTGATATATTCACTTTCGTTTCTTTTGCACCAGATTCACAAGGCATCACTATCATAGCACAATAAAAAATCAAACATTTTCCACTTGCAAACAAACTTTCATCCTCTTTGCCCCCAGTGTAGGGGTGATCCTTGGCTTGGGTTGAATCCAAAGAAAATCATCAGGCTCAATGGGGACAGCAAAAAATACTTTTCTTATTTTTTTTCTTTGTGAAGGGATATGAAGGAATGCCAAATGTCCTCCCACACTTGAATATCTTCGAAGAAAAATCGTCTTCAGGAGGAAGATGTTTTGGGTTATCACTTTATTCAAAAACCTTAGCCAACAATGCTTGAGAGGCAATTCACTCAAAATTTGTATTTGGGATTTTCCCGTGATACCTGAACACTCATTAATGTCTTCCCATTAGCCTAAATAAAGTCAAAGAAAGTCACATTTCTGAAGTTGATCTCTGAATTTGATTCAAGGTAACTATTACAATTAATATCCAGGGACCTGAGCGAAAAAATGTTAGTGAAGATATATACATATATGTATGGGAGAACAAAAACTAACCCATAACAAAGAACGAATGAAATATATATTAAAAGAATAAAAAAAATGCAAGATGTTTGCCATTTGAGAAACATATGTATGAAACAAGCATCGTAAACAAATAAATTGAAATAGCCTCCCTTATAAAGGACCCCCAATGCTCCCGGGCAAAAACGATTGGGATGATTCAGGATATTACTCCGCAACGGTCCTAAAATTGCAGACATATCTCCCATAGTTCATTGTTGACCATTAATCAAAGAAGACCTGAGTTAATTTTAGTCACTCCGCTTATATCGTCAATTCTTTACTTTCTTCACCATTACAAAGACATTCGCATTCTTGTTCATGCTCTGATGCTCTCATTCATTCTAAGCAATTTTTGATTCTTCGGTGATCAAATTCCTCAATGTCGCTCGACTAGTCTCTTGCATATTAAGTTTGCTCAACCTTTATTATTTAGGGTAAACAAATGCTTCAAGTCCTTTGTCATTTTAAGTTCCTGAACTTTCATCAAGTTCATCTTTAATTTTACAGAACCACCAGAACTCCGTGGCAAAACTTGCTAAGTCCCTGAACTGGCTGATATCTATCTTTCATCACCACCACCATGACCTCTGATAGGCAATTTTTCCTGAATAATGAAATACCAACTGAAGATGATTGCCCCATGCTCAGTCATATCCTCCCAAAGATGGTCAAACATTTACAACCATGACCTTACATTTTGACATCATCTCTGAAGCAATACAAAAGAATCTTTGGGCTTGAAGTAAAATGTTGATTTCATATTCTACTTCAGAGATGATTCTTGCAAGCTGTACCCCCTTGATGCATAGACATGAACAAGAAGACTTCAAAACTCCAGACAATCTTGGAAGCATTCATTCTGGATCTCTAACTAACCTACTTCTTGGTTTTCTACATTAAGGGCCTACACATCCTGGTTCCCCATGTGAAACTTGCAAATATTGTCAGGATCATAACTATGGGCAGATGGGCTTGACATATTCTACACCGGTCTAGTAGTAAAATAAGTCTAAAATGGGCATTCCAGATATATCAAAATTTGCATTTGTCCGAGGAATCTTCTATGATAAAACTGTTGAGTCAGTTGAAATTTTCTTCTTACAACATCAGGGAGTCCGATCATTGCATTCATTCACTTTTTCTCTCTTTTCACTTGACATTTTCAGCACTTATTTTTTAGCATTCCAATTGCATTTCTTCCAATCAGGGAACTACTTTTTAAGTTACATATCTTAATAGCTGATCTTCAGTGTTAACTTCTAAAATCTCCCACTTCAGAAAGCTTTGAATTTGCAGCTTGAAAATGTAGCAATTTCAATGCCTCAATCATAACTCACAATAGTCTTGACATTGTAACAACTTAATTAATGGGACTCTGATAATTTCTCATGATACAGCGAAGATATTAATCGAAGCCCCGATATTAGTACAACCAGAATCGGGCAAAGATTATGTGTTTTATAATGATGCTTCTCATAAAGGTTTGGGAAGTATACTTAAGTAAGAAGGAATAGTAGTGGCCTATGCTTCGAGACAACTTAAGAAGCATGAGAGGAATTATCCTACTTATGATTTAGAGCTGGCAATGGTTGTATTTGCTTTAAACATATAGCGTCATTATTTATATGGTAAATGATGCTATATTTACACAGATTATAGAAGTTTAAAGTATCTATTAACTAAAAATAAGTTGAACCTGAGGCAAAGAAGGTGGATCGAGCTTCTTAAGGATGATGATGTGATCATTAACTATCATTCAGGAAAAGCTAATGTGGTGGCTAAAGTCTTCAGTCGAAAGACATTTGTTGCCTTAAGAGCTATGAATGCAAGACTGACATTAAAAGAAGATGGCGCTTTGATTTTCGTTAAGAATAAAGTCTACTTTATTAGATTGAATAAAAGATTTTTAGAGAAAAGATGAGAAGTGTTTGTTAAGGTTCAAATAAGTGGAAGAAGGTGAAACCAAAGACTTTGAAGTTAATTTGATGGATGCTTGTATTATAAAAAAATCTATTTTTTTAAATGATGAAGAATTGAAGAAACAACTTATCTTCGAGGTACGTTATAGTCCTTTGATTGTACATCCAGGTGGAAATCAGATGTATCAAGATTTAAAGAGTCGATATTGGTGACCAGGCATGAAAAGAGTTATAACTGAGTTTGTTTCTAAATATCTGACATGTCAACAAGTAAAAGCAGAACTTTAGGTACCTTCTGAATTATCGTAACTGATTTCCATTTCTTAGTGGAAATGAGAACAAGTGACAATGGATTTTGTATAGGACTATCTTTGACATTGAATAAGAAGGATTCAACTTGGGTGATTGTTAATAGATTGACTAAGTTAGCACACTTTATCCATGTTCGAAGAAATTACTCTAGGGATAAGTATGATGAGTTGTATATTAAGGAAATAGTTCGACTACATGGAGTACCAGCCTCGATAGTACCTAATAGAGATCCGAGGTTTACTTTAAAATTTTGGAAGTCTTTACATAGAGCCTTGGATATTCAACTCAATGTTAGCACAACTTTTCATCCTCAAACAGATGGACAATAAGAGCGAACTATTCAGATTTTGGAGGATATGTTAAAGGCATGTGTGATTGAATTCAAAGGATCGAGATGTAGTCAGCCTAAGAAAATTAAAGAAGTTAAAGATAAGTTAAAGATGATAAAACATGGAGTCTAAGAACAAAGGAAATAAGTCAATTTCGCTTGTTAAAGTTCTTTGACGAAATCGTAAAGTTGAGGAAATGACTTGGGAAAGAAAAGAAGATATGAGAAAACAGTTTCCTCACTTTTTTGAACCAGGTACGTGTTGAAAATTAGAGGACGGATTTTCTTAAGGGGGAGAGAATTGTAATATCCAAATTTTTGGATAGTGACCAAAATGTAAATTTTGAAAGTTTTGTGGCTAAAGTATAAACTTTAGAAAAGTTTAGGGATCAAAGTGAAATTTTCAAAAGTTATGTATTTTAACCCCTTAAATGAATAGTTTACCCCCAAGAATGACATTTCCGTGTTACCCGAATTTTTGTACGGAGTTTGTATTAATGGCTATAAAGCGATAAAGTTTAGAAAAATATTCTGATAATCGGATCGAGCTAAAATTTTAGAGATAGTTCCATGGACCTTAAAAGAGTCATAAAATATCATTTTATGAATATTTGGATGTTAAAAAGATCGGGAAAAATTTAAATCGATTGAAATGACATGGAATGGCAATTTTGTGAATAAGTTGATCGATAAAGGGCATTTTGGTCATTTTACCCAAAAGGGACATGGAAGGAATTTTGAGATTTCTTTTATTGATGAGTAATGGCTGATTAGAATCCAACTAAGTCTAGTTGGAATGTTACAAAATGGCAAATTAGAAATATAGATCTAGTTGTAGGGTATTTTTGGAAAGTGGAATTTACTAAATTAAAAAATTCATTTTTTCATAATACAAGTGTCTTAAATACATGAGATATGAAGGAATTATCATCCAAATACCCTCCAAAACCGTGGTGAATAGAAAAAGAAGAGAAGATTTTACAAGCTCGATTTAAGCCCCGAATCTCGGTTTTCAGTCAAGTCCGAATCAAAGAAGGTCCGAGGTACTATGAAAGAAAGGATCAAACTAGGACTTAGTGAGGCATTGTGTTAGGTGGCCAAGGTGCGTTCCTTATTTGTTACTTAATTATGCATGTGATAAAGGGAGTCTTGCGATAAGCCAACCTTATTTATGAATACATGATATGATATATGTTGATGTTATGTTTTACTGTTTAAATATGGTAAGTAATATGGCGAGCAATGTGGGGACAATGTTCCTAACATATGACTAGAGAATTATTTATGATATGTTATGTTCATAAAAGAATTAAGAATAAGTGATGTGTTTGATACATGATCACTAACTGGAAAAATTTTCTTAATAAGTAAGCTAATATGGCTTGAATAACATACTGTTTCAAGTATGAGAACTTATTTGTGAAATGTTATGATAGTCACTATAATTGATATGCTATGTGAATATGGTAAGAGCAAGTAATATGTATAATACATTGCCAATGCTCTGATAGATATCTTTGTTATAATATACCTGATATTATCTGGCTTATAAACTGCCATTATGATTTATTGATGACATATGATATGATAACTTCTGATCATGGTATACATATATATGTATGCCCAAGTATTACAAAGTGGGAGTCCTTGGTACAGTCGGCATGCCATAGAGTCCTTAGCAGCTGCATCACTCAAGTTATGATATGATTCCATGTTTTTATGACTACTACGGTGTCACTTCCACCTTGGGGACCCAAGCCCTTGGTGTGCACCCTGGGGATCCAAGCCCATAGTGCTAATGACACTAACGAGGTGCTTTTATGAGGAACAAAGAGCGTCCTCGAGTACGTACTCATCAGTCTGTTCCGTTTGGCACTACGATGTCATATTTCAGATGACTCGCGTACCTAAGGTCTCATAAAGTATACTTTGGGCAAATTTAAAAGATTAATAAAAGTGCAGGTAATCGAGCTAGTGAACTTGGCAAATTCCGTTATGTACTAAGTTTTCTGCAAAGTTTTGGTACTAAGTACGAGAAATAACAGGTTCTTCGTACTTTCTGTATATCTCTATATATCTCTATATTTTTCGTAAGATCAGTATTTTCTCGGTTATGTTAAGCTTGGTAATATCTGTATTTCTTTATTTGATATATTAGGCAAAGAATTAGAATTATGATAAAGTTTGCCATGAAATGCCATATAAACTGGTTATACTATGCTATGAGAAGCATGTTGAAGTATGTCAAGTAAACATGATGAATTTAATACAAGTAATTTATCAGCTATACTTAGATAAGCTAGATATAAAAATAAGCCTTGAATTATGTTAATGTCAGTTATTTGATAACCTTATATGCTTTGCCTCACTAAGTGAATACTGAGCGTGTGTTGTTTCACACGTAGGTTATTGGAAACTTACCGGAAGATGAGTCAACCATGTTGATCAAGCTGCAATCTGCCAAACATCAGTAAGACATTCTAATTTATGATATTCTCTAGTAGGCATAATAACTTATAGAAACCATAAGGTGATAGAAATTGGCAGACTAATGTGTACCTTTATAACATACTAATAAATAGATAAGTTCAATAGGGTGGCATAATAACTGATAGAAACCAAATTGCTCCTACAAGTTATGGTGGAGTTATTAAGTGGATTTCTACCAATTTTAAGCCTTAAAAACGTCAAACCCATGTTTTTCCATTAAAGAGTCAACCAAAGCATACCATGCCATAAACACACAAATCATGCACAAAGCCTATTTTTATGAGTTGCAGGAAACTATAAGAGTTAGTAGTGTACTAACCTTGAATTAAAGCTGATGAAGAAGCCCTCAAAGATCCAATCTTGTTCTTCATTTTCAAGCCCCCAACTAAACCACATCATTCACCAACCCAAGCAAAGCTTACCTCAAATTAAAGTTCCTTTCTTACTTAACAACTTTTCCTCTTTGCCCCAAACGAGATTCATACTCTAGAACTCAAAAATTTGACCTTGAACATGAAGGAGTTTGTGTGGAAGATAGAAATGGGTGAGAGATGGAACAAGGGGACCAAGATGACCTCACTCACTCTATTTTCTGTAGAAAATAAAGTCCTCCCACCAGCTCTCTTTGTCTTCAATTATGCTTTTACCCATTTGCCCTTCTTACTTTTACCTTAGCCCAACAACAAACCAACAACCCAAGCCCAAGGTTCTAAGACATGCCCAAAAAAACTCCCAATGGCCCAACATCATAGCCCAAACGTAGAGCCCACGCCTCGGGTCAACTCGACTCTTGGATCCAAAAATTCGGGTCGTTACATATCCAATCTGAATTATTCGAAAAATAAAAAATGAATTGGTTATAAACAGATTGGTCGAATCATTTTTTTGCACACCCCTACCGGTAGCTGGCCTTCCCTTTCTTCTTCCTTATGTCATTTACTTCTAGTTGTCGTTTCTTTTTTTTTCTCATTATGTGGTTATTCCTTTCACTTTCGAGTGATTGTTTTGCTGGGAACGTAGTTCTACGACGGTCGTGGTCCAAGTTTAGACTTATTTTTGTGAGAAGGTTGCTCGGCCACTTGAAAACAAGGGTCGTGAAAGATTTGGAGGAGGGGTTTGATCTCTTTTGATCTCGTTGTTTTTTGTCGCTCTCGATTTTGCGGGTCAGTTCAGCTCCTTCTCTCGGCTCAATTTTGATGGTGAGACAGTAGTTTCACTTTTCACCGGTGAAAGAAATGTTTGGCAAAAATTTTCAGCACCGCTTCTTCCTTTTAGCTAAATTGACATCAATGACATTTGTTATCTTAACATGGTATCTCCGATGGCTTTCTCTCTACATTGATCCACAGGTACAGATGCTTCTGTATCCCAAGATTTGACATGCAGATGAAAAATATGGACATGTTGGCTTCTTATTCTTGGTTTCATCCGTTGTTCTACTGCCTTTGTGCTTCGTTTCTGATTCGATTTTTATTTCGAGTTCTTTTTTTTGTGTGCTTGTTGGTGTTGTGATGTTTTCTTTGTTTGTGTTTCATGTATGGTTTTGTTGGTTTCTCTGTTCCCTTGTTTTCTTTTGTATTTATTTCTTCGTTGTTGCATATATTCTTCGTTTGAATGCCAATGATCATTGTTCAAAAAAAGTTATTTTTGGTCAAAAACAAGTGTTCAAAGTATACTTTTTGGTTAAAATGTGTACCTAAAATATTTTTGTCAAAATAGAAACTTAAAGTTTTTTGTTGACCAAATAGATACCTAATATAGTTTTTAATCAATGTCACATGTCAACTTTTAGAAACTTAGATGAAAAATATATATACTTTATTTACCTATTTTGACCAAAAAGTATACTTTAAGTACTTATTTTGACCACAAAATATTTTAAGTACCTAAATGAAAAAAGTTGATATACTTTAAGTCTTATTTATAATATAAGCCTTTGTATTATGTAGTTTTAAGTTTAAAAATTTTCAAAAATATTTGTACTAATTTATCAATAAGATATCTAAAGGAAAAAATTATGATTGAGATTAATATTTTTAATGCATTCTTTTGGTGATAAACTTTAATATATATATATATCCAAATATTTTCCCTTAAAACTTACTTTAAATTACTAATTTTTATATTTGAATTATGCATTATAAACTTTTAAATTTTACGTATTTATATATATATATATATATATATTTAAAAAATTAATTAAAAAATATGAACCGAGTACCCCGATTAGCGGGTACCCGGTAGTCACAGGTCGAGACGCATATAGACAAATATGCAACTCTGGGAACCAGGTATCCAACACCTCGGCATCCAAATTTTGAACTCGTCTATTTGTACGGATGAAATTATGTTACAGAATTGATAAGGAAGATAGAAAAGGACTATTTTATCCTTATCATATATATATTTTGAAATAACCTTGGCATAATATTGTATCAAGTATATTAAAATACAAATGATGAAATTGTTTAGTTCACTATATAATAAATTTTATATTACTGCAATTTATATACCTGCAAATAAAATGTTTTTAATAGATTATATTTAAATTATTTATTGATAATAATATAATGATTAAATGTTCTAATTTTATTAATATAAATTATATCTCTAATATAATGATTTTTTTTTTTCTACAGAGACGTTTATGTTGCGTAAAGAATCCAAATATAACACGTGACAGTTTTAGAACCCCGCTTATGTTTGTAGTGAAAAAATTATATGGTCAAATAATTATTCGAAGTGTAGCATAACTCCATCATTTACTTTGGTGGCCCTTCAATAAACTCACCTTATGTATCATACTTTCAGCTGAAAAGGAATCTCTGGAGCTTCTTTTCAACCGGAGCTCTAATGGCACATAAGGCATGAAGAAACATTCTAGTGTTAATATCTTAACTAATAATAAAGCTTTATAACAATGAAAATCAAAGCATAACAGAAGAAAGAAAAAAGATCTTAATTCTTACCCTTCTTGTCACCAAGGTGTCAAAAATAGAATTTGGGAACATTAAATTGTAGAGAAGAACAATGACTGTAATTTCTATTCTCGAGAGATGAGAAAAAGATCGAGGTATATTGATGGGTTTTCAAGCTATCTTAGCTCTCCGATGGAGGAGGGAAGAGAAGGAAGAAAGAAAGAGAAAAAAATGATGAGGAAATTAAAGTTTTTCAACCCATATAAATCTTCCAATCACCTTTCAGCCAGATCCAACTGTTCATATTGATCTACACATTAAAAATTCATCAGATCTAATGGTCAAAATTTCACCAGCTCCAAATATCGATACATCTTCTAATATCGATACTTAGGTATGTGTATCGGTACCTCACATAGCTTTGATGTTCTTTTGTTTTTGGTCATAACACAGCTTTGATGTTCAAAATCTAAGAAAACTGACTTGGATATCAACACCACATGATAGATATCAATGCCCTAGTAGCCGAATTTCAAAATTTGACCCTTCAAACTTACTCTATTATTCAATTTGGTCATCCATACTTCATTTTAGTGCAACTAAACTTCAATGACTCGTTCAAACGATCTCAACATTGACATCAATTTGGAACTTACAACCTTCACCTACAAGTTCATACTATCATCACTTGACGATTCACAACATCTTTTTACTAGAAATTTTGAGGCGTTATAATATGCATATATTCGTAAGTTTTGGTTGTTAAACATGTGTTTGCATGTTTTTTTTTTAATTTAATGTTGAAAATAATAAATTAAGAACAAATGTAACATAAAAATGGTTGTCATTTTAAACTATGGCGTACACAGAACTCCTTTGCTCATGTATTTAGGTGAAAAATCCTAAGATAGATTATGTATTTAGTTAAATTGATAAACCCAAAATTGTTGAGCTCATACTGGCACTGCTTTGGCACCTAACGAGGGAGATAATGGGGAGGACGTTGCTAATAAAGGTAAAACAGTAAGTGGCAGTGAATTCGTATGTGAGAGATTGAATAATATAAAATTTACTAGGACCACTGGTGTTAATAGTGAGTTTTGAGACGTAAATACAGTAAATATGGATGATAGTTTACCTCCTAGGGGTGGGAGATCAAGAACCAAAGAGAGATGACCACTACAAGATGTTGAGTGGGTTAGCGACATGAATGATGATGAGTTGCAGAAAATATACAATCGCTTTAAAAGTTTTTCACTCATATTTTTCGTATCAAATTTTAAAAATAAATTTTTAAAAGTTATCTTTTGAGTGAGTTGACGAATATGTTCTATTACTAATGTTATAAAGAAGGTCCATGACATAACTTATCATTACCAACCCTTTAAAAAGTACTATAACAAAATAACAATTTTTTGTATTTAAAATCGACGTCATGTTAATCACATGATTTAGGTAAGATTGTAAGGGTCTCTCCTGCTTTAACCAGTAGTAGAAGATTTAATCATTACCTTCAGTATAAAACAACTTTAAAATTTATGGTCAATATCTATTATTAGATAAGCACAGAACAACACATAAATGATTCATGAAGATGAAGATAAAGGGACGGTCTAAATACTTTCAACTATTGAAATAGTGACAGATTTTGGGAAAACCAATTCAGAGGGTTTAAATTAAAATCTTTTAAAAGCTCTGAAGGTTTAATTAATTTGTTTAACCCAGGGCATATATCGAAAACTTTAAAAAAATGAGTTTAATTACTTTAATGAG
Source organism: Hibiscus mutabilis (assembly GCA_019671005.1). Classification (NCBI taxonomy): domain Eukaryota; kingdom Viridiplantae; phylum Streptophyta; class Magnoliopsida; order Malvales; family Malvaceae; genus Hibiscus; species Hibiscus mutabilis. The sequence goes on along the minus strand of CM033733.1, from coordinate 32,892,659 downwards.
AATACTGTTTGGAATGTGCCAAACTCATAAACTTTTATATGGTGTGTCCTTAATGTAGGTAGATGTGAACTAGAAAGTTTGAGTTCAAGACTCGACCATAAGACTTTTTATGAATCTTTCTTGCTCGTCTTTCTTTTTCGTTTTTTGTTGAGCGAAAATTAAATTAAACTAAATAAGAATACTAAAAATATAAGGGGAAAATTGGCTTATAACCGAAAAGAGAAGAAATTGGTTTGTCAGAAAAAGAGAAGAAATTCGAACCAAAGTGGACACTGAAACAGTGTTAATTATGGTTTTTTTATCTATGTGCTGTACACTCGCATCGACTGCTGTCCTGTCTGTTTAACAGAACCTCAATCCATTGTAAACAAAGAAAATGTATACAAACTAAACTATAGGCTAAAGTGAACTTATTTTTTCATGCTGAATTTTGATTCCTTAGAATAATAAAGCAAACAGCAGTCGGTCACAAATGAAATACATATCATATTTAAATTCCACACTTGGGTTTACGTAGGAAGGCAACCCATCCCCGCTGACGACCCATATGATCACTGCACCTTTGCTATGTATATAGGCCACACTTTTTAATGGGGATGCTACCAAATGGGTTAAGATAAACATCTACAACTTGCCTGGAACCAAAAAAAAATAAGGGCTCTGTTAGTGACATACAACCATTCAACACCCAAATGTTGTGGATGCTGTAGTTGTGTTCATTTATCTCTCCAAAACCAGCTTCTGCTTATTTTATACTATTTCACGGTTGCAATGGTTTCAGTTGACTGCGGTTGTTGCTGTTTTCCCTTCTGCATCACAGGCAATGGAGATTTCAGCAGCTTCTTTAACGCTTCCACTATGTTACCAAAAGATGGCCGTTGAGCCGGATCACTGCAAATATAGAATATGGCAACCATAGTCAGGACTGGACAAACATGCAAATCAATAAAAGTGGCAATAAAGGGATTGCTACTATTCTCGAATATAGCTTTACTCTGCACCTATGTTTAATGTGTGAGTGCAGGATACAAGTATGGTTTTTATGCATTTAAAACCCCATTCAAGATTTATATGTATTTCGGAGGATCATATCCCACACTAGGGCGCGGATACATTGGAGAATCAAACCACCCAAGATATCCATTCTTTAAGTTTTAGGACGAGACAGGTCAGTTCATTCATTAAATTCTCCGTGGAGATCAGTTCAACATGGGTTATCAAGACTAAAATATTTTTAAAAAGAAGTTTAGACACAAGGGGTACCGGTATAGAAGTAAATTTTGGGTCTGGTTCGACAGTTTTTGTCGTCCCAACTCCTGATCCTACTCCATCACATTTGTTTTTATTTTTATTTTTGAAGTTCGATGCATATAGAGAAAAAAAGGTATAGTCTTAACTCATTATCATATAAAATTAAGTGCACTGAATAAATATAGGAGTAAGCATATACTCACTCAGCCCAACAGGATTCCATGAGAGAAGCCAAGTTTGGGGAGGTATTAGGAGGAATGGCAAGCCTCCTGTTCTGGAAAGCCACAGCACCCACCACCTAAAATTTACAGCACCACATTAGAAACGGGATGATGGAATTAAGTAAAAGTATACAGCATGAAAATGCACCGCCATTTCTTACAAGTACGTCAAGAAATGGTCAATTGCATTGGTATTTATGACTGCATGCGTATTAGAAGAAAAGAAGATCCATAATGGAAAATAAGGGAACCAAACATATCAAACCTGAGCAGGACCGAGTCCACTCCATGGTTGTTGCATGGTTATAAGTTCCCATAGAATTACTCCAAAACTGTAGACATCAGATTTCTCATTTGAAGGCTCTCCGCGAAGGAATTCTGGAGCCATCCACTCAGGCTGCAAATGGAAATGAGAGATTTAGTTACTAATGGATGCAGGAGGAAGATTTTTCTCCTCTACACGAGATTGAATGGAACACCCTACTTCATATAAAATGAAGGATGCAAGCAAGGCTGCAATAATGGTGTATCCATTCATCATTGTAGAATATTGCACAAGGTTTTGTTATAACAATTGTGATTGTTGTCTTTAATATGGATTTTTTGAAATTATTGTAGAATAGCCATGGTTCCGTATATGTGTATTGTCTTCGGCTACAATTAAGTTATTTGAAATTATTGGCTTTAAAAGCAAGATCGACAACCACATACTAGGCATGTATGCCCATGTTATGTAGCCATTATGCACGAAAAAAAATGAGGTTATACTAAACTTACTGTTCCCGCCACAGATTTTGATGATATGAAAGTCCCCCCTTTGAATCTGGACAATCCAAAATCACACACCTGGGAATGACACAAGAAATTGGAAATTGTTGATTTGTAAAAGGAAAAAAATAGACATATTGCAAAATAAGGAATTCTTTTATCTTACCTTTACTGTCCAATTCTTATCAACCAACAGATTAGGTGATTTAAGGTCCCAGTGAACTATGGGAGGATTAAGGCAATGAAGGTAGTTGATCCCCTTGGCCTGTTTTCATGTTCAAACGTGAATGTTTTGCTAATTGCAGCTGGTATCAATAAATAAATGTGCAAGAAGAAAATAGTACAAACCACGTCCAACGCCATACGTAATCGCCTCCTCTGATCAAGTGTTTCCCCAGAAGTAGGCCTATGAATTAGGCGGTACAAACTACCCCTGTTTTAGCAAAAACCAGGTATTATCCTTGCGTTACTTTTACAATTAGATGTCAATTCATTATCTTAATATCAGGACAGTTCATTACCTTGGCAGATACTCTGTCACAATTGACAAATGAGGCCGTTTCGTAACAGCACCCATGAAAAGGACCACATTTGGATGTCGAACACGTTTCATTATAGCAACCTTAAAAAACCATCAGAACACAAGGTATAGTTATAAAAAGACTATATCCATCTCACTAAGGAACATGTAAATAGGAGTATTTGAAGCAGAAATACAAGTAATAACAAGAGGATTGCTTTTTGCCATAAAGCACAAAAATAGAGCATGCAGGGAAAGAACCCAAAATAAAAGAACAAAATGCAGAAAATTTAATGGTTGATCTTGGATGAGGAGCATGCATTGAGAAAAGTGGCACTTGTCCAAAAGAAAATATACAATTCTAACACAATAGGGAAAGTAGAATTATTTTTGTAGGTTTTATCCAGTACAAACCTCTCTCAAAAACTCCTTCAACTTATCATCATGAAAATCTTGGTCAGTCAAGATTTTGACTGCAACATCCTGCATTAGAACATCATTGTTTATTAACATAAGACTATAAGAACACGGCATTCCATACAAGATTCCTTTATTAAAATAAAAGGATTAATATCAGAATCATTCATCATTCGTGAGACCAAGATACCGACAATTTTCAGTTGCAAAAAAAAAAAAAACTAGATACTAACCGATCCATGCCACTCAGCACGATGAACTGTTCCGAATGAGCCTGCAAAAAGATATTTGAAGCCAAAAAGTTGGTATTATCTTTCACTGATAATCTTCTGAGAAGGCCAATTTTAAAATGCTTTGAGAGAAGGAAAGATGTATAATTTATAACCAATAAGAAGAACCAAGAGAAGTACCAGCACCGACACGCTCCTTAATTAGCAATTCATCCCATGATATCTCAAGCCAATCCATTGCAAGAGAAGGTTCAAGATGTAGATATCTTGGGACGGAAACAGCAGAGAATCTGCCCTGATTATCAAGTTCAGCCCCAATCTCCTCCAGATCTGATTGACTAGGCAAGTTAACATTCAACTGCTTTTCGCATTTTACCACTGGACTTCCAGATACGCCAATTTTTTTTCCAAGAGTTGGTTCTTTCGCAAGCTTATCTACTCGGAGTCTAGAATTCATTGTTGATTCAACTGCAGTTTCAAAAGGCATCCCCTTTCCAAAACAATCTCCATCACTTGCCGCCGTTACTGATGGATTTTGGTTTTCAAGCAAACCATTGTCCTTCAACTGCTGAGATTTCTCAATGCCACCTGCAGGATATTGATCTCCACTATTTAATTTCATTTTAAAAAGTTTGATTTACTCTACAGAATATGTGTCCAAAACATAACGTACCAGAATGTAGAGGATTCTCGAAATGAGAACTTGAATTCTTTGAGTCTAGTATCTGACAGTAGGATGTGTTATCCATGTCAGGTTGCTGGAATTCTTTAAGATGAGAAACTTGAAATGGGGAAGGCATTGAAGAAAGTAATCCTCCATTGATAGATGAATCTGGACCATGGATATTTCCTGGCTCGCCAACAAGATCAACTACATATTCCCTGTTAGAAAATGTATCAGGAACAACCATATAAATTATAATAGGAAGAGAACAATTTTGAAGAAAGGCCGTTTAGAGAAGAATGAAATTGCGTCACAATAGTGTAAGTGTTGTGCTCTTCTTCGGTATCCTGACATGATAATATAATTGAATGCCGAGAAGTGCAAACGGTGATGATATATTAACTTCAAATAACTAGAACACTTGGACAACTAAAAAGGATTAAATGGAATAACTAAAAGTTCAGTAGCTTACCTTGATGACTGTCTATCATCTTCAATTTTAACAAGGCAAGAAGAACGCTGATCTGCAGCACAATATTTGCATCCTCTAGCAATTCTACATGGCAGGCCTATATAGTCTGCCAATTTCTGCACAAGTAAAACACCATGTTAGAGAAGGAACCCACACCAAACCCATCTGTTGCAAGATCATCATATATTACATCTACATTGAAGGGTAACCAGGCCGTAAGTAACAAATACATTTCACACATCAACAAAGTAAAAACACTCATTCTTCTTCTGATATCCTGGTCTAGCAGCATAAAGTGATAATGTGAACAAAGCCATGTAGTGCAACAATCAATCAAGCCATGTAGTGCAACAATCAATCAAGAATAAGCTAGCAAATTCTTTTGAATATTTTAAACTCTGGCGAAAAAGAAAATATCTAAAAGATTTAGACGCCCATTATATGAACACTGGGTTTCAGAAAAGCAAAATTCATTCCTAAGACATTGATAGAAAAAAGGGCCTTGAGGCTCCCATGAGGACCCTCATAAGAATCAAATATTTCACAAAAACATTGTGAATTCACCATGGCAGGCCACAGATACCTCACTGAATGATCATGGAATAGGGAGTACTCATAATGGACTGGCTATAGATCTGGGTGTCACTGATGCTCCTAATTCAGTTGCAATACCAATGCTCCCTGTTAAGAACATTCATATATAGTTTAAAATTTATTGTACTTTAGGAAAACTTAGTCCTTACTGGAAACCTATAAAAGAGAGTCATTTCCAATAAAATAATAACTTTTTAAACACTTACTTGGGGTCAAAATTAAAAAAGAAATTTTTTTCAATCCAAACCTTCACACAATACATATATACACGCATAAGCAAAATGCTTGTCGTTCCAGAAGGACTTCAGGCCAAAGAAGAGAGAATAAGAGAAACAAATATGCAGGGTAAATGAGCCAACTATCTTCCCAAACTTCCCGAAGGTCAACTACGCTACAATTTGCCGTCCTGTTGTACATCCCAGCACTCAGCAGCAGTTAGTCCTACCCCAATTGAACTTCCTTTTCAGAACTCTTATATGGTAGATCTACAACGTAGTAGTTGCCATCAACAAAACAAGGAATATCTTTTCCCCGCTACTACAGGGGACGGAATACTAGAAGTTCAGCCCAAGATTTAGATAACCATTCACTTAAACAGTGTAATAACATCCAATGTTCACTATTATCTACACAGAACAATGGATTGAATTTAGACAAATTAAGACATCAATTCTTTTTCACCCAAAGCTTTTGTCTAGCGTTTTTCTTTGTGTCCCGTGGGTTGAACTTGTGCATGAGAAGATAAGCAAGAACAACAAAAGAAGGCTATTTTTTGGCACCTTAAAGAGGATTGCACGATGCCTGCAAAGTCCCATGGATAGGTTGCCAATGGGGAGCACAATACATTTATGAAAATCCCTCAATCTCCTACTGACTAATTTCCAGCGTTTGTGAAGATCCCCTTGCTCCACCGGAAAAGCTCCCCTAAACATTAACAATCCAAACACAAACAGATAAGAAACAGTGAAAAATAAACGAACCATTAGGAAGGGGAAAAAACAAAAGGAAAAACCTACCCCATGTATATTGCAACAAGTTTTCCAAGCTTCTCGACCAACACTAAGGTGTTTTCTGAAGCACTATACAACTCCTGAGCTTTATCTTCAAGCTCTTTGAGACGTTTATCCCCGCGTTTATCGACAAGAACAACCTCCATAGACGTCTCACTGGGTTCGATTTCTTTAAGAGACATCAAAGGTGGTAAGCGTCTTCCTTCTTCAAACTCATTACACATCACCCACAGATACGGATTCATCCCAAGAATATTATAAAAACCATCTGATATCTTATCACTATACGATAAACACCCACTAACCTGCAAACAAATTGAACATACAACAATCACATTCAATACAAAAACGAAAAATATATGTTATCAAACTTAGGATCAAGCTCGAGTTTTGAGAAATAAAATGAATTGAAGCGACAATGATGAGAATGCTAGATACCCATAGACGATAAGAAACAAGTTCTGCATCGGCGACACCAGGCCCGCAATACTCCTCTAAAAGCAAGGGTTCACTGAGGATACTTGCTTGAGAAGAAAGCCTTCTCGCCAGCATAAGCTGTAAATAATAGCTCTCCGTTGACTTGAGAGCTAAGCTATCTTTACTTTCCTTAGCCTCCGGCTCCTGGGCGTCCCCTGTCTCCGGCACAGCCGTGGGAGGTGAGTCCTTAGTCCATATATCTTTAACCTCACTCGAGAAATTGCCATCCAATGTCGTCCCAGAAAACAAGCTCCCTTCGAAACTACTACCGCTCGAGAACCTCGGGAGAGATACCTGGCGGTCAAATTTCCGGTCAACACTACGGTCGTTAATACTGGCGTTGGTTTCGGGAGGAGGAGAAGGCGCCGGAGCTGGCTCCGGGGGTAATAACAACTCGCGATCTTCATCATGATGATCAGTAAAGGATGGTTTCACGTGACGTGATCTGTGAGTAGTAACTTTTTTACTGATGAAGAGATCGCGGAAAGCAGCGAGCTGTTGCTTCTTGGATTGAAGTTTCTCGTCGGTGAAAAGATCCGACAGCGGCGAGTATTCAGTCTTAGCGGCTGCCGATGCAAAGTCATTTGGCGCTGCCCTTGGGATGGACTTAACTCGGTCATTTTCAGCGGCAGCAACGTTGAAGGTGGTAGTCGGGGTGATAGATGTTGATGTTTCTTTATCGAGCTTTTTCTCGTGATCCAATACTTGTTTGGAATCGAACCCACGATCGGGAAATTGCCTGGGGAAGAAGTAAGTTGTTCGATGAGGCATTTTCTCACGGGATCACTTCTCTTTTTTTCTTCAACGCCCCCTAAAAAACTACCTTCTCATTACGTAAAACTCCTGGAAATGAAAGAATCCCCAAAACCCAGATTCAAGCTCTGAGAAAACAGAAGGAAGGAATCAGCGAAACTGATCGAACTGGGTGAATGAACCAACAAAAAGCGAATATATCGAACGAAGCACGTAAAGTTGGTTTGCCTTTTAATATCTGTCGGTATATAACCGAATGGAAAGCTAAAAACTAAAGGTGCAACCGGTTTTGGAAGTGAAAGAAAGAAAGAAAGGTTTTTGTTTTTCTTATTTTCTCTGGCTGTTTCCCAGAGAGAGAAACGATGGGAAAATGAAATATTAAAATATAAGGAAGGGGAAGAGGGGGTGTTAGGGCTAAAGGGCGCCGGATGAGTGGATGCGCTCCTTATGTAATAAGAGCACACGTAAACTTCGAAGCAAACTGGAGGAGACACGTACAGAGTGACGAGGGTGGTGCGCACCTTGGCGTAGGATAGCGGAAATATTGGCTATTGGGAAGCCCACGGGTTTTCGTAATTCTATATAATAAAAATAAAAGCCTGGTGCTTTATATACAGACTAGCGGGGAATGGTAGCGATTTTGAAGGGTTATATCGTCATCGGGACGAGGAAAATAAATGAGGAAATGACGAAATTTGACTTAGATTTTGTTGCTTAAATTACGGTTTTGGTCCCTCTATCATCATAAATTTAATATTTAGTTTTTATATCTTAATTTTAGTATAATTATATACCTTTATTTATTGTAATATTATTTATCTTACAGTACACTTATTATATGGTTGAAGAAATTAAATTAATATAAAAAATAACTAATTGTTTTTTAAAATTATTGTTATTGATAAGATAATAAAAAAATATATAATTATTGATGAAATAAGTAAATAAAAAGGTAAAATACTAGTCTTCTTTTAAAATTGAGTTGCTACTTTATTATTTTTTGTCGAGAAGATAAGTTGAAGGGGGTTGTTTATGACGATTAACCCCAGCTGAATTAGAAGAGTTGTTGTGAGATGATCAAAATTTTTAATATGAGATAGAGAGTTGGAGAAGGACGTTATGGAGTTTTAAAGGTTTGTTCTTAGGTGATACGTTCATTGGAGGGATAAAACGGTGTATTTTAGACAAGACATTGACACTGTTTTAAAGGTTTGAGCATCAGCAGACTTGCGACACCTTTTTGAATGGGTTTTAAGAAGTTTTGGGTCAATATGTCTTTTTGAATGTAAGATTTCAGCTTCGACTTCTGTTAGAGTACAATTCTTAAATGTAATGGGCCATGTATTCGTAGGACTCTATATTTTTTATTGTAACTCTTATTTTGAATTTGTGTTGTATAAGTCGAATGTTTTAGTACTCGTTCAAAAATTGGAGCTCTCATGTAAAAGCTTTAAATACTTATTTTGATTTAAATATTTGGACTCAATGGATTTTATGGAAATAGTTGTGGATTGGGCTAAAGTAGATAAAAAAATTTATGGTAATTGGTTGGGCTGAGGCTCAAGTATGACATATAGGTTGAGAGTGTTACATAGATAACATATTTTGTGTACCTTTTTTACTTAACTTTTGCATGTATTTAGGCTCATATAGTTGCATTTAAGAGTAGTTTGCATGTAGTTAGGGAGTTATGGCGCATGCGCTTAAATGTTATATATTTTGATACCTTTAATGGAGAAGGTAGTGCTCTTTAGTGGTGCTTGTGTAGGAAGCAATCGAGGCAGAGGAGCGCTAGAACAGTGGAATGGACCCCTCTAGTAATAAGCTAGCGAAGCATAAGAGTTAGAGATGACTCAAACTTTGGCACAAGTGGGCTTCTATCCGATATGTACTCTCATTGAATAAAGCGGGAAAGTAAGCTCCTCATTAAGAGGTTTCACGTACTTTAGGGTCTTCAAACCTTAACTTTTCTGCCTATATAAAGAAGACTTGGGCAACAAACAAAGAGAGCTCAATCTTAGACAGCAGCCCTTAGTCTTCAGCTATCGAAGTACCATCAAAGTTGAAGGTCTAAAGGAGTCTCCACATAAAGAGAGCCATCGAGAGAGGTTTGAGGAGTGCAGGACCTGCAACATAGTTAGAGGGCTTAAAGGAGAACGCCGAGGACGCTTGATTCTTTCTTCTTCCTTGCTTTATAAACTGCCATGTTTTTAATTGTTTTTTTGTTATGGATATTTTAGGCTCAGACATGAGCTAAATACTTTTTTGGGTTTATTATTTTAGGATTTTATGTTTTAATTACTTGGTAATGCTATAGTCTTTTCCTTTATCTATTGTGTTCATTGTTCTTCATGCGTAGTTATTGTAAGAGCTATCGAGAGAGACCTTTAATTTAACTATTGATCTGTGGCTTAATATCGAGAAAGTTAGGTTATACAAATATGAACATTGGGACTTAAGCTGTCAATTTAGATTCTAATCGAGCTTAGACATAAGTTTAGGATTTCAACGACTAATAAGGGGAACTTGAATAGATAATTGAGTTGTTATGGTTTATGTAGACATGTATTTCCATAGCATCCTTATTATCAACTTCTAGGCATCGAGAAAGTCAAAAGGTTAATTAAAAAACCATGTCGAATAGGTAAATACTTAATTGGTTTACATAGACATGTATCGGCAATCGCTATAGCATTTGAATAAGTAATTGGCATAATTCCTAAGCAATAAACCCAACTTCCATAATCATCTGAATATCTACTATAGCATATGTTTGTCCTTGATCATTGCTTATTTACTTTTATTGCATTTAGTTTTAATAAACCATCTCTAAATCAATATTTACCCACTAACTTTAAAGTATAATTACTTTGAAGTTATTAATCCAATCCCCATGGATTCAACACTCTACTCTATCACTTAATCAACAAGTATAATTGCTCTAATTTGCATACCTATTTGGCAAGCATCAGTAAGCAGGTTTGACGAATGATTACGGAACCTAAAAATGTTCTTTCTCGTGTCTACATGGCTAAATATTTTCCCTCGGGGAACATTCTCCATGCCAAGCTAAATGAAAAGGCCTCATTTTCATAGAAATGCTTGCATCATGCCGTAAGTGAGCTACACAACGGCTTCATTTGGAAACTAGGGCTTGATAGCAATGTTTGCATGCATAACATTAGGGTGAACGGTAGCCATCAACTTCTCAATTTCCTACGTAGACAACCCATCATCTCATGTTCGCTGCGATAAATTTATGCAACAAGAAGAAGCGTAATGGAACAAAGAAAGGGTTTATAGTGTGTTTCATTCGAGTGATACAGACTCCATCCTTCGAGTCCCTATCTCACCCACACAATGAGATGACATCATCTACGAACACCATGACACATGTATGTATATTGTTAATTCTAGATATTGGTACTTACAACATCCATCTTCTCTCATTGATAGACCGTCGTAGATATGTAAGATTATCTATAAACTTTTAGTTATTCCTAATATTTCTATTTTCGGTTGGCGTATTACCCATGAAACTTTTCCCATATATAACAAATTAAAGGTTGCAAACTTGGCCCATGACATTGTCCCTTGTGTCAAAATGAGGTTGAAAAAGTTCTACATGCTCTTAGGGATTGCCTTTCTTCCAAGGACACTCTTAATCTTGTTGGCTCACCTAATGTTGCCGTCAACAGTCAAGCTTCTCCAACCCTAGTGTGGTTCGAGACAACAATTTCTATTTTGGATATTAACTCCTTTATAGGCATTCTTTTCATACTTTGGAATCGTAAGAATGCCCTGGTTTATGAGGAAATCCTCATGCCCACATGGTTCACCATTACAAATGCACAAACACTTTACCGAGATTACCAAGCAGCCATGGCAAGCTCAAGAATAGCCCTGACTCATACAGTCCCCATGTGTGCAGAACCGAGATAAAAGGTTCCATACGATGAATATGTCAAGATAAATGTTGATGAAGCATATGACCCTGAACGAGGAGCTAAATCAATAGGAGTTATTACCCGTGATAGACATGGGTCGGTCTTTGGTGGGCTAGCATAATACACAAACAGTTGCAATGAGACCACCTCCACGAGATCAATAACATTATTGTTGGGCTACATCTAGCCTACGATAAAGGATGAGATCAAGTTATCTTTGAATCAGACTCAACTATTGTAATCTACAAACTAGGCTGCCCAACTGAAGACCATTCGATCCTAAGCCCCCACCTTGACTCGGTCTGCCTCATTCTACAAGCCCATAATAAATTACATATTGTTTTGGTAAAAGCGTAGTTAATGTTATATTCTATTCTTTAACAACATGGGCCCTTCAGTCTAATAATTCTATATTCTTTGACTCGATTTGTTCCGGGATTATATCTTCGGTTTGTAAATGATAATGTATCATCTCTTTATTCTTAATACTATTTAGGTACTCTTTTCCCCCTTAGGTGGTCAACATTAAACCCGGTTTAATGTTGTCTTTAGTGGGGGTTTAACGAGGCTCGTACTCCTTCAAAAAAATCTTTAATAGTATCTGTAATACCCATTTTTTGTCTGGACCCCAAATTATATTCGAACCATTTACCCTATTCGAACCAAATAAAAAATAGCAAATTGATCAAAGCAAGGCATGCCATCCCTTGGCCATGCCCTGCAGCCCCACGCCCCCATGCCATACCCCATGCTAGTTTTCCCACACTCCACCTATTTCCCCATTTTCCCATGATCTATTTTAAAGGCAAGAACCAGACCAACAATTAAGAGATTGGAGAGAGGGGCATTCGGGAGATGAAAAAGAAAGAAATAGGGAGGCTCTCGGCAAAGTAAAAAAGAGAGGAGGGGTTCTCTATTTTTTTGGCTTTTGAAGATACCACAAATTGGAAAGAAAGGGAGAAAATTCACAAATATTTGGGTTTGGGGTATATTTTTCCTTTTATATTTATGGTACATTGTATATTCTATAGTTTAATGAAATATTAGTTGGTAATCCTTGTTATTTATTTAAATTTTGTTCTTACATGTTTTTGTATGTTTATATATGTTGTTCGAATATGTTTAGCCTAATTTTCAATTATTGTTAATGTTTATATTTTATAGTCCCCTTTAAATATATCTAGATATTTTTTATAAGTATAAGTTTTTTTACCTTAATTATTATGTTTTAAGATTGATATGTATGAATGTTTTAGGTTAGTATTTTATTTTTGTTGGAGTCGTTTTCATTTATAAGTTAGATTAATATTTATGCATGTATGTTTTGAATATGTTGCATTGTGGTTTTTGTTTAGGTTTTATTACATGTATATATGTGGTTAATTATTTCTTGAAGTATGTTTTTTCTCCTTTTTCACATGTTCTTTTATGCTTTGTTGTTGTGATATATCGTGTTTATGTTTTTTATTTGTGTTTAATGTCGTGATAGTGCTATATGTATATCATGCATTTGTTGCATTTGTTTTTTTTATGTGTTTAAGCATGTTAGAATTAATTAGTTTAGTTTTGGAAGCATGTCTTTTTGCATGTTTATGTTTATATTTTGTCTTATTATTGTAACATGTCATATTATTTTCGTTCATGCATTTCATTTAATATTATTTATGTATTTATGTTAGATTAGTTTTTTATTTTGTTAGTGTTTATTTATATGTGTATCGTATTGTATTTATATATGCTTGCCATGTTTTAAATTGCATTTTGGAAATATAAATTGTCAATGCGGTGCCCTTTTTATCCGAGCGTAAACGGGGCCAGTATCAGGCGTAGTGATAGTGGTTGGGCGTTTATTCTCAGATAACGGGCCTTTAAAATCTACTCGCACTTATGACCAAATTTTAATTTAATCATCACTTTAATCCGGAAAGTTTAATATTAATAAAGTGGTAATTATTAAAGTACCAATTTTGGGCGGTGTGGGGGTGCTAATCCTTCCCCATCCGTAACCGACTCCCGAACCCGATATTTTGAAATCTCTATTTTTTTACAGTGTCCGGTCCACCTTGAGTGGCCGGTGGCGACTCCATTTTCAAAACAAAACACGGTTTTTATAAAACTCCACGCGGAAGACAATATTTTCAAAATAAAAATAAACACGTTTTTTAGCGAGGGGGACGTCGCTACAGATGGCGACTCCGCTGGGGATATTTTTGTTTTCAAAAAATAAGAGAGTCGAGCTTTTTTCAAATAACTACCGCTTTATTAATATCAGAAATTCTGGATTTAAGTGACTATTAAACTAACATTCGGTTATAATTGCGCGTTTATTTTAACGCATTTAAAATTTGGCATATAAACTCGTATTTTTTAAGTGGGGGGAAAATGTAATGCTTTCGTGGAGATATCGTTCTCCCGTGTAGGCCTAGCAAGTACCTTCAGGGCTCGAGTACCTTATGCTTTCGTAAGGATATCGTTCCTTCATGCAGACATAAGCGAATGGCCCCCCCTGAATTGAACCCGGTTGAAAGGAGCCTATAATGGGCGATGACCGAGGGCCTTGTTACTCTTAGTAGAGGACAAAAAGGACAATTCGGGTACCTCTTAGCACCAAAACTGCATATAGTGAGCCGTAGGAGCCAACCCTTTAGAACTATGTGAAACTCTGCCCGATTAGGGTTACCCTATTTAAGCTCTGGTGCCTTATTTCTTGTTTATGTACAATTTTTTTGTTACTCTATTTTTCATTTGTTTTATTTAATCATTTTATTTGGTGCTAACTCGTTTCATTTTATTCTCATCGCATTGATTTCACCTGCATCATTGCACAATATCATCGCAATCTTGATTTGCATTGCATCAATTTAGGACACATTTTGCATGCATATACATTCATTTTCAAAATAAGAAAACTGACTCTAGGGGCGCCCTATGACAGCGATACTGGATAAAGTAGAAGATCAGTCAGCTCAGCATCCATACGGAACTCTGTACAAAACAAAGATGGTAAACGATGAAAGATTGAAAAAAATCGAGCAAGATCAGAAAGAATTGCAAGTGAACATAGCCAAGCAGGTTGAGGAACAGTTAGCGAGAGTCCAACAGGATATGAGGGAACAACTTGCAAAGTCACAACAAGACATGCTGGGCCAAATGGCACAAATGCTGGGATTAAAGCTTCCCGAGCCTAGAGAGGCCTCTGTTGTAAATCCCACTGCAAATCCTAGACCCACTGCTAGTGACGAGGATCTTATGTATCCTCCAGGGTTTACGCCCGTTCAAACCAGGATACAGCTAGAAACTCAGCCCCAGGTGATCACTTCTCGAGGAAAGTCTCATCTACACCAGGCCGATACTTCGATCCCTATAAATCAGCCATCTGCATCAGAAGTTAAACCCGGGGGCAATCAAGCTGAAAATTTTATCTAAGAAATGGATCATCTGTTTGAGACCGATGGGCCGAAGTTAGAAGCTTCAAAGGAAATCGAAGATCGATGTAAAAGACTCGAAGAGAAGTTAGAGGCTATGGGAATAGAAGATACCTTCAGTGGATTCGATGCCAGTGAACTCAGTCTTGTCCCAGATTTGGTGTTACCCCCGAAATTTAAGGTCCTAAAATTTGAAAAGTATGATGAAACCAGTTTCCCTCGCACTCACCTCACTATGTTCTGTTGGAGGATGACTGGATACGGCCGAGACGACAAGCTGTTAGTTCACTGCTTTCAAGACAGTCTATCGGGATCTACTGCTCGATGGTATAATCAGTTGAGCCACCATCAGATTAAGTCATAGAGAGACTTGGCCAAAGCTTTTCTGGAGCAGTACCGACACGTCAATGATATAATGCCAGACCGGTGGACATTGCAACAAATGAAACAAAAGCATAATGAAAGCTTCAGGCAATACGCTCAGCGCTGGAGGGATATAGCAGTTCAGGTCCAACCCCCGCTCAGTGAGAGGGAAACGATGGTTACATTTGTATAAAATTTGGAGGGTCCGATCTTGGGTCACTTGATAGGCAACGCGACTACCAATTTTGCTGACCTCGTGCTATTCGGGGAGCTCATTGAGAATGTCGTCAAGACTGGCAAAATTGACGACGGAGGTAATTCGTCCCAGAAAAAGCCCTACCATGCAAAGAAAGATCATAAAGTAAACTTTGCGGGAGTTTATAATGCCAGTTATTCTAAGCCTATCACAGTTGTGCAACCTCAGGCCATGCCAAGTACTCACGGTTCCTCAAGCCAAGGCTTTGGTCAGAGGAAGAACACTAAAAACGTAGAATTTACTCCACTACCAGTTTCTTATGGAGAATTGTACAAGCAGCTGTATGATGTCCACATGGTGGCACCCTTTTACCGAGATCCAGTACAACATCCATTCCTGAAATGGTATGATCCCAATGCAAAATGCGATTATCATGCGAGACAGGTTGACCACACCATTGAAAACTGCTTCGGCTTCAAAAAGTTGGTAGAAAAATTCATTAAGCTTGGGGTGGTAAGCTTTGATAACTCAACAAGAATAGCTACAAGCAAAGACCCTTTACCGAAGCATGAAGATGCCAATTGAGGGTGTTGAAGGTTTTTTGAACTGGACCATGTTTTAATCCAGCTCGTATTGCACTGTCTTGACCATAGTAGGTCCTCTTGTAGTTTTTATTACTTTCAGAGTAATACTTTTTGTAAACCAATCTCACCGACTTAAGTACGATGGTGATGAGAGTATTTTGTAAGGGATCAAAACTACAAGTAGCAATACAAACATCTTTTGTTCGTATCGAAGTCTTGAATATCCAAAATACATCACCCTAAAGTTTCAAATTTGCTACAGGAATAGTGTCAGATGATGTCATGTAATGAACAAAATTTTGGGGTATCCACTCAGATGAGAGCTGATCGAACCGGAGACAAGGTTGGGGCACATACAAAAAAAACCAAGATCTTGACGGAATCAGTGAGGAGTCAGGGGCATCCCTTTGAGGATCGAAAAATCCTACCACATTCATGCATGTAGTTACATTCATCTTGCCTTAAACTATTTTTGCAAACGTCATAGATTTAGATTAAGTGCATACACCAAAGTCACCATGCATTTAGGGCAGACACATGCATTAGATACATTCATGCAATCTTGCTTGTACATAGCAGGTCTAGGAAAAACACCGAGTACCCTCAACATGGGGGCAATGACAAGAAGGCCAACCCTAGTCTTGAAGGAGGCCAAACACGAAGAAGATGCTGAAACACCCAAAATAAAAGGTATCCGCGACAAAATCTTTGACAATTACTTACCAATGTTTTTTTCTTTTGTATGATTTGATTCCTCCGACGATGGTGTGACGGATGCCAAGAAAAATTCTTTCTAGATCATGCCCTTTGTCGATAGAAAAACCGGGCAAATTTTTCCAAAAAAATTATTATTATCTCGCTGTCAGTGGCGCAGTCACCCAACATCTTGCAAATAATGCCTCCGTCGGTGGTGGTACGCCAACTTAATGAAGATCTTGCCTCCGTCGGTGGTGGTACGCCAACTTAATGAAGATCTTGCCTCCGTCGGTGGTGTTGCAGATCAAATTTTCCATCCAGATCCTATCTCTCCGCCGGTGGTGTAATGGATCTCACTTTTTGCTGATATAGTCTCTCCGGAAATGGTGTAGCAGATCAAATCCTATCCAGGTCTTGCCTCTTCGACGGTGTTGCAGCTAGACCTAAATTTTACTCGGAGTTTACCTTTTTATTATAATTGTAGCTAAAAAATCAATCCAAAAAGAAAAAAGAAAAAAAGTAAAAGAAAAAAAGTAAAGGAAAAAAAGAAAAAAGAAAAAAAATTAAAAAGAAAAATTGAAAAATTGAAAAAAAGAAGAAGAAAAGAAATGAAAAAACAAAAATGAAGCAAAAAATGAAGAAAAAAGAAGAAGAAGAAAACTATCCGATCCTGCCTCTTCGTCAGTGTCGTAGCTGCATCAGATATACAGACCTTGCCTATTCGTCGGTGTTGTAGCTTGGTCGAAAAACACTCTGATCCTGCCTCTTCGTCGGTGTCGTAGCTGGATCAAATCTTCAGACCTTGCCTCTTCGTCGGTGTTGTAGCTTGGTTAAATTTAACTGCCGGTTCTATCTCCACATCGGTGTTGTAGCTGAACCAAATTAACTAACTTCCGGTCTTGCCTCTTCGCCGGTGCTGTAGCTAGACCAAATTCACTAACTCTTGATCCTGCCTCTTCGTCGGTGTTGTAGCTTGATCAACATTACTAACTTTAGACCATGCCTCCTCGTCAGTGTCGTAGCTTGGTCAAAATTTACTAACTTTCTAGTTGTATCAATGTTGTATCAAAAAAGAGGAAAAAAAGAGAAAACAAATAAAAAATAAAAAATCTAAAAAAATAGTGAAGAGAAAAAAGAAAAGAAAAGAAGAAAGAAAAAAAAGAAAAGAAGGAAAAAAATCAAAAAATAAAAAAAATGAAAAAATGAGCTTTCAACCAAATTCTGATCATGCCTCTTCGTCAGAGTCGTAGCTTGATCACAAAAAAGAACAACTATCCGATCCTGTCTCTTCGCCAGAGTTGTAGCTGGATCAAATCCCCAAACCTTGCCTCTTCGTCGGTGTTGTAGCTTGGTCAAATCTAACTTTCGGTTCTGCCTCTTCGTCGGTGTTGTAGCTGAACCTAATTCACTAACTTCCGGTCTTACCTCTTCGTCGGTATTGTAGCTAGACCAAATTCACTAACTCTTGATCCCGCCTCTTCGTCGGTGTTGTAGCTTGGTCAAAATTCACCAACTTTCAAGTTTTATCAATGTTGTAAGAAAAATCAAAAAAAAAGAGAAGAAAAAATATGAAAAAAGAAACAAAAGCAGAGAAAAAAGAAACAAAAAAGTAAAAAAAAAGAGAAAAAAGAAGGAAGAAGTTGTCAGTTTTCTGGTCTTGTCTCTTCGTCAGAGTTGTAGCTGGATCAGACATCAGAACTTTCATCCATCTGTCTTGCCTCCTCGTCAGTGTTGCAGCTGGATCGAATTTTGTAGACCCTACCTCTTCGTCGGTGTTGCAGCTAGACAACCCCTATTTTGAAGATTTTGCTTCCCCGAGAGTGACAAGGTGGATCAACCAAAACAAGAAAGAAGGCCTACAACAAAGAGAATGAAGATCTACCGAAGAAAGAAGACACACGTCAAAAGGGGAGAAGTTTAGCCAGACCAGACAAAAATGGTTATTATTTTTGTCTTTGATCTATTCCTATTACACAGCAATGAGCAAAGAGGGGCAGCTGTAATACCCATTTTTTGCCCGGGCCCCAAATTATATTCGAACCATTTGCCCTATTCGAACCAAATAAAAAATAGCAAATTGATCAAAGTAAGGCATGTCATCCCTTGGCCATGCCCTGCAGCCCCACGCCCCCATGCCATACCCCATGCTAGCTTTCCCACACTCCACCTATTTCCCTATTTCCCATGATCTATTTTAAAGGCAAGAACCAGACCAACAATTAAGAGATTGGAGAGAAGACAGTCGGCAGATGAAAAAGAAAGAAATAGGGAGGCTCTCGGCAAAGTAAAAAAGAGATGAGGGATTCTCTATTTTTTTGGCTTTTGAAGATACCACAAATTGGAAAGAAAGGGAGAAAATTCACAAATATTTGGGTTTGGGGTATATTTTTCCTTTTATATTTATGGTACATTGTATATTCTATAGTTTAATGAAATATTAGTTGGTAATCCATGTTATTTATTTAAATTTCGTTCTTACATATTTTTTGTATGTTTATATATGTTGTTCGAATATGTTTAGTCAAATCTTCAGTTATTGTTAATGTTTATATTTTATAGTCTCCTATAAATATATCTAGATATTTTTTATAGGTATAAGTTTTTTTACCTTAATTATTATGTTTTAAGATTGATATGTATGAATGTTTTAGGTTAGTATTTTATTTTTGTTGGAGTCATTTTCATTTATAAGTTAGATTAATATTTATGTATGTATGTTTTGAATATGTTGCATTGTGGTTTTTGTTTAGGTTTTATTACATGTATATATGTGGTTAATTATTTCTTGAAGTATGTTTTTTCTCCTTTTTCACATGTTCTTTTATGCTTTGTTATTGTGATATATCGTGTTTATGTTTTTTATTTGTGTTTAGTGTCGTGATAGTGCTATATGTATATCATGCATTTGTTGCATTTGTTTTTTTATGTGTTTAAGCATGTTAAATTAATTAGTTTAGTTTTAGAAGCATGTCTTTTTGCATGTTTATGTTTATATTTTGTCTTATTACTGTAACATGTCATGTTATTTTCGTTCATGCATTTCATTTAATATTATTTATGTATTTATGTTAGATTAGTTTTTTATTTTGTTAGTGTTTATTTATATGTGTATCGTATTGTATTTATTTATGCTTGCCATGTTTTAAATTGCATTTTGGAAATATAAATTGTCAATGCGGTGCCCTTTTTATCCGAGCGTAAGCGGGGCCAGTATCAGACGTAGTGATAGTGGTTGGGCGTTTATTCTCGGATAACGGGGCCTTTAAAATCTACTCGCACTTATGACCAAATTTTAATTTAATCGTCACTTTAATTCGGAAAGTTTAATATTAATAAAGCGGTAATTATTAAAGTACCAATTTTGGGCGGTGTGGGGTGCTAATCCTTCTCCATCCGTAACCGACTCCCGAACCCGATATTTTGAAATCTCTGGTTTTTTACGGTGTCCGGTCCACCTTGAGTGGCCGGTGGCGACTCCATTTTCAAAACAAAACACGGTTTTTTATAAAACTCCACGTGGAAGACAATATTTTCAAAATAAAAATAAACACGTTTTTTTATCGAGGGGGACGTCGCTACAGTATCGCCTAGGCTATTTGCATCTAAGTGTATTTTGGTATCTAGCACCCAAGTTAAATAGTTATTTCCAGAAATATCTAAGGCCACAAATTCAAGTTTTGCAAGATTTGAAATGATATGCTTAAATTGGATGAGAGATGAAACTTAATTTGAGTCAATATTTTCTAAGTAAACTCGTGCTGATAACGTGTTATAAATAAAGTAAAAGAAGAAGAACAAGAACATGAGATACGAGAGATAAGTAGAAAATTATGTATTGTATTTTCAATATGAAGTGTGTACACTTTCTTCTCCAAACTCTGTATTTATAGGAATAAGAAGTAAGTTACATATAGAACTCTAATTCTATTGAACATTAAATGGGGAGTCTAACGTACAACAGGTCTAGGGTGCGGCTAAAAACGGTAAGTTTCTAAACTTGTCCAAGAACTTAAAATGTAAGACTTTTAGATAACATTTTAGGTTGGTTTTTTTCGTGATTTTTGACAAGTATTGATACTTACAAAACAAGTATCAATACTTTGTCCAAGAACTTAAAATGTTATAAAAAAAAATAAGTGCCGATATTTGTTTTTTAAGTATCGATACTTGTCAAGAATTACGAAAAAATCAACCTAAAATGTTATCTAAAAGTCTAACATTTTAAGTTCTTGGATAAATTTCGAAACTTGCCGTTTTTTAGCCGCACCCTAGACCTATTGCACCCCAGACTCACCCATATTAAAGTCCTAATAATAAATTACATCAAACCCTTATTTAATAGATAGAATTCTAATCAAAATATAAATAAATATTTATAACGTAATTACATTAATTATATGAACTGACTAATAATATTATAATAATAAGGAAATTAAATTATGTATAATAGCTAAATAGTAATATTGAACTAACAAAAGGACCAAAAATTGAAATTGACCGATTTTGTTTCCAAACGAAGGGATTGATTGTTTTGAAAGTTCAGTGACTAAAATAGGTCATAGATCAAAGTTCAGTGATGATCCATATAATTTACCTTTTTATAAAATAATTTTAAGAAAAAATATTTTATTTTATCTACATAGGAACATAATAATAATAATAATAATAATAATTAATTATCACATTGATTATTGAACTCACACAAAATACACATCTTGAAACCAAGATATAGGAGTTGGATGAGCTCCTTTAGCCACTCGGCCCGAACACTGAAGCTCGAAATTAAAGTATATTATGTGCTACTATTTTTTCATAGAAGAAAATAAAATGAAGGTATAAGATTATAATTATTTGCAATTTTTTTAGTGGTAAACTAATGAATTAAACAACTTTGAGTGGACCACAAAAATAACACTATTTTAAGTAAGCAGTTGGCGAGCTCTTTCTATATGATAAAAAAGGGTGGAGTCATACTTTCTGGATTTAGATTTAACTGTCAACAAAAGTAATCCAATCTTATTTTATGTGATAGGTTCAATGTATTGTTCAGATGCAGATTAGAATATCTTATTACTTGGGTGGATGCCACGGTTTTTTACAGAAAGCATTCATAAAAATAAACAAAATATAATGTCAAAAAATACTTTTAACGCTTAATTAAATAGTCATTTCTATTTTTATTCTTATTTTGAAGTAATTTAACCTTAATATTTTATTTTGGGTCAAAATAGCTTATTTGCAGATAAAAATTAATAGCCAACTAACGTTAAATGACTTGAAATTACGTAAAAAATCCATATGGCAGTGCGCACCGCGATAGCAGTGTCATATAAGCAAATATGCTGATTTTACATAATGACACATCTGTCAAAAAATAATTTTATAAATATTTTTTCTTTTGACGTGTCATTCTCTTAAGCCATTTTAAGCTGTTCAATGTCTGTTGACTAACAATTTTTTTACGGATAGGTCATTTTGACAGAAAATAAAATATTAAGAGTTAAATTATTTCAAAAAAAAAATAAAGTCAAAATAACTATTCAGTTAAATATTAGAGTATTTTTTAGTATTAAGTGAAAACAGATGGGGGGTTAATTCAGTAGCCTTGTTCCCTAAGACAGATGGAGTAGAGTCGGACTGTTATATTGAGCCACTAAAATCCTTTTCTTTTTTAGATTAATTAAACCTATTGATTTTATCAGGGTAAAATTTTGATTCACAGGCTGTGTAAAATTAATTTTACACAAATTTATATATTTGCATTATAAAATCTAAATAATAAATTCTTTAACCCTAACTTTAAAAAATTAAACCCTAAACCATAAAATTTAAACGTTAACCTTAAATTTTAAACAATACAACATAAACTAAAACTTTAACCCCTAAAACTAAAAGACACGTGTAAACTTACACGACCTGTGTATCAATTTTTTTTTTCATATTTTAAACCCATATTAGAAAAAACTCATCTGTTAAAAGCTTAATCTCCTTTTTTAGATTTTAAACTCATTTTTTTAAAAAGAACTCTTCATTTTGTGATATTTTGAGCAAAGTATTGTGACAATCGGGTCAAATTAGATCACGGTCGATTGTACTTAGTAAAATAATTTATTATAAGTTTGGTAAGGAATAGTTATTTTTTTTCTAAAAGTAAATTTAATCCTCAATTAAAATTGTGACAAACAAATTATTTTACCGTTAAAATTGAAACGCGGCATAGTATAATAATAGTTTTAGTTCCCAAAACATATACATTTAATCAATTTGGTCTTAATTTAAAAATGTGTTAAAAGATTCAATAAATAACCTTTCATATTTAAAAAATTCAACATTGAACTCTCTTGACACACCCTCCGACACTTATCACACTCTATGTAACTGTCTCCTATCTCAATAATCGACGGATGTGATAGCTCGACAGACACAATTACTTCATTATTGGACAATGGACATACTAATGGAACAAACTCATTATGAACTTAACGGTACCTGCTACTAGAAACAATCACTTCACTAATGGCATTTTTAAATATGAAGTGTTAATTTATTAAATTATTTTGAATTATGACCAAATTAATAGAATGTATAAATTTTATGGACTAAACTTGGTATTATACTAAGTCATACATTTCAATTTTAACAGAGGAGAGGCCTATTTTTCACAAAATTTTCATTAACAGACTAAATTGTTGTATTTATAAGAAAAATGGTATGTTTGTTATCAAACTTATAATTAAATGATATGTGATGTATTTTTTAAAGATCTCTACAGATATCTTTCAAAAATCCTCACGAAAATTTATATTAGTACGATTCAAAAATCACCATTGTGCATATATACAATCTTCGTAATCTCATTTAAATTTTAGGAATAAAATTTCTTTCATCCCTATTTTCGTAAGTGAAAATTTAGATTATTTTTATCCTGTTGATTCAAAACTATAATTTTTTATTATTCTCCACTCCACTGTCAACCTATTTAGACCCTTAATCGTACAAAATTTTAATTATTCTTCATCCTGTTGATTTGAGACTATAATTTTTTATTATTCCCCACTCGACTATAAACTTACTTGGACCCCTGCCTACACAAATGTGTGTAATATCAATGCATATAATTCTGAGGTTAGCTTCTTTCATCATCTTAAATTGATCGATTTGACTTTTTTTTTGAATAATAATAGAAAAGGGATTACCGATTGGGATTGAACTGAACGAGTGGCTTTTGCCTTTTTATATACAAAAAGAAGGCGTGATACAACACTTCTTTTCTTTTAAAGCAAAGTAATTAAGATAAATAGAAAAAATGTGTTTGACCGTTTAAAGAAAGGATATAATATATGGGTAAAATTTTAATACGCAAGCTGTATAAAATTAATTTTATACAAGCCTGTATATTTACACTATAAGAACCCAAATCTTAAATTCCTAATTCTAACCCTAAAAAACTAAACCCTAAACCTTAAACCTTATACACTAAATTCTAAAAACTAACCTTAAATCCT
Organism: Hibiscus mutabilis; assembly: GCA_019671005.1. NCBI lineage: Eukaryota > Viridiplantae > Streptophyta > Magnoliopsida > Malvales > Malvaceae > Hibiscus > Hibiscus mutabilis. Next base: position 32,868,566 of record CM033733.1, on the reverse strand, counting down.
AAACCCTACAATCTAAATCCCTAAACCTTAAACCCTAAATTAAAACCCTAACCCCTAAAACTAAAAGACATGTATAAACTAAAATTTACACAGCATGTGTATCAAATTTTTTTTCCATAATATATCCATCACGCTTTCCTCCCTTTGTTAATAAAGGACAATTTTCAGTTCTAAATATATAGACTGGAGTTATATCGAATTACAATTATATTTTTAATATATTCTTATTTTTTAGATTCATTAATAAATTATATAGTCAAAAATATTTATATTATTTTATTTTATATAAATTCAAATATTAATATTTACTTTGAGAATATAGATATATTTATTTACTTAATTAAAAAATGATTATGAGAACAAATACTTACTTCTTGCTCCCGGAGATTTCGGTTTGCATGTAAAACTCAAGCTCCATTAAAATTTATTAATTGACCTAATGATTAAAAATATTTATTATATTTTATTTTTTATGAGTTTAAATTTTAACATAAAAATATAATATTTTTTATTTAATAAAAAAAAGCTCGGCTCATGCTTTAATAAAGCATCCTACGTTTGATCAACACCATATTTCCTGATGCCACACCGTATTTTGTCGAACGCAAGGAATTTCCGCACCATAGCTCTACTGTGCTAGAAGACGAGAAATCATTTGCCTTTGTTGCTATGGGAAGTTGGAGAAAGTTTGAATTGTTCTGGTCAGAGGTGAGTATTAGATCGAAGCAAGAAAAAAATTTAAGTTAGTCTAATTGACGAGTTTTATTTTATGACCCAAATTTTATTTAAATTTTTTTAATTTGAGTTGAGTCGAGTTGTCTAGTTTCTACATAATTGTAATTGTTTATGATATTATTATCACTAATTAATTTCAATTTAAATGGCTTTCTCTAATCATATAAATTTTTACTTTTTTATTTTTTTAATAATTGAATGACAAAATCAAATGTTTTTGTTAACTCTGACATTCGACTCATTTGTTGATTAATCTAAACCAAATTTTGCGGAGGTCCAATATGGGGCATCCCTCACAATCCAGTTTTCTCCATTCACAATGTCAAAATTGAACCTCTATCTTTATTTAATAGACCTAACATCTTTTCCTTTTAGACCAATTGGTTGGCGGTGACAAAACCAAATGTTGAATGTTAATGGAAGTGCAATTTAACATGCATACGAAGTGTAAATTCAATTTTAACAAAATAACTTCTAATGTATCGACCCAGGTTTCAAAACTCGAGGGTCGGGTTAAACCGAGACATGAGCTTCGTGTTTGGGTCGAGATATTGGGCCTTGAGAGCCTTGTCGGGCTTGAAGAAAAGCTTTTGGGCTTGTGTTGTGGGTTTGTTGTTGGGCTAAGGTGAAAGTAAGAAGGGCAAATGGGTAAAAGCATAATTAAAGACAATGAGAGCTGATGGGGGCATTAATTTCTGCAGAAAAGTTGGAGGGTGAAGTCACCTTTGTCCCATTGTCTCATTCCTCTTTCTCATATCCATCTTCCTACCCAAGTTGAAGTAAAAGGTGTAATCTTTGAGAGTTTGAGTAAGAATCTCGTTTGGGGCAAGAAGGGAAGCTTGTTCAGCTTTGAGAGGTCTACCAACCAAGGTAAAAAATGGTTGGATGTGGTAGAAGAAGGTGTTTGGTGAGGGCTTAAAGAATAAGAACGGAAATAGATCTTTGAGGGCTTCTTCACCAGCTTTAATTCGAGGTTAGTACACTACTAACTCCTATTGTTTCCTGCAACTCATAAAAATAAGCTTTGTGCATGCTTTTGTGTTTATGGTTTGATAAGCTTTGGGTTGACCCCTTTAATGGTAAAATGGGGATTTGATGTTGCTAAGGTTTAAAATTGGTAGAAACTCACTTAATACCTTCACAATAACTTGTAGAATCGATTTGAGATTTAATTATGGGGGTTAAACAGGGTTTCTAGGTGAAACTAGCACCTAGAGTTCAAAAATTGGGCTTGCGTACCGGTACTGGGGTTAGAGTATCGGTATGTCTTAGTGTAAATAGGGGAAGAGTTGTGAGGGGAGTACCGGTACGCTTCCCTGTGTATCGGTACCCCTTGTAAGGCAAGGATTCCAGAGACGCCTTCGTGTACCGGTACGCAAGGGGGCGTATCGGTACGCACTGTTACATTGCCTGGAAAGGCTTTGAGTACCGGTACGGTACGTAACATATCGGTACTCCCTTGGGTTAAATTCCTTCGAATCTAGTGGGGGTATCGGTACTCATAGGGGAGTATCAGTACGCACTGTTGCTTGCTTAGGAGAAGCTTAGCGTACTAGTACGCGTTTGTGAGAGTACCGGTACGGGGTGGATCGATACGGGGCGATCCTAGTACAGATGATAAGTACCAGTACGGTACATACCGTATCGGTACGGCTTGAGGTCTAGTTATTTCGAACCTAATTAGAGTATCGGTACTCATGTGGGAGTATCGATACTTAGAGGGGAGTACCGATACTCACCTTGGAGTATCGATACTCGCTGGGCAATCTGCCCAATAATTTTGAACTGGCGTTCGGGGGTGTTATAATTCGAGGCAAAGGGCCTTAGGCGCCCGTTAAGGTGTAAAATGAATATTAAAACTGAGAAATTGAAATTTTAACCCCGTGCGAGTAATGAATGGCTAATGACTTGGTAAATGTTGGGTAAATTATGTGAGGTGGTAAACCATAGGGATCCTAGGCGGATCGTGGATGCTGTGTGGTAATCTAGGTCCATGTTGTGTGCGGAAAAGGGCGCTTATAAGGTTGAGTCTTGTCGGATAATAAGATAAATTAATGAGGATGGCTAATGTGTACTTTATGAACATGCTAATGAATGGACAATTCAACGGGATGATATAATAACTGATAAAAAACATAAGGCTATGGTAAATGTATTAGAGCTATGTGCGGTAAGACCCTTGTGTCGAGGTCTAGAGCTGTGTGGTTACTAGGGTCCTTGCTGTGTGCTGATGGGACGCCTAGATAGTCGAGTCATCCCTTGTTGTTGGGATTTGGATACCCTAAGTGTGTTGCAACACCTTGAAGACTCCCCAATGTAGGATCCTGATGCTTTGTGGATGCGGGCCTCATTCGAAGATGCTTGATGAGAGATCTCGAGCATGGATGTAGAATCTCGATGCTATATGGGCGCGAACCTCATCCCATTGAGTATAGGATCCCGATGCTTTGTGGACGCGGGCCTTGCTCAGAGTATAGGATCCCGATGCTATGTGGACGCGGGCTTTACTCGCAGTGTAGGATCCCGATGCTTTGTGGTTCGGGCCTCACTTAAGTGTAGGATTCTGATACTTTATGGACACGGACCTCTCTTAATGTTGATGGTTTCATCAGTGTGGTGCTAGGTAAACGTATGAGATACTTGTACGAGCTGTGTGCGTGATCATACATTCATAATGCCATGTGTTTAGACGGATATGGTAGCGCCATTGTTATCTTGCCATGATATCATTCTTGTTGCATTGTTTTATTTATGATTTGCATGAAGCATGGTTGAGTGGCGGTGTATCCACTGAGCTTTGTTAGCTCAGCGTTCAGAATTATTGTTTTCGTTCGCAGGTTAGTAGGTTTGGCACGTTCTTGAAGGAGCACCATCTGGGAAGGATTCCAGCGCCTCGTCTCTTCAGAGTATAGTACTTAGGTCTTTGGGATTTGTATTCGTATGAACCTATTGTATATTGTAAATCGTATTTGAAATTTTAAACTATCGAGTCAAGGGTTTATAATGTAATTTTAAAAGGATCTCCATTGTATATGTTTTATTGGGCTATAATTAAATGGACTTTCAAAATCGATTGTGAATTGGGCTAAACTAGGTCAAAATTTTATAATAACGGGTTGGGCTTGAGGCCCAAATGTGACATCCAGGTCGAGGGTGTTACCTCTAATGTTAAAAATTTAACCATCAAAATGTCATTGTAATATTAATCTAGCAGTATAATGAACAACATAACATATGGTTATTTTATCAATTCAAAAAGTTGCTCCGAACTCATTATATATATAATAGTTCATAGATATATATTTTGTACCAGAGACAGAATCATTGAATTTTTAGAGGACTGAAATTAAATTATATTTTTATTTTTGATAAAAAATTATATTTTTATTTTTAAAATATAATTTTATCATTACATTAACTTATAATTTTTGTATTTTTAAAGGGAGTTATACGACGCCTTATCATTTTTAGCAGCCAAAATATAATTTCACTGTTCTATTACTATTTTATATTTTTTAACATTACAATTCTATAAATTTTTTGGTTACCCTTCCGGTTCTTCAGGATTTTGCCCTAACTAATATGGACCAACCTGCGTCGCACATCTTCCTGTGGTGAGTGAGTCTTCTACCGGAGATTTTTACATATACAAACCTTAAACTCGAGATTTATTTAAGTAATACCAAACTGCTTACCACTTAGACTAATTTCATTAGTTATAATTTTACAATTTATAAATGGTCATAAATATAATTATTTCCTAATAGGGGTGCAAGGCCTTTGCCTTCCCCAACTCCCCTGTGTTTGTACGTGATGTATAGATTATTATAAATTTAATTATACTGAAAATTTATATATATATATATATATATATTGTATTTTTTGTACAATTCTTATATAGAAAAATGTAAGAAATTTTCTCAAAATGTGTATTGTATCCATAACCTAAAAAAAAATCAACTAAGAGCAAATCATATATTCTAAAAATTGTTAACATATATTTATTGTATCTATATATTTGAACTTATGTATTGTTGTATTTTTCGATAATAAAAAATAAAGCATTGTAGTATAGATTAATGATCGGTTTTTCTTGCCTTGAATTATGAGGGTGGGTCCAAATTTGACGATGAAATATGGACCTTATGGTTGCTTTCTTACGATAAAATACTATAATCTTTTTATTTGTGAATAGGTAAAGTTTGATATGTGAGGTCCAGATAAAACTTAAAAGCACAAGATTTTAACATCTATAGTTAATTTTTTTTATTTAATCTAAATTATCCATTTTTGGGAGAATATTCCAAAGCTTACATTAACATATAATCTCTCTTTTTTTAATCCTTATTTTGATTTTTTTTGGAATTTATTTATGATTAGATTAAATTAAATTAAATCAACTTTAAAAAAACATGAGTTAACGCGGATCATAGAGGGAATGGATCCATGTTAGATAGAGTTGATGCTGATATATTAATGAGGGACGGCCCTAACCAATCTTTGTTGTCTTACTCCAAATTACACGTGAATAAGGCAATGTCAAATTCTTCTAAATCATACATTTAATCTATATACTTTTAAATTCTATAATTTCAGTCCTAACCCAAACGATATGTGTAAACTCTATTCAAAGTTTTGCTATTGGTCATGTATTATGCTTAGTTATATATTTAGTTTACGTTAATTAAGTTGATAATTTTAAACCTAGCAATTTGATCATTTCATTTGTATTATTCAGATCATGACTGAAATTTCAAAATAAAAAAATACAAAAACTAAATTTGACCAAAATTAAAGTACATGAACTAAATCCTTACCTCATGCATAGTCCATGGCCTGATAACGTAATTTGACAATAAAACAATCTCGTGACAATCAAAGCTTTTGGCCAACTTTTCTTTCTTTTTTCTATCGTGTTTTATAATTGGGTTAATTTGTGGGTGAAATTTTAAATTAGTTTAAATTTTAAACCGTTTTAATAAAATATTTAATTAAATTAAAATTTTTCGTCAGTCTAATCGTTAGCGTTGATATTAAATATCAACTTATTTATAACATATTTTAAAATAATTACTGAAGACTAAATTAATTGAAGTAATCATATTTACTTTGACGATTCAATTATCTCTTTATAATTCGGTGAAACACAAAAGTAAAATATAGATTTTGTGGTCCAATATTTTGTACGATACGTACCATAAATTGGTACCCATACACCATATAATTCATTTATAACCACATATTAGTTTCTACAAAGCAGATTGTTGTTTGAGAGAAAATAAACTTTTGGATTTAAAATTTTATTTTATTGGATGTTAAATTTCAAGAAGCAAACATATAATGCATAGAATATACATTAATTGGATAAATATATCATTTCAATGTTAAAAAAATATAAAATTATGAGAGATCCATTTATTGGCCTGATGACTAAGGATGCTCATATTACCCCATTTTGTATGAGTTCAAATCTAGGCATGTGAATGCAACACCTCTCTATTTAATAAAAATATAAAATTATAAGATCTACTGATTGACCTAGTGACTAAGGATGTTCATATTATCTCATTTTATATAAATTTAAATTTCGGTATAACAACGTAATACCTCTCTATTTAATAAAAAAATATAAAATCATAATTTTTGGTTAGAATACGAGTAAGTTGTTTATCCCCCTATTTTATTGGTTTTCTCTTTTGACATTGTCCAAGTTGTAAGCATATTAAACAAAGAAATGATTAACCAAATAAGTATAATTAATTTCACCAATCAAAATCAGTTCCAACTTCCAACCTGACATATAGGAAATGGATGGTGGTGATTGGGGAGATGAGGTAGGTCCAATCAGTTGATATAAATAATACAATGTTTGAAGGGTTAGATTAAGCATGGAATAGATTTCAATGTACACATTCTATATTCTAATGCAAGTTGCATGTTTGAGATGAGAAGAACAGCAAACTGCAGATTAAAAAAAACAGAAAAGAAGGGTAGATTTTCCGACATGAATACGTATCTCATGTGTATATTTAATTATTTAAACATCAAATGCAATAGTATACATTATCAAAATCATAACCAACAACACATTGATATAGTAAGATGGGGCGTTAGGTCCCTTAAACAATATCAAGATTTTAAATTTTAACGTTGTAAATAAAGAGAATTGGGCTGAAAGAATCACCACATATTAAATCTCTGTAAAACTCAATCTAAATTAATCGACCAATATGTCGAGTACTTTGATTAAACAAAATAAATATCAATATGATAAAGAAATTCATTTGTTGTGGGGGGCAGCGCAGAGGATAGGCCAATCCCCTCTCATAAAACGACAAGGGATAAGTGAAGAATTAAACTATATTAATAATAGTACATGTATTCATCGTCACGTTCTCAACAATTTTAAAGACGATAATTGCACGGGAAACTGATTCAACTTGTGAAACCAATGAATTTATTGTACTATTCATTCACGGTGGGCAAATCTATGACTTCCCTAAAAGTAAAAGAAAGAGATCTTTCCAAGGATTTTAAATGGACAAGGTGACCAATTGTTATTCATCAAGCTGTGCATAAGGTTGTCATTTCTTATCAACTATATGTTCACGGGAAGCCCTATTCGCTTGAATCACAAAAAAAAACACCCAAAGATTTTTTGAGGAAAATTATTGAGATTGATAAACTATTTATTCTAAAACCTATGATTAGTTTATGTAATAAATTTTAGAATACGACATCTACCATGTTTCGAGTTTGAACCATTGTGAGTTTACGACTGCCTTTATTAAAAATTTAATATTTATATTCATAAAAAATCTGAACTTTATAAACTCACATGATTTTTGTGAATTAATCCAAAGGATCAAGAATAAAGAAAAAAAGAAGTTATGGTCCTAGTCAGCGATTGTGGAAACACAGAAAATCATATGCCATTAGTGAAGTTCTATAAATGAAATCAGTAGGGTTATTTGGAGAGAGCATCTGAAACCAAAGGCAAAAGCATTAATAAGAAATTAACAACTTAATATAATTGCAAAATCCACTTTCCCACTAAATAAATAAATAATGATGCATTCTAATTTCTTAAAAAAATGAAATTATTTACCCACACAATATCTTAAGGCATCATGCTGCTAAGTGTTTAATTAATTGTGTACTAAGATATTATAAAATAGAAGAGTTTATATATATATATAATTTGAAGTTGAGGTATGGTATTCCCGATTATAATATCTTAGATTCATTACAAATGGACATAATGGTGATGTATCTTAATATGTATTATGCTAAAAAGCATATCTAATAATTCATTAAAATAAGCACATCCACTCAGTTTGAGGGAATTGCTTTTTATTAGTGCTAAGCTTTTTATTTTTTTAAAACATATTTTCATTCATTGGGTTACTAAATTAGCCCATTTTTAAGTAGAATTGTTTTCTAGTGGATCCATTGTTAATAAATGCCCATAATTTGGTTTTAGGATTCAAATTAGTTGGTCCAGGTCCAGCCCAACCTAGTCACCATTAAACCAAAATCCATCATTTTTCTAATTATATTTATTTGGCTAATACATTATGTCACGAGGTTATTACCGTCTTCTTAAAATACATATAATATGATGTGCAGAGTCACCGTATTTATATCCTAGTGGCTCTATTTTTCCTTTTCGATGTGGGATCATAGTTCCTCTTCTCTTTAGGATGTAGCAATATCCCCCACTTGACCTTGTGACGCCCTCTTCCCGAGTCACCTACTCTCGTGATGGGTCACTGTCACGGTTGTCCACCCTGCCTAGCCCATCCTTGAGGCGCTTGATGTAAAATCGTGCAGTTAAAGGGTCGCTTCGATACCACTTGTCACAGTGCCATTACCCTATTTCCCAAAGACATATATGATAGGATGTGTAACGGCACCACATTTATATCCCAAGAACTCTATTTTCTTGTAACATCCCGAAATTCGGGTTAAGAGAATCGGCTAGATGAACCGGTTTGGTTAGTTAGGCTAATGGATTTAGTTGATTAAATTAATTACATGAATTTTTAAAATATGAATTAGTTTGGAATTGATTGAGATTTATTTAATTCTTATATTAAATAAAATTATTTTAACTTGATGACTTTTAATAAGTCAAAGTAATTCGTACATGTGTTTTAAGTGGTTAAATTGATGAGAATGCATGATAAGAATCTTTAAGGACTAATTTATGCCATGTGATCTTTTAATGGAGTTTTTAAAATAAAAATGATTAAAATATAATTTATATTAACTTAGTTAATTAAAATATTTTAATTAACAAAAAGGAATGACGGTTATTTGATTTTCTTTGGAAGATAACTTTCATTTTCTCATTCTCTCAAAACTCATTTTCTTTGATTTTCAAAAATCCCAAAGCTCTTTCCATGGATTTCTAATAATTTCTTCTTACTTCTTTTCCTAAAATCATTTATATTCCAATTTATTTTCATCTCAAATCCTATTTCTCTTTTTTTTTTCAATTCATTTCACAATTGTTGGAAGATCACGTCATTTTTTGTGGGCATCTCTTCAATCCTAACTCCATCAATTTCAATGTATAAGATGATTCTTAATGAAATTCTATATGCTATGCATTCTTAATCTTTGATTAATTGTCTTTTGATTGATAATTTGGGAAAATATGGTGAAATGAGTTTTGGATGATTTCTTGTGAAATCTTGATGTGATGATGAAATCAACGAGTTTATGATTGATTTACAATGATTCGTTGTGGGTTAGATGTTATCTGAAATCAATTTTGTGAAAACAATCTCGGAATTTAATTAATTGATTAAAATAGATTAGTTATTTTTATCAGAACGTATAATTTTATTCATGGAAAAATTATATATATCAGAATTAGTACAAGCCTCATTAAAAACCCATATACCTAAATGGTGGAAAAGAGTACTCATACTAATCCATAAACATCATACATGAGCACACACCACACAAAACAAGGAACAAAATCCCAACCCTTGGTAATAATACTAGACTAGCATCAGTCACTGATGCTTGGTAAACAAGTATGCAATTTAGAGCAAGTATACTCGTTGATCAAGTAATAAAGTGATATAAGAGAGTGACAAATTCACAAGGATTGAATTAATAAATCTGAAGCGATCATACTTAAGAGTTGGCGAGCAAGTATTAGTTTGATGGTGATTATCAAAACTAAATGCAATCAAAGTAAAGATAGAAATGATCAAGACAAGCAAATGCTGAAGCATATATTCAGATGTGTTTATTGCCTAGAAATTATGCTTAATTACTCTTCGAATGTTATAGCGATTGGTGATATATGTATGCGTTAACCAATTATGACTTTACCTATTCGACAAGGTTTCTAATAGACTTCTGACTCTCTCAATGCGTAAATCCTAACAGCTCTATTATCTATTCAAGTTCCCCTTATTAATAATTGAAATCCTAAACTTATGTCTAAGCCGGATTAGAACCTAAGTTGACAGCTTAAGTCCCACTGTTCACGTTTGTATAACATAACTCTCTCGATATTAAACCACATATCAATAGTTAAAAGGCCTCTCTCAATAGCTCTTACAATAACTATGCATGAAGAACAATAAACATAATAGATAAAGGAAAAGACTAGTATCAATCAAGTAATTAAACATAAAATCCTAAAACAATAAACCCAAAAAAGTATTTAGCTCATGTCTGAGCTTAAAACATCCATAATAGAAGTATTAAAGAACATGGCAGTTTATGAAGCAAGGAAAAAGAAAGAATCAAGCGTCCTCGACGTTCTCCTCCAAGCTCTCTAACTGTTCTGCATGTCCCACACTCTTCATGCCTCTTTCAATAGCTCTCTGGTGTGTGGAGACTCCTCTAGACCTCAACTTCGGTGGTTCTCCGATAGCTGAAGACTAAGAGCTGCCGTCTAAGATCAAGCTCCCTCTGTATGTGGCCCAAGTCTTCTTTATATAGGCAAAAGATAGGGTTTTGTAACCATAAAGCACACAAAGCCTCTTAAAGATGATATTTCTTTCCTGCTTCATTCAAAGAGTTCCGTATCAGATAGAAGTCCACGTGTGCCAAAGTTTGATTCATCTCTAACTCTATTGCTTTGTCAGCTCAACATGTGAAAGATTCATGCCACTGCTCCAGCGCTCCTTCGTCTCAACAGCTTCCTGCACAAACACCACTAAAATGCACTACCTTCCCCATTAAAAGCATCAATATATATCAATAAGCGTAGGCTTGTTAACTCCATGCAAACTATATGCAAACTACTCTTAAATGCAACTACATGAGCCCAAACACATGCAAAAACCAAGTAAAAAAGTACACAAAATAGGTTATCTATGCAGTCATCAAATACCCCTAAACTTGAACTATTGCTTGTCGTCAAACAATGCAAACTAACCTAAGCTAAAGACTAAAAACAAGAACCTAAGGTTTCCAAAGTTCCAACTAAACTATGGTTTCAAAAGTTCCAACTAAGCTAAAAACTAAAAACAACCTATCGTATCAAAAGTTCCAACTAAGCTATGATTTTAAAAGTTCCAAAACACGCTACATCATTAATTCAATCCTTAGACAAATAAAGATATGCAATATAACAGAGCTTATAGATTTGTTCCTAGGATCAATTCTATTGTAGGTGCAGTGGGTGTTGTGTCGCATGCAGTCTTCACTTAACGGCCTTAGAAAATTTAAGGATTGCTCTCTATTATTTCCTTAGCATTTCTTTTTCTACTTTATGCAAAATGTTGTACTCCTTTAATTCCTTTTAAGTTCATTAAACTGTATCCTTGGGGCTTCAGCTTATCACGACTACTCTTTAGGCCTGAAGATAGAGTGGAGCAAACAACCTATCCCCGAACCCTATGAGTAGGGTCATCATGTGAAAACTTTCATTCATTCTTATGTTATGTGTTGCGCGTAATAAGTGCTACGCAAATGTGCAAGTATACACGTCGCAAGTTATAGTATAAAAGATATCGTCTCCACAGGGATTGGTGCTACTTCAAGAATCTAGTCTCTTGCACTGTAAAAGTAAAAACACAAGTAAAGGATTATAGGAGTTTAACTAATGACTAATCTAGAAAGCAATAAAGTAAAAGAAAAGATGAATTCAAAAGAGAGAGAGATAGGCCAGGTTATCGTGAGTTGAGGTGTGATAGCCGATTGGATTGTCTTGGTAAAAGAGTGTATGGGCAACTCAGTTGCCGTGGCAACTTGCACAACGGGGTTGCCTTGGCAACTAATTGATGGTTTCCTGGGCAACTAGTTGGGCGTCTGGGCAGCAACCTTCAAGGTTCGGCAGAGCGTTCTTCAACGGTTTCTTCTTATCCCTAAGTCGAAAATCTAGCTACTTGTGCATGCCTTGATAATACATGATAAGTGTTCAAAAGTACTATTTTTCTTACCCTTTTTACTCATATTATTGTTAGACTTAGGCTCATATTAGTTGCATAGTTAGCCATTCATGCATTAATCCATGTTTCCTTCAATCGTTGAGCTTGATTACATAACTTGGTGAATTTTGTGGAAATAGATGCTGCTTTGGTGTATTTTTGTGTATGTATGTGCAGGACCACTTGCCAAAGCAATGCCGAGCTAGTTGCCAGGGCAATGCATAAAGGATATGCCGAGCTAGTTGCCAGGGCAGTGCATGAAGGAGACGCCGAGCCAGTTGCCATGGCATTTGTCGACAAAGACCAAAAGCAATATGGATGTCGAAATTCATGATTTTACAAGCCCAAGATGACATGGAGCAAGGTCCAAGCCCAAAGGAATTTGATTGCCATGCAGAGATTAAAGAAGAATTAAATTCCAAGAGGATAGGAGAAGTTCTAATAGGAATAAAATTATAATAAAGAATTATATTCTTTAAAGATAATTTAATTCCAACTCAAACTCCTCCTCAAAGAAGGACTTTGGCCTAGCCCTATAAATATCAAGGAGATTTCGAAAATTCAAGAGGGAGAGCAAGAGGGAAATTTCGGCAAGTCCAAGTAGGGCAAGAGGAGAGAATTTTCGACAAGCATCAAGGGCAAGGAGGATTTCGACAAGCCTCTTCCTTCATCTTTGTTCGATTGGGTTCATGCTAGGGATTAATTATCTTGTGTTTCTTTGGAACCTAGCCATGAACTAAATTTACTTGGCTATGGTTATTGTGTTTTGTGGTTGTGAGAAACTATTGGTTTTTGTTTAGGTAATAAGAGTTTGCACTTTTCTATTTCAAGGTTTATTCATTCTTGGTTCCTATTATTGCTTTATGAGTGAATTGGGAGAGGATCTCGTGATTTCATCCATTTATCTAATATCGGGAGAGTTAGATTCAAGAAACGAATGAATATGATCTTTATGCAATCCAATGATGGTGAAGATTAATCCGGCTTAGGAATAAGTTAAGGATTTCAACGGCTAAGAGGAGCGCAAGATTGGTTGTTGTTCACCCTTGGTTCACGCAGGGATGTATTATCAAGGCATGCACAAGTAGCTAGAGTTTCGACTTAGGGATAAGAAGAAACCATTGAAGAACGCTCCGCCGAACCTTGAAGTTGCTGCCTGATCGCCCAAGTAGTTGCCCAACTAGTCGCCCAAGCAACCATCAATTAGTTGCCAAGGCAACCCCGTTGTGCAAGTCGCCACGGCAACTGAGTTGCCCACGCACTCTTTTACCAAGACAATCCAATCGGCTATCACACCTCAACTCACGATAACCTAGCCTATCTCTCTCATTCGAATTCATCTTTTCTTTTACTTAATTGCTTTCTAGATTAGTTATTAGTTAAAACTTCTATAATCCTTCACTTGTGTTTTTACTTTTTTAAAGTGCAAGAGACTAGATTCTTGAAGTGGCACCAATCCTCGTGGAGACGATATCTTTTATACTATAACTTGCGACGTGTATACTTGCACAATTGCGTAGCACTTATTACGCATAACAAGTTTTTGGCGCCGTTGTCGGGATTGGCAATAGCGACTTTGTTTTTATTTTCTTGCACATTCTTTTTATTTTTCTTGTTTAAAATTCAAAGGGCTAACAAACTTTGGTTTTGCATTGGTATATGACCAGGCGAGACCGACTTCACCAGAATATCCCTTTGATCCGTAAATCGAACGAACCTTACAAAGACTTAGACGAAGGATAAGAGAAGCAATGGCAAATCAAGACGGCAATATTAATCAAGATGTTCGAGCGGGAGGAGGAGTGATTCTTGCGAAAACAGAACTATTCGAGACTATCTTGAAGAAGATCTTGATGGACTTAACCAGGAGTTGTCGCACCCGAAATTGAAGCCGACCACTTTGAGTTGAAACCGGTAATGTTTAATATGATCAACACAATAGGTCAATTTGGCGGCTCAGCAACTGAAGATGCACGACAACATCTGAAATCTTTCCTCGAGATTTGCAACTCGTTCAAGATACACGGAGTTACCCCCGATGTCCTACGATTAAGATTATTCCCCTATTCACTGAGGGATAGGGCAAAAGCATGGCTGAATAGCATTCCTGCCGGATCCATAGCATCTTGGACTGATCTTTGTCGTGATTTCCTTGCTAGATTTAATCCTACAAATTTGACTGATAAGCTTCGTAACAACATTACTTCTTTTCGGCAGGCAGATGATGAATCCATGTACGAGGCTTGGGAGCGATATAGAGAACTTCTACACAAATGCCCTCTACACGGATTCCCGGTGTGGACGCAAGTGACAATGTTTTACAACGCCGTGAATACACCAACAAGGATGATGCTAGACGCCTCAGCAAACGGCATACTCTTAGATAAGTCGCCGGAGGAAGCAATGCAAATTTTAAACAGGCTAGCCAAGAATGACTATCAATTCCCATCTACTAGAAGAGGAGGAGTTAGACGCCAAGCCACAATACATGAACTAGGATCATCAGATTCAATTTCGGCACAATTGGCCGCTTTAACCAAGATGGTTCAGAACATGCAAAAACCAAACAACACACATGAAGTCAAGGTAATGGATTCTTTTTGTGAGTTATGTGGTGATAACCATAATTCTTCTGAATGTATGCAGAATCCAGAATCCAGCTTCTATGTGGGGAATTACAATCGGGGCAACAACATGATGTCAAATACATACAATCCAGCTTGGAAGAAGCACCCGAATTTTTCATGGAGTAATCCCAACAATGCTCTAAACCAGAACAATCAGAAGGCACAAGCATCGGGATTCTAGCAGAATATGCCACGGCAACAGATGCCGCAGCAACAACCGACAACATCTAGTTCTTTGGAAAATTCTCTAAATGCTTTTATGATGAAAACTGAATCTTATATGGCTGAGAATAGTAATTTCATAAAAAGAACTGATGCTTTTATTAACAGGACCGAGATGAGATTGCAAAACCAAGAGGCGGCAATCAAATCATTGGAAAATCAAGTCGGACAGTTTGCTCAAAATCTGAACACTAGACCACAAGGAGGTTTACCTAGCGATCATCAAGTCGCAAGAGGAACCGCCATGAGCAATGTAAGGCAATCACCACGAAGTGGCCAACAACTTAGAGAAATTCAAACCCGCTCGTCAAACAAAACTCCACAAAAGATCAAGGCGAACCTAGCGGCAAAGCCTCGGATCTTTGAACCAGGAATTGCTACGGCAACCGGCAATAAGCATGCCTCAAAGAACCAACGATAAAGACGCCTCGGCAACTTGCGATAAGCATGCCTCGGCAACCCCGGTTGATAATGCCTCGGCAACTCCGGATGTCCCCGCAATGCCGTCAATCAAATTTCAAACCAATGAAAGGATCGAAGATATCCGACTTCCACCACCATTCCCACAAAGGTTGAAGCGACAAAAGCAAGAATACCAATTCAAGAAGTTTCTTGATATCCTAAAGCAAGTCCACATCAACTTGCCATTGGTGGAAGCAATTGAACAAATGCCAAACTATGCCAAGTTCCTTAAAGACATTGTGTCCAAAAGAACAAGGCTAGGAGAGTTTGAAACAGCGATTCGTGACAGAGGGATGCATGGCAATGTTGCACAACCGTATGCCACCAAAGTTGAAGGATCCCGGAAGTTTCACAATACCTGTTCTCTATTGGAAATCACTATGTCGGGAAAGCACTATGCGACCTAGGGGCTAGCATAAACTTGATGCCTAAATCGGTTTTCGAAACTAGGAATCGGGAAGGCAAGACCTACAATGATTATCTTTGCAGCTAGCTAGCCGCCAGATCCTATGTGCATCCAGAGGGAAAAATTGAGGACATCTTGGTAAAAGTTGATAAATTTATTTTTCCCCTGACTTTATTGTTTTGGATTGTGAAGCGGATGAGCATGCACCTATCATTCTCGGGAGACCATTCCTAGCGGCAGGGAGAACCTTGATCGGCGTTGAAAAGGGAGAACTCACAATGAGGGTGAATGACCAGCAGGTAAAACTAAATGTATTCCAAACACTAAGGCATGCCGATGATCCGGAAGAATGCCAACTACTTCATGCCACGGCAGAGTTTAACCGATGAGGAATTTAGTTGCCTCGGCAACTACATTGCCGATCAAGAGGAACCCGAGGAGTATGAAGAGCGGTCGATGAGGAACAACCAGAAGAGGTAAATTGGCTAGTAAATCGACCGGTACATACTTTGAACCCTTTGGACTACTCGGGTAAGGAAGGTAAGATCGAAAAAACCCTCATCGAAAATCCACCAATTCTTGAGTTGAAACAATTGCGGATCAACTAAAATATGTATACTTAGGGATCGATAATACATTACCTGTAATTATTTCCTCTAAGTTACAGCCTGAGCGAGGAAAAAGAAGCTAATCAACATGTTGAAGCTACATAAAAGGCAATAGGGTGGACAATTGCCGACTTGAAGGGAATTAGCCGGCGGTGTGCATGCACAAGATCTTGTTGGAAGATGATCACAAACCTTCAATTGAGGCCCAAAGGAGACTGAATCATGCCATGAAAGAGGTTGTAATGAAAGAAATCATCAAGTGGCTTGACGCAGGCATTATATACCCTATCTCCGATAGTGCGTGGGTAAGTCCGGTACAATGTGTACCAAAAAGGGAGGTATAACAGTGGTGAGCAATGAAAATAATGAACTTATCCCAACCGGGTGTGACCGGTTGGAGGGTTTGTATGGACTATCGAAAGCTAAATAAAGCCACTAGGAAAGATCACTTCCTATTACCCTTTATTGATCAAATGCTTGACCGTCTTGCGGGTAAACCCTTTTTCTTGTTTTCTTGATGGTTATTCAGGTTACAATCAGATTGCCATAGCACTGAAGATCAAGAAAAGACAACCTTCACATGCCCCTACGGTACTTATGCCTTCCGAAGGATGCCGTTCGGATTTGTAACGCCCGGCAACCTTCCAAAGATGCATGATGGCGCTCTTTTCAGACATGGTCGAAGACTTCCTTGAGATCTTCATGGATGATTTTTTGGTTTTTGGTAATGACTTCGACGGTTGTCTCGGCAATTTAGAGAGGGTGTTGGCAAGATGCGAAGAAACAAATTTAGTCCTCAATTGGGAGAAATGCCACTTTATGGTAGATGAAGGAATAGTGCTCAGCCACAAGATTTCATCCAAGGGAATTGAAGTAGACAAAGCCAAGGTGGACGTGATCGAGAGATTACCCCCACCAATTTCGGTTAAAGGAATTCGAAGTTTTCTCGGACATGCGAGGTTTTTACGGGGAGGTTCATTCATAATTTTTCTAAAATCACTAAACCCTTGTGTAATCTGCTTGAACAGGATAAAGTCTTCGATTTTGATGATTCTTGCACCCAAGCATTCAAAACCCTAAAGAAAAAGCTTGCCTCGGCACCCATTGTCGTTCCACCAGATTGGACGCTACCTTTTGAGCTCATGTGTGATGCAAGTGATTTTGCGGTAGGAGCAGTCCTAGGCCAACGCACAGGTAAGACCTTCCATGTGATATACTACGCTAGTAAAACTCTTAACGATGCTCAAGTGAATTACACAACAACGGAGAAAGAGTTACTAGCTGTAGTTTTCGCATTTGACAAGTTCCGATCCTATTTAATTGGTACAAAGGTAATTGTTCATACGGACCATTTGGCAATCAAATACTTATTTGCTAAAAAGGATGCTAAACCTCGTTTGATTCGTTGGATATTACTTTTACAAGAATTTGATATTGAAATTAAGGAAGCGACAGGAAAGGAATAGAAAATCAAGTGGCGATCACTTATCACGTTTGGAACGCAATATGGAGGAGGACGCGGATCTAGAGATATGTGATGCATTCCGGATGAACAAATTCTAATCGCCTCGGCAACCCTTGACGCCTCGGCAGCCCATGACGCCTCGGAAACCATGGATGCACACGCCGGCAATTTTGGGAGCAGACACTACGGCAAAGACATGCCTCGGCAATACCGGTACGCAGATTTAGTTAACTTCCTTGTTTGTGGTATTTTTCCGTATGGCATTACTCACCAAGGGAAGAAGCGGTTCCGCCATGATGCTAAGCATTACTTTTGGGACGAGCCTCTTTTGTTTAAACAATGTGCAGATCAGGTTATACGCCGATGTGTCCCTGAAGAAGAGCAACAGAATGTACTCCGGCAATGCCATTCTTCACCTTATGGAGGACATTTTGGAGGAACTCGTACCGCGGCCAAAGTCTTGCAATCCGGTTTGTATTGGCCGACATTGTACAAAGATGCCCAAGACTTTTACAAGCAATGTGATCGTTGCCAGAGGACGGGCAATATCTCTAGGCGACATGAGATGCCACTCCAGAACATCATCGAGGTGGAACTGTTCGATATATGGGGGATCGATTTTATGGGACCTTTCCCATCTTCATTCGGCAACCTCTACATCTTACTCACCGTCGACTATGTGTCTAAATGGGTAGAGGCAGCTGCAGTTCCCAACGACGATTCCAAGACCGTGCAACGATTCCTGCAGAAAAACATATTTACACGGTTTGGGATGCCGAGAGCAATTATCAGCGACGGGGGCAAGCATTTTGACAACAGACTAATTGCCAAGATGTTGCAACACTTCGGCATATCACACAAGATCGCCACGGCATATCACTCACAAACCAACGGGCAAGCGAAATTTCCAACGGGAGTTGAAGGGAATACTCGAGAAAGTTGTAAATCCCTCAAGGAAGGATTGGTCATTAAGACTAGATGACGACTTTGGGCATATCGCACCGCATTCAAAACACCATTAGGTATGTCCCCCTTCCGGCTTGTCTATGGTAAAACATGTCATCTACCGGTGGAAATCGAGCACAAGGCGTACTGGGCAATCAAGACCGTGAATATGGATTGGGAAAGTGCCGGACAAAAGCGCTTGATGGATCTCAATGAGATAGAAGAATTTCGTGCACTCGCCTATAACAATGCACGAATCTACAAGGAGAAAACAAAGCGATGGCATGACAAGAAACTATTGCCACGGTAATTCACGCCAGGGCAACTAGTTCTCCTATTCAATTCTCGGCTAAAACTTTTCCCGGGAAAGTTGAAATCAAGATGGTCGGGACCATTCGAAGTCGTCAAACCATTCTCCCACGGTCTTTGTGATAATCAAGTCCATCTCTGACAACCATGAATTCAAAGTTAATGGACAAAGATTGAAGCACTACAATGGTGCCCATGTGGAACGTAACAAGGAAGTGGTCAATTTAGGAGATGCATGAGCATGCTCTCCCTTTTGATATTTTTATTTATTTTTATTTTTGTTTTTGTCGATTATTTAATTATTTATTTTTCATTTTTTTCGATTATTATTTTTTATTATTTTATTATTTTGCCGATTATTAGTAGTTTTAGGATAGATTTTTTTTTTATTCAAGTCTAAGAATCCTATTACACATCTTTCTTTATTTTCTTTATTAGTTTATCTTTAATTTTAATCCTTATTTGATTTGTTTTTGAATTGTAGGAAAGGAAGTTCAAGATAAAGAAGGAATTCTAAACCAAGTAGGAAAACATCTTCAACAAGGAAACTAATGGGTTGAATCTAAGGCTTATATAAAGCCTCCAATTCATCCTAACCAAAACCCTTGTCGACAACTCCTACAAAACCCTAAACCCTTTTTCGTTTTCCCCTAAACCCTAATCCCACCCACCTATCGATTCTATAAAACCCATCACCCTTAACCTATTCCTACTTTCTATCTTGCAACTTTTTAGTTTCTTTTCTTTTCTTTGTTTTTACTCACAACCAAGATCATACATGGCATCCAAGATTAAACTTTTAGTTCATCCAAGTTCCTCCAAAGAACCAAGATACAAGAAGTTTGCTACACCGGCGGTTCAAGAAAGATTTCAATCCAAGTTTGAAAGACGGAAGATTCATGAAGAACAAGGCTTTGAATACTCCAGATCTCAAGATTTGGCCTTGAACCATTCATCTTCAAAAGGATTGCACATCAAAAGTGGCAAATCTTTTGCCATCAACCGGAACCGGGTAACATCTCATGGGTAAGAGAATTCTATGCTCACTCACCTAACCCGGATAATCCTTATGTTTTTGTTCGTGACAAGGCCATACTTATAAGTCCCGAAAGCATCAACACCTTTTACGGACTTTACATTGAGAATGACGAGCATCAAGCCTTCGTTGACCAAATCAATCCCAAGCAACTCGACAAGGTGCTTCAAGAACTCACTCAACCAGGAACTCATTGGAACGACGGTAAATACAAGGGCACGGTAAATCGCCTTCGGCTAAAACCCGAAGCAAAACTATGGAATAAGTTTGTTAAAACTTCTTTAATGCCCTCCACACACAATACTACCGTTGATATACCACGTCTTTTGCTCATACATTCTATTTTGCATAATCGCATCATTAACATTGGAAAAATTATTTGCGATGAGATTTTTGTATGCAGCTCAAAAGATAAGGGTTATCTTTTCTTCCCTTGCTTAATTTCCAATCTTTGCAAGGAGATGCATGTCCCGAGTGAGTCCACCGATGAAAAAGCCCTACCCAAGTCTGGTTGGAATCAAGCACTAATCCGGAAGCTAATGGGAGAGGCACCGGGAGATTCTTCAAGGCCCCCAATTGTCACGGCAACTCCTGCCGCCGCGGCAATCCCTAATGCCCAAGCACCTAACGCCAGGGCAACTCGGCCATTAATCCCGGGACACTTTGAAGCACTTTTGCACCCATTAGCAAGCCGACTAAGGCAAATTGAAGATCGGCAACTAATGTTCATGCGGTACATGAAGGAGCACAACAATGCCATCACCCAAGTCATCCTAGAAAAGTACCCGGACAATCGTGTGCCGTTCCCAATCTTTCCCGCCGAGATTCTTGCCCCGGCAACCAATGAAGCAGTCACCACGGCAACCAAGGAAGCAGACGCCACGGCAACCAACCCTGACAATGCCCCGGCAACCACTGAAAAAGCCAAAGGTAAAGCACCTATGCCTGAATCAACTCCTACGGAATCATTTTCTGATTTTTCAGATTCGGACGAGTCCTCCATTGAACCAATAAAGACCGCACCAATTGAATCCTCCAAACGAAAAGCCATTGACATTGATGAAGAGGATGATGAGGACAACCCGTCACGAGGATCGATTCCACCACCGGCAACAAGAAAACAACCATCAGCGTTCAAGCAAGAAAGTCAAGGCGCCAACTAGAAGGAAACTAATCATCTACGATGACGAACTCTCGGAGTAAGTCCTCGTATGCATTTTTATTTTTATTGTTATTTTTCGTTATTTTTATACATGCATTGAGGACAATGCCTCACTCGAGTTTGGGGGGGATTGTTATTAGTAATTACCATGTTTAGTTACATTAATCTTAAGCATTACATTTAGGATACATAAATTGCTTGCCATGCCTTTAATTGGAACAAAAATTGCTTAGATTTGATGAATATTCAATGATGACTTTACCAATGCACTTAATTGATAGAATTTTTATTCTAGGATAACCATGAAAAAAACTTAGAATTTTACTATGATGCTAAATTTGATGAAACACTGTTGTGGTTTGATTGATTTAAGGAGTTCTAGTAAACTTAGGTTGATAATTAACTAATTGGGGGATTAGAATAAAAATTGGATGAATGCTAGAGGTGCCCGAAATTGGCTCTAGGATATGCTAAAAAAATTGATCACTAGAGGTGCCTGAAACTGGCTCTAGGAGGCGTTAAAATTTTTTTAACTAGAGGTGCCCGAAACCGGCTCTAGTCGATTAAATTAACTTAAGAAAACTAAAAATAAAACACTAGAGGTGCCCGAAATTGGCTCTAGTTAAAACATGTTAAAAAGAACCCAATAAAGTAATTTGAAAACCTATTGTTTGCATAGAATCTGAAAAATCAACTTGCACACAACTCGCACACACTCACAAGCATTATAGTTTGATTCGAGTAATTCCTCGTTTTCTGAAAAATAAAAAGCCAATCATACTTTGTGCCCCGGTTCAGAAGAATTGAAATCAAGTTCAAAGCTAAGTTTGTGAAAATTTGAAGTCTTGGCAGGTAATTATGAGTTTGCATTGCTTGAGGACAAGCAATAGTTCGAGTTTGGGGGTGTGATAAGTGTTCAAAAGTACTATTTTTCTTACCCTTTTTACTCATATTATTGTTAGACTTAGGCTCATATTAGTTGCATAGTTAGCCATTCATGCATTAATCCATGTTTCCTTCAATCGTTGAGCTTGATTACATAACTTGGTGATTTTTGTGGAAATAGATGCTGCTTTGGTGTGTTTTTGTGTATGTATGTGCAGGACCACTTGCCAAAGCAATGCCGAGCTAGTTGCCAGGGCAATGCATGAAGGATATGCCGAGCTAGTTGCCAGGGCAGTGCATGAAGGAGACGCCGAACCAGTTGCCATGGCATTTGTCGACAAAGACCAAAAGCAATATGGATGTCGAAATTCATGATTTTACAAGCCCAAGATGACATGGAGAAAGGTCCAAGCCCAAAGGAATTTGATTGCCATGCAGAGATTAAAGAAGAATTAAATTCCAAGAGGATAGGAGAAGTTCTAATAGGAATAAAATTATAATAAAGAATTATATTCTTTAAAGATAATTTAATTCCAACTCAAACTCCTCCTCAAAGAAGGACTTTGGCCTAGCCCTATAAATATCAAGGAGATTTCGACAATTCAAGAGGGAGAGCAAGACGGAAATTTCGGCAAGTCCAAGTAGGGCAAGAGGAGAGAATTTTCGACAAGCATCAAGGGCAAGGAGGATTTCGACAAGCCTCTTCCTTCATCTTTGTTCGATTGGGTTCATGCTAGGGATTTATTATCTTGTGTTTCTTTGGAACCTAGCCATGAACTAAATTTACTTGGCTATGGTTATTGTGTTTTGTGGTTGTGAGAAACTATTGGTTTTTGTTTAGGTAATAAGAGTTTGCACTTTTCTATTTCAAGGTTTATTCATTCTTGGTTCCTATTATTGCTTGCGAGTGAATTGGGAGAGGATCTCGTGATTTCATCCATTTATCTAATATCGGGAGAGTTAGATTCAAGAAACGAATGAATATGATCTTTATGCAATACAATGATGGTGAAGATTAATCCGGCTTAGGAATAAGTTAAGGATTTCAACGGCTAAGAGGAGCGCAAGATTGGTTGTTTGTTCACCCTTGGTTCACGCAGGATGTATTATCAAGGCATGCACAAGTAGCTAGAGTTTCGACTTAGGGATAAGAAGAAACCATTGAAGAACGCTCCGCCGAACCTTGAAGTTGCTGCCCGATCGCCCAAGTAGTTGCCCAACTAGTCGCCCAAGCAACCATCAATTAGTTGCCAAGGCAACCCTGTTCACAGCAAGTCGCCACGGCAACTGAGTTGCCCACGCACTCTTTTACCAAGACAATCCAATCGGCTATCACACCTCAACTCACGATAACCTAGCCTATCTCTCTCATTCGAATTCATCTTTTCTTTTACTTAATTGCTTTCTAGATTAGTTATTAGTTAAAACTTCTATAATCCTTCACTTGTGTTTTTACTTTTTTTACGATTGCAAGAGACTAGATTCTTGAAGTGGCACCAATCCCTGTGGAGACGATATCTTTTATACTATAACTTGCGACGTGTATACTTGCACAATTGCGTAGCACTTATTACGCGCAACAATACATCCCTGCGTGAATCAAGGGTGAACAACAACCAATCTTGCGCTTCTCTTAGCCGTTGAAATCCTTAACTTATTCATAAGCCGGATTAATCTTCACCATCAATAGATTGAATAAAGATCATATTCATTCGTTTCTTGAATCTAACTCTCCCGATATTAGATAAATAGATGAAATCACGAGATCCTCTCCCAATTTACTCGTAAACAAGAATAAGAACCAAGAATGAATAAACCTTGAAATAGAAAAGTGCAAACTCTTATTACCTAAACAAAAACCAATAGTTTCTCACAACCACAAAACACAATAACCATTGCCAAATAGATTTAGTTCATGGCTAGGTTCCAAAGAAACACAAGATAAATAACCCCTAGCATGAACCCAATCGAGCAAGAAAGAAAAGGATGAAGGAGGAGGCTTGTCGAAATCCTCCTTGCCCTAGGTGCTTGTCGAAAATTCTCTCCTCTTGCCCTCCTTGGACTTGTCGAAATTTCCCTATTGCTCTCTATGCATCTTGTCAAAATCTCCATCTTATTTATAGGGCTAGGCCAAAGTCCTTATTTGAGGAGGAGTTTAAGTTGGAATTAAATTATCTTTAAAGAATATAATTCTTTATTATAATTGTATTCCTACTAGAACTTCTCCTATCTTCTTGGAATTTAATTCTTCTTTAATCTCTGCATGGAAATCAAATTCCTTTGGGTTTGGGCTTTGCTCCACGTCATCTTGGGCTTGTCTAGTCATCAATTTCGACTACCATATCACCTTTGCTCTTGTCGACAATTGCCATGGCAACTGGCTCGACGTCTCCTTCATGCATTGCCCTGGCAACTAGCTCGGCATATCCTTCATGAATTGCCCTAGCAACTAGCTCAGCATTGCTTTGGCAAGTGATCCTGCACATACACACACAAAGCACACCAAAGCAGCATCTTTTCCACAAAAACTACCAAGTTATGTAATCAAGCTCAACGATGGAAGGAAACATTGATTAATGCATGAATAGCTAATTATGCAACTAATATGAGCCTAAGTCTAACAATAATATGAGTAAAAAGGGTAAGAAAAATAGTACTTTTGAACACTTATCACACCCCCAAACTCGAACTATTGCTTGTCCTCAAGCAATGCAAACTCATAATTACCTGCCAAGACTTCAATTTTCACAAACTTAGCTTTGAAATTGATTTCAATTCTCAAATGGGGCATGTATGATTGGCTTTTTATTTTTCGGAAAACTTAGGAGTTACTCGGAATCAAACTATAATGCTTGTGAGTGTGTGCGGAGTTGTGTGCAAGTTGATTTTTCGGATTCTATGCAAACAAGAGGTTTTCAAATTACTTCATTGGGTTTTTTTTAACATGTTTTAACTAGAGCCAGTGTTGGGCACCTCTAGTGTTTTGTTTTTAGTTTTCTTAAGTTAATTTAATCGACTAGAGCCGGTTTCGGGCACCTCTAGTTAAATTTTTTTAACACATCCTAGAGCCAGTTTCGGGCACCTCTAGTGATCAATTTTTTTAGCACATGCTAGAGCCAATTTCGGGCACCTCTAGCATTCATCCAATTTTTATTCTAATCCCCCAATTTGTTAATTATCAACCTAAATTCACTAGAATTCCTTAAATCAATCAAACCACAACAGTGTTTCATCAAAATTAGCATTATAGTAACATTCTAAGTTTTTTCATGGTTATCCTAGAATAAAAATTCTATCAATTAAGTGCATTGGCAAAGTCATCCTCGAATATTCATCAAATCTAAGCAATTCTTGTTCCAATTAAAGGCATGGCAAGCAATTTATGTATCCTAAATGTAATACTTAAGTGAATGTAACTAAACATGGTAACTACTAATAACAATCCCCCCCAAACTCGAGTGAGGCATTGAACTCAATGTATGCATAAAAGAAAAATAAAAATAACGAAAAAATAAAATACATACGAGGACTTACTCCGAGAGTTCCTCATCGTAGATGATTAGTTTCCTTTTGGTCGGTGTCTTGATTCTCTTGCTTGAACGCGATGGTTGTTTTCTTGTTGCCGGGATGTCTTTAGCTTTGGTTGCCGTGGCATCTTCAGGGTTGGTTGCCGTGGCATCAGCTTGTGCAGGCACGATGTAGGTTGCCGCGGCATCTTCTTCATTGGTTGCCGGGGCAAGGATCTTGGCAGTAAATTTCCTTAGCATAGTAGTTGTGAGTCTTGTTGTGAAAAAGAAAGAAAACCTGAAAACTAAAGATAATAAAAAAAATAAAATATCTCCTAAAAAGAATGAAATAAAAAGAAAACGAAAATATTGAAAGGAGAGCATGCTCATGCATCTCCTAAAGTGACCACTTCTTTGTTACGTTCTACATGGGCACCATTATAGTGCTTCAATCTTTTTCCATTAACTTTGAATTCATGGCTGTCAGAGATAGACTTGATTATCACAGCACCATGGGAGAATGGTTTGACAACTTCGAATGGTCCCGACCATCTTGATTTTAGCTTTCCCGGGAAAAGTTTTAGCCGAGAATTGAATAGGAGAACTAGTTTCCCTGGCGTGAATTGCCATGGCAATAGTTTCTTGTCGTGCCATCGCTTTGTTTTCTCCTTGTAGATTCGTGCATTGTTATAGGGGAGTGCACGGAATTCTTCTATCTCATTGAGATCCATCAAACGCTTTTGTCCGGCACTTTCCCAATCCATATTCACGGTCTTGATTGCCCAGTACGCCTTGTGCTCGATTTCCACCGGTAGATGACATGTTTTACCATAGACAAGTCGGAAGGGGGACATACCTAATAAGCCCAAAGTGCGTCATCTAGTCTTAATGACCAATCCTTCCTAGAGGGATTTACGATTTTCTCGAGTATACCCTTCAATTCCCGGTTGGAAATTTCTGCTTGCTCGTTGGTTTGTGGGTGATATGCCGTGGCGACCTTGTGTGATATGCCGAAGCGTTGCAACATCTTGGCAATTAGCCTGTTGTCAAAATGCTTGCCTTCGTCACTGGTAATTGCTCTCGGCATCCCAAACCGTGTAAATATGTTTTTCTGTAGGAATCGTTGTACGGTCTTGGAATCGTTGTTGGGAACTGCAGCTGCCTCAACCCATTTAGACACGTAGTCGACGGCAAGTAAGATGTAGAGGTTGCCGAATGAAGATGGTAAAGGTCCCATAAAATCGATCCCCCATGCATCGAACAGTTCCACCTCGATGATGTTTTGGAGTGGCATCTCATGTCGTCTAGAGATATTGCCCGTCCTCTGGCAACGATCGCATTGCTTGTAAAAGTCTTGGGCATCTTTGTACAATGTTGGCCAATACAAACCGGATTGCAGAACTTTGGCCGCGGTACGAGTTCCTCCAAAATGTCCTCCATAGGGTGAAGAATGGCATTGCCGGAGTACATTCTGTTGCTCTTCTTCAGGGACACATCGGCGTATAACCTGATCTGCACATTGTTTAAACAAAAGAGGCTCGTCCCAAAAGTAATGCTTAGCATTATGGCGGAACCGCTTCTTCCCTTGGTGAGTAATGCCATAAGGTAAAATACCACAAACAAGGAAATTAACTAAATCCGCATACCAGGGTATTGCTGAGGCATGTGTTGCCGTGGCGACTGCTCCTAAAATTGCCGAGGCGTGCGCGTCAAAGACAGCTGCGGCGTCGAGAGTTACCGAGGATTGTGCATCCATGGTTGCCGAGGCGTCGAGGGTTTCCGAGGCGTGCACATCCATGGTTTCCGGGGCAACTAAAAGTTGTTCATCCGGGAATGCATCGCATATCTCTAGATCCTTGTCCTCCTCCTTATTGCATTCCAAACGTGATAAGTGATCGGCCACTTGATTTTCTGTTCCTTTCCTGTCCTTAATTTCAATATCAAATTCTTGTAAAAGTAATATCCAACGAATCAAATGAGGTTTAGCATCCTTTTTAGCAAATAAGTATTTGATTGCCGAATGGTCCGTATGAACAATTTCCTTTGTACCAATCAAATAGGATCGAAATTTGTCAAATGCGAAAACTACAACTAGTAACTCTTTCTCCGTTGTTGTGTAATTCACTTGAGCACTATTAAGAGTTTTACTAGCGTAGTATATCACATGGAAGGTCTTACCTGTGCGTTGGCCTAGGACTACTCCTACCGCGAAATCACTTGCATCACACATGAGCTCAAAAGGTAGCGTCCAATCTGGTGGAATGACAATGGGTGTCGAGGCAAGCTTTTTCTTTAGGGTTTTGAATGCTTGGTTGCAAGAATTATCAAAATTGAAGACTTTATCCTGTTCAAGCAGATTACACAAGGGTTTAGTGATTTTAGAAAAATTATGAATGAACCTCCTGTAAAAACCTGCATGTCCAAGAAAACTTCGAATTCCTTTAACCGAACTTGGTGGGGGTAATCTCTCGATCACGTCCACCTTGGCTTTGTCTACTTCAATTCCCTTGGATGAAATCTTGTGGCCGAGCACTATTCCTTCATCTACCATAAAATGGCATTTCTCCCAATTGAGGACTAAATCCGTTTCTTCACATCTTGCCAACACCCTCTCTAAATTGCCGAGACAATTGTCGAAGTCATTACCAAAAATAGAAAAATCATCCATGAAGATCTCAAGGAAGTCTTCGACCATGTCTGAAAAGAGCGCCATCATGCATCTTTGGAAGGTTGTCGGGGCGTTACACAATCCGAACGGCATCCTTCGGAAGACATAAGTACCATATGGGCATGTGAAGGTTGTCTTTTCTTGATCTTCTGGTGCTATGGCAATTTGATTGTAACCTGAATAACCATCAACAAAACAATAAAAGGGTTTACCTGCAAGATGATCAAGCATTTGATCAATAAAGGGTAATGGGAAGTGATCTTTCCTAGTGGCTTTGTTTAGCTTTCGATAATCCATACAAACCCTCCAACCGGTCACAGTCCTGGTTGGAATAAGTTCATTATTTTCATTGCTTACCACTGTTATACCTCCCTTTTTCGGTACACATTGTACCGGACTTACCCACGTACTATCAGAGATAGGGTATATAATGTCGGCGTCAAGCCACTTGATGATTTCTTTCATTACAACCCCTTTCATGGCATGAATCAGTCTCATCTGGGCCTCAATTGAAGGTTTGTGATCATCTTCCAACAGAATCTTGTGCATGCACACTTCCGGGCTAATTCCCTTCAAGTCGGCAATTGTCCACCCTATTGCCTTTTTGTGTAGCATCAACATCTTGATCAGCTTATTTTCCTGCTCAGGCTGTAACTTAGAAGAAATAATTACAGGCAATGTATTATCGGTTCCTAAATATGCATATTTTAGTTGCTCTGGCAATTGTTTCAACTCAAGAATCGGTGGTTGTTCAATAGAGGGTTTTTCGAGTTTACCTTCCTTACCTGAGTAATCCAGTGGTTCAATGTACCTGGTCGATTGACTAGCCAATTTGCCTCTTCTTGTTGTTCCTCATCGACCGGTTCTTCATACTCCTCAGGTTCCTCTTGATCGGCAATGTAGTTGCCGAGGCAACTAAATTCTCGTCGGTTAAACTCTGCCGTGGCATGAAGTAGTTGGCATTCTTCGGATCATCGGCATGCCTTAGTGTTTGGAACACATTTAGTTTAACTTGCTGGTCATTCACCCTCATTGTGAGTTCTCCCTTTTCAACATCGATCAAGGTTCTCCCTGTTGCTAGGAATGGTCTCCCGAGAATGATAGGTGCATGCTCATCCGCTTCACAATCCAAAACAATAAAGTCAGGGGAAAAATAAATTTATCAACTTTTACCAAGTATGTCCTCGATTTTTCCCTCGGATGCACATAGGATCTGTCGGCTGCTTTGTCAGCATAATCTGTTGTAGGTCTTGCCTTCCCGATTCCTAGTTTCTAGAAAACCGATTTAGGCATCAAGTTTATGCTAGCCCCAAGGTCGCATAATGCTTTCCCGACATAGTGATTTCCAATGGAACATGGTATTGTGAAACTTTCGGGATCCTTCAACTTGGGTGGCATACGATTGTGCAACATTGCCATGCATCCCTCTGTTTAAAGAATCTGTTTCAAACTCTCCTAGCCTTGTTCTCTTGGACACAATGTCTTTAAGAAACTTGGCATAGTTTGGCATTTGTTCAATTGCTTCCACCAATGGCAAGTTGATGTGGACTTGCTTTAGGATATCAAGAAACTTCTTGAATTGGTATTCTTGCTTTTGTCGCTTCAACCTTTGTGGGAATGGTGGTGGAAGTCAGATATCTTCGATCCTTTCATTGGTTTGGAACCTGATTGACGGCATTGCCGGGACATCTGGAGTTGCCGAGGCGTTATCAACTGGGGTTACCGAGGCATGCTTTTCACAAGTTGCCGAGGTGTCTTTATTGTCGGTTGCCGAGGCATGCTTATTGCCGGTTGCCGTGGCAATTCCTGGTTCAGCATCTGAGGCTTTGCCTCTAGGTTCGTCTTGATCTTTTTGTGGAGTTTTGTTTGATGAGCGGGTTTGAGCCTCTCTAAGTTGTTGGCCACTTCTAGTGGTGATTGCCTTACATTACTCATGGCCAGTTCCTCTTGCGACTTCAGATCGCCTAGGTAAACCTCCTTGCGGTCTAGTATTCAGATTTTGAGCAAACTGTCCGACTTGATTTTCCAATGATTTGATTGCCGCCTCTTGGTTTTGCAATCTCATCTCGGTCTTGTTAATAAAAGCATCAGTTCTTTTTATGAAATTACTATTCTCAGCCATATAAGATTCAGTTTTCATCATAAAAGCATTTAGAGAATTTTCCAAAGAACTAGATGTCGTCATTTGTTGCTGCGGCATCCATTGTCGTGGCATATTCTTTGGAATCTGATGCTTGTGCATTCTGATTGTTCTGGTTTAGAGCATTGTTGGGATTACTCCATGAAAAATCCGAGTGCTTCTTCCAAGCTGGATTGTATGTATTGGACATCACATTGTTGTTCTGATTGTAATTCCCCACATAGAAGCTGGATTTCAGATTCTGCATACATTCAGAAGAATTATGGTTATCACCACATAACTCACAAAAAGAATCCATTACCTTGACTTCATGTGTGTTGTTTGGTTTTTGCATGTTCTGGACCATCTTGGTTAAAGTGGCCAATTGTGCCGAAATTGAATCTGATGATCCTAGTTCATGTATTGTGGCTTGGCGTCTAACTCCTCCTCTTCTAGTAGATGGGAATTGATAATCATTCTTGGCCAGCCTGTTTAAAATTTGCATTGCTTCCTCCGGTGACTTATCTAAGAGTATGCCGTTTGCTGAGGCATCTAGCATCATCCTTGTTGGTGTATTCACGGTGTTGTAAAACATTGTTACTTGAGTCCACACCGGGAATCCGTGTAGGGGGCATTTGTGTAGAAGTTCTCTATATCGCTCCCAAGCCTCGTACATGGATTCATCATCTGCCTGCCGAAAAGAAGTAATGTCGTTACGAAGCTTATCAGTCAAATTTGTAGGATTAAATCTAGCAAGGAAATCACGACAAAGATCAGTCCAAGATGCTATTGATCCGGCGCAGAATGCTATTCAACCATGCTTTCGCCCTATCCCTCGGTGAATAGGGAATAATCTTAATCGTAAGACATCGGGGTGACTCCGTGTATCTTGAACGAGTTGCAAATCTCGAGGAAAGATTTCAGATGTTGCCGTGCATCTTGATTCTTTGAGCCGCCAAATTGACCTATTGTGTTGATCATATTAAGCATTACGGTTTCAACTCAAAGTGGTCGGCTTCAATTTCAGGTGCGACAATTCCGGGTTAAGTCCATCAAGATCTTCTTCAAGATAGTCTCGAATAGTTCTGTTTCGTGCAAGAATCACTCCTCCTCTTGCTCGAACATCTTGATTCATATTGCCGTCTTGATTTGCCATTGCTTCTCTTATCCTTCGTCTAAGTCTTTGTAAGGTTCGTTCGATTTGGATCAAAGGGATATTTCGGTGAAGTCGGTCTCGCCTGGTCATATACCAATGCAAAACCAAAGTTTGTTAGCCCTTTGAATTTTAAACAAGAAAAATAAAAAGAAAGTGCAAGAAAATAAAAACAAAGTCGCTATTGCCAATCCCCGGCAACGGCGCCAAAAACTTGTTGCGCGTAATAAGTGCTACGCAAATGTGCAAGTATACATGTCGCAAGTTATAGTATAAAAGATATCGTCTCCACAGGGATTGGTGCTACTTCAAGAATCTAGTCTCTTGCACTGTAAAAGTAAAAACACAAGTAAATGATTATAGGAGTTTAACTAATGACTAATCTAGAAAGTAATAAAGTAAAAGAAAAGATGAATTCAAATGAGAGAGAGATAGGCCAGGTTATCGTGAGTTGAGGTGTGATAGCCGATTGGATTGTCTTGGTAAAAGAGTGCATGGGCAACTCAGTTGTCGTGGCAACTTGCACAACGGGGTTGCCTTGGCAACTAATTGATGGTTGCCTGGGCAACTAGTTGGGCAACTACTTGGGCGTCTGGGCAGCAACCTTCAAGGTTTGGCAGAGCGTTCTTCAATGGTTTCTTCTTATCCCTAAGTCGAAACTCTAGCTACTTGTGCATGCCTTGATAATACATCCCTGCGTGAATCAAGGGTGAACAACAACCAATCTTGCGCTCCTCTTAGCCGTTGAAATCCTTAACTTATTCCTAAGCCGGATTAATCTCCCGATATTAGATAAATAGATGAAATCACGAGATCCTCTTCCAATTCACTCGTAAACAAGAATAAGAACCAAGAATGAATAAACCTTGAAATAGAAAAGTGCAAACTCTTATTACCTAAACAAAAACCAATAGTTTCTCACAACCACAAAACACAATAACCATAGCCAAATAGATTTAGTTCATGGCTAGGCTCCAAAGAAACACAAGATAAATAACCCCTAGCATGAACCCAATCGAACAAGAAAGAAAAGGATGAAGGAGGAGGCTTGTCGAAATCCTCCTTGCCCTAGGTGCTTGTAAAAAATTATCTCCTCTTGCCCTCCTTGGACTTGTCGAAATTTCCCTATTGCTCTCTATGCATCTTGTCGAAATCTCCATCTTATTTATAGGGCTAGGCCAAAGTCCTTCTTTGAGGAGGAGTTTGAGTTGGAATTAAATTATCTTTAAAGAATATAATTCTTTATTATAATTGTATTCCTACTAGAACTTCTCATATCTTGTTGGAATTTAATTATTCTTTAATCTCTGCATGGAAATCAAATTCCTTTGGGTTTGGGCTTTGCTCCACGTCATCTTGGGCTTGTCAAGTCATCAATTTCGACTACCATATCACCTTTGCTCTTGTCGACAATTGCCATGGCAACTGGCTCAGCGTCTCCTTCATGCATTGCCCTGGCAACTAGCTCGGCATATCCTTCATGCATTGCCCTGGCAACTAGCTCGGAATTGCTTTGGCAAGTGATCCTGCACATACACACACAAAGCACACCAAAGCAGCATCTTTTCCACAAAAACTACCAAGTTATGTAATCAAGCTCAACGATGGAAGGAAACATGGATTAATGCATGAATAGCTAATTATGCAACTAATATGAGCCTAAGTCTAACAATAATATGAGTAAAAAGAGTAAGAAAATAGTACTTTTGAACACTTATCATTATGCTACTGTTCCTACCAGGGAAAGTTAAATGAAGCAAACATAACTCACTTAGTGTACTAAGCTAGCAAGATGTATAGTGGAGTGTCTCTCAATAGTTTGCCTATGACATCGAGTTAATCATTTAATTTGAACTTTATCTTCTTTCTCAATTTTTCTGGGAGTTTTACTTAAGCATTTTATTGTTATATTAAGCATTCAGTTCATTAACATCAAATTATGCTTTGGCATCAGAGAGTCAACCTAGAATTCCCCTAAGGCTTCTTAAGTTTTTCGAGATCATGCAACTTGTGAGATAAAGGCTACATCAGTTTCAACCCTAAGTTCAAATCACTAAAGCTTTTAACACATTGCAAAAACAATTAAGCACATGTTCATCATAGGAATATCATCATTAATGCAGCAGCAGTTTTAGCACAATTGAACCATAACAAAGGGAACCCTAAAAAACTATCTAAGCTATTTATAGACCTGATTTTTTTTAAAAAAATACCTAAATTTTACCTAATAAATAAATGGGACTGCACTCCTACAAACTTAAGAGAATCATTGTTCCCAATGCAAAAAGAAAAAGAAAAACATAAAACAAAACATGTAATATGAAAAAAAAAACTAAAAAGTAACATGAAAAGAAAAGAAAACTACCTAGGGAGTTACTTGGATGGAGGAGAAGGTTCTTGGATCATGATGCCCTTGCCTTTGTCATAAGAAGACTTGGCCTTTTTGGCAGGGAGACTCGAGGCACCAACAATAGTATCTGGATGCCTTTTTCACTGTGGTAGAGTGGTGAAAGTGTTGTAATTGTGGTATCGCTGCTAGTATAGTGGTGCAGCAGAGGGATTAGAGACAGAAATAATGAGAAGGTGCAGGGGCAATAGTGGAAATTCTACCTTTGAAGCTGGAATGAGCTCGTTGAAAAGAGATCGTTCTTCCATATCCCGTTCTTGGACATATAGGAAGTAAGGCTCTAGAAAACTGGTGATGGCCTCATGAATAGAAGGGTTAAGGGTTAAAGTTGGGGCCGGGGCGGAAGATATTCTGGCATGGCCACCAAGGCCTTTTAGTTCTTGCACTTGAGAGGGCAGCCATCTGGGTTAATAGAAGATCGATCAGTTTTAGTCGGGTTTTCAAGTCGAGTTAGGTTTTTCTACCCTATATATGACTTTATATAGCATGTATGTGCGACAATTCACATCCTATCTTTCTTTATTTATTTTAATACATTTTCTTTATTTCGGGTTGCTTTTGGTTCGGGTGAAATTGGTTCGTGTCTATTCAGTTCGGTTGAAAATTGGTTTGGGTGTATTCGATTTAGTTGAAAATTGGTTCGGGTCTATTTTTGGTTTAACTAAAATTTGGGAAGGTTTTGGTTTGGTTTATTTTAGGTTTTAGATCAAATTCGGGTTATCGTTTTTGGGTATCGGGTCAAGTTTGTCAAGAATAGTCTTGTCTGATTACAATCGGTCAGAAGATATAGTTGCATAGCCTTCGGATGATGTTTTGTGGCTTCTTAGGGAAGATTTTGGAGCTGCAGGATCTTTTGTGCGAAGGACTTGAAGGTGAAAGAAGATGAAACTATAGGATGACCTTTATGGTAGAGGAATGAATGTCGGAGGATATAGGGGTATAACAAATGTTAAGGGTTAAAATGCTTAAAAAAAGAATAAGGGAGAGTGACCAATACGTGAAAGGGGTATATTTAGGCCATAGGTCAATAAAACATTCAAATAAATTATATTCCTAAATTAAGAGTTATTTATACAATTATAATAATTTGTTAGTAATTCATAGTTGATCATGTGTTTTAAAAATCGTTAGTTTATAATATGTATAAAATTATAGTATTAATAATTATATTAATGAGATATAATAGTTAAGATTTATTGCAAAATAAGTGTCCAAATTTATTTTTAGGATCGACTCGAATCCCTACAGCTAAAGTAATATGACCTAAGAAAGCCACTTTTAATAACCAAAACTCACATCAAGTCTTTATGGTTCAGGTTAATTGATAATCCTGATAGAAAATATATCATTTCCTTTTTCTTATTTCCTTTTATAAATAATCACTACATGGTCGTAAAGAACTATCTTCCTTCTTTACAAATAATTTTGGAGCTTATCACAATAGCACACTGTATTGATTATAACTCCAGTCTAACATTTCTTATAGCTGAGCTTTAAGCTCTTTTAATTCCTTCTAGGAAATTTTCCAGATTAATTCTATTGTAAGTACTACTTTGTGGCATTAGTCCACCAAAATACAAACATGTTCCCTTAGTAACAATATTACTTCTTCCGACTTTTCAATTTTCAAATCTTTTAGACCTTCTAACATGATTTTTATCATCCTTTAACTTCAGATAAATAGTCATCAATTCACCTTTACTATAAAATTTAGGGCACTCAGAAACTTAAACTTTTAACAATCAATGCCCTAACAAATACAAATACTGGAGGTTAAAACCTCTCATGTATTTCTTCTAATATCTAAAATAGTATTCCCTGCTCTTGTGCTTGTGCTCCCTACTGTGCAAGTAGCTCAGCCAAGTCAGAATTCGTGAACAGTACATACTTTACTTCATTTATACTACTACAAGTCTCTTTCTAACTCCCAAGCATTTATATTTCTCAAGATACTTATTATTCTTCTTACTTCTTCATATATGAATATCGTAATTTATCAAAGATATTCTTAACATCATTTAATCATAAACTTACAGTCTTACGACTGTCTTTTACCTTGAAATGTGAGCCCTTATTATCTATATTTCTTTGTAACTTATGTTGTTATAAACATAAGTGCATTTATAGATGTTAAGGACTAACATCTTATAATTATGGCATCAACTCCTTACAATGCAGATAACTCAACCCAAACTGAAGTTGATTACAGTACTTATTTCACTTTATTGTACTCGCTATGAGTCCTTTATTGACCTCTGAGATTCGTCGATTGATGAAATCCGGTAGTGTCTTACTTTCCTTACTATAATCTTATTCTATCCTATACTAATGAGGAGCAGCTTCAAGTCATACAATCAACACATCAGTAATATGACATTCTAGGGGCATGTATTTACTGACAACTTATAACAAACTTGGTTTAGCATCTAGAACCGGCTAAACCTGTAGCTCTGATACCACTAAATGTAACACCCTTAACGTATACTCGTAGTACGAATACACATTGAGGATGTCACAATATTATTTAACAGAATTCTAGACTTGTAATTTTTTTAACATCTAACATAAACCTAATTTATAAAATAAACCTTTCTCGACTTTCGAGGTATTCATAACATATTTGCATATTGCTAGTTTTGACACTGAATTGGTTTATAAAACATGTTAGCCAGTTATTAAAATAAGTATGTAACTCAAGGTGAAAACTAGGTACATTGCCTAGGCCTTTTCTTGAATTTAAAATCTTTACGCTATAAACAATAAATAAAATGTTACCTGATTAAATATCATCACCGATAATTCTTTAACCATACAATTAATTCATATTTATTTGATTATTAATCAAACTTATACCTTTAAAACAACTAGAGAATAAATTGATACATGCATACTAGAGAATATCATAAATTAGAATGTCTTACTGATGTTTGGCAGATTGTAGCTTGATCAACATGCTTGACTCATCTTCCGGTAAGTTTCCAATAACCTACGTGTGAAACAACACACGCTAAGTATTCACTTAGTGAGGCAAAGCATATAAGGTTGTCAAATAACTGACATGGACATAATTCAAGGCTTATTTTTATATCTAGCTTATCTAAGTATAGTTGATAAATTACTTGTATTAAATTCATCATGTTTACTTGACATACTTCAACATGCTTCTCATAGCATAGTATAACCAGTTTCTATGGCATTTCATGGCAAACTTTATCATAATTCTAATTCTTTGCCTAATATATCAAACAAAGAAATACAGATATTATTGAGCTTAACATAATCGAGAAAATATTTTTCTTACAAAAAATTTAGAGATATACAAAGAGTACGGAGAACCTATTATTTCTCGTACTTAGTACCAAAACTTTACAGAAAACTTAGTATATAACGGAATTTGCCAAGTCACTAGCTCGATTACCTGCACTTTTATTAATCTTTTAAATTTGCCCAAAGTATACTTTATGAGACCTTAGGTACGCGAGTCATCTGAAATATGACACCGTAGTGCCAAACGGAACAAACAGATGAGTACGTACTCAAGGACGCTCTTTGCTCCTCATAAAAGCACCTCGTTAGTGCCATTAGCACTATGGGCTTGGATCCCCATGGTGCACACCAAGGGCTTGGGTCCCCAAGGTGGAAGTGACACCGTAGTAGTCACAAAAATATATAATCATATCATAACTTGAGTGATGCAGCTGCTAAGGACTCTATGGCATGCCAACTATGCCAATGACTCCCCTTTTGTAATACTTGGGCATACATATATATATATATCTATATCATGATCAGAAGTTATCATATCAGATGTCATCAATAAATCATAATGGTAGTTTATAACCCAGACAATATCAGGTATACTATAACAAAGATATCTATCAGAGCATTGGCAATGTATTTGTAACACTCCCTTTCTGTGACCGTATACCAGACACGAGTCAAAAATGTCACGACCTTTTAAAACGGTCTTTTAATAAAAAACCCGGGTAATTTAAAATTTTTTGAAAACTTCCCAATGGTCACCCATCTTGAAATTTCCTTAGCTCAAGCACGCTTAACTTTAATCAATTCAGAAATAAAATATTAACTCTAGATCCGATAATAAAACTTTTTACATAAATAATACAATCATATTAAGACAAATCATTTTATTAAAAATGTTTCTATTTAATATTATTCGGATCTAGCCTCATATAAGATATGCCAAATCAGGTCATATAATAATTAAATTGTAAACATATTTACCGTCTATAAAAGATTTATAAAATATTTACTGATGTAATTAAGGCACTTTAATAAAATAGACTAGTTTATATAGTACATGCCACTATTAAACATATATATAAAAATTATGGATGTCATGAATACCGAAATACATGTCGATTATCTTATATACATAATGATGATGCAAAAGTTATCATCTACTAATCCCGATCACCTGCGTGTATAACATAAATACACGCTGAGTATATCTCAGTGAGGCATAAGATGAGTGACATATAATACACTAATGCATGATAATTTATAAAACATGATAGTCATTAAATTACATATTCGGTAATGCAAGAATTTCTGTACTGTAAAATCATGTACATGTACTGTAATAATTCTGTACTGTAAAATCATATACCTGTAATGTAAAGTCTTATATCTATACTGTATAATTATACAGTTATCATGTGAAATCATATAGCCCAAGGTAAATATCAAGTGACTAATAAACGAGTCGCATACTTGAAAAGTACTATCATTTTCTTTAAACTTGTAGACACATCTGAGTGTCAAATAACGGTAGGACACAATGAAGTGTCAGACACAATATAGTTTCAAATAACGGTAGGACACGTGTCAAACACATTGAAGTGTCAAATAACTGTATGACTCCTAATGGTATACCACAATATTGTCCAACTTAATATTATACTACCAAGGGCAAACTTAAAACAGTTCCTGCAATATGGCAAGCAACCCATATACAATTTATATCATGTAAAACATATCATATTAGAGCAGTTCATACTTCAATATGCTCTATAACTTTCATGGTGTACTGCCATAAAAATAACTATATCAAATAACTTTGACAAGTATATATCATGCTATAAAATATATATATGATGATTATAAAAATTCTTTACCTTTTTGGGTAACTTATCGCAAGTCCCCCTTTAGTATATTAATAAACATACATTTAAAAATATGTATGCACTCACCTTAACCTTGTAATGAGGTTGCCTTTACTATTCAATATCACTCATGATCTTTTTCTTTTCCTTTTCTACTGATACGACCTCGATTTATATCAGAATCTACATTAATATAACATATACCATTTAAAGTATATGTTAGTACATATTCATTCCATATACAATAATGGAAAGTAAATAAAATAACCACCCATTATATAGAAAATTGATCCGATAAAGCTTTATATATTTGAATCACAACTTCTCATTTTTTTCTTTAAATCTCCAACTTTTCCCAAAATATCTATTTTAGTCCCTAAGGACTCTTTTAAACTTCCAACCAAAATTTTCAAGTCCATTCCGTACATTTCTCATCCTTTACACTTTAGGACCCAAATTTTAAAAAATTGCACTTTGGTCCCTAAAGTAGCCGAATACTCAATTTAACCCAAAATGTTGGTTTAAACTTCAAAAGCAACATTTAAATCACTAGACTTAATTTTTCCAACATAATATTCCTCAAATACAAGCTTAACAATCAAGTCCTTAAACTTTACAAAGTTTACATTTTGGTCCCTAATGCAATTTAATTAGGGATTTTCATTTTAGTCACCTTGTATAAAATCATTCTCATCATTTCCATCATCAAAATAATTTTTGCAATAATTTCCCCTAAATTCTTCAAAATTGCCGAATGGTCACTAATTCAATTTAACATCGATATATCATTCTAACATCAATTTCACATCTCTAACATCCTTAATAACATAAATACACACCAATTCCATACAAATTCACATTTGGTCCTCTAACTTTTAAGATTTCCGAATTGGTCCCTATCAAATTAACTTAGGGTCTTGCTTCCAAACAACAAATCAAGCTTACTAAATCATTATTTCAACATCACAAACCCTAAATTAAACTTGAATCCATAAACCCTAATCATATTCATAATAATCAAAACATGTAGAACTTAAATACCAACTCAATATCATGATTTTAACATCATACTAGCTTGATTTCAACTTGAATTCAATCATGGAATCAAAAAATTCCAAAAGCCCCAAACTTTTTCCATAAACCCTAATTTTTTTCTCATGCAAAATTCTCACCAATCAAGCATGTTTTCCATGAATTATTTACACCAAAATATAGAGCTTGAAGACTAGAACAACTTTGTAGTTGATGAGATTACCTGAAAATCGAGTTTCGGGGCTTGAATCGAACTTGGAAAATTTTTCTCCATTTTTTTCTTTCTCCCCCTCATATTTCAAAATTTGAGGATGAAGAATGGTCTTCATATTTTGTTTTTCATCCAATTTGGCCACTTGTCTTGTATAAATGAATTTTAAATTCATTTAGATAGTGAAATTACTAAAATACCCTTTTAATCCAATGGTTGAGATTAATCTTATCATCAATCAAGGGCCAAGATTAAATCTCCCATTTCATATTTCCAAAATTTCCCTTATAACTTTTTAAATATTTCAAAATTGCCATTGGGGTAAAATGACCAATTTGCCCTTCAACTAGTTTTTATTTACTAGTTTGCCATTCTTGTAAAAATTCAACTAAATCTAGTTGGAATCCAACCAAATAAAATAAAATATTCATAAAATAATATTTTATGAACTTTTCCATGTCTTTTGGATCAGTCTCCAAAATTTTCATTCGATCCAATATACTGATAAATAATCCTTTACTTAGAAATAAACTGTAGGATTCATCTTGAATCAAACTAAAAAATATTTCCAACACTTGGAAATGAATTTTATAACCTTTCTCTATCATATGGAAAAATTCCATAATTTTCCAGTTCGATCCAGG
Organism: Hibiscus mutabilis; assembly: GCA_019671005.1. Taxonomy (NCBI): domain Eukaryota; kingdom Viridiplantae; phylum Streptophyta; class Magnoliopsida; order Malvales; family Malvaceae; genus Hibiscus; species Hibiscus mutabilis. The sequence goes on along the minus strand of CM033733.1, from coordinate 32,827,436 downwards.
TATCCGAATTCCACTTAAACTTTAACTACGATTTTCCCAATAATCGAAATATCAGATCGAACCAATAATTCCACATTCGATTCACATCCTTAGATTATCTATCTATTTATGAGATAAAAACTCCTAACTTTTAGGAATTACAACTTTGGTCCTTTAACTATTCATTTTTCGACTTGTACCATACAAGTTTTGAAAACTTATCATTTTGGTCACTAAACTTTAACCTTGAATTACTATTCCTATTTTTCTTGGATTTTTACCAAATTTTGCGAATACTCTATTTTACTCACTCTCTATCACATAACACCTTAAAACCTCATAATTTTCTTTTCTACAGTCCATAATTGAGAAAATCCTAACTTTTGCATTTTTTGTCATTTTAGTCACTAAGTAAGCTTTTAAGCAATTATCTTAGCACTAAATGAGCCTTAAATAGTACTGTAAATTTTGGGGCATTACAATTCTCTCCCTCAAAACGTACCTATTTTAAACAAGTGTGGATGCTGCTTTTCCATTACATCATTTGCTTCTCATGTTGCTTCTTTCACTTTGTGATTGCGCCAAAGGACTTTCACCAATGGTATTTGCTTGTTCCTTAATTCTTTGACACCATAAGCTAGTATCTTTACTGGTTCCTCCTCATATGTCAAATCTGATTGTAGCTAATTTCCTCCGGTACAATCACATGTGATGGATATGATCTATATCTCCAACGCATTGAAACATGAAAAATATCATGAATTTTATTCATCTCCAACGGAAGAGCTAACTGATATGCCACAAGCCCAACTTTCCTTAAAATTTCATATGGGTCAATATACCTGGAACTTAGTTTTCCTTTACGCCCGAAATGCATTATTTTCTTCCAAGGAGAGACCTTCAAAAATATTTTTTCTCCAACTTCAAATTGAATGTCATTTCTTTTCAAGTCTGCATAAGATTTTTATCAATCAACGACCTTTTTAAGATTTTCTTGTACAATATTAACTTTTTCCTCCATTTCTTATAACATATTTGGTTTAATCAACTTGCGATCATGTAACTCAAACCAATTCAATGGTGATCTGCACTTCTGACCATAAAGAGCTTCATAAGGTGCTATTTGAATACTTGCCTGATAACTATTATTGTACGCAAATTTTGCTAATGGCAAGTACTTTTCCCTTGATCCTTCAAATTCAATTATACAAGCTCTTAACATATCCTCAAGTATCTGAATTATCCTTTCAGACTAACCATCTGTTTGAGAATGAAATGCAGTACTGAAGTTTAATCTTGTCCCCAAAGCTCTATGCAATACTTTCTAAAATCTTGATGTGAACTTTGGATCTCGATCTGATACTATGGATATAGGCACCCCATGTAGTCGGACTATTTCTTTAATATACAACTCAGCATACTTGTTCATCTGATAATTTGTTCTAACTGGTATAAAGTGAGCAGATTTAGTTAACATGTCCACAATTACCCAGATATAATCTTTCTTGCTAGGAGTTAATGGCAATCCTGTCACAAAATCCATAGTAATTCTATCCCACTTCTATCGCGGAATAGAAATAGGTTGTAACTTTTCTGATGGCACTTGATGCTCAGCTTTTACAATCTTCATCTCGTTGTTGACTTTCTTTAATCCGATCTAATAATGATGATCTCAATTGCAACTCTACCAACAATGAACCATCTGAATTGCCCTTTAACTGAGCATTTAAAGCTCGTAATGTAGCAAATGTTTTCCGACTCAAGGCATCTGCTACAACCTTTGGCGGGCTTGGGTGGTAATCAATGATTAGATCATAATCCTTTATCAGCTCCAACCACATCCGTTTCCGTAGATTCAATTCTTTCTGTATCATCAAATATTTTAAACTTTTATGATCAGTATATACATGGCAACGTTCACCATAGAGATAATGTCGCCACACTTTTTGAGCAAAACTACAGCTACCAGCTCTAAATCATGGGTCGGATAATTCCTTTCATGTGGCTTTAATTGCCGAGAAACATAGGCAACCACATTTCCCTCTTGCATTAATATGCACCCCAATCTATTATGAGTTGCATCACTATACAAAGTAAACTCCTTTCCCGATTCGGGTTGTACTAAAACTGGAGCTTCTGTCAAAATTTTCTTTAACTGATCAAAGCTTTCTTGACACTTTTCAGTCCAAACAAATGGAACATTCTTTCTCAATAACTTCGTAAGTGGAGCAGCTATCATCGAAAAGTTTTTTACAAACCTTCGATAATATCCAGCAAGTCCCAAGAAACTACGAACCTTGGTAACATTCTTGGGAATTTTCCATTCAACAATAGACTGTATCTTTTTAAAATCCAATTTGATCCCTTCAGCTAAAGCAATGTGACCCAAGAAAGCCACTTTAGACGACCAAAACTCACATTTTGAGAGTTTGGCATATAACTTCTTTTCTCTCAAAATCTATAACACTATCCTCAATTGTACATTATGATCTTCTTTAGTCTTCGAATGCACCAATATATCATCAATGAAGACTACAACAAACTGATCAAGATACAGATGAAATACTCGGTTCATCAAATCCATGAATGCAGCTGGAGCATTAGTAAGACCAAATGGCATTATTACAAATTCATAATGCCCGTACCTTGTTCTAAATGCTATTTTTAGAACATCTTCCTCCTTGACTTTCAGTTGATAATAACCGGATCGGAGATAATCTTAGAGAATGTTGCTGCTCCTTTTATTTGATCAAACAAATCTTCTATTTTCGGTAATGGGTACTTGTTCTTTATTGTTACTTTGTTCAACTATTGAAAATCAACACACAGCCACAATGAACCATCTTTCTTTTTGACAAATAACACTGGAGCTCCCCACGGTGATGTACTAGAACGTATAAATCCTTTATCTAATAATTCCTGCAATTGCGAATTTAACTTTCTAAGCTCTGTATGTGCCATTCTATGTGGAGCCATAGACACTGGCTCATTATTGGGAATTACATCAATACCGAGCTGTCGAAATTGTACTTATGTCCTCATTATTCATCTTAATATTCACTACGAAGACTAATTATGTCTTCAATCCTACCTTTAATAGTCTTTTCATTTTATAACTAAAGTCACTACTCCAGTACTTTGAAATCCCTTTTACTTGAAAAAAGGATCTAAACACCACTCATGCTTCTTTTCAACCAAACACCTTAAAATACACTTCATTGCAATATTTTGAGCAAGATACTTATCTGTGCCCAATACTTTATCAACTTTTCATAGTAAAGACTTTATAGACTTCACAACACTGATTTCAATATTTCCTTTAACAATTATTTTTTGGGGCTTTACTCCAACCATTATCACTTAACCATCAATCTGCCGACATCTGATCATCATCTGTGTCTCTTGTATACCCACTAGTTTGTAAATCCTTTACTGATAAGGACCCTAAATTCGATTTCTATCTGCAGTTACCATTTGTAAGGAGGTATCTTGCATTTTAAACAGCTTTCATTACTATATAAGTCCATTCGCTATTACCCCGTATAAACCGGGTACTAGACTTAGTTAACCTCTTTACTCATTTTTGGGACCTCATAATGTTCTCTCCTTTAATTGTCTGACGAGATTCATTCTCGTTCAGACATTCATTCTTATAGCAACCCCTTTTTGACTAATAAACAATTGCATCAATCATACAAGTATTTCTTTTCAGTAAATATGACATCCTAGTGGCATGTACACCCTTTATCACTTTTATCAAGCTCGGTTTAGCTCTAGAATTGGCCAAACTTGTAGCTCTGATACCAATAAATGTAACACCCCATTCCTGTAACCGTATACCAAACACGAGTCGGAAATGTCACGACCTTTTAAAACAATCTTTTAATCAAAAACTGGGGTAATTTAAAATTTTTTGAAAACTTTCCAGTGGTCACCCATCTTGAAATTTCCTTAGCTCAAGCACACTTAACTTTAATCAATTCAGAAATAAAATATTAACTCTAGACCCGATAATAAAACTTTTTACATAAATAATACAGTCATATTAAGACAAATCATTTTATTAAAAATGATTCTATTTAATATTATTCGGATAAAGCCTCATATAGGATATGCCAAATCAGGACATATAATAATTAAATTGTAAACATATTTACCGTCTATAAAAGATTTATAAAATATTTACTGACCCAATTAAGGCACTTTAATAAAATAGACTGGTTTATATAGTACATGCCACTATTAAACATATATATATATATATAAATTATGGATGTCATGATTACCGAAATACCTGTCGATTATCTTCTATACATAATGATGATGCAAAAGTTGTCATCTACTAATCCCGATCACCTGCGTGTATAACATAAATACACGCTGAGTATATCTCAGTGAGGCATAAGATGAGTGATATATATTATACTAATGCATGATAATTTATAAAACATGATAGTCATTAAATTACATATTCGGTAATGTAGGAATTTCTGTACTGTAAAATCATGTACCTGTACTATAATAATTCTATATTGTAAAATCATATATATGTACTGTAAAGTCTTATATCTGTACTGTATAATTATACAGTTATCATGTGAAATCAACCCAAGGTAAATATCAAGTGACTAATAAACGAGTCGCGTACTTGAAAATTACTATCATTTTCTTTAAACTTGTAGACACATTTGAGTGTCAAATAACGGTAGGACACAATGAAGTGTCAAACACAATAAAGTGTCAAATAACAGTAGGACACGTGTCAGACACATTGAAGTGTCAAATAACTGTATGACTCCTAATGGTTACCACAGTATTATACATATTACTTGCTCTTACCATATTCAAATAACATATCAATGATAGTGACTAACATAACATTTCACAAATAAGTTCTCATACTTGAAACAATATGTTATTCAAGCCATATTTGTAATACCCCAATATTAGCTTAGTGACTAAAATGCAAGGAATTAAAAGTTAGTGGTTTTAGTTTAGTGACTAAAATGTAAAATTATAAAGTTTGGTGACCAAAGTGAAAAGTTATGAAAAGTTCAGGGACCAACATGGTAATTTCCCCAATAAGTTATTTTATTCAGTATAAGTGTGAATCAGATTGAACTAAGTACCTTGATGTCGGTTTTTAGAATAAAGATAGGGGGAAAGGTACAAAAATTAGATCAAATAAAATTATTAAGCGTGCTCAGGCTAGGGAAATTTTAGAATGGGTGACCTCTGGGAAGGTTCCATAAAAGTGCTTCTGATTAATATTTTGGATTCAGTAAGAGTAGAAAAGATTCGTATGGATTATCGATAAATGAATTTTAAGAGAATTTTATTTTATGAAGATTTTCGATAATTATCGGAATAATAGACTGATTTAGGAAAATTCAGTCTAAGTTTTGAAAAAGGAAGATTTATTGAAATAATAGAGTTTATTTCTCGAATATGGAAATATGGAATTTTTGGATTAAATCCGATAGTTTGGAAAAAGGTAAAATTGTAGTAGAAGTATTTTATGAATATCGGGAAGTCAGATCGAATAAAAATTTTAGAGATTTGTTCAAAAGCTATAGAAAATTAATCGAATGTTATTTTGGGAATATTCTATTATGGTTGGTTTGATTTCAACTAGATTTGGTTAAATTTCAACTAGTATGGTTGGATTTTTACTAGAAAGGCCAACTAGTGAATATTAAATTAGTTGGAGGATAAAAGGGACTTTTTACCCTTATTTGTTGAGATAATTGATTATTTAAGATAAGATATTATAAGTGTTATGGTATTATTGGTTATAATCTATGGCAAAATAGACAATTGAGCATTAAGGATTTATTATTATTTAATTTGGTGTTAAAAATGCCATTTGGCATTAAAATAATAAAGAAAAGTTGGAAAATTTTCTCATCATTTTCTTGCTCAAGTCGTGGTGTTCCAACATAAGGTGAGAATGTTTTCAATTCAATTTTTAAGCTTCTATGGTTAGATTTGAGCTTGAGACATGAAATAGGAATTTAATCTACATTAAATTCTCTATCTTTTGGTATAAGTTTCACTTAGTTTCCATGTCTCTAAGATTTAGTTTGGTGATTAGGGTTGATGAAGAGCATGATGGAATCTTAAGTTTTATGGTTTTTCATGTTGGAAACATGCTTGTGGTGTCGTTTCTATGGTTCAAATGTTGAAAATTCCATGGGAAAAAGTTTAGGTGACCATTCGATTATGATGAAGAAATAAGGGAAATTCTTGCAAAAATTTGTTTGATGATGGAAATGATGAGAATGATGTTATATAAGTGTGATTTTGTTGTTAGGATGAAGAAATACCTATGTTCTTGATTTATGGAAAATTAGGGTTTATGCTAAGTTTGGAATTTTCAGATGTGATTGAAGGAAGAATGAATTAAAGTGATGATATAATGTGTTTAGAATAAAAATCCCTAATTATTTTGCATTAGGGACCAAATTTTAAAATTTGGAAAGTTTAGGAACTTGATGTTTGAGCTTGTTTTTTTAAGTATATTGGGTTGAAAAATTAAGTTAAGTGATTTGAGAGTTGATTTTGAAGTTTATGGAGATTTTGGGACCAATTTGGAATTTTCAGAAATTATAGGGACTAAGTTGTAAATTTTTAAAGTTTGGGTCCTAAAGTGTAAATGATGAAAAATGTACGGATTAAACTTGAAAAGGTGGTTGGAAGCTTAAAAGTGTCCTTAGGGACTAAAATGTATATTTTGGGAAAATTTAGAAATTTAAAGAAAAGTATGAGAAATACTGATTCGAATATAGAAGGTTTTATTGGATCAATTTTTTTTAAATAATGGATAGTTATTTATTTACTCTCCATTATTTTATATGGATTAAGTATATTCTAGCATATACCTTGAAATGGTATATGTTATTTTATTGTAGATACCGATAAAGATCGAGGTTGTATTAGTAGACCGGGAAAAGAACTAATTCAAGATTGATATCGAATAGTGAAGGAAATCTTTGCAAGGCTAAGGTGAGTGCATACATGTTTTAACTTGTATGTTTGTTAACATGCATTTTTTTAAAGGTAAAGATTTATTTTTATAAAGCATGACATGAATTTTAGCATGATACTTTATTTTAATGATTTAAAGATTATGATACATTTTCATGCTTATATATGTTTTATAGCATGACAAAGTTATTTGATGAAATTTTTAAGTGGCAGTATACCATGAAAGTTATAAAGTATATTGGAGTATGAACTGCTCCAGTATAAAGATGTTTTACATGATGTATATATGTATGTTTGCAAGTATGGAATTTGGGTTATTTGCCATTAATTGCAGGAATTGTTTTTAAAAGTTTGCCCTTGGTAATTATAATGTTGAGTATTGTATTATAAAGTTAATTGACACTTTATTCTGTCTCGACACTTCCTTGTAGGTGTCTACAAGTAAGATATTGACACTCTTATGTGTCTCGGCACTTTACTGTGTCTACGAGTAAGTTATCGACAGTTCTATGTGTCTCGGCACTTTAATGTGTCTACGAGCATGATATTGACACTTCATTGTGTCTCGACATTTCAATGTGTCTACGAGTAAGAAAAGAATAATACAAGTCACTTGATAATTACTATGGGCTATATGATGTCATATGATAACTATATGGTTTTACAAGATAACATATGTTTTTATGTTAAAGAATGGTTACAGTATGCTTTACTGCATAAATATTCCTGCATTACAAGTTATATGATTTATTGATTATCATGCATATGAAAGTATCATGCATTATTAAGCGTTTATAAATGTTACTTATCTTATGCCCCACTAAGTTATACTTAGCGTGTATTTTGGATATATACGTAGGTAATCGGAAGTAGTAGCGGAGCTTTTGCACCGACATCTCTTTCGGGGGAGATAACATACCGACAGGTTATTTCAATATCTACGACTTCCTTATTTTGTATGAATAGTGGCATGTATAAGATAATATACTTATTTTGTTTAAAATGTTTTTAAACCGGCCTGCCTTGCAAAAGTTTTGTACTTATAAAATTAACGTTATACTATATGTATCATTTAGATATATATTATGTTATGATCTTGATATGATAATTGTTGAAATGATCAATCATTGTCGATGTTGGCCAAGAGAGGGTGAATTGGCTATTTTAAAAAGAATGGAAGCAAATCTAAAAGATAGACAATGGGACGCAATGATTTATAGTGGTTCAAGCTTCTAACAAGCTCTACGTCCACTACCTTAGCTTCCTACTAAGGATTTTCAACCAATTTCACTAAGAAATTCTTCCCCTTTTCTAGGCTAAGGAAGCAACCACTACAACCGTCAAAGCTTTCTACCCAAAGCTTGATCCAAGATCACTCTTTTACAAGAAAGAAAATGGAAAAAAGAAAATGACCTCTCAAGGTATATATTTGCCCAAAATTACAAGAACACTTAACCCAAACTTGAAATAAAAGATTACAATGAAGAGCACAAGTTGGGTACAAAGATTTGACTCTAAGAACACAAGGGTTGGATTTTTGCTAGAGAGCTTGAATATTGTTCAATCTAGGTTCATTAGTTGTTGTTGTAGCATTGGAGACTTGTATTTATACCCCCTCATTGAATTCTAGCCGTTTGGGTGGTTGAAGTCATCAATAAAGCCGTTGAGGACCATCTTTCCCGCAATAAATGCTATTTGGTGAAGGCCCATATCGGTTCACGAAGGCCCGTATCGATACCTGTTACAACAAAAATATAGCCGTTGTACAAGTCAAATCGATACGCAGGAGACCGTATCGAAACGATCTTAGTGTTAAAATGGGGGCGTATCGAAACGGTAGGGCCGTATCGGTACAAATTTTGCTCACTGGAATCCTGGATGAAAAAATGTATCGATACACATAGGGGCGTATCGGTACGGGTTAACTAAAATTTAAAGTTTGAGGATTCCAATAACTGACATGCAATGGTCGAAAAATTTAATGCAATGATCTTTGAAGATCTTGACAGACCGTATCGATAAGGGGTTAACTGTATCGGTACATTTTGAAATTCCTTAAAACAGATTTCAAACCGTATCGAAATATAGTGTACCGTATCGGTACGAGTGTAAATCTCTTAAATCCATATTTCAAACCGTATCGAAACGGGTGTTAGCCGTATCGAAACACTACACTTAAAATGTTTACCCAGATGAAGGTCGTATCGAAACGGGCTAAGCCGTATCAGTACGCTTTGCAAAAACAAATTCCAGTAGCTAAAAACCGTATCGAAACACCAAGGGTTGTATCGATACGCCTGGGCGTATTTGTGCATTTTTGGCTTGAAAACACTTAGGAAACTTTTGGGTTTAAGTTTATAACTTTGGAAAACTTTTTCTTGTCATTTTGTGAGACATTTGAATACTTAAAAATTTATTTTCCTTTACAATTTAGTCCTTAAACAATTATTTATATCAAAATCAAACATAGGTTTTACAATCTCCCCCTTTTTGATATAACAAAACCAAAGTGAAAATTTTTAAGTATTAGAAAACTCCCTCTTAATTTAAGGCTATAATAAAATTTTGGCTCTTTAAAACTTCTCCCATTTTTTGTTAGATCAAAAGCAATGTAATAGGGATAAGACAAGAGAACAATACCAACTCCAAGCAATTAAATAAGCAACATAAACATTAAAGATCATATAAAAGTCCAAGCAACATAGTTCAATCCAACTCAAATCCTAAAAGTATAAGCGAAACAAAGAACAAAGCATAGGAGTTCATAAATCAAATAAATGTGCAAAACCTAAATTCTAATATGATATGCCATGAGATGCAAGATGTCTAAGAGTCCATGTCATCGTCTCCATCGTCTTTATCTTCTTCATCCTCATCAACATTTATTGTCGGAGGTCCATGTGATTGACGCCATTCACCATGAAAGGCGTTAGAGTTAGGTCCATAGATTTTTGTCGATTTTCAATAGCCACTACTCTTTCTTCCAAGGAGATGAAGCGTGTGTCAAATGCGGCAAACCCAGAATCCATGGTTGATTGCAAAGAAGCAATGTTGGTGTTCAAATTTGTGAATTTCTCATTAAGGAAAGCCATGAGAGCATCTTGATTCGGTTGGGCCACCGAAGCTTGTGGAACTTTAGCCGCTTGAAGAGCCTCCACCGGTTCAGGCTGAACACCTCTTGGAATATCGGTGTTACGGACCCATTCTTCATTAAAATAGGTGAACTTGGCATGACGGAGAGAACGCTCATCGATTGGATTCGTGAGAGGTTCCGGAAGATGATATGAACAATCAATACCCATCTTATGTAAGATAAAGCTCAAGGCCGTACCGTATATGAAGGAGTAACCAAGGAGGAATGGTGATGTTGAACAAGGAAGACGATCTCGGCAAACATAATCTGAGCAAGGTTGGGTCGTCTATTCTTTCAAAAGCATCGAATCCAAAAATCATCAACTTGGAGGATGGTTGAGTATTTCCCACCGGATGGACGAAACCACCAAGTGATCATGAGATGCAAGATACGGTAATGGGCATTAAGAACGGTCACGGAACCACTAAGGACATGTCCTAACGCACTCTCATCATCTATTTTCGTATCCTCAACACCAAAAAAGTTTGTTAAAACACTTAAATCGATTCGAAATTTCTTACCCATTAAATAGGATTCAATGGCAACAACTAAAGTTTTCTTCTCATTAAAAATACACCGGGCATTGGAATAGAAGATTAAAACAAGATTTCTTTATAAAATCCTAGGTATACTAAAAAAGGCCATGAATTTCCATTCGCGCATTAACGAAAGATATTTGAATTTAAACCTTTCGGATGATAAAAAGGGGATTGAAGTAACACGTTCGGGACGAATTTTGTAACTTTGAAATTCTTTAAAATATTCCATGGCATCTGGATATTGAGGTTCATTAAAATAGTTTTGATAAATGTGGGTAAGATTGGGTCTATTACCAACATGATCGGGAAGAGAATGCGGAGAACGTGAACTAGAGGCAATGTCCTTTCGTGCTTGTTTCTTAGGGCCCATAGTCTGAAAACAAAATCAAACCAAAAACGATGTATGCATATATCACCACATTCGATCCAAAAATTAATTTCAGTAATCAAAGTATTGTTAAAAAAAGCTATACAATATATTTTAAAAATATATACAAGTGTAAAAAGAATTTTTGGTAAAGAAAAACTTGAAAAACAATGTTAAAAATTATACAATATAATTTTATATTCGAATAAAAAAAATTCAGATTTGAAAAAGTTTTACAAAAAATTTGAAAACAGTACTATCTAGGTTCTAAATCTATGATTATAGTACAAAAAGAATATATATATATGTGTGTACGAAAATTAAAAAGAAAAAGGTTAGGGTTTATACCTTGAAGTTGAGATTAAGGATGAATAAAGTGATTTAGATGCACAAACTTGATGATTGTAGCTTGGGTTTGATGTAAAAACGAAAAGCCCTCAATAATTTTTAGGAGATGTGTGGGAAAATATAAGGGATTGAGAGGTTTTTATAGAGAAACTCGTATCTAGGGTTTGGAAATAAAGTTGGCGTTTGAATAAAAGTGAAAAACCTCATTTAAAGCCCTTAAAAACTGCCCAGTCGTGAACGCGTATTAGTACGCCGACGTGGCGTATCGAACCCAGTACCAAAACGCTTATGAGGTTGTTTCAATACGCTATGCGTACCGGTACAGATACACCTGTATTAAAACAATTGTAAATGACCCGTATCGATACGAGTATCACCGTATCGATACGCCTATGCCAGAAATGTCAATTTTGGCTGTAGGGTGCTCAGAAATTCGATTCTAATCGAATTAAAATGCATGTGAATGATACGAGAGCATTATGTGTGAGCATAAATAGGTACATACTCCCCCTAGCAACAAGCATATATGTATATAAGAGCAAAATCACAAAGGCAATTAATCAAACAAATTTAAGCATATTTTTAAGACAAAGAGATGCTCTAAGGGTCAAGGGAGGTTGGTTAAACCTAACTCTCCCCTAAGAGACCAAAAACGCTATTTATCTAACGGTTTGGTAAAAATATCCGCTAATTGGTTCAAGGTGTCTACATATTCTAGAACTACATCATTTTTCAAGACATGATCTCTAATGAAATGATGCCTTACTTCTATATGTTTGGTTCTAGAATGTTGGATGAGATTCTTAGAGAGACAAATGGCACTAGTGTTGTCACACCTAATGGTGATGGTACCTACATCAATTCCATAATCTAAGAGTTGTTGCTTCATCCAAAGGAGTTGAGCACAACAAATTCCTACGGGTATATATTTGGCTTTGGTGGTAGATAATGCTACGCTATTTTGTTTCTTAGAGAACCAAGATATAAGCATGCTACCTAGGAATTGACGTGTACCAGAGGTACTTTTCCTATCTATCTTACAACCCCCATAATCCGTATCCGAGAAGGCATGTAGGTTAAAGGAAGACTCTCTAGGATACCAAAGACCTAAACAAGGTGTATCTCTAAGGTACCTAAAGATTCTCTTAACGGCTATAAGGTGTGATTCTCTAGGACTAGCTTGAAATCTAGCACAAAAGCAAACACTAAACATGATGTCGGGTCTACTTGCGGTAAGATAAAGCAATGATCCAATCATAGAGCAGTAAAGCTTTAAATCACCACACTTACCTCATTCATCTTTGTCAAGCTTTGTAGAAGAGCTCATTGGTGTGGCTTGAGGTTTCACACTCTCCAAGTCAAACTTCTTGAGCATGTCCTTGATGTACTTGGCTTGATTGATGAAGATGTCGTCCTTCCTTTGTTTAATTTGGAGCCCCAAGAAAAATGAAAGCTCCCCCATCATGCTCATTTCAAATTCACCTTGCATCAACTTAGCAAAATCTTGGCAAAACATTTCATTAGTAGAACCAAAAATTATATCATCAACATATATTTGAACTACTAATATGTCTTTACCAATTCTTTTAATGAAGAGTGTAGTGTCCACCTTTCCTTTATTAAAACCTTTTTTCAATTAGCAAATTTGATAATCTCTCATACCAAGCTCTAGGAGCTTGTTTCAAACCATATAAAGCTTTTGAAAGTTTAAACACATGGTTTGGATAATTTTGATCTTCAAAACCGGGTGGTTGTTCAACATACACTTCTTCATTAATAAAACCATTTAAAGATGCACTTTTTACGTCCATTTGAAAAAGCTTAAATTCGTGATAACATGCAAATGCTAGTAGCATCCTAATGGCTTCTATTCTTGCTACGGGTGCATAGGTTTCATCAAAAGCGATTCCCTCTTCTTGAGTGTAACCTTGAGCAACAAGTCTAACCTTGTTTCTCACTATGTTACCACTCTCATCTAGTTTGTTTCTATAAACCCATTTAGTTCCTATAGTAGATTTATTACAAGGCCTATCAACTAATGTCCAAACTTGACTTCTCTCAAATTGATTTAATTCCACTTGCATGGCCATTATCCAATAATCATCATTCAATGCTTCTTTAACATTCTTAGGCTCTATGCATGAGAAAAATGCAACATTACATGCATTTTTAAGAGAAAGTCTAGTGGTTACCCCTTTGGATGGATCACCCAAAATCTCACCACCTTTGACATAGTTGTACTCTCTTGGGTAGCTCACTTCCTTTTCCGCTAGATTCATATCTCTCAAGGCTTCTAGAGGTGGATCTTGTGCTTCTTCTTCTTTGGTTGGAACTTCATCCACCTTTGATGTTTGTCCACCATCATTGGCTTCAAAAATCCCTACATTATCACAAGAACCCTTCCTCGGAAGGAGGTTATCATCGAAAACCACATGAATAGACTCTTCAAAAACTAAGGTTCTTTTATTAAATACACGATAAGTTTTAGAGTTTAAAGAATATCTTAGAAAAATAGCTTCATCACTTTTAGCATCAAATTTGCCAATATTATCTTTTCCATTGTTTAAAACAAAACATTTGCAAGCAAATGGATGAAAATAGCTAATGTTAGGCTTTTTGGATTTTAAAATCTCATAAGGAGTTTTCTTCAAAATAGGCCTAATCATTACTCTATTTATAATATAGCAAGCCGTATTAGTGGCTTCCGCCCAAAAGTATTTTGTCAAATTGTTTTCACAAAGCATGGTTCTAGCCATTTCCTCTAAAGTTCAATTTTTCCTTTCAACAACCCTATTTTGTTGAGGTGTTCTAGGAGCTAAAAAATTGTGGCTAATACCATTTGAGTTACAAAAATCCTCAAAACTTAAATTTTGAAATTCGGTTCCATGGTCACTTCGAATGTGAGAAATAGTTTGACCAAGGTCATTTTGAGTAATTTTTGAAAATGTGATGATTTTTTCTAAAGCCTCATCTTTGGTACTTAAGAATAAAACCCAAGTGTATCTAGAGTAATCATCAACTAAAACATATGCATATGATTTTCCACCCAAGCTAGTAGTTCTAATAGGACCAAAGAGATCCATATGGATCAATTGTAAAACTCTACTAGTTGAAACATCATTAATAGGTTTAAAAGAAGCTCTTTTATGTTTGCCTTTTGTACAAGCATCACAAATTTTATCATTTGAAAACTTTATTTTAGGCAAACCTCTAACTAGATCCTTTGAAACCAATTTTTCCAAAACACTCATGCTTGCATGTCCTAATTTTCTATGCCATAACCATGAATCATGCTCATCATTTGCAACAAAACATGCATGAGAAATGTGTATGTCATCTAGATGCACCATGTATATATTTTCTATGCGATGACCCACAAGTGCAATTTTATTTGTTTCAATGTTTAAAATTTTGCAACCATTAGAATCAAAAACAACATTGAAACCTTTGTCACAAAATTGACTAATACTTAAAAGGTTATGTTTAAGACCATTGACATATAGAACATTTTCAATAAGTACGGAGGAGTGATTACCGATGGAACCTATTCCTTCAACTTGACCTTTGGAGTTGTCGCAAAATGTCACCAATCCTCCTCTTTTTAGTTCAAGTTCTACAAATCTACTCTTGTCGTCGGCCATATGTCTTGAGCATCCACTATCAAGGAACTACGAATTTGCACTTGAAGCTTTGGCCTTGTAGCAATGCTTCCCCTACAAACAAAGATTAATTCTTGATTTTTGGTACCCAAATCATTTTGGGTCCATGAGTATTAGCTCTCAAATACTTGGTTCCCTTAGGAATCCAAGATGCAATAGCCTTAAGATTGTTAGAAGTGACAAGTTCCTTAGGAACCCAAACACTTCTAATTTTCTTACCTTTAGAGGTTCTTTGGAAGCCTCTTTGTTTGTGGTTCCCAAAGTTCCCTTTAACATAGTTGGGTTTTGAAGATTGTCCTTTTTCAAAATTTGATTTCCCAACATTGTTTAAGGAAGCTTTGAGATCATTTACCCCATCGAGGTAATGATCTTTCAATTCGGAAAGAAGGTTATTTAAATCAACATTTTCTTGTTCAAAATACTTTTGATTATCTTTTAAATCACTAACCTTCTTTTCGAGTTCCAAATTGGTTTTAGATAAGGAATCGTTTTGGTTTTTCAAATCAAGGATATTTTTCTTACTTTTCAAAACGGATTCCTTATACTTCTCAACCAATTCGTCATAAGCCTCTTGTAACTCATTATAATCATCAAATAATTCATCATATGTAAGATCATTTAATGAGCTAGAGGTTACCTTTGGATCCTCCTCAAAGGCCATGAGACAAAGGTTGGCAACTTCGTGCTCCTCATCACTTGAAGACTCTTCATCGCTCCAAGCGGATATATGGGCCTTGTACTTCTTTTTCTTCTCGAAGCCCTTCTTCTTGAGTTGGGAGTAATTGACTTTGATGTACCCCATCTTATTGCATTCGTAACACATAATCAGATCCTTCTCTCTTTGTTCTTGTTCTTGAGATCCCTTCTACGGTTGAATTTCGTTCTTCGGTTAGATCTCATGAGACGAGTGAATCGTTTGGCTATCATAGCCAATTATTCGTCTTCCTCTTCACTCGAATCACTCTCTTCTTGTGAAGCTTTAAGAGCGATTCCCTTCTTCTTCTTCTCCATTTCCTTCTTCTCGACCTTCATTTTCTCCTTCTTTTTTTCTTCCTCTCTTTCTTTCTTCATTATCTCATGAGTTAGGAGAGAACCCATAAGAGCATCGAGCTTCAAGGTCTTCAAGTCCTTTGCCTCAATGATGGACATCCTCTTCCCATCCCATGACTCGGGAAGAGAATATAAGATCTTTCGAACAAGCTTGTCTTCGGGAATGACTTCTCTAAACCCCTTGAGACCATTTACAATGATGGAAAGGCGATCAAACAACTTGGTGACGCTCTTATCGGGCTCCATCTTGAAATTTTCGTAGCTTAGATTGAGGAGTCAAATCTTGGTCTCCTTAACATCGTTGGTACCTTCATATGTGGTCTCTAGCTTGTCCCACACCTCCTTTGTACTCGTACTGAGGACATCTTCGCGTATTCGTCGGGTCTAAGTGCACAAAAGAGCATGTGCAAGGCCTTATCATTTATTTGCAACTTCTTTCTTTCTTCATCCGTTATTTCATGCTTGGCCTTTGAAACTTGTCTCTCTTCTTCTTGCTTCATTGGAATTGATGGTCCGTCTTCGATCACATCCCATATGAGATAATCGTTGGATTTGATAAATAACCTCATTCGGTTCTTCCAATATGGATAGTTGTCTCCATTAAAGAAGGGAGGTGTAGTGATGGATTGGGACTTGTACATGTTGCCAGAAGTAGAAGCCATGGCTGATATGTCGGTTGATTGAATCACCTTCTAGGATCACCTCAACGGTTGTTAAACCTTCGGTTGAGTGTGGCTCTGATACCAATTGTTGAGATGATCAATCAATGTCGATGTTGGCCAAGAGGGGGTAAATTGGCTATTTTAAAAAGTATGGAAGCAAATATAAAAGATAGACAACGGGACACAATGATTTATAGTGGTTCAAGCTTCTAACAAGCTCTACGTCCACTACCTTAGCTTCCTACTAAGGATTTTCAACCAATTTCACTAAGAAATTCTTCCCTTTTTCTAGGCTAAGGAGGGAACTGTTACAACCGATCAAAGCTTTCTACCTAAAGCTTGATCCAAGATCACTCTTTTACAAGAAAGAAAATGGCAAAAAGAAAATGACCTCACAAGGTATATATTTACCCAAAATTACAAGAACACTTAACCCCAAACTTGAAATAAAAGATTACAATGAAGAACACAAGTTGGGTACAAAGATTTGACTCTAAGAACACAAGGGTTGGATTTTTGCTTGAAAGCTTGAATGTTGTTCAATCTAGGTTCATTAGTTGTTGTTGTAGCATTGGAGACTTGTATTTATACCCCCTCATTGAATTCTATCCGTTTGGGTGGTTGAAGTCATCAATAGAGCTGCTGAGGACCATCTTTCCCGCAATAAATGCTATTTGGTGAAGGCTCTTATCGATACCTGTTACAACAAAAATATAGTCGTTGTACAAGTCGTATCGATACGCAGGAGACCGTATCGAAATGATCTAAGTGTTAAAATGGGGGCGTATCGAAACGGCAGGGCCGTATCGGTACAAATTTTGCTCACTAGAATCTTGGATGAAAAAGTGTATCGATACGCATAGGGGCGTATCGGTACGGGTTAACTGAAATTTAAAGTTTGAGGATTCCAGTAACTGACATGCAACGGTCAAAAAATTTAATGCAAGGGTCTTTGAAGATCTTGACAGACCGTATCGATACATTTTGAAATTCCTTAAAAATATATTTCAAACCGTATCGAAATATAGTGTACCATATCTGTATGAGTGTAAATCTCTTAAATCCAAATTTCAATCCGTATCGAAACGAGTGTGAACCGTATCGAAACACTACACTTAAAATGTTTACCCAGATGAAGGCCATATGGAAATGGGCTAAGCCGTATTGGTACGATTTGCAAAAACAAATTCCAGTAGCTAAAAACCGTATCGAAACACCAAGGGGTGTATCGATACGCATGGGCGTATTTGTGCATTTTTTGCTTGAAAACACTTAGGAAATTTTTGGGTTTAAGTTTATAACTTTGGAAAACTTTTTCTTGTCATTTTGTGAGACATTTGAATACTTGAAAGCTTAATAAAAAGAAAAAGAAATTATTTCAAATAATTCATCTTGTCACATAATGGCAAAATGCTCACATTGTCATTATCATGGTCATTCTTTGCATACTTGTCCTATAAAGAAAAGAAAAACTTATAGGATTAGACAAGTATGGGTTCCTAAGGGAACTAGGGACATTGAAATTAATGTAAATGGATCCAAAGCAATTTGGATACCAAAATCCAAGTGAATGTCTCTTGTAGGTGTGTTGGAGCAATGGCAAGCAAAGCAAAGTTATAGAAATGCTCTATTCACACAAATGAAGAAGATTAGTAACCTCTATACAATTTTTTTATTTCAATGGTTATCTATTCTTTTAATTTGAAGTTTTGGATAATTGAATTTCATGAACTTTTTAAATTGATTTGATCTAACATTGAAATTCAATGTCTTTTAAGTGTCAAGCATTTGAGCCAATTTTTTTTTTGGAATGCTTTGAGAAAGGGGAGCCATTTTAAAACAAATTCTTCATTTTTTTTCAAAATTTTTAAACTCTCCATTGTTATGGACTTAAAAGTTTTCAAACATTGGTTTGAATCATTTTTGATATAACAAAAAGTGGGAGAATGTTTTGAAAAATTAAATTTTCAATTGAATAAGGGGGAGCTTTAATTATTTTCGAATTTTATTCTCTTATTCAAATTTTATTTTTCTAAGGGGGCATTTTCAAAAACAATTTTTCATGTGGTTTCGTTATATCAAAAAGGGGGAGATTGTTGACATATTTATTTTGATATAACAAAGTGAAAAATATTTTTGGACTTGAACAAATATTGCAAAAACAATTTAAAGTCCATTTAATTTGAAAAATATGTTTGAAAGCTTTTAAAAGTATTTTTGACTCAAATATATATTTTCAAGTAATTTAAAAGTCCCCAACGGCTAGTTTTTAATGGCTAGGTTTTCAACTGCTAGTTTTTCATTCCACACTATAAATACAAGCCAAAGACACTTGAAGAAGAAGTAGAGAGAAACTATCCAAGCATGATGATCAAGAGAATTTGAGTCCAAAGCAAATTTCTTTATTTCTCTTGTACATATTTTAGAAAGTGCTTCATTGTAAATCATTTGTACTCTTTCTAGTGAGCTTAATCTTTGTAAACACCCACCTTTATGAGGTATTAAGTTTACCAATCAAATCCCTTGTAAAAGGAGAGGTTCTAGTTTAGCCTTAGACAAAAACTAGAGTTGGTTCTATCTTAGCCAAGGAAAAAGATAGGGTTGTAAAGGTTGTCTCCTAAGCCTTGAAAAGGGCAAGAATTCATAGTGAATTGGGAAATCCTTAGTGGTGTGCTAAGGTAGTGGATGTAGGCTTTGGTTAGAAAGCCGAACCACTCTAAAATCCTTGTGCTTTTTGTCCAATCTTTTATCAGTTTTAGCCAATTCAACCAAACATCAAAAACAACCATCTTGACGGTAATTGGAGATCAATTCGAGCATGCAACAAACCTATCAATAATATAATGATTAATATGTTATATGAAAATTTTTATTAGTCCCTATTTTTGAATGTAAAAATGTTTTTAAATCACTATGACATTTCTGACTCGTGTTCAGTGTACGGATACGGGAAGAGGGTGTTACATTTATTGGTATCAGAGCTATAGGTTTAGTCGGTTCTGGAGTAATTTGAACTCAAAGAAAGTGTTTAAAAGTGTACATGCCACTAGGATGTCGTATTTACTTGAAAGTGATACTTGTTTGATTGATGCAATTGCTTATTAGTTTAAGTAAATATTATGAGTACAGATGTCGGAAGGAGAAGGATCCCGACATGCTACTCAGCAGGTGAGGCCTGAGAATGCCCTAGAAGTTGGAGAGGAGGATATGCCTGTACAAGATCGGATTACTTTTCTGCAGGCTTTAGATGCAATAATCAATAGATCTCCTCGGATCTTTGTATCTAAAGATTTAAAGAAGCTACATGCGCCCGATTTCTGAGGTAATGATGACGAAGATCCTATGTCTGCAGACTTTTGGCTGAATAATCTACAGATGATATTGGCTCGGATCTATTGCGATGATCGGGGAAAGTTGGAAGAAGTTGTTTCTTTGTTAAAAGAACAAGCCCTAGTCTTGTGGAATAATGTCACTACCCGAGTACGAGAAGAAGTAAATTGACAGTTTTTCCTCCGCGAGTTTAGGAGGAAATATATTGGAGAAATATTTGTCTGGGAAATAAAGCAGCAATTTCTGGACCTTAGGCAATGAGAGCTCTCGGTGTATGAATACGAGTGTGAATTCAACAGGTTATGCAGATTTGCCTCTGAATTGCTTCCGAATGAGAAAGCCATCACTGATAGTTTTATTAATGGCTTGGATGTTCGGTATCAAGAAGTACTGGTGGCTTTTACTCCTAAAGATTTTCAGGATGCTGTTAACCGAGCCAAGGCAATGGAAAATGTTAAAGAGAAAGCTGAGAAAGAATCTCAAGGCTAGAAATGAGTGCTGAGACATCTTTTGCTTTGCAATCATCAAAGTGGAGTAAAGGATATCCATAACAGGAACGATCTAAATTTTTAGTACCTCGAGGACAAGCAAAATAAAATGAAAAGTTTAAGATTACTTCGACAGCAATAAAGAATTCTGGAAATCAACAAGGTCATCCCCGATGCAAGAACTGTGACTGAAAACATTTTGGGGAGTGTCAGAAGATTTCAGGAGCCTATTTTCGATGTGGTAGCACTGGACATTTTATACGTAATTGCCCAAAATGGGAGGATAGATCCGTCCAGACTGAAAGATCAGTTGGACTACAAAGAGGTAGAAGCCGAGGATATGTAGGATCGTTCAAAATAGGTTCTCGAAAAGAGACTGAAGCTACTGCAGGACGAGATGATCAAGCTTCAGCTAGAGTCTACCACATTCGGACAATTGATGATAGAGATAACAGAGAAGAACCTGAAATTATTACATGTACGTATTAAAAATTCGAGGATGAATTTTCTTAAGGGGGAGAATTGTAATAGCCCAATATTAGCATAGTGACTAAAATGTAAGGAATTAAAAGTTAGTGGTTTTAGTTTAGTGACTAAAATGTAAAATTTTAAAGTTTGGTGGCCAAAGTGAAAAGTTATGAAAAGTTCAGGGACCAACATGGTAGTTTCCCCAATAAGTTATTTTATTCAGTATAAGTGTGAATCGGATTGAACTAAGTACCTTGATGTCGGTTTTTAGAATAAAGATGGGGAAAAGGTACTGAAATTGGATCGAATAAAATTGTTAAGCGTGCTTAGGCTAGGGAAATTTTAGAATGGATGACCTCTAGGAAGGTTCCATAAAAGTGCTTCTAATTAATAATTTGGATTCAGTAAGAGTAGAAAAGATTCGTATGGATTATCGATAAAGGAATTTTAAGAGAATTTTATTTTATGAAGATTTTCGATAATTATCGGAATATTAGACTGATTTAGGAAAATTCAGTCTAAGTTTTGAAAAAGGAAGATTTATTGAAATAATAGAGTTTATTTCTCGAATATGGAAATTTTGGATTAAATCCGATAGTTTGGAAAATGGTAAAATTGTAGTAGAAGTATTTTATGAATATCGGGAAGTCGGGTCGAATCAAAATTTTAGAGATTGATTCAAAAGCTATGGAAAGTAATGGAATGTTATTTTGGGAATATTCTATTATGGTTGGTTTGATTTCAACTAGATTTGGTTAGATTTCAACTAGTATGGTTGGATTTTTACTAGAAAGGCCAACTAGTGAATATTAAATTAGTTGGAGGATAAAAGGGACTTTTACCCTTATTTGTTGAGATAATTGTTTATTTAAGATAAGATATTATAAGTGTTATGGTATTATTGGTTATAATTCAAGGCAAAATAGTCAATTGACTATTAAGGATTTATTATTATTTAATTTGGTGTTAAAAATGCCATTTGGCATTAAAATAAAAAAGAAAAGTTGGAAAAAATTCTCATCATCTTCTTGCTCAAGCCGTGGGGTTCCAATATAAGGTGAGAATGTTTTCAATTCAATTTTTAAGCTTCTATGGTTAGATTTGAGCTTGAGACATGAAATAAGAATTTAATCTACATTAAATTCTCTATCTTTTGGTATAAGTTTCACTTAGTTTCCATGTCTCTAAGATTGAGTTTGGCGATTAGGGTTGATGAAGAGCATGATGGAATCTTAAGTTTTGATGGTTTTTCATGTTGGAAACATGCTTGTGGTGTTGTTTCTATGGTTCAAATGTTGAAAATTCCATGGAAAAAGTTTAGGTGACCATTCGGTTATGATGAAGAAATAAGGGAAATTCTTGCAAAAATTTGTTTGATGATGGAAATGATGAGAATGATGTTATATAAGTGTGATTTTGTTGTTAGGATGAAGAAATACCTATGTTCTTTAATTATGGAAAATTAGGGTTTATGATAAGTTTGGAATTTTAAGATGTGATTGAAAGAAGAATGAATTAAAGTGATGATATAAGGTGTTTAGAATAAAAATCCCTAATTATTTTGCATTAGGGACCAAATTGTAAAATTTGGAAAGTTTAGGAACTTGATGTTTGAGCTTGTTTTTTGAAGTATATTGGGTTGAAAAATTAAGTTAAGTGATTTGAGAGTTGATTTTAAAGTTTATGGTGATTTTGGGACCAATTTGGAATTTTTGAAAATTATAGGGACTAAGTCGTAAATTTTTAAAGTTTGGGTCCTAAAGTGTAAATGATGAAAAATGTACGGATTAGGCTTGAAATGGTGGTTGGAAGCTTAAAAGTGTCCTTAGGGACTAAAATGTAAATTTTAGGAAAAGTTGGAAATTTAAAGAAAAGTATGAGAAATATTGATTCGAATATAGAAGGTTTTATTGGATCAATTTTTGTAAATAATGGATAGTTATTTATTTACTTTCCATTATTTTATATGGATTAAGTATATTCTAACATATACTTTGAAATGGTATATGTTATTTTATTGTAGATACCGATAAAGATTGAGGTTGTATTAGTAGACAGGGAAAAGAACTAATTCGAGATTGATATCGAATAGTGAAGGAAATATTGATTCGAATATAGAAGGTTTTATTGGATCAGTTTTTGTAAATAATGGATAGTTCTTTATTTACTTTCCATTATTTTATATGGATTAAGTATATTCTAACATATACTTTGAAATGGTATATGTTATTTTATTGTAGATACCGATAAAGATCGTTGTTGTATTAGTATACCGGGAAAAGTACTAATTCGATATTGATATCGAATAGTGAAGGAAATCTTTGCAAGGCTAAGGTGAGTGCATACATGTTTTAACTTGTATGTTTGTTAACATGCATTTTTTTTAAGGTAAAGATTTATTTTTATAAAGCATGACATGAATTTTAGCATGATACTTTATTTTAATGATTTAAAGATTATGATACATTTTCATGCTTATATATGTTTTATAGTATGACAAATGCATGAAAAAGTTATTTGATGAAATTTTTAAGTGGCAGTATACCATGAATGTTATAAAGTATATTAGAGTATGAACTGCTCCAGTATATAGATGTTTTACATGATGTATATATGTATGTTTGAAAGTATGGAATTTGGGTTATTTGCCATTAATTGCAGGAATTGTTTTTAAAAGTTTGCCCTTGGTAATTATAATGTTGAGTATTGTATTATAAAGTTATTGACACTTTATTGTGTCTCGACACTTCTTTGTATCTACGAGTAAGATATTGACACTCTTATGTGTCTCGGCACTTTACTATGTCTACGAGTAAGTTATCGACACTTCTATGTGTCTCGGCACTTTAATGTGTCTACGAGCATGATATTGACACTTCATTGTGTCTCGACATTTCAATGTGTCTACGAGTAAGAAAAAAATAATACAAGTCACTTGATAATTACTATGGGCTATATGATGTCATATGATAACTATATGGTTTTACAAGATAACATATGCTTTTATGTTAAAGAATGATTACAGTATGCTTTACTGCATAAATATTCATGCATTACAAGTTATATGATTTATTGATTATCATGCATATGAAAGTATCATGCATTATTAAGCGTTTATAAATGTTACTTATCTTATGCCCCCACTAAGTTATACTTAGCGTGTATTTTGGTTATACACGTAGGTAATCGGAAGTAGTACCGGAGCTTTTGCATCGACATCTCTTTTGGGGGAGATAACATATCAACATGTTGTTTCAGTATCTACGACTTCCTTATTTTATATGAATAGTGGCATGTATAAGATAATTTACTTATTTTGTTTAAAATGTTTTTAAACCGGCCTGCCTTGCAAAAGTTTTGTACTTGTAAAATTAACGGTATACTATATGTATAATTTTGATATATATTATGTTAGGATCTTGATATGATAATATAATGATTAATATGTTATATGAAAATTTTTATTAGTCCCTATTTTTGAACGTAAAAATGTTTTTAAATTGTTGTGACATTTCTGACTTGTGTTCAGCGTACGGATACGGGAAGGGGGTGTTACAATATTAGCTTACTTATTAAGAAAAATTTTCCAGTCAGTGATCATGTATCAAACACATCCCTTATTTTTAATTCTTTTATGAACATAACATATCATAAATAATTCTTTTGTCATATGTTAGGAACATTGTCCCTACATTGCTCGCCATATTACTTACCACATTTAAACAGTAAAACATAACATCAACATATATCATATCATGCATTCATAAATAAGGTTGGCTTATCGCAAGCCTCCATTTATCACATGCATAATTAAGTAACAATTAAGGCACTCACCTTGGCCACTTAACACAATGCCTCACTAAGTCATAGTTCGATCCTTTCTTTCATAGTACCTCGGACCTTCTTTGATTCGGACTTGACTGAAAACCGAGATTTAGGGTTTAAATCGTGCTTGTAAAATCTTTTTTCTCTTCTTTTTCTCTTCACCACGGTTTTGGAGGGTATTTGGCTGATAATTCCTTCATATCTCATGTATTTAAGACACTTGTATTATGAAAAAAATGAATTTTTAATTCAATAAATTCCACTTTCCAAAAATACCCTCCAACTAGATCTATATTTCTAATTTGCCATTTTGTAACATTCCAACTAGACTTAGTTGGATTCTAATCAGCCACTATTCATCAATAAAAGAAATCTCAAAATTCCTTTCATATCCTTTTTGGGCGAAATGACCAAAATGCCCTTTACCAATCAACTTATTCACAAATTTGCCATTCCATGTCATTTCAATCGATTTAAGTTTTTCCAGATCTTTTTAACATCCAAATATTCATAAAATGATATTTTATGACTCTTCTAAGGTCCATGGAACTATCTCTGAAATTTTAGCTCGATCCGATTATCAGTATATTTTTCCGAACTTTATCGCTTTATAGCCATTAATACAAACTCCGTACAAGAAATTTGGGTAACACGGAAATGTCATTCTTTGGGATAAACTATTCATTTAAGGGGTTAAAATACATAACTTTTAAAAATTGCACTTTGATCCCTAAACTTTTCCAAAGTTTATACTTTAGCCACAAAACTTTCAAAATTTACATTTAGGTCACTATCCAAAAATTGGGATATTACAAACCTATTGTATATTGTAAATTGTATTCATATTTTCAAATGATCGAGTCAAGAGTTTTATAATGTAATTTTAAAAAGGAGCTCCACTGTATACATTTCAAATTTTACTTGTATTTATTTGGATTAAATAAAATGGGTTTTGGAAGCTTATTGTGGATTGGGCTAAACTAGGTTGGGAATTTGATGGTCGGGTTTCAGGCCCAAATGTGACATTCGGGTCAAGGGTGTTACAGGATATTCAAAAATTTTAGAGATACGAAAAGTTATTTTACATTGGGATCAGATATCCTAATGTCGAAAATAAAATAAAAAATCAAAATTTTTATGGATATGAATCTTGTTATATTTTTTACTTGTTATATATGAAAAATTGAAATCTCCATGGATACAAATCTTGTTATATTCAATAATTTGTTGCTTGTATATTCGAAAATTCAAAATTTTCATGGATAGGACCGCCAAATTCAAAAAAATACTTAAATCAAATCATAAGTTCACATATTCGAATATCCGAAAAGAAGATATTTAGTTTTTTTTCTATGATCCGAAAATTTAAAATATTCAAAATTTTAGATCAAATTCGATCCAAAATCCGAAATATATACCAAGGAGGTGGTAGCTGGTCGTCAAAGAAGAAATTTTTTTTTGGGGGGGGGGGGTGGAGTTTGGAGCAACATGGACGAGAGATTGGTGTTGATTGTTTGGCTATGCTTCTTTTCCCTTTCAAGGAATAGATTTAAACAAACAAAAAGACCAAAAAATACTTTAAGTATATAAAAGAAATATTACTATACTTTAAGTTTTTATTTATGATATAAGCCTGATGCAAATATAAAAAAAAAATTAAAAATTTAAATTTAATTTTAGAATAAAAATATTAAAAAATCTAAAATAAAATTATAATTTAAAATGATCTATATATATGTTAAAAGTATCAGGATGAGTCGAGTACCTAGTTATAAAAATATTTCAACCCAAATCAGGCCTAACTATCTGAGAAAAATCACATATCGAGATACCCATCCCAGCCGAATAACCTTTTAAGAAAATATCAGATTTTTTAAAGTTCAAGTCAACAAATCAACCTGCCGAATCATCCAAGTTGAGTATTTTTTAACACCTTACGTACATACACTAACACTATTACTTATCTATCCTATTAAACTATCCAAATATGGTAATAACCATTCCTTCTTTATTCCATTACAACGAACCAAAGGTAACGAAACCTAACGGTAGTTCTTTTATTTTGGTGGTATAAAAAAACGATGTATGTTTACATCTTACGGTCAATAATCTTTCCCACCTACTAAATAATAGGTCAAACGTTTATGACCAACACATTTTAACATTACAACATCTTCAATAAGCTCTCGTTTACAACAAAATGATTCTCAAATTATAACAAGAATGTAGTAACGGATGGGGAATAAAGTGGATATCAAATGTAGAGATTACCATGAAAACATATTGAAAAATTAATCTAATACTTCGCCGTCCAGTCGCTTAAGTGTAGGCATTATCTTGACCAGAGCCGACTTAAATTTTTCATCCGCAATTGTGTTCCCCACTATATCTAATTGATTCAACTTCAAGTCCTTGAACATATAAAAAGCCTCCCAATAGTTAACAAGAGCAGCATCGCTGATCACGGTTTCATCCTTGTTCAATTCGCTTCCAACGGAATGTGACAAAGGAGACGAGCACAAGTACCTTGTTGTGTCAATAAAATGATCATCAATCTGGTTGTATGAAATATTCAGTACTCTTAACGACTTCAGCTTTCGGAAAGGCTCCAGAGCAGTTACATTTCTCAGTTTATTGTTTCCCAAACCCAAACAAGAGAGGAGCTGCATAGCTTCCAGTCCTACCGTTCAAATACCAAATTCAGTCAAGTGACAATTACTCACCTTGCAAACTATAAATAAGAAGCGGGAAGAGAATGCCCAAAAAACGAGAATCATGCATAGTTTATACTGACCTCGGATTCATGGTTTTCGTATTTTAAGAATAAAAGGGTCTGAAGTGGAGTGGGAAGACAAATCGAAAATTCATACAAAGAGCAATCAAGTATTAAGGAACTTATTGTACAGGCTCCAATTATACAAACAATATTTTGAAACATTGGTGTGAGTACTATACCTTCAATTGATTGGAGTTCATTGTGGCTGAGATCTAACATTTGGACCCACAGTAATTTCTCAAAAGCTCCTATCACGATAATGACAAGTTATTCAGCCAGAGACAGATAGGATTGGCAATAACAGATGAAACAGAGTCCTTGTACTGAAAGCAGCGTTGCAGTAAAGACTCTATACTAGAAGTCATCTACAGAGTAGATAGATAGAAGGTTTTCTGTTAGCCTCCATGCAAATCTAACAAATCTATACCAAAAATTAGAATAGTGAAAGCTGAAAAAACATACATCTTATGAGGGTAAAGAATCGCAACAACTGAAAGGACTAAACATGCACAAAATCTAACACAAGTTTAGCTATCCAGGGAAAGTTTTTTCCTCCAGAAAGTACTAATTCAAATAAAAAGACTCACATACAGTAATGCAACAAGATATATTCTAGAAGTTGTATAAAAGATCTGGCTACTTGTAGAACAACAATAGTCCAAATCTAAAACTTTAAAGATGATGTTTTTAGTGACAAAATCACTGAGGAAAGAATGTACTCGCCTTCTTTAGCATGACTAAGCTATGTTCATCCTTGTAGTATCGATGATGTGTTGGATCCAACTTCATCAAATCATTATACAGTTCAAGAACTTCTCCTGAATGAACCAGTTTTTTAGCAAATGGAAATGACATAGCATCATAAGCCATCAATAATCTAGCAAGTGTAAGCTTTCCAATTTTGCGGGAAAAAAGGAAGAAAAAAGAAAAATAAGAGACACCATATTCGCAAAGTTGCTTCCTAGTAGTCTAATAAAGCTAATAATAAATTAACCAGATTTACCAGTCCATCAACGACAACAATTCACGGAAGCATTCAACCTCTTTAGCTAAAGCATCAGTGCGCCAGTTAGATGCAGTTAATTCATGACCATCCTTGATGCATAGTTGATCAAAAGAGGCAATAGGAATTGATTCCTCCGATTGTGCTCTGTAGACCTTGAAATTTTCTTCTCTCCATAAAATTCTTTCCGCAACTGAAACTTGAAAGGAATATCTTTCCACAGGCTGTACATGTACATTAAATGAAAACTTTGAAGGATGGCAATAATGAAACCCTCCTGTTGAAATGATTCCCTTAGAGTGTCCAACACTAACTTCAACAGAATAATCAAGCTCTGAAGTTGGAAACTTTAAATGTGCAACCAAAACTTGTGCAGCTTGCGAATTACTTGCAGAAAGTGGTTCCCAAATAAGATATCCATTTTTATTATATCCACATTCAAATGGTAACTGTAGATGAGTTTACGTCCTCAACAGGTTGATTAAAATAAAGAACAACAGGAAATGAACCTGAATCAGAAAGCAGAGTTGTGAATGGCGAAAAAGAACCGTTTTGGCACCAATCTCCCATTATTAGGACATCAGAACCATGAGTAGGCCAAGTTGAAACAAGGAGTGGAGAGTCTGTTGTAACTGTTTGGTCTAGAAGCCAAAGATTATAAAACCATCCACTTTGATCATCAGGGTCTGTAAATATAGCTTGGTGTATAAACTCATACTCCTCTGGCAAGACTTTCTCTTTCAAGAGAAACCCTTCAGACTTTTTCTCATGTAAAGCAGACAACAATACACTGCAGAAATTATTCATGCAATATATATATATATATATCATCAAAAGAGATAGTCAGCATGGAGAGGAACATTATATACCAGCAATCAAGATGCTATTTTGAATACATATTAATAAAAAAGACCGATATTGCAATTAGAGCCTACAAAACAATTCGATGTCAGTGGATGGAAATTACATTGAATTGCATCATTGCTTGAACTTATTAATAAACTTTTTCACCGCTACTATAGCTCCAACAAAAGGAACTTTGCACAACAATATCAAACAAAGAACTGGTACTCACTTCCTATATGCATAATTAATGCACCATAAAAAACATTTGGGACTTTATATTTAAGGAAAAAGGTTTACCTGCGATTATGCATGCTGAGTAGTTGCTAAAATTCGTATAAATCATATCCTCAGTATATTTCAATTCATCCTGTTCTGATCTGTTCATCAATTCTGCAACAAATCTGGGAAGAGAAACAAAAGAAAGCATGAATGGCACAGCCTAATAATTGTCAACACCTTCACACACCAAGATTAACAGAAAAGGCACGTAATTTCACCTCCTATAATTCCATGCATGAAAATTACGAGAATCGGCCTTCTGGAACTTGTCCAGCAATCTCAGCTCGTGATTGATCGATGAATGGCTCTTGCTTAGAACCCATTTTCGATGATGCCAGGCTCCATATGACTTAAAATTTTGCCTCAATGCACTCTCGGCCTACACAATTTCATTCAATTAAAGCATTTCAAAGAAGGAAAGAGAAATATATTTTTCTAACACATAAATACAGTACCAATCTAGAATAAAGTGAAATGGCATAATACTAAGTATAATCCATATCCTAACTAACCCAAACTAGAAAATACCAATCTTTAAAAACAAATGAACAAATCGCATTAATTTAACTAAAAAGGGGCAGTAAAAATGAAATCTCTCCAGTTAGTAAAAGACGCACCACTCTGAGTTCATCATCGAGAACGGACTTGACAGAGTCAGGATTACACTCGGGCTGACTCATATAGTGTTCAACAGCGAGGCTGACTCATATAGTGTTCAACAGCGAGTTTTCTATAGTTCCAGGCGGTGTAGGATTCAGGATTGATCTCCAGAAGCTTAGCACTGAGCTCAACCGCCTCTTTAGTGTATCTGACCAATTTTAATTAAAAGAAAATGGAAAACAAAAATCAATCAAATTTACATCAGAGAAAGTATAAAATGATATTATAAAATCAACAGAAACAAAAAAGGTTACATTTTATCATGGTGAAAGGAAAAGAACTGATTTTGGAGAGCGCATAGCTTCTGGGCTTTGGCAATAGAAGCCGCTTCGTCTTCTGGTTTGGGTGCTTTTCGGGGTCGGCCGTGCATCTTTTTTCCCCTTCTTTTGTTTCCGAAGCATATGTGGCTTTGGCTTGGCGCTGCGATTTTCTTAAGGAAGAGGAGAAGCGTTGGGACGACATTAGAAAACTCCATTGTACCATAAAATTTGTCCATTTTATATTTTAAACTTGTCATATTTAAATTATTTTATTGAAAAACACGAATATTTTTATATTAAAAAGGATATACTATCGGTCTCATTAAAAAAAATTTACACTTAAATGAGAAAAAAAGTACCCACAGAATACCATATTAGTAGTCAAACGATCAACCTTAAGTAACATATAAAAATCAACAAAAAAGACATACAATTATCTTCCTAAAACACCCCAGGATCAAAATCAACCATATCCTGTCCCGGAAAAATCATTGCAGGAACTAAATTTATCGCGGATCTCTGGCCTTGCACTATCGTTGCAAGCACCGAATGTGCCGTGCATCCCGAGCTTGCACTAATGTTGCAGCCATCAAATGTGTCACGGATTCCTTCTCAACCAGCTCGACTAAATCATCTGGGGGCACCAAAAAACTCATCTCCCCCGTAATCATATTGCGACCCCTCGAGGCTAGTTTATGTGGAGACAATAGGAGGGATGTGATTGTTGGTCATTGGAGATAGTAAAAGGGTTTGACCATTATCAGTTTTTTCAGTTATGTGGAGACAGTTGGTTAAAAAATCGAATATTCTTTTGTTAATTGTAATCCAAGAGAAAATAATAAAAGCTTATGTTTAACCACATAAATATGAATATGAACATAAATATAAGAATGAATAAGGATAAGGACTATTGTTATGTATATTTATTGCCACACTATGTTTATAATTCTTTTGTATATAAAATTAATATCATTATGTTTTATCATGATAATGTTTACTACTTCACTAAGCTATATAAGCTTATTTTGTATCTTTGCATGCATTTCATGTGATAAATTTCTTTAAATGTTCAGGAACATATTTAAGGATTGTAATTCACTCTTTGAGAAATTGAGTAAGTTTTTTGTTGACAAACTCCTAGTTGGTGGCATATCAAGTAAGCATATAGGTTGCATATGTGAAAATGTGATTTTGTGTGAGCTTATGACTTAGGACAAGTGATATATAATAATTCTAGTATGTTTGAATATGTATGGTGTGGAGGAAAGTAAGATATGATAGGTATGAATTAAAACTTAATGATCCTATGTTATGTTTTGAATGCTTGGTTGTGAATTTATGTTAAGTAAAGCAAAACTTGAATGATAAACTTTAAAATAAACTTATAATTAGTGAGTATATGGTAAGTTGTGAATTAGGAATTATTTGAAGCTTAAGTAGAAGTTTGAGAACTATTATGATTGAAGCATGTTGGATGAGTCTACTTGATTTTGTGTCCTTTGATGCCATCATGTATTTGGTATGTATATATATATATAGGATCCACTTACATTGAATGTAAAACTCTTAGTTTTACACTTTTTTGGATTGTTGGATGGGGGAAATAGATGGATGAGATTATCTCCTTACTTTTTTTTCCAAGCAATAATCTTCACATGACCCACTGTTAATCTTAGTCATTCGTTTTATTCATCCAACGATCCAAAAAACGTGTAAAAATTAAAAAAAATTACACTGTATAACTGTATCCTAT
Source organism: Hibiscus mutabilis (assembly GCA_019671005.1). NCBI lineage: Eukaryota > Viridiplantae > Streptophyta > Magnoliopsida > Malvales > Malvaceae > Hibiscus > Hibiscus mutabilis. Next base: position 32,795,024 of record CM033733.1, on the reverse strand, counting down.
CCCATGTATGTATATATGTATGCATACATGCATGTATGTCTTATGCATCTTTGATTATGAACTTTGTACCTTTAGTAATGTGGGAAAATGATGTGAGTTGCTTGATTATTTAGCCTTAACAAGTATAAAACTATAGTAACATGTTTTAGTGTGTTTTGAGTCCTAAAATCATGGTTTAAAGTTGCTTTATGATAAAAGTGACATTTAGGGGGTTAGAAATGACCTAAAATGACATATTTTGATGAAACATTACAAGGGTTTCGAAACCATAATAAGAGGCATTGAAACTTTTATTCCAGAATGATAAAATTTGATTATGTGACAAAGGTTATGAGACCAACACAAAAGATCTTGCAATCATCCCTAAACGTTTGGATTTTTACATTTTGGTTACTATTTCATAACCTTTTCAATTGAACTCCGATTCAGTCATTGTTTTTTTAATTCAAGTTTTTAGATGAATACAAAATTAAGAATAACAACTAATAATAAAATGATCATTTCTTTGGTTCTTGAAACTTTTATAAATTTACAAATAGGTCCCTAAAGTTGCACAGTACAATTGAATGAGTTTCATACACACAAATGAGTTAAAATTTGACTAGTATGCATGATTTGATATGAATTTAATAAGTTTACCCTTAATTTGTTAAAAAGGCTTAGATTTTTTGTATTTACAGTTTAATCCTTAAACTTTAACAACTTTGCAAATTGGTTCCTAATGATTAAATCAAAATTATGAAACTTATTTCCTTTAATGATTGATCGATTTTCTTTGAATTTGTATATGTTTTGTATTTGTTGACTTTGATTTGAATGTTTGATTCTCTGATTTGATTTCTGGTAAAATCTCCGACTCAGTTTTCTTCCAGACCGAGTAAGGGGTGTTACATGTTTGGTTCATTTCATTTTAGACCTATAGTGCACTTTTTCAATTAATTTTTTGGTTTATTCTATTTCTTTACTTGCCCTAAGCTAACCATTATATATTCATATGGTGTTAAATACTTCTAAGTTCATACAATTTTATTTTAATTAAAAAATATAATAATAATTCATGTTTGGATATTATAATGGTTGAAATATCAGTTGATTTGGAAGTTTTATAATGTTCCAAACTATTGTTTTGGATGCTGATTCGTAAGTTAATTGAAAAAACACTTGTTTATATAAGATTGGAACTTAAAAATACACAATTGAATTAGTAAAACAAATTAATAGATCGATAACAACATGTTTGCAATTTTAGTGTCTTAATGTTTTCATTAAATTGTAAATTATAGTTATATGCGTAGATTTTGTCTATTAAAATTTATACTACAATTTATCCAATTACAATTGGGGTGATTATTCCATTTATTAGTTGGATTTTTTTTCATAAGCAAACCTAAAGTTATTAATGGCACTAAAAAACCGCAAGATCCAAAAAATACCTAAAAAAATCAAACATAAGATTTAGTTCCATGCACTACAAATATTTTTGGTGTTGGTTGATATGGATGTAATTGAAGTGTTAGTCTTTGTTTCTTATCGATATGAGATTCATGAGTTAAAAAATAGAGATCGTATGAAAAAAATCTAGAGACGAATTCTTTAGTTTAAGAATCTCACATTGATAAGAAACCAATGTTAACACTTCAATTATGCCTATATAAACTAATGACAATACATTTTATTAATTCATGGAGCTAAATTTCGAATTTGGGTATTATTAGTTTTTTTTTTTCAATTTTCATCCTTATTTTGTTAAATAATTATTAAAAATGGAATTTGGGGGGGGGGGTAAATATGCCTTAAATAATGATGTGAAGAATTTATCCCAAGATGAGAAAAAAATTACATTTTAATGTTTATGATATGCAATTATTTTTATGTAAGATCATTTATTTGAACTTATATTAAGGAGTATAACAAAGACTAAAATATAACTAGTATAGGCATTGACACACCTAGACAAACGTCATTAAGGCTGCTAATCGAGTTGAGTAGTTCGAATTCGGCTCGGTTAAAATTTGTTCAATGCTCGATTTGATTTGACTCAACTAGAGCATGGCTCATCTCGACTCGATAAGTTTATAAAGAGCTCGTTAATTTTTTATAATGTGTTAGTTTGGTGTATTTGTGGATTGATACTTTCGAGTTTATATTTTGAAATTATTTCGCACACTATTTTAATCAATTTTTTGTTAAATTATTAATTTATATTTATATTACGCTCTATATAGTATTACTAGATTTACATATATTTAAAAAAATTAAATTTTTTGACAAATTAACAAGTAAATTTTTTTTTAACAAACACTAGTCATTGAGTATCAAGTAGAGCACTCATCAGCTCGATAACCGCTCATAATCGTGAATCAGCTGTGGCGGAACAGCAAGCAGGTGCAGGCCAATTGAATAAGCAGATGCCAAGCTAGATCACTCACAGCTTGATTTCCTTGACTATCGAAATAAAAATTCGTACCTTCCGCTGACAGTTTGGCCGAGTGGTCTAAGGCGCCAGATTTAGGCTCTGGTCCGAAAGGGCGTGGGTTCAAATCCCACAACTGTCATGTTTTTCTAATAAAACAACATTTTATCCCAAAAAAATACTCTTAACTCAAACCAAATTGGAAGTAGTAGTCGGCCCACCACAGAGCAACAATTTCCAATATAACTTGAAAAAAAAACCCATTTCCCACTCCCCATTATGTTCCAGACTTCACCCAAAACTCCAGCAGTTTACCCAATTCCACGATCGTTGAATTATGTGAAAATTATCACTTGTAAAAAAAGAGAGGAGTTAATTTTAGATATTCATTTCACTCATTTAACGATCCACAAAACGTGTAAAATTATAAGTTTTTACATTCTGTGTAAGTGGATCCTATCCTAAAAAAGTATTATCAAAAATATTTTTAAAATGTTTGATTTAAATTTTATTGCTTAAAATTATTGTCAAAAAGTATTTGTTTTAAATATTATGTTATAAGTTAAAAACATATTAAATTGAATTTTATTGATATTATGATATATGAAATATATAAATTTAAAATATAATAAAAATATTTTATGGTGACTCATTAATAATATTTTTGTATATAAAACATTTTGAAAATATATATATAAATTTCAAATACATTACAATAAATTATTATAATTACTTGTCAAGTTTAATTTAAATATGTAAATCAAATTTTAAAAGCTAAAATTACATGTAGACATAACTATTATAAAATCAAATATTTTATTATATGCATGGCTTAAACGAAAGAATTAACTCCAAACTGTCTTCTTAAGTACTTAAACTATTTTTAGTCAAAATAAATGTTTAAACTATTATTTTAAAACAATTTAGTTCATTTTTTATTCTCATTAAAAATCTCTTTTAAATGTTGTGCAATCATGGTTTTTAAAAATATTGATTACTTTCATCGGTTCAGGTTATTTCTTTTTTCCTGAAAAAAAATGTTAAAAAATAATATTCTGCAATTTCTCCCTTTTCACAACCATATCATAGTGACCTGTAAACAAAAATTCGCACAACCGAAACAGATAAGGAACAATAAAAAAGAATAATTAAAGGAGAAAGTTGTAATATTCTTCATGCCCCACAAACAACCCATAAAAACTGAGATGGATTGGTATTTCTCAGCCAAAAAAGAAACAGGATGATGGAGACGCTACATTTTGATACAACAAAATGCAAGCATTGTTCAAATGATACAACATTCGAACCCACAATAACATCAGTCATATATAAAGGCCTTACCATAAATTTCCCAATTTTCATCAAAATACCATAATAGATTTCAAGAATAAACACTGAAGCAGCAGAGATGGCAGCAGCTCGTACTTACTATGCATGCAAAATTCTCGTCCCACCAGCAGACATATCAAATAAGGGTCCTGATTCACCCTCCGCTCCCTCCTTTCCATGTAGTCCCTAAATGCGGAATTAATCCTAACGATCGAGCTGCTGCCATCCTATGCTTGGCCTGCATTTGCATGGATATTCTCTACTGCTTGGTTTAAGCTGGGAATGAGTTTTGAGGCCTCCTCCATCGGACTCAGAGTGGGATCATTAACCTTCAAAGCCACATTGTTACCGTCAGTGAATTGAACCAAATCAGTTTGACTGTCATAGACGGTTGATGAATTTACATCTGGAGCCTCGTGGTTGTTGTGAAGAGAATTCACAGCCATTAACTGCTCAGTTTTAGAATTAATAGCAGCCTCGGGAGCCAAAGCAACATTTGCAGAAGACATCTCTCGCTCACTTGAGTCGGTCTTTAACTTTGTATCTTCCAGATTTCTCCTCACTTCAGTACCTAAAGTTTCTGAACTCAAAGCAGTAAGAGAATCAGTTTGGATCAAATCTGATTTTTGTGTATCATCCGAACTAATAGCCAAATTGCCCGTATGATTGTCCTGTGTACGATCAGATTTTTTCCCTGAGAATTTTGTTTTCAACATTCTCTTCTTGAATCGTGATTTCTTTGCCTTAGGAACCTTCACAGTCTCATCAGGATTACTAGCAGTCTCCAGTGCCCTCTTTCTGCAAGGAATAACTGTTAACTGAGAGTTGCCAAAGGCCCCATCTGATAATGGAGACATACTCGACTGAATGGCCAGAAGAGCAGTTCTGGCAGCTTTGATCTCTGCTTCTTTTTTCGTTTTTGCTGAAGCTCCAATGTAACGAATGCCTCCAATCTCAACCGTACATGAATAGTGAAGCAACGGACCCGGTCCTTCATCCTTCTGAATCTGATAAATCGGAATAGCATAATTCATCTTCTGTGCATACTCCTGTAGTAGATTTTTGCACAAGCCTGTCTCATGCTGAAACAGACATCCATTAACGAAAGTTCAGCAATGAACAAGATTCTCTAAAACGAGAAAAGGCCACAATAACAAGGTAAAAAAAAGTATAGAAGCAAGTTAATTGATTGCAATTTGGCACAGCAAACTTACAACAAAGCTACACCATTGAATGAATCTAATAATCTAAAACACATTACGAAAGAATGAACCAACTTACAACAGGCTACGAGATGCTATCATTAACTTTACCAGCCTTGAACAACTCCATGAGAGCCACTTCAGCAGCCGACTGCTCCGCCGCTTTTCGATTAAAAAACCCGGGCAACGAATCATATTGAACATTATTTACAGTCACAGTTGATCGGAAAGAGGGTTCATGAGATGGCCCTTCCTTGAAAGTCTCGTACACAGGTGTAGGAAGACCCACCTTTTGTGCATATTCCTGCAATTGGCTCTTGAAAACATAGCAATTCGAAACACCTGAAAATAATATTGGAATAAATGGGGAAAAATAAGTTGCAATTCCACTTAAGTTGAAAATCAAGAATCCTATGCACGTCATAAAGCCCCCCCAAAAAAAAAAAAAAAAAAGGCAAATAGCAGGGCTACAGAATATATGCTTCATAATTCGTCATAGCAATTTAGCATTAAAGATTTAACCATAAAAAATGAATTTTTGTCCCCAAAAGAATGTTTTTTCACCATAAATATTTACATAATCCAAAAAAATTATACATAAATGATCATAAATAGATAATAATTACTCTAACAAGAATTTTATTTAGAAAATATCAGAATCAATGTATCAGCTTATTTAAACGGAAGAGAGATTAAAAGAAGCAAAAGTTCAGAAGAAAAAGAATTTCAAGAAAATAAATAAAATCTCTTTTTGAAATACCTGAGAAGTTTTCGTTGGTGGGCATGGGGCTTAATTTGATACTTGAAATATCTGATTATTGAAAAATCGAAGAAAATAAACCGATAACCGAACCGATTTACCCAAACCGAGACCCGAAATTTACCTGAACACGATGGCCCAAATTTGATCCGAAACCCGAAATAAACCGAACCGAAACCGAATCGAAGTTCAGTTGAACCGAAAATTGACCCGAACTGATTTTCAACCGAACCGAATAGACCCGAACCGATTTTCAACCGAACCGAACCGAACCGAAAACAACCGAACCGAAGGCAACCCGAAATTAAGAAAATATATTAAAATAAATAAATAAAGATGAGATGTGAACTGTCCTACAACTTATCAAAAAGTCAAATATACATGCTATATATAGGGTGGAAAAACCTAACTCGGCCTAAAAACCCGACTAAGACCGATCGATCTCCTATTAACCCGATATTGACCCGACCCGAAATCAACCGATCCGAAAATAACCGACTCGACGTCCTGACCCAATACCCGAACCGAAATCACCATAGACCTGAACTAAAACCGAACCAGACCCGAACATAATTGAACCAAATTTAAACGGAATGCAGTCGGAACCGAAATGACTCGAACCGAAATGACCCGAACCGAAACCGAACTGAATGACCCGTTTGTCACCTCTACTTTCGAGTAGCAGAGAACTGAATGGAAGGGTTTCTGATTCTCTTTAAAAAGGGTTCCGAAAATTCGCCTCCACGGGAGTTAATGAATGTGAGCGATCGCCGCCGTTTGATGTGATCTTTTGGAGTTGATCCTACGGCCAAAAACTTATTCAGATTACTTGTTTTAAATGCGGTGGTTATATGATGGACCCTTGAATGGCCACTATTTATTTGAGTCGAGTCAAGTCAAGTAAAAAAATATTTGAGTTAGTAAAGTTAATGAGTTGTTTGAGTTTTTATTCAAATTTAATTATAAATATTTATAATGTTATGATATTAATTCGTTCTAATTTAAATGACTTTTTATAACCACATATATATATACATATATTTCTTCATATTTTTTATATACTTATACATATTATCAAAGTTGAAAGACTAGACTCAAATTTGAAAATGATCCACTAATTACTAAAATTTTTGAGTTATTCGAGTCTGATTTTATAATTCAAATTTTATTTTAAATTTTTTTACTCGAATCGAGTTTATGAAATTACAATTTAAGTCAAACCAAATCGAGTTTTTTCACGTCAAAATCTAATAAAAAATTCAATTTTTTAGTCGAGTTTTACTTACCCAACCTCAACAAGGTCTAACATTTGAACCCAAACTTTAAAAATTCATGTTTATACCTTCAAAAGATATCTCTAGTATCCACCAAAAGCTTATAGATAAATTAAATTAGAGGTTATGTTTGTTTTAAAAATATTTATTTTATTCATTCAACTTTCAAAAGTTATATTATGATCCTTTACAATATTAATTTATTATAAAATGGCCAATCAAATATTTTTTTAACATTCTGGTGCGATTACATGGTGATATTTGTTCTTTACCCTTACCCCTTTGAAAACGCACGCTCCTTTTTCCATTGACCACTCAATGGGTTCAAATGGTCAATTAAATGTTAACTCTTCTCATATCGATAACTTAGTATGTTCACAAAAACAATTTATTTCTAAGTTGAACCTTAAACTTTAGTCAAAATATAAATGTAGTACTTTTTATAGTTTTCTAACTAAAATTCTAAAATCAAGTATACAAATTCTAAAAACATCACAAATTTGTATAAAAATCTATTTTTTTTTAAAAATTCAAATACTTATATTTATTTTATAAAATTCTTAAAATCATAAGAATTTATTTAAAAAATCTATATAGAATCTTTAAGGTTCAAATATATATTTGAAAACAATTCTAATGTAATTTTAAATCGGCTTTTTTTAAAAAAAACTTAAAACTCCATTCTTTTCAAATCATTTCATCCTTTTACCCACACCAAAAAAAAAACTTGCACTCTTAAGAATCTTAACAATGTCATCTTTTCACACCATTTCTACCATCAATCCGATTAAATTAATGTAACATCCCAAAAAAATCCTACCTAAAACCCTAATCTAATTTGAGAATTCTCAATTCAAAACCTAGAATTTGGGGATTTTAAATTAAAACCCTAATTGAGTTTTGAGGACTAAATTGAGCTTAAGTCAAACTTTGTGGCCAAATTGAGAATTTTAGTGACCATTGTGAGATGATGGTAAAATTTGGTTTCCTTGCGTAAACCCTAATTAATTCAAGGCCACAACTTGTAATATACCCTTTTGTCCTTAATATTTAAACCCCATTACCCAATGTTTTGGGTAAAATTCACAAATGGTTACTGAATTTTGTTAAAAAAATGGTAACCAAACTTTTAAATGTTACAAAATGGCAATTAAACTTTAAGTTTTGTAACAAAATGGTAACTCAGCCGTTAAATACATAACTTGACTGTTATAAAACTTTGAATAATAGCATATTTAGTCCTTTATATTTACAAATTTAATCAATTTAGTCTTAATTCAAAAAAAATCAATAAATTTAGCCCTCATTATTTACATATTCTTTCAATTCGGTCCTATTTATAATTAGAAATAATATTAAATATTTAAATATCAATTTACACCCTGGTTACCAAGCTAAACCAGAAACGCCCGTTACCTGCAGAAATTTCTCCTGGAGGAGTCAGAATTGGTAAGGACTATTCTTGTTTTTTTTTTTTTAGAAATTTCTTCATAAAGGGTCACAATAAAATATGCCTTATTTTTATTAGGCAATCACGTTTTCAGTTTTTTTTTGAGTTGATTGAATGAGCCAGTTGGGCTAATATTAATCAGTTCTTTTTAATGCTTTAATCTTTTCTATATTGTAACACCCCAAAGTATGACCTAGTAGAATTATCAATTGAATACATTCTGAATACCATGATTAATTTTGAGTAATGTAGGACCATTTTGGAAAGGACTAAACCGAAAAGAAAGAAGAATTTGAGAATGCATGATAAGTAAACTCTTATTAATGGCCTTAACACATGCCATATGAATTTAGAAACATGTGGAGGAGTAATTCAGAGCTTGGCTATCATGGAGGAAAGTTTCATTTTAGGCTTCATCCTTGAGCCATTTTGATCCTTAGATTCGAATAGCTCTCCTTGGAGGTAAGAATCTCCATTTTTAATTCATTAGATATAGATAGCATCATGAGTTGTAAAATGTTGTCCATGAATGTTTAGTTACTAGATTTTTGATGAGAAGAACCTTTATGTTTTTAAGACATTGAGGAATTTTGAATAGTTGATTAAGATCGATTTGAGGTTGCTGTTAGGATGTTCAATTATCTACATTTTGATAATAATTTTACACATGGTTATGAAGAGTAGTTCATGTTTTTGAAGAAAGAGAATTGGAGTTTCATGAACCATGTTAGGATTAAGACTTGATTTAAATAAATCAAATGTTGTAGGCGTGAAAACAAGCTTGAATCTAGTTTAATTATATGTCAAGGTTATAAACCCTAACCCTAAGTTTTGGGAATTTGGTTAGGGAATTGAATCAAGGATGAAAATGAATAAATTATGAAACTAGAAGCTTTGTTTTGATGTTAGGATGATTAAATTCCCTATTAGATTTCAAGTGACCAATTCAGTTAGAATTGAAAATATAGGAGAATTATTGTGAAATTTATTCTAGCATTAGAAGTGATGATATTATGATTAAATTAGCTTGATTTGGTAATCTAGGACCAAAATGAAAATATTTGGAAAGAAATGGACCATTTCGGTTTGATAAAGAAATGAAGGGGGGTGATTCTTGAATTGATAGAATTAGTGATTCAAGCATGATATAGAGTTAAAAGGATTGAAATGACAAGAAAAGAAATGTTGAAGGACCATTTCGAAAATGGGAGATGTTTGTAAGGGACCAATTCGGTCAAAGCTTGGAAGTCAAGGAAAAATTTATAGAAATATTAGAAATGAATAATTAGTTGATTTGCACTTGAATTCAAGTACAAATATGGAAGTAGTGACTAAAATGTCACTTTAACAAAGTTTAAAGTCAAAAAGGATATTAATCCAAAGTGAACAAGTAGTAATGGAATTGTTCTAATTTGAGCTTGAACAATTGTTTGATGTCCAAAATGGTCACTAAGGACCTTAGGACCAAATCGGCAATCACATGGATATTGGAGGAAAATTTCAAAAATATTTTATATTCGAACAATTGTGTTTTGTAAATTATGTTAGTAATGTTAGATTTGAGTCTAACAAAAGAATGGTAATATATGTTTTTAACTGGTCCTCTACAGTGCCAAAAGAAACTGAAGAAGACCCAAGTACGAGGGGAAAAGAAAAAGTAGTCGAACAAGCTTAGTGAGGTTGTATTTTGTACTACTACAGGTGAGTGCATTTATATGTCTATGTTATGTTGACAAAGGGAAGACTTGTGATAAGTCAACCCAAATTTAAAAATAATATTGCATGATTTTAAAATGTTTGATTTAATGCATAGTACAGTAAAGGCAAGCAATATATGAATGGTTTGATGGAAGCTAAGGTATGAATTACCCGTTTTACATGAATGATGAGGTGTGATTATTAAGTAATTGAATGCCCAAGTATTATCATGAGAGTCTGGTATAGTTGGATATCTATAGAGTCCCTAGCAGCTGCATCATGTTATGTTATGTATACTTGTTTTGTGACTACTACGGTGTCACATACACCTTGGGGACCCAAGCCCTTGATGTGCACCATGGGGATCCAAGCTCACATTGCTAATGACGTTGACGAGGTGCTTTTATGAGGAGCAAAGAGCGTCCTCGAGTACGTACTCATGTTCACGTTATGTTAGACACTACGGTGTCTTATCACGTTGACTCGTGTACCTTAATCTCATTAATATACTTTGGGCTATTTTCAAGAATAATGTTATATTTATGATTACTTGATTTTTTTATATGATCTCATGATATTTGTCAATTTTGATAAATGTTATAAACTGTTTTGGAATTCGCTTGCCATTTTGCAGGAACTGTATTGCATGCTCATGTATTTACTGTATTGCATTATTTCATGTTTAGATTAAGCAAGTTTAATTGCCTCACTAAGTCGTACTTAGCGTGTGTTTTCTCCAAGTTAGACTAGCACGTGGGAACTGATCTTTTTGGAGTCAAGTTACTCATGTAAGCTACAATATGTACATCTAGATGTTATCTGAGTACTAGAGGGCATGTATAAACTGTAAAAAGTAAATTGTATCATAAGCTTTAGTTTATAACTTAGATATATGTTAGTATAGATGTATGTATGTTTTGAAAAAATAAAACATTTATATTGGTAATATATTTTATTAGAGTTAAACACTGTTTAGCCTTTATCGCGTAGAAATTTTATAACTAAGAAAGGGTCTAGGCAGCACACCTAGTTTCCACCCTGAGTTATATTTTTATTTCAATAACCCACTTATCAATTTTATAAAACAATTCAGGGTAAAACTAGTTGCGATTGGCTGACATATTTTTAATTGAAAACCGAGGAAGGGCTAGACAACATATTAGTACTTGCAAGTATTTAAAAAAAATTACATGACAAGATTTACGTAAAGTAACTTAGTAGCATCTTTAATGTATATTCGATATAGGAGTATACGTTAAGGGTGTTACAGTATAAGTGTGATTTCTTGATTGAATGTTTGACTTAGAATGGTTAACTCCTTGTCCAAGCTTAGAATTATATTTGCATAAGTATAAAGGTCTAAGTGAAAGGATAGATTATTGTCCCATGTTTTAGATGCTTTAAGCTACCTCACTAAGTAATCATACTTATACATCATTTCACTGTCTTTCAGGTCAAGTTCGTTTTTGGTTAGCTATGAGTTGGACAAGATCACCGGAAGCCGAGATTGTATGTCTTGAATTTCCTTAAAGAACTCCTAGATGGTGGCACTGTAATCACTCATTTTTGACTGGGTTTTAGTGTTATTAGTATTATTTTAATAATAATATTATTAATATAAAATTAATGAAAAATAAAAAAATAAAAATATAATATAATATAAAAAGTAAAAAAATTAAATTAAAAAATAAAAAAAAATAGTGGAGAAGGGTGCTCCACGTCACCCCTTAAGCCTCCCCCAATTGCCTATAAATAGAGGCGTGGGGAGGGCATTTGAAAACAAGGAATCGGCAGTGGCATGGCCAAATAAGGGGGCTTAGGCTCCCGGCTAGCCAAGGATCGGGGTAGTGTCTTCGGTCCTAACTGGTTCGATCGGGGTCCTATTTTGGATCCGATCTAGTTAATTTTTTAGAGAGGTCGTGGTAGATCTCGGTGCGGTTCAGTTGGGGTTCGTCATTCGAGCTCTTAGTTAGGTATATTTTCTTTCCTTTTTATTTGTGTTGTAATTTTTATGATTTAATGAAGTAGTAGTTAATTTAAAATTGTGTTTTTTTAGTTTGTATGTTTATTTATGTTTTAGACTAGTATTTATCATGTTTTAAATTTATGTTTTATATTAATATTTTATTGTTAAATTTGTTTTTATTTGTGTTAGATTAATATTTATGAATGTTAGCATTTTATTTATGTTAGATTTGTTTTTATTTATGAGTTAGATTAATATTTATGTATGTATGTTTTAGATTAGTATTTTATTTATGTTAGATTAGTATTGTATTATGTTAATATTTATTTGTATTTTTATTGTATTTAAATTATTTGCCATATTTTATATTTTGCTCACTAAGATTGCATATCGAGATATATAAATTGTCAATGCGGCGCCCTTTTATCCGAGCGTAAACGGGGCCAGTATCAGGCGTAGTGATTGTGGTTGGGCGTTTACTCTCGGATAACGGGGTTTTCAAAATTTACCCGCACTTATAACCAAATTTTAAATTAATCGTCACTTTAATCCAGAAAGTTTAATATTAATAATGCGGTAATTATTAAAGTACCAATTTTGGGCGGTGTGGGGGTGCTAATCCTTCCCCATCCGTAACCGACTCCCGAACCCAATAATTTTTAAATCTCTGGTTTTACGGTGTCCGACCTACCTAAGTGGCCGGTGGCGACTCCATTTTCAAAATAAAATACGGTTTTTACAAAATCCCACGGATGACATTTTTTAAAACAAAACAATAGATAAAACTCGTTTTTTAGCGTAAAAGGATATCGCTACAGATGGCGACTTCACTAAGGACATTTTTTTGTTTTTTCAAACAAAATAAAGTGAGTTGAGCTTTTTAAATAATTACCGCTTTATTAATATTAGAAATTCCGGATTAAAGTGACTATTAAACTAACATTCGGTTATAATTGCGCGTTTATTTTAACGCATTTAAAATATGGCATATAAACCCATTTTTAAGTGGGGGAAACGCTAATGCTTTCGTGGAGATATCGTTCTCCCCGTGTAGGCCTAGTAAGTACCTTGGGGCTCGAGTACCTTATGCTTTCGTAAGGATATCGTTCTTTCGTGCAGGCATAAGCGAATGGGTCCCCCTGAATTGAACCCGGTTGAAAGGAGCCTATAATGGGTGATGATCGGGGGCCTTACTACCCTTAGTAGGGGACAGCAAGGACAGTTCGGGTACCTCTTAGCACCAACACTGCATGTAGAGAACATATAGAAACCCACCCCTTTAGAGCCATGCGGATAACCTTAGGTGTTTTAGACGGGATAAATAGGGTTGTTTTGTTTGTTTACCTTATTTAATTTGTCCTTTTATTTATGTATTTATTATTTTTATCCGGTACTAACTCATTTCTTTTTGTGTTTTATTTTTATTTTTATTTTACACATACTTTTGTTGCATTATCATTGCATCCACATTACATAGAGGCGTTGATTCAAGTGGTTTCCCCGATTAGAAAATCTTTCATCATGGAAAAAAGTGTCTTAAGAAGGACGGCATCGATCCAATCGTGTGACATTGGTCAGAGATTAATCAACAGATTTGAGTTAATAATTTGCCGAGCAAGCACGTAGTGCCAAAGTATACACACGAGACCCTGATGGTGGACATACAACGAGTTGCAAGGTGTGTGAATGACTTAGCTACCGAAGCCGCGACTCTCTGACCTTTCGTAATCCCGAGCATGGAAGAAGCACCAAGGTTTATCAAGTTGCTCAGAGCTATCGAGGAGCTAGGAGGTAGAGCTAGGGCTTATGTGTAGAACTTTGTTTTGTAATTAAGACTTCTTGTAATAGGGACTCCTTTTGTAATGTGGACCCTTTTTGTAATCTGGACCCTTCAGTTCCCATGAAAGTCGTTCGAAAGGGTGATTACTAGCGGAATCAACGCCTTTATTTGCATTCATGTTGCATATCATGACATGGTGTTGATTCAAGAACAGTTCATTAAAAGGCTTTCAAAATAGAAAAAGTCTACTTTGCCGGAAACGATAATATTACAGTATCAAGTTAGGCCGAGCAAAGACCAATCGAGAAAGAAGACGGTACAATAGTAAGGCACGTGTGACGCAGAAGATTCAGTCAGGGCCACAGAACCCCAATTTTAAATCTTCACATTTAACCCTTTTGTAAACATCTCAAAGATTTTAATTTAACTCCTTTAAAAAAATTGAAAATATTATTATTTTGCTTTGAATCTTTTTCCCTCCTAAAACTTTCAGAATAATAATAACAAAAAGAAACCTAAAAGTTTTATTTTTAAGTAAGTTAAAACCTTTTGATAATAAAAAAATGGGAAATTTTTAAACCAAATGATCCTTGAGAATTTTAATTTAAACCCCAAAAAGTTTTAAAGTACTCCTATAGGATCGATAGAATCCATCCCTGTTTAGACGTATTATTCGTTTGCACCTAGATCTACAGAAGAAAAGATCTTGTATGCATTATGCATGCACTTGTTGATGTCCTTTTCAGAAGCCACAAAAATAAAGATCATGACATCATGAGTCCATGGAATAGAATAAGAGGAGAAGACGAAGTCATCCATCATCCTGAAGACGACGTCGAGACGTGGAGCACAAGTTTTGCTTTCCGAAGTCAAGGTCTCTAGAATAAATCCAACTGTTACCTGTAATTCATTATTAATTTCTTGCAAACAGACATTTTCTCTATTGAAAGTTTTTTAAAGACTGTTCGAGAATCAACACCGCATTTGCATGCATTCTCGCATTTATAGGTTATTGATTCCCGAAGTGGTTTCTTAAATCTCAGAAATCGTTCATAATTGGCAAATGGTCGTCTAGAAAGATATTAGAGGGCACGGATCCAGGGTTTTGTCCCAGAACAAGTTCGGAGACAATAGAAGAGGAACATCTGAAGACTTCAGGACAAACACGGTACTGGTAATGAGCAAAGTAAAGTGCAAGGGTTGAAAGAAGCAGAGGGAAGAAGTGATGAATCAGATGAATATTTTGATGAAAGGTAAGCGATCCATCGAACCGAAAGAAGAATCGATTAAGGATCAGAATAGAGAGTGGGATAGTCAGAATTCTACCTCTAAGCCAGCCAAATACGAAAAATTGAACCCTTTTGTGATCCGCATCAATAAACATGCGGAAGACATGTCTGAGTCAGCTTTCAAAAAGTAGAGCTCGGTCCAGAAAAACCCGAGAAACAAGTAATGAAAAGAAGTACATCTCGATTCCTGTGAGGTACACCGAACTACTCCTAATGTTCATCGAGAAGAGCATTATTACCTCGGTAAAGTCTCTAGCGAAGAGACCGTCTTATCCAAGAGATTACGACACATGTGCTAGAGGCAGTTACCGTTTAGGAAGTTTGGGTCACAGTATTGAGGATTGCGGGGCCCTGGGGAACAAGTTCAAGATCTTATCACGATGAGAATTTTGGGTTTCGAAGACGGAGTTCCCTAATTCTATAGTAAGCTAACAATCACCCGAGGGGCAAAGTCGAGGAAGAATCGATATCCAGAACAAAGTTCGAGTAATACCGAAGTGGGTCACCCAAGCGAGTTAAATTGGAAGATCAGAGATAGGGGCATCCCAGGAGAGGGGTATTCTTTCGAGTTCAGCCAGCTCAGATAAGAGAGAGATAACTTAGATAAAATTGAATTTACAGAATGATCACCAGAAGCTTTACTGAATGTTTAAGAATATCAGATTGGGTCACCTTTAAAGAATAGATGAATGGTGTTGTTCAGTTGAAGGACGACTCAGAATATTGGAAGAAGAGAAACTAGTCAAGCGAGAATCAAGTCAAGCTGTTATCAGGTAAGTTTGAGGAAATTGGGAATAGGTATGACAGTCTCCAGAGATGAGCTACAGAATAACTTAGCCATTAACAAGAGTTTTGGAAACAAGTTTACGACAGAGCAATGACAATCCAACACTCTTCAGTTGGAAAGTAAGGAGTAAGTGGAATAGCTTGAGACTTCTTTGCGTGAATACGAGGTTCATGTAGAAGTTAACAAATAGCTTGCTACTGAAAATGTTGTAGGGATAACTTCCAAGCTGCGAAAGACTAAGTAGGGGATAGATGAAGACCCGAAGATCAATATTACCTGAGCAGGTAAGACGGCTCAACAAGGTGGCAGGCTTAGTCAGAACATAGACCAAGTGTTGGACCACAGAGGCAAGCTGACCGGACTACTAGATGAAGTTAAGAAAGTAGGCACTGAAGCTTATCAGTAACTGTAAATATCTAATATATGATATAATGAAACCTTTTGGCCTCAATGAACGTCGTTCTATGGGGATCACTTTTGGAATCAATACCTTACTGCATTCATGTTTATATTTTACGATTGCATTACATTACATTGTACAGTCATGGCATATTTTACATAACATTATCATTACCTTGCATAAAACTTTTGGGGGTAATCCAAAGAATAATTAGAGTTTTATCGTGAATAAAAGAATTGAACACACTCAAAAATCAAGATTCGAGCAGTTAGAAGATGGACTCGAGAGAAAAAGAGAGAGAAAAAAGAGAAGATAGCATCAAGGAATCCACATTTTAAGTAAATATCAGTTTTGATCCATACAGTATATATGAGTTCTACATTGAGGCGCCGGGGCATGACACTAAGAAATTTGGGGTCGTTAATAGAAAAAATCAAGAAGATGGTTGACGAGGGAGTCACGACGAGAGAGTTGATCCAGCGGTGGAAAAACAAGAGAAGAGGCAAGCCTACACTACAAAGGACCGGGATGAGTTAGTACTCGGGAAGTAGTCCGGAGGTCCCTATGGTTTTCCTATCAGTTCACAAAGAAATTCTTAATGCTTTGAAAAAAAACTCTCAAACAGATATTTTTTAGAATTAAAAATCACATTTCTATTTAGAAAGCATTTTTACATTCTTGATTCTTTAAACATTTTATTTTTATGGGGTAGTTTTTGTTCTCCCATATGCATATACACCCATTTTTGAATGGACATATGTATATATCATTTCTATACCAGGTCATCGAATTTTGAATGCAACAGTACATTTGCTTTAGATCCAAAGATCAACTCTGAGTTGCATATATTTAGAAGAGATTGAATGTTGTGGGGATACTGTAAATGTGAGTATATGCTAGTTTACTCAGGCCAACAGAGGAACAAAGCGAGTGTTTAGACAATGGGCAGTTCCCATTTTAGGAATTTATCTTCTCGGGCACTTGTCGTTTAAGATCCTTGAAACGAGAGTTGACCCTAAACCTCTACCCCCTGAAGGCTTTCTCAGGATATATGTGAATGTGACGACGAATGGTATTCTTTTACTTTACCAGAAGACAGAGATGAGACCAGACAGATTGGATACGAAGATCAAAAAATCATAAGAAGAAAATGGTTGAAAACAAGGATATGTCCAAACGAAAAACCAAAGAAAAGAAAAGAAATGGCAATCAGAAGGCCGAAGCAATCCAGATCGAGTGAATATCAGAAGAGTTGCAAAGAGGCAATTAACTTCGAGCGGAAGATAGCATCAATACCCAATATAGATACGTGTTGATTCGATGATACATTTATAGACTCGAAATAAGAAGAAAGAGATTCAAGGCTAAAAACCCAAAATGGGCAGTCTAAAACAAAAAAAACAAAAAAGGAGAAGAAAAGAAGAAAAATAAAATAAAAAAGAAGAAGAAAAAGAGAGAGAGAAAAAAGGAAGAAAAAAAGAAGAAAAAAGAGAAAAAAGAAAAAGAAAGAAAGAATATTGTATATGCTTCACACACAGATCAAACAATACAAGAACGAGACTTCAACTATGAGCAAGAGACACAAGGAATCTATATTTCAAGTAAATATCACTTTTGAAAATTAGTATAGAAGCTCAAATTGAAGCCAAGTCAAGGCAAGTCGGCCCGAAGATTGCTAATTTCGAAAAAGGAAATGACCTCTAGGGTGAAAACCCAAAAATTGGCAGTCTAGAGTGATCCTGAAAATGAAGAAAAAGAGTAGTCTGCCTGAGCATGCTGGCATCAATATCCAACCAAAATACACTGATCTGAAGGTACAGAAGAAGGAAGTGACCTCTAGGGTGAAAACCCAAAAATAGGGCAGTCTAGAGCGATCCAAGAGAAAAAGTGAAAAAAAGAAGAAAAAAGATGAGAAAAGAAGAAAGAAAGAATAACATTTCATCTGGGCGTGCCAATCACAAGAATTCCCACAAAAGTATTCGTAGTCCTTTATTCAAGAAATCTCAGTTTCAGGAGTTTTGGAGGATCAAACATTCTTGAACAGAAAACGAACATCAATACATAGCCAGAATGCAAGACAGCCTACAGTAAAAAGAAAGAAAATGAACTCTAAGGTGAAAACCCAAAAAAAGACAGTCTAGAGTGATCCAAAAAAGGGAAGGAATAATGGGCATATCCAAGTTACACAAGTACAGAAATACTGTTTCACTTACCATAAACCAAAGGCCTACATTACAAGCCCCCAAAGACCATTATGATCATCCATAGATATCCAAGTTGAATGAGAATGTCTTCAGATTTCATTCCGCCTATAAGGGTTAACTTTGCTTCAAGGAACATCAAACTTCGAAGTGCTTGATCGACACCCAAATGAGGGAATGATGGGGCATGGTGAGATAGTGAGATTAAGAGAGCCACCTTAAACGGGGTAGAAACTAGGTGGGGTTGTTCCTCTCAAAAGCCTATTAGACCAGAAGAAACTATACTTTTGCATATATCTCCACAATGGTCAAGATCTTCTAAATATGCTCTTCATTAGAGTTGATCTCTAGCAATTTGAAGCGGATGTGCTATGGTGTTTGATATTTTGGGGGCAAACATGTTTTAAAAGGTTTGACATTTTCTCCCAAAGTTTTGATGTTTACCATTTGTTCCAAACAATGTTTTCAAAATGTTTGGTATCCCCTCCAAGTTGTGATTTTCAAAATGATTGTTATCTTTTCAAACAATCATTATTTTTTTTGAAATATACACAAGTAAATTGCCTTTTGCATTACTTTAAAAATGAATGATGATGAGATTTAAAGCATAGGGACCGAGAGTTAGCTCCCATCGAAATGCTACGAGAAGATCAAGGATGAGCTCAGGGGATGGAAGCATTTTGGCTCACCCTAGTTACTAGAAATAGATCAAGGCTCTGTATGATGAGTCAGAAAATTCAAAGCAGTGGAGCCCGTGGTTGAATGGGGCAACGCCAAGCAAAGAAGATGACAAGGGTTCTTATAAGAATAATATAAGAACCAGAAGATCATTTATGAAGACGGGTGATAACCCTAAAGACAAGAAAGCCTTCCGCACAAAAGGTTTGAAAGCATGTTATCTAGATTCGAAGTGATTGATCAAATGAGGATTTAAGAGCATACAGTGAAAAAGTAAAGAGATGAAGAAATCCGAGGAACAACCTTTCGGGGTGTAAGACTTTAGAACAAAAAAGGGCTGAAAGAAAAAAGAGAAGAAAAAAGGAAAAGAGAGAAAGAAAGAGAGTGAGAAGAAAAAAGAAAAAAAAAAGAAAAAATAAGAAGAAATTGAAGGAAAAAAGAGAAACAAAAGAAAAAGAAAAAATAAGAAGAAATTGAAGGAAAAAAAGAAAAAAGAAAGAAAAGAAAAAATAAGAAGAAAAAGAGAAGAAGAAAAAGAAAGCAGGACATTACATGCATCATATAGGTAGAGGGATGTCAATTTTTGCTTGTTTTTAGACAGGTATTTGAAGAATTGTCAAAGAATTTACTAAAGAAAGAAAATATCGGCAGCCTTAGTAGCGTGAGTCCGGAATGATCGGTATCCAGCTTGGCGTGAACCTCTAATTCGAAGATAAAGGTTCTATATATGAAGGGCCTATATTTTTGAGCCCCCGTAGTGAAAGGTTCTATATAGGAAGAAATTGTAACTGCGAGATTTCAGAAGCTAAAAGTTCTATATAGGAAGGACTGGCGGCTCCAGGGTTTGAAGACTAGCAGTTCTATATAGGAGGAACTCCCAGTCGGAAGAATCCATCCGTGGCGTAGAAGGTTTTATATAGGAAAAACCCGCCGCGTTGAAGGCGAAGAGTTCTATATAGGAAGAACTCCAAGCTTTACCGTCTCAGAGTGAAAAGTTCTATATAGGAGGGACTCATAACTCGAGGCTTCAGAGTGAAGGGTTCTATATAGGAAGAGCCTGTAGCTCCAAGATCGGAAGGTGACGAAGTTCTATATAGGAAGAGCTTACAAGCCTGAAGATTCAGCTAAGGAAGAGCGGAGAGTTCTAGAAGAACAAGTGATTCTGAAGCCAAAGACAAGAAAGTAGGTAAAAAATGAGTGCTTTTGATCTTTGCTTTGTTCTCGTTTCACAAGAACAAGCAAAGGGGGGCAACTGTAATCACTCATTTTTCATCGGGTTTTAGTGTTATTAGTATTATTTTAATAGTAATATTATTAATATAAAATTAATGAAAAATCAAA
The DNA here is from genome assembly GCA_019671005.1 of Hibiscus mutabilis. Taxonomy (NCBI): domain Eukaryota; kingdom Viridiplantae; phylum Streptophyta; class Magnoliopsida; order Malvales; family Malvaceae; genus Hibiscus; species Hibiscus mutabilis. Next base: position 32,774,456 of record CM033733.1, on the reverse strand, counting down.
AAAATAAAAATAAAAATATAATATAAAAAGTAAAAAAGAAAGTAAAAGTAAAAGTAAAAAAATTAAATTAAAAAAGAAAAAAAAAACAGTGGAGGAGGGTGCTCCACGTCACCCCTTAAGCCTCCCCCAATTGCCTATAAATAGAGGCATGGGGAGGGCATTTGAAAACAAGGAATCGACAGTGGCATGGCCAAATAAGGGGGCTTAGGCTCCCGGCTAGCCAAGGACCGGGGTAGTGTCTTCGGTCCTAACTGGTTTGATCGGGGACCTATTTTGGATCCGATCTAGTTAATTTTTTGGAGAGGTCGTGGTAGATCTCGGTGGGGTTCAGTCGGTGTTCGTCATTCGAGCTCCTAGTTAGGTATATTTTCTTTCATTTTTATTTGTGTTGTAATTTTTATAATTTAATGAAGTAGTAGTTAATTTAAAATTGTGTTTTTTTAGTTTGTATGTTTATTTATGTTTTAGACTAGTATTTATCATGTTTTAAATTTATGTTTTATATTGACATTTTATTGTTAAATTTGTTTTTATTTATGTGTTAGATTAATATTTATGAATGTTAGCATTTTATTTATGTTAGATTTATTTTTATTTATGAGTTAGATTAATATTTATGTATGTATGTTTTAGATTAGTATTTTATTTACGTTAGATTAGTATTTTGTTATGTTAATATTTATTTGTATTCTTATTGTATTTAAATTATTTGCCATATTTTATATTTTGCTCACTAAGATTGCATATCGAGATATATAAATTGTCAATGCGGTGCCCTTTTATCCGAGCGTAAACGGGGCCAGTATCAGGCATAGTGATGGTGGTTGGGCGTTTACTCTCGGATAACAGAGCTTTTAAAATTTACCCGCACTTATAACCAAATTTTAAATTAATCGTCACTTTAATCCGGAAAGTTTAATATTAATAAAGCGGTAATTATTAAAGTACCAATTTTGGGCGGTGTGGGGGTGCTAATCCTTCCCCATCCGTAACCGACTCCCGAACCCAACAATTTTTAAATTTCTGGTTTTACGGTGTCCGGCCTACCTAAGTGGCCGGTGGCGACTCCATTTTCAAAATAAAATACGGTTTTTACAAAATTCCACGGAAGACATTTTTAAAACAAAACAATAGATAAAACTCATTTTTTAGCGTAAAAGGATATCGCTAAAGGCACATAGTTGATAATTTGCATAATGCATTTAGTTTCCATTTTGGCTATATATGTATATCAGTTTGATAAGTATTCAAAGTTTGTAATGGGCCTTTAATTATTTCTTGATGGTTGTTTGCTTTATATGCTTTAATAATTAGCATGATGAGTAGTTGCTGATAGCTGAGCTATACTAGAGATATATTTACTTGTCGAAATAATTATGTGAGCTATGTTGCTTTACTGGATTGATATCATGAACTTTTAGTAGGACACCCTGTAATCCGAATAAGACTAAAGGTTGAAAACAAAATATTTGTTATACAAATATATATATTATCATGAGTTAAACTAAAAATGGTGTAGTTAGAATGGACAGTTTAATGGTTAGAATAAGAAAGTGGTTAGGTGTCATTGAATTTTGTAAATGGTCATTAATGCTTCATGTCTGCTTGTTGGTTAAGCTATGTTAGACATTAGGTTCGAGTACCTAAAAGATAAGGACATGCTACGAGCTAGTAGTTGAAGTGCATTGCTTAATGTATGTATATTTGTTTTTACATGACTTAAAAGTGAAGTTAGACATGTAGAAAATTTAAAAAGTTTTAAATTACCCTGATTTCTGATTTCATGTTTAGTTGGAAAGTGTTAAGACATCATATGCTTATTTGGATTTGAGTTATGTAACATTTCTTAAACCGGTTTTCTCCTAGACCGGGTAAGGGGTGTTACATATATAATCTAATAACATATTTAAAAGTGACTAACTCATGGTAGTTTAGAGTAGCAAGCAAGGTCATTTAATGATGCAAATGTGTTAAAAAAGGCACGTATTGTGTTTTCGGTATGTGCTTGGTTTTCATATAGGTGCTGGCCTGTAATCCATCTTGTTCCATTAATTTCCTAATTTTCTCTCAGGTACGCCTGCTATGACATCAAGAGGATGTTTACAGTATGATTTTGAAACAATCGCCTACTTTCTTTACATAGCAGCTCAGATCACAAGTGCTGTACAGAAAGATCATGGAAAATTGTAGAAAGAGTTTCTCAAGGGTCTTCACAATAACAAAGATATTGTTGATCTTTGGAACCGAGTTGAAGCATTTGCTGCCCAGTTTGCAATGTCAGGATTTGATGATTGAACCTTTTATAGAGATGGTCTGTATACTGCTTGACACCATTTTGTTGTTTCTCTGGCATACCCTCACTTTTTTCCTGGTAATTCAATCAATTCTAGCCAACCATGTTTTTCCCATTCTACACTTGTAAATTACTCAGCGTTGGTCAAAACCACTTTGGCTTCACTTGTGTAGCTTGGTAACCAGGGTGTAAATTGATATTTAAATATTTAATATTATTTTCAATTATAAATAGGACCAAATTGAAAGAATGTGTAAATTAAATTTTGTATAAAATTTTATGTCGTTGTTTGTTTTCTTGGATTTATAATTGTATTTGTGCTGATTTAGTTATTTTTATAACAGCCACGTTGAATTTAGTGGAATAAATTTCTGGAATGTAGTGGAACAACTTTAGAATTGTGCTTTAAGGACCAAATTGAAAGAATGTGTAAATAATGAGGGTTAAATTTAGTGATTTTTTTTAATTTAGGACTAAATTGATTGAATGTGAAAATATAGAGGACTAAATGTGCTATTATACAAAGTTTTATAATAGCCACGTTAAGTACTTAACGATCGAGTTACCATTTTATTACAAAATATAAAATTTAATTGTCATTTTATAACATTTGAAAGTTTAGTTACCGTTTAATTTTTTTAAACAAAGTTCAGTGACCATTTATGAACTTTACCCTATATTTTTTCTCCTCAGCAATTTACTCCCCAAAACCCCTCCGCTCTTAAAAGCTTCCAGTTTTCAATCACTGGGATAGAAAATATATTTACTACTATTTTTAATTGGCAAAAAACTCAATTGGGTTTCCCCAAATATCAAAGAACCCCATATCAGAGTTTCCGTCGACAGCCAACTAATGGTCTCAAGTAGCTGGCATCCTTCTCTCTCTTTTTTTTTTCTCTTTTCTTTAGCCTTTTGTTAATTTTTTTTAGTTTGTTTCCTTGTTTTCTTCTAACATTCTTGATAGGTTCTGTTGTCCTCGGTCGTCATTGTTCAAGTTTGAGCCCCATTTTTTAAAGAGGGATGATCAGTCCGCTCTGTCGACTCGGAACGATGAAAATTGAGTAGAGAGATTCACTGTTTGCCGGTCCTTTTCTTTTGTGTTTTCATTTTTGTTGATTTTTTCCATTGTTCGATTTTACAGGGTTAAGGGATGTTAGTGGCGGTAGTGGCTTTAGCAACTCCTCCTTTTGATGTTCCCTTTGCAAGTGGCCTTTAGATCCCACTGCAGTATTGGGTTCCCTTTAGAAGAGGTTTTTCAATTTAAATGGTGCCTCCTCCACCATCCTGGTCATCCCGACCATTGGATTATTCGTCGGTGTCACCGGTACCCGTCGCCAAGCTGCGTATCTCTTTTATGGGTGCTGGAGTTTGATTTTTCCCTCTCTTAATGGCCACAACAACCTGTTTCTCCTCCCTCCGCTCGATCGCGTGGCGGCTCCTATCTTTGATTCTATGTTTTGGGCATACCTAGTGCCCTGATTTGTGTTGTTTTGGGATATTTGTTCTTAACTTTTAATGTCATGTTTGTATGAAAATTTCCTTTCAATGAAGAATTTTCATATTTGGTCAAAAAAAAACTCTCTCGCTCTTTTTCATTCCCCACCTTGCCGATGTCACGGACCAAACTTTTCGGATCGAGACATTGGCGCGAGCATCAGATAGGGAGGTTGTGCGCAATGCAACGTGCTTGCCAAATGTGGCCCAGCACCCGAAGAAAGGCATGGACCAAACCTTTGGGACCGAGGCATTGGTGCAAGAAACAGCCAAAGAGGGTTTGCGCGGTGGAACGAGCTTGCCAAGACCATATCAGAGCAGTGTCGTGATAAGTGGTATCAGAGCAGTGCCGTGATAAGTGGTATCAGAAAAGTGCCGACGCAAGATTAAGCAACTAGAGTGCTACCAGTGTAAGGGGCCTCAGGATCGAGTCAAGCCATCCAAGGAGTTGGGTGAGCCCAAAGAGAGCGAGGCTGCATCGCTTGATCTGATAATGTCGAGTTTTGCCAAGGCCAAGGGGGACCGAAAGCAGAAAGGGTGACCATGTCTGAGAAGGCTACTGAGGAGCTTGTCGAGGATGTTCGGGGTAAGAGCATTGCTTTTGAGACTATTGGAGAGTCGAAGGGGGCCAAGCCGTTAAGGGACATAGTAACCGTAGAGACACCACCAATGGGCAAGGTGGGAAACGAGCGACGAACTTCAGGTAGGAAGTGTCGACGCAAGAGAAAGCACCGAACTTCAAGGAAGAAAGATCGATGCAAGAGAGCACCAAACTTCAAGTCAGAAGGGCGGATGCAACCAGAAGCAACGGACTTCAGGGAAGAAGAGCCGATGCAGAGTATCGCAACGGACTTTGTGGAAAAAGTGCCGATGTATGCAAAGAACTTTGATGAAGAAGGTTCAATGCAGAGGGGGCCAGACTTCAAGGAGAAATAAGGGCTGACCTATTTTAGAGTAAATGTGATCGAGGAGAAGGTACATCTCAAACACATTCCTAGTGTTTTTGGTTTTGATTTGCCGTTGTTGATGAGCGTAGGTCAAGTAAGACCTAGTCTTCAGTGCGGGGGAAAAGAAGATTGGAAGAGACCTTTCAGAGTTCAAAGGGGCAAGCCAGAGTTGTCGACGAATATGAGAGTTCAGTCTGTGTTCAATGTTGTGACAACTTCCAAGTCTTTGCCGCAGAACCAAGTGGGTCTGAGTCGAGGTAAATCGGACTTTGTTGGAGAGTACTCCTACAAGAGAGATGTATCAAGAGGCGTGTTAGCACGCGATGTTCAACGACAGTTTGAATCGAGGCAAGCAGTTTATATAGGGGAATTGCATAAAGCCGAGGTATCGACGAGTAATCAAGTTGACCCTACCCAGGATCGTTCGAGTGCAGCGACGAGGGCGTCGCTAAGTCAAGTGGGGGAGAATGTCACGGACCAAACTTTTCGGTTCGAGACATTGGCGCGAGCATCAAATAGGGAGGTTGTGCGCAATGTAACGGGCTTGCCAAATGTGGCCCAGCACTCGGAGAATATCGTGGACCATACCTTTGGGACCGAGGCATTGGTGCAAGAATCAGCCAAAGAAGGTTTGCGCGGTGTAACAGGCTTGCCAAGACCATTAGACTTGGCCTAGCACTTGGAGAAAGGCGTGGACCAAACCTTTGGGACCGAGGCATTGGCGCAAGAATCAACCAAAGAGGGTTTGCGCGGTGGAACGGGCTTGCCAAGACCATCATACTTAGCCCGACACTTGGAGAATGCTAAAGAGCCCGCAAGCCCACATGACTTAGCCAAGTCCATGAAGGATTTAGAAGGGTAATTTGGTCAAAGCATCATCTATTTATTTGAAATATAATTTGTAGATAATGTTTGTGATAATTAGAGATTTGAAATTGAGATTTGATTAGATAAGATCAATCTCGACCGTTGATGTAATTTAAACTGAGCCGTTGGATGTAGGGGAGTTCAACTATAAATAGAGGCTCCCTCCTCACTTGTAAATCACCACTTCACTTATTCATTTACTTTGAGTAATACAAGAAGCATTTACTCTAAAAACTCTTTGAGTGTTCTTCATTATTCTTGAGTGTTCTTCGTTGTACGTGTTGCCGATCTCTTTCCATTGTTCTCTGATTAGTTTTCGCTTAGAACGATCTTTCGTTCGAGGGCTTCGAGGAGTGTTTGATCTTCCAGAGCGAGAATCCTAGTTGAGTTAGGTGTTTGTCGAGAGAGCTTCACCTAAGGCCGTGACAAGGTACTTCAGGGTGACTTAGCAGACGTTTCAACCGAGAAAGCGACTAAGGTCCGCATGATTCGTCTAGGAAAGGTCTAGCCCCGCGACACAAGTGGTGTCCGTGACAAGATCCATCGAAACCGGAGGGTTTGTCGGGCCGTTGTCGGCGAAGTACTCACAAGGCTGGTTGAAGGCTGACTTAGGCGTAGGGAATCGACTAATTTGCGTCGAAGGTGTCTAAGGCCGCACGGATCCGCTAGAGACAAAATCTAGCCCCGTGACAAGTGGTATCAGAGTAGTGCCGTGATAAGTGGTATCAGAGCGAGTCGAGGAAGGGACTTGCGTTCGAGCCAGCTTGCAGTTGCAGTCAAGCGTGGTGGTGACTTGCGTTCAAGCCAGCTTGCATGTGCAGTCAAGTGTGGTGGATTCCAGCTTGCAGGTGCAGTCAAGTGTGGTGGATTCCAGCTTGCAGGTGCAGTCAAGTGTGGTGGATTCCAGCTTGTAGTTGTAGTCAAGTGTGGTGGATTCCAGCTTGTAGTTGCAGTTAAGCGTGGTGGTGGTTTGCGTTTGAGTTAGTCGAAGTGATCAGGGATCAGACTAGTTCGTGGCAAAGTGGTGATTGAGATGGCACCAAAGAAGAAGACACTGACAATGGACGATGTAAGAAAGACTCTGAATGAATTTGACGAGAGGAGCAACCGTCTTGAAAATAAGGACAATCAAATCTCGAGTTCATAACAGTCGTGAAGGCTTGGGTCGATGAACTCTTGGACTTCGAGAAGAAGGCCAAGGTGGTGTTTGAACAGCTAGAGTCAGTAAACCTCGAGAAGCTGTGTTCGTTGGATATCGAGATGTTAGAGTCTCTAGAAGGGATCCGGGAGGAGGTTCAATGGGCTCTTAATGGCTTGGATGCGAAGATATCTGAGCGTGGCAATTCCTCAGAGGCTACAGTGGAAACTCTAAGAGAGGAGGCCAAAAAGATCCAAGGTGTTGTGGAGTCACGTCTTGAAAAGTTAGAGTCCATAGAGGGAAAGTTCAATGACGAGATGCAACGCATCCTCAACGAGTTGGAGGTAGTTCGAGAGAGTTGTGCTTGTGAAGCCAAGATGGGGGATTTGCAAAAGGTGGATGATTCTTCCAAGGATAAAACCGCGAAGGAGATCCAAGAAGTTCTCAACTTGGTGTACGATAAGTTGAACCAACAAGATAATTCCCTTCAAGATGCAGTGGAGGCAATGAAGGCAGAATTGGAGTCGTTGGGAAAGAAGGTTCTTAGACTTGAGAAATCTGAAGAGGAGGCCAAGCAGACCCAAGGTGTTTTCGAGTCCCGTCTTGACGAAGTAGAGTCCATAGATGACCAGTTCAAGGACGAGACACGAGAAGTTCTCAACAAGTTGGTGACTGTTCGAGGGAGTAATGCTAGTGAAGCTGAGATGGAAGCTTTGCGAAAAGAAGTGGATGAGCTCAAGAGGGAGCTACTCAGTAGCAAGACGGCAATGAGTGAATGTGATGCGCTCAAGACCTTCTTAGAGGGATTTAGACCGGGGGCGAAGCTCGCAATAGAGCAGGGAGATGCCTAGAGACTTTCAGAGGATCTCGTTGTTGCCGAACCTCTGACCGAGCCCTTGAACGCAAGCGGCGAGTGTTGAGTCAACCAAACCCAGTTCGAGAGACAATGGGAATGGTGAGGCTAAGTCCGTGCCAGAAAAGAAGGGGAGCAAGAAGTTGAAGTGCTACTTCTGTGATGATCCTCATTTGATAAGGGGATGTCCCGAGAAGAACCGCCTAGCTGCCATGGTGAAGACAGCAGACGAGTCAAAGGGTGAAGTAGCGAGACTTGGGGCGATTGCGTGTGTCAATGCTGCCAAGCGGAGTGAGAGCCGTGGTTCGACTACGAGTGTCAAAATTGTCAAGCCAGTGATGAGACTTGGGGCGATTGTGAGTGTCAATGCCGCCAAGCGAAGTGAGAACCATGGTTCGACTACGAGTGCCAAAGTAGTCCAGCCAGTGGTGAGACTTGGTGCGATAGCAAGTGAGGAAGCTGTCAAGCCAAGGGTAAAGAAGAGGCGATTGAGGTGCTACCGATGCAAGGGACCTCATAAGTTGCGGAGATGCCTATTTCGAGCCAAGTGGTCCGAGGGACAGGACAAGGCTAAGAGTAAAGAGCTTGTGAAACTTGGTTCAGAGTTGTCTAGTTCTGCCAACGTAAGCGGAGACCATGAGCAGAATGGGTTGAAGATGTCCGGGAAGGCTGGGAAAGAGCTTGCCGAGAATGTTCGGGTGAAGAACATTGCTTTTGAGACCAGTAGAGTGTCAAAGGGGGCTGAGCCGTCGAGGGACATAGCAACCGTTAAGATGCCACCTATGGGCAAGGTGGGAAAGAAGCGAAGGACTTCGAGGGAGACGTGCCGACGCAAGATGAAGCAACTAGAGTGCTACCAGTGTAAGGGCCCTTACAAATTGCGAGAGTGCCTGTATCTAGTTAAGCCGTCCAAGGAGTTGGGTGAGCCCGAAGAGAGCGAGGCTGCATCGCTTGATCCGATAGTGTCAAGTTTTGCCAAGGGGGACCGAAAGCAGAAAGGGGTGACCATATCTGAGAAGGCTACCGAGGAGCTTGCCGAGGATGTTCGGGAAAGAGCATTGCTTTTGAGACCATTGGAGAGTCGAAGGGGGCCAAGCCGTTAAGGGACATAGTAACCGTGGAGACACCACCAATGGGCAAGGTGGGAAACTAGTGACGAACTTCAGGTAGGAAATGTCGACGCAAGAGAAAGCACCGAACTTCAAGGAAGAAGGATCGATGCAAGAGAGCACCAAACTTCAAGTCAGAAGGGCGGATGCAAACCGAAGCAACGGACTTGGGGAAGAAGAGCCGATGCAAAGTATCGCAACGGACTTTGTGGAAAAAGTGCCGATGCATGCAAAGAACTTTGATGAAGAAGGTTCAATGCAGAGGAGGCCAGACTTCAAGGAGAAAAGAAGGGCTAACCTGTTTTAGAGTAAATGTGATCGAGGAGAAGGTACATCTCAAACACATTCCTAGTATTTTTGGTTTTGGTTTGCCATTGTTGATGAGCGTAGGTCAAGTACGACCTAGTCTTCAGTGCGGGGGAAAAGAAGATTAGAAGATACCTTTCAGAGTTCAAAGGGGAAGCCAGAGTTGTCAACGAATATGAGAGTTCAGTCTGTGTTCAATGTTGTGACAACTTCCAAGTCTTTGCCGCGGGACCAAGTGGGTCTGAGTCAAGGTAAATCGGAGTCTGTGGGAGAGTGCTCCTACAAGAGAGATGTATCAAGAGGCATGTTAGCACGCGATGTTCAACGACGTTTGAATCGAGGCAAGTAGTTTATATGGGGGAATTGCATAAAGCCGAGGCATCGGCGAGTAATCAAGTTGACCATGCCCAGGATCGTTCGAGTGCAGCGATAAGGGCGTCGCTAAGTCAAGTGGGGGGAATGTCACGGGCCAAACTTTTCGGATCGAGATATTGGCGCGAGCATCAGATAGGGAGGTTGTGCACAATGCAACGGGCTTGCCAAATGTGGCCCAAAGACTCGAGAGAATGTCATGGACCATACCTTTGGGACCAAGGCATTGGTGCAAGAATCAGCCAAAGAAGGTTTGCGGTGTAACGGGCTTGCCAAGACCATTAGACTTGGCCTAACACTTGGAGAAGGCGTGGACCAAACCTTTGGGACCGAGGCATTGGCGCAAGAATCAAGCCAAAGAGGGTTTTGCGGTGGAACGGGCTTGCCAAGACCATCACACTTAGCCCGACACTTGGAGAATGCTAAAAAGCCCGCAAGCCCACATGACTTAGCCAAGTCCATGAAGGATTTAGAAGGGTAATTTGGTCAAAGCATCATCTATTTATTTGAAATATAATTTGTAGATAATGTTTGTGATAATTAGAGATTTGAAATTGAGATTTGATTAGATAAGATCAATCTCGACCGTTGATGTAATTTAAACTGAGCCGTTGGATGTAGGGGAGTTCAACTATAAATAGAGGCTCCCTCCTCACTTGTAAATCACCACTTCACTTATTCATTTACTTTGAGTAATACAAGAAGCATTTACTCTAAAAACTCTTTGAGTGTTCTTCATTATTCTTGAGTGTTCTTCGTTGTACGTGTTGCCGATCTCTTTCCATTGTTCTCTGATTAGTTTTCGCTTAGAACGATCTTTCGTTCGAGGGCTTCGAGGAGTGTTTGATCTTCCAGAGCGAGAATCCTAGTTGAGTTAGGTGTTTGTCGAGAGAGCTTCACCTAAGGCCGTGACAAGGTACTTCAGGGTGACTTAGCAGACGTTTCAACCGAGAAAGCGACTAAGGTCCGCATGATTCGTCTAGGAAAGGTCTAGCCCCGCGACACAAGTGGTGTCCGTGACAAGATCCATCGAAACCTGGAGGGCTTGTCGAAGCCGTTGTCGAGCAGAAGTACTCACAAGGCTGGTTGAAGGCTGACTTAGGCGTAGGAATCGACTAATTTGCGTCGAAGGTGTCTAAGGCCGCACGGATCCGCTAGAGACAAAATCTAGCCCCGTGACAAGTGGTATCAGAGTAGTGCCGTGATAAGTGGTATCAGAGCGAGTCGAGGAAGGGACTTGCGTTCGAGCCAGCTTGCAGTTGCAGTCAAGCGTGGTGGTGACTTGCGTTCAAGCCAGCTTGCATGTGCAGTCAAGTGTGGTGGATTCCAGCTTGCAGGTGCAGTCAAGTGTGGTGGATTCGGCTTGCAGTGCGATCAAGTGTGGTGGATTCCAGCTTGTAGTTGTAGTCAAGTGTGGTGGATTCCAGCTTGTAGTTGCAGTTAAGCGTGGTGGTGGTTTGCGTTTGAGTTAGTCGAAGTGATCAGGGATCAGACTAGTTCGTGGCAAAGTGGTGATTGAGATGGCACCAAAGAAGAAGACACTGACAATGGACGATGTAAGAAAGACTCTGAATGAATTTGATGAGAGGAGCAACCGTCTTGAAAATAAGGACAATCAAATCTCGAGTTCATAACAGTCGTGAAGGCTTGGGTCGATGAACTCTTGGACTTCGAGAAGAAGGCCAAGGTGGTGTTTGAACAGCTAGAGTCAGTAAACCTCGAGAAGCTGTGTTCGTTGGATATCGAGATGTTAGAGTCTCTAGAAGGGATCCGGGAGGAGGTTCAATGGGCTCTTAATGGCTTGGATGCGAAGATATCTGAGCGTGGCAATTCCTCAGAGGCTACAGTGGAAACTCTAAGAGAGGAGGCCAAAAAGATCCAAGGTGTTGTGGAGTCACGTCTTGAAAAGTTAGAGTCCATAGAGGGAAAGTTCAATGACGAGATGCAACGCATCCTCAACGAGTTGGAGGTAGTTCGAGAGAGTTGTGCTTGTGAAGCCAAGATGGGGGATTTGCAAAAGGTGGATGATTCTTCCAAGGATAAAACCGCGAAGGAGATCCAAGAAGTTCTCAACTTGGTGTACGATAAGTTGAACCAACAAGATAATTCCCTTCAAGATGCAGTGGAGGCAATGAAGGCAGAATTGGAGTCGTTGGGAAAGAAGGTTCTTAGACTTGAGAAATCTGAAGAGGAGGCCAAGCAGACCCAAGGTGTTTTCGAGTCCCGTCTTGACGAAGTAGAGTCCATAGATGACCAGTTCAAGGACGAGACACGAGAAGTTCTCAACAAGTTGGTGACTGTTCGAGGGAGTAATGCTAGTGAAGCTGAGATGGAAGCTTTGCGAAAAGAAGTGGATGAGCTCAAGAGGGAGCTACTCAGTAGCAAGACGGCAATGAGTGAATGTGATGCGCTCAAGACCTTCTTAGAGGGATTTAGACCGGGGGCGAAGCTCGCAATAGAGCAGGGAGATGCCTAGAGACTTTCAGAGGATCTCGTTGTTGCCGAACCTCTGACCGAGCCCGCAGAACGCAAGCAGGCGAGTGTTGAGTCAACCAAACCCAGTTCGAGAGACAATGGGAATGGTGAGGCTAAGTCCGTGCCAGAAAAGAAGGGGAGCAAGAAGTTGAAGTGCTACTTCTGTGATGATCCTCATTTGATAAGGGGATGTCCCGAGAAGAACCGCCTAGCTGCCATGGTGAAGACAGCAGACGAGTCAAAGGGTGAAGTAGCGAGACTTGGGGCGATTGCGTGTGTCAATGCTGCCAAGCGGAGTGAGAGCCGTGGTTCGACTACGAGTGTCAAAATTGTCAAGCCAGTGATGAGACTTGGGGCGATTGTGAGTGTCAATGCCGCCAAGCGAAGTGAGAACCATGGTTCGACTACGAGTGCCAAAGTAGTCCAGCCAGTGGTGAGACTTGGTGCGATAGCAAGTGAGGAAGCTGTCAAGCCAAGGGTAAAGAAGAGGCGATTGAGGTGCTACCGATGCAAGGGACCTCATAAGTTGCGGAGATGCCTATTTCGAGCCAAGTGGTCCGAGGGACAGGACAAGGCTAAGAGTAAAGAGCTTGTGAAACTTGGTTTGAGTTGTCTAGTTCTGCCAACGTAAGCGGAGACCATGAGCAGAATGGGTTGAAGATGTCCGGGAAGGCTGGGAAAGAGCTTGCCGAGAATGTTCGGGTGAAGAACATTGCTTTTGAGACCAGTAGAGTGTCAAAGGGGGCTGAGCCGTCGAGGGACATAGCAACCGTTAAGATGCCACCTATGGGCAAGGTGGGAAAGAAGCGAAGGACTTCGAGGGAGACGTGCCGACGCAAGATGAAGCAACTAGAGTGCTACCAGTGTAAGGGCCCTTACAAATTGCGAGAGTGCCTGTATCTAGTTAAGCCGTCCAAGGAGTTGGGTGAGCCCGAAGAGAGCGAGGCTGCATCGCTTGATCCGATAGTGTCAAGTTTTGCCAAGGGGGACCGAAAGCAGAAAGGGGTGACCATATCTGAGAAGGCTACCGAGGAGCTTGCCGAGGATGTTCGGGGAAAGAGCATTGCTTTTGAGACCATTGGAGAGTCGAAGGGGGCCAAGCCGTTAAGGGACATAGTAACCGTGGAGACACCACCAATGGGCAAGGTGGGAAACTAGTGACGAACTTCAGGTAGGAAATGTCGACGCAAGAGAAAGCACCGAACTTCAAGGAAGAAGGATCGATGCAAGAGAGCACCAAACTTCAAGTCAGAAGGGCGGATGCAACCAGAAGCAACGGACTTCAGGGAAGAAGAGCCGATGCAAAGTATCGCAACGGACTTTGTGGCGAAAGTGCCGATGCATGCAAAGAACTTCGATGAAGAAGGTTCAATGCAGAGGAGGCCAGACTTCAAGGAGAAAGAAGGGCTAACCTGTTTTAGAGTAAATGTGATCGAGGAGAAGGTACATCTCAAACACATTCCTAGTATTTTTGGTTTTGGTTTGCCATTGTTGATGAGCGTAGGTCAAGTACGACCTAGTCTTCAGTGCGGGGGAAAAGAAGATTAGAAGATACCTTTCAGAGTTCAAAGGGGAAGCCAGAGTTGTCAACGAATATGAGAGTTCAGTCTGTGTTCAATGTTGTGACAACTTCCAAGTCTTTGCCGCGGGACCAAGTGGGTCTGAGTCAAGGTAAATCGGAGTCTGTGGGAGAGTGCTCCTACAAGAGAGATGTATCAAGAGGCATGTTAGCACGCGATGTTCAACGACAGTTTGAATCGAGGCGAGTAGTTCATATGGGGGAATTGCATGAAGCCGAGGCATCGACGAGTAATCAAGTTGACCATGCCCAGGATCGTTCGAGTGCAGCGATAAGGGCGTCGCTAAGTCAAGTGGGGGGAATGTCACGGGCCAAACTTTTCGGATCGAGATATTGGCGCGAGCATCAGATAGGGAGGTTGTGCACAATGCAACGGGCTTGCCAAATGTGGCCCAGCACTCAGAGAATGTCATGGACCATACCTTTGGGACCAAGGCTTTGGCGTAAGAATCAGCCAAAGAAGGTTTGCACGGTGTAACGGGCTTGCCAAGACCATTAGACTTGGCCCAACACTTGGAGGAAGGAGTGGACCAAACCTTTGGGACCGAGGCATTGGCGCAAGAATAAGCCAAAGAGGGTTTGTGCGGTGGAACGGGCTTGCCAAGACCATCACACTTGGCCCGGCACTTGGAGAATGCTAGAAAGCCCGCAAGCCCACAGGACTTAGCCAAATCCATGGAGGATTCAGGAGGGTAATCTGGTCAAAGCATCATCTATTTATTTGAAATATAATTTGTAGATAATGTTTGTGATAATTAGAGATTTGAAATTGAGATTTGATTAGATAAGATCAATATCGACCGTCGATGTAATTTAAACTGAGCCGTTGGATGTAGGGGAGTTCAACTATAAATAGAGGCTCTCTCCTCACCTGCAAATCACTTCACTTCACACTTTACTTCATACTTCACTTATTCATTTACTTTGAGTAATACAAGAAGCATTTACTCTAAAAACTCTTTGAGTGTTCTTCATTATTCTTGAGTGTTCTTCATTTTTCGTGTTGCCAATCTCTTTCCATTGTTCTTTGATTAGTTTCCGCTTAGAACGATCTTTCGTTCGAGGGCTTCGAGGAGTGTTTGATCTTCCAGAGCGAGAATCCTGGCTGAGTTAGGTGTTTATCGAGAGAGCTTCACCTAAGGCCGTGACAAGGTACTTCAGGGTGACTTAGCAGACGTTTCAACCGAGAAAGTGACTAAGGTCCGCACGATTCGTTTGGGAAAGGTCTAGCCCCGCGACACAAGTGGTGTCCGTGACAAGATCCATCGAAACCTGGAGGGCTTGTCGAAGCCATTGTCGAGCAGGAGTACTCACAAGGCTGATTGAAGGCTGACTTAGGCGTAGGAATCGATTGATTTGCGTCGAAGGCGTCTAAGGCCGCACGGATCCGCTAGAGTCAAAATCTAGCCCCGTGACACTAGCATAGAACCTCTGCTCATCAGGAAAAGTGGAAGAGAGGAAGTAGGGAAGAGAAAATTTAAAAGAAAATTAATTTAAGGGTTACTTGGTAGAGTGAATTTTTTTTAAAGAAAATATGAGGGAGCTAGTTTTCCTTACTCCTATGTAAATAATTTTCTCTCCAAAATTGGGTGGAAAATAGGAAAGAAAAATGAAATCTATCCCACTTTAATAATAAAAATTATGAAATTATGTTAAAAAAAATTCTAGTTTTATTTCAACCATATTTATAATTAATTTTTATGATTCCAATCAATATTTTTATTATGATTTTACTTTGTTCAGTTTAGTCCGTAAACATTTTATTTAATCTAAAATTTATCCTTATTTGTTTTTTATTTTATTATTAAATTAAATATTATTAATATAATAATAATTTTGTTCACTTTAGTCCTTAAAATATTTATTTAATCCAAAATTGAACCCTATTTATTTCTAATTTGTATAATTTTATCTAATATTTTTACTATAGTTTTATTTTTGTTCAATTTAATCCCTAAAACTTTATTTAATTTGGAATTGACCTCTATTTTATAATTTAGTGCATTATCTTATAATAGCAAACTTACATTTCAACCACTAATTTTTATAATTGCAATTAAGGACTTGGTTTAGCTCGGATTAACTTGAAACTTGGTCTATATGCCAATGATGATATTTATTTCGTAAAGTAAGGTTTAATTTCGCTTTTTGAAAAACTGACCCCTGTATTTTATGAAAGTTTTCAAAATGGCCCATAAACTACTTATTTTTTGGAATTAACACTTTATTTTAAATTCGATTTCAACACGAACTTACCATTAAGTCTAATTGGAATTAATGAGTCTAAAATGGACCTAAAATTGAGTTTTTATCTTAAAATCCAACTTATGAATTATTTACATTTTGGTCCCTAAACCATGATTCGGTTAAATTTACTTTGATTTGAGCTTTTTTTAGCAAAAGAGGTATACAATGTTTCTACTTATATTAAACTTATATTTAAGTTTTGAATTTTTTTAGGTTCAAATCTTGTAAAATTACCAAAATGCCTTTTTGTTAAATCATTTATTTTCTAAAGTTTTTAAAAGTTTATTTTCTCGGGTGACTTTAGTTAATTGTTTCCCCTTTATATTTATGTTGGTTGTTTACTTTCATGTAATAAAATATGCTTGTTTTTTAATTTGTTTTAGGCCACAAATGGGTCATTTGTAGCATTCTATTGGATTTGTTTGTATCGTTTATTAGGTGTTACATTGACAGTTAAACTCTTTGGATTAGATTATAAAAATATTAGACTAAATTATAAAAATTAGAAATAAATAGAGGTTAATTTCGGATTAAATAAAAATTTTATGGACTAAAATGGACAAAAATAAAACCATATTAAAAATATTGGACTCAATTATAAAAAAAAGAAATTCATATAGGTCAATTTTGAATTAAATAAAAAAATTAGGGATTAAATTGAGAAAAAATAAAAATATATTAAAAATGCTCGATTAAATTACAAAAATTAGAAACAAATATGGGTCAATTTTAGATTAAATAAAAAAAATTAGGGACTAAATTGAATAAAAGTAATCAAATTAAAAATAGTGTATTAAATTATAAAAATTAAAAATAAATTATAATTTTCAAAGCTTGATTTTCTTTCCTCTCACTTTTTCATTGTACTAAACAATAATGAGGAAAAAAACTTATTTTCCTTCTAATTTTTCATTCTCTTAACTGAGCATACCGATGAATATATATATATATATATTCCATCCTTTCATTTTTCCATCAATTCAATTTTCCATCTTTCTAATTTTCTTTCCTCTCTAACAAGCAAAGCCTAAAGTAAACCAACCAATTTAATTGGGGTAAGATATTGAATTTATATTATCACTATTTTTTAATAGCACTATTATTATTATGTATATATATTCACACAAATGATTTATATATGCAGTATTGTAACTATTACTTATTTACTATATTGTTTTACATTAAATTATATGATATATATAGTTACTGTTTTCCAGATTATTGTTTTGGGTATTCGATATCTTTATATACAAACTTAGGAATTTTAAAGGGTATTTGATCATGGGTTTTGATATAGTTTATTCCTCTTGCCCAGAGGTAATTACTAGTCTCTTATTCGTAAGTGACTTTATCGCCTCCTCCTCCACCTGTGCAATTTGTACCTGATCTATCTACGAGAGTTTCTTTTTAGTATTTAATATTCGGATTAATATATAAAAATTATTCTCATAGACATCGATACAATTAAACCTCGTACTTTTGATCGTGGAAAACACATCATTCAGTAGGTTAGTTTTGTTTTGACTAAAGTGTGTTCTCTTCATGTATTACATATTTGATTTTGTGATAGTATTTTACACTTGAGTAATTTTATCTGTGTTGAGCTTTTACATGATGTTTTCTATGTATATTATTTTTCTTCAAATATTGAATAAAACTGTGATTTAAAATAAATGAGACAATGATTTATTATCGGGACTATATTGAGACTGTAAAAATGGTGACATCTTTTTACTATGTTATCATGAGTTAGAATTGTACAGAGGAAGTTCGGTGATTTTATACCACTTGTGTTGGTGACTATGTAGTGAGAGGTTTTGAGAAACCTACTCTTTTTGGTGACTATGCAGTATGAATGCATTGCATTGTGATTTCATGCAACTGTGTGTAAATATGCTTTGTGTCTTTAAAAGAATTTTGTGAAAATTGTTATGAAACTGAGTTTGCGATTGCCTTTACTTTAGAGACACATCGGGTCCAATAGCTCCCTCCCTCATAGTTTCATTTACAGATATCGTGGATTCTAGGCAATTTCGTATCCGTATAATCTCTTAATTTTATTCGTCTATTTTATCATTTAGTACAAACTTTATTGTTTATTTGCAGACTTTATTTATTATTTCCATTTCAATGGAACATTGATGTAATTTCGAATTTCGAATTTGGGACTTTGTAATTTTTAACATGCATTTTCAAACTTTAAATTTGGATGTTTTATATAAATTATGAGATTATTATTTTAACGTTCAGATTTTATAAATTATCGAGATACCTTATATTATTATCAAAAATGATTTATTTTACGTTATTTTAATATATTATAATTTGAATTAATTTCTTAAGGGTAAAATTTTCAATTGTGACTTTTTAAATTCGGACTTTTTTTCAGGGTCGAGTTTAAACCCTCAAAAACTTAATTTCTTTCACCTTTTTCTTCTTCAAAGATTATTTTTTTTTTCAAAATAAATCTTCAAAAGTCACAAAATTTCATCAATACTCTTAGATTTTTTTCCTTTCTGATCTTCATGCATTGCAGTTAAATTGGTCTAGGTCTAAAATATGTTTTTGCTCGTAGTCTTTTTTTTTTTTTTTGTAGCTTCATCATTTAGATCTATGATCGGCGTCCCAAAACTTCAAGACTCCACTTTAGCCAAATTTGAGAAACACTTTGCCTTCTATTTATTTTCTTATTTTCTCCCTTCGTTGCTTCTAATCTCTTTCGCTTATTGTAGGTATTGGCTTGGTTTGGGTATGGGTCACAAGCATGGTTCAAAGGGAAGTTTTGCCGTGAGGCACCCTTAGAGTGCGGTTAAAATGATGTGACCCTACATAAATTCTTACTCAGTTGGTAAGAATTTGTGTAATTACACAAACTCTTAAAATCTACACAAATTCTTACCCAAATAATAAGAATTTCGGTTATAATATAAGAATTTGTGTATCTAAGGTAAAATCTACAAAAATTCTTATCCAATTGATAAGAATTTTTGTAGTTACACAAATTCTTACCCAATTAATTCGGTTCTACCTACATTATTACTCAATTCTATATAAATTCTTACTAAAATAGTAAAAATTTGTGTAAAACTACATTTTAACTATACTTTAAGGTGCCGCACCTTAACATGTCTCATAGTTCAAATGACGTAAGAGAATAGTAGTGAAGTTTGACACTGGTTTTGAATGTTAAATTTGGGTTTAAGCTCGAGATAAGTTTAGTGAGAGCCGAAATGAAAATTTTGACTCAATGGCTCAAAAATTCCAAAACCCAAATGATGAAAACTCAAGCCCACTTGTGAGACCCAACCTATTTTGGGTGTTAAATAAACATAATAATATCATATTTTGATTTTTAAAACGATCTTTTCTTTCTTAAGCTTTTCTCTAAAGCTAGAGCACCATTAGAATTATCAAGGTAAGTTTTACTTTTTTTTTTCTTTTAAAGCTTTAAGAAATATATCCACCATTTCATTCTCATATTTGGATTGCACAAGGGTCACAATAGAAAGGTGAGGAATTTATGACGTTGTAAGGTCAAACAAATAAATTTTAAGTTCTTAGAATATGATAGAGACTTATTCATTCAAGAAATATTATTAGCATTTGAATAAGGTTCGTGTAGGGTGGGTAAAATTCGACTCAAAAAAATTAAATTATTCGACTCGACTCGAGGCGAAAAAGTTGACTCATTTTGACTCGACTCGTAATTTCATAAACTCGACTAAAAAATTTCAAATAAAGTTTGAGTTATGAAATGAAAATTCGAATAACTCAAAATTTTTAGTAATTAGTTGATCAATTTTTATATTCGAGTCGAGTTTGTCAATTCTGCATGATATATTATGTATATCACACGTGAAAATATGAAGAAATATATATGTATATTATATATGCACATAGAAAGCCGTTAAAATTGGAATCAATATGTGCACCGCCCAACCCTAAGTACATGCATATAGAAATATATGTGCACCGCTACGAATATGCATATAGAAATATATATGAAGAAATGTAAATGTACAATTAAATTTGCACAGAAACTCGAAAACTCGACTCGATTCGAAAAAATTTAAAATAAAGTTTGAATCGTAAAACAGGACTTGCAAACTCGAATAACTTGAAATTTTTTGACTCGACTCGATCGACGCCTAGCCCTAGGTTCATGGGGCCTTTGGCTTGGAGAGCAAGGAAGCATTTATATTATCTTTAAACTTATTATCAAAATTCATTTTATTGTTTGAATGATTTGGAATCATTTTCCATCGATTTTCGATAGTTTGAAAGAAGGGAGACTCATCTAAAGTTACGGAAAATGGGAAGGTAATGGAGGATTAGTCTATTTTTTCTTTTCATTTTATTTCTTTCTTTTCTTCTCCTTCCTCACATCCTTCTCTCAGTCCTCTGAACTTTTTTAAAAATTAGTCAGCGTGCCGTCTGTCATCAACCATCGTTTCAACCACGAGCACGAACAGACCCAAATCTTTTAGGTTTGATCTTTCTGACCTCGACGTCACTGCTCCAACCTCTATTTTTCATATAAATGTCGTCATCTCCATAGATCTAAGTTAGAACCTTTCAACTTCATGAGGCGCAATCTTTATCGTTCATCTTTGGATCGACTTAACATCACATTATGTCATTTTTCATATCACCAAGGATCTTCTCATGGTTGGGATTCTTGAATTGACGTTCTCATTGTCAGGAAACAAGGAGGTTTGACTGTATTCCCCTGTTTTCTTCTCTTTTTATTTTCTTTATGAACCAACACCACCCGTCTACTACAAGATGGTTTTATTTGTTGGAGGATTATTGGACGGACGAAGGTGCGACGTGTAACACCCCGATCCCGTCCCGGATCCGAAGTGTCACATTCGGGTCACCCAAAATTGACCCATAAAAAATTTTCATTTAAAACCACAAGTTGGCAATTTTCAAAACGATCCATTTTCATAAATTCCACATAAATAAAGAGATTAAAAGGGGTTTACAAAATATGTGTTCCAAATAAAATACAACGTTTGACCAAATAACAGTAAATCAAAATAAAATACAGACTCGACTATGGTAAGGTCCTATGAATATAATCAGTCCAAACTAAACATCAAGTACTGTACTCTAAAACTGGCTCGGTTCTAGGAAATCCTCCTCGATGTGCTCCTCCAAAAACAACTTGTCAACCTATGCACGGAAAAACCATAATTCCGCACGCTGAGCTAACAAAGCTCAGTGGTACATTTCTACTCTACCGCAATTTATGAATATTATAAAACAAGCATGCATGATAAATATAATTAAGAGTGCACAGAAAGGCTTCTCAACATCTAAGGATCATCTTTTAGCCTATCCTAGCTAGAGCTTACAACTGTCTCAAGATACCACTAAATGTAAGAAGACAACCAAGCCATACTAGGTTTACCATACTCGAGGCCACTTCGTTTATCGAGTTATGCCCCATACTCTGATCACATAGCCCATACTCGAGGTCACACAGCCTATCGAGTTACTCGAGTTCACACAGCCCGTCGAGTTACTTTCTCTACCCTGATCACATAGCCCAAGGGTAACTAGCCAACATCTATTATCCATACAACAACGTAATTAACATACATTCCCTAATGCCAACGAAGCCCTACTATTTTTCCCGTGCTCACACAGTCGTCGGGTTACCCGTGATCATATAGCTGTCGGGTAAGGATCATATCCGCATCACCATAGCCACAGATACGTCCTAGACATACTTGGATCACAATAGCCACAAGCAGTCTTTGCCTGAGGTTACATAGCCAATCCGGTTACTCGAGATCACATAGCCCTTCGAGTTACTCGAGCTCACACAGCCCCCGAGTTGTATTTCCATATCTTGATCACATAGCCCAAGGATAGGTTTCTAACCGCATCCAGATCACATAGCCCGAAGTACTCATCCTCTTATTTAAGTGCCCTTGCACTGACTCTAGGACATCCAGATTCCTAACCAAGACACAATATGTTAACACATGCTCCCCCGAGCATCAATATATCTCACTAAGAGATAAAAGGCATCCAGCCAACCATTACCAATGCCCCAAGGCATAACTCGTTTGTTACACTAATTAATATATATCTTCAGGATTCATTTAAGATTTTCTCGTTAGATTATCTTATTATTCATGGTAACCAGCCTATATGGGCGTCCCTTCAACACACAGTAAGGACCTCAATCTTCCACGTAGCATTAACCGATCCACCACGGATCTCTATGGACGATTAAACAAGCGATCCACTCAATAATTACCAAGTCATTAGCCATTTATTTCACACACGGGGTTTAACTCTACATTTCTCAGCTTTAGTATTCACTTTACACCTTAACAGATCCCTAGGGCCCTTTACCTCGAATTATAGAACCCCCAAACGCGAACTCAACTTTCTTGGGCAGATTGCCCAACGAGTATCGATACTCCAAGGTGAGTATCGGTACTGCCCTCTAGTATCGATACTCCCCTATGAGTACCGATACGCTAATTGGGTTCGAAAGAATTAGACCCCAAGCCATACCGATATGCTTCATGCCGTACCGGTATGCATCATCGGTACTAGGATTACCCCGTACCAATACTCCCACATATGTGTACCGGTATGCTAAGCCTCTCCCAGGTAATGCAACAATGCGTACCGATACGCCCCCTAGCGTACCGGTACGCTAAAGCGTTACTGGAATTCACATTACGTGAGGGGTACTGATACACGAAAAGGCATACCGGTACGCCCCTCACAAATCTTCTTTCTCAATACACAAGAGTACCGATATGTAGCTACCCCGTACCGGTACTCGAGCCCAGATTTTGAAACCTAGAGCTCAGGATTTCCTCAATCCCACCCTTAACCTCCATGGTTAAGTCCCAACTCGATCCTACAAGTTATTTAGAGTATAATAGGTGGTTTTCTACCAATTTTATCCATTAATAACACACAATACATGATTTGCCATTAAAGGGGATTTAAGCTCCTAAAACTACAACTATGCAACCCAAACTATAAACCACACAAAGCAATCATCTTATGAGGCTCATGAAATGTAGAAGTCAGAGATGTACTGACCTTAAGCAAGCAAAACTCGAAATGAAGCTCCCACCAAGCTCTTACCACCTCCCTTCTTGATCCAAGCTTCCAAACTCAACCTCCACCAATTCCAAAGATGCTTAGCTTGAAATGGAGATCCTTTGATGCTGATAAACTCTTCCTTGATGACCAATCCAAGATTCACACTCCACCTCAACAAGTTTTCTCCTTTAACTTTGAGTTGGATGGGTGTTCTTGAAGAGTGAAAGATGAGAATGTTGGGAAACAATGGGTGACCTCACCCCTCTATTCCCCCTGCAGAAAAAAATTAAACAAGGCAATCAGCCTTTGTCTCCCTTGAGGGGGATATTACCCATTTACCCTTCATTAAACTTCTCATATCCATGCACAAGCCCAACACTCAAGCCCAACAACATATGGAGGCTCACTAGACTCTCATGAAGCCCAACACCTCAACCCAACAAGGTTCAAACATTCGACTCGACGTGTCAGTCCAAGAACCGAGTCAATGCCCATTGTTGACTTGAAAATCTGGGTCATAACATGACACTCGTTGTTACTAGTGTTGTCGAGGATGGGACCACGACGAACAAGCTTCAAACAAATCACTATTTGTTTAATACAATCAAGCAAAAGACATCGGTTTAAATTTAAATTTAAATTTTATGTTTTATTTTGTTACTTTAATGAAACCCTTGTATCGAGTATATAAAAATCCTATCAAATTATAATCAATAAAGCAGCTTGGCCTAGTGGTGTTGACGTGAGTCATTCTCCTTAAATACTGTTGTTATGACGTTACTGTTAATATCCATGTGCACATGTCACTTTGGCAGAATGGTTCACTACATCAAAAAGATTTTTAGTGGCATTTTTAGCACCGTAAAAACCCTTCTAGCGCTAAAAATGTCGCAAAAAGTGCCGCTAAAAGCAGCGCCATAAATATTAACGGTGTTTGTACAAGAGAAACGCCACAAAAATCATATTCTATAGCGGCGTTTAATTTTCAAAATATCACTAATACCTTCTCTTTAGCGGCGTTTAGGTCGTGATTTTGAATTAAAGATTGTGTTCTATAGCGACATTTTGAATTAAAAATGTCGCTATTGGCTTTTCTTTAGCAACGTTGGATTTACAAACGCCGCAAAATGTCTTGATTTTCAGTGACATTTTGTAGGTAAACACCGCTATCTGATTTGAGTTTTAGCGGTGTTTTCTCCTCAAATGCCTCTAACCTTACTGCCTTTGTCAAGCAATAATTTTAAATATGTACTACCCAAATTTAACCTGTAATATTATCCAATAACAACAAAATTGAAAAATAATTACATAAATTAAGTAGAAATACTTAACAAAAAAATAAATCCAAGTCTAGAACATTAAAGTGAAATGTAGTTCAACATTTGAGTGAAATATAGTTTAATATTGTTCAGTAGAATAAACAAAACATGAACGGACCTAAAAAAATCAACTAAGGTGACAGATTCTATGGTTGGTTCTGCTTTAACATCGCCATCATTTCTTGAAATTGATTTTGGAGATTCTACTAAGTTGCTTCTCTCTTTTCTTCTCTCTCTGCTTCTCGCATTTCTCTCGCTTATTGAGTTAACTATTGTTTTAAATGATTAATTTCTGCCCGGGAAGACTAGTTTTGTGATGGCATGTACTGAGACGAGTTAGATCCAAAATATTTTGTTGGGGTTACGAATGATCCTTGGCAGTGAACCCGACTATATCTTTTAGGGCCCAAAACTTCAGCAATAACTTGATTTTCGATCTCATTCACTTTAGCAGAACCATTAGTTAAAGCCGTAGCTTCATACTCTGTCATTTGCCCCCCTCAATTTCTCCTGATAATCAATTAAGAATTTATAATGAATTCAAACATTATTTAAAATAAAAATGTTATACTATTGATATAAATATAACATAATCCAAATTTTTCGTCCAATAAATATACCATAATTTCTACAGATTCATGAGTTATAAGAGAGCTATCATTTATTTATGTGTGTAATGTCGAAGAGCTTTATCCGTCCAACGCTAGTGCCTGTCGTAACTTGCTACAACGTATAATAGAAATTAATACTTACGAAAAAGTAATACGTTAAAAAATTCAATAATTAAAAAATAATACCTCGTCATTAGCTATACGAGCAAAGCTCTTTGACCCGACTGTGTGAGTAAACTTCTGTTGATGTCTACTAGCAACTCCAATGTGCTCTCGATCCTACAATTTAAAATTTGCATTACGTATAAAGCCAATATTATAATGACATAATATTATTTTTCAAAGTGCATCAATCATACCTCTTATTTCGTTGAACTCCAAAACTTGACTGCATCTTTCCACTGATACTGGAGTATTTTTGGTGGGACATTTTGCAGCTTCTCTTGAAGGCTGAGATTATTCTTGAAATATGTCATTTTCAAAAAACTCTTATGGTCTCTTTATATTTCTCCTAACGCATGCTGATAAGTGTTCAAAAGTACATTTTTATTACCGTTTTTACTCATATTATTGTTAGACTTAGGCTCATATTAGTTGCATAATTAGTCATTCATGCATTAATTCATGTTTCTTTCCATCGTTGAGCTTGATTACATAACTTAGTGATTTTTGTGGAAAAAGATGCTGCTTTGGTGTGTGTGCAGAATCACTTGCCTAAACAAGGCTAGAACCAGTTGCCAGGGCAGTGCATGAAGGAGATGCCGACATAGTTGCTAGGGCAATGCATGAAGGAGATGCCGAGCTAGTTGCCAAGGCAATTTTTGACAAAGAATAAGGTGATATGGTAGTCGAAATTGATGACTAGATAAGCCCAAGATGACGTGGAGCAAAGTTAAATCCCAAAGGAGTTTGATTTCCATGAATAGGTTAAAGAGAAATTAAATCCCAAGAAGATAAGAGAAGTTCTAGAAGGAATTTAAATATAATAAAGAATTATATTCTTTAAAGATGATTTAATTCCAACTTAACTTCCTCCTCAAGAAGGATTTTGACCTAGCCATCTCCTATTTAAAGGACCAAGCCGTCAAAGATCAAGAGGGAGAGAAGAGAGGATTTTCGACACTCCAAAGGGGCAAGGAGAGGAGATTTCGACAAGAGTGCAAGGGGGAGAGAAGAGAGAATTTTCGACAAGCTTCAAGGGGAGATCTCGACAAGAAGGCTTCATCCATCCTTCATCTTTTTCTTTCTTGTTCAATTAGGTTCATGCTAGGAATTCTTTATCTTGTGTTTCTTTGGAACCTAGCCATGAACTAAATCTATTTGGCTAAGGTTATTGTGTCTTGTGGTTGTGAGAAACAATTGGATTTTGTTTAGGTAATAAGAGTTTGCACTTTTCTATTCAAGGTTTATTCATTCTTGGTTCTTATTCTTGTTTGCGAGTGAATTGGGAGAGGATCTCGTAACTTCATCTATTTATCTAATATCGGGAGAGTTAGATTCAAGAAACGAATGAATATGATCTTTATTCAATCTATTGATGGTGAAGATTAATCCGGCTTAGGAATAAGTTAAGGATTTCAACGGCTAAAAAGAGCACAAGATTGGTTGTTGTTCACCCTTGATTCATGCAGGGATGTATTATCAAGGCATGCACATGTAGATAGAGTTTCGACTTAGGGATAAGAAGAAACCATTGAAGAACGCTCTTCCGAACCTTGAAGGTTGCTGCCCAGATGCCCAAGTAGTTGCCCAACTAGTCACCCAGGCAACCATCGATTAGTTGCCAAGGCAACCCCGTTGTGCAAGTTGCTACGGCAACTGAGTTGCCCTTGCACTCTTTTACCAAGACGATCCAATCGGCTATCACACCTCAACTCACGATAACCTGGCCTATCTCTCTCAGTTGATCTCATCTATTCTTTTACTTTATTGCTTTCTAGTTTAGTTATTAGTTAAACTCCTATAATCTTCTATTTGTGTTTTTACTTTTTATAGTGCAAGAGACTAGATTCTTGAAGTGGCACCAATCCCTGTGGAGATGATATCTTTTATACTATAACTTGCGACGTGTATACTTGCACAATTGCGTAGCACTTATTACGCGCAACACATGCTTCACATAATCGTCTAAGAACTCTAAAGAAAATTTCTCTTACAAATTACACAATCAAAGTAAATATAAATTACTATTGAATTGTAATGGATTATCTATTACAATGACATTATTACCTTAACAAGATCCACAACCTAGTTTTTGTTACTATTCGGCATCTGACGCCATGGCTTATAATTGATCGACAAAAGTGTAGAATTGCTTGTAACAATGCTTAAGTAACTGGCTAGACCACCTACTTCTGCTCCAATAGGTTGGCTGACGTCGTTTCTTGAAACTTTCATGTGTTCCCCAATAGGAAGTTTGTATAATTCCGTCAATGTCATGCGCCCTCTAGTCTTGCGCCTTCAATTATTTTCAGCTATATAAGAAATAATTTAGTAAAATTTTCAAAATCAAGTCAATAATAAAAAATAGCTACCATTTAAATAAAGTGTTAAACATTAACTTTAATTTCTACATTTTCAATTGTTTATGAAACTTGTGAAGATCCAACACCTGACAATTCCTCATTATTTGTTACTTCCTCTACTCGAGAAACTTAAACAATCCACAGATCACTTAATTTCTGTAACACCCTCGACCCGGATGTCACATTTGGGCCTCAAACTTGAAACCCAACCATCAATGTTCCCAACGTAGTTTAGCCCAACCCATAATAAGCTTCCAAAACCCATTTTATTTCAATCCAAATAAATACAAGTAAAGTTTGAAATGTATATAGTGGAGCTCCTTTTAAAAAATACATTATAAAACTTTTGACTCGATCATTTGAAAATCCAAATACAATTTACAATATACAATAGGTTCCTACGAATATGTAGCCCAAGGATCTAAATACTGTACTCTGAAGAGACGAAGCGCTGGAATCCTTCCTTGATGGTGCTCCTCAAAGAACGAGCCAAACCTACTAACCTACGAACGGAAACAACGATTTCAAACGCTGAGCTAACAAAGCTCAAAGGATACACCGCCACTTAACCATGCTTCATGCAAATCATAAATAAGAACAATGCTACAGATATGCTATCATGGTAAGATAACAAGGGCGCTACAACTAGCCACCTAAACACATGCAAACATCATAACAATCATCAATCATGGCATACAAGGCCCAACCAAGCCCGGGATCTCTTCAGATCACCAAGTCAACATAACATCAACAATCAATAACACAACTCTAAAGTGAGGCTGGGTTACAAAGCATCAGTACATACACTCTGGGTGAGGCCGGGTCACGTAGCATCGGATCATACACCCTTGCTCGGAATCATCCCTCGAGCATCAACTCTCTGGGTGAGGTTGGGTTACCTAGCATCGGAACATACACCCTGGGTAAGGTCGGGTCACGTAGCATCGGAACATACACCCATACTCGGAATGCTCCCTCAAGTATCTTTAAATGAGGCTCGGGTTACATAGCATCGGTAACCTCCATTCGGCATCTCAAACCGTGATGTTGTAACACTCTTCACTGGGCATCCGGATCACATCAATCAAGTGCCCACATGGCATGACACATCAACGTATAAACCAACCAATGCCTATCAGGCATACAAGCAACGTGATCCCAAAGATCCCCTAATGTTTCTAAGCGACAACACATCAATATTTTACATTATTGAGTTGCTAGTACATTATGGAGAAGTATTCAATTAATCCTTTATTGACTCGTTAGCCCACACCGTTTTATTACCCAAGGTAACTCCTCAATTATTTACCAAGTTATTAGCCATTTATTTAACATATGGGCTTAAAACCCAGTTCCTCAGTTTTAATATTCATTTTATACCTTAAAAGACCCCCAAGGCCCTTTGTCTCGAATTATGGAACCCCTGAACGCAAACATGAATTTCTTGGACAGATTACCCAGCGAGTACCGGTACTCCTATGTGGGTACCGGTACTCATCTATAGGTATCAATACTCCCCTATGGGTACCGATACTCAATTTAGGTTCAAAAAAAGTTGAATAGCTCGTACCGATACGCTCTACCGCGTATCGGTACCCTAGTACCGGTACGCTTACCCTCGTACCGATCCCAACCTCAATGGAACAGTGGTACCGATACGCCCCCTTGCGTACCGGTACGCCAACTAGCTACCGAAATTTCAAACACAACATGGGTACCGATATGTATGAAGTCGTACTGGTACGCCCTGCATAAAAATTGATCCTTTTCTAGGGAGCAGTATCGGTACGCTTACCCCCGTACCGGTACTCGAACCTAGAACTCCGAGTTTAAAGTTCAAAAATCTCATCTTTAAACCCCAATTCAAATTAGTAAACCTCCAAATTCAGCCTACAATTTATAAAAGGTGTTTATAGTCATTTTCTACCAATTTTAAGCCTTATAAACATCAAATCTTGAAATCACCATTAAAGAGCAACCAAGGTTTCATCTCAACCAAAACACCATAAACATGCAACAATGTCTATTTTCATGATTTCCAGGAAACTATAGGAGTTAGTAGTGTACTAACCTTGGATTAAAGTTGATGAAGAAGCCTTCAAGAACCCATTCAAGTTCTTCATACTTCAACCCAGTAAAACATCTTCCCTTACCATTCCAAATGAATCTTTCATTGGATAAAAGATCTTAAGACACTGAACAAACTTCCCTTTTTGCCCCAAACGAGATTCTTACTCAAACTCTCAAAGATTTGACCTTGAACTTTGGGTTCTTGGTAAGGAAATAAGAGTAGAAGGGGAAGGGGGACAAGAAGACCAAGATGATCTCATAAGGTCCACTTTTCTGTAGAGAAAAATTAAACACCACCAGCCTTTTTGTCATTCATTATGAAATTTCCATATTACCCCTCACAATTCTCATCCTAAACCAAGCCCAATTCCAACTAAGCAAGCCCAAAAACAAAGGCAAGCCCAAAAAGGCTCCCGAAAGCCCAACACTCGGCCCAAAGACGAGGCCCATGCCTCGGGTTAACTTTATTCTCGAAATCTAAAATCTGGGTCGTTACAACTCTCCCCTCCTTAAAGAAATTTTGTCCTCGAAATTTAATAAAAGGAAGGAGATGCAACAGCTGATGATCCAAACATCCTCTCGACCACACATGCCACACGGCCCTTGGTTTTCTCCACAATACTTTTATATCCAACACTTTTAACATAAATTCTCAACTCTACCCAAGACTCTCCAACGATTCATTCCCAACATCTAGAGCTAACTCATAATGAGCCTAAGAGCAAAACGAAAGCAAATGACCACAACAGTACTATCAGACATCACTCCACCGAACTCACACCAAAAGGTATTACATCACGAATATCAACATCTTTACTATTTGCCGCACTTCCAACTTTGAAACTCAACCCTCTTCCGCGTTCGAAACGCGACACTTCTTTAAAGGTACATTACCGGGCACTTCTTCAACTATTGAAAACATCATGATTCACGTGTCCAAGAACTGGCAAACTCTATCAATCAAGTTCTACCGCTAAACTATCCGAAAATTAACACCTTCTCCCCCGACTTGGTCAACTAAGACGAAGCTCAACACTTGATTTACTTGAACCTACTACTACAAAAACAGATACGAATCCATGTTCACCGATTCTACCAACCGAGCCACTTTGGTTCCAAAAGGAAACTGCTACCACAAACAAGCTCTACTAGGGATCGAACCCACCAACTATCCTCAAAGGTCCGAACATCATCTTCCAAACCAACCATCTAATTCTTACTAACGATTGTGCCAAAACTTTAACAAGCCCTCAAAATTTTCAAAGAGGTTCTTACGATAAAATCCATTATAATATGAGGATCTAATTCTACTCCACCATAGCCAAAAGCTCACCTTTCAACTAAGCTATTCAGAGAAACTTCTCACTGATTACCATGCAGGGAACAATCCACCTTATACCCGATAAAGCAACCCTTAAAACATCAAATTTGAGTTTATAACAGCACCCACGTGAGCCCAACCATTGCATTAAACCCAATATTTATCACAATTTCC
Organism: Hibiscus mutabilis; assembly: GCA_019671005.1. Taxonomy (NCBI): domain Eukaryota; kingdom Viridiplantae; phylum Streptophyta; class Magnoliopsida; order Malvales; family Malvaceae; genus Hibiscus; species Hibiscus mutabilis. Next base: position 32,743,673 of record CM033733.1, on the reverse strand, counting down.
CTAAAACCTTTGATTTACAAGTCCAACCTCAGAACGACCTTACAGAAACTCAAAACTCTTCAACATTAACAAGATTATCAACCCTGGGGAATAGGCAACGATCCCCAATCGTTATACATCGGCCCACAACAACCAACGCCTCTATGCTTTGTCATACCCACACACGTACATCCCAAGGTAAACCATTTGGCGACATCGCCCGCACCCCTTCCTCTACTAAGGAGTAATCACACAAGAGGTTCGGTAGATGTCAGACCACAAGGTGATGAACACTTAATACCAAACTCAACACATCCCTTATCATGGGCACTACTCCACGACCAAGAGGTTGTCCCATTCGACCCTCGAAGAGCACCTCGATAACCATTTGCACATCCATCGCTCTAAACTGTAGGCTCTCACCCTTGAATCAACTACGCGAACTAAGAACGTCTTGCAACCTACAGGGTCCTCTTAACTAGCATCACATGGGTACAACACATAAGCTGAAGAGATAGGATTTATTCACACACAATACCGATAAAATGGTTCATTCTAAACCCCAACTTAAGTTCTTGCTTGGAAACCAAGGTACCCCTCGCACTCACGTGACCATCCCGTACCAAGGGTAAATCTAACAAGTCTATAGGGACTGCTACTCTAAACCATACACACCACCCATGGTGGAACCTTTACTTACCAACACTTACCAATCCATTAATTTACCAAACCAATATCAACCTCGAGGAAACTTATCACAGAACCCGCTCGATAAAAACCTCTGGCAAGGTAAGAACAAGAAATCAAACAGCCATTAAGAAACTGAAAACCACAATGGGACCCAATCGTTTAACACACCCTCAGTAACAAGTTTGTCATTTCTGGCATGAATAACATATTGTCTAACAAAAGCTCGTGCGATGACTCTAACTGTAGATTTCACCTGACTTTTACCCTGATACTTCGACAATGACCCAACACCGCTTTTTGAAGAACCTTTACTATGCCCAGAAGAAGTCGACCTCAAAAACTAAATCGGTAGATGCTCATCCACGATTGGGCAATCCTTTGCCATGTAACCCGATGTCTGGCACTCATAACAAATTCCCCAAGCAAGAAACATACCTCAAGGTGATGTCAACCACAAGGCTCACGAACTGGTAGGAAAGACGCTAGGGCCAAACCCTCAACACTCTCTGTTATGATAGAAGTCGAGAAGCTTCTCACAAACTCTCAATTTAGATTTCTGACCAACCCTCTGTAGCTGATCTATAACAACTCTCTTTGATCTCCGCTCGGCACGAAACCTCTCAACAAAATCTGAAAAGAATCTCATGATGTCTTGGGCCCCCACAACGCAGCCTATGGAATCCTTAAACTGACTCGATGTTAACCCTAAAGTTATTTGAGTACCTTCCCACAATCATCTAACCCTAAAAATATCCCAAGTAAACCCGCTGTTACACGTATCTATAGGTGGTTCTCTAATCCAAGTCTAAACCTTATACACCATTACTCTTCGGTAGAAACTAACTTTAAGGTATAACGGCTCAATCGTAGAAAATCTTGTTTATACTCAAACAATGTCTTAACACTCTGAACCAAATGCCAGAACCGGTCGCTTATCTCACCCAAGCAAACCTCATTGACGTACCTCTCTTTGGACTCAAACCAGAAGATACATGATAAGTGTTCAAAAGTACTATTTTTATTACCCTTTTTACTCTTATTATTGTTAGACTTAAGCTCATATTAGTTGCATAATTAGTCATTCATGCATTAATTCATGTTTCTTTCCACCGTTGAGCTTGATTACATAACTTGGTGATTTTTGTGGAAAAAGATGTTGCTCTGGTGTGTTTTTGTGTGTGTGCAGAATCACTTGCCTAAACAAGGCTAGAACCAGTTGCCAGGGAAGTGCACGAAGGAGATGCCGAGCTAGTTGCCAGGGCAATGCTTGAAGGAGATACCGAGCTAGTTGCCAAGGCAATTTTTGACAAAGAATAAGATGATATGGTAGTCGAAATTGATGACTAGAAAAGCCCAAGATGACATGGAGCAAAGTTAAATTCCAAAGGAGTTTGATTTCCATGAAGAGGTTAAAGAGAAATTAAATCCTAAAAAGATAGGAGAAGTTCTAGAAGGAATTTAAGTATAATAAAGAATTATATTCTTTAAAGATAATTTAATTCCAACTTATCTTCCTCCTCAAGAAGGATTTTGACCTAGCCGTCTCCTATTTAAAGGACCAAGCCGTCAAAGAGAGGTGAGCAAGAAGATAAGAGAGAAATTTCAACAAACTCCAAAGGGCAAGAAGTGAGAGATTTCGACAAGGGAGAAAGCTTGGAGGGAGTGCTCGATTGAGAGGTTTTCCAAAGAAGGCTGATCAATTTCTTCTTCTTCTTCTTTGCTTCCATTAGATTCAGCTTTGGGGATTATTCTTTGTATATCTTTTGAACCTAACCATGAACTAACTTGCTTGGTTGGGGTTATTATGTTTTGTTGTTGTGATAAGCAATTGGATTTTGTTTAGGATTTTGAGTTGCAATTCAATTCTCAATGTTTGTTCATTCTTGGTTCTCAATCTTGTTTGCGAGTGAATTGGGAGAGGATCTCGTAACTTCATCTATTTATCTAATATCGGGAGAGTTAGATTCAAGAAACGAATGAGCATGGTCTTTATTCAATCAATTGATGGTGAAGACTAATCCGGTTTAGGAATAAGTTTAGGATTTCAACGGCTAAGAGGAGCGCAAGATTGGTTGTTGTTCACCCTTGATTCATACAGTGTATTATCAAGGCATGCACAAATAGCTAGAGTTTCGACTTAGGGATAAGAAGAAACCATTGAAGAACGCTTCACCGAACTTTGGAAGTGAATGCTCAATTGCATAGGCAATCGACCCATCCCTAATTGCCCAGGCAATCACGAGAGCATTGCCCAGGCAATCTGATCAGACAACGAGGGGGAATTGCCCTGGCAACTGACCAGGCAACACGCCGGAATTGCCCTGGCAATCAACCAGGCAATTGCAACCAAATTGCCCTGGCAATCGACTAGGCAATCATAACAGAATTGCCCTGTCAATCCGGCTGCTACTCAATCACCAAGACGATCCAATCGGCTATCACACCTCAACTCACGATAACCTGGCCTATTCTCTCTTTTGCTTTCATCTATTCTTTTAGTTTATTGCTTTTACTTTACTCGTTAAAATCAACTCATACTATCAATTGTGTTTTTACTTTTACAGTGTGATAACTAAAGCAAAGTGCCCCAAACCAATTCCTGTGGAGACGATACTCGATACTGGTATCACTTTATTACTTGCGACGTGAATACTTGCACAATTGCGTAGCACTTAATACACGCAACAAGTTTTTGGCGCCGCTGCCGGGGATTGGCAATTGGTGTTAGTTGGTTTTGTTATTGCATTTTTTCTCTTAGTTTTACTAACTTTTCTTTTTGTTTTTTTATCAAAAAAAAATTTAGGTGCGCTACAAGTTAAGGGACATCAACATGTCGGGAAATAAAAGCCGATCTATTCGAGAGTTGATGTTGGAAGATATGAATCAATCCAATCAAGAGTTTCTTACACCCTTTGATGATTACCTATACCAACCGAAAAAAGCCCAAAGAGCCCATACCGTGGGAAAATCTTGTGCTATGTGTGGAGAACATCATGTGTTTGAAAATTGCCCTCACATTTTCGGTGCATATGACTACATAGAGGACCATAGAGAGAACCAACAACAAAATTCTTCATGGTATGGTCAAAAAGCTCAAAATTGTTTTTACCATAACAATTTTGCCGCAGCAACAGATATGCCATGGCAATGTAGTCCTTTTCAAGAGCATTCCAATTCCTTGGAGGAAACATTGCTAGCTTCCTTGGCTAGACTTGATGGATCAATTGAAGAGATTCGAGAGCTATAAAAGTCCATGGATACGAGGATAGCTCAGTGGGATGCAACCTTAGGGGATTCAGAAGATCAATTGAGGAGATCCGTATATGTCATGGATAACATGCCCAATAATCCATTTCGGGGGATACTGACGTCTCAAGGCAAGAGGATAAGGAGCAATGCAAAGAAATCTCTCTGATGTGTGAGGAACAACTAGAACCTCCAAGTCAAGAGGATGCCAATGAGAGAGGCTGCCCAACACATGATGAGCCTGAGCAACAAATTACCTCGGTAATGATTGAGGAGCCTGAACAGAGCAATGCCGCGAAAACACTCAATGAAGCTGAGAACAAAAATACTACAGCAAATTCTGAGGAGCCTGATGCCAGAAGGTTACAACATTGATGTTGAAACAGGAATTCGTAGATTTCTCTCATCTACAGTTGCCACGGCAATTACACGATCACCTGCAAGATCAACGAGATGATAATACTTTGCCAATGGAATATGAGAAGGTAATGGTTGAACCTTTTGAATTCTTTAAAAACTTACCTCATCCATTGTAGATATGTCTTGAGGAATCGATGTTGGTAGATTTGAAGCCACCGAAATCTCTACTGATGGAGATGTTTGAGAGGCCAAAAGAAAAAGGTGTTTGGATTCGTAATGCTTTTCAGAAAATTGGTTCTTCCCTTAACTTATAGCAAATTTTGGCAATTGATTGCCACGTCAATTGGCTAGAGCAGCAATTGCGACAACAACGAAGGCTACATCCAACCATGATGGAGCCTGACAAGAATGAGGTAATTAAATGGTTGGATGTTGATATAATTTTTCCTAATAATATATCCATGCCTTCAGGAACAGTAGAAAGGTGGAAGATGTGCATGGACTACAAGGGAACACAAAAGAAAGACACCTCCACCATGGTAACGCAAAAGGGAGTAGTGGCAAGCACATTGGCCAAACTCTTTTTGGGCAATATTGTCACCCGATGGAGGGTGCGGATGAACTATAAGAAGTTTCGGAAACGACTCTCCTCAAGTTTTCTCAGATATGAAGTAACATTAGAAGATGCATGATGGCACTCTTTTCAGACATGGTCGAAGACTTCCTTGAGATCTTCATGGATGATTTTTCCATTTTTTGTAATGACTTCGACAGTTGCCTCGGCAATTTAGAGAAGGTGTTGGCAAGATGTGAAGAAACCGATTTAGTCCTTAATTGGGAGAAGTGCCATTTTATGGTAGATGAAGGAATGGTACTCGACCACAAGATTTCATCCAAGGGAATTAAAGTAGACAAAGCCAAGGTGGACGTGATCGAGAGATTACCCCCACCAAGTTCGGTTAAAGGAATTCAAAGCTTTCCTGGACATGCAGGTTTTTACATGAGGTTCATTCATAATTTTCTAAAATTACTAAACCCTTGTGCAATTTGCTTGAATAGGATAAAGTCTTCAATTTTGATGATTCTTGCACCCAAGCATTCGAAACCCTAAAGGAAAAGCTTGCCTTGATACCCATTGTCGTTCCACCAGATTGGATGCTACCTTTTGAGTTCATGTGTGATGCAAGTGATTTCGCAGTAGGAGCAGTCCTAGGCCAACGCACAGGTAAGACCTTTCATGTGATATACTACGCTAGTAAAACTCTTAATAGCGCTCAAGTGAATTACACAACAACGGAGAAAGAGTTACTAGCCGTAGTTTTCGCATTTGACATGTTCTGATCCTATTTGATTGGTACAAAGGTAATTGTCCATATGGACCATTCGACAATTAAGTATCTATTTGCTAAAGAGGATGCCAAACCTCATTTGATTCGTTGGATATTACTTTTATAAGAGTTTGATATTAAAATTAAGGACAGAAAAGGAACAGAAAATCAAATGGCCGATCACTTATCACGCTTAGAACGCAATAGGGAGGAGGAGGCAGATGTAGAGATATGCGATGCATTCCCGGATGAGCAACTGTTAGTTGCCTCAGCAACCATGGATGTGCATGCCTCAGCAACCCCTGACGCCTCGGCAACCCTCAACGCGCATGCCGCGACAACTCTAGGCGCGCACGCCTCGGCAACCATGGAAGCAATTGCCACGGCAACACATACCTCAGCAATACCCTGGTACGCGGATTTAGTTAATTTCCTTGTTTGTGGTATTTTACCTTATGGCCTTACTCACCAAGGGAAGAAGCGGTTTCGCCATGATGCTAAGCATTACTTTTGGGATGAGCCTCTTTTGTTTAAACAATGTGTAGGTCAAGTTATACGCCGATGTGCCCCTGAAGAAGAGCAGCAGAATGTACTCTGACAATGACATTTTTCACCCTATGAAGGACATTTTGGAGGAACTCGTACCACGGCCAAAGTTTTGCAATCCGGTTTGTATTGGCCAACACTGTACAAAGATGCCCAAGAGTTTTACAAGCAATGTGATCGTTGCCAGAGGACAAGCAATATCTCTAGATGACATGAGATGCCGCTCCAAAACATCATCAAGGTGGAATTTTTCGATGTATGAGGGATCGATTTTATGGGACTTTTCCCATCTTCATTCGGCAACCTCTAAATTCTACTTGCCATTGACTACGTGTCTAAATGGGTTGAGGCAGCTACAGTTCCCAACAACGATTCGAAGACCGTGCAACGATTCTTGCAGAAAAAATATTTACACGGTTTGGGATACCGAGAGCAATTATCAGTAATGAAGGCAAGCATTTTGACAACAGACTTATTGCCAAGATGTTGTAACGCTTCGGTATATCGCACAAGATTGCCATGGCATATCACCTACAAACCAATGGGCAAGCAGAAATTTCCAACCGGGAATTGAAGGGTATACTCGAGAAAGTTGTAAATCCCTCTAGGAAGGATTGGTCAGTAAGACTAGATGACGCACTTTGGGCATATCGCACTGCATTCAAAACACCCCTAGGTATGTCCCCCTTCTGACTTGTCTATGGTAAAACATGCCATCTACCGGTGGAAATCGAACATAAGGCATATTGGGCAATCAAGACCGTGAATATGGACTGGGAAAGTGCCGAACAAAAGCGTTTGTTGGACCTCAATAAGATAGAAGAATTTCATGCACTCTCCTATAAAAATGATCGAATCTATAAGGAGAAAACAAAGCAATGGCACGGCAAGAAACTATTGCCGCGACAATTCATGCCAGGGCAACTAGTTTTCTTATTCAATTCTCGGCTGAAACTTTTCCCGGGAAAACTAAAATCAAGATGGTCGGGATCATTCGAAGTTGTCAAACCATTCTCTCATGGTGCCGTGATAATCAAGTCCATTACCGACGAACATGAATTCAAAGTTAATGGACAAAGATTGAAGCACTACAACGGTGCCCATGTAGAACTTAACAAAGAAGTTGACACCTTAGGAGATGCAGAAGCATGCTCTCCTTTCGATATTTTCTTTTTCTTTTTCTTTTTATTTTTTTTCGAACTATTTTTTTCTATTATTTTCGGTTATTTTTTTCTCTTTATTTATTTTTGGAATTTTTAGGAGATATTTTATTTTTCTTCATTATCTTTAGTTTCCAGGTTTTCTTTGTTTTTTTTCTTTTCCACAACAAGACTCACAACCACATGCTAAGAAAATTCACTGCCGACTACTTGCCACAACAACCACAACAGAGATTGCCCAGGCAACAACAATGGCGTCGGCAACTTCTGATGCCCAAACATAGATCAAATCAAAGCAATGCTATTCACGCGGCACCAACCACAAGCATTCAACCACTGACCGGAAAATGAATCAAGCAAACGGCACAAATGAAACTTATCACTCGAGGTGACGACCTCTCCGACTAACTCATTTCATTTAGTTTCTTTTAAATTTTGTTTCACTTTTACATGCATTGAGGACAATGCTTCTCTCGAGTTTGAGGGAGGGGTGTTGGTTTCTAGTTAGCTTCATGTTTAGTTGCATTCATCTTTAGCAATCACATATAGGTTGCATATATTACTTGCCATGCCTTTAATTGGATTTAATTGCTTAAGACTTGTTGACTATCCAATGATGAATTTTTGCCACTGCACTTAATTGAAAGAACCTTTAATTTTAAGATTGCATGAAAAGAACTTAGAATTTTACTATGATGCTGAATTTTTTTACACGGTTGTGGCTTGTTGATTGAAAGAAACTTAGTGAACTTAGGTTGCTTAAAATTTGGGTAAATTTAAAATTGAAAATTAAAAGTTAAATCCTTGCTAGAGGTGCCCGAAACTGGCTCTAGTAGTAAATGCACTTTCTTGCTAGAGGTGCCCGAAACTGGCTCTAGTAGTTAATGCACATTAAAGAATTGCTAGAGGTACCCGAAATTGGCTCTAGTTGACTAAAATAAAATGAGAAATTGCTTACTTTGCTAGAGGTGCCCGAAAATTGGCTTTAGTGAAAATAAAAATAAATGCCCCGATAATTAACTTGATAAAAGCCTATTGTTCACATAGAATCTTGAAAATCAACTTGTACACAACTACGCACACACATTGTCACGAGCATTATAGTTTGGTTCTAGGTAATTTTTGTGCTATCCGAAAAATTAAAAGGTAATCATACTTTGTGCCACGGTTCCGAGGTTTGAATTCAAGTTCGAAGCATGTCTTTGATGATTAAAGTCTTGGCAGGTAATTGTTAGTTTGCATTGCTTGAGGACAAACAATAGTTCGAGTTTGGGGGTGTGATAAGTGTTCAAAAGTACTATTTTTATTACCCTTTTTACTCATATTATTGTTAGACTTAAGCTCATATTAGTTGCATAATTAGTCATTCATGCATTAATTCATGTTTCTTTCCACCGTTGAGCTTGATTACATAACTTGGCGATTTTTGTGGAAAAAGATGCTGCTTTGGCGTGTTTTTGTGTGTGTGCAGAATCACTTGCCTAAACAAGGCTAGAACTAGTTGCCAGGGCAGTGCATGAAGGAGATGCCGAGCTAGTTGCCAGGGCAATGCTTGAAAGAAATGCCGAGCTAGTTGCCAAGGCAATTTTCGACAAAGAATAAGATGATATGGTAGTCGAAATTGATGACTAGATAAGCCCAAGATGACGTGGAGCAAAGTTAAATTCCAAAGGAGTTTGATTTCCATGAAGAGGTTAAAGAGAAATTAAATCCCAAGAAGATAGGAGAAGTTCTAGAAGGAATTTAAATATAATAAAGAATTATATTTTTTAAAGATAATTTAATTCCAACTTAACTTCCTCCTCAAGAAGGATTTTGACCTAGCCATCTCCTATTTAAAGGACCAGGCCGTCAAAAAGAGGTGAGCAAGAAGAGAAGAGAGAAATTTTGACAAACTCCAAAGGGGAAGAAGTGAGAGAGTTCGACAAGGGAGAAAGCTTAGAGAGAGAGCTCGATTGAGAGGTTTTCCAAAGAGGGCTGGTCGATTTCTTCTTCTTCTTCTTTTTCTTTTCTTCCATTAGATTCATGCTTTGGGGATTATTCTTTGTATATCTTTTGAACCCAACCATGAACTAACTTGATTGGTTGGGGTTATTGTGTTTTGTTGTTGTGAAAAACAATTGGATTTTGTTTAGGTTTTTGAGTTGCAATTCAATTCTCAAAGTTTGTTCATTCTTGGTTCTCAATATTGTTTGCGAGTGAATTGGGAGAGGATCTCGTAACTTCATCTATTTATCTAATATCGGGAGAGTTAGATTCAAGAAACGAATGAGCATGGTCTTTATTCAATCAATTGATGGTGAAGACTAATCCGGCTTAGGAATAAGTTTAGGATTTCAACGGCTAAGAGGAGTGCAAGATTGGTTGTTGTTCACCCTTGATTCATGCAGGGATGTATTATCAAGGCATGCACAAATAGCTAGAGTTTCGACTTAGGGATAAGAAGAAACCATTGAAGAATGCTTCGCTGAACTTTGGAAGTGAATGCTCAATTTCCCAGGCAATCGACCCATCCTTAATTGCCCAGGCAATCGCGGTAGCATTGCCCAGGCAATCTGATCAGACAACGAGGGGGAATTGCCCTGGCAACCGACCAGGCAACACGGCAGAATTGCCCTGGCAATCAACCAGGCAATTGCAACCAAATTACCCTGGCAATCGACTAGGCAATCATAACAGAATTGCACTGGCAATCCGGCTGCTACTCAATCACCAAGATGATCCAATCGGCTATCACACCTCAACTCACGATAACCTGGTCTATTCTCTCTTTTGCTTTCATCTATTCTTTTAGTTTATTGCTTTTACTTTACTTGTTAAAATCAACTCCTACTATTAATTGCGTTTTTACTTTTACAGTGCGATAACTAAAGCAAAGTGGCTCAAACCAATCCTTGTGGAGGCGATACTTGATACTCGTATGACTTTATTACTTGCGACGTGTATACTTGCACAATTGCGTAGCACTTATTACCTGCAACAATATACCTTGTTAGGAATGCGAGTTGAGCTCGCAATTCAACAATCTTCCGCTACTCGTACACATTGCCTTTGGGAAGGGGACAGTACAATCAAGATCGCTCCCAAGACTACCTCACAACTACCTCAAAATCCTCAGAGTGTCTTTTAACTACTTATTTTCTCATTCAGGTTATTCTTTCACAACCCCTTTTTTCTATACTTAGATTCGTAACAATAATGCTCCTCCCATAAAAGGAACATGGTTCCCTTCACGACTCTCCTTGGTCAATCTCGCACCTTCAACCCAACTGGTCTGAACAACATTCAGAATATGGTAGTTTGTCTTTCCCATTACTCTGGGTTTGGTTCCCCCGAAACCTCGCAGCTTCCAACACTACACTTGTCATCTCAAGCTGGCTCATGACCAGACAACAACCGGTGGCCAAGATCATATCAATTTATTTAGGAGGCAACTCCACTGTATCTGTCAACTATGTATTCTCAAGCCTTACTCAAGCATCGCCTCGCGCAAAACACACGGTGTCCTTCCGACCACTACCATAAACATCCGTAACAAGCATACCTTGCTCGATATCTCAGGGTATTCATCTTACTAAGAATGTACTTGGGACCCCACAACCATCATGTACCTCTTCACATTAGACAAAAACGCATATCTGCCAGGCGTGCTACATCCCCATCACATGTACCCACCCTTAAGGTTCACTTACTACGAATGATGGGACCCCCGATCGACACTCTACCACTGGCCAATCAAAAGCAAGTCCTCTTATCCGTTCCATAAGGGTCGTTTACCAACACGTAGAATCCACAGGAGGTTATCATCATGAACTCAAGGCTTTAAGGTAACTTATGGCACATAACCATGATTACTTCTCAAGCGATGGGTGGAGGTCACACCTTCAACTCCTCCATTCCTTCATAAACCCAAGCCTAACATCTAAGATAACTCCAATCTCAGAATCACCCTCAAACGAATCAACCATCATTACGGCCCTCACGACCGTGATCAAACCTATCTTAATGTCACAACCAGTGACACGCACGAACACATGGCACCATCCAGATTCCAGTCTTGAAAGAGTACAACTTAAACACACGGGCTCATATTTGCTAGACACCTATTCATGACTCCTAACCACCCCGGGGTTTTCTTAAAACCGGCTAAACCTAGGCTTTGATACCACTAAATGTAACACCCTTGACCTGGATGTCACATTTGGGCCTCAAACCTAAAACCCAACCATCAATGTTCCCAACCTAGTTTAGCCCAGCCCATAATAAGCTTCTAAAACCCATTTTATTTCAATCCAAATAAATACAAGTAAAATTTGAAATGTATACAGTGGAGCTCCTTTTAAAAATTACATCATAAAATTTTTGAATCGATCATTTGAAAATCCAAATACAATTTACAATATACAATAAGTTCCTACGAATACGTAGCCCAAGGACCTAAATACTGTACTCTGAAGAGACGAAGTGCTGGAATCCTTCCCTGATGGTGCTCCTCCAAGAACGAGCCAAACCTACTAACATGCGAACGGAAACAACGATTCTGAACGCTAAGCTAACAAAGCTTAGTGGATACACCGCCACTCAACCATGCTTCATGCAAATCATAAATAAGAACAATGCTACAAATATGATATCTTGGTAAGATAACAAGGGTGCTACCACTAGACGCCTAAATACATGCAAACCCCATAACAATCATCAATCATGGCACACAAGGCCCAACCAAGCCCAGGATCTCTTCAGATCACGAAGGCAACATAACATCAACAATCAATAACACAACTCTGGAGTGAGGCCGAGTCACAAAGCATCGGTACATATACTCCGGGTGAGGCCGGGCCACGTAACATCAGATTATACACCATTGTTCGGAATCATCCCTCAAGATCTACTCTCTAGGTGAGGCAGGGTCACCTAGCATCGGAACATACACCCTAGGTGAGGCTGGGTCACGTAGTATCGGAACATACACCCATACTCGGAATGCTCCCTTGAGTATCTTCGAATGAGGCCCAGGTCACATAGCATCGGTAACCTACATTCGGCATCTCAAATCGTGGTGTTGCAACACTCTTCTCTGGGTATCTGGATCCCATCAATCAAGTGCCCACATAGCACGACACATCAACGTATAAACCAACCAATGCCTATCAGGCATACAAGCAACGCGATCTCAAGGATCCCCTAATGTTGCTAAGCGAAAACACATCAATATTTTACATTATTCAGCTGCTAGTACAGTATGGAGCGGTATTAAATTAATCCTTTATTGACTCATTAGCCCACACCATTTTATTACCCAAGGTAACTCCTCAATTATTTACCAAGTTATTAGCCATTTATTTCACATACGAGCTTAAAACCCCGTTCCTCAGTTTTAATATTCATTTTATACCTTAAAAGACCCTTGGGGCCCTTTGTCTCGAATTATGGAACCCCTAAACGGAAACTTAAATTTCTTGGGCAGATTGCCCAATGAGTACTGGTACTCTCATGTGGGTATCGGTACTCCCCTATGGGTACCGATACCCCCACGAGTACCGATACTTAATTTAGGTTTGAAAGAAAAGTTGAATAGCCCGTATCGATACGCTCCATCGCGTATCAGTACCCTAGTACCGGTACGCTTACCCTCGTACCGATCCCAACCTCAATGGAACATTGGTACTGATATGCCCCTTACGTACCGGTACGCCAACTAACTACTAGAATTTCAAACACAACATGGGTATCGATATGCGAGAAGTCATACCGGTACACCCTGCATAGAAATAGATCATTTTCTAGGGAGCAGTACCGGTACTCTTACCCCCGTACCAGTACTCGAACCCAGAACTCCGAGTTTGAATTTAAAAAATCTCATCTTTAAACCCCAATTCAAATTAGTAAATCTCCAAACTCAACCTACAATTTATGGAAGGTGTTTAAGGTCATTTTCTACCAATTTTAAGCCTTATTAACATCAAATCTTGAAACCACCATTAAAGAGCAACCAAGGTTTCATCTCAACCAAAACACAATAAACATGCAACAATGTCTATTTTCATGATTTCTAGGAAACTATAGGAGTTAGTAGTGTACTAACCTTGGATTAAAGCTGTGAAAAGGCCTTCAAGAACCCATTCCCGTTCTTCCTTCTTCAACCCAGCAAAACATCTTCCCCCACCATTCCAAATGAATCTTTCCTTGGATAAAAGATCTTGAGATGCTGAACAAACTTCCCTTCTTGCCCCAAACGAGATTCTTAATCAAACTATCAAAGATTTGACCTTGAACTTTGGGTTCTTGGTATGGAAATGAGAGTAGAAGGGGAAGGGGGACAAGAGGACCGAGATTATCTCATAAGGTCCACTTTTCTGCAGAGGAAAATTAAACACCACCAGCCTTTTGGTCATCCATTATGAAATTTCCATATTACCTCTCACAATTCTCATCCTAAACCAAGCCTAATTCCAACTAAGCAAGCCCAACAACAAAGGCAAGTCCAAAAAGGCTCTAGAAAGCCCAACACTCGGCCCAAAGGCAAAGCCCACGCCTCGGGTTAACCTGACTCTCGAACTCTAAAATTTGGGTCATTACAATTTCGTCCTAAGCACAATATCTGCAATAAACAAACAACAATTTTAGTAACTAGTGACAACAATACTATTAATATATGTATTCGATAGCAAGTTATAATATTATAAATTAATAAGTTAAGATATAAATGTTGCTACATTGTTATGTCATCAGTTTTCATTAAAATTTTCATCTATGTCCTCCCGAACCCATTGGAATTATGAACTATAACTAGTGATTGTTCCATCTAAGTTTTGTGCTGCAAAAGACAAAGTTTCTGATTTTGTTTCAATGTCATCTCTACTTTCATCCCTGATGTCTATCAAGTCTCTAGGGGTGTTACAGAGTACAACATACCAACCCTAATTCATTAAATCATGGCAGTAAAAAACCTATTTAACTTGAGGAGAAAATACATATGGTTCGTCCATCAATTGTTGACCTATGTGAATTAATCGAGAGAAGTTCACCATTGTAAAACCAAATTGATCTCTTTTAATGCCCTGAGTAGCATTTACATCAGCTCAGTCACACGAAATAACATAACCTTTCGTTTTCCATAATAATCCAACTCAATAATGTCTGTAAGAATTCCATAATATTCTACATCTCCCTCCACAAGATGATTGTCCCTAGCACTAGCATAACTTGTAGTTGAAGAAGTAACAACTACTACACAATTTTGTGTCCTCCTTAATCTTCCCTTAGATTTCATGTGGAACCTAAATCCGTTAATAAGAAAAGGAATTATATCTTTTAACAATTCTATTCGGACCTTGAGAAAGCATTTAACCTCTTCACTAACTTCTCTCCCACCCTAAACTTGTTACACGTAAAAAGTGAATTAGTTAACATTTATATTGCCATTTTAAAGCAAGAAAAGTTATACATTAGTTACGTATCGTACAAAGGCTTAGTTGCTTACCGTCTTCCCTAACTATTCATGGAAAGTTTCTATGACCAACTTATGAATCTCTTGTTGATGTACTCTTCGGGAGCATATACGAGATTGCAACTCTTCTTTAAACTCACTATAAAGTAGGTTACATGTTTAAAGAATGAGAAATATAAAAGATGAAGTGAATACATTATGATTTATATTGTAAAACTTACGTGTGTAAGGGCTCTATTAAATCATGATGGAAAAGAACATATTTGTAACACCCCGTTCTCGGTCTGGAAGAAAACCAGGTTCGGAGATGTTAACGATGAATAATAGTGATGATTGAGCGATGAAAATTTCAAAATTTCCTTCTTATTTCCAATGAGACAATGTAGTATAACTATATCAATAATATTACTGCGTGGTTATTAATGCAAAGGATGCATTTCATAGTATGCCACATCAATAGAGGGACCTAATTACAATATTTCTAAAGTTCAAGGACTAATCCATAAATCAGAGATTTTATTACTTTTCAAACTCATTAAAAGTACTAACATATTATTCATAGCAATAATAAGCCATGGGTCAAATTCGATGTTAATGTGACAATATTAGCGTGTTCAATTTGTCTTCATCATACTTTAAAGACCAAAATGTAAAATATACAATTTACCATCTCCTTCTTGTAAACCAATGCACCTCTATGAAATTCAATGATCATTCATCATACATGTCCAATTTCATGCCACATAGACTTTAATCAATAACCTGATTTGCCTTATCAATATTAGTGACTAAACTGTAAACTTTGAAACTTATCTTTTATCAATAACTGAATTACCTGTATCAGTACCGTTACTCGATAGGCCGTACTGCTACGCCCTTACAAAATTTTATTTTTGATATTCAATAAGGGATTGGTACAGACCAAGCCGTACCGATACGATGCCACATGATGTTGGGGATCGATACATGCTTACCCCGTATCGGTACCACATTCAATGCATGAATTTCAAAAAATTTTACTCGTATCGATATGGTCTTACCCGTACCGGTATAGTTTCCCAGCCTAATAGGGGAAATCGGTACATGCTTCACTCGTAGAATTTCCAAATTCTAGATTTAAAAACCCGTATCGATACCACTATTCATATACCGGTACCCCATGTTCATATGGCCATATTGTTCACCCGTACCGATACGCCATCACCCCTATCAGTAGTTTGTGTCTATAATAAAAGATTTTAGATGGTTTTTATTCAATTTGAATACCTTATCAATGTCCAATGATTCTGAAGTTTTATATACAACCTATAAACAAGCAAACCTCAATATAGAGCTTTCTTACGCAATAAACTAAGTCCATTTACTTTATTTTTCATGCTTAAGGCTAATTTCACCATTTATGCATTTCTTACCTTGACCAACAATACCATTCCATACTTGGATCATACCTTACTTAGTCCTTAGATTTCCCTATCATATATGTCCATATTAAGACTTAGTCGAATGTCAATAAGAAGCATGCTTATCTCGTTAACCATGCCTTTAGTCATATGCTATGGATATGCATTCTAATTATCAGTTTATTAACATAATTCATTTATTCCCTAACATTTTCGTACATCCATGATCAAGCAAGTACAAACATTATGCCAACGACATTTTCACAAACATAGTATCCTTTTTCCCATCTAGTAAATCCATGTAATTAACATGTGCATATTTTACTCATAGTAAAACATACCATACTTGAAGTTTACAAAACACATATAACAGTGACATAAGGTGTTCAATATATATTCATGCCAAATGCCACCACTCTATAAGTTATAAGGAAAGAGATTTTACTAAATAGCTTAAGAGTGTGACTTGCAACCTCCAACCACGATCGAACCCCTAGGAGTCCTTAAACCTAAAATATGCATGGAAATGAATGCGTTAGGCATACTTTTCCTAGTGAGGTAGTAACCCAATAATATCATGATGACAATAATAATAGGTTTCGTGAGAGCAATGCAATCAATGATTATGGTGGCCTCAATGAATACATGTCAATACACGAACAATGCTTAATGTCATGAACCATTTCCATGTCTCGTTCTTGTCTATTTATATAGTAGTCTTGCCAATAGTTTTACTTTTCTTTTAACATTGTTCACCTTGGATCACATTTGGACACTGGTAACAGTGGTCTGTGTTTAAGCAAGCTCAAAGCATAAAGCAATGGCTTGTAATGAATCAATGCTTCTTCCTCTATCATCCATCATCTCCCCCTAACCTCCGTCTTCGCCAATACATTATAGGGTCATTACCCTTGAGCCGTAGCTCATGGACCATAGTACCAATATACCATGTACCATGCAAGTGTCCAAGGGCTTCCATTGCAAGGCAACTTACATGTCTTATGATTTAGCAATAACAAGGTAATCTTGTAAGAGAGTTGAGCCTTAGCTCCAGTAGTCTTTATCAATACAATAGTTTTATTAATACAATGGCTTTATCCATATAATATCTTTATCAATACAATGATCTTATCAATGCAATGGTCTTGTTAGTGCTATGAACTTGACAATGTAATGAACTTACCAATGTAACATGATGCAAGGCAAAACAAAAGGATTTACCAATGTTGTCCAACAATATGAATATTGCCACCAAATGTTCTATGTGAGCCAATGAACAATTCTCTAATAACCATACAATAAACTATGCAAAACAATATGATAAGGATGACACGTAGCCATCTAAACCATGAACTACACTCACCAAACTTTCCAAAGCTATGGATGGTCACGTATATGGATTCCTTTGTTCCTTGTCTTGGACTTCTTTGAAGAGATGGATAGGTTCCCACTTTTACCTTGTTTGCAAGACAAAGACAATGGCACAATTTCAATGATTTTCCATATTTAATCATATGGAATCGATATAAGAATTTCCATATTCCTTGAAGGTAAAGGTGAGCTTTTGCACCATGGACTTACCCTGAATAAGATTCAGGTGGAAGAGGACTATGAATTCTATGGAAAATCTAAGCTTTCAAAGCTTCATCAATGGAAGTGTGTGCTTACACATAGGGAGGTGCTTGTTTAATCAAGCTAAGGAAGAAGATAAAAATGACAACTTGTTTTCTTATTTTATTATTAATAACTGGGGGATTTCTTAAGGCTTAAAGCCCTTCTATAATTTCCATCCATATTTTTATTGAACACCAAACATCATCATTCATTCCTTTTCATCTTTTCTTACAATCATGCCACTATATGCCACATATGTACTTTTATGACAATGGTAAAATTAAGCTTTTAGTCTTCCAAAAACCTTTCCTTCTTATGAATAAAGGCCATGGTCAAATTACACTCTAGGTTCTTGTATTTCTTAACTTTTACATTATGGCACCTTATGTAATATCCTAATTTTTGACTAGTGACCAAAATGTAAATTTTGAAAGTTTTATGGATAAAGTATAAACTTAGGAAAAGTTCAGGGACTAAATTGTAATTTTCAAAAGTTATGTATTTTAGTTCTGTAAATGAATAGTTTACCCAAAATAATGATGTTTTCGTGTTACCCGAATTTTTCGTACGGAGTTTGAATTAATGGCTATAAAGCGATAAAGTTCAGAAAATATTCGGATAATCGGATTGAATCGAATATCCAGGATATTTTGAAGGATGATAAGGCAAGGTTAATTATGTCATTTTACATGTCTAAGATATTTTGTTTGTGTTGGAAGAATATGAACCCTTGGATTTAAGTTGATTTTCCATGTTAAATATGAGCCGTTGGATAAATAATGGCAAGATCGTAATTTGGAAAATTATAAGGGCAAGGTTGGTTGATGATAAATAGTTGAACATTTATAGAATACTTGCTTGGTTGATGATATTTGATATGTGGAAGAAATTAGGGTTTATGAACAAATTGGGGCTTTATGATTTTATGAATCCGTGGTTGATTTTAAATTAGAATCATGCTTGTATGATGTTGGAATCATGTTATTGAGTTGGGATTTAAACCCTAAATATTTCGGTTTGTATAGAGAAGATTAGGGTTTATGGATTCAAGTCAAACTTAGGGTTTGTGATGTTGGATTAATGATCTAGTAAGCTTGATTTGTTTTTTGGAAGCAAAACCCTAAGTTAAATGCATAGGGACCATTTCAGCAAGCTTCAAAATTAAGAAACTAGATCTGATTTTTTATTGAATTTGATGTGTATTTATATTATTAATAATGTTAGAGACATGAAAATGAAGTTAGAATGCTAAACCGACGATTAATCACATTAATGACCATTTTGACAAATTGTCAAACTTGAATGGTCTATTGGGAAAAGAGGATATGTAGAAAGAGTAAATCTGATTTTTAGTTAAAATGATGGAATTAAGGTAGTAATGTTGATTTGAGGACTAATTTGCAAAGTTAAGAAGCTTGAATCCTTATATTGGAAATTTGGTGACCATTTTGACAAATTAAGAGAAATTAGAGGAGTAAATGTTTAAGCTTATTTTAATGAAGGATGTAAAGAGAACATATGAATACAAGCTTTACTCTAGCCATTTGAAGTAAAATGATGGGACTAAATTGATAAGTAGAGAAATAAGGAGAAGTTGGTGTAAATAAGGACAAACTTTACTCTAGCCGTTGTAAAAAATTTGTTAGTCTAGTTTCGTTTCCACCAAACGAAAACTGATTTCAAATTCCGAGTTAAAAGATATGAATTTTTATTCGAATAAAGGTCAAAAAAATTATATAGCAGTTTTCTGCCTAGACAGTCTGTGACGTGAATGTAAGGAATTTTTATAATTTTTTTAGATTTTATTAATTTATGTGGCTTATACCGTTAGAACTGTTATCGAATCTAGTTTCTCTAGTATAAAGGAAATTAAGATCCGGTATGTTTTCTGCCCTGTATAAGTAAATCTTTGAAGGTAGCGCAAGCTGTCAGAAAATGAAATTTGAAACATTTTGTATTTAAATGTTAGTTAGCAAGCTCGGAAGAATTAATGGAAGTTCAAATTGGTCATTAAGGACCATAATGAGTTTTTGAACAGTACATGGAAGAAAGTAAAAATATTTGGAAATTTTATATTCGAATGATTATATTAGACAACATGTTTAAGGTATTATTAAATTTGAATCTAACAAATATTTTATTTTATTCATGTGATTAATGAAGTCAAGTTCGAATCAAAGAAGGTTCGAGGTACTATGAAAGAAAGGATCGAGCTAGGACTTAGTGAGGCATTGTGTTAAGTGGCCAAGGTGAGTGCAATGCATACATAACATGATACATGGATGTTTTATACATTATTAGGAAGACTCGCGATGAGTCTACCTTGTTTATATTGGCATGATATTTATGTCATAATCATATATTTGACATGTTCTAAATATGTCAAAAGTTGAATATAAATGCATAGATCACTAGTTATATATGATGTTATATTATGAATGTTATTTCGGGTATGAACTGCCCAATTTTAAATTATGTTGATATACATTGCCATGGATGAAATAAATATGGAATATATGCCCAAGTATGTCATTAAGGGACAAGGTATAGTTGGCATGCCATAGAGTCTAGCAGCACGCTGTATACTCGGTTTAGCACTATAGTGTATATAAATGACACTTAGTGCATATGGTGGGCATGACCTTATGTGTATTATGGTGGGCACGACCTTATGTGTATTAGCACTTCGGTGCATATTTGACTCGCGTACCCAGGGTCCTCATAGGCTTATATTTGGGCTATGGTTTATTGGTTAATAAAAGATAAACATGTGAATAAGTTTATGAGCTTTTTGAATAAATGGAAAGTATATTGGTAAGAAATTTATATCCGGTTTATATTATGTTAATATATGATTAACATGATGGTAATACATACCTACTGATCATGATGCATTTATGCATATACGACATATTATGACAAATGGACAGGCATGAAAGTTTGATGGCATTGGCATGTAGTAAATCATTACCAATGCAATATAAAGGTTAGTATATTGGCATATGGCATGTTATATATAAATATACAGCCTTGAGGTTTAATAAGTCATGAAATTGAATAAGCTATTTAGTTTATTATTGCCTCACTAAGTTCGTACATAGCGTGTGTTTGATTGTGCACACGTAGGTGATTCGAGATATTAGAGTAAGCAAGGCGTTGCATCAAGTTCAGAGAATTTCATCAAGCTACCACAGTAATGACATCCTACTTGAGGTTTTTAATTAATTTTAGTGGCATGTATAAATGTAATAAAATTGTCTATTTTAGTTCAGAGTCTATTATTTATTGAATAGCTATTTTGTTATTTTTGAAAGGTAAAGGAGCTCCGGTTTTGTATTTTAAGTCAGTATAAATAATTTTTTTACGGTATTAAATTTTATAGTATTTTGAAAAAAAGGTCATTGTCAACATTGTATTTGTTTTGTGACATTTTCGACTTAACTCTGATGATCGGAGTTGAGAAGGGGGTGTTACACCTTAACTTTGAATCTTTTCAATTTAGTCACTAATCATATTTTTTACTCTTTTCAATTTAGTCACTAGGTGGTCTAATTACACACCTAGTCCTTGTATTTAGCCATGACTTAAATCTGTATCATTCCATGCTTTATTTCTAAGTTTTAGCCAATAACTACATATTTCCAATCTTTACAATTTAGTCTAATAATTAATCAATTTTGACTCAATATACTATAATTCAATAATTCCATTATTCGTCGAAACTTGATTTTCCTATCATCAAAAACCTTATTCTGACTAGGCCAGTTTTTGGGGTGCTACAATATCGATATATGCTTGTACCCAAGATTTATCATTTAACTGTGCAATTTCAATTTGCCAAGTAGTTCACCATAACTTCCAAACAAATAAGTCTCAACTAAGTTATTAGTACTGCACACTTCATTTCTATTTGGTCTAAAAAATCTCGTTTCAACATTTTCCAAAATCTAGAGCAAAAAGTCAGACACTTCTCTGCTAAATAACCTTCAGCAATTGATCCTTCTGGATAACGTTTATTACGATAATAAGACTTCAACTTGCACAAGAACCTAGACACGTAATAAACACAACATTATATTAGTAGTGTAATTAAAATAATCATTCAATAGTGATTTAATACATATTATACAATTTGCACCTCTCTATAGGATATATTCACCGATAGAAAAGTGGTCCACCAACTTTAGATTTGTGAGGGAGATGAACCAGCAAGTACACTATAATTATGAAGAATGAAGGTGGAAATATCTTCTCTAAGTTGGGTAAAGTCAATGAGACTCAACCTTGCAGTTTCTCAAGTTCTTCAACCATCAGAACTTTCCCACAAATAGCTTTCATTATATTGGAAAGTTTAATTTTACAAGATGTCACCTCATTTGACATACAACCGCGTAATGCAACAACATTAAATCTTGCATCAATATGTGAGAATTATGTAACTTTAGAGAATAAAGTTTTCAGTCTTTAACACTAACAAATCGAGATATATTTGATGCATACCCATCTGGGACCTATATATCTTTCAACACTGTGCAAAACAGTTCTTTTTCTTTCTTCAACATCGCAAAAATAGAAGGCGATAACAAAGATTTTCCATTAGGAAGTAACTGAGGATGAAGATCATGCCAAATTTTGATGTCAACTAAGTCAAGTTGACTCTTTAGATTGCCTTTAGATTTTCTGTCGACATTGAGAATGGTCCTGATAATATTCTCACAAACATCCTTCTCAATATGCATGACATCAAGATTATGTCTCAAAATGTGATGCTTCTAATAAGTTAACTCAAAGAAAATACTTTTCTTTTTCCACAATTCTGCCTCATTTGGATTATCCTCTCCATCACTCAGCTGGCCAACATCATGGTCATACACTTCCTTTGTCTTTTTCTTTAATCGCGAGTTCGGTGGTTGGTTTGTCTTTCCGTAAGTGACTTCACATGTTTCAACACCGACAAGATATTAGACCTGGTTGTTTTCTCAAGAGCTTTTTTGAACTCTTCAATACCATAAAACATATTCTTTTGATATCTAAATCTATGGTTTTCATCTAACCACCGATGATGTCCCATGTAAGAGAACTTCTTTCCATTATACAACCATTTTGAGCATGTTTGTGCAGCACAACAAGGATAAGCATAACGACCTTTGGTAATCCAACCAGATAAATTTGCATAAGCAGGGAAATCATTAATAGTCCACAATAAAGCTGCACGTAAATTAAAGTTCTCATTCTTCAACACATCATATGTTTCGACACCTACCCATAATTGTTTCAACTCTTCAATAAGAGGTTGCATATAGATGTTAATATCATTCTCGAGACTTTTTCACCGAGGATTATAATGGATCAGATAAAGGATGACTGTTTCATGCAAATCCAAGGGGCAAATGTAGGGAACAAGCAGAACAGGCCATGTACTGTACGAAGTACTCATGATTTTAAAAGGATTAAACCCATCAGATGCAAGACCGAGCTTGACATTTTGAGGATCTCCTGCAAAACTTGGAATTTTTTTTGTCAAATGACTTCCAAGCTAAACAATCCTCATGATGTCTTAATAATCTATCATTGGTTTATTTATCATGATGCCACCTCATAGACTTAGTAGTCTTTGAAGACATAAAAAGTCTTTGAAGCCTAGGTATTAGAAGAAAATATCGTATAATATTTATTGGCTTCTTTCTTGACCGTGTTTTAACTTCGTCTTCACTCCCATTTTTTGCATCCCTATTCATCCACTGAGATTTACCGTATACATGACAGGACTTCCAGTTTTTTCAATCACCCCAATGCAACATGCAATCATTCAAACAACTATGGATTTTCTCATAACCAAGGCTCAAATCCTTTATCATTTTCTTCATACCTTTGCTTGATTAAGGAATTTTTGCAAAAAGAAACATTTCTCTCAAAAACTTTAATAACTGCATAAAGGAGTTACCGGTCCACCCTCCCAAGTATTTTAAGTGGAAAAGACGAATGCAAAAGGAGAGTTTTGAATATTTTGATCTCTCATAAAGTTGTTTATTCATTTTATTAAGCAAATTGTAAAACTTTTCCGCTTGTCCATTTAGCTCTTCAACACATCCATTTCTTCCTATTTCGGTGAAATTATTAACAGCTATATCACAATCATCTTCTCTAACAGATTGATGATAATCGTGCATATTAAATGCATCTCGCAACATACCCTCTATGTCATCTTCTTTAAGAGATCAACGATGAGAATTAGGAGGATAAGCCAAATTACTCATGGAAGAAGCTCTACAAGGTTCAATCTCTCCATGGAATATCCATTTTCTATATCCCAGAACAAAGCCACAAACAATTATATGTTCATGTACAACTTCACGAATGTGCCAATTAATGTTAGCGCACTTCTAACAGGGGTAAAGAATCATATTCTCTTGGCTTATATTCTCAAAAGCTTAAATTTAGAAAAGTTTCTACTCCATATCAATAGTCAGCGCTTACCCTTGAAAAATTCACCCAACTCCTATCCATTTTGTATTTCTGTAATATCTATTTCCAATGTTAATTGCTAATACTATAGATTCAAATTTATTCTTTTAAATTGATAATTAGAGATAAAAATTAAAAGTCTTCAAAGTTGAACCTAACATGGTGCATATTTGAAGGATGAAGAGAGATGTAACTATTATATTGCCAATTAAGTAAAATCCAAGTTCAATATATAAAGTACCTATCAACCATACTTAATCCACTTGACCTATATAAAGAAAATCAACCAAACATGAAAATTCAAGAGAAAGTTACCTGTGGGGGAAAACCACCGTTTGGCAACTAAGAATTTATCAACAGTTTTGTAGCTCGATGCAGAGATGTGGGATCCCTGTCAACCTATTCAACATAACAATAAAGACACTATGTCATGTATTAATTCAAAATATTTTTCTTATTAATATTAATGATTGGACTTTAATATAGTATTAAATTGGGAGAAGTACTCTTGTACCAACACCGCTTCAATTCCTTGCTGAATTATATTACCAATTTAATAAAAAGAATGAAAATAATATCTTTTTCTTAAATTTTATCAATTGTTATGCTCATATCAATTGTTATGCAGATCTATCTTGAACTAAAATCTGTGGGGGTGTGGATGAGATGCTTAAAATGGTTTTCAGCTTCTTCTTTTTTTTTTCAATCTTTCAGTACTTATTCAGCCTACATTCTATTCCCGCAATGATACAAATACAAACACTTTACACTTACAACTTTGCATGCCCATACAAAGTCTCATACATTCATGTAATTTTATCTTAGTGGCCGATATGCTATAGCAGTTCATTTGGTCATGATTTTGAGTCTAATGGTAATGATTGGGTTCTGTAACAGTTTAATAATTAAGGTAGGATTTAAGTTGTGATAAACATGTGCAGAAAGAAAATTTGAGTTGTTTGTGTAAGAATAGCGATCAAGCATCAAAGAATTGTTTAAATTTTCCAAGGATCCAAATTAGAGGAGAAACCTGATGCAGGTTCAGGGGGTGCTGCAACTGATGCTAATCCTAATGGCATCTACTGAGAAAGCATCGAGCGATAAGTTTACCTCAATACCCATTCGTGTGAAGAGTAACTGAAAAATAAAGCAAACTTAGTAAACTGGTTTAGAATGTGTTTCTGATTACAACTGTGTTAGCAGATTGCAGTTGGGTCTAAAATTTATCCATTTTTTATTAAAAGGTTGAACTCAGTTTTCTATTAAAAATGAAAACAAAACTTACTGATTAAAGAGAAAAAGAGACTGACCTTTGGTGCTTGCTGCTGGTGTGACCGAGTGGCTTGAGGGACGATTGACAGCGAGTAGCACGGTGAGGAGGAGCATGAGCAATACTTAGGGATTTATCACAATTGATTTGGGGATATTGGTGTTGTAATGACCCAAACATCGGGTTAGAGAATCGAGTCTCGAATCCGGGTATTGGGTCTTTATTTTGGAAGCCTAGTTAAGAAAATTTAAGTTGGGCCCATTACATTGGTTGGGGAGGTTTGAATTTTAAAAGGATAAGGATAGGAGGAAAAGAGAGA
This sequence comes from Hibiscus mutabilis, assembly GCA_019671005.1. Taxonomy (NCBI): domain Eukaryota; kingdom Viridiplantae; phylum Streptophyta; class Magnoliopsida; order Malvales; family Malvaceae; genus Hibiscus; species Hibiscus mutabilis. Next base: position 32,717,846 of record CM033733.1, on the reverse strand, counting down.
AAGAGGAGGTGAGAGAGAGAGAAAGTAAGATGGAGAGTTTTAAACTCTAATCTATGGAGATCAGACCGTTCGTTGTCGATAACTCCACCACCATTATGTTTATCTCGTCGAGACGAGTTCGTCGGTACCAGCAGCGTTGCCATCGGAGCTGCCATCAGAGGGGGTAAGAGAAAAGAAGTTTCAGGTTGTTGATTTAAGGGGGTTAGAATGCTCAAAACAAAAAATCGAGGCCACTATCATGTTCACCAGCATCGAGAGAGTCAAAATAGTGCTTTACAGTCGTTGTCCGACCACCAGAATCTGTTGCACGTGTCGTCGTCTGTACATGGGTGACCTCCAGCTGTGGGTTAGGAAGCTGCTTCTCAAGTTCAGCTATTGGGCTAGCTAGGGCTGAGCATGGTTAACAGCAAAATCGAAAACCGATCTGAACCGAGGCGTTTGGACGATTTATGGTTCATAAGTTTACGAACCGTGGTTAACAGAATTGAACTGAATTTGATTTTTTATTTATTTTATAGTTATTTTTATAATGTAAAAATAAGTATTTTATACTTACAATAATATAGATGTATTTTTAATTATTATTTTTTACTTAAAAATTAAGTTTTTAATAAATATTTATGAAAAATACTTAAAAACTCTAACTTTTAATGTTTAAAAGGCATCAAATAAAGCTATTTTGTCAAAATAAAATACAAAATTTCAAAAACTAACGTTAATATGGAAAAATCAAAAAATGATGTTAACCGAACTAAAAACCGATGGTTACTAAAATAGCTTGCCGAATTAAACCGAAACCGAACCGTATACACCCCTAGGGCTAGCCATTTGAGCTGGCCTGCTGAGCCGAGCCGTGCCACTAAGTCGGCATGTATGTGAGCCGAGCCATGCCACTAACCACCAGTCGAGCCAAGCTACACCACCGAGCTTCCAATCGAGCTAAGCCAAGCTGAGCCGTCTTTGATCGTTAGTCGGCGTTGACTTATTTTGGGGACCTTACATAAGAGGTTTCTCGACGTTTTAAGTCTGTTAGCGCAGTCTATTTCACCAGATTCGAACCTAGTAAGCTGTTTTTAAGCGTTTTATCCTATAAAGTAACCTGATAATATAAAATAGCTCTTATAATCATATTTGTTTTATCCGAGGAATTTGTGGACTCGAATATTGGATTTAAAGATGCGGTTGGAGGAGCTCGGTTGAGGATTTATCGCTTTGGCTTAAGGTTGGTACACTTCAAACTCTTATTGCTTCATGAGCATCATAAATGTTATTGCTTTGATTTTTAGCATCTACAAAATTGGTAGATGATAATAAGCATGTTTTGAGACCGGTATTATGAGACTTGGTAAATATTGAGATGCCTGATGAGCTTGAGAATATTCGAGACTATCATGAGATTTAGAGACCATGTAGGGTCATTTGAATGTTCGTATAATTATCTGAATGGTTGATTTACATGTTGCGTTGCTTGAGTACTTGAAATCTGAATTGACATGTTCGATGGAAATTATACTAAATGGACTGATAATCGGTAATATTTGAATAAATAATCACGAAGCCTGTAATTAATATTAATTGATTAAATACATTAGTAAACAAACCCTAATGACTTTCATAAGCTTTAAGGATCGGATAGAGCGTGGTAATATCATAATTCGAGGGAATTATGTTAACCCGTGAATAGGGTATCAGTACGAGCTTTAGCTGTACCGGTACGCGATTTAGAGACCGTAACGGTATGGGTCAACCCATATCGATACTTGTGGAAATTAAATATTTTTAGTGAGCAATTTTAGTATCGATACGCGTGTGAGTACCGATAATCATATACTCGTGTACGAGTACTGGTACCCAATACAACAAATAATCTATAAAAGCAATTTAAGGATAGAAATTGATGTGAATATTAATAATTGAATTATGCCTTGAATAATGTGATAACATAGATTAATGGAGACAATGAATGAGGTTAATTATATACTTCTACATAATGTGTTAACAACTTGGTAATGTAAAATAAATAATGTGTTGATGATTAGCAACAATATGGGGTTATTGGGATCACGTTGCGTGCATGCCAGATCGGTATTTGATTGGTTGAGTCTTCTTGATTGATGGGATCCAGATACACAGAGAAAGAGTGTTGCAACACTATGGTTAGAGATGTCGAATGTACGTTCCTGAAGTTGTGTAGCACCAAGTCTCATTCGAAGATGCTCGACGAGAGATTTAGAGCATGGGTGTATATTCCCAATGTTGTGTGGAACTGGGTCTCACCTAAAGAGTGTATATTTCCAAAGTTGTGTGGCACCGGGCCTCACTCAGAGTGTGTTCCCAAAGTTGTGTGGCACTGAGTCTCACTCCAAGTTTGTGGTTATGGCTTTGTGTGTTTTAACTCGGATGATCTGGTGAGACCTTGAGTATGGTTGGGCCTTGTGGGTTATGTATGATGTTTTGCTATGTTGAGAGCATGTGTTTAGGTGGCTAGTGGTAGCGCCACGTAGTTATTTATCTATCATTTTTGTTCGTGCTAGCTTGCATGCTTATGTTTATGATTAGCATGAAGTTTAGTATAGTAGATGTGTACCACTGGGCTTTGTAAGCTCAGCGCTCAGAATCGTTGTTTTCGTGTGTAGGTTAATCGTCAGATCTTGGAATCGAGGAGCACTATCAGTACAAGATTCCAGCATGTGGTGATCTCTAGAGTACGATACTTGTGTTTAGTGGGCTATGTATTCATAGGACCTTCCATGGGGGAGTGTGTAACTCTTATTATTTTGAATTGTATTAATCATATAGAATGTTCAATTGTTTTAAATCTAAATTAGAGCTCCTTTGTACCGTTTTAATTATTTATCTATATTTTCAACTGTTGGCTTTAAATGTTTTCAAGAAATACCTTATTGGGCTAAACCCAGTTTGAGAAATTTTAATGGTTTTGTTTTGGGCTTGAGGCTCAATTATGGCATCTGGGTCAGGGGTGTTATAGTTGTGTCTGAGATTGAGATATAATCAATGGTTAAAAAAGTGTTTCACCTATTGCGATTTTTGTAAAACCAAACGCCATTAAAATGAGACCTATTGCAGTGTTTGTTGAAAAAGCCACTACAAACGACACCTATTACGGCGTTTTCCACACAAACGCCACTATATGTTATTCTGTAGAGGCGTTTTTGTTAGAAACGCCATGAATTTTGCCATTTTGTGGCGATTATGATGTAAAATCCGTGATAAGTATAATAGTAGCGGTGTTTGCTCCGAAAATGCCATGAAAAGTGCCGCTATATACCAAGTCTGGTGTAGTGGTTTATGTGTACATGTCCAAGTCAACGAGGATCATTGACTTTTAGTCAACTAATGAATTTTTATCCAAAAAATGATAATTTTACTCAAAATGAAATGTAGAGGACTAAAATGCTTCAGAAAATAATATGGGTCAAAGTGATAAATTTATGACACGTTATGGGCAAATTTAGTCATTATGCCTGATTTTTGATGGCCATGTTTGAGTCACTTTAATGGTCATTCCTTGCTTACCATTGCTTTTGAAAATCACTTTAGGAGTCATAAACAATGCTAAACATGTTTTTCACCTCAAAAGTATTTTTAAAATTAGGTTAAAATTGTTTTTGAAAGGCATAATGCCAAAAAATACCCATAACGTTTGATTGAATAGTCACTGACCCCTATTCTTTTTTTGAAGCAACTTAGTCCTCAACCTTTCATTTTGAGTCGAAATAACCCTCTGTGAATGAACACTATTAGTTAACTGATGGTAAACAACTTGAAATGACTTGGCAGAATGGCACACCAGAAGGAAAAAATATTTTAAGTTTTATACAATTTTATAAAATTATTTTTTGATTGATATGTCATTATGTAAAGTCAGCATATTTGCATGTATAACATTGCTATCGCGGCATGCACTGCCATGCAGGTTTTTCATGCCATTTCAAGCCATTTACCATTGGTTAACTAACAGTTTTTATCCGTAGATGGGCCATTTTGACCCAAAATAAACGTTAAGGGCTAAATTGCTTCAAAAAAGAATGTGGGCCAAAATGACAATTTAGTCAAACTTAGGGGCAAGTTTTGGCATTATGTCGTTTTTGAAAAGCTATTTTTTTAGTTTTTTTGACAAAAATATTCATTTTCTCTCAGTTATATCATCAAAATTTTAGGTCATGTTTGAAAATTAGCTGATAGTTGATAGCAGTTTACATTAGTTGATTTGACTAGTGGATTGCATTAGTTGATTGTCTAAAAGTGTTTGGAAAAATTAACTAATAGTTGATAGTTGTTTGGTTAATTAAACAAGTAAAATGACATATAAGGACATGATTGTATAAAATATTTGTTTGAATAATTTATTAGTCATTAATATTTTGTATCTATGAATATTAATTAGATTATTTTTTAATATCATTACTAAGCATATATGAAGGATGTATATATCAATTTCTTATTTGTTAAATTATCTTTTTAATCTTATTTATGAAATTATATTTTGAATTTAATTTTATTAATTATTAAATTTAGATGTATATATTAGTTTTTTATTTATGATATTATCTTTTTAATTTTATTAGTTATTCAAAAATATGTTATTTAGATATTTTTTTGTAATTTTCAAGGACAAAAGAGTCTTTACACTTCTTTTATCCAAACCTCTAATTCAGAAAGCTCCTTTTAAGAGCTTTTTCAAATTGAGAAGCTTTACCTCAATCCACTATTACAATAATCTATTTATCAAATATCTAAATTAGCGAATTTAACTGGTCAAACCTCTATTTTGACTCAAAAAGATGTTTATCAAATAGGGCCTTAATACTTTTTAGAAGTAATATTTAAATAGGAAAAATATTTGTGTTTATGATTTTGGGATTATAGGTTTAGGTTTAAGGGTTTCGAATTCATGGTTTATGTATAGAACTTAGTGTTTATACTTTAGATTTTAGGGTTTATATTTTATAGTTTAAGTAGGAAGGGTTGTGTAAATATGTTTATACTTCTGCATCAAAATATAATTGCAACGACCTAATTTTTGTGTTAGCGAATCCGGTCTAGGACCCGGGTTACGGGTCTCATTTTAGGAGTCTAAGTTAGGAATATTAAATTTGGGACTTTAGTGACAAAAAGAAAGAATGTGTGTGTGTTTATTAAATTATTTATTCAAAATGTTGGAATAGTGGTTTTGAATAAACAATGGCTGATGGAGTGTGGGGAAAGAAGAAAAAGGAGATATTTTGGGAGAGAGAGAAAAATGGGAAAAGAGAGAAAAAGTAAGAGGGCGTTTTAAACCTTGGTCCGCCGCCCCTCGAACTGTCATGTATGACACCGCCGCCGCCATTGCCTTTATCTTGCCAAGACAAACTTGTCAGTTGTTCTCTCACTGCCGTTGTCGCCTCCACTAGCCAGGGTGAAGCCCGAGAAGATTCAAAATAGTTGAAGCGACATGAACCGCCATCCTCCGTCAAAAGACGAGGCCACCATGACATACCCTAACTCGAGAAAGGCTGATCTAGAGCTTGTCGTCATCATCCAGTCATCAGAAATCGTTGCACGCGCTACACGTGTCGTCTCCTGCACGTAGGCATGCCCCGCAGCTACTCTAGGCTTGGCCTAGTGAACCAGGCAGGTTAGGCTGAACTAGTGGACTGAATCGGTTAGGCCAGTTTTCTAGACCGTATAGTGCAATCGTACCGCACTGCCCGACTGTGTCGCCCGACCGCACCGTGCTGCCTGATTGCACCGCCGTTGACCGACTGTTGACTTTTTTAGGGGGGACCCTTAACGTATACTCGTAAGCTGAATATACATTAAAGATGTTATGGAGTCATTGAAAGAAATCTTGACTTGTAAATTTTTTTATCAAAATTCATCTTGTAGTTTAACCCTTTTTCGATTTTGAATTAAAAACTATTTCAGTCTATTGCAGCTAGTTTAACCATGAATTGGTTTATAAAATTCATAATTGAGTTACTAAAATAAAAATATAATTTAGGCTGAAACTATGTATACTGCCTAGACCTTTCTTGATTTTAAAATTTTTACATGATTAGGGTTAAACAACATTTTAACCATACCAAAAATTTTTCTATTGTTAAAAATTCGTATTTCTAAACTTATCCATCCATATAAGCATATAATTACGTTGTAAACTTATGTTGTAAACAATTCAACTTTAAAATACTTACATGCCCACTAGTCTATCAAATTATGGTAAAGACGTACTTACTGAACTTACTGTAGTAACTTGATTTTTTTTTCAAGTTTCTACTCCTCCTCATTAGACAATTTCCAGGAAACCTACGTGTGACATAAGACACATGCTAAGTATGAACTTAGTGAGGCAGTTAAACTTATTTATTTTAAAAAAAACATGAAATAGTGTAATACAGTATGTCAAGTATAAAAGCTATGATACGACCTTCTTGCATCAACACGCAACTTAAACAATAAAGAGATACATCATTGTACAGAATATATTCTTTTCCTGGTTCTGGTTGAATTAGAACTGGTGCTTCAATCCGAACTTTCTTTAATCTTTCGAAACTTTCCTGACAACCAGAACTCACATTTAGAAAACTTGGCATAAAGTTACTTATCTCTTAAGATTTTCAGTACCACACGAAGATGATAGTCATGTTCAACTTCGATCTTCGAATAAACCAAATTTTTATCTATGAAGACCACAACAACTTGATCTAGATAGGGTTAGAATACCCTATTCATCAGGTCCATAAATGCAGCAGGGGCATTCGTCAATCCAAAAGGCATCACCAGAAACTCGTAGTGTCCATAATGGGTCTTGAATGCTGTCTTTGGTATATCTTTTTTTTCTTGACCTTAATTTGATAATAACTCTAATTGAAGATTTACCTTTGAAATTACTACTGCATCTTTAAGCTGATCAAATAAATCCTCAATCCTTGGTAGGGGATACTTATTCTTAATGGTTACTTTATTCCATTGTCAATAATCTATACATGATTATAGGGAACCATCTTTCTTCTTTACAAATAGCACCGGAGCAACCCATGGTGATACACTCGATTGAATGTAACCCGGTCTAACAATTCTTGTAATTGAGCCTTTAGTTCCCTTAACTCCGTAGGCGGCATTCTATATGGTGCCATTGATACCGGCTTTGTTCCAGGATAAACATCAATCCCAAATTGTATTTCCCTATCCGGAGGCAACCCTGGTAGTTCGTCTGGAAATACATTAGGAAATTCCCTCACAGTTGGGATATCTTCAATCTTTTTAGGTAACTTTTGTGTATCTTCTATACAAACCAAACATGTTTTACATCCATTGTATAACAGCCTTTGAGCTGTCGTTACAGAAATTACTGACTATAAACAGTCAGTTCTTTCTCCCTCAAAGATTACTTTAAAACCACCGGGTCCTTGAAGTACTAGCCTTTTCTTTTTATACACCATTTCTGCATCCTATGCAGATAGCCAAACCATTCCAAGAATAACTTCAAATTCATGGAATGGAAATTCCATTAAATTCACTGGGAACTTTATCCATTGAATTACTAATGGACATTTCTTATATATTCTAGTCACTCATACAGTATGTTCAAAGGGATTACCAACAATCACATCATTAGAAATAGTTTCCTTAAAAATCTTTCTTTGAGCTTTATTACTTTATAGTCACTCCATCAAAATCTAACTAAATCTAGTTAGAATCCAACCAAAATAATAGAATATTCATAAAATAATATTTTATGAATTTTCCATAACCTTTAGAACTGTCTTTAAAATTTCAACTCGATTCGATGTACCGATAATTACCGAAAATTTTATCAGGTACAATCCCTACTGGACAATCTTATAACAATAATCTATTACGAATATTGTTGACTTGTGATGAATCTTTTTGTATCAATCAAAAACATTAACATAGAACCTTCCCAGTAGGTCACCCATCCCTGTGCTACTCTGGACTGAGCACGTTTAAAAATTTTTATTTGACCAAAAACACGATTTCCAAATCACTTCCTTAACAGGTACTAACTCTGTGGCATTAGACCACTAAATACGAATGTGTTCCTTTAGCAGGATACAACTTCTTCCAACTTCTTAGTATATATGCAGTTTAATTCCTCTATAGCATGACTTTAACATCTTTATGCCACAAATTGACAATTTATCGGACCATTTTCTCCATTAAATTAAGGAGCTCCTAACTTTTAAGCTCCTTAACATTCGATATCCTTATTGGTGCAAGTACCAGGCTGGTGTAGGTACAAGGGTCTTAATTCTATTAACCACAACCTTTAAAGCTCATACTAAGGTTTTATATTTTTGTGCTAGAGTTCTCTGCTATACAAGTGGCTCTACTGAGGTAAGAGCCAGAGATGGAACATTCTGTATTTCATTACTTCTATTTGGACCTCCTTTTGGCCTCAACATTCAGATGTCTAACACAGTCCGACAATACTTGACATTACTTATTTCTACTATAACTTATTCAGGTTATTGAGCAGCATAATCAAGTTACACAACAGTACGTCAGTAACATGATATTATAGGGGCATGTATTTAACATCAAATCATATTAAACTTGGTTTAGCCTCCAGAATCGGCTAAACTTATAGCTATGATACCAATAAATATAACACCCTTAACGTATACTCGTAAGTCGAATATACATTAAATATGCTATGGAGTCATTGAAAGAAATCTTGACTTGTAATTTTTTTTATCAAAATTCATCTTGTAGTTTAACCCTTTTTCGATTTTGAATTAAAAACTATGTCGGTCTATTGCATCTAGTTTTAACCCTAAATTGGTTTATAAAATTCATAATTGAGTTATTGAAATAAAAATATAATTCAAGGTGAAAACTATATATACTACCTAGACCTTTCTTAATTTTAAAATTTTTATGCGATTAGGGTTAAACAACATTTTAACCATACCAAAAATTTTGCTATTATTAAAAATTCGTATTTCTAAACTTATCCATCCATAAAAGCATATAATTACATTGTAAACTTATATTGTAAATAGTTTAACTTTAAAATACTTATATCAAATTATGGTAAAGACGTACTTACTAAACTTACTGTAGTAACTTGATTTTTTTCCAAGTTTCTTTTCCTCCTTATTAGACAATTTCCAGGAAACCTACGTGTGACATAAGACATACGCTAAGTATGAACTTAGTGAGGCAGTTAAACTTATTTATTTAAAAAAACATGAAATAGTGTAATACAATATGTCAAGTATAAAAGTGCACGTCGTTTTCTCTATAACATGGCAAGTATGTCACAATGTACATATGCCATGTATCATAACGATCATATAAGTCATGTTATTATTGCATAATATATTCTCTATCATGGACATGATTTCATTGGTAATCATTTACATATCATGTACTATATTACGGTCATGCTATCATTATGCAATTATTTGCATATCATGTGTTCTATCATGGTCATGCTTTCTTTATGCCATCATTTGCATAATATGTATTCTACCATATATCATGTAACCTTTTTATCATGTATGTCATGTGTTTCTCGGTCATGTGACATGTAACTTCTTATTCACGTATCATGTAATCATGTAACATCTCTGTCATGTAACATCTCTGTCATGTATCATGTAACATCAGTATCATGTAATCATGTAACATCTGTATCATGTAAATCATATATCACTTCTATCATATAAATCATGCATCATCATTCAGTCATTTGCATGCTCATGATCTACCATGTAATCAGCTGGTTATTATTATCATCGTGTCTGGCTAGAGGCCCATGGAAACCCCGTAGCCTATCTGCACCGTAGTGCCATGTGGAGTACGTACTCGGGAGGACGCTCTTTGCTCCTCATATAAGGACACTCTTTGCTCCTTATATTAAAAACACCTCGCTAGTGCCATTTGCACCCCAGGGTGTATCTTGTTTCATTTTAATCTTGTCATTATCCATTTTTCATGTATGCATAATGCATCATCATTTATGCAAACAATAATTCGTACCTGATATTACATCAAGCTTGCCATGTCGAGCATTGTATCATATCATATATTATAGAGAAATGCAATGCCAATTTCAATGTAATGCAAACATTTAGAAATGCACTCACCTTGGCCATTTATTAATATGCCTCACTAAGCTCTATTGATCATTTCCTTCATAGTACCTCGAACCTTCTTTTGATTCGGATCCAACTTCATTTATTACATGAATATAAATAAACATTTGTTAGATTCACTTCTAACAATATTTGAATTAAGCTATTTAATCATTCAACATAAAAATTTTCAATAAATTTCTTTCCTTCCTTATACTGTCCAAAACCCATTTTTGGTCCTTAATAACCATTTCGAACTTCAAATAATTTTTCTGAACTTGCTAACCAACATTAGATACAAAATATCTAAATTTCTATTTTTGGCAGTTTTGTACCACCTTCAAAGATTTATTTCTATAAAATAATCTAAAACTAAGAATTTGATTCCGTTTGTTCTGAAAGAAACTAGATTCAATAAGCTTTTCACCCATATAAATTAATAGCCCAGATTCAACTTGTACTATTTATGGAGAATTTTCAAATTCATTTTCCAGTGCAAATTTCGGAACAGACTGGTACTTTATTTTCTGACCTTTCGTCACTTAAAAATTTATATCTTTTGACTTCTATTCCATTTGTTGGACACGAAACTAGACGAACAAATATTTACATAGGTATAAAGTTTACCATCTAATCATTTTTGTAGTATTTATAGTGAATTTTCAAACTTACTGTCATAATTCAAGTCCAACATAACTTCCATAATTAACTTCTATCTTTCTCTAACTTCTCCTAATTACATGTTCATTATGGTCTTTAGTGACCATTTTGAACATTAAACAATTGTTCAAGCTCAATTTAAACAATTTCCACTACTTCTTATTTATTTCAGACTATTTTCCTTTTAGTCCTTAAACTTTATAGAAGTGACAATTTAGTCACTACCTCACTTTTGTACATTAATTCATGTACAATTTTTCCTTTAACCTTCAATTTTTTCCAACTTAGTCCTTCAAAATTCTTTTATTTCAAAATAGGTCCCTAAATTTTCCTTTCTTGTCATTTTAATCCTTTAACTTTCATAACATGCTTGAAACATCAATTCTATCAAATAATTACTAATTCCAAATCAATCCCCTATTTTTCTTAAATTGCTGAATTGATCCCCCTAATTTCCAAAACTTTCATTTTGGTCCCTAATCATCAATTCAAGCTAGATTCACCATAATTCATCAATTCCAATTGCTAGGATAAAATTTTCAATAATTTCCCCGAATTTTCTTAAAAATTTCGAATAGGTCCCTATAATTTCAATTGGGGAAATTATTTAATCTAACATCAAAATTAGGCTTCCAACATCACAATCCATTCAATATCATCCTTAATTTAGCTTCTTAACCAAAACCCCTAAATTTTAGGGTTAGATTTTATAACCTCAATCATGGAATTAATCCAAATTCAAGCTTACTAAATCATTAATCTAACATCACAAACCCTAAATTAAACTTGAATCCATAAACCCTAATTATCTTCATAATAATCAAAACATGTAGAGTTTAAATCTCAACTCAATAACATGATTTTATCATCACAAAAGCTTGATTTCAACTTGAATTTCAACATGGAATCATAAAATTTCAAACCCCACAATTGAGTCCATAAACCCTAATTTCTTCTCATACAAAATTTTCATCAACCAAGCATGTTTTCCACGAATGATTTACACCAAAAGATAGAGCTTGATGAGTAGAACAACTTTGTAGTTCGAAAGGTTACCTGAAAATCGAGTTTCGGGGCTTGAATCGAACTTGGAAAATTTTCTCCTTTCTCCCCCCTCATTTTCGATCAGCATGAATTAGATGAGAAATATTTTTCTCATCTTTTAATTGTTTTTAATCCATGTGTAAACTTAAATGAATTTTAAATTCATTTAACTAGTGAAATTACCATTTTACCCTTTTCATCCAATGGCCATGATTTAATATTATCAAAAATCAATGGCCATGATTAAATCCATGTGTATTTGACCTTTCAAGATTGCCCTCAAAGTTCCAAAATATTTCAAAAATGCCATCCATAACAAATGACCAATTTGCCCTCCAACTAGACTTTATTTACATCAAGTCTTGAAAATTGCCATTCCATCAAAATTGAACCAAATTGGTTCCAATCCAACCGTCCATGTCCCAAAATATCTTAGATTTTTATTTATGGCAATTATTCGATCCAAATATTCAAATTTCACTCAATACGATTTCCAAATTTTCTTCCTATGAACTTTAAAGCTTTATAGCCACTAATATAAGCCTCGTACGAAAAATTCGAGTAACACAAAAGTGTCACTCTTGGGGGTGAACTATTCACTTACGGGGTTAACTTACATAACTTTTGGAAATTACACTTTGGTCCCTGAACTTTTCCAAAGTTTACACTTTAACCCCTAAACTTTCAAAAATTACATTTTAGTCACTAATCAAAATTTGGGATATTACACAGTACGTTTTGCCAAATTCTAACCTGGTAAGTTTTTTATGCATTTGACCATACAAATTAATTAAAGCATGTGATTAATTAATATTTATCGCATTAATTGTTATGCAAGGAATATTCGATATCGAATATCAGAGAAAATAGAGTTTTTGGGAAGCTCGAATGAGGATTTACCGATGGTGCTTGAGTTTAGTACACATCGAATTTTGAAATGCTTCATGAGCATCATAAGTGTAATTGTCTTGCTTGTTAGTGTTTGCAAAATAGGTAGATGAAAATAAGAGTGTGTTGAGACCGATATTACGAGACTTCGTAAATATTGAGATGCCTGATGAGCTTGAGAATATTCGAGACTATTATGAGCTTTAGAGATCGAGTATGGTCGTTTAAATATTCGTGTAATTATCTGATTGGTTGATTTACATTTTGTGTTGCTTGATATATGAAATTGGCATGTTCGATGGAAATTATACTTAATGGACTGGTAATTGGTAATATTCGAATAAATAATCTTAAAGTCGAGAATTGTTATTAAATAATTGCATGCATCAGCAAACAAACTCTAATGACTTTCATAAGCTTTAGGATTCGATTAAAGTCTAGTAAATATTGTAATTCTCCAATATGGTAGAAATCATAAGTGGGGTACCGGTACGAGCTTTGACTGTACTAGTATGCTATTCGATGTCGCATCGGTACGGGCTGACCCATACCAATACTCAAGGAAATTAGAGGTTTCCAATAAACAATTTCCGTATCAGTATACGTGTGAGTACCAGTACTCGAGGGTACCGTATCTATATTCGTATTTGAATACCGGTACCCGATACACTAAACAATCTCTAAATGCAAATGAAAGATGAAAATTGACGTGTATATCAATAATTGAATATGTCTTAATAAATGAGATAACCTAGATTAATGTAGACAATAAATGAGATTAATTATATAAATATATATACTTTTCCATAATGTATTAACTACTCGGTAATGTAAAATAAATGATGTGATGAGGTTAGCAACGATAGGGAGATCCTTGGGATCACGTTGCTTGTATGCCAAGTAGGTGATAAGTGTTCAAAAGTACTATTTTTCTTACCCTTTTTACTCATATTATTGTTAGACTTAGGCTTATATTAGTTGCATAATTAGCTATTCATGCATGAATCCCTGTTTCCTTCCATCTTTGAGCTTGATTACATAACTTGGTAGTTTTTGTGGGAAAAGATGTTGCTTTGGTGTGTTTTGTGTGTATATGCAGGATCACTTGCCAAAGCAAGGCTAGAGCTAGTTGCCAGGGCAATACATGAAGGATATGCCGAACTAGTTGCCAGGGCAATGCATGAAGGAGACGCCGAGCCAGTTGCCATGGCAATTGTCGACAAGAGCAAAAGGTGATATGGTAGTCGAAATTTATGACTATACAAGCCTAAGATGACGTGGAGCAAAGCTCAAACCCAAAGGAATTTGATTTCCATGAAGAGATTAAAGAAGAATTAAACTCCAAGAAGATAGGAGAAGTTCTAGTAGGAATATAATTATAATAAAGAATTATATTCTTTAAAGATAATTTAATTCCAACTTAACTTCCTCCTCAAAGAAGGACTTTGCCCTAGCCCTATAAATAGGATGGAGATTTCGACAAATCAAGAGAGAGCAAGAGAGGGGAATTTCGACAAGTCCAAGGAGGGCAAGAGGAGAGAATTTTCGACAAGCATCTAGGGCAAGGAGGATTTCGACAAGCCTCCTTCTTCATCCTTTTCTTTCTTGTTTGATTGGGTTCATGCTAGGGATTATTTATCTTGTGTTTCTTTGGAACCTAGCCATAAACTAAATCTATTTGGCTATGGTTATTGTGTTTTGTGGTTGTGAGAAACTATTGGTTTTTGTTTAGGTAATAAGAGTTTGCACTTTTCTATTTCAAGGTTTATTCATTCTTGGTTCTTATTCTTGTTTGCGAGTGAATTGGGAGAGGATCTCGTGATTTCATCTATTTATCTAATATCTGGAGAGTTAGATTCAAGAAACGAATGAATATGATCTTTATTCAATCTATTGATGGTGAAGATTAATCCGGCTTAGGAATAAGTTAAGGATTTCAACGGCTAAGAGGAGCGCAAGATTGGTTGTTGTTCACCCTTGATTCACGCAGGGATGTATTATCAAGGCATGCACAAGTAGCTAGAGTTTCGACTTAGGGATAAGAAGAAACCATTGAAGAACGCTCTGCCGAACCTTGAAGGTTGCTGCCCAGAAGCCCAAGTAGTTTCCCAACTAGTCGCCCAGGCAACCATCAATTAGTTGCCAAGGCAACCCCGTTGTGCAAGTTGCCACGGCAACTGAGTTGCCCGTGCACTCTTTTACCAAAACGATCCAATCGGCTATCACACTTCAACTCACGATAACCTGGCCTATCTCTCTCTCAATTGATCTCATCTATTCATTTACTTTATTGCTTCTAGATTAGTTATTAGTTAAACTCCTATAATCCTTTATTTGTGTTTTTACTTTTTACAGTGCAAGAGACTAGATTCTTGAAGTGGAACCAATCCCTGTGGAGACGATATCTTTTATACTATAACTTGCGACGTGTATACTTGCACATTTGCATAGCACTTATTACGCGCAACAATTTTTTGGCGCCGTTGCCGGGGATTGGCAAAAGCGACTTTGTTTTTACTTTCTTGCACTTTCTTTTTTACTTTTCTTGTTTAAAATTCAAAGGGCTAACAAACTTTGGTTTTGCATTGGTATATGACCAGGGCGAGACCGACTTCACCAGAATATCCCTTTGATCCAGAAATCGAACGAACCTTACAAAGACTTAGACGAAGGATAAGAGAAACAATGGCAAATCAAGACGGCGATATGAATCAAGATGTTCGAGCTGGAGGAGGAGTGATTCTTGCACGAAACAGAACTATTCGAGACTATCTTGAAGAAGATCTAGATGGACTTAACCCAAGAGTTGTCGCACCTGAAATTGAAGCCGACCACTTTGAGTTGAAACCGGTAATGTTCAATATGATCAACACAATAGGTCAATTTGGCGGCTCAGCAACTGAAGATGCACGACAACATCTGAAATCTTTCCTCGAGATTTGTAACTCGTTCAAAATACACAGAGTCACCCCCGATGTATTACGATTAATGTTATTCCCCTATTCACTGAGGGATAGGGCGAAAGCATGGTTGAATAGCATTCCTGCCGGATCCATAGCATCTTGGACTGATCTTTGTCGTGATTTCCTTGCTAGATTTAATCCTACAAATTTGACTGATAAGCTTCGTAATGACATTACTTCTTTTCGGCAGGCAGATGATGAATCCATGTACGAGGCTTGGGAGCGATATAGAGAACTTCTACACAAATGCCCCCTACACGGATTCCTGGTGTGGACTCAAGTAACAATGTTTTACAACGCCGTGAATACACCAACAAGGATGATGCTAGATGCCTCGGCAAACGACATACTCCAAGATAAGTCGCCGGAAGAAGCAATGCAAATCTTAAACAGGCTGGCCAAGAATGATTATCAATTCCCATCCACTAGAAGAGGAGGAGTTAGACGCCAAGCCACAATACATGAACTAGGATCATCAGATTCAATTTCGGCACAATTGGCCACTTTAACCAAGATGGTCCAGAGCATGCAAAAACCAAACAACACACATGAAGTCAAGGTAATGGATTCTTTTTGTGAGTTATGTGGTGATAACCATAATTCTTCTGAATGTATGCAGAATCTGGAATCCAGCTTCTATGTGGGGAATTACAATCGGAACAACAATGTGATGTCCAATACATACAATCCAGCTTGGAAGAAGCACCCGAATTTTTCATGGAGTAATCCCAACAATGCTCTAAACCAGAACAATCAGAATGCACAAGCATCGGGATTCCAGTATAATATGCCACGGCAATAGTTGCCACAACAACAACCGACGACATCTAGTTCTTTGGAAAATTCTCTAAATGCTTTTATGATGAAAATTGAATCTTATATGGCTGAGAATAGTAATTTCATAAAAACAACTAATGCTTTTATTAAAAGGACCGAGATGAGATTGCAAAACCAAGAGGCGGCAATCAAATCATTGGAAAATCAAGTCAGACAGTTTGCTCAAAATCTGAATACTAGACCGCAAGGAGGTTTACCTAGCGATACTGAAGTCGCAAGAGGAACTGGCCATGAGCAATGTAAGGAAATCACCACTAGAAGTGGCCAACAACTTAGAGAGGCTCAAACCCGCTCATCAAACAAAACTCCACAAAAAGATCAAGACGAACCTAGCGGCAAAGCCTCAGATGTTGAACCAGGAATTGCCGCGGCAACCGGCAATAAGCATGCCTCGGCAACCGACGATAAAGACGCATCGGCAACTTGTGAAAAGCATGCCTCGGCAACCCCAGTTGATAACGCCTCGGCAACTCCAGATGTCCCGGCAATGCCATCAATCAGGTTCCAAACCAATGAAAGGATCGAAGATATCTGACTTCCACCACCATTCCCACAAAGGTTGAAGCGACAAAAGCAAGAATACCAATTCAAGAAGTTTCTTGATATCCTAAAGCAAGTCCACATCAACTTGCCATTGGTGGAAGCAATTGAACAAATGCCAAACTATGCCAAGTTTCTTAAAGACATTGTGTCCAAGAGAACAAGGCTAGGAGAGTTCGAAACAGTTGCCGCAACAGAGGGATGCATGGAAATGTTGCACAATCGTATGCCACCCAAGTTGAAGGATCCCGAAAGTTTCACAATACCCTATTCTATCGGAAATCACTATGTCGGGAAAGCACTATGCGACCTTGGGGCTAGCATAAACTTGATGCCTAAATCAGTTTTCCAGAAACTAGGAATCGGGAAGGCAAGACCTACAACAGTTATGCTACAGCTAGCCGACAGATCCTATGTGCATCCAAGAGGGAAAAATCGAGGACATACTGGTAAAAGTTGATAAATTTATTTTTCCCGCTGACTTTATTGTTTTGGATTGTGAAGCAGATGAGCATGCACCCATCATTCTCGGGAGACCATTACTAGCAACAGGGAGAACCTTGATCGATGTTGAAAAAGGAGAACTCACGAGGGTGAATGACCAGCAAGTTAAACTAAATGTGTTCCAAACACTAAGGCATGCCGATGATCCAGAAGAATGCCAACTTCTTCATGCCACGGCAGAGTTTAACTTCGACAAGGAATTTAGTTGCCTCGGCAACTACATTGCCGATCAAGAGGAACCTGAGGAGTATGAAGAACCGATCGATGAGGAACAACAAGAAGAGGCAAATTGGCTAGTCAATCGACCAGGTACATACTTTGAACCACTGGATTACTCATGTAAGGAAGGTAAGCTCGAAAAACCCTCTATTGAACAACCACCGACTCTTGAATTGAAACAATTGCCAAAGCAACTAAAATATGCATATTTAGGAACCGATAATACATTGCTTGTAATTATCTCTTCTAAGTTACAGCCTGAGTAGGAAAAGAAGCTGATCAAAATGTTGAAGCTACACAAAAAGGCAATAGGGTGGACAATTGCCGACTTGAAGGGAATTAGTCCGGCAGTGTGCATGCACAAGATTTTGTTGGAAGATGATCACAAACCTTCAATTGAAGCCCAGAGGAGACTGAATCATGCCATGAAAGGGGTTGTAATGAAAGAAATCATCAAGTGGCTTGACGTCGGCATTATATACCCTATCTCTGATAGTACGTGGGTAAGTCCGGTACAATGTGTACCGAAAAAGGTAGGTATAACAGTGGTAAGCAATGAAAATAATGAACTCATTCCAACCAAGACTATGACCGATTGGAGGGTTTGTATGGATTATCGAAAGCTAAACAAAGCCACCAGGAAAGATCACTTCCCAATACCCTTTATTGATCAAATGCTTGACCGTCTTGCAGGTAAACCCTTTTATTATTTTCTTGATGGTTATTCAGGTTACAATCAAATTGCCATAGCACCAAAAGATCAAGAAAAGACAACCTTCACATGCCCATACGGTACTTATGCCTTCCGAAGGATGCCGTTCGGATTGTGTAACACCCCGGCAACCTTCCAAAGATGCATGATGGCGCTCTTTTCAGACATGGTCGAAGACTTTCTTGAGATCTTCATGGATGATTTTTCTGTTTTTGGTAATGACTTCGACAGCTGTCTCGGCAATTTAGAGAGGGTGTTGGCAAGATGTGAAGAAACGGATTTAGTCCTCAATTGGGAGAAATGCCATTTTATGGTAGATGAAGGAATAGTGCTCGGCCACAAGATTTCATCCAAGGGAATTGAAGTAGACAAAGCCAAGGTGGACGTGATCGAGAGATTACCCCCACCAAGTTTGGTTAAAGGAATTCGAAGTTTTCTCGGACATGCAGGTTTTTACAGGAGGTTCATTCATAATTTTTCTAAAATCACTAATCCCTTGTGTCATCTGCTTGAACAGGATAAAGTCTTCAATTTTGATGATTCTTGCAACCAAGCATTCGAAACCCTAAAGAAAAAGCTTGCCTCGGCACCCATTGTCATTCCACCAGATTGGACGCTACCTTTTGAGCTCATGTGTGATGCAAGTGATTTCGCGGTAGGAGCAGTCCTAGGCCAACGCACAGGTAAGACCTTCCATGTGATATACTACGCTAGTAAAACTCTTAATAGTGCTCAAGTGAATTACACAACAACGGAGAAAGAGTTACTAGCTGTAGTTTTCGCATTTGACAAGTTCCGATCCTATTTGATTGGTACAAATGTAATTGTTCATACGGACCATTCGACAATCAAATATCTATTTGCTAAAAAGGATGCCAAACCTCGTTTGATTCGTTGGATATTACTTTTACAAGAATTTGATATTGAAATTAAGGACAGGAAAGGAATAGAAAATCAAGTGGCCGATCACTTATCACGTCTGGAACGCAATAGGGAAGAGGACGCGGATCTTGAGATATGCGATGCATTCCCAGATGAACAAATTTTAGTCGCCTCGGCAACCCTTGACGCCTCGGCAACCATGGATGCACACGCCTCGGCAACCCTCGATGCCTCAGTAGTCTTTGACGCGCACACCTCGGCAATTTTGGGAGCAGTCACCACGGCAGCACATGCCTCGGCAATACCCTGGTACGCGGATTTAGTTAATTTCCTTGTTTGTGGTATTTTTCCTTATGGCATTACTCACCAAGGGAAGAAGTGGTTCCGCCATGATGCTAAGCATTACTTTTGGGATGAGCCTCTTTTGTTTAAACAATGTGCAGATCAGGTTATACGCCGATGTGTCCCTGAAGAAGAGCAACAAAATGTACTCCGGCAATGCCATTCTTCACCCTATGGAGGACATTTTGGAGGAACTCGTAACGTGGCCAAAGTTTTGCAATCCAGTTTGTATTGGCCAACATTGTACAAAGATGCCCAAGACTTTTACAAGCAATGTGATCGTTGCCAGAGGACGAGCAATATCTCTAGACGACATGAGATGCCGCTCCAGAACATTATCGAAGTGGAATTGTTTGATGTATGGGGGATCGATTTTATGGGACCTTTCCCATCTTCATTCGGCAACCTCTACATTCTACTTGCTGTCGACTACGTGTCTAAATGGGTTGAGGCAATTGCAGTTCCCAACAACGATTCCAAGATCGTGCAACGATTCTTGCAGAAAAACATATTTACATGGTTTGGGATGCCGAGAGCAATTATCAGTGACGAAGGCAAGCATTTTGACAACAGACTAATTGCCAAGATGTTGCAACGTTTCGGCATATCACACAAGATCGCCACGACATATCACCCACAAACCAACGGGCAAGCAGAAATTTCCAACCAGGAATTGAAGGGTATACTCGAGAAAGTTGTAAATCCCTCTAGGAAGGATTGGTCATTAAGACTAGATGACGCACTTTGGGCATATAACACTGCATTCAAAACACCCTTAGGTATGTCCCTCTTCCGTCTTGTCTATGGCAAAACATGCCATCTACCGGTGGAAATTGAGCACAAGGCGTACTGGGCAATCAAGACCGTGAATATGGATTGGGAAAGTGCCGGAAAAAAGCGTTTGATGGATCTCAATGAGATAGAAGAATTTCGTGCACTCGCCTATAATAATGTACGAATCTACAAGGAGAAAACAAAGCGATGGCACGACAAGAAATTATTGCCACGGCAATTCACGCCAGGGCAACTAGTTCTCTTATTCAATTCTCGGCTAAAACTTTGCCCGAGAAAGCTGAAATCAAGATGGTCGGGACCATTCGAAGTCGTCAAACCATTCTCCCATGGTGATGTGATAATCAAGTCCATCTCTGACAACCATGAATTCAAAGTTAATGGACAAAGATTGAAGCACTACAATGGTGCCCATGTGGAACGTAACAAAGAAGTGGTCAACTTAGGAGATGCATGAGCATGCTCTCCTCTCAATATTTTCTTTTTTCTTTTTATTTTCATTTTTTTAGGAGATATTTTACTATTTTCATTATCTTTAGTTTTCAGGCATTCTTTGTTTTCTTTTTCACAACAAGACTCACAACTACTATGCTAAGGAAATTTACTGCCGAGATCCTTGCCCCGGCAACCAATGAAGCAGTCACCACGGCAACCGCAAAAGATGATGCCGCGGCAACCTACATCGTGCCTGCACAAGCTGATGCCACGGCAACCAACCCTGAAGATGCCATGGCAACCAAAGCTAAAGACATCCTGGCAACCACTAAAAAAGCCAAAGGTAAAGCACCTATGCCCCAATCAACTCCTACGGAATCATTTTCTGATTTTTCAGATTCGGACGAGTCCTCCATTGAACCAATAAAGACCGCACCAATTGAATCCTCTAAGCGAAAAGCCAATGACATTGATGAAGAGGACAATGAGGACAACCCCGTACGAGGATCGATTCCACCACCGGCAACAAGAAAACAACCATCACGTTCAAGCAAGAGAATCAAGACACCGACCAAAAGGAAACTAATCATCTACGATGACGAACTCTCGGAGTAAGTCCTCGTATGCATTTTATTTTTCATTAGTTTTATTTTTCTTTAAAACATGCATTGAGGACAATGCCTCACTCGAGTTTGGGGGGGGATTGTTATTAGTATTTACCATGTTTAGTTACATTCATCTTAAGTATTACATTTAGGATACATAAATTGCTTGCCATGCCTTTAATTGGAACAAGAACTGCTTATATTTGATGAATATTCGATGATGACTTTGCCAATGCACTTAATTGATAGAATTTTTATTCTAGGATAACCATGGAAAAACTTAGAATTTTACTATGATGCTAAATTTGATGAAACACTGTTGTGGTTTGATTGATTTAAGGAATTCTAGTAAACTTAGGTTGATAATTAAGAAATTTGGGGATTAGAATAAAAATTGGATGAATGCTAGAGGTGCCCGAAATTGGCTCTAGCATGTGCTAAAAATTTATCACTAGAGGTGCCCGAAACTGGCTCTATTATGTGTTAAAAAAATTGATTGCTAGAGGTGCCCAAAACCGGCTCTAGTCGAATAAATTAACTTAAGAAAACTAAACACTAGAGGTGCCCAAAACTGGCTCTAGTTAAAACATGTCAAAAAGAACCCAATGAAGTAATTTGAAAACCTCTTGTTTGCATAGAATCCGAAAAATCAACTTGCACACAACTCCGCACACACTCACAAGCATTATAGTTTGATTCTGAGTAACTCCTAAGTTTTCCAAAAAATAAAAAGCCAATCATACTTTGTGCCCCGGTTCAGAGAATTGAAATCAAGTTCAAAGCTAAGTTTGTGAAAGTTGAAGTCTTGGTAGGTAATTATGAGTTTGCATTGCTTGAGGACAAGCAATAGTTTGAGTTTGGGGGTGTGATAAGTGTTCAAAAGTACTATTTTTCTTACCCTTTTTACTCATATTATTGTTAGACTTAGGCTCATATTAGTTGCATAATTAGCTATTCATGCATGAATCCATGTTTCCTTCCATCGTTAAGCTTGATTACATAACTTAGTAGTTTTTGTGGGAAAAGATGCTGCTTTGGTGTGTTTTATGTGTATATGCAGGATCACTTGCCAAAGCAAGGCTAGAGCTAGTTGCCAGGGCAATACATGAAGGATATGCCGAACTAGTTGCCAGGGCAATGCATGAAGGAGACGCCGAGCCAGTTGCCATGGCAATTGTCGACAAGAGCAAAAGGTGATATGGTAGTCGAAATTTATGACTATACAAGCCTAAGATGACGTGGAGCAAAGCTCAAACCCAAAGGAATTTGATTTCCATGAAGAGATTAAAGAAGAATTAAACTCCAAGAAGATAGGAGAAGTTCTAGTAGGAATATAATTATAATAAAGAATTATATTCTTTAAAGATAATTTAATTCCACCTTAACTTCCTCCTCAAAGAAGGACTTTGCCCTAGCCCTATAAATAGGATGGAGATTTCGACAAATCAAGAGAGAGCAAGAGAGGGGAATTTCGACAAGTCCAAGGAGGGCAAGAGGAGAGAATTTTCGACAAGCATCTAGGGCAAGGAGGATTTCGACAAGCCTCCTTCTTCATCATTTTCTTTCTTGTTTGATTGGGTTCATGCTAGGGATTATTTATCTTGTGTTTCTTTGGAACCTAGCCATAAACTAAATCTATTTGGCTATGGTTATTGTGTTTTGTGGTTGTGAGAAACTATTGGGTTTTGTTTAGGTAATAAGAGTTTGCACTTTTCTATTTCAAGGTTTATTCATTCTTGGTTCTTATTCTTGTTTGCGAGTGAATTGGGAGAGGATCTCGTGATTTTATCTATTTATCTAATATCGGGAGAGTTAGATTCAAGAAACGAATGAATATGATCTTTATTCAATCTATTGATGGTGAAGATTAATCTGGCTTAGGAGTGCAAGATTGGTTGTTGTTCACCCTTGATTCACGCATGGATGTATTATCAAGGCATGCACAAGTAGCTAGAGTTTCGACTTAGGGATAAGAAGAAACCATTGAAGAACGCTCTGCCGAACCTTGAAGGTTGCTGCCTAGAAGCCCAAGTAGTTTCCCAACTAGTCGCCCAGGAAACCATCGATTAGTTGCCAAGGCAACCCCGTTGTGCAAGTTGCCCGTGCACTCTTTTACCAAAACGATCCAATCGGCTATCACACCTCAACTCACGATAACCTGGCCTATCTCTCTCTCAATTGATCTCATCTATTCATTTACTTTATTGCTTCTAGATTAGTTATTAGTTAAACTCCTATAATCCTTTATTTGTGTTTTTACTTTTTACAGTGCAAGAGACTAGATTCTTGAAGTGGCACCAATCCATGTGGAGACGATATCTTTTATACTATAACTTGCGACGTGTATACTTGCACATTTGCGTAGCACTTATTACGCGCAACAGTAGGCATTTGATTGGTTGAGTCATTTGATTGATGAGATCCGGATACCCAATGAGAGTGCTGCAACACCATGGTTAGAGATGTCGAATGTACGTTCCCAATGCTGTGTGGCACCGGTCTCATTCAAAGATACTCGAGGGGGATTTCGAGTATAGTGTGTACGTTCTCGACGCTGTGTGGCCCTAGGTCTCACTCAGGTATTATAGAGTTTAGAGCGTGCCTTCCTAATGTTGTGTGGCCCCGGGTCTCACTCAGAGTGTACGTTTCTGATGCTGTGTGGCATCAAGTTTCACTCTAGGTTTGTTGTTCTACTTTGTGTGTTTTGCTCAGATGATCTGATGAGATCCCGAGTATGGTTAGGCCTTGTGTGACATGTTTGATACTTTGAATGATGAGAGCATGTGTTTAGGCGACCATTGGTAGTGCCACGTGTTTATTTATCTCTCCTTATTACTCGTACTAGTTTGCATGCTTACGTTTATGATTATCATGAAGTATAGTAGAGTAGATGTGTACCACTGAGCTTTGTAAGCTTAGCGCTCAGAATTATTGTTTCCATGCATAGGTTGATTGTTGGATTGTGGGACCGAGGAGCACTATCTGTACGAGATTCCAGCAAGCGGTGGTTACCATAGTACATCACATGTATTTAGTGGGCTGTGTATTCATAGGACCTTACGTGGTCCAGTCCGTCTCTTATTTTGAATTGTATTGATCAAGTTAAAGGTTCAAATATTTTAAATTAAATTGGAGCTCATTTGTAATGATTTAATTATTTCTTCATATTTTCAATTGTTGGATTTAAATGTTTTGGAAAATATTTTATTTGGGCTAAAACAAGTAGAGAAATTTTATGGTAGTGGTTTGGTCTTAGGGGCCAAATGTGATATTCGAGTTTAGGGTGTTACAATAACTCTTTAAAATTAGAAGACTTAAAGGTCAATTCACCCCTCAATAAAAAATCAATTCCACCCACATAATTGTTTTGCACTCAATCTAGCTTTCATAATTCAAATTGTGATCAATTAAGCCCTCATTATTCAAATCCCGATCAGTTAGACCCTCCCATAATGTTGACCTATCACAATTTACCAAATTTGTTAACCCACAAATAAACATTAATGTAACACCCTGATCCCACCAGATCTGAGATGCTACATTTGGGATACCTCTAACCTGACCTGTCGATGTGCTTTCCCAAGTGAGTAACTTGTCAACCTACGTACGAAAAAACAACAAATCCGCACGTTGAGCTAACAAAGCTCAGTGGTACATGTCTACCCCACTATACTTCACGACGTTCATAAAAGTAAGCATGTAACATAAGCAATAAGGAATATGACATGTATAGAAATGAAATCAACAATACCATCGCAGTAGTAATCAAACCTGTTTAGCCTGAGACCACTTAGAACATCAGGCTAGCTACGCATGTACTCAGGATCACCTAGAACATTGAGTACTAACCATAAGTATTTGGGATCACCTAGAACATCAAATATTGGGTCACGCCACCATCTCAGGACCACCTAGAATATCTGGTTATGAGATCCACTCAGGATCACATAGAACATCGAGTGCATATAAGAACGAGAGTACTACAGTACCATATTCGGGTATCCAGATCTGGTACAGTTAAATCATGAAATTAATTAAAGGCTCACAAAGCCCACATACAACATCAAGCAAGGAAAGGCATTCAATAAGGGCATCCAAAATCATATATCAACCAAAGGCTTGTCATTAAAATTTATCATGCTCAATTATGATTCAAATAGGCCATTCCCAAAACCCAGACAAAGCTCCCATAAAAATTCCCAAAATTTCGGTAGTGGCTTTAGTGGGTACCAGTACTCAACCTACAGGTATCGTTACTTGGTTGCCCGTACCGATACCAAATTATGTTACTAAAATTTGGGAAAAACTATCTTGTATCGATATTGGGTCAACCGTACTGATACACGGGGCTCGGGTACCAGTACGCTTTTCATTGTACCGATACCAAAATGGTCACTAGAAAACTTGCAACCCTCGAGTATCGGTATGGGTCGACCTATATTGATACTACTTGAGTGGCATACTGATACTGGTTGAATCTCGTACCAGTACACTACACTCAATGCTTCCCCGTTCTTCAAATTCACAAAAGGTACCAGTACGGGTCTCCCGCGTACTGGTACTAAAGCCTAGAAATGGCTTCTTAAGCTACGAGATTCAACTTGAATTCCCCAAATTCGACCCATAGGTGTGGTTTCATGCTTCGTAGAGTCTATTAGGATTATTATCAATATTTTATTACCATTTAAACACTCACTTAGCAACAAGAACAATAGATTCAAGAGCAACCATGGCCAACATGTTAAACACCCAATAACTCATAAAATGCTTAAATATGCAAAGCAATCACGGTTATGAAAAGCAGGAAGAATTTCAAAGTTTGGGATGTACAAACCTTGTTCAAAAACCCAAATTTCCTCTTCTCACAAGCTTCATTCACTTTTTTCCTTGTCGAAAGTGTTGGATGGCCCTCCAACTTCTTTAACTAATCAACAACTGTAAAAACAGATTTGTTACACTCTCAAATGATTAGAAAAAAGTTTTAAACAAATTCATAACATGAAATTCGTCCTAAAACACTCACCACTCAAAAACCCCTCTAAAATCCATTTTCTCATCTTCCCGCCATTTTCAATGATTCTTACCTCAAAATGTAGATCATTAGGAGGAGATTAACATACCTAAAACACGAATTTCGGATAGGAAGAATGAAGGTTAAAGTTTGGATCTTTATCTTTGCATTCCCATTGATGCTCTTGCAAGAAAGAGGGAGGGGGAGTTGGGGGTGAAGGAGATGAGTAATGAGGATGATGTAAAGGGGTAGCTTTTGTCTATAGAAGACATGCGGTGTTTAGCCAAGAGATGAGAAAATCACATCCCAAGTCCTCCCTCATTCACATTTATGCCAACAAGGTTCATTCTAATCCCCAAATACCATTACCCAAGGCCCACTGGGTTATTTACTTACCCCAAGCCTAAATCCCAAGTTCTCGGGTTAACGCTAATTCGTTGATTCGGAAATCCGGATCGTTACAATTCTAAGTCCCAAATACCATTACCCAAGACTCATTGGGTTATTTACTTACCCCAAACCTAAAGCCAAAGTTCTCAGGTCAATGCTAATTCGTTGACTCAAAAATCTGGATCGTTACAATTCAGATGTTGACACGCGACACACTCTAAAAGTGTCACATCGTAAACTTGTAAAAAAACATAACAAAATTCATAAAAATCTAAAAAACTATAAAAAATCTAAACAAATATATAATATTATACAAAAAAAATTAGAATTTAAAATTTCTATAAAACTATAAAAAATTATTTTAAAAAGTGAAAAATATAGTTCCTCCGTCCCACTAAGACTGTCAAATGTTGATAATTTTTTGGTCAAATTTTTTCAACTTTGACTATAATTTATTTAAATATTTTAATTAATTAAAATTTATAAAATATATATTTAAAAACTACTTGATTGAAAGTTTTTAAAATATATTTTTATATTTTTTTATCAATAATAAGTTTTAAATTATAAGAAGTCAAAGTTAAAAATTTGACTAAAAAATTGTCAACATGTGACAGTTTTAGTGGGATAGAGGGAGTAATAATTATAATAATTATTTAAAAATATATAGAAAATTAAAATGAAATAATAATCAAAATTATATGAAATTATAAAAAATGTATATTTTTAAAAATAAAAAAATATATATTAACAAATTAACTGAGATAACATTCTTATTAACAATTAGGATGACCACCCAAAATCTTGGTCTTTGGTGTGACAAGGATAAACAAATTATAAGAAAAAGGAAGTTGTTGTTAAAAGTTTATAAAAATATTTTTTGTATTTTTTAATAAATAGAGTATATTTTATATAGCTGAAAATCATACAAACAAGTTATTATAGGCCTCATTAAAAATCTCTCTAACTTAAAATGGGGGAAAAGAGTACCAATGACAACCCAAAACCTGACAAAAAGGAAAAAATAGTTTTAACGATTTTTTACAGTTTTAAATATTTTGTGTCTACCAAAGGTCGAGATTTTGAGCAGTCGTACTAGACTTGGTCGTTAATAAGAAAATTTTCTCAACTAAATTTTTTATATTTTATTTAATTTTTTAATTTAAAATATTTTAATATTTTTTCTAAATTTATTATTGTTATTAGTTGTATAGTTTTTATTTTTTTTTAAAAATAGAAACTTTTATAAGTCTTATATTATTTATAATTTTTTATATTCTTTAATTTTATTATTTTTAATAATTTTTAAACTATTTTTTAAATAATTTTTAATTTTTTATGTTTAAATGATGTGACACTTTTAGGGTGTGCCACGTATTATCATTTTATTAGTTGTCAATGAGTTAACGGTTAAAATTGATCAACAAATAAAAATAACATATTTATTGAATAATTTATGAGTGCTAAATTACGTAAAAAGTGTTTTTGAGAACGAAATTATTATTATTTTTTACTGAAACTTAAATTAACCCTTAGTTAAATAATACTATGTTTTGATATGTATAAAAAATTACTCAAACATGTATATTTACTCTTTAAATTATAAAATTTAAACTCTAAACTCTACATTCTAACCGAAAACCCTAAACAACTAAATCTTAAACTAAATTATTAACCTCTAAAACATAAACTATTGTGTAGTCTAAAAACAAAATAAATTGTTTATTAAATAATTTTTCTTAAAATAATCAATTTATTTATGAAAAATATTTTAATAGACATGCATGTGTAAGCTTTTATGTCAGTTTTAGAGTTTTGAATTTAAATTGTATAAGTTTAATTTATATGATCTAGAATTTAGAGTTTAGGATTAAAAATTTAATTTTTAGATTTTATAATTTAAAACAAAAGATGGTATAATTTTTATCTTATCAAAATATAATTTTTTATATATTTAAAATACGTTGTCACAACTCTTCTTAGAATAATACTACATTAATCAATACCTAAAATTTGAGTTACAAATTTAATCACATAAAAACACAGAGATAAATTTACTTGTAATTTCAAAGTAAATATAAAGATAAATCAAAACAAAATTTAGTTACAAATCACATCATCAAAATAAGAAGAAAAAAACAATAAAAAAAGGAACACGAAATAAACGAAAAGAAAAGAAATAAATTGATTTAGATATAAGGCAAGGAAAAAGACAACCTTTTTGTTTTTGTTTGTTTTCCTTTCTGGAATTTGTCGACGACGGTTGCAATGAAATCGAACATGGAAAATGGGGAAAACAAAACTCGAAAGACTTTCCCACCATTGCAATTAAAAGGTCATCTACAGAAGTAAGAAAATCAATAAAAAAAATCTGGGCAGAACAGATTCTCCTCCATTTCTCTGCCCACTAAATCTTCTGGTCAAACCGTTTTCGCTTGGCATCCTTCTCCCATAAACAAGCACTCTTCAACTCCAACGCTCTTTCATTGCTACTTACTTTATATTCTTTTGGCTGAAGATGAGTTCAAGCTTGGATTTGTTGAGCTTTGTTGAATCGGTATTGGGAGTATCGTTAGGAGGGTCGGTAACGGATTCTATGTTAGTGGTTGCAACGACGTCGTTGGCGGTGATCTTGGGGCTCTTGGTTTTTCTCTGGAAAAAATCGACTTCCCAAGGAAGCGGTGATGTCAAACCGTTTGTTGCCTCTAAGCCCATTTCTCTCAAGGATGATGAAGCCGTTATAGCTGCCGGTAAAACTAAGGTCACCATTTTTTATGGCACCCAAACGGGAACCGCTGAGGGATTTGCTAAGGTATATATATATATAAAGAAACTGTAGTTCAAAGTTTTCGTTTTGATTGTTTTGTTGAAATTGTAAGATTTCGACTGTTGACTGAACTGGAACCTTTTACTTTTTTACTGATGGGAAATAGGAAGATAATGTCAATTCTGCTAATTAAGCTTCTTGTGATTTCTTTTGTAAAATTCGGTGGCTGATATAACTTTGAACTAATTGATTGATAGTTGATACCGTATTAGAGAGAATCCTTGAAGTTTACTAATTACCTTTCATACGCTTTCCAAGGTTATGGGAATTTAGCTGTAGCTTTAGTTCTATTAAATTCTTTTCAGGTGGGGATTTAATGGCGGTTTTTGTTTCCGTGATTTTCGTCAATTAAAGCTCGCAGAAATTGGGACATGACTATGGATTGAAATGAAGCGTCTGCAGTTCTTTGCAGTTCATTTTTGTTATGAGTTGTGTTGTTGCCAATAGCGCCAAATTTAGCTAAAAGCCGGGCTTATGTTATTTTTCTGTTACTTGTCGTTAAGTTCGACCAAAATTGAAGTGGTTGGCAGTTGGCACATGGCGCTGCATTATTGGAAAAAATGGTCTGTTTTTCTTTAAATGTTCATGTTTCAATACGAGAATTTACTATTGTAGGCTTTAGCAGAAGAGATCAAGGCAAGATATGAAAAGGCCGTTGTTAAAGTTGTTGACTTGGTATGCATTGGGAGCTATTCTGTTACTTTGTTTTTCTTGCTTGAGAACTCATGCTAATGCTTACATTCAAGTTCATCAAATTGTGTTTGTTTTAGGATGATTATGCTGCGGATGACGAGGAATATGAAGAGAAGCTCAAAAAGGAGACTTTGTCATTTTTCATGGTGGCTACGTAAGATAGATTCTTACTTCAGTGAGCACAATTCTTGTTTTTTTTGTATTCATTTTGGGGTTATACATATAGTATATGACATTTCACATATTTGAGCATGATTCGTAGTTATGGAGATGGGGAGCCAACTGATAACGCTGCTAGATTTTACAAATGGTTTACTGAGGTTGGTGGCTACTTCAAATGAACATTTAAATTAAGAACTTTGTATTATGCGAGCATTTACCTTTTTTATCAATTAGCACTCATTAAAATGTTCTATTGTACTTTTAGGGAAATGAAAGGGAGCCCTGGCTTCAACAACTCACATATGGTATCTTTGGACTGGGAAACCGCCAATATGAACATTTTAATAAGGTATCATTGATACTGAGGCACAGGACCAACCAACTGAATAAGGCACTTTGTGATTGCACAATTTTGCTTGTTTGCTTGTTTATCTCCATTGCAATTTTGTAATCTGATTTGATGGTCTTTTTTTTTTTCCTGAAATAGATAGCAAAGGTGCTCGATGAGAAACTTTCTGAACAAGGTATTTTTCCATTTTACTCATTCTGGGATATAGATCGTGGACTCAGTTTTAAGGTCGGGTGGGAATTGGGAAGTTCAGGATGACAATTAAAATCTCAGGGTCCCTCGGATACTATACATATAAAATAAGCACATCCCTCGAGGGCTCTCACAGACACCTTCTAAGAATTGCCAAAAATACAAGAGTTAGAAGAATAGATTCACTATTACTACATCATCCTTCTGTTAAAACACAAAAAAGAAGAAGCTCATAGCATGGTCCATGCTATTCTTTGCATCTAAACTTTACTGTTGAGAAATTGAAGGGAATGATTGGTATACATAAATTACTAATCAAATTGCTGTTTCTTGTGTGAACAGGTGCTAAACGTCTTATCCAAGTTGGTCTTGGTGATGATGATCAGTGTATAGAAGATGATTTTACTGCTTGGTACGCAATGCTCTTCCGCTTTTTTTATTGAAGTTGAAGCATCTAACTTGGTGTAGATGGAGCTTTTCCAGGCTATTGACTTCTATATTATACTCCGTTAGCTTTACTTTATTTCTTCCTTCCTTTGTTTTGGTCCCTTTTTGTTCCCCCTCAGGAGAGAATTATTATGGCCAGAGTTGGACCAACTTCTTAGGGATGAAGATGATGAAAATACTGCCTCCACCCCATACACAGCTGCCATTCCTGAATATAGAGTCGTGATTCATGATCCTGGAGCAATGCACATTCAGGATAATTACTCAAATAGGGCAAATGGGAATGCTTCATACGACATCCACCATCCTTGCAGGTAATGGAAGATGAGTATTGCTTTGGTTTTTCATTACTCCCGCTTATATTTTTCCTCTCTGTGATCACTTGTACATGATTTGCACAGAGTTAATGTTGCTATTCAGAGAGAGCTTCACAAACCTGAATCTGATCGCTCTTGCATACATCTGGAGTTTGACATATCTGGGACTGGTATTACGTAAGTTCACTGCTTTGTACTTGTTACAATAAGTTAAAAAAAAGTTTTTTTGTGATTCATTCTCTGCACAAGCAGTACATATGTTTTTCTGTGTAAAGTTCTTTTCACCCCCCATAGATCTAGTTTTACAATAACATATAACATTGCCTAGTGATTATGCCTTCATACCCATTCAATTAATACTGTTTTCCTAGATACGAGACTGGAGATCACGTTGGTGTTTATGCTGATAATTGCATTGACACTGTTGAGGAAGCTGCGAAATTGTTGGGTCAACCTCTGGATTTGCTGTTTTCTTTACATACGGACAACGAGGATGGCACATCGCATGGAAGTTCATTGCCACCTCCTTTCCCTGGTCCCTGTACAGTTCGTACGGCTTTGAAACAATATGCAGATCTCTTAAACCCTCCACGGAGGTAAATTTCCCACCCAAATATATATTACAAATCAAATTGTGTTCGAAAGAAGTAAAAATATTCCTGCTGCCTTATTTTCTACTCTTTTTTGTGGCTTGAGTAACGTGTTTACAATTTATCAGGCTTCCTTGATCGCCTTGGCCGCTCATGCTACTGATCCTAGTGAAGCAGAAAAACTCAAGTTTTTGTCATCGGCACCGGGGAAGGTTGATGAGATACTTACGGCCTTTTAGTCTTTCCCACTTCTATGCGTTTTCTGTTCTTTTCATTCTTATTGTTTACATGCTTTTGTTCCTTTTATTGTACTCAGGATGAATACTCACAATGGGTTGTTGGAAGTCAAAGAAGTCTCCTTGAAGTTATGGCTGGATTCCAATCGGCAAAGCCTCTCCTTGGCATGTTTTTTGCTGCAGTCACCCCTCGCTTACAGCCTCGTTATTATTCAATCTAATCCTCCCCTAGGTGACTGAAACTGTCCTATCTATAATCTATACATATTCAGTTTTTTGTCATACCTAAGATTTATAAGGCCGGTTTCTTCAAGCAGGTTTGTACCTCACAGAGTTCATGTAACCTGTGCTTTAGTTTACTGTCCAACTCCAACTGGAAGAATTCACCGTGGGGTTTGTTCAACCTGGATGAAGGTAGTGATTGTAACCTCTTCAGCTGCCCGTTCTTTTTTCATGCTTCTTTTTTCTTATCATACTTGAAAATATCTTACACCTGATAGTAATTACTTGGGCTTTAGTGAAATCTGATATCTAACTTATCGAAAAAATTCAGAATGCAGTTCCTCTGGAGAAAAGCCAAGACTGTAGCTCGGCTCCAATTTTTATCCGTCAATCTAATTTTAAGCTGATGGCAGATCCTTCAATTCGGTTATCATGGTTGGACCCGGGACTGGATTGGCACCTTTCAGAGGTTTTTACAGGTTTGTTAGTCTCTGTTTTTCTTGTTTCTTTTTGGCAAAAAAAGATAAGAGAATAACATAACTAATTGCTCTTTACAGGAAAGAATGGTACTTAAAGAAAGTGTCCAACTTGGTCCATCTGTACTCTTTTTCGGATGTAGGAATCGAAGAATGGTTAGGATCCAATTCTCATACCAATAATCTTTTACAAACATTATTAGAACGTCCTATTATAATTGGTTGGCAATATTGATGTTCATTTAGTATTTTATTTGTTTACCTTGTGGCCGTTTTTGTAGGATTTTATTTACGAGGATGAACTCAATTACTTTGTGGAGCAAGGCGCCCTGACTGAGCTCATTGTTGCATTCTCACGAGAGGGGCCACAAAAGGAATATGTTCAACATAAGATGATGGATAAAGTAAGTAGGACTAGGAATTGACAGTGATTGCAGTTAACAATATAAAAGTGTTGTACTATAACATCTGTTGCTTCTGGTATGCAGGCAGCTTATATATGGAGCTTGATTTCTGAGGGAGGATATCTTTATGTATGCGGTGATGCCAAGGGTATGGCGAGAGATGTTCATCGCACTTTGCACATCATTGCTCAGGAGCAGGTATCGATGGTTGCCTTTTCCCATTTTTTTTCTCTCCGTGGTTTTTGGGAATGCCTGCAGTGATAACTGATATCCCCTTTCACCATCACCACATCCCGAGAATTAATGTGCTTCTAGTTATAGAATTTTGTCTCCTCTATTCAGTGTGCAATTCTTGATTCGTAGTAACATAATTTTCAGGAAAATGTGGATTCGTCAAAGGCAGAATCGATGGTGAAGAAACTCCAGATGGGAGATATCTTAGAGATGTCTGGTGATGATTGTTGTTCCGTAAAACATCCCTGCTAATATGGCGGTGGATTCATTTTCTTTTCTAGCTTCTTTCACTTCTCCACCCTTACCAAGTAAAACCGGCAGTTGGATCACAACAGCAGAATCGTAAACCGATGTCACCATGTGATAAAAGAGCCATTCAGTAGATGTTAATCCACTTGATGTCTTGTATAATCTTAAATAATAGAAGGTAAATTTTGTAAACTAAAGATGGATATTTTGCCTCTGCGTATATGTCGGATTGGTCATATGTCAAATGTCCATGGAATTTTTAAAAAATACTGTGGGTCGGAAATATCATGATTTCTCTACCTAATCCAAGTTTAATATTAAAAAAATCTAGGTTTGTTTTGTCTAGAATTTTTTTTTGAAAACCCAGCAATTGCAGTTGTTGGTTGGCCGTCTATTCCTCTCATGTCGAGTAAGACAGCACATAGGAGCATATGTGCTAGCGAGAACTGTCTTAAATTGTGTACACCCGTGTCTTGCAGGTTCAGCCGTTCAGGGCCTATCAAAATTTATCGACTTTTGTTTTCTTTGGCTTAATAGTCAAATTAGTACTCAAATTACTTTTTCTTTCAGACAGGTGCCTAAAGTATTTTTTTAGTCCAAGTAGGTGCTTAATGTATCGTTCTGTAACCCTTTTAAGGGTTCTCTATTAACGTTAAAAGGTATTATGTCATTCAATAAAAATGTGATACGTAATATTTTTTAATTGGGTAAACTACCTGTGTGACCATCCAATTATGGGGCCTATTCTATTTTGACCACCTAACTAAAAAAAATAAACAATCACACCATCGATCTTTTAAATGTTTCTTACTATATATATATATAATGTTGTCAACTTTAATTTAAGGAAAGTTTACACAAGCCTTTTAATTTTAGGGTTTAGGGTTTTAGGTTAGGGTTTAGGGGTTTAGCATGTAGGGTGTAGAATTTAAAGTTTATGGTTATAATTTAGACTTTAGGGTTTAGGGGTTTAATGTGTAGAATTTAAAGTTTATGGTTATAATTTAGACTTTAGGGTTTAGAGTTTAGGTTTTAGGGTGTTAGGGTTTGGGATTTAGGTTTTAAATTTAATAGAAGGGTTGCGTAAATTTTGTTTACAATGCTTGTGTATCAAAATATAACCCTTAATTTAATTATTATATTTCTGCAGTGGTTTAAATATTTTTATGTGTCTCAAGTTTGTCATGTTTGAGTCCCCTTAATCTATTTTTATTTTCTTTTTCTAGGAATTAACATCAAACTTAAACATATATTACATTGTGTACTTTATATCACAAGTGAACACTTGGTTCAGTGGCAATGTGATGTTGTTTATTTTTAGGGGTACCTGGTTTGAATCCTAGCCAAGCCAAAATTGTTCTTGGTTTTATTTTCCTCATCCAATGAGGTGAATTAAATTAAAATTAAAATTAGGACTGGATTAATATAATAGACAACTAATGGGGACTATGTAATTATTTAAATTTTTGTTAACTACCACGTCACTGTCACCTTCTCCATTAAAGTGATTGTCCACTTTTTAGTTGGGTGGTCACACAAATAGTTTACCCTTCTTAATTTTCATTTTTTTTTGTTTAAAAAATTTAAAAACCAATAACTTTTTTAACCCCAAACTTTAATATTTTTCAAAACAAACCTCAATCCCTAAATCTCCCCTACCATCATCCAACACCACGTCGTTGTTGTCGAAGTGGGTCTCCTCCTCTAGTTGCACGAGTCGTAAGGCCCAATTTGTCGCTCGTCAACACCGTTTGTCGTTTGATTGAAGATTTAATGTTTGACATTTGTGGTTTATTTTTTTGCTTGTTTGTCAATTTTCAACGACGTAAGGTTGGGGTTATAGGCTGAAGAGGGTCCACAAAGGAAGAATAGACAACAAAGTGTGTAAAAGGGAGAATAGACATTCTAGCATGAATTGTTAACACTCGTGATCATTAAAGATACAATTTAATCCCTTCAACTTATCTTTTTAGCTACCCTATGTCAATATTATAAATAGGACATATTATAAAGAATTTGCACACAACTTGAATTTGAATGAAAAATTATTTTGTGAGTGTTCAAACTTCCCTGTTCTTTAAGAACTTTATCGACTTATTAAGAATAGTCTTGTGACGTCAATCATGATCTTCTTATATCGTTGGTTCATAGTTTTTCTATAACTAGTGGGTCACAATCATATTTGGTTTTAGAACACCATAAGATATGGGTAATCACTTTACCGTACATTACATTACCAACACTCTTATCTACATCTCTAAAACCTTCATCCAATCACCTTCGAACCACTTACAAAAAAACACCCTTAGATTTCTTCACCAATGCTTTTATCCAACATAAACACATCCTAACTTTACCATTGTCAAACCACATACTCAATCTACAATCAGGAAACAAGTAATCGCAGTCTTTTCGCAACCAGGATCTTATCATATATGATCCTTCGTTCTTTTTCTTTGATCTTTCATTCTGATGGCCTCATATGGTATTTTTGTTGGTTTATTTTTTTGTCTTCGGTGACTATAGTCTTGGCATGGGCATGCCTTTGTGAGAAGGTTGACCGACCCCTTGGTGGCTCAAGTTGTGATTGTAGGAGTGGTGGGATTGTAACACCCCAAAATAAGGTTATAAGTTTAGGGGTTTGGTCGGGTTGGGTTCGACTCGGTCGAACCGAATTAGCCAAAAAAATGAGTTTCGGGGAAACGAATATTTTAAAAATAGAAATGGTTGAAATAAAATTGGTTTGACTTATTAAAAATGTTTATTTGTATCATCAGAAATTTTGGTAATTGATTTTAAGGTTACTTGAACTAATTAAGGTGACATTTGGATTTTGGTGACTAATTTGTAAAGATTGCAAAACTGTTTTAAGTGACTAAAATGTAATTGGGACAATACTAAGAATCCTTAGAGAGCTATTATTTCCAAAATTTTTAATTAAAGTTTTCCACCTTAATTGGGTAAGACTTTGACGGTTAATTAGTTGTCTAGAATTCATATTAGTAGCTAACTGGCCCAACTGAGCTTCCAAAGTGCGTATTGATGAAGAGTGACCTTGCACTATAGCTTCAGTACAAGACAAATGATCACGCATCATCTCTTCAAGAAGAGAAAATGGGTCAGAGATGGTTTCCTAAATCACTTTCCTATTCTATCAAATTTTCTTGGATTTTTCTTTCTCATTTTCTCTTATTTTCCATCTCTTTTTCCAATCATGATTTCCAGATTTTCTTACTGATTTTCAATGAAGATTTCATCTTTTTTTCCTCATTTGATTCTTAGAAAAACCTCATAGAGATTTCACAAAGATTTCATCAATTTCTCAAGTTGTTTTCAAGAGAAAACTTGCGTTAATTTTAGTGGGAGGTTCTTCAAAGGTAAATTTCTTCTTCTCTATTAAAACTAAGGTTCTTTATTGATATTCCCTATTAATTGGCTTGAAAGCACCGAGCACATACTTGGCCAGATAGATTATACAGATACGCGAAAGTTTGGGTGCATTGTGTCTTTGTTGCATGGTAATGCATATCATTGGTGGGTAACCAATATAGCTGGAGTACCAGATGCTGATGTTACTTGGGAGTTCTTCCAAAGAGATTTCAAGAGGATGTAACACCCTGGTTTTGGGCCTAGGAGTTCCCCAGTGGTTTAGATGGTCCAGTGGACCGGGATTAGAGATTTGAGTCAGATTTGGGATTAAAATCAGAATTAATAATTTTGGTGTGAGAAAAATATGGAAAATATCTAAAAATAATTATTTAATATATAGATATTTTTGGTAAAGTCAATTTTGTAAAATGGAATTTGGACATTTTGGCTAGTGACCAAAATGTAAAGATTGAAAACTATTTTTTAATGACTATTTTGAAAAAAGGTTAAATCTTAGAATCTCTAAAGAGTTATTTTACCAAATTTAATATCAGATTTTCCTCTCATTTAGGATTATTTTAAAAGAGTTTTAATTGGGCAATTAAAAGAATGATTAACAAAAGGTAGTTATCTTCTTAAAACCAAAAATTGACGTAACTTTTCCTCCCAAACTGTTCTCTCAAAGTTCTTCAGCCAAACACTCATTTTTTCATCAAAACTCTGAGGTAACACTCTTGATTTCTTAAGTTCTTGTTTCTTAATTGATTATTCAATCTTGCTTTACGAAACCTTATTGATTTTCTTTGTTTTCAAGATTAAAACATCCAATTGAGAGGGAAATCACCCATTAGAGGCAAGGTTCATTCTTCTCCTCTAATGAATGGTTCTTTATTGAAATTTCCAAATATTTGATCCTTGTTTAATATTTTCTAATGAGTTTTGATGAGTTAATTGTAGAAATTAATTAAATCAAGGTTTAATTGATGAGACTAAGTGATTTCCGTTTTGGATCTATTTTGCTGAGTTCTTGATTGGTTATAATCATGATTTTGATTTTTTATAATGTTAATAAGTTGGTTTTAACATTGGAATCCCGAAACTATATGTGAATCTCTACT
Organism: Hibiscus mutabilis; assembly: GCA_019671005.1. Lineage (NCBI taxonomy): Eukaryota > Viridiplantae > Streptophyta > Magnoliopsida > Malvales > Malvaceae > Hibiscus > Hibiscus mutabilis. The sequence continues at coordinate 32,679,031 of CM033733.1, read as the reverse complement.
TTTCTAAGTTGATAGTTATGTGTTCTTGAGGAGTTGTGATGGTTATCTGAATGCTGGAGATATAAGGATGTTTGAGAAGTGTTTTTGGATGTTAATTGAAGTGTTGAAACGTTTGATTGTGGCTGGGTTAAGTTTGGTAGAGGTTTGCTTTTAATTTTGGGAGTTGTGGAGTGATTTTGGGTAGTAGATGTTGAGGTTTTGTGTTGCTGTGATGTTGATTGCATTTTGATGCAATGTAACTCTGTTTCGTGTGGCTAAAAGCAGGGGAAATTGGTCCTTAAGCTTGAACATGAGTTTTGGAAGCTTTAGAGGCGTGATTGTCGTATCGGCAAGCGATATGTTATGAGTCGATGAGTGCTTTCAACTTTGCAAAGGTTTGAAAGTTGTGTTTGGGAGTTTAGATCGAGCCTAAAATGCTGATCTAAGCTCGAAAGTAAGTAAAGGATGAATTCTCTCTAGAACTCGGTTTGGCTAGTAGTTTGATGCTCTTGTTTTACATGGTTTGATTACTCACTGTATATGCATATTTTGAGCATGGTTTAATGCTGGAAATTAGTTTCGAAATGATGTTAATGCATTTGGAAGTAATGCACATTTTGTTAATGTTTATGAACATTGCTTAATGCAAAGGTTGTTGCATTGGTTTAATGGTTTTGGATGATGCATATGAAAATAGTGAGTTGTTGATCTTAAAATGAATTATATTGGAAAGTGATGTTATGAAATGGTTTGAAAATGAAATCGAATATAGTTGGCCAGCCATAGGATTAATAGTGCACTATAAAATGAAGCCTTGATGTTGAGGGGTTTATATGGTGTACCGAATACTCCATCCAAGTACCCTAACGGTTGAGGGGTTGTACGGTACCATAGACTCCCGTTAGTGGATTAAACATTGTACCGATGAGTGGTGTTGAGGGGTTTATGTGTCACAATGGTGGAGGGGTTTATGTGTACAAAATACTTCCATGTGAGAACCTTGTATTACTAGTAGATTGTTTGTTAAGTGTTGTGGGAACACTTGTTGAATCCGTGTATCCGATGTTACGTTTTGGTAAATGGAACTTGGTAAATGATCACTTGGAAGCCAATATAAATGTTTATGTATCATGAGATGGATTATGTTGTTTAATGTGATTTAAACATGTTTTACTCTTTAAGCCTTGCTTTGGTAGTATGCATGGGAAAGCTTAAATTGAGGGTAGCAAATGAGATTTTGCTGTGGGATCCATGATGCATGTTGCATATGGTTTAATATGTTGTTTTGGAAATGTTAAGTGCATGGTTTTGTTAAGACATGATAATGTGATGATGTTTAAAAGAGTTTTGAAACGTGATTTGTAAATGAAAAGTGAAAATGGTTTAAAATGCATTCATGATGGTTGTTGTTTGAGCATTCCTCACAAAGCCTAGTACGCTTCCGCTCTCTTTTCCACCAATGCAGAAAACTAAGGTTTGAGGTAGCAAAAAGGCAAGGAAGGGAACTCCAAGACTTGAATTCAAAGTATGGTTTGGACATCGAAAAATAGTAATAATGGCAATGTGTCGATTAAGGCTTTGAGAGGGTTTTGATAAAGTCCCTGTTGTTGCAAGTTATAATTGCTGTTTTGGAATTGTAATATGTTTTAAGTGATTGAGATTTGGTTGGTTTGATGCTTTGGATGTGGACTAGGAAGTATGCCTCTAGAATTGATTGAATGAATATGCTAGATGTTCTAGCTTGGCTTCTAGTGATGGTATGTTGGTGCTCAAATATATTGATTATGTTATATATTGATTAGCTAAGTGTTAAGTTTGATTGAAGTGAGCCAAAGTGTCATATGTTTGACATAGAGGTCATTACAGGCCTCTGCGTACTGGTACGGGTACTTCAAGTTTCAGTACGTGGGGTCCTGTAGAGGCTTGATATGCTGAAAATAAGCCTAGCGTACCGATACGCCTAGCCAACGTATCTATACACCTTGAAGGAAAACATGTGATGGTGTCGGTATACGAGCCAACGTATCAAAACGCCCATTTGTTATTAGCAAGACGTATTGATACGCGGGGTACCGTATCGATACGAGTTTAAGCTACTAGAATTTTGAGGTTTTCAATATAAACAAGGGGTATCGGTATGGGTCAATGTCGTATCGGTACGGTGTAGTTAACATGCCATATCGATATGTGATACGGGTGTATCTGTATAGGGAGCCGTTATGTTTGTTAAGACGTATCGATACAGACTTGCCTGTATCGGTATGCTTTGCTATTTTTGAGCTATTTGATGACGCTAAAGTTTTGAAATCTTGCAATATGGTCTTTGTTTGCTATGTATGAAATTAGTTGAGCTTGAGTGATTGTTTTGGATTTGGAATTTACCTATAAGCATGAAATTGGATTAATTAAAGGTTGGTAACCTTAATCAGGTAATTTGTATGAAGTTTATGAAAATTGCATTTTGGTCCTTAAAGTGATTTATTGGGAAATTGATATTTGAATTGTAATCTGTTTAATATGAATCGCTACCGCTGAGATATATCTACATAGGACCTTAATAACATGCATCAAGACAAGATAAAAAGGAAAAAATGGGTTCAATTTAGGGTTTTAGATTGGGTTTACTTCGGCAAACCTAATATTGCCCTTTTAGTCTAGTTTCGAATAGGTCAGGCTAAGGGGGTTACATTTGTGGTATTAGAGACAAGTTTGTGAAAATTGGGATGCTGTTGGTGTTTGTAACATGATGTTTGCTATGTACGGTGATTGTTTACATGCACGGTGTTTGAATTATGCCATGTTTGGGTACCTTGCGGACACATTGCTATATTACTATGTTTATGAAATAATTTTGTTTTAAACTCGAAGTCTTGGATCTTTGCTTGAAGCTGGCCTGATTATTTTGTTTTTGTGTAATTATCATGCCTTAGATACATTTTAGACTATGCCACCGAGGAGAGAATTACGATCTAGTGAGAATGATGCTGTCGGAGGGCAAGATGTTGAGGGCGAGATTGTACACCCTGAGAATTTGCCTCCTCCCCCGCTTAATCCTCATGAAAGAGTAGAACAAGTACCCCCTACACCGCCTAGTCCTATGTTTGGGGATATGACACCTTTGGTTCAGGCGATGATAGGAGCATTCTAAGCCGCGATGGTTGAAGCTCACATACCTACTCCAGAACTTTTTGATGCTAATCCATGTTTATCGTTGGAGTGTTTGCCGTAACCTTGGAGGGGTTGAGTATAGAGGGTTGGCATTTGAGGTATTCGAGGAGTGGATGGCTAGTATAGAGCATATCTTGTTTTAAATGGGTTGTAAGGATGACCACAAGTTGGGATGTGTTGTTTCCCTATTGCAAGGGGATGCGTATAGTTGGTGGACCGCTGTAATCATGGGCATGGAACCCAGTGATATGACGTTGGAATTCTTTCAAGCTGCATCCAGGAAGAAATATCTAGGTGTTATATATTTGGACGATAAGAAACGAGAGTTTATGGCCTTGGTTCAAGGCAATATGACCATGTCCGAGTATGAGATGCAGTTCGTACGTCTAAGTCAATATGCATCTGAGTTGGTACCAGATAAGAGGCACCTCTATGATCGTTTTCAATATGGTTTGGTGCAGGATGTCAAGATGTACATGTTGGCCACTAAGTATACTGAGTTTGATGTTTTAGTATCTCCGGCAAAGGTTATAGAGTAGAGTCTAGATTTGTCTCATCATTTTGGAGGTTCTAGCTTAAGGAAGAGAGCTGCAGAGTATAGTTCTGGGGGTGGCCATGCTAAGAGGCACCGTGATCGGAGGTACCGACCATATGCAAGACACAGTGGAGATGGTTTTGGATGAGGTTATCAAGGACAAGGTGCTCAGGTTCGAGCAGTACATAATTGTTGTTGGGGTTGTGGTTCTAGAGAACATTTGAGGCGAGATTGTCCGTGTTTGGCCGGAGAGGGGTAGGCTCTTGTAGTTGTGGCTTTGAACTCTTGTTGGATTTGTGGGTTGACATATCACATTAGGTGAGATTGTCATTTGCTTGCTAGAGGTAGGCAGACACATGCACCTATTGCTACACCACCTAGAGGCCGTGGGTGCGGTCGAGGCACCTTCAAGAAGAGGGAAGAGGGACAAAGGACTATGGCGCACACAGTGGCGATTCAACCAGAGGAGGGTGGTCCAACAAGGATCTATGCTCATCACGAGGGGAGAAATGACATGGATGTAATAGCTGGTACCTTTACCTTGCAGTCTATGTCATTGTTATCTTTGATAGATTCTGGTTTTACACATTGATATGTATTGCATGGGCATGCACATTGCTTAGTGTGCCGATAAAAAATCTTGATATTGGTATGCAAGTGATAAGTTCTTTTAGAGAATCGGTCATTACGAGGAAGTTTTATTAGAGATGTTCTCTGATGGTACATGGTTACGTGTTTGTGGCTGACTTGATGGAGTTGTCGTTCTATGGTTTTGACGTGGTCTTGGGTGTGGACTGGTTGTCTGAACATCGAGCTGTGGTTGATTTTGAGACCAAACGGGTTTCTTTAAGGCTTGCTGACGATTATGAGGTTGTAGGAGAAATATAAAGTTCTTTTCTAATATAGTTTTGGCTATGGAAGCACGTAAGTTTCTTGAATATGGATGTCTTGCGTATCTAGCTTATATGATGAATCTAAATGTGGAGGAAGTGCGGACAAAGGATATCCGTACTATTTGTAACTTTCCAAGTGTGTTTTCGAAAGAGTTACTTGGTTTGCCACCGGACATGGAGGTGGAGTTTTGCATCAAGACATATACTGATTCAGCTCCGGTGTCTATTGTACCATATTGCATAGCACCAAAGGAGTTGAAAGAGTTGAAGACGTAACTTTAGGAGTTTTTAGATTGGGGTTTCATTCGCCCTAGTGTGTCGCCGTGGGAAGCACTTGTGTTGTTTGTGTAAAAGAAAAATGGCACGTTGAGGAAGTGTATAGATTATCAGAAACTGAATAAGTTGACGATTAAGAACAAGTATCCCTTGCCGCAGGTTGATGATCTACTTGTTGAAGGAAGTTCTGACGCAAGCTCCAATCTTGAGTTAGGGAATAGGTTTATGGTGTATAGTGACACATAAAGATGTGTTGAAGAATGCTTTGATGCGAGGATGGGACAGTCATGAGTTGCATCGAGGTGATGCCGTTTGAACACAACTACGCCTACAACATTATCTTGGATGTGATGAATAGTGTGTTCGTTGAAAATTTTGGACATTAATTTACGGTGTAGTGTTCATCAATGATATCGAGTTTGAAGTATTTGATGTCCTTGAATCTTTGTCAACGTAGGAGGTTCAGTTGTTGAACACTTGAGGATTGTGTTCCAAACCTTGTTGAGTAAAGCCAGCTTTATGCTGAAGTTGAGAAAATATGAGTTTTGAATTGAGAGCCATGTTTCTTAGGATGTGGTTTGACCCGTGATGGTAGGGTTAGATCCTAAAAGGCAAATGAAGTTGTGAATTAGAAGTTGATTAAGAAATCATAGTGTATCAAGAGGCGGGCTTGGTAGGCTATGTCAAGAACATCATGGATGAAAATCCTACGGACTTTGCTTTACCATTGATGGGGTTTTGTTGCAAAAGGATGATTGTGGTGCATAGTGACAAGGAGTTGAGATGGATGATTTTTGAGAAGTTGAATGCTAGTCTTTTTTGCTAAGCATCAAATCTTAATTCAAATGTATCGGGGTTGAGGAAGAAGTTTGTGGTGGGTGGGTTTGAAAAAGGACGTTGGGTTATTTTGTTGTTGATGTATGGGATGGGAAAGTCATGTTTCCTTTGTGTTGTTGGAACCGTTGATAATAAGTGCATGGAAGTGGGAAAGGATCACCATGGATTTTGTGTTGGGATTGCCTTTGACACCTACTAAAAAAAATTTGGAGACATTACCTTTATGGTGAAAAGTGTGTTGTATTTTTGACCATAAGAGTTTGTAGTATTTGATGAGGTTGGCGAGGAGTTGAATCTTGTCAACGAAGGTGGTTGGAGTGCACTGAGTAAGGAAATTGATTGTTCCAAATAGAGTATTTGTGGTTTAAAGCCAATGTTGTGGGTGTTTGTTTTGAGCTTTGGGTAATCTCTTGAATTTGGAGTTGAGTATCATGTTTGCGAGGTTGGTGCTCTGTGATGGAGGGTTGATCTTGGAAGAGTTGTTGAAATGTTGTATCATTGAGTTGATTAAGGAAAATCGGGAAATGATGTTGCATTGGTAGAGTTTGCATCAAGGACATAGTTATCAGCCTTGTATAAAGATAGCACCGTATGAAGCCTTGTATGGTAGGAGGTGTCGTACGCCTTTGTGTTGGGCTGAGGCTGGGGAAAAGTATGTTTGCATGCCTAATGTGTTGAAAGGCACGGATGGGAAAGTAAAGATGATCTGTGATCATTTGAAAGAGGCCTATGATAGGTAGAAATCTTAAACGGATTTGAAGCGTAAGGAGATTGAGTACGCTGTTGGTGAAAAAATGTTGTTGAAAGTTTCGCCTTGGAAGAAGGTGATGTGTTTTGGGCGTAAAGAAAAGTTGAGTCCAATGTTTATTGCATTGTATGAGGTGCTGGAACGCATTAGTCCTATGGCTTATCGGTTGAGGTTACCTCATGAGTTGGAGAAGATTCATGATGTGTTTTATGTGTCCATGTTGTGGTGGTATCACTCGGATCCATCGCATGTTATGCTAGTTGAGGATGTTGAGTTGTGACCGGATTTGTCTTATGATGATGAACCAGTGGAGATCCTTGACTCCAGTAGTAAAGTTCTTTGTGGCAATACGATTGAACTTATTAAGGTGTTGTAGCGACATCGCGGTGTTGTGGAGGCCACATGGGATAGTAAGTCAGACATGGTTGTTTAGTTTCCGCATCTGTTTCCATTTGGTAAATTTTGAGGATGAAATTTCTTAAGGGGGAGAGTTGTAATGCCTCAGTTTTGGGCCTATGAGTTTTCCTAGTGGTTTAGACGGTCCGGTGGGCCAGGATTAGAGATTCAAGTCGGATTCGAGATTAAAATCGGAATAAATAATTTTGGTGCGAGAAAAATATGGGAAAATATCTAAAAATCATTATTTAATACATGGATATTTTTGGTGAAGTCAACTTTGAAAAATGAAAATTTGAAATTGGACATTTTGGCTAGTGACCAAAATGTAAAGATTGAAAATTGTTTTTAATGACTATTTTGAAAAAAGGGTTAAATCTTAGAATCTTTAAGGAGATATTTTACCAAACTTTAATATCAGATTTTCCTCTCATTCAGGATTATTTTAAAAGATTTTTAATTGGGTAATTAAAAGAATGATTCAAAAAATGTAGTTATTTTCTTAAAACAAAAAATTGACGTAACTTTTCCTCCCAAACTTTTCTCTCAAAGTTCTTCAGCCAAACACTCACTTTTTCATCAAAACTCTGAGGTAACACTCTTGATTTCATAAGTTCTTGTTTCTTAATTGATTCTTCAATCTTGCTTTACAAAACCTCATTGAATTTCTTTGTTTTCAAGATTAAAACATCCAATTGAGAGGGAAATCACCCATTAGAGGTAAGGTTCGTTCTTCTCCTCTAATGAATGGTTATTTATTGAAATTCCCAAGTATTTGATCCTTGTTTAATGTTTTCTAATGAGTTTTGATGAGTTAATTTTGGAAATTAATTAAATCAAGGTTTAATTGATAAGATTAAGTGATTTCCATTTTGGATCTATTTTGCTGGGTTCTTGATTGGTTATAATCATGATTTTTATGTTTTATAATGTTAATAAGTTGGTTTTAACATTGGAATCCCGAAACTATATGAATCTCTAATTTTCTAGGTTGATAGTTATGTGTTTTTGAGGAGTTGTGATGGTTATTTGAATGCTGGAGATATAAGGATGTTTGAAATGTGTTTTTGGATGTTAATTGAAGTGTTAAAACGATTGATTGTAGCTGGGTTAAGTTTGGAAGAGGTTTGTTGTTAAATTTGGGAGTTGTGAAGTGGTTTTGGGGTAAATGTTGTTGAGCTTTAGTGTTGCTGTGAGTTGATTGCATTTTGATGCAATGTACCCTTGTTTTGTGTGGCTAAAAAGGGGAAATTGGTCCTCAAGCTTGAACATGAGTTCTGGAAGCTTTAGAGGCGCGATTGTCGCATTAGAAAGCGAGGCGTTGCGAGTCGATGAGTGGAAAAGTGTTTTCAACTTTGCAAATGTTTGAAAGTTGTGTTTGAGAGTTTAGATCTAGCTTGAAACGCTGATCTAAGCTCAGAAGTAAGTAAAGGATGAATTCTCTCTCAAACTCGGTTTGGCTAGTAGTTTGATGCACTTTTTTACATGGGTTGATTACTCATTGTATATGCATATTTTGATCATGGTTTAATGCTGGAAATTGGTTTCGAAATGATGTTAATGTATTTGGAAGTAATGCATGTTTTGTTAATATTTATGAACATTGTTTAATGCAAAGGTTGTTGCATTGGTTTAATGGTTTTGGATGATGCATATGAAAACAGTGAGTTGTTGATGTTAAAATGAATTATATTGGCAAGTGATGTTATGAAATGGTTTGAAAATGAAACCGGATATAGTTGGCCAGCCATAGGATTGATAGTGCACTATAAAAGGCGCTTGGATGTTGAGGGGTTTATATGGTGTACCGAATACTCCATCCAAGTACCCTAACGGCTGAGGGGTTGTATGGTACTATAGACTCTAATTATTGGATTAAACATCGTATCGATGAGTGGTGTTGAGGGGTTTATGTGTACCGAATACTCTACCACGGGTTTCACAATAGTGGAGGGGTTTATGTGTACTGAATACTCATGTATGTGAACCTTGTGTTACCGGTTGATTGTTTGTTAAGTGTTGTGGGAACACTTTTTGAATCCGTGTATCCGATGTTACGCTTTGGTAAATAGAACTTGGTAAATGATCACTTGGAAACCAATATAATTGTTTATGTATCATGAGATGGACTATGTTGTTAATGTGGTTAAACATGTTTTAATCTTTAAGCCTTGCATTTGTAGTATGCATGGGAAAGCTTAAATTGAGGGTAGCAAATGGAATTTTGCTGTGGGGTTCATGATACATGTTGTATATGTTTTAATATGCTGTTTTGGAAATGTTAAGTGCATGGTTTTAGTAAGGCATGATAATGTGATGGTGTTTAAAAGAGCTTTGAAACGTATTTTACAAATGTATAGTGAAATGGTTTTAAAATGCATTGATGATGGTTGTTGTTTGAGCATTCCTCACTAAGCCTAGTGTGTTTACGCTCTCTTTTCCATCAATGAAAAAACCAAGGTTTGAGGCAGCACAGAAGCGAGGAAGGGAACTCCAAGACTTGAATTCAAAGTATGGATTGGACATCGAAAAATAGTAGTAATGGCAATGTGTAAATTAAGGCTTTGGGAGGGCTTTGATGAACTCCATATTGTTGCAAGTTATAATTGTTGTTTTGGACTTGCAATATGTTTTAAGTGATTGTGACATGGTTGGTTTGATGCTTTGGGTGTGGACTAGGAAGCATGCCTCTAGATTTGATTTAAGTATGCTTGATGTGCTAGATTGGCTTCTAGTGTTGCTATGTTAATGCTCAAGCATGTTTGTGATGCAATATGATGGTTAGCTAGGCGTTAGTGATGTTAGGAATGAGCAACAATGTCATATGTTGGACCTAGAGGTCATTACAGGCCTCTGCGTACCGGTATAGGTACCTCAAAGTTCGGTACGTGGGTCCTGTAGAGGCTCAAACTGCTAAAAATAAGCCTAGCATACCAATACGCCTAGCCAACGTATCGGTACACATTGAAGGAAAATAGGCGATGGTATCATTACACAAGCCAGCATAACGGAACGCCCTTTCGTTATTAACAAGCCATATCAATACGCGGGGTACCGTATCGATACGGGTTTTAGATACTAGGATTTTAAGTTTTACAAAATAAACAAGGGGTTTTGATACGAGTCAACGTCGCATCGGTACATACCGTATCAATACGTGATATAGGTGTATCAGTACTGGGAGCCGTTAAGTTTTTTAAGCCGTATAGATACAGGCTTGCCTATATCGGTACGCTTTGCAGTATCTAGGCTGTTTGGTGATGCTGGAGTTTGGAAATCTTGCAATATGGTCCCTGTTTGCTATGAATTAAATTAGTTGAGCTTGAGTGATTGTTTTGGAATGGAAATTGATCTATGTATATGTAATTGGATTAATTAAAGTTTGGTAACCTTAATCTTGTATTTTGCCGAGAATTTATGAGAGTTCTATTTTTGATCTTAAAGTGTTATGTTAAGGAAATGATTTTTGTTTAGTAATCTGTTTAATACGAGACGCTACCACTGAGTTGTGTACACATAGGACATTAACAATGTGCATCTAGACACGATAAAAGAGGGTTTAATTTAGGGTTTTAAATGAGGTTTGCTTCGACAAATCTAATGTGGCCCTTTTAATCCAGTTTCAGCTAGGCTGGGCTAAGGGGTTATAGAAGAAGTACCTTGGTTCGCGGTATTACGATACGAAAAAGAGGGAGTTCATAGCCTTGGAACATGATCAAATGTCGGTGGCTGAGTATGAGGTGAAATTTTTCCTTATGAGCCAATATACTCGTGTACTTAGGTTTCGCTATAGCCTTGTCAAGGACATCAAGACATATCTTTTGGCGGCCGGCTATACTGATTTTGATGTGTTGGTTAATAGGGCCAAGGGCATAGAATAATCTTTGGGTTTAATATCCAGTCAAGAAATTTTAACTTGGGAAAGAGGGCTGCGGAGTCTGACCACTTGGGGTGAGAGAGCAAAAACTCATGCGAGAGATGTTTCAAGTTAGACCGCAAGCGAGGTAGGGGTGGTGGTAGGCAAGGCCAGTGTTAACTCCTTAAAAGTGCTAATCTCGAGAAGAAATTTGATCTCGAGATTAGTTCAGATCTTACTTAGTAGGTAACAAAGTTGTGGTGTATACAGATCACTCGGCATTAAAATACTTCTTGGAAAAAAAATGCCAAGCCCAGACTGATTCAGTGGACGCTTTTCTTGCAAGAATTTGATCTCGAGATTAGAGACAAGAAAGGGGAGTGAGAACTTGGTAGTTGACCATTTATCACGATTAGAGCATCATCTTGAGAAAAAAGAGCCACTACCATTAGAGATGAATTCCCTAATGAATATTTACTTGCAGTCAAATATATGCTAGTGTACGCTGACATAGACAATTACCTGGTAAGCAATATTTTGCCACTAAATCTGGCGAATAGTTCCAGGAAACATTTTAGGAGAGATGTTCGAAAATATTATTGGGATGAGCCAATTCTGTTCAAGCAATGTGCTGACCAAGTGATATGCCGATGTGTGCCAGAGAAGCAGCAGCACAACATTTTGCAGTTATGCCATGCAACATCATATGGAGGACACTTTGCTGGAATAAAGACTGTTGCCAAGGTATTGCAATCTGGATTCTTTTGGCCTATGCTGTTTAAAGACGCTCATTACTTTGCCAAGGCATGTGATCGATGCCAGTGGACATGTAACATCTCTCGCAAACATCAATTGCTGCTCTAGAATATCATGCCAGTGGAGTTGTTTGACGTATGGGGAATATACTTCATGGGTCCCTTTCCCCCATCATTTGGGAACTTATACATCCTTGTAGCTATTGACTACATTTCAAAATGGGTAGAGGTAGTGGCTTTGCCAACAAACAATGCCAAGGCTGTTGCCAAGTTCCTTCATAAGCATATCTTTACCAGATTCGGTGCCCCAGAGCCATCATTCATGATGAAGGTACACATTTCAAGTGCAATTTAATCTCTAGAGCTCTCTGCAGGTACAGAATCCAGCAACATATTGCCACAGCTTACCATCCCCAAACAAATAGCCAAGCAGAGATCTCAAACAAAAAAATTAAGAACATTCTAGAAAAAATTGCAAATTCAACGTGGAAGGACTGGTGTTTGAGACTAGATGATTCCTTGTGGGCTTATAGAACATCCTTTAAGACTCTGTTGGGAACTTCTCCTTATAGGCTCGTGTTTGGGAAAGCATGCCACTTGCCAGTGGAATTAGAGTATAGAGCTTATTGGGCAATCAAAAAGCTCAACATGGAGTGGAGAGCTACCGGTGCAAAACGTTTATTAGACTTAAACGAATTAGAGGAATTTAGAATGCAAGCTTATGAGAACGCCAGACTCTACAAAGAAAGAAACAAAACGATGACACGACAATAGGATATTGCCAAGGCAATTTGAGGTAGGCCAACGTATCTTGTTATTTAACTCAAGGCTAAAGTTGTTTCTAGGTAAGCTCAGGTCTAGATGGTCAGGACCCTTTGAAGTTGTGAAACCATATGCTCATGTAGCAGTTGATATGAAGGATTTAAAAACGAGAACGATTTTTAAAGTAAACGAACAAAGATTGAAACACTATTTGGAAGGCACTCACAATGATGCCAAAGAGGTTATCCACTTGGTAGAGGTTCCGTGAGGGTCATCATCATGGTTTGATTTTTGTATATATTAGGATTAGATTTTTTTTATTTTTCATTATTTTTTATTTCCTTTTCTTTTAATTTTTTTGTTGAGTGGATACATGAATTTATTGCCAGGCAGAATGCCAAGGAAAAGGACTGACATGGGGTGATAAGAAAATTTGAAAAGGAGATTTATCTTAGCCGCCCAAGGTGAAAAGTTGAAATTCAAATTTTAACTTAATCACCTTATCACTTTATCTCTTCCCGCGTCACTTTACCTTTTACCATGTCATGATTTATCTTCCCCAAACACGCCAACCCCTTATCATTATCCCTACTAAATTGGCCAAATTCAGAACACCATTTAAAACACTCAACCATTTTACCTTTTCATCTACTTAAATCCTAACCAATTCTTAGCTAAAGACTTTTCACTCTTTCTTCCATTGTCTTAAATCCCTGTCTTTAAAAAAACCATTCGAGTTTTCAAGAGATTTTCATGGCATCCTCTTCAACACCCTTCAAGACCTTTTTCAATGAAGAGATCCGTAGAAAGTATGAGGAGAATTTCGCATCAAGAACCTTCTGTTATGAGAAGGATTTCGAGTTCAAGAACGAACCCAACTTGGGATATTCCCCAGAATTTTTCAAGGTGATAAAGACGCATAAGTGGGAGAAATTCTGTCAATCGCCAGGAGAAGCCTATGCCAACGTCGTTCGAGAATTCTATGCTCATCTTACGACCAATGATTCACCCTTCTTGATGGTGCGAGTTAAGTGTGTTTGTTTTGATGAAGGTTATATAAATGATATGTTTTCTTTGGATGGAACAGAGGATGAACACACCAAGTCTGCGAAATCTTTGGATGATGCTAAGATGAAGACGATATTGAAGGAACTGTGCAAGGCTGACACCTAATGGAATGTGACATTAAAAAGACATTAGACTGTTAAACAATTGTCATTAAAATCTCAGCCATGAGGCTGTAATCACTTCTTGAAGGCACACTTGATGCTGACTACCCACAATGAGACAATTTCAGAGGAAAGATTGGCACTACTACAATTTATCATGACTGGTCACAAGATTAAAGTTGGACGACATATCATTGAAGAGAATTTTAAGTGTACTGGTAAGAGCAATGGAAGTTTACTTTTTCCCTCTCTAATCTCTACCATTTGCGTGCAGCACAACGTGCCACAGCTCGATTTAGATAGCATTCAAAATAGTAAGGGGACTAGTAAGTGTTCAAAAGTACTATATTTCCTACCCTTTTTACTCATATTATTGTTAGACTTAGGCCCATATTAGTTGCATAATTAGCCATTCATGCATTAATCTGTGTTTCCTTCCATCGTTGAGCTTGATTACATAACTTGGTAGTTTTTGTGGGAAAAGATGCTGCTTTGGTGTGTTTTGTGTATGTGCAGGATCACTTGCCAAAGCAAGGCTGCCAGGGCAATGCATGAAGGAGATGCCGAGCCAGTTGCCATGGCAATTGTCGACAAGAGCAAAGGTGATATGGTAGTCGAAATTGATGACTAGACAAGCCCAAGATGACGTGGAGCAAAGCCCAAACCCAAAGGAATTTGATTTCCATGCAGAGATTAAAGAAGAATTAAATTCCAAGAATATAGGAGAAGTTCTAGTAGGAATACAATTATAATAAAGAATTATATTCTTTAAAGATAATTTAATTCCAACTTAAACTCCTCCTCAAAGAAGGACTTTGGCCTAGCCCTATAAATATGATGGAGATTTCGACAATTCATAGAGTGCAAGAAGAGGGAAAATTTGGACAACTCCAAAGAGCAAGAGGAGAGAAATTTCGACAAGAGAGCAAGGGGGAGAGAGTTCGATTTCTTCTTCTTCTTCTTTGCTTCCATTAGATTCATGGTTTGGGGATTATTCTTTGTATATCTTTTGAACCCAACCATGAACTAACTTGATTGGTTGGGGTTATTGTGTTTTGTTGTTGTGAAAAACAATTGGATTTTGTTTAGGTAATAAGAGTTTGCACTTTCAATTCAAGGTTTACTCATTCTTGGTTCTTATTCTTGTTTGCGAGTGAATTGGGAGATGATCTCGTAACTTCATCTATTTATCTAATATCGGGAGAGTTAGATTCAAGAAACGAATGAGTATGGTCTTTATTCAATCTATTGATGGTGAAGATTAATCTGGCTTAGGAATAAGTTAAGGATTTAAACGGCTAAGAGGAGCGCAAGATTGGTTATTGTTCACCCTTGATTCACGCAGGGATGTATTATCAAGGCATGCACAAGTAGCTAGAGTTTCGACTTAGGGATAAGAAGAAACCATTGAAGAACGCTCTGCCGAACCTTGAAGTTGCTGCCCAGATGCCCAAGTAGTTGCCCAACTAGTCGCCCAGGCAACCATCGATTAGTTGCCAAGGCAACCCCGCTGTGCAAGTTGCCACGGCAACTGAGTTGCCCTTGCACTCTTTTACCAAGACAATCCAATCGGCTATCACACCTCAACTCATGATAACCTGACCTATTCTCTCTTTTGATTTCATCTATTCTTTTAGTTTATTACTCTTAGTTTACTCGTTAATTAGAACTCCTATTATCAATTGTGTTTTACTTTTCATAGTGCAGTAACTTAAGCAAAGTGGCCCAAACCAATCCCTGTGGAGACGATACTCGATACTCATATCACTTTATTACTTGCGACGTGTATACTTTCACAATTGCGTAGCACTTATTACACGCAACAAGTTTTTGGCGCCGTTGTCGGGGATTTGGCAATAGCGACTTTGTTTTTATTTTCTTGCACTTTCTTTTTACTTTTCTTGTTTAAAATTCAAAGGGCTAACAAACTTTGGTTTTGCATTGGTATATGACCAGGGCGAGACCGACTTCACCAGAATATCCCTTTGATCCAGAAATCGAACGAACCTTACAAAGACTTAGACGAAGGATAAGAGAAGCAATGGCTAATCAAGATGGCAATATGAATCAAGATGTTCGAGCAGGAGGAGGAGTGATTCTTGCACGAAACAGAACTATTCGAGACTATCTTAAAGAAGATCTTGATGGACTTAACCCAGGATTTGTCGCACCTGAAATTGAAGCCGACCACTTTGATTTGAAACCGGTAATGTTTAATATGATCAACACAATAGGTCAATTTGGCGGCTCAGCAACTGAAGATGCACGGCAACATCTGAAATCTTTCCTCGAGATTTGCAACTCGTTCAAGATACACGGAGTCACCCCCGATGTATTACGATAAAGATTATTCCCCTATTCACTGAGGGATAGGGCGAAAGCATGGTTGAATAGCATTCCTGTCGGATCTATAGCATCTTAGACTGATCTTTGTCGTGATTTCCTTGCTAGATTTAATCCTACAAATTTGGTGATAAGCCGTAACGACATTACTTCTTTTTCAGCAGCGGATGATGAATCTATGTACGAGGCTTGGGAGCGATATAGAGAACTTCTACACAAATGCCCCCTACACGGATTCCCGGTGTGGACCCAAGTAACAATGTTTTACAACGCCGTGAATACACCAACAATGATGATGCTAGATGCCTCGGCAAATGGCATACTCCTAGATAAGTCACCGGAAGAAGCAATGCAAATCTTAAACAGGCTGGCCAAGAATGATTATCAATTCCCATCCACTAGAAGAGGAGGAGTTAGACGCCAAGCCACAATACATGAACTAGGATCATCAGATTCAATTTCGGCACAATTGGCCACTTTAACCAAGATGGTCCAGAACATGCAAAGACCAAACAACACACATGAAGTCAAGTTAATGGATTCTTTTTGTGAGTTATGTGGTGATAACCATAATTCTTCTGAATGTATGCAGAATCCGGAATCCAGCTTCTATGTGGGGAATTACAATCGGAACAACAATGTGATGCCCAATACATACAATCCAGCTTGGAAGAAGCACCCAAATTTTTCATGGAGTAATCCCAACAATGCTCTAAACCTGAACAATCAGAATGCACAAGCATCGGGATTCCAGCAGAATATGCCACGGTAACAGTTGCCACAGCAACAACCGACGACATCTAGTTCTTTGGAAAATTCTCTAAATGCTTTTATGATGAAAACTGAATCTTATATGGCTGAGAATAGTAATTTCATAAAAAGAACTGATGCTTTTATTAACAGAACGGAGATGAGATTGCAAAACCAAGAGGCGGCAATCAAATCATTGGAAAATCAAGTCGGAAAGTTTGCTCAGAATCTGAATACTACACCACAAGGAGGTTTACCTAGCGATACTGAAGTCACAAGAGAAACTGGCCATGAGCAATGTAAGGCAATCACCACTAGAAGTGGCCAACAACTTAGAGAGGCTCAAACCCGCTCATCAAACAAAACTCCACAAAAAGATCAAGACGAACCTAGCGGCAAAGCCTCAGATGCTGAACCAGGAATTACCGCGGCAACCGGCAATAAGCATGCCTCGGCAACCGACGATAAAGACGCCTCGGCAACTTGTGAAAAGCTTGCCTCGGCAACCCCAGTTGATAATGCCTCGGCAACTCCAGATGTCCCGGCAATGCCGTCAATCAGGTTCCAAACCAATGAAAGGATCGAAGATATCCAACTTCCACCACCATTCCCACAAAGGTTGAAGCGACGAAAGCAAGAATACCAATTCAAGAAGTTTCTTGATATCTTAAAGCAAGTCCACATCAACTTGCCATTGGTGGAAGCAATTGAACAAATGCCAAACTATGCCAAGTTCCTTAAAGACATTGTGTCCAAAAGAACAAGGCTAGGAGAGTTTGAAGCAGTTGCCGCAACAGAGGGATGCATGGCAATGTTGCACAATCGTATGCCACCTAAGTTGAAGGATCCCAGAAGTTTCACAATACCCTGTTCTATTGGAAATCACTATGTCGGGAAAGCACTATGCGACCTTAGGGCTAGCATAAACTTGATGCGTAAATCAGTTTTCCAGAAACTAGGAATCAGGAAGGCAAGACCTACAACAGTTATGCTACAGCTAGCCGACAGATCCTATGTGCATCCAGAGGGAAAAATCGAGGACATACTGGTAAAAGTTGATAAATTTATTTTTCCCGCTGACTTTATTGTTTTGGATTGTGAAGCAGATGAGCATGCACCCATCATTCTCAGGAGACCATTCCTAGCAACAGGGAGAACCTTGATCGATGTTGAAAAAGGAAAATTCACAATGAGGGTGAATGACCAGCAAGTTAAACTAAATGTGTTCCAAACACTAAGGCATGCCGATGATCCAGAAGAATGCCAACTTCATGCCACGGCAGAGTTTAACTTCAACGAGGAATTTAGTTGCCTCGGCAACTACATTGCCGATCAAGAGGAACCTGAGGAGTATGAAGAACCGGTCGATGAGGAACAACAAGAAGAGGCAAATTGGCTAGTCAATCGACCAGGTACATACTTTGAACCACTGGATTACTCAGGTAAGGAAGGTAAGCTCGAAAAACCCTCTATTGAACAACCACTGACTCTTGAGTTGAAACAATTGCCAGAGCAACTAAAATATGCATACTTAGGAACTGATAATACATTGCCTGTAATTATTTCTTCTAAGTTACAGCCTGAGCAGGAAAAGAAGCTGATCAAGATGTTGAAGCTACACAAAAAGGCAATAGGGTGGACAATTGCTGACTTGAAGGGAATTAGCTCGGCAGTGTGCATGCACAAGATTCTGTTGGAAGACGATCACAAACCTTCAATTGAGGCCCAGAGGAAACTGAATCATGCCATGAAAGGGGTTGTAATGAAAGAAATCATCAAGTGGCTTGACGCCGGTATTATATACCCTATCTCTGATAGTACGTGGGTAAGTCCGGTACAATGTGTACCGAAAAAATGGAGGTATAACAGTGGTAAGCAATGAAAATAATGAACTTATTCTAACCAGGACTGTGACCGGTTGAAGGGTTTGTATGGATTATCGAAAGCTAAACAAAGCCACTAGGAAAGATCACTTCCCATTACCCTTTATTGATCAAATGCTTGACCGTCTTGCAGGTAAACCCTTTTATTGTTTTCTTGATGGTTATTCAGGTTACAATCAAATTGCCATAGCACCAGAAGATCAAGAAAAGACAACCTTCACACGCCCATACGGTACTTATGCCTTCCGAAGGATGCCGTTCGGATTGTGTAACGCCCCGGCAACCTTCCAAAGATGCACGATGGCGCTCTTTTCAGACATGGTCGAAGACTTGCTTGAGATCTTCATGGATGATTTTTCTATTTTTGGTAATGACTTCGACAACTGTCTCGGCAATTTAGAGAGGGTGTTGGCAAGATGTGAAGAAACGGATTTAGTCCTCAATTGGGAGAAATGCCATTTTATGGTAGATGAAGGAATAGTGCTCAGCCACAAGATTTCATCCAAGGGAATTGAAGTAGACAAAGCCAAGGTGGACGTGATCGAGAAATTACCCCCACCAAGTTCGGTTAAAGGAATTCAAAGTTTTCCCGGACATGCAGGTTTTTACAGGAGGTTCATTCATAATTTTTCTAAAATCACTAAACCCTTGTGTAATCTGCTTGAACAGGATAAAGTCTTCAATTTTGATGATTCTTGCAACCAAGCATTCGAAACCCTAAAGAAAAAGCTTGCCTCGGCACCTATTGTCATTCCACCAGATTGGACGCTACCTTTTGAGCTCATGTGTGATGCAAGTGATTTCGCGGTAGGAGCAGTCCTAGGCCAACGCACAGGTAAGACCTTCCATGTGATATACTACGCTAGTAAAACTCTTAATAGTGCTCAAGTGAATTACACAACAACGGAGAAAGAGTTACTAGCTGTAGTTTTCGCATTTGACAAGTTTCGATCCTATTTGATTGGTACAAAGGTAATTGTTCATACGGACCATTTGGCAATCAAATACTTATTTGCTAAAAAGTATGCTAAACCTCGTTTGATTCGTTGGATATTACTTTTACAAGAATTTGATATTGAAATTAAGGACAGGAAAGGAACAGAAAATCAAGTGGCCGGTCACTTATCACGTTTGGAACGCAATAGGGAGGAGGACGCGGATCTAGAGATGTGCGATGCATTCCCGGATGAACAAATTTTAGTTGCCTCGGCAACCCTCGACGCCGCAGCAGCCTTTGACGTGCACGCCTCCGCAATTTTGGGAGCAGTCGCCACAGCAGCACATGCCTCGGCAATACCCTGGTACGCGGATTTAGTTAATTTCCTTGTTTGTGGTATTTTACCTTATGGCATTACTCACCAAGGGAAGAAGCGGTTCCGCCATGATACTAAGCATTACTTTTGGGACGAGCCTCTTTTGTTTAAACAATGTGCATATCAGGTTATACGCCGATGTGTCCCTGAAGAAGAGCAACAAAATGTACTCCGGCAATGCCATTCTTCACCCTATGGAGGACATTTTGGAGGAACTCGTACCGCGGCCAAAATTCTACAATCTGGTTTGTATTGGCCAACATTGTACAAAGATGCCCAAGACTTTTACAAGCAATGTGATCGTTGCCAGAGGACGGGCAATATCTCTAGACGACATGAGATGCCGCTCTAGAACATCATCGAGGTGGAACTGTTCGATGTGTGGGGGATCGATTTTATGGGACCTTTCCCATCTTCATTCGGCAACCTCTACATCTTACTTGCCGTCGACTACGTGTCTAAATGGGTTGAGGCAGCTGCAGTTCCCAACAACGATTCCAAGACCGTGCAACGATTCTTGCAGAAAAACATATTTACACGGTTTGAAATGCCGAGAGCAATTATCAGCGACGAAGGCAAGCATTTTGAAAATAGACTAATTGCCAAGATGTTGCAACGCTTCGGCATATCACACAAGATCGCCACGGCATATCACCCACAAACCAACGGGCAAGCAGAAATTTCCAACCGGGAGTTGAAGGGAATACTCGAGAATGTCGTAAATCCCTCAAGGAAGGATTGGTCATTAAGACTAGATGACGCACTTTGGGCATATCGCACTGCATTCAAAACACCCTTAGGTATGTCCCCCTTCTGACTTGTCTATGGCAAAAATGCCATCTACCGGTGGAAATCGAGCACAAGGCGTACTGGGCAATCAAGACCGTGAATATGGATTGGGAAAGTGCCGGACAAAAGCGTTTGATGGACCTCAATGAGATAGAAGAATTCCGTGCACTCGCCTATAACAATGCATGAATCTACAAGGAGAAAACAAAGCAATGGCATGACAAAAAAACTATTGCCGCGGAAATTCACGCCAGGGCAACTAGTTCTCCTATTCAATTCTCGGCTAAAACTTTTCCCCGGAAAGCTGAAATCAAGATGGTCGGGACCATTCGAAGTCGTCAAACCATTCTCCCATGGTGCTGTGATAATCAAGTCCATCTCTAACAACCATGAATTCAATGTTAATGGACAAAGATTGAAGCACTACAATGGTGCCCATGTCGAACGTAACAAGGAAGTGGTCACTTTAGGAGATGCATGAGCATGCTCTCATTTCGATATTTTCTTTTTTTTCTTTCTTTTTTTCTTTTGAACTATTTTTTTCTTTCTATTATTTTTGGTTATTATTTCTCTTTTATTTATTTTTGGAATTTTTAGGAGAGATTTTATTTTTTTCATTATCTTTAGTTTCCAGGTTTTCTTTTCCACAAAAGATGATGCCGCGGAAACCTACATCGTGCCTGCACAAGCTGACGCCACGAAAACCAACCCTGAAGATGCCACGGCACCAAAGCTAAAGACATCCCGGCAACAAGAAAACAACCATCGCTTTCAAGCAAGAGAATCAAGACACCGACCAAAAGGAAACTAATCATCTATGATGACGAACTCTCGGAGTAAGTCCTCGTATGCATTTTTTTATTTTATTATTTTTATTTTTCGTTATTTTTATGCATGCATTGAGGACAATGCCTCACTCGAGTTTGGGGGGGATTGTTATTAGTAGTTACCATGTTTAGTTACATTCATCTTAAGTATTACATTTAGGATACATAAATTGCTTGCCATGCCTTTAATTGAAACAAGAATTGCTTAGATTTGATGAATATCCAATGATGACTTTGCCAATGCACTTAATTGATAGAATTTTTATTCTAGGATAACCATGGAAAAACTTAGAATTTTACTATGATGCTAAATTTGATGAAACACTGTTTTGGTTTGATTGATTTAAGGAATTCTAGTAAACTTAGGTTGATAATTAACAAATTGGGGGATTAGAATAAAAATTGGATGAATGCTAGAGGTGCCCGAAATTGGCTCTAGCATGTGCTAAAAATTTATCGCTAGAGGTGCCCGAAACTGGCTCTAGTATGTGTTAAAAATAATTGATCACTAGAGGTGCCCGAAACCGGCTCTAGTCGAATAAATTAACTTAAGAAAACTAAAAACAAAACACTAGAGGTGCCCGAAACTGGCTCTAGTTAAAACATGTTAAAAAGAACACAATGAAGTAATTTGAAAACCTATTGTTTGCATAGAATCCGAGTAATTCCTAAGTTTTCCGAAAAATAAAAAGCCAATCATACTTTGTGCCCCGGTTCAGAGAATTGAAATCAAGTTCAAAGCTAAGTTTATGGAAATTGAAGTCTTGGCAGGTAATTATGAGTTTGCATTGCTTGAGGACAAGCAATAGTTCGAGTTTGGGGGTGTGATAAGTGTTCAAAAGTACTATATTTCTTACCCTTTTTACTCATATTATTGTTAGACTTAGGCCCATATTAGTTGCATAATTAGCCATTCATGCATTAATCCATGTTTCCTTCCATCGTTGAGCTTGATTACATAACTTGGTAGTTTTTGTGGGAAAAGATGCTGCTTTGGTATGTTTTGTGTATGTGCAGGATCACTTGCCAAAGCAAGGCTAGAGCTAGTTACCAGGGCAATGCATGAAGGAGACGCCGAGCCAGTTGCCATGCCAATTGTCGACAAGAGCAAAGGTGATATAGTAGTCGAAATTGATGACTAGACAAGCCCAAGATGACGTGGAGCAAAGCCCAAACCCAAAGGAATTTGATTTCCATGCAGAGATTAAAGAAGAATTAAATTCCAAGAAGATAGGAGAAGTTCTAGTAGGAATACAATTATAATAAAGAATTATATTCTTTAAAGATAATTTAATTCCAACTTAAACTCCTCCTCAAAGAAGGAATTTGGCCTAGCCCTATAAATAAGATGGAGATTTTGACAATTCATAGAGAGCAAGAAGAGGGAAAATTTCGACAACTCCAAAGGGCAAGAGGAGAGAAATTTTGACAAGAGAGCAAGGGGAGAGAGTTCGATTTCTTCTTCTTCTTCTTTGCTTACATTAGATTCATGGTTTGGGGATTATTCTTTGTATATCTTTTGAACCCAACCATGAACTAACTTGTTTGGTTGGGGTTATTGTGTTTTGTTGTTGTGAAAAACAATTGGATTTTGTTTAGGTAATAAGAGTTTGCACTTTCAATTCAAGGTTTACACATTCTTGGTTCTTATTCTTGTTTGCGAGTGAATTGGGAGAGGATCTCGTAACTTCATCTATTTATCTAATATCGGGAGAGTTAGATTCAAGAAATGAATGAGTATGGTCTTTATTCAATCTATTGATGGTGAAGATTAATCCGGCTTATGAATAAGTTAAGGATTTCAACGGCTAAGATGAGCGCAAGATTGGTTATTGTTCACCCTTGATTCATGCAGGGATGTATTATCAAGGCATGCACAAGTAGCTAGAGTTTCGACTTAGGGATAAGAAGAAACCATTGAAGAACGCTCTGCCAAACCTTGAAGTTGCTGCCCAGATGCCTAAGTAGTTGCCCAACTAGTCGCCCAGGCAACCCCGCTGTGCAAGTTGCCACGGCAACTGAGTTGCCCTTGCACTCTTTTACCAAGACGATCCAATCGGCTATCACACCTCAACTCATGATAACCTGACCTATTCTCTCTTTTGATTCATCTATTCTTTTAGTTTATTACTCTTAGTTTACTCGTTAATTAGAACTCCTATTATCAATTGTGTTTTTACTTTTCACAGTGCAGTAACTTAAGCAAAGTGGCCCAAACCAATCCCTTTGTTACTTGCGACGTGTATACTTGCACAATTGCGTAGCACTTATTACACGCAACAGGGACCACCATAACTCTTGCCCTGTGGAGACAGTTGACTTCCATAGAGGCAAAGGAGAAGGGCAAGAAAAAGATGATGGAGTTTGTGCCAAAGGTAAAGGTTCCAAAGGCATAACCTGTGAGTCTAATTCTAGATGGATTAGTGGTAATGATTTCCTAGATCTACCAACGCTAAGAGATCATCCTCCAAAAATTTGAGAAAACTAAGGAGCAGAACTCCCTGTTCTGGCAATATGTGTATGCCAGGGACTGTGCCATGAAGAAAACCCTTGAGGCATGTCCACGCAACCACTGCCAGCATTCTCATAGTTTTCTGCCGATCTCTTTTCCAAGGATAACATGCTAGCTAGTCCTCAGTCTATCTATACTCTAACACAATCTGATGCCATCGTCTCAGTCTCTCCAGTACAAGTTGAATCTGCCAGAATTGATACACCACTTGAATCTGAAGATGAAGGAATTTAAAGCCATGCCAAGACTGTTGCTATTCCTGCAGCACCTATCTCATCTGCTGCCACTGATGTCCTGGCTGCCTCTGAGCCGGTGAAGATCATTGAGGAAGTTCTCCATGACCTTAGAGCATCCACATCTGCGTCAAAACCTAGTCTTAAGCGCAAGAAGCAATAGCTCCCGGTCAAGAGAGCTTTATCAAGAGGAAAACACGCGTTTCATGGCCAAAACCCTCCGAAAGAGAGTCCTCATCCTCTTAAACTCCTTGCATTTCATTTTATTTCATTTTTATTCACATGTTCATGCATTTTAAATTTTATTTGTATATATATGTGTTGTTTTCATGCATTAAAGACAATGCACACCTTAGGTTTGGGGTTTGGGTTGCCTTACATCTATTACCATGACATTCATGTTTATATTTCAGTTTACATTACGTTTGACATGTAGGATTTAACACATGCATACCAAACCGCCAAAAAAATTTGCCTCGGTCAATTGTATACTTGTTACCAACATTGCTAGTTTAGGAGAAGTTGTGCTAAATTATCTATCCAATGAAGAAAACTAAAATTTAGAACTTCTATGCCAGCAGGTTAGCATTGCCAAGTAGCTTGGCAATTGAACTCTAGTTTAGGGAACTTTAGTTTCACTATACACGCGGTATGTATCTGGTATGTGAAACAAACTTAGGTTCGCTTGAAACTAAACTAAAAAATAGAAAATGTTAGGTAGAGAAAAAGAAAGAATTAGGCAAAAACATTTTGCGATTAGCTGAAGAAACTTTAGAACACTCATATGCCTTAGGGAAAATAATTAACTTGGGTCTTCGTGGTTTGACCCCTCTTAGTTCTCAAGCCAACATAACTCTAGGGTATGAGTGTAATGGGTTAGCTTAGTGATGTAATCTGGACTAACATGGGTATTCATGGTTTGCTCCCTCTTATATCTCACACCAAACAGGACATGACACAACCCTAATTAAATTCCAACATAAAAACACCCTTGGCTAATAAATAAAAATTTTGAGTTTGGATAGTAAAGTTGGCTAAGGGAGTCAAGTAAACTTGATGCATATTGCCCACACTTTTTACACATCGAATGACCTTAGACTAGAACTATATTGTTGCACTTGAATTTAGTTATCTTCCTAGCATTGATACACTGAATATTCGAGGATAGACCTAGGATAATATTTTGCTAGCTGGTTGGTGTTTGGAGCTATGAAAATTTTTGCCGAGGTACTTTTCCTTTTTTCTATTTCTCTAGATTTTTAGTTGCATTACTTGAGGAAAAGCAATGTGTAATACCTCAAAATTTTGGCTAGTGACCAAAATGAATAAAATGAAAGTTTGGTGGCTAAAGTATAAACTTAGGAAAAGTTCAGGGACTAGATTGTAATTTTTAAAAGTTATTCATTTTAGTCTCGTAAATGAATAGTTTACCCCAAAGAATGAAGTTTTCATGTTACCTAAATTTTTCGTACAAAATTTGTGTTAAAAGCTATAGAGAGTTAAAGTTCGAGAAAAATTTGGATAATCAGATCGAATCGAGTATTTGAGATATTTTTTTGGATGATAAGACAAGGATAATAATTTCATTTCCATACCTTAATTTAGAAGGATTTGACATGGACCATTGGATTAAAGTAGATTTTCTATGCTAAATATGAACGTGGATGAATAATGGCAAGATTGTAATTTTGGAAAATTTCAAGGGTAAAGTTGGTAATCACTAACTTATTAGTTTATTTTTGACCCTTGGATGAATAAATTGGCATGTGGAAAGATGAAAGACATTGGATTATAAGGATAAAATGGTCATTTTGTCATAAAAGAGATTTTTATTTGAATTTTCTATAAATAATGACAAATGGCCTAAACTAAAATAATTAGAAATCTTAAGAAAATTCTTCAAATTTCTCTATCTTTCCGAGACCACTTCTTAAGGTATGTAAACATTTTTTTTATTTTCAAGCTAAATTATTAGGAATTTGGATGAAAGCATGAAACATGAAATTGATCTACATGAAATTCTCTATCATTTGGTTTATTGGTTTATGCTTTCCATGCTTGAAACCTAGGTTCTTGAATTTGGTGAATGAAGGGGATGTTGGGTTTTGATTTGGAAATGATTGATAATGCTTAGAAATAATGTTTTGAAGTCGAATTCATGCTTGAATCAAGTTGAAGATCAAGCCTAAAGTGACCTTTCATATTCGGCCACGGTGAAATAATTAGAAAAAAATTTGGAAAATTTATATTAAGGTTAGAAATGATGAATAGATGATTTTTCAAGCTTTAGAATATTTTTTGGACCAATTTGAAAGTTGTAAAGGTTGGGGACCTAATCACATGTTGTAGAAATAAAAGGGTTTGAAGTGGAAATTGATTAAATTGAGACATTATGCTTGAATAATTGTTGAAATGATTTATGAATCATTCTTTGATTTGGATATTAAAGGAGATTTGAAGTGTTGAGATTGGTATGAATCGTATGAAATGGATTTAGTATCGAATAAACATCGAAAGAATTTGTAGAAATTTATTTCCCTATCATGTTCCTATGTTAGTCTGACATTAACATGTATTTTTGAAATGTACATGTATTGTAAATGATGTGCATATAGATCGTGATCAAAACTGGGATCAAGCTAACAACCAAGAAAAGGAAAAGGATCAAAATTAAAGCTTAGATGATTTAAATTTTGACCTATATAAAGTGTCAAGGTGAGTGCAATTGCATACATATCATGACACATTGATGTTTTATACATCATTGGGGTGGCTTGCAATGAGCCTACCCAAATTTTATTGTCATTATATTTATGTCATGGAGCATATGATTGACATATTTTAAATATGTCAAAAGTTGATTATAAATGCATGGATCACTAATTATATATGATGTTATATTATGAATGTTATTTTGGGTATGAACTGACCAATGTTAAATTATGTTGATATACATTGACATGGATGAAATAAATATGGAATATATGCCCATGTATGTCATTGAAGGACAGGGTATAGTTGGCATGCCATAGAGTCCAGCAGCACATTGTTTACTCAGTTTAGCACTATAGTGTATATAAAGGACACATAGTGCATATGGTGGGCACGACTTTATGTGTATTATGGTGGGCACAACCTTATGTGTATTAGCACTTTGGTGCATATTTGACTCGTGTACCCAAGATCCTCATAGGCTTATATTTGGGCTATGGTTTATTGGTTAATAAAAGATAAACAGGTGAATAAGCTTATGAGCTTTTGGAATAAATGTCAAGTATATTGGTAAGAAATTTATATCCGGTTTATATTATATTAATATATGATTAACATAATGGTAATACATATCTAGTGATCATGATGTATGAGTATTATTACATCTTTATATTTATAGATATGTTGTATTGCACTGGATATTATTATTGCCTCACTAAGTGTATACTTAGTGTGTGATGATTTTCATGCGTAGGTGAATAACAGGAATCAAACTAAGGAGTTTTTTGCATCCTACTTAGCAAGGAGTATATTTAGGGTATCAGTAATGACATCTTTGATGAATTTTGATTTTACTAGTTGGCATGTATATGATAATTGTAGTTGGTTTTAAACTAGTTTAGACTTAATTTGTAACAACTTATAAACTAGTTTATGCTGATAATGAATGGTGAGTAGCTTTATTAAAATTGAAAATGGTTAAAGGAATTACTAGTGTAAACTTGGGTAACTATTAGGAATTGAATAAATAGAGTAATCGATTAGATTTTTAATTTAGGTAGTTTATAGGCAGTTATAATACTTATAGGCTATAATTATGAACTGCTAAGTTGCTACCTGAAATCGAAATTAATTTGGTAGATTTAAATTTACGTGATAAAATGATAAATGGTTTATTGTGATTTTTAAATAAATGACTATTATGGATTGTTAACAATTCTCTATGTGTCACTCTGATTAGTATTGGATATGAAATACTAGTAAGAGTGTTACATTTATTTGTATCAGATCTATAGGTTTAGCCGGTTCTGGTTACAAAGCGGGCCTGTAGAGAGTCGGGATTATATACATGCCACTAGGATGTCAAATTTTTTTATATTTGTATAAATTTACTTTGATGCTTACTAATTAGTAATGTTACTCCTTACTTATGTGGGATGATTGTGACTTTAATAGATGTCAGATCATCAGGAATCTCGTCAAGAAACTGAGCACGATACTTCAACATAGAGTGGGAGTAATGAGGTGAATTAGAATCCGCCTCTTGCTCAGCAGAATGTAGAACCACCGGCTCAAGGTCAACAAAATATGTCCGTACAAGATGAAGGCTTATTTCTTCAGGCATTAAATACTATCATAAATCGTCGAACACTAGGATCAGTTCCAAAGAATTAAGGAAAATGAAAGCACCAATATTTCGGGGTGATACTGATGCAAATCCAATGGCTACTGATTATTGGTCGAATGATATAAAAATTATGCTGAGCGGGATTCCTTGTGATGAACAAGGAAAGTTAGAGGGAGTATTATTTCTACTAATGGAGCAAGCTACTGTATGGTGGAATGTAGTCATTGCACGAGTTCCTCTAGAGAAGATTACAAGGGAATTATTTCTAAAAGAATTCAAAGAAAAATATATTGGGGACGTGTTTGTTGATGAAATGAGACAACAATTCCTGGATCTAAAATAGTCTGACAGGTCAATTTATGAATATGAATGTGAGTTCAATAAATTGAGTCGATTTGCATTAGAGTTTCTTCCAATCGAAAAATCCAGAATTGACAAATTCATAGCTAGGTTGGATCCTCAATATAAAAGAATATTGGTCTCTCACAACTTCACTACTTTTCAAGAGGCAGTAAATCGAGAAGGTAAAACTGCTAATGATCGAGATGACTCGGAGATCGTAGCAGATATGATCAAACTCTTTGGCAAACCTATTTTTGCATTGATTGATCCAAGATCTACCTATTCTAATATTAGTTTTAAAGTAGTACTTGAAAGAAATATTCTGGTAGAACCAATTTCGAGTGAGGTAGTTGCTATTAATCCAATAGGACAAAGCGCCAAAGTAAGTCAAATATGCAAAAAGTGTCCTATAAAGATTCAAGAAAATGAATTTCTAGCTTACCTTATAGAATTACCCTTCTAAGAGTTTGAAGTCATTCTTGGAATGGATTGGTAATCGGCATATAATGCTACGGTTGAATGCCGATTGAAAAGGTTAATTTTAAAAGGACCAGATGGCTCAAAAATAATATTTGTATGTGAAAGGCAAAATTATCTTAGTAATGTGATATCAGCTGTAACTGCTAGAAAGTTATTACACATGGGTGTGAAGTATATTTAGCTCATGTGATAAATACTTAGGAAACAAAGATAAATCTGGAAAATATACCCACGGTGCAAGAATTTCAAGATGTTTTCCCAGATGAATTATCGGGATTACCTCCAGATCGAGAAATGGAATTTGGTATTGATGCACTTCCTGGAACAACACCAATATCAATGGCACCTTACAGGATGGATCCTATAAAACTTAGAGAGCTGAAGGCTAAATTACAAGAATTATTAGATCGAGGTTTTATACGACCTAGTATATCACCTTGGCTCCAGTCCTATTTGTGAAAAAGAAATATGGATCGATGAGGTTATCTGTGGATTATCGTCAACTTAATAAAGTGACGATGAAGAATAAATATCCTTTACCAAGGATTGATGATCTCTTCGATCAACTTAAAAGAGCAATAATGTTTTCTAAAATTGATCTTCGATCGGTGTATCATCGACTGAAAATTAAAGAAGCCGATATACCAAAGACAGCTTTCAGAACTAGATACAGGTATTATGAGTTTGTAGTAATGCCTTTTGGACTTACAAATGCACCAACAGCTTTTATGGATCTAATGAATTGGGTATTTCAACCATATTTAGACCAATTTGTGGTGGTATTCATAGATGATGTATTGGATTATTCTAAAACCAAAGAGGATCATGATACTCACCTCCGAGTAGTTCTTTAGATCCTCCGAGAAAAGAAATTATATGCAAAGCTGTCAAAGTGTGAAATTTTGGTTGTCTGAAGTAACTTTCCTTGGATATATAGTTTTTGCTTAAGGGATTCGAGTCGATACTAGAAAGGTTCAAGCAATCCTAGAATGGAAAATTCCTTAGAATATCTCTAGGGTGAGAAGTTTCTTTGGATTAGCTAGTTATTATCGGTGGTTCGTGAAAGAATTTTCAATGATTGCTGCTCCAATAACTAAGTTATTAAGAAAGGATGTACCATTTGTTTAGACAGATAAATGTCAAGGAAGCTTTGACAAATTAAAGAGGATATTAATAGAAGCTCATGTTTTGGTACAAATAGAATCTGGGAAGGATTTTATAATATATAGTGATGCATCTCATAATGGTTTGGGGTGTGTATTAATGCAAGAAGGAAGGGTTGTAGCATATGCTTCTCAACAACTCAAAACTCATGAAAAAATTATCCTACCCATGATTTAGAGTTGGTTGTAGTAGTGTTTGCTTTAAAGATTTGGCGTCACTACTTATATGGTGAAAAGTGCTATATTTACACGGATCATAGAAGTTTGAAATACTTGTTATCTCAAAATGAGCATAATTTGAGGAAAAGAAGGTGGATAGAACTGATCAAGGACTATGATGTAATTATTGATTACCATCTGGGGAAGGCTAATGTGGTAGCAGATGCTCTCAGTTGAAAAACATTTTTTGCTTTAAGAGCATTAAATGCTTAGTAGAAATTACATGAAAATGGTGTAATAATGGATGAACTTCAAATTAAGCCTACTTTGATAGGAAGAATTAAATAGTTACAAGCAAATGATATATTTTGGAAATGTACATGTGTTGTAAATGATGTACATATAGATCGTGATCAAAACCGGGATCAAACTAACGACCAAAAAAAGGAAAATGATCAAAATTAAAGCTTATTGAGAATTTAAATTTTGACCTATATAAAGTGTCAAGGTGAGTGCAATTGCATACATATCATGACACATTGATGTTTTATACATCATTGGGATGGCTTGCGATGAGCCTACCCAAATTTTATTGTCATTATATTTTATGTCATGGAGCATATGATTGGCATACTTTAAATATGTCAAAAGTTGATTATAAATGCATGGATCACTAGTTATATATGATGTTATAATATGAATGTTATTTCAGGTGCCCAATGTTAAATTATGTTGATATAAATTGCCATGGATGAAATAAATATAGAATATATGCCCAAGTATGTCATTGAGGGACAGGGCATAGTTGGCATGCTATAGAGTCCAGCAGCACGCTACATACTCGGTTTAGCACTATAGTGTATATAAAGGACACTTAGTGCATATGGTGGGCACGACCTTATGTGTATTATGGTGGGCACGACCTTATGTGTATTAGCACTTCAGTGCATCTTTGACTCGTGTACCCAGGGTCCTCATAGGCTTATATTTGGGCTATGGTTTATTGGTTAGTAAAAGATAAACATGTGAATAAGCTTATGAGCTTTTGGAATAAATGGAAAGTATATTGGTAAGAAATTTATTTCTGGTTTATATTATGTTGATATATGATTAACATAATGGTAATACATATCTAGTGATCATGATGCATGAGTATTGTTAGACCTTTATATTTATAGATATGTTGTATTGCACTGGATATTATTATTGCCTCACTAGGTGTATACTTAGCGTGTGATGATTTTCACGCGTAGGTTAAAAGCAAGAATCAAAGTAAGGAGTTTTTGGCATCCTAAATAGCAAGGAGTATATTTAGGGTATCAGTAATGACATCTTTGTTGTATTTTGATTTTACTAGTCGGCATGTATATGATAATAGTAGTTGGTTTTAAACTAGTTTGGACATAATTTGTAAAAACTTATAAACTAGTTTATGCTGATAATGAATGGTGAGTAGCTTTATTAAAATTGAAAATGGTTAAAGGAATTACTAGTGTAAAATCGGGTAACTATTAGGAATTGAATAAATAGAGTAATCGATTAGATTTTTAATTTAGGCAGTTTATAGGCAGTTATAATACTTATAGGCTATAGTTATGAACTGCTAAGTTGCTGCCTAAAATCGGAATTAATTTGGTAGATTAAAAATTAAAAAACTGATAGTACGTGATAAATTGATAAATGGTTTATTGTGATTTTTAAATAAATGACTATTATGGATTATTAACAATTCTCTATGTGACACTCTGACTAGTATTGGATATGAAATACTAGTAAGGGTGTTACACAATGAGCTAGGTTTGGGGGGTGTTAAATCCTCAAAAGTGCTAATTTTTATGCTTATTTCACAATGCTTTTGCTTGCCTTTAAGTAGATATGTTTGCATTTAGTTATTAAAATCCATGCATTTGCATAAGGAGTTAGGAGCTATTTTGTTGCCAGGGTGAAGGGTTGCCTAGGATTTAAATCAGGATAAGAGGATACCGCATCTTATCCCTTTACACGTTCGAATTTTAAACTCAAAAATATTATCCTAGGGTTTCCACGCAAGCCTATTTAAAGGAGTTCAAGCCACCACTTGAAAGGATCGAATTGAAGGAGAGGCTGCACCGTGGTGAACCAAGAGGCAACGTGGTACGACCAACTAAGAATGAGAGCTCTAGAGCAATTGAAGGGATGTATCAACGGATCTCCTTCTTGCCCATTCTCTTTGTTTTAATTTTATTTGAATGTTGATGTTAAGATAGGATCATATTTTGTGGATGGACCCCCAACCATGAACTAAGCTTTTATAGTTGGTTGGGGGATGTTTGCGATGAACACTAAATTTATGTTTGGTTTTTAATAATTCATAGTGCCTTGGCGTTATTTTCTTTATGCTCGTACTTAATTTTCTCAAATCCTTTTCCATACGACAGCTGGCATAGTGTGCTTATTGCACCTTAATATCTTAACAGACTTAAGGCACAACGATCAGTTGTCAGATACTAAGGCGAAAAGCTTCAATAAAAGATGTTCAAGGAGATGAACTTACTTTAGAAGTGAGTCTACCTCTTAGGAATAAAGGTTGACACTTAATTGAGTTAATTAATGAAAAGCTTTGCTATAAACATATAAGGGTTTATTCATGGTTAACTTAGGGTATTGTCATCGACAGAGGCAATACTACATTTAATCTGCTCGGCAATAAAACCAAGGCAGGACATTATTAAAGGCTGGCATAAGTAGCATAAAATCCAGGCATCCCTTGCCAAGGCTCATCATTCAATTAAACACTTTCGTTGCCAGACTGTTTTTATTTTTCATTACTTTGTTTTTGCTATCTTCCGATCAAAAACCCAATTCACTCCAACACTTTTATTTTTCTTGCAAACAAGTAAACATTAAGCAAATAAGTTCTTGGTCAACCCATGTAGATTCGATACTCAGCTTACTGTTGTATTACTTGCTGACCGTGTATACTTGCATGCATAAGACTCATCTTGGTATTGTTTTCTCGCACTTTTACTCTAAATATTCAATTGTTTGCCAAGTGTTAGCAAAATTTAATAGCCAGAATGCTCAAATTGTTGTTGCCACTACTATTGATTGTGAGCGTTGTGGGAGACACCACTCGAGGAAATGCTAGAGGGCATTTAGTGCTAGAGCTTGCTGGACTTATGGTTTAAAAAAGCATTAGAAGCGTAACTGTCCGTAAGTCGCTAAAGAGGTACCGATTCAAGTAGTCGCTATGGTTGCACCTGCTAGGGGTCAAGGCTGTGGTAGGGGTAATTTCTAGAGGTGTGATGAGGGTAAGAGGAACGTTGCTTATACCGTGGCTATTTAGCCAGAGAACAGAGGGTAGAAAATGGTGTATGCACACTACGAGGGTTGTAATAACACTGATATAATCACGGGTACTTTTACCTTATAGTCTTTGTCATTATTTTCTTTGGTTGATTCAGGTTCCACGCATTCATACATTCTGAGTGGACATGCACAATTAGTAGATGTTCCTGTTGAGATTTTGAATGTGGGTGTCCTAGTGACTGGTTCTCTTGGGGAGACTGTTATTATTAGAAGGATGTATAGAAGATATCCGTTTGTTGTTCAAGGCCATGTGTTTGTTGTTGATTTAATGGAGTTTTCGTTTTATGGTTTGACATCATCTTGGGTATGGATTGGTTAAGCGAGCATATGTTTGTTGTTGATTTTGAAACCAAAAATATTTGTCTGAGGCTTGTCGATGACTATATTATTGTTGTAGTAGGCGAGAATGCTAAATTCTTGTACAATGTCATTTTAGCATTACAAGATGAAAGGTTGATGAATGAGGAATGTCAAGCCTTCCTGGCTTTTGTGATGAATCTGGGTACAAAAGGAGTTTGAGTATAGGATGTTAGGATAGAACTATGCGAATATGTATTGATTATTGGCAATTGAACAAGTTGTCGGTTAAGAACAAGAACTTGTTACCTCATATTGATGATCTATTTGACCAATTTCAAGGTACAGTTGTGTTCTCAAATATTGACCTAAGGTCCAGGTACTACCAGTTGAAGGTTAAAGGGGTGGATGTGCCAAAAACTGCGTTCGCACAAGGTATGGGCATTATGAGTTTTTGGAGATGCCGTTAGGCTGAACCAATGCCCCAGCTGCTTTCATGGATATGATGAATAGAGTGTTTCAAGAGTATTTGGATTGATTTATGGTTGTGTTTATTACGATTTACTGAGCTCGACGATTTACTTAGCTATGGTCAATGCAAATTCAACTAAATTATAATCAGGGACCATTTAATAACTTATGCAACTTTAAGAACTAAATTGTAATTCTTGCAAATTTTAAAGACTTATCAATAATTAGAATTACCAATGTAGAATTCTTTGCTTGATTATTTTGCATATAAAATTTCAAATGTTTTGGAAACCAATTACACATCCAATTAGTCTATATCTAAATCAATGACCATTTTGCAAGGTTTTCAAACCAGTTAACTAACTTAACTAACTCACTTGTATCGGTGTCGATACTTAAGAGGATGTACCGGTACACCCTTAAAATATTTTCTTTTAAACCTAAATCCAGTATCGGTACACAACGTACTGTACCAATACGAGGATTCGATACTCTTCGTACTGGTACGGGTTCAACACCGTACCGGTACGCTAACCCTAAATTCCCAAATTGATTTATTAAAGAGTATCGGTATGACACGAGTCATACTGGTATTGATGCTACAGTAAAATTCAAGTGTTGATTTGGCGTATCGGTATGCCTCAATGCCTTCAAACAATTTTGCATGCCTGTACCGGTACGACATCACCCGTACTGGTATGCTCAGGTTAACATTGCCCCAAAACTGCCTATTTGTACTGGTACGACACCACCCGTACCGGTACGCCTATGTCTGTAATATCATATTTTATCTGGTTTTTAACCAAATTAAAGGCCTTAACAATGTCCAAAGTTTACCAAATTTTACCAGCAAGCTTAAAAACATTATTTCTATATGCATGTCAAATTTCATGTTAATGCGAATCCATTTATTATGTTATCACGTGTTAGGCCATTTTACTAATTTTACCAATATACCAACATATCATATTTCACATTTAAACTCTTTCATCATAGTGAACAATACATACACAAAAAATACGGCATTTTAGACTTAATCCTTATCATGCAATACATACCTAACATCATAACATCAAATGATCAACTAATAGCTTATCTACATAAGCCTCACGACCTTTTTACAATTCAATGCATATAAGACCTCATTAAACATATCCTATCACATATTTCCTTGCTTTACTCAAGTATGTCATGATTAGGCATTTTGTAAACTTAGAATAATTTCCTTTTTCTATTCCATAATATACACCTCATGTTCACACATACATACATATACACATGATATATGCCACCTTTCTAGGAGTTATAGGGACAAAAACAAGTTACTTGAAAATCTTAGGAGTGACTTGCAACATCGAACCATGATCACGTCCTTGGAACTCTTAAACCTAAAATGATGCATGGAAATGAATGCATGAGGCATACTTTGCCTAGTGAGGTAGTATCTCAATAATAATATGATAACAACAATAACAGATTTCATAAAGGCAATGCAACAATGATCATGGTGACCCCAATGAACAAATATACATGAACAATGCTCAATGTCGTGAATCCATTTCCATGTTTTATTCTTGTCTATTTATACAATAGTGTTATTCATAGTTTTACTTTTCTTTTAACATTGTTTGCCTTGGAACACAATTAGACATAGGTAGCATTGATCTGTGTTTAAACAAGCACAAAGCAATGGCTTGTATCAATGTAATAACAATAATACTTTCCCACCATCATCCATCATCTCCCCCTAACCTCCAACATCGCCAATATAGGGCCATTACCCTTGAGCCGTAGCTCATGGACCGTAGTCCAAATATACCATGTACCATGCTAAAGTGTCCAAGGGCTTCCATTTCAAGGCAACTTACATGTATTATGATTTAACAATAGGAAGTTATTCTTATTCAATAGTTGAGCCTTAGCTCCAATAATCCTTGTCGATACAATAGTTTCTTCAATACAATAGCCTTGCCAATACAATATCTTTAGCAATATAATAATCTTATCAATACCATGATTTCATCAATACAATAATTTAGTCGATGCTATGAACTTGCCAATGTAATGAACTACCAATGCGATACTCTTGTCAATGCAACATGATGCAAGACAACACAAAAAGACTTATTAATGATTTCCAATGATATAAGTGTTGCCACCAAATGTTCTATATGAGCCAATGAATAATTCTACAATAATCACATAATAAACTATAGAAGAAAATACAACAAGGATGACACCTAGCCATCCAAACTATGAACTACACTCACCGAACCACTTGAAGTGTTAAGAGCTTTCATAGGATGATTCATTTGCTTGTAGATTGCTTAACTTTGATGGAGAAGGTGATTCCTCACCTTGGGACACGTAAGCTTGAACAAGACACCTAGACAATAGATTACAAAATTTCTCGTAATTTCCAAAGATATAATCTTATCCCATAGCATCACTTAGACATGGTATAGCAAGAGGAGAGGCTTAATAATCATAAATGATGACTTAGGATTCCTTCATAACTTAACTTAGTAATTCCTCTTGATTAAACATTAGGACACCAAATTGGTAAAGGGGTTTTCTTGGCCCAATTGTTAGAAGTAGATTGAAGGTGAAAAACTTAAGAAAACTCAAGCTTACCTTAAGTAACAATGGAGGTGTATGCTTGAGGTGCTTACTTACACCTTAGGTAGAAGATGACAATGGCTTCCTTCAAAACTTTATTTTCTTTCTTACTTTCTTATTACACCGAAACTTATATGAATATTCTTATCATATTTTCTTTTATTCTTATCCATTCTAAATATAATTTACAAAAATCCCTATTTATCTCCAACATTATCATTAATCTATTACCCAAATTTCCACCATCTTTCTTTTAATTGGCCATGGAAAAAGGCTTATGACAATGGGTAAATTAGAAAAGACATCTTCGAAAAACCTTTCCTTCATATGAAGAAAGGTCATGGTTAATTTACACTCTAGGTCCTTAAAATTCTTAACTTTTATATTATAGCACCTTAACTTTCAAACTTTTCAATTTAGTCACCAATGATACTTTAATTTCTTTCAATTTGATCAAAAGGTAGTCTAATTACCCACCTACTCCTCACATTCTCATAAGTCTCTTACACATTACCCTATATTTCAAATCTTGCATATTTAGTCAAAGGTTTCCCACTTTAAATCTTTTTAATTTGAACCGTTAACTTTAATTACTAAATCTTGCTAATTAACTAATTTCAATCCATTAATCACATTTTAATATCTTTCTTACTCAATCGGAAACAACATTTCTGATCATCGAAAATTAAATCCTGACTATGTCAGCTTTTGGGATGTTACAGCTTTAACACACGCTCATATGTTGATTCAACCAAAATTGAGTAAGAAGTTTGTGGTGTATAGTGACGCGTCAAATGTTGGCTTGGGTTGTGTGTTAGTGCAGGACAGAAAGCTTGTCGCTTATGCATCAAGGCAGTTAAAGGTGCATGAGTGCAATTATCCTACACATGATTTAGAGCTTGCAGCCGTGGTTTTCGCCCTGAAGATTTGGAGATATTATCTCTATGGTGAGAAGTGTACCATTTACACAAATCAAAAGAGTTTGAAGTATTTAATGTCTCAAAAAGAGTTAAATCTTAGACAACGGAGATGGGTTGAGTTGCTTAAGGATTATGATTTAACGATCTAATATCATCTTAGAAAAGCGAATGTTGTAGCAGATGTGTTGAGCTATAAGGTAGTTGTAGAGCTTAGGGCGATGTTTTCTAGGTTAAGTGTGGCATGAGATGGGGGTTTGTTGGCAGAGTTGCAAGTTAAGCCTACATTGCCTCAAATAATTAAAGCGAGACAAACATATGATGATGCATTGATTCTACATCTTAAGGATATTTCAGAATGTAATCCGACTGATTTTCATTTTAATGATGATGGTGTTTTGTGTTTTAAGGGGCGAATAGTTGTGCTAGAAGATTTGAAGTTGAGGCGCTCTATTCTGACCGAAGCTCATTCTAGTTCTTTTCCTATGCACCCTAGTAGTAACAAGATGTACCAAGATTTAAAGGAAGAGTATTATTGGGTTGGATTGAAAAAGGATGTAGCGGAGTATGTTGCTCGTTTTTTGGTGTGTTAGCAAGTTAATGTTGAACATTAGTTTCTTGTTGGGTTGTTGCAACCTGTGCAATACCATAATGGAAGTGGGAAATGATCACTATGGATTTCGTAACGAGTTTACCTTTGGCATCATCCAAAAAGAATTCTATATGGGTGATTGTTGACCGTTTCACAAAGTGAGCGTATTTTCTTGCTGTGCATACGACGTATACGTTGGATAAATTGGCAGAGTTGTATATCACTGAGATTGTGAAGTTGCATGGGGTTCCAAAGTCTATTATTTTGGATAGATATTCTCACTTTACGTCAAGGTTACATGGCTTTGGGAACCAGGCTTAATTTTAGCACCTCGTATCATCCTCAGACAGATGGAAATTCTGAGCGTGTTATTCAAATTTTTGAAGACATGTTGTGTTGTTGTATCATTGAGTTTCAAGGGACATGGGAGAAGAAATATGGATGTAGATGTCGGATGTTGCTTTGTTAGGCAGAGGCAGGCGAAAAGCATGCCATTGGACCTTATATGCTTAGAGGTACGAATACAAAGGTGAAGCTTATTAGCGATCACTTAAAGATAGCTTCATATCGGTAAAAGTCATACGTGGATTTGAAGTGAAGGGAGATTGAGTTTGTTGTGGGGGACAAACTGTTTTTGAAGGTTTCTCCCTAGAAAAAGGTTGTGAGGTTCATGCGTAAGGGTAAGTTAAACACTAGGTTTATTGGGCCATATGAAGTGATTGAGCACATTGATCCAGTTGCTTATAGGTTGAAATTACCAGCCGAGTTAGAGATGATACATGATGTGTTCCATGTGTCAATGCATCGGATGTATAGGATAGATCCGTCGTATGTTGTGCCATTTGAGGAAATAGAGTTATGTCCAGATTTGTCGTATGATGAAAAGCCTATAAAGGTATTGGATTCAGGTACGAAGGTTCTTCGCAGTAAGACCATTAAGTTGGTCAAAGTGTTGTGGCAACATCGAGGAGTCGAGAAAGCCACACGAGAGACAAAAGAGGACATGAAAAAATAGTTTCCCATCTTTTCTCTTCAGGTAAATTTTGGGGACAAAATTTCTTAAGAGGGGGAGAGTTGTAACACCCTAAAAATAAGGCTTACAATTTAGGGGTTTGGTCGGGTCGGGTTCGACTCGGTCGAACTGGATTAGCCGATAAAATAAGTTTTGAGGAAATTAAAATTTTAAAATTAGAAATAGTTGAGATAAAAATTGGTTTGAATTATTAAAAATGTTTAGTTGCATCATCAGAAATTTTGGTAATTGATTTGAAGGTTAATTAAACTAATTAAGGTGACATTTGGATTTCGGTGACAAAATTTAAAAGATTGCAAAACTATTTTAAGTGACTAAAATGTAATTGAGCCAATACCAAGAATCCTTAGAGAGCAATTATTTCCAAATGTTTTAATGTAACACCCCTTTTCCCGTATGCGTACACCGGGTACGAGTCAGAATGTTACGACTTCTTTAATCCAAAAATCAGGGAAATTTAAAATTTTCAAAAAACTTCCCGATGGTCACCCATCTTAAAATTTCTCTAGCCCAAGAACGCTTAACTTTATTTAAAATTGACTTGAATTATTTGTTCGAGTTCAAATCATAAATCAATTATCTTAACATGCTACTCATCACTTAAGGTTACTCTTAACCTTGAATCTTTCCAGAAATGTCAATTATCTTGAAACCAAAACGAACTTTAAAGGCCAATCACACTCAAATAACTTTAGCAAGTATACATGCCACTATAATAATCAAACCTTAATTAGGATGTCATTACTATGATTACCTGTTGAGCTTTCAAATATTGATGCAATGCTTTTCTCCCTCTCATCTTGATTTACCTACGTGTGTACAATCAAACACACGCTAAGTACGAACTTAGTGAGGCAATAAAGGAAGTTAATAACAATAATTTAAACTTTATTCAACTTCATAGCTACATTTATATAGCATGATATATGCCAATGCATCAACTTTCACATTGCAGTAGTAATTATTTACTATATGCCAATGTCATAAGATTTTTATGCTTGCCCGTTTGTCATAACATGTCTTATATGCATAAATGCATCATGATCACTAGATAAGTATACCATCATACTAATCATGTATCAACATAATATAAACCGGATATAAATTTCTTACCAATATACTTATCATTTGACCCCGAGTGTTCATATAAACCAGATACCCGAATATACACTAACATGTTTACTATTTATTATCCGTTTATTTATAGCCCAAACTAAACCTTGAGGACCCTGGGTACGCGAGTCAAATATGCACTGAAGTGCTCCCGATTTCTGCACATTTATAAGGCTATGCTAACCACCCGATTTTCCGTACGTTTATAAGGTCGTCCTTACCATGCACTAAGTGTCCTTTACGTACGCTACAGTGCTATCTCGGTTTCCCGAATATGCAGCGTGCTACTGGACTCTATGGCATGCCAACTATACCCTGTCCCTCAATGACTTATTTGGGCATAATTTTTGTATTTATTCCATCCATGACAATGTATATCAATATAATTTATTATTGGCGGTTCATACCCGAAATAACATTCATAAAATATCATCATATATAACTAGTGATCCATGCATTTATATTCAATCTTTGACATATTTAAAATATGTCAATCATATGATCAATGACTTAAATATCATGCCAATATATAAACCATGTAGACTTATCGCTAGTCTTCCCAATGATGTATAAAACATATATGTATCATGTTATGTATGCATTGCACTCACCTGGGCCATTTATTAGCTTGCCTCAATAAATTCTACCTGATCCTTTCCTTTATAGAACCTCGAACCTTCTTTGATTCGTACTTGACTTCATTAATCACATGAATAAGATAAAATATTTGTTCGATTCAAATCTAACAATACCTTAAGCACACTATTTAATATAATCATTCGAATATAAAATTTCCAAATATTTTTCCTTTCTTCCTTGTATTCTTCAAAATCTCATTATGGTCCTTAGTGACCAATTTGAACTTCCAATAATTCTTCCGAGCTTGCTAACTCACATTTACATACAAAATGTTTCAAATTCCATTTTCAGACAACTTGCGCTACCTTCAAAGATTTACTTATACCGGGCAGAATACATACCAGATCTTAATTTCCTTTATACTGGAAATCCTAGATTCGATAACGGTTCTAATGGTATAAGCCACATAAATTAATAAAAACTACAAAAATTATGAAAATTCTTCAAACTCCCATCACAGTTCTGTTCTGACCGAAACTGCTTTATAATTTTTCTGACCATTCGATTAAAAATTCATATCTTTTAACTCGGAAGTCAAAATCTGTTTCCGTTTGTTGGAAATAAAACTAGACGAACACATATTTACAACGGTATAAAATTCATCATCTAACCATTTTTGTAGAATTTATGGTGAATTTTCGAAGTCACTGCCAAAATTCAATCTTCTACATAGCTTTCCATAATAAACTTCTAATTTCTACTAACTTCTCCTTATTTTTCTACTTATCAATTTAGTTCCATTACTTGCTTCAAACCACCAATTCATCCTCTTATTCATAAAACAATTATTCAAAATAATTCCCTCTAATGTTCTTTCTTTGCCTAAAATAGTCACTAAAATGCAAAGGTAAGAATTCAAACTTCTTAACTTTGCAATTTAGTCCTCAAATCAACACTACTAACTTAATTCTATTATTTTAACTAAAAATCAGATTTAATCCCCATCCAAGAATTCATTTCCTATTTGGTCACTTGATTTGGACAATTTTTCAAAATGGTCACTAATTCGATCCAACATCGGTTTAGCATTATAACATTAATTTCACATCTCCAACATAATTAATTACATAAATACACTCCAAATTCATAAAATTCAGATTCGGTCCCTTAACTTTGTAGCTTGCCGAATTGGTCCCTATAATTTTAACTTAGGGTTTTGCTTTCAAACAACAAATCAAGCTTACTAGATCATTAATCCAACATCACAAACATTATGTTAGACTTAAATCCATAAACCCTAATCTTCTCCATACAAACCAAAATATGTAGGATTTAAATCCTAACTCAAAAACATGATTTTAACATCATATAAGCTTGATTCCAACTTAAATTCAACCATGAAATCATAAAATCTCAAAAGCCTCAATTTTGTTCATAAACCCTAATTTCCTTATCATGTAAAATTCTCATCAATCAAGCATGTATTCCATGAATTAATTACATCAAAAGATAGACCTTGAAGAGTAGAACAACTTTGCAGTTCGAAAGATTACCTAAAAATCGAGTTTCGGAGCTTGAATCGAGCTTGGAAATTTTCTCCTTATTTTCCCCCATATTTTAAAAAAATAGAAGATGAAGAAGGCTTCATTTTTTGCCTTTTAATTTTCAATTCCTCCTATTATGCCACTTGTATTATATAAATGAATTTTAAATTCATTCAAATAGGGAAATTACAAAAGTGTCCTTTTACCCAACGATTGAGATTGATTTTATCATAAATCAAGGGCCAAGATTTAAACTTCAAATTTCTTCTTCCAAAAATAGCCCTTGTAACTTCAAATATTTCAAAATCGCCATCCCTGCCAAAAGACCAATTTGCCCTCCAACTAGTCTTTATTTACTAGTTTGTTTCAAAATTGCCATTCCATTATAATCTAACTAAATTAGTTCCTCCTCAACCGACCACTATTCCATAACTATTATTTTATGATTTTCCATGGATCATGGAATAGCCTCTGAAATTTCAATTCAATACGATTTCCCGATATTCACAAAATACTTCTACTACGATTTTACCTTTACCGAGCTATCGGATCTATTCCGAAAATTCTATATTTCCATAATATTCCTCATATCATCATCCTGCATCCAATGACCTAAATTTAATCTTGAACTATTAGTTTACCAACTTTAACCTTGTGATTTTCCAAAGTTACGATCTTGCCATTTTTCATCCAATGGCTCATATTTAGCATGGAAAATCAACTTAAATCCAAGGGTTCATATTCTTCCAACACAAAGAAAATATCACAGACATGTAAAATGACATAATAAACCGTGTCTTATCATCCTTTAAAATATCCTAGATATTCGATTC
Source organism: Hibiscus mutabilis (assembly GCA_019671005.1). Lineage (NCBI taxonomy): Eukaryota > Viridiplantae > Streptophyta > Magnoliopsida > Malvales > Malvaceae > Hibiscus > Hibiscus mutabilis. The sequence continues at coordinate 32,635,178 of CM033733.1, read as the reverse complement.
GATCCGATTATCCGAATATTCTTCCGAACTTTATCACTTTATAGCCAATAATACAAACTCCGTACGAAAAATCTTAGTTACACGAAAATGTCATTCTTGGGGTAAACTATTCATTTACAGGGTTAAAATACACAACTTTTAGAAATTACACTTTGGTCTCTAAACTTTTCTAAAGTTTTCATTTTAACCCCTAAACTTTCAAAATTTACATTTTGGTCACAACCAAAAATTTGGGATATTAAAATTCTCTCCCCCTTAAGAAAATTCTTCCTCAAATTTTCAACACATACCTGATTCAAAAATTGAGGAAATTGTTTTCTCGTATCTTTTTCTCTTTCCCAAATCTCTTTTTCGACTTCATGATTTTGCCAAAGAAATTTAATAAGCGAAATCATTTTATTTCTTAATCGTTTGACTCCATGTGTTAATATCTTTACCGATTCTTCCTAATAAATCAAATTCAGTTGAATCTTTATTCCTTCGGGGGTAATGATTTATAAAGGATCTGATCGATACTTCTTGAGCATCGATACATGGAATACATTATGAATCTTGTCCATTTCCGGAGATAAGACTAACTAATAAGCCACCAGACCAACCATTTTCACAATCTTATATGAGCCAAAGAATCTTGGACTTAGCTTCCCTTTTTGATCCAAACCATAACACCTTCTTCCAAGGTGAAACTTTTAAGAAATACTTTTATCCTTAACTTCATACAAATATCTTTTCTTCCAAGATCAGCAGATAATATCCACCATTCTAAAGCAATTCTAAATTACTTCGAACCATTCATACTTGATTCTCTACATCATGAACTGAACCAAATCAAATTCAATCGCCTCTTAGTTCTCTTTTCGGCATCCTCAAAAATATAAATTACTCCTTGATAACATGAACATCCTTTAGACTTAACATCGAAATCTTTAAATTTTTCCTTTTCACCTTACTGAATTCTTTCCAGGCATATCTTATCTTTTATCTATAAATCTTTGACCAAGTTTGTCATAGTAGACTCGAGCTGAGGTTGTGTAATCGATACACTATTTTCCTCCAAAGATAATTAAGCATTTAATGTTTATAAGGCAAAGAGTGACTTTTGGCTAAATACATCGATTGTTGTTTTAGCCTTATTACATCACTACACATCCCAACCTATTATGGGACGTATTATTGAATAAGGTAGAATCCTTATTAGATTCATATTGCACTAATACTAGTGCTACTATCAAATCTTCCTTTATTGGTAATAATATAATCGTAATTTAACATTAGAGGAACATTACTGCTTCTTTAACTAACATCACTGAAGATTCCTCAAGTGATATACCAAATCGTATAAAACCTTCATCTAATGACTCTTGCAACTATATGTTTAGCTTTCTCAATCTAGTAAGAACCATTCTGTAGAGTGTAATCAATATAAGTTCAATATTGGATTTAGCATCAAGCCTAACGGCTCCTCTTGGGCAACCCATTTAAAACTCATAAACAATAAGAATACTCTCCCAACTTACTCTTGATGCTCAGTATCCATAGCATAAGTTAAATCATTTTCATATTGATAACAAATTCCAATAAAAACTTTGAATTCTTGTGCATGCCCATTATTACCATACTCATATGATTGGTTTTGTGGTTTTCTTGAATCTCCAACATTAATTATAAATGTCAAAGAGTTCCTAATTTTCCTTGTCCCAATCTCTTAGCGGAACTATGTAATAAGTTTAGCTTGATATTTTTGTCGGAAATCCTCGCCGCTTTTTAAAGTGGTTATCTCGATTCACTATTTCTCTTTACGAGCTATGACCTCTATTTAAATATTTTCTTATTCTGAACTCTTTCCATTGCATTCAGCATTGTTTACTGCTTCATATAATTTTTAAATTCTTAGGGCAGTCAGTACTTCTTTGTACCTGACCTCTAACCCTCTATGAGCTGTCATAACAAGCTCTCCTTCTGTCTGTAAGAAGTAGTTTAGAAACAATTCAACTCAGTTTATTAAACTTGCACTCATGCCCGTAAATGATCCAATTGCCCTAATTAAGATTCAAGAAACTCCGTTGCATCTCTAGAATAAACTTTTTTACGGAACACTCAAAGAAAGAACTTCTAGCTAACAGATTTTTGAGTATATACCGTAACATTACTTTATCAAATACAGATCTAATCCTTTCAGATGAGATACTACTTTTTTTAATCTCCTTTGATCATCAATATAGAGTTCCTTTAACCTAACCTTTATATCCTTAAACCTTAGATTAACAATCATAGGATCTCTATTAATATCTTTTCGGAAATCTAGTGTGTCAGAACTCTCAATTCTTTTGCAATCAGTGCCTAAGCAGGCTGATTCATTATCAAATCTAATGTCTAGAAGAAAAATCTTAATCCAGAACATACACATCATGTTACCTTGGTGCCTTTGCACCATGCTAAGCTGAGGGTAGAATATTATCATTAACCTTATCACTCTCGTGAATATTTTATTGATTCACTTGCCTAAACACCTGACACGATTCTTTTACTCTCACATGTAAAATCATCAGTAATTCTGACATCCTAGTGGTATGTATACACTTTTGACCTTTACCATACTCTGTTTAATTCCAGAACCGGCTAAACTCATCACTCTGATACTAATAAATATAACACCCATTTTCCCATATCCGTACACCGGGTACGAGTCGAAATGTTACGACTTCTATAATCCAAAAATCAGGGTAATTTAAAATTTTCAGAAAACTTCCCGATGGTCATCCATCTTAAAATTTCTCTAGCCCAATCACGCTAAACTTTTTTTAAAATTGACTTGAGTTATTTGTTCGAGTTACAATCATAAATTATTTATCTTAACATGCTACTCATCACTTAAGGTTATTCTTAACCTTGAATCATTCCAGAAACACCAATTATCTTGAAACCATAACGAACTTTAAAGGCCAATTACACTCAAATAAGTTTAGCAAGTATACATGCCACTATAATAATCAAACCTTAATTAGGATGTCATTACTGTGATTACCTGTTGAGCTTTCCAATATTGATGCAGTGATTTTCTCCCTCTCATCTTAATTTACCTATGTGTCTACAATCAAACACACGCTAAGTACGAACTTAGTGAAGCAATAAAGGAAGTTAATAACAATAATTTAAACTTCATTCAACTTCACAGCTACATTTATATAGCATGATATATGCCAATGCATCAACTTTCACATTGCAGTAGTAATTATTTACTATATGTCAATGTCATAAGATTTTCATGCTTGTCCGTTTGTCATAACATGTCTTATATGCATAAATGCATCATGATCAGTAGATAAGTATACCATCATACTAATCATGTATCAACATAATATAAACCCGATATAAATTTCTTACCGATATACTTGCCATTTTCCCTGAGTGTTCATATAATCCAGATACCTGAATATACACTAACCTGTTTACTATTTATTATCCATTTATTTATAGTCCAAACTAAACCTTGAGGACCCTGGGTACACAAGTCAAATATGCACCGAAGTGCTCCCAATTTCTGCATATTTATAAGGTTGTGCTAACCTCCCGATTTTCTGCAAGTTTATAAGGTCGTGCTTACTATGCACTAAGTGTCCATTACGTACGCTATAGTGCTATCCTGGTTTCCCGAATATGCAGCGTGCTGCTGGACTCTATGGCATGCCAACTATACCATGTTCCTCAATGACTTATTTGGGCATAATTTCTGCATTTATTTCATCCATGGCAATGTATATCAATATAATTTATTATTGGCAGTTCATACCCGAAATAACATTCATAGAATATCATCATATATAACTAGTGATCCATGCATTTATATTCTATCTTTGACATATTTAAAATATGTCAATCATATGATCAATGACTTAAATATCATGCCAATATATAAACCATGCAGACTTATCGCAAGTCTTTCCAATGATGTATAAAATATATATGTATCATGTTCTGTATGCATTGCACTCACCTGGGCCATTTATTAGCACGCCTCACTAAATTCTACTCGATCATTTCCTTTATAGAACCTCGAACCTTCTTTGATTCGGACTTGACTTCATTAATCACATGAATAAGATAAAATATTTGTTAGATTCAAATCTAACAATACCTTAAACACACTATTTAGTATAATCATTCGAATATAAAATTTCCAAATATTTTTTCTTTCTTCCTTGTATTGTTCAAAAACTCATTATGGTCCTTACTGACCAATTTGAACTTCCAATAATTCTTCCGAGCTTGCTAACTCACATTTACATACAAAATGTTTCAAATTCCATTTTCTGACTGCTTGCACTACCTTCAAAGATTTACTTATACCGGGCAGAATACATACTGGATCTTAATTTCTTTTATACTGGAAAAACTAGATTTGATAACGGTTCTAATGGTATAAGCCACATAAATTAATAAAATCTACATAAAGTATGAAAATCCTTCAAACTCCTGTCACAGTTATGTTCTACCCGAAACTGCTTTGTAAATTTTCTGACCTTCATTCGATTAAAAATTCATATCTTTTAACTGGGAACTCGAAATCAGTTTTCGTTTGTTGGAAATAAAACTAGACAAACACATATTTACAAAGGTATAAAATTAATCATCTAACCACTTTTGGAGAATTTATGGTGAATTTTCGAAGTCGCTGCCAAAATTCAATATTCTACATAGCTTTCTATAATAAACTTCTAATTTCTACTAACTTCTCCTTATTTTTCTACTTATCAATTTAGTCCCATCACTTGCTTCAAACCACCAATTCATCCTCTTCTTCATCAAATAATTATTCAAAATAATTCCCTCTAATGTTCTTTTTTCGCCCAAAATAGTCACTAAAATTCAATGGTAAGAATTCAAACTTCTTAACTTTGGAATTTAGTCCTCAAATCAACACTACTACCTTAATTGTATTATTTTAACTAAAAATCAGATTTAATCCCCATCCAAGAATTCATTTCCTATTTGGTCACTTGATTTTGACAATTTATCAAAATGGTCACTAATTCGATTCAACATCGGTTTATCATTCTAACATTAATTTCACTTCTCCAACATTATTAATTACATAAATACACTCCAAATTCATAAAATTCGGTCCATTAACTTTGGAGCTTGCAGAATTGGTCCCTATAATTTTAACTTAGGGTTTTGCTTCCAAACAACAAATCAAGCTTACTAGATCATTAATCCAACATCACAAACCCTAAGTTAGACTTAAATCCACAAACCCTAATCTTCTCCATACAAACCAAAATATGTAGGGTTTAAATTCTAACTCAAAAACATGATTTTAGCATTATATAAGCTTGATTCTGACTTAAATTCAACCATGGAATCATAAAACCTCAAAAGCCTCAATTTTGTTCATAAACCCTAATTTCCTTCTCATGTAAAATTCTCATCAATCAAGCATGTATTCTATTAATTAAGTACATCAAAATATAGAGCTTGAAGAGTGGAACAACTTTACAGTTCGAAAGATTACCTGAAAATCGAGTTTCAGAGTTTGAATTGAGCTTGGAAAGTTTCTCCTTATTCCCCCCATATTTTCAAAAATAGAAGATGAAGAAGGCTTCATCTTTTTGCCTTTTAATTTTAAATTCCTCCAATTATGCCACTTGTATTATATAAATGAATTTTAAATTCATTCAAATAGGGAAATTACAAAAGTGCCCTTTTATCCAACGGTTGAGATTGATTTTATCATCAATCAAGGGCCAAGATTTAAACTTCAAATTTCTTCTTCCAAAAATATCCCTTTTAACTTCAAATATTTCAAAATTACCATCCCTACCAAAACACCAATTTGCCCTCCAACTAGTCTTTATTTACTAGTTTGTTTCAAAATTGCCATTCCATTATAATCTAACTAAATTAGTTCCTCCTCAACCGACCACTATTCCATAACTATTATTTTATGATTTTCCATGGATCATGGAGCAGCTTCTGAAATTTCAATTCAATACGATTTCCTGATATTCACAAAATACTTCTACTACGATTTTACCTTTACCGAGCTATTGGATCTATTCCAAAAATTCTATATTTCCATAATATTCCTCATATCATCATCCTTCATCCAATGACCTAAATTTAATCTTGAATTAGTAGTTTACCAACTTTGCCCCTGTGATTTTCCAAAGTTACGATCTTGCCATTTTTCATCCAACGACTCATATTTAGCATGGAAAATCAACATAAATCCAAGGGTCCATATTCTTCCAACACAAAGAAAATATCTTAGACATGTAAAATGAAATAATAAACCGTGGCTTATCATCCTTCAAAATATCCTGGATATTCAATTCGATCCGATTATCCAAATATTCTTCGGAACTTTATCGCTTTATAGCCAATAATACAAACTTCGTACGAAAAATCTTAGTTACACGAAAATGTCATTCTCGGGGTAAACTATTCATTTACGGGGCTAAAATACACAACTTTTAGAAATTACACTTTGGTCTCTAAACTTTTCCAAAGTTTTCACTTTAACCCCTAAACTTTCAAAATTTACATTTTGGTCACTAACCAAAAATTTGGGATATTTCATTTAATTAAAGTTTTCCACCTTAATTGGTAAGACTTTGACGGTTAATTGGTTTCCCAAATCACTTTCCTATTTCATCAAATTTTCTTGGATTTTACTTTCTCATTTTCTCTCATTTTCTATCTATTTTTTTGTAACGACCCATACTCCGGGTTAGCGAATTGGGTCTTGGGCCTGGGTTATGGGGCTTTATCTTGGAAGACTAGGTAAGGGTTTTTAAGTTGGGCCCATTATGTTGGTGGAAATAGGTTTGAATTTTAAAATGATGGGAATAGGTGAAAAGGGGATGATGATATGATGGAAAGAGAGAGAAAAAAAGTAAAAGAGAAAAGGGGAAAGTGAGAGAGAAATTATTGGGGGAGATTCAAACCTTGATCTACAAATATTCGGCCATCCATTGTAGACACCTCCGCCACCATTGTGTTCATCTCGTTGAGACGCATCCATCGATACCAATGGCACCACCATCGAAGGGGGTAAAAGAGAGGAAGTTTTGGGTTGTTCAAATAAAGGGGATTGAGTGCTCAAAATGCAAAACTGAGGTTGCCATTGTGTTTATCAATATCGAGGGAGTCGATCTGGGCATTTGTTGCCATCCGACCATTAGAAACTGTCGTACTCATCGCCGCACGAGCGTGGACAACATCCGACCAAGAGAGCAGCTTATCCAGCTATTGGGCTGGGCAGCTGTTGGGCTGAGCTGAGCCAGTCTGTCAAGCTGCAAGCCAAGCTAACCCGAGCCGGTCCACCAAGCTAACCCGAGTAGGTCCACCAAGCCAGCCACCCGAACTGAGCCAAGCTAACTGCCAGTCGCGCCATCAGCTACCGCCGTCAGTCGTTGTGCCACCGTAGACCATCGCCACCACTGTAGACTGTTGCTATCGCCGTTGACCGAATTTAACTTTTTCTGAGAGACCCTACCCTGGGTTTCTTGACGTTCTGAGTCTGATGGCATATTCCATTTTTCCAAATTTAAACTCGGTAAGCTATTTTTACATATTTAACCTTGTGAATTGAAAAATAGATGTATGAAATTAATGTAGCTTCATATTCGTTGTTATACGAAGATTATTTAGGATTAGATATCAGATCAAGTGGAACAATCAGAAAGATTATATGAAGATTTATCGCTTTGGCTTAAGGTTAGTACACCTTGAACTCCTATTGTTTCACGAGCATCATAAATGTGATTGCTTTGTGTGTTAGTACCTACAAAATAGGTATATGATTAATAAGCATGATTAGGGACCAGTATTATAGGATTCAATAATTATGAAATGCATGATGATGTCGTGAATATAATATGACTCGTAGAGGCTTTAGAGACCGTGTAGAGTCGGTTGAGATGCTTGTATAATTACTTAATGATTGTTTGACTAATTGAAATATTTGTGATGGCTTGTATACATGTTTGAATAGATTGATGAGATTTGATAGAATTATGCTAAATAGACTAATAATTGGTAATACTCAAATGAATGATTTCAAAGCAATAAATAATATTAATTGATTGAATTCTTTAGTATACCAACCCTAATAACTTTTATAAGTTTTAGGGAATTGAATAAGTGTTACGATATCGTAATTCAAGGAACTAATACGAACATGTAAATAGGGTATTGGTAGGAGCTTTGGCTATATCGGTACGCGATTGAGGACCGTAATGGTATGGGTTAACTCGTACTGATACTTGTGGAAATTGAGGATTTCTAGTAAGCTATATCGGTATTGGTACGTGTGTGAGTACCGATACCCAAGGGTACCATATTGATACTCGTGTTTGAGTACCGGTACACATTGAATAGAATAATTTATAATGCTAATAACAAAATATGGAAATTTATGGGGATGATAAGGAAATAATATGAGTTAATAAAGGTAATTAATGAGGATGATTAATGTACACTTTCATATATATATATATATATATATATATATATATATATATTAACAAGTTGGTAAACTTAGATGATAGGATAGAGATTGGTAATCGTGTAAATGTTGTGTCTTGTGTGGTCATCATGTCCATATTGTGTATTGTTTGGACACTTGATTGGTTGAGTTATCTTTGATTGATAGGATCCTAATACCCAATGAGAAAATGTTGCAACAAAATGGTTAGAGATGCCGAATGTACGTTCTTAAAGCTATGTGGCACCAGGTCTAATTCGAAGATGCTCGATGACAGATTCTGAGCATGGGTGTAAGTTCTCGAAGTTGTGTGGCACCAGCCTCACTAAAAGTGTACGTTCCCAAAGTTGTACAACACCGAGTCTCACTCCAGGTTTATGGTTATGGCTTTTTGTGCTTTAGATTGAATGATCTGGTGAGATCCCGAGTATGATTTGGCCTTTTAGGCTATGTATGATGTTTTGATATGATGAGAGCATTTGTTTAGGCGATTAGCGGTAGCGCCACGTGTTTATTTATCTCTCATTATTACTCGTACTAGCTTGCATTCTTATTTTTATGATTAGCATAAAGTATAGTAGAGTAGATATGTACCATTGAGCTTTGTGAGCTCAATGCTCAAAATTGTTGTTTCCATGTGTAGGTTAATCGTTGGATTATGGGATCGAGGTGCACTATTGGTATGGGATTCTACCATGTAGTGACCTTCAGAGTATGTTACTTATGTTTAGTGGGCTATGTATTCATAGGACCTTACATGGTCAAGTATGTAATTCTTACTTTTAAATTGTATTACTCAAGCCAATTATTTAAATGTTTTAAATTAAAGTGGAGCTCCTTTGTAACGATTTGATTTGTTTGTCTATGCTTTCAAAAATGTTTTAGAAATACCTTGTTTGGGCTAAACCCAGTTTGAAGAATTCTATGATTTTTGGGTTGGGCTTGAGGCCCAATTATGACATCCGGGTTGAGGGTGTTACATTTTCCAATCATGATTTCTAGATTTTATTACTCATTTTAAATGGATATTTCATCTTTTGATTCCTCATTTGATTCTTAGCAAAACCTCATAGAGATTTCACAAAGATTTTATCAATTTCTCAAGTTGATTTCAAGAGAAAACTTACGTCAATTTTGGTGTGAGGTTCTTCAAAGGTAAATTTCTTCTTCTATCTTAAAACTAAGGTTCTTTATTGATATTCCCTAGTAATTGGCATTTGTTTTGTTGATTATAACATAGTTTTGCAATTTAACTCAAGAAAATGGAATTTATTGATGATTTTGATGTTTTGCCTAAATTATTGTTTTACAAGATGTTTGTTGGAAATTCTTATTGGGTTAATTCACATTTTGGTTGTATAAATATAATGTGAAATGAGATTTTCATAATCAATCCCAAAACTATTTGATTGGTTACTTTTTAATGTAGCTTAAAGGTTATTTTAGGGTTGTTGTGTTAGATTCTTGATTGTTAAAGGTATAAGGATTTTTGGAAAATGTTTTTGAAGGTTCTTTGATGTTACTAAGGTTTTAGAATCTTAGGTTTATGGTTTGAGGTTGTTTGATAGCCGTTAGAGGTTGTTTCGGTATCTTTGATTAGTTTTCGGATGCAATTTTGTTGAGGTTACAAGGGTTGATTGTAGGCTGGTGTTAGAATGCATTTTGCCACTGGTTTTCTGTGGCCAAAATAGGGGAGAGTCAAGCCTAGCTCATTTTGTTGAAGTTGGCTCGTTATGAAGGCTTGGAACGTAACGACGAGCAAAGTGTTGCACATTGGTGAGTGTATATGTGTTTCAGACACTCTTAAAGGTTTGAATAAGGAGTTGGGAGTTTAGATTAAGCCTAGCAAGCTTATCTAAGATCAGAAGTGAGTTTCCTTATTTTTGCCTTTTGAATATCAGTTTGATATGATATTTGATTTGCATGTTGTGGTTGAACAACATGGATTGGTTTACTTACTGTTTTGTGCATCATTTTAAAAGGCATGCAATGTTTTATCAATTTATGGATGCCTAAGAGCATTGAGAAATGGTTCCTAAATGGAATGTGGTTATTGCCTTGAGCAATGTGATATTTGCATATGGAAAATGGTTTGCTAAAATGCATAAGGGAATACAATTAGTAAATGTGTTTAAAAGTGAATATTGGTTATGTGTGACAAGCAAAGAAAACTATCAGATATAGTTGGCATGCCGTAGGGTTTAAAGTGCACTATAATATGTTAAGTCGATCGCCTCGCGGCTCAAGAGTGTGCAATAGGCTACTTGGGCTATGGATTGTCGCTTCTGTATACAGTAGGCTACCCAAGTTGATATTTTACCTTGTGTAGGATTAAGGTGAGACTCTCTGGGTCAAGGTATGGTTTGGTAGAAGTTATGTATCAGGAAATTCGTGTATCTGATATGGTTTTATAAGGTCACTATAAATGCCAATATATGAGAAACAAGTATGAAACTATATTTTGTATATGGTTGTTTTGCATGCTATGTTTTAAAAAGAGTTTCAAAGGTGTTGGTTTTTACACTCATGTTTTTAATGCAATGATGAGTGTAGGAGAGTGGCACCACTAAGCATATGTTTGCTTATGATCTCATTATTCTTTGTGGAAAATTGAGGATTGTGGGAGCATTGGAGCGAGGAGATCCTAAGACTTTTTTTGACATTGAGTATGGTTTTAGCTTAAAGCATTTAGTAGTAAGGCAATGTGTTGTCCAAGTTTGGGGATTTATACTTTGAATGTATTTGCTTCCAAAGATTGTATCTTGTTGGTTGTTGGTTGATGTTTAGATTTGTAATGTGGATTGATTGATTTATGCTTGGTTTCAAATTTGAGTATGTTGGTTGAAACGTTTAGGAAACATGACTATAGTTTAAACTTCCATGTCCGACAATGCATATTTGATGGTTTGGCATGTTGTGGATGTGTACCTAATATGACAAATATGTTTAGTATGCATGCTAGGATGTTTGGGACTAGTTTGTATTGATTTGGAAGTCAAAAACTAGATAAAATGGGCATTTCAGGCCTTTGGGTATCGATACAGGATTCCCAATATCGGTAAGAGGAAGTGTAAATTTGGCCAGGGTATCGATAATCGGGGAAGTGTACCAGTACAGGTTTTAGTTACTAGAGTTTAGGGCTTTGGCCATTTTGGCTTGGGTATCGATACTAGAAGAAGCATATCGGTACGACCCTGATTAATAAGCCTGGTATAGACATGGTGTCCCGTGTACCGATACCCAATACGTTATTTCAGTTGAACTGATGATATGGTTTTAGATTCTTCCATTTTGGTCATTGTTTCGTATGTATGCTATTTGAATGTGTTTGAGCGGTCTGTTTTAGCTGTAAATGGACATGTATGTATGTAACCGGACTAATTGAGGATTGGTAACCCCAAATTAAAGTAAGCCTCATAATTTTCTAGATTTGCAATTTGGTCCTTAACTTGCAAATTTGCACAATTGGATATCGATTTGATGCCTTAAGAATTTATCCGCTGTCAGTAAGTACACTCTAGGTCATTTTGATGCATCTAGATAAGATTAAAAGAAAAAATGGACCTAATTCGAGATATTCAATTCAGGTTTGTTACGGTAAACCTAATAAAGCTCGCTCGGTTCGGCCTAGCGCCTAAGCTGAGTCAATAGGGTTACAGGGATGTTGTTTCTCTCATTTTCCCCTCCTGTTTTCCACTATTTTGGTTTTCCTTTTAGGCTTTTGTTCGTTGTTGTTGAAGTTCCCATTCGTGGTTTAGTTTTACTCCACTTCATGTTGCTTGTTGGTCGGCTTCATCATCGACATCTTCGTCAAGAAGGGTGTGCTTTTTGGTTTAAAGGCTAACATGGCCTATTCTTTACCGTTCAAGTCAGCTCGGCCTCTTGGATCCCCCGTCAAATTCTCTGACCATCAAGGCCTTCACGTTTGGTGAACCCTCAGTTGCTCTAGAGGATCGACCCCGCTCCTTTGTCTGCCACCAATAGCTTTAGTTGTTTCCTAGGGTTTGTTTCCCTAAAATGTTGTCTAAGGCTCTATTGCCCAATTGTTGTTTGGGTCTTTTTAGCTTCCTATGTTTTCGGATTGTGTTACCCATGTGTTAGAACCTTATGTCTATCGATCAGATATATTTGCCCTTTATTATTAATGATATTTTCTTTTGATAAAAAATAATGGATGATGTGATAGTTAATAAAAATTGGTGTAACAATAAGTCACCATCAATAACCACTGCCCAACCAAGAACCAACCAATCTTGCCCCGAAACCTTCATCTCCTTATTTCCTTTCATCGTTTTGACCTTGTAATATAAAAAGCTGCAATAACAACAAAAAAAAACCCAACATAATAGCAAACCAACTTTAAAAATTCTTTCATTACTTTCCTCTCTTTCTAGATCGAAATACTCGGGTCTTGAAGGGTCTTTCGATAGTGACTATTTTTTTATTGTTGCCGGCAATAACCATGTCGTCTCTTTTCAATCTTAGTTTTTATCTATTTTTTATTATACAAGTTAAAATAGTTTGAAAGGTTTGCTACTAATTATCTGTTGAAGGTTATGTACAGTTGTGAGCTGGTTATTTGTAACTAAAAGAAGCTGGGTTGTTAGAGTGGGTTGTCAGAGTTAGTTCGGCCAGCCCACTTACTTTAACAGACTAGTTGTTTTATACCTTTTCTGCTAAACCATTGGGTTATATAAACAAAGGTTGGGCTTCAATCAGCCTACATTCTTTCTCTTATTCTATAGTATTCTATAGCTAAACGTTTCACCTCTCAAATGCTTAACAGTTGTACACCACTTTATCGATTATCACATATCATTCAATGGCAGAAGCTTTTCATTTCTCTTTATCATTTGTTTCACTTCTCTGACTCATCTTTTACAAAAAGATAACATGGTATCATTTGCCTAGTTATTTTCTCTGGTTTCTTTCTTGCTTTCGTTTTGCCTTTGTTTCCTTTTGCATTTTGGTCATGCCGAACTCAATTGTTAATGTCTCCGGTGATGATGATAAAACCAGATTTGGTTTCCGAGGTGGTCGTGCCTTCACGAATAAGAAGGTCAATGTATTGCTAGATGAATCTAACTTCCTTGTTTGGAAGCAATAGGTTCTCCTTACGGTGAGAAGTCACCATCTTGAGAAGCTTCTAACTGGTGCCCTAATTGCTCCACCAACTATGATATGATTCGCCGCTGGTGTTGAAGTCGATAATAAAGATCATGAGACGTTTGTAGCACAGGATAACACGTTATCACCCTAGCTGCTATCGACGATGAGTCTGCATCTATTGTCCCACTTTGTCAGTGCAAAAACCTCGACCGAGATCTGGAAGGTGGTGGTTGAACTCTTCAGCAGCCGTTCCACCACCACAGTGACGAGTCTACATTTCTGCCTTAGATCTATTCGGAAAGGACTGATGAGCATGCATGTTTATATCTCCAAGGTCAAAGAACTGTGTGATGCTTTGGCCTCGTGTGGCAGCCCCGTTTCTAGTACATAACATATTGCTTCCATTCTGAATGGGCTTCCGATTAAATATTGACCGTTTGAGGTTGTTATCACGGTGAGTCGAGAGCTATTTACGCTTGATGGCATCACGATAGTTCTTGTCGATGTAGAGGCTCAACAAGTAATGTTTGATCAAGGCCTACCTGTTATGATGAGTGCTCACAACGTGCAACTTTCCTCTGGCATGAATGACAGATCTAAAGGAGATTCCTTTCAGAGGACCAATCGGTATGCAACTGGCCAAGATGGTCGAGATCGTTCACGTAACCGGTACTAGTGTCAACTCTGTGGTAAAATGGGGCACCTCGTTGATTGTTGCTACCGTTGTTTTGATAAGAGCTTTACAGGGGTTACTGCCAAAGCTCATAACAATGATAGTTCATCTTCTGCACATGTATGTTTTGTTCGTACTGTTAATGCTTTTCCAACATGTAATATTGCAAGAATGACGTCCTCTGCCACTGGATGCAATCAGTGCACTCGGTGTCACTCACCATCTTCTTCTGGATCTTGTGAGTCCAGGTTTGTTAATATAGGAGCTACACACCATGCCTCACCTGAGTCTTCCACTGCTCATCAATGTTCTGACTATACTGGACTAGGTAAACTCCTTGATGGTAATGGTAAGGGACTTTGTATCTTTAAAATTGGTTATGCCTCTCTTCAATCTGCCTCAAGAGTTTTAATGTTACGCGATCTTCTTGTGATACCTCAGATAACTAAGAACCTTCTTTCAGTGTCCAAGTTTGCTAGGGATAACCAGGTATACTTCGAGTTTCATGCTGCATACTGTGTTGTTCGTGATGAGGTTAAGGGAGATGAATTGCTCCAAGGGGTTGAAGAAGGTGGTTTATATGCTTTCAATAAGTGCACTAGTGTTGCTGGTGGTATTAGTATTGAGTCAAATACTGTTAATAAGGAGTCAAATGTTGTTCAGTCTAATAGTACAGATATTGATGTATGGCATCGTAGGTCGGGCCATCCTGCCCATGCCACAATGACCAAAGTTCTAAGAAGTAATATTTCTTTGCCTATGAATAAAAGTCAAATTTGTTCGGCCTGTCAGCAAGGCAAAAGTCTCAAGTTGCCATTTATTGCTTCTAATATTGTGTACAGTAAACCGTTTCAACTTGTTTTCAAAGATTTATGGGGTCCTGCTAATGTACCCTCTACTGGATTTTCCTATTACGTGTCTTTCGTTGATGCTTACTCCCGACATACGTGACTATTTCTGTTGAAATCCAAGTCGCAAGTAGTTCAACCCTACAAGTTGTTTTCAAAGCTTGTTAGTACTCAATTTGGCACATTTGTTGCATGATTTAAGTACTACACAAATGGTGCAAGTATATACGTTTGCAAGTAATTAAGTCATAGGTATCAAGTATCGTCTCCACAGGGATTTGTTTGGGCCACTTTACTTAAGTTATTGCACCGTAAAGAAATAAAATTGATGGTGATAGAGAGTGATAATAAAATAAGTAAAATAAAATAAGTGTAACACTCTCGACTCGGATGTCACATTTGGGCAACAGTCCAAACTAAAATCCAGAATATTTTTCAAACTAGGTTTAGCGCAACAAGGTATTTATCAAAACATTTAAACCAATAGTTGAAAACATAAATAAATAATTTAAATCATTACAAATGAGCTCCATTTTAATTTAAAGTATTTAAACATTTAACTTGATTAATACAATCTCAAAATAAGGTCTTATGAATACATAACCCACTAGACACAAGTATTGTACTCTAAAATAAGAATTATAGACTCCACCACATAAGGTCCTATGAATACATAACCCACTAAACACAAGTATTGTACTCTAAAAACTACCACGTACTGGAATCTCGTATTGATAGTGCTCCTTGATCCCACGATCTAACGATCAACCTACACGGAAACAACAATTCTGAGCACTGAGCTTACAAAGCTCAGTGGTACACATCTACTCTACTATACTTTATGCTAATTATAAACATAAGCATGCAAGCTAGTACGAGCAATAAAGAGAGATAAATAAACCCGTGGCGCTACCACTAGTCACTTAAACATATGCTCTCATCATAGAAATCATCATACGTGGCACACAAGGCCCAACCATACTCGGGATCTCACCAGATCATCTGAGTAAAAGCACACAAAGTCATACCACAAATCCAGAGTGAGGTCTGTGTCTACAAAGCATTAGGATCATACACTCTAAGTAAGACCCATGTCAACTAAGCATAAGGATCCTACACTCTATGGGGTGAGGCCCGCGACCACTAAGCATCAAGATCATACACCAATGCTCGGAATCTCTCATCAAGCATCTTCGAATGAGGCTCGCATCCACAAAGCATCGGTATCCTACATTCAGGAATCATCAACCATGGTATTGCAACACTCTCTTTCTCTCACTGGGTATCTGGATCCCATCAATCAAAGATGACTCAACTATCTAGGTGTCTATCTCAGCACATAGCAAGGACATGTCTATCACACAGTATACAACATTACACGATCCACCAAGGATCCCTGCGGTTGGTACTACCATCAAGTCACCCAATGTTTACCAAGTTATTAATTATTATGGAAGTGTACATTAATCATCCTCATTAATTATCTCTATTAACCCATATTATCTCATTAACATCCCACGTCAATTTCTATTTTTTTATTAGCATTATAGATTATTCTGTTCAGTGGGTACCGGTACTCGAGCACTAATATTGAAATGGTATCCTTGGGTACCAGTACTCACACGCGTACCAATACTGATACATCTTACTAGAAATCCTTAATCTCTACAAGTACTAGTACGGATCGACCCATATTGATACAACCCTTAATCACGTACCAGTACGGCCAAAGCTCGTATTGATACCGTACAAAAGGTCTCATATTATTTCCATGGATTATGATTTTTACAACACTTATTCGATCCCTAAAGCTTATGAAAGTCATTAGGGTTTATTTACTAACGCGTTCAATCAATTATTATTAATGTTAACTCTTTAAAAAATCTATTTTTCACACATATATTGCCATGCTATCACTTGACTTTGGGTACATATTTGTGCATTTTCCCAGTGGATTCATGCATTTACGTCTAGGAGTTAAGGAATGCACAATTTTCATTGCCAGAGTGAAAGGGTATTTTCTTGCTGTGGTGGGCAGGTTTGGCAGGTCTGGAGCAGTTGGAAAAAAAAGAGAAATGCTAAGAGCAGTTGGTAAAAACATGAAGGAAGAATGTCATGCTCGGTTGGCAAAAGAAGGAAGTTTGATGCTCAATCAGTTAGCCGTGAGTCAAAGCCAGGTTAGCCCTAATTCAAAAAGAAGATAGCACACCTATAATGGTGCGTAACAAACTTTTAAAAAACCAAACCCTAATTAGGGTTCCCATGATCATCTATATAAAGAGGTCTATCGATTGAGCAAGAGGGTTGTGCCATGAGAAAGAAAGAGAGGAAAGAGGGTAAACCGTGGTTCAAACCAGGCAGTAACCAAGAGCTCTGGATCCATTTGAAGGTCTGCATCGACGAATCTCTTTCTTTAGTCTATTTCTCTTAGATTTATTTTCTGTTATGATGGTGATGTTTAAAAACAATATGGTTTTGTTGGTTTCCCCAGCCATGAACTAATCTTTTATGTTGGCTTGGGGTGATTGTGATGAACGCTTAGATTTAGGTCTTTTAATAATTGAACGCCTTGGCATATCTGTCTATTTTGCTTATGCCTAATTTTAACATATTTTATGCCACACGACAGTTGGCATTGAATGCTCATTATCCCCTAATATCTTATCAGACTTAGGAGATAAGATTGATTGCCAAATACTAAGGAGAGAAACTTCGACAGAAGATGTTCCACTTAGGAGTAAATAACTTTGCCAATTTAATTATTGAAAAACATCACTATAGACATATAGGTGTCAAAAGTAATTAACTTAGAGTATTGTTATCCACGGAGGCAATGCTAACTTAAAATCTGCTTGGCAATAAACCAATGTTGAATGTTATTAATTGTTGTTTTTGCTAGCATAAAATCCAAACATCCCTTACCAATGCCAATCAATTATCTTAACACATTTGTTTGCCAATTTGCCTTAATTCTTATTTCAATCTTCTTAATCGTCTTATCAAATAAAATACAAAATCAATTGTCAACTCATTTGTTCAAACTCACAAGTAATTATCGTGGCATTTCATTCTTGGACAATCCATACGGATACGATACTCAACTCACTACTATATTACTTGCTGACCATGTATACTTGCATGCAAAAAGACGTATTCTTAGTATTATTTACTTTTATATTTACACTAAATCTTTAATCTTTAGCTAAGTAGTAGTCGGTCGACAAGTTTTTGGCGTCACTGTTGGGGAGTGCAACGGGATTAATTGTTTTGGTTTTTACTTGTTTTTGTTTATTTGATTGATTTTGTTTTGTTTGGTGTATGACCAGGAGCTGCACTACGAAGGAAGATTTATAATATGATCCAAAGATTGAAAAAATACTATGCTGGTTAAGAAAAGAATGTCGAAATATGGCTCGTAATGGGAATGGTGGAGTAGATGATGTCCTGAACAATCAAGAAAATTTAGCAATACATGATGGGATACTGCCCGCTCTTGTTGTTGCTGCAGAGATAACTAAAGAACGACCTATCAGAGAACACTTGGCACCAAACATGGATAATTTGATGTCAGGATTGATTGATCCAGAGGTAAATACAGCTAATTTTGAACTTAAACAGTTAATGATTCAGACGTTATTGAATGTATGACAATTTCATGATCACCTACCGGAGACCCAAGGCAACATTTGAAGCAATTCATGAAGGTGTGCCAACTATTCAACAACCTCGTGTGGCTGAAGAGACAGTAAAGTTGAGACTATTCTCATTCTCTCTAAGAGATAGAAAAAAATTGTGGCTAAGTTCTTTGCCACCTGGTTCAGTTACTTCGTGGGCAGAATTATGTCAGAAGTTTCTTTTAAGATTCTGCCACCTAAACTTAATGCCAAGTTGTAGAGTGAAATCATTACTTTTAGGCAGGCTAACGACGAGACTTCGTATGATGTCTGGGAGAGTTTTAAGGACTTATTAAGAAGATGCCCCATGTATGGATTTCCTACCTGGACACAGATGGAAACTTTTTATAACAGACTCAATGTTCATGCTAGTACTGTTGTAGATGCTTTAGCAAACGGTTCGTTGTTAGACAAGAATTACACAGAGGCATTTGATATCCTTGAAAGGATTGCCACGAATGATCATCAATATCATACTGCTAGATTAGGAACCAGGAAAAAAAATAGCTGGAAAATTGGATCTTGATGCATTGTCATCTCCCAATGCTCAAATTTCCAACATCACTAATATAGTTAAAACGATGTAGAAGCCTATTGAAGTCTGAGAAGTGAAGACATTGAAACCATTCTGCACTATTTGTGGAGAGGATCATAATGTAGAAAAATGCCCAACAAACCCAGAATCGGTATATTTTGTTGGCAATTACAATCGAAAAATTAACACACATTCTAATACTTATAATTCAGGTTGGAAGCAACATCAGAACTTTTCATGGACGAATTAGGGAGGTGTAGCGATCTCTTTCTTTTTCGCTAAAAAATGGAGGGTTTCAATGTGTTTGGAGGTCTTTCGGGTATTTTAAAAATCATCCGTTGGGTTTTAGAAAAAAAACGTATTTTATTTTAAAAAATGGAGTCGCCACTGGTCACTAAAGTAGGTCGGGCACCGTAAAACCAGAGATTTGAACATTGTTGGGTTCGGGAGTCGGTTACGGATGGGGAAGGATTAGCACTCCTACACCGCCTAAAATTGGTACTTTAATAATTACCGCTTTATTAATATTAGACTTTCCAGATTAAAGTAACGATTAAATTAAAATTTGGTTATAAGTACGAGTAAATTTTAAGGGCCCCGTTATTCGAAAGTAAACTGGTAGACCACCATCACTACATTTGATACTGGCCACGTTTACGCTCGAATAAAAGGGCACCGCATTGACAATTAATGTATATGTTATGCAATCTTAGAAAAACAAATTATAAGACATGCATTCACATTGACATGATAATAAGAACATAAAAAACATAAATATCATAATACTAAACAAAAATAATAAAATGTATGAACAACAGAGAATATCCTAATAATAAAAACATAGTATAAACATAAATATGGAAAAAGAAGAAAGACATGCTTCCAAAATTAAATTAAATAATCAGAACATGTTTGGACACCTAAAAAAACACCACAAAAATACAACATATGCATGACATAAAAAAGATGATACTAAACTAACAAGTCAAAGCAACAAGCTATCATAAAAAACTAAAACTTAATACGTAACATATGACACAATTTACATACATCAAAATAAAAACATGACCTTACCATTAATGTACAAAAATGGGCATGAAAATATGATATTAATGGGGCTAAACATACCATAAATTGACATGTAACACATCATACAAAACAAACATAAAAAAACTAACACATAAACCTAATATTCGAATTAAGCTAAACATAACATATAAAATAGACATGCATGCAAACATGAAGAAATAAATTAAAACATAAAAGCATGATATAACATACCAAAAAAAACATAAATAAGCATGATATAAAAATACATGAACATAATAAACAATTTAAACATGCTAAAACACATAATAAAACAAAGGACATGAATATTTAAAATATGGAATGAGACTGAAATGAAATAAAAACAAAATAGAAAACCAAAATCAAAAGCAATAAAAATTCAATTCGGGGACAAAATTGCAAGCTGGATAAAACTTTAAAGGATTAACATTGCAATATACACATGCGGCACGCTTAAAGTGAAAAGTTAAAAAATGCAAAGTGATTAAGCGTGTAATTTTACCGTTTAAAAATTGAATCAGTTTAATTTTGGGGCTTAATGAAATGTTTCAAAAAAAAGAGAGATCGGGGATGTAATTGTACCAAGGGACAGGCTTGATTTGAAAATACTCAGAACGCACGAGGATTTATGAGGGGATTAAACCATTTTTGAAAAAACAAAATTCTATAAAAACCCATTTATCCGGCCAAAATTCAACCTTATACCACTTTTTTAACCCTTGAATCATCCATTCCCTTCACTCATTTTCTCTCAAACCCAAGTCCCAAACCCCTTTGAAATTATCCTAGGCTGCCGCACTCAGCCGGTCTCAGGCGAGGCTCGGCCGTGAAGCCGCCTCAAGCCATTCCAGCCCACGACTGTTCAATGACAACAAAACCCAAAAAACTTACACCTTTTTTCAGTTTTGAAACCAAAAAGCTAGACCTCCACTATTATTTCAAAAAAAAAATATGACTCACCATCAGGTTCATCGCCAGCCAGAAAGGTTCTTTTTGAACTTAGGTAAACTTCCTCTATTTTTATTTCTGTTTAGTTTACATGCATGTATTAGAAGAAAATAGAGGAGAGAAAAAAAATACCCTTGAAACTTTTCTTGTTTTTTTCTTCTATTCTGGAAACTGGAAAACTGAATCTCTTACAGATTTTTTTTTCATACATATATTCTGCTCTCCAACCTTTTGTTTCGGTAGAAATAAAATATAGAAATACATATATTTTGTTCGGTTTGGTACTGACAATCCATTGTTTTATTCATTTTGCACGTTCTGAACGCGGTGGTTGAGGGCGGCATGGTGGAGGTAGCAAGGTGGTGATGTCCCATTGGTTAGACGTGTTCTTGGCCGTTGGATCAGATCTGATCCAACGGCTGAGATTGCTTAAAAATCAACAACTTGGATTTGATCAAGTAGAACGAGGCTGTATCAGATGTAGACACGTGGCACGTGGGAGCCGAATAGCCTGACGCGTACCTTACACGCGCGCGTAAGAAGTTGAGTGGTCCGGGCGTGCACCACATGCGATAGATGTGGAGTCTCTCTTGGAGGCATCTAGACTGTTGGATCAGATCTGATCCAACGGCCATATCTTGTGGCGGCTACAAAAATAAGAACAAAATAGGATTAGGTTATCAGATATGTTACTAGGGTTTTTAGGGTTATTGGGTTTAGGCTAACAGATTGGGCCTATGTAAACATTAATACTAATTTTTTTTTGGGTTTTATGAATTTGTATATGGACTTGGACTGTTAACTTTTGGGTTTTAATATATATGTTTATTTGCATTTAATTTAAATTTATCCCAACACTAATAATAATAATAATAGTAATAATAATAATACATACGTACATGCACGTATAATATACGTACATACAAGCACACACATACATACAACATACGAGTATACATGCGAAATACCATCTATAACATAATTAATATAACATACCAATTTAAATATATATTGGTTTATTCGCACATAATTAATATGACTATGCACACATTGACATATACATACAAACAACACACACATAGTACACATACACCATATAACATACATACTATACATGTATTTACACACATCACACATATATTAATATATGTATTAATAACACACATGCGCGTATGTAAACATGCAACAACAATAATAATTAATTATTATATTAGTATATTACAATATTAACAAAAACAAATAAAATGAGTGATTATAGTTGCCCCTCTTTGCTTGTTCTCATGGAACGGGAACAAAGAAAAGATCATAAGCACTCATTTTTATCTGACTTCCCTGTTTGTAGCTTCGGAATCGCGTGTTCTTCTGGAACACTCCGCTTTCCTCGGTCGAATCTTCAGGCTTGCAAGTTCTTCCTATATAGAACTTCTTCACATTCCGATCTTGGAGCTACAGACTCTTCTTATATAGAACTTTTTGCTTTCTCAGGTGGATCCTTCGGACTAAAAGTTCTTCCTATATAAAACTTTTACCTTGAAATCCTGGAGTTAGAGTTCTTCCTATATAGAACCTTTCACTCTGCAGCCTCGAGTTACGAGTCCCTCTTATATAGAACTTTTCGCTCTGAGACGGTAAAGCTTGGAGTCCTTCCTATGTATCACTCTTTGCCTTCAACGCTGCGGGTTTTTCCTATATAAAACCTTCTGCGTCACGGATAGATTCTTCCAACTGGGAGTTCCTCCTATATAAAACTGCTAGTCTTCGAACCCTGGAGCCGCAAGTCCTTCCTATATAGAACTTTTAGCTTCTAAAGTCTTGGAGTTACGAGTTCTTCCTATATAGAACCTTTGTTATTCCTATATAGAACCTTTCACTGCGAGGGCTCGAAAATATATGCTCTTCCTATATAGAACCTTTATCTCTGAACTTGGGATTCACGGCAAAATGGCTACCGATCTTTCTGGACTCACGCTACTAAGGCTGTCGAGATATTTCTTCAAATTTAGGGATTCATGCCAAAAATGGCTACTGAACTTTCTGGACTCATGCTACTAAGGCTGCCGAAATCTTTCTTCATATTAATTTACTTCTTCAATACGAAGTCGCAGATCAAAAGTCATTGACAATCTGTAAGTACCTGTTTAAAATATACAAAATGTTATGATAAATGAGTTAGCATGCTCCTAATCATAGGGATGCCTAACTATATATGATGCATGAATGTCGATATCCTGATGCATTTACTTCCGCAATCAATCAATCTCGATCATTTGCTTGGTTTCCCTTTCTTTTCTTCTTTTGGTGATGGTATCCTATCTCACTGCTAGGTTCAAACATTTCAGCCTTTCTTTTCTGAGTTTATGGGTTTAAGTTCTAAAGTGCCCTTTCAGGTTTTTGCTTTAGAGATTTTTTAAGTGTCCTTACAGGTTTTCACCCGGGAGATCTTTACTGTTGTCTTAAATATTTCCTCGGACAGTTATGAATGGTGTATGACAATGGTTATCCTATTTTGATGCTCATAGTCTTCCCCTCGTCATGCCTCGACATACATTATGTAGAGAGCTCGAGATCAAAACTAATTCTATTTTTCTGATCACCTGTATTCTCAAGGTTAGATCATAATAATGCTCAGAAATCTTTTATTTATCATAAGTTTATGTTAACCTATTTGTATGATGCTTATGAAAACAATGAGAGGACAAGGGAAGGAAGGCACAAAAATATGATCTTATTGACATTAATGAATTGGAAAAATTTTAGAAAATTCATGGCAAACATGAGGAAAAGGGAAAGTAGAACATGACATGCAAAACCCCCAAATATCCACTGTATGACTGATGCGTGATCCCTTCAACCAAAATAGAATCTTTGCCTAGAGCTCCTTCTTCTGGTACCCGTGGGGATAGTTCTACTTGCCGGAGGCCCGATCTCAAAATTTATCTGAACCGCCCTTAATGGGTTTTCAGCTCAGATCCTTCTTTTGCTTCAAGATGCCATTTTTAGGTTTTCGCCTCGAGCTCTCTCTTTTTCTACCTAAGGCGCCCTTTGTGGGTTTTCACCTTAGGTTTTCATTTTTCATTTTAGTTCATTTTTTCTTTTCTTTTTTCTTTTCTTTTTTTTCAAACATAATACTTCTTAACTGAATCGAAATTCACGAGATTTTTAATTCCTCTCCATCCATTTCAGTTAAGATCAACGCTCCCCCTGAAAAGGCCTTATTGAAGATATATGGCCCTTCCCAGTTAGGCATCCACTTCCTTTTGAAATCTTTCTGAATTGAGAAGATCTTCTTAAGCACCAGATCTCCCTCTCGAAATTCTCTAAGGCGTACTTTCTTATCATATGCCCGCATCATTTATTTTTGGTACATTTGACCATGGCAGATGGCCTTCAACCTCTTTTCCTCGATGAGATTTAACTGTCAAGCCTGGTTTGCACCCATTCTGATTCATCCAGTTTACTTTATTTAGAACTCGGAGTGACGGAATAGGGCATTACTCCTATTGATGTGCGGGCAGATGTCCTGTAGGCGAACAGGGCAAATGGCAGCCTCTCATGCCAATCTTTGTAGGTGTCTGTCATCTTCGCAATGATTTTCTTTATGTTCTTGTTTACCGCTTCTACTGCCCCATTCATCTTAGGACGATAGGTTGTAGAAATATGGTGTGTTATTTTGAACTGGTTGCACACCCTAGTTATCAATTTTTTATTCAGGTTGGAAGCATTGTCGGTGATAATCCTTTCTGGAAACCCATATAGGCAAATGATCTCCTTCAGGCAAATGATCTCCTTCTTCAGGAACTTGCACACTATCGTCCTTGTGATATTGGCGTAAGATGTTGCCTCCACCCATTTAGTGAAGTAATCAATGGCAACCAAAATAAAACGGTGCCCGTTAGAAGCCTTTGGATGAATCTGTCCAATGACATCCATGCCCCATACTACGAACGACCAAGGTGAGTTCATGGTGTGTAAAGGTAAAGGAGAAGCATGGATCTTGTCGGTATATATTTGGCACTTATGACATTTCTTGGCATAATCGATGCAATCTCCTTCCATAGTCGACCAAAAATAGCCATACCTCATGATTTTTCGGGCTATTGACAGACCATTGGCGCGTGTTCCACACAAACCATCATGCACCTTTGCCAAAAATTTTTTTGCCTCCCGAGCATCTACACATCTCAACAATGTCTGGTCATGGCCTCTTTTGTATAGAACCTCTCTGTCCAACACATATCCTATTGCCATCTTTTTGAGCGTTTTATGGTCATTTTCGTTTGCTCCTTCGGGATACGTTTGGAACTTGATATATTGCAAGATGTCGTAATACCAAGGGTTTCCATCTATTTCTTCTTGCACATTGTAATAGTGAGTCAGCTTTTCAAAAGTCTGCATCTCAATTGGCTTCATTTCTGCTTCCGTATTTGCTTTGAACACAGAGGCCAGGGTTGCCAAGACGTCTGCCATCTGGTTGTCCTCTCTAGGAAGGTAGGTGAAACTGACCCTTTCAAATTTTTTGATGAGCTCTTGGATCAACTCGTAGTATTTGACTAGATTCGGATCCCTAGTTTCCCATTCTCCTAGTAACTAATAGATCACTAGGGACGAATCTCCAAATACTCGAAGTTCTTTGATCTTTCTTTCAATAGCTGCATTCAGTCCCATGACACAGGCTTCGTACTCAGCTATGTTGTTTGTGCAAAAGAATTCTAGTCTGCTGGTGAAGGGATAGTGGACATCTTTTGGAGAAATTAGCACGACTCATATTCCGTGGCCAAGGGAATTAGATGCTCTATCAAAGTAAATCTTCCACGAGCCATCATCTAAAACGTCTTCCCCAGTTGTAATGCACATCAAGTCCTCATTTGGGAAATTGAAGTTCAATGATTCATAATCATATGAAGCATGGCTAGCTAGGAAATCTGCTATATCACTTCATTTCATAGCTTTCTGGCTCGCATATACAATGTCGAACTCAGATAACAGCATCTGCCAGCGGGCCATCCTCCCCATTAATGTCAGTGCTTCCATTAGAAACTTCAAGGGGTCCAACTTGAATATCAACCAGGTGGTATGGTATAACATGTAATGCCTAAGCCTTTTGGCAGTCCAAACCAAAGCACAACATAGCTTCTAAATTGGCGGGTACCGTGCTTTGCAATCAGTGAACTTCTTGCTTAGGTAGTAGATAGCTCTTTCCTTTTTCCCAGACTCATCATGTTGCCCCAACACGTAACCCATCGAGTTTTCAAAAACTGTCAAATACAGGATCAAAGGCCTGTTTAGGACCGGTGCGACTAAAATCAGAGCATTTGTCAAGTACTTTTTAATCTTCTCTAGAGTTTTTTGACATTCTTTATCCCAGACCCCTGGGTTATTCTTCTTGAGTAGTCTGAAGACAGGGTCGTACTTATTTGTTAATTGAGAGATGAAACGGGAGATATAGTTTAACCGTCCCAAGAAACCTCAGACTTCTTTTTTAGTATGAGGCGGTAGCAGGTCTTGGATAGCCTTCACTTTTTCTGGATCGACCTCAATCCTTTTTCTACTTAATGCAAACCCCAAGAGTTTTCCAGATGTGACTGCGAATGTGCATTTAGCCGGGTTAAACTTTAGCTGGTACTTTCGTAGTCTTTGGAATAGCTTTTTCAGATTTCGAAGGTGTTCTTCCTTGGTTCGAGACTTAGCGATCATATCATCCACATATACTTCTATCTCTTTGTGCATCATGCGTTCTTGAGTTCGAAAGGCATCACCTTGAAACAAAACGTGCCCCACATGGTTACAAATATAGTCTTCTCCATGCCTTTTAGGTCCATCTTTATCTGGTTGTATCCTGAGAAACCATCCATGAATGAGAACCATGAGTGTCCCGCAGTATTGTCAACCAGTGTGTCAATATGTGGCAAAGGGAAATTGTCTTTAAGGCTTGCCCGATTGAGATCCCTGTAATCTACACACATGCGGACCTTCCCATCATTCTTAGGCACCGGTACAATGTTTACAACCCATTCAGGGTATTTGGCAACTTCCAGAAAACCAGCATCAAACTATTTTTTACCTCTTCTCGGATCTTTAATAGCTTGTCAGTCCTCATTCTTCTGAGCTTTTGCTGAACTGGTTTACATTCTGGCCTCGTTGGTAGCTTGTGCACCACTATATCTGTATTCAACCCAGTATATCTTGATAAGTCCAAGCAAAGACGTCCTTGAACTCTTGAAGTAGGGCTATCAGTTCACGCCTGGTTTCTGGGGAAAACGTAGTCCTGATTTTCACTTCTTTTCTCTCATCATCAGTTCCTAAGTTCACAACTTCTGTTTCTTCTTGGTGGGGCATGATTTGCCTTTCTTCATTAGCCATCATCCTTACCAACTCTTCAGGAACCTCACATTCTGCCTCGTCGTCCTTCTCTTCAATTTCTGTCGAGATCTCTGGGCGTTCAAAATCTACCTCGGGATTAGATTCAGAATTATTCATACAGTTAAATATGGGAATCCCGCATGAAATGAGAACAAATGTATTGGGAAGAGAATGATTTTAAATGAACTGAATGAACATGAGTAATGAATGAATGAATGAATGAATGAATGAATGAATGAATGAATGAATGAATGAATGAATGAATGAAGTAAATGAAATGTTTGCCATTTGAGGAAACGGGGAAGATATTCTTTCATTGTAAGCAAAAAAGTTAACATAGATGCCCTATACAAAAGATCTCTATTCCTACGGGCAAAAACAAAAGGGTTAATTCGGAGCATTACTCTGATCTTGCCCTAAAGACTATAGGTATATCAACGTAGCTCCAGTTATCAAGAGTTTCCCTGGACGGCAAGGGCGGATGCTGGTCAACATGTTGCTGCTATCGTCATCTTCAGCTGGCATGTTGATGGACATCCCTTCAAGCAATTCACTAAACATCTCTTTCTCATTAAG
Source organism: Hibiscus mutabilis (assembly GCA_019671005.1). Taxonomy (NCBI): domain Eukaryota; kingdom Viridiplantae; phylum Streptophyta; class Magnoliopsida; order Malvales; family Malvaceae; genus Hibiscus; species Hibiscus mutabilis. The sequence goes on along the minus strand of CM033733.1, from coordinate 32,606,899 downwards.
TATGTCGTTTTCTTGAATTGCTTCCTATAGTTTTTGTTCTATATTGTCCATTCCTCCAAAGACAAAAATATCTTTCAAATGAGGGAAAAACATCGGTCTCTATGGAATATCCTCTCCGTTGAGTCTAGCCCTCGTTTGTTCTTCTTTTCTCTTATACTCCTCTCTCCTTTGCTGAACACTTGGTTTGTAGCCAAGCCCAAAATGATCTTTCTTGGTGATGACACTTATAGGTCGTAGGCTTCCTTGTAATCTCATTCCTAGCCCCCTTTCTGCTTTGGCTCCTCGGCCCAAAGTTTCAGAAATGGTCATCTTGGTGCAGTTAGATAACCTAGGGCAAGGGATCCTATTACCTTCCGCAACAAAAGTAGCATTTACCAGCTCCAATGCCCAAAAAGAGCATTCCACCGTATTTTCATCGTTCTGGATGTATGGGGCATCTGATGTTACCGATTCAATAATCTCTTGCTCAGCCTCTACAATGACCAACTTGCCTTCGATCACAAATTTCAATTTTTGATGGAGTGATAAGGGAATGGCTCCCGCAAAGTGAATCCATGGTCTTCCCAATAAGCAACTGTAGCTCGTCTTTATGTCCATTACCACGAAATCAATCATGCACTCTATCGGCCCGATCAACAAAGGTACCTCAATTTTTCCAAGTATTCCCCTTTGAGTACCGTCAAATGATCTCACGGAGTTATGACAGGGTTTTATGTGGGAATCATCTACCGGCAGTTGTTGCATAGTCACCATCGGTAGTACGTTTAATGCTGACCCATTACCAATCAGTACTCTTGGCAACACATACCCCTTGTAGTGGGTAGTGATGTTGAGAGCTTTGGTAGACCCCATACCTCCTTCTGGGATCTTGTCATCGCTGAATGTAATGTGGTTGTACACGGTGATATGCCCCACTATTCTATCCAGTTTAGACACGAAAATGTCACCGGGTACAAATGTTTGATTCAACACCTTTAACAATGCATCACGATGCTTTTCAGAACTCAAGAGCAACTCCAACACCGTAATCCTTGTTGGTTTCTTTCGCAACTGTTCCACTATATTGTACTCACTGTGCCTCAGGAACTTCAGAAACTCTTGTGCTTGAGCCTCACCTACATGCTCGTTAATATTTGGAGGGGGCTCCTCGCCAAATATATGTGCATGACCAGCAGATTTACCTTTCCCCTTATCTTTTGTAGCTTCAATAGACTTCAAAGTTTCCAGAGAGTAGCACCAGCCGCTCCTCGTGAAGTGGCCTACTTCATTGATAATTTCATTTTTCTCTGTCTGTTCACCCTTCTGTGTTGGCTCCTATTCTACCATTCGTTCCTTCTTCTCATTCGGCTTCGGCTTCTCTGGTATAGTCACGTTAGCGGTATAATTCCAAGGAGTTCACCGCATATACTTGAACGAAAACGGGGCTGGTGTTGAAATGATGATTTTAAGGGCCACCTTTACAGCTTCTCCTTGAGGTGAACTTGCTTCCTCTGATCTGAAGGAGATAAAAAATGGCCTGTCTGGGGCTATCTGACGCACATACATCTAACCCCTACCTTCCTGCAACCTCTTCAAAGAACTCTATCTTCTTACTATCCATCAGCTATTGAATCAGTCTCCTGAATTCTTCACATTGTTGGATGTCATGTCCTCTGTCCTGGTGGAACTCGCAATAAGCTCTGCATCCCTCCTGTACCACTATCATGCCCCTGTCAATCAAGGGGGCCATGTATAATTGTTGGAATACCCACCGTAAGGGAGACTTGATATTTGACACATCATCTTTAACCTTCCTAGCAGAGTACCCCTCGATATCGTTTACTCCACGACTCTCGTGATTACGTAATAGATTAGCGGCCACGTTTGGTTTCTCAAATTTCAATACCCCAGAATTGATCAGGCTCAACACAAGTTTCTTAAATGCGAGGCAATTTTTTGTGGGGTGACTAGGAGCACCGCCATGATAATCACAATGTGCGTTAGGATCATACCATGACAGAAACGGAGGTTTGAATGGAGTAACATAGTACGGGCGGACCAAATCAGCTTTGTGCAACTGGGAATAAAGCTTAGAGTATGAAACAGGCAACGAAGTAAAGGCTACTTTTTTCCTTTTCCTTTCTTAGAGCTCTCTCTTCTTTTTGGTTAGGGTTCTGAGCCTTCCCTGTAGATGCTTGTGGCTGAGAGACCGTGAAGTTCTTCAGAGCAGTGTAAATGCTCATATTGTTTACTTCATTCTCTCTCTTCTTGTTGTACTTTCGTGAGCTATCCCTACTATCAATCATGCCACTCTTAATCTTCAATTCAAGATATTCTCCAGTCCTGATCAAATCGGCAAAACTCTGAGTTGTATTATTGATGAGACGATCAAATAGTGTTCCCTTCAGAGTATTCACGAATAGGGGCGTGATCTCGTGCTCAGGAATTGGTGGCTGGATCTGAGCGGCCACCTCTTGCCACCTCTAGGCGTATTGTTGCAGACTGTCATTAGACTTCTGTCCCATGTTTTCTAACATAATTCTGCTATGGGTCACATCTGTCACATGTTTGTACTGCTCAATGAATGCATTTGAAAGATCCTTCCAGGACTTGATATTTGCCCGGCTTAATTGGGTATACCACCGAAGTGCTGTCCCAGTCAGACTATCTTGGAAACAATGGATTAAAAGCTTTTCATTCTTGATAAAGGTTGCCATCTTTCGGTAGTACATGGTCACATGCACGGAATGGCATGAAGTCCTATCATACTTGTCGAACTTCAGAGTCTTGAATTTTGGTGGTAAAACAAGGTCGGATACCAGGCTCAAATCACTAGCCCCATCCCCTGGTTCCTCCGTGGCTTGCAGTGCTCTAAATTTCTCTTCCATGAGACAAAATATTTCTTCCCATTTATTCTCTACTTCTGTTCTAATTTTCTCGACCAAATTCAGATCCATCACTTTTTCTCCATAGAATGCCTCTGTATCGATGGGTTAGTTTTCAGATGCCCATGCCTGAAGACTAGCAGATATCCCGATAGGGTAAATGTACACTCTTCTTGCCGGACTTGGCGTCTTTGGTTGAACCTTGTTGTGAGATGTGATACCTTCCAACTCTTGGGCGACTTCATCTTCAACCTTTTCTTTCCCATGACTTTTTGCCAGCAATGCAGTTATGTCGGATACAATCGCAACTTGCGATTGAGCGATATGCTCACTGAGTCTCCATTTGGCTTTATCGAAACGTGCTTCCAAATATTTTTACCCCTTTTCCAAATTGACTATTCTGTCATCCATTAATTTGCTTTGGAACCGAGTAAAGTATGGATGCAGAATGGTTGCGGCTTATATTGTAGTTTAACTGTCGCAATATTTACACTATTAATATTTTTACAAAGAAAGATGAATGTATGTATAATGATGCAAATGCCATGATGCAATGCAAGATTGCATGCAAATAAAGGTATTGATTCCATTGGTAATCACCTTTTTGAACTACTTTCATGGGAATTAAAGGGTTCAGGTTACAAAATATTAACGTAGAATTCTACACATAAGCCCTAGCTCTATCTCCTAATTTCTCGATAGCCCTGAGTAGCTTGATGAACCTAGGTGCTTCTTTCATGTCTGAGGTTATGAAAGGTCGAAGAGTTTCGACTTCTGTAGATAAATCTGTCACATGTCCTGTAACTCGTCGTATCTCTACCATCAGGGTCGTGTAATACTGGTCTCTGTCTTGAATCATCTGGGAGGCATCACAAAGTCTTCGCCGCCAATAATTATGTCTACTTGCTACAGCTTCTTCAAATACCCGAATTCTCCCCCTATAGTCCTGAACGGTTACCTCGAGTGACTCGATCCGGGCCCATAACATACCAGTTTTGTGCTCTCTTTCTTGTAGTTTGATGAAGCCATTCCTTTGATGATAGGCCTGAAAGGACTGCTCCAACTCTGTCAGTCTCCCCTCTAACTCGGCATTCTGATCTTGGCTCTAACTCAGACTTTGAACAGTATCGTTGTATAAGTTTTGCATCTCCAGTAGTCTATTCTTGCTCCTCATGGATTTCCTCTTCCAAACGACAGTGTTATCTCTTTCGTAGATGATTGCTTGCTTGCCTTTGTCGATCTCTTGCATAGCTCTTTCTTTCTCTTGGTTAATAGTGTCTTTGAAAAACCGTCTTTCACTCTCGACGGCTAACTTGCAACTTTCTACCTCTTTCTCGATTACTCGCTTGCCCTTCTCTCATTCTTCTTTGACTAGACGCATGTCGTTCATCCTTTCCTTCTTCACGGTTAGGAATTGGCTTCGGCTGGCATTCATCACCTTTTCTTGAAGCTGGAAAGTATCTTTCTGGTAAAGATCACTTTCCTCACTCAGATCTGCATTCAACTTCTTCAACTACCTAATGGTCCCATCTCGTTCGTCGACCTCTAAACTTGCCTTGTAGAGCTCATCCATATGTTGTTTCTATAAAACCTCCATCTTCTTCTTAACTTCCTCGAGTTCACTTTGCAAAATATTGGCCTCGGATGGTACTATACTCATATGTTCCTCCAGTGACATGGTTGGTCCTTGATCGGGTTCTGGAATCTTGTCGTTAACCCTCAGACGCTTCCAAATATCGTAATCCGGGGTGATCATGGGCTTGGTATCTCCTTCTACCTTGATCCGGTAATAGTGATCCCAAGCTCTCATGATGGTATGAACCTTTGTCCTGAACTTGCCCTTGAAAGGAAATTCACTTTGAATTAGACCGGCGGTGACGGGAACAAACTATCGCGATCTAAATTGTCAGGACACCAAAAGCGGAGCACAAGCAATCCTACCATATAACCCTAACATCATCAACCAGTCATAATTTCTGAAGCTGTATAAGAAGTAACTAACCCTGCCAAGCCACGGAACTCTCTATACTATGCCTTCGTCTTGAATGTTTTTAAAGATCCGGGGTCCATTTCTTCCTTTTCAAGTCTTCTCGTCATTCTTTCGCTAAGTACTCCCATAAAGGTGAAAATTTTCAGAATGATATTCCAGTAAAACCCTCGTTGGTGTCTTCCACATATAGCTTTGAATCCAAACATGTAGTAGTTGCGCACACCCTCTGAAACGTCCCTCTTCATACTTTCAGCTCGCATTTAAAGAAATGAAAGTTTCAGTCAAAATGGCCGGTACTAGATTCGCCTTCCGCTTCATTCGCTCAAATAGGTCTAGAATGGCTACGTTGATGTTTCCAAGAGCCCTTGAAAAGATAACCAAACCATATATTCCTAAGGCAAATAGGTCCATCTTCTTTACCTCATCTAGGTGCGCTGGTATGATGTCTCAGATACTCTCTCATGCAAAGGCTAGGATGTCTCCTTAATTTTGAATTAGGCCGTTAACCCAATCGTCACTCATCCCGACAAAGGTCTTGAGCTTCGAAGAGTAATTCTGGTTCCTCGGCGGCTTTGCATAGATCCAATCTTTCTTAACATTTTTCTGATTAAGTATGGATGTGTATTCTTCTACCGTAGGCATCATATCTTACCTGTTGAAAGTGAAGTAGCAAAAGCAGGATTCCAAAACTGGAAGATGGCTCGGAGTAAAGGCTGGTTGACCCGGACATACATCAATTGTGCTATGTCGCCGTAACTATCACAGAACAAGTCTTGTGGTCTTCTATCCCATCCTTCCCAAATCCTTGTAAGATCCCATAAGTCATTCTGTTGAAGGATCACGTAGGTATACCCTGACACTATGCGCTCGCTCGACAAACTATTACCTTGAGTCCTTTGATTGACTTCTGACTAATGTTTGACGGTTGAGTTGAGTTCCTCCTTCTTAAGATACTTTTTTTCTATGATGAAAGATTTTTTGATCGGGCAAACCACTTGATCCAGTACCTTTATGTAATGCAAATGCAATGATATATGCAAAAAAGCAAAACAAAAAAAAAACTAGTCAGTACTGGTTAAAATCAATAAATATATAAATAAATGGCAAATTAATTAAGATAAACAAACAAAACAACCCTATTTACATCCCATCTAAAACACCTAGTTTATCTGGATTGCTCTAAAGGGTGGGTTTTTTATGTTCTCTACATGCAGTGTTGGCGCTAAGAGGTACCCGAATTGTCATTGTTGCCCATACTAACAGTAGCAAGCCCCTCGATCATCACCCATTATAGGATCCTTTCAACCAGGTTCAATTCAGGGGGACCCATTCACTTAAGCCCCTACGAAGGAAAGATATCCTCACGAAAGCATAAGATACTCAAGCCCCGAAGGTACTTTGCTAAACCCATACGAAGGAACGATATCCTCACGAAAGCACTAGCGTTCCCCCCCACATAAAAGGACAGGTTTATATGTCAAATTTTAAATGCGTTAAAATAGACGCGCACTTATAATCGAATGTAATTTAATAGTCACTTTAATCCAGAAATTATGATATTAATAAAGCGATAATTATTTAAAAAGCTTGACCCTCATTTTTTTTTGAAAAAAAACGTCCCCAGCGGGGTCGCCATCTGTAGCGATCTCTTTCTTTTCGCTAAAAATGGAGGGTTCAATGTGTTTGGAGGTCTTTCAGGTATTTTAAAAATCATCCGCGGGGTTTTAGAAAAATGTATTTTATTTAAAAATGGAGTCACCACCGGCCACTAAGGTAGGCCAGGCACCGTAAAACCAGAGATTTGAAAACTGTTGGGTTCAGAAGTCGGTTACGGATGGGGAAGGATTAGCACCCCTACACCGCCCAAAATTGGTACTTTAATACTGTTTTATTAATATTAGACTTTCCTGATTAAAGTAACGATTAAATTAAAATTTGGTCATAAGTACGAGTAAATTTAAAGGGCCCCGTTATTTGAGAGTAAACTGATAGACCACCATCACTGCGTTTGATACTGGCCACGTTTACGCTCGAATAAAAGGGCACTGTATTGACAATTAATGTATCTGTTATGCAATCTTAGAAAAACAAATTATAAGACATACATTCACATTGACATGGTAATAAGAACATAAAAAACATAAATATCATAATACTAAACAAAAATAATAAAATGTATGAACAACAGAGCATATCATAATAATAAAAACATAGTATAAACATAAATATGGAAAAAGAAGAAAGACATGCTTCCAAAATTAAACTAAATAATCATAACATGTTTGGACACCTAAAAAACACCACAAAAATACAACATATGCATGACATAAAAAAGATGATACTAAACTAACAAGTCAAAGCAACAAGCTATCATAAAAAACTAAAACTTAATACGTACCATATGACACAATTTACATACATCAAAAGAAAAACATGACCATACCATTAATTTACAAAATTACCCCACCGATATGCTACTTAAAAAAAGAAATGGGCATGAAAATATGATATTAACGGGGCTAAACATACCATAAATTGACATGTAACACATCATACAAAACAAACATAAAAAAAAACTAACACATAAACCCACTATTCAAATTAAGCTAAACATAACATATAAAATAGAGTATGCAAACATGAAGAAATAAATTAAAACATAAAAGCATGATATAACATACCAAAAAAACATAAATAAGCATGATATAAAACATACATGAACATAATGAAAAATTTAAACATGCTAAAACACATAATAAAACAAAGGATATGAATATTTAAAATATGGAATGAGATTGAAATGAAATAAAAACAAAACAGAAAACCAAAATCAAAAGCAATAAAAAATCAATTTGGGGACAGATTTGCAAGCTGGACAAAACTTTAAGGGATTAACATTGCAATATGACCATGCAACATGCTTAAAATGCAAATTTCAAAAATGCAGAGTGATTAAGCATGTAATTTTATCGTTTAAAATCCGAATCAGTTTAATTTAGGGGCTTAATAAAAGTATTTAAAAAAAAAGAGGGATCGGGGATGTAATTGTACCAAGGGGCATGCTTGATTTGAAAATACTCAAAATGCGGGACGATTTATGAGGGGATTAAACCATTTTTGAAAAAAGAAAATTCTATAAAACCTATTTATCAGCCAAAATTCAACCTTTTACCACTTTTTTAACCCTTGAATAATCCATTCCCTTCTCCCATTTTCTATCAAACCCAACTCCCAAACCCCTTTGAAATTATCCTCGGCCGCCGCACTCAGTCGGTCTCAAGCGGGGCTCAGCCGTGAAGCAGCCTCAGGCTGTCCCAGACCGTGGCTGTTCAATGACAACAAAACCCAAAAAACTTACAACCTTTAAGTTTTGAAACCAAAAAACTAGACCTTCACTATTATTTCGAGAAAAAAAACATGGCTCTCCATCAGGTTCATCGCCGACCAGAAAGGTTCTTTTTTAATTTAGGTAAACTTCCTCTATTTTTATTTTTGTTTAGTTTACATGCATGTATCAGAAGAAGATAGAGGAGGGAAAAAATTACCCTTGAAACTTTTGTTGTTTTTTTTTTTCTATTCTGGAAACTAGAAAACTGAATCTCTTACAGATTTTTTCATACATATATTATGCTCTCTGACCTTTTGTTTCAGTAGAAATAAAATATAGAAATACATATATTTTGTGCGGTTTGGTACTGACAATCCATTGTTTTCTATCTTTTGCACGTTCTGAACGTGGTGGTTGAGGGCAGCATGGTGGTGATATCCCCTTGGCCAGACGTGTTCTTGGTCGTTGGATCAGATCTGATCCAACGGCCGATATTGCTTGAAAATCAACGGCCTGGATTTGATCTGGTAGAACGAAGCTGTATCAGATGTAGACACGTGGCATGTAGGAGCCGAATTGCCTGGCGCGTACCCTACACACGCGTGAGAAGCCAAGTGGTCAGAGCGTGCACCATACACGGTATATGAGGAGTCTCTCTTGGAGGCATCTGGACCGTTGGATCAGATCTAATCCAACGGCCAGATCTTGTGGCGGCTACAAAAATAAGAACAAAATAGGATTAGGTTATTAGATATGTTACTATGGTTTTTAGGGTTATTGGGTTTAGGCTAACAGATTGGGCCTATGTAAACTTAATACTAATTAATTTTTTTGGGTTTTATGAATTTGTATATGGACTTGGACTGTTAACTTTTTGGTTTTAATATATATGTTTATTTGCATTTAATTTAAATTTATCCCAACACTAATAATAATAATAATAATACATACGTACGTACGTACATACATGTATAATATACGTACATACAAGAACATACATACATACAACATACCGGTACACATGCGAAATACCATCTATAACATAATTAATATAACATACCAACTTAAATATATATTAGTTTATTCGCACATAATTAATATGACTATGCACACATTGACATATACATACAAACAACATACACATAGTACACATACACCACATAACATACATACTATACATGCATTTACACACATCACACATATATTAATATATGTATTAATAACACACATGCGCGTATGTAAACATAAAACAACAATACTAATTAATTATTATATTAGTATATTACAATATTAACAAAAACATATAAAAATGAGTGATTACAAAAGGAAACCAATTTAATGCCCAGTGTCAGAACAACAATGCACTGCCAAGTTTCAACTAGAATATGATGCTATAGATAGCACAAAACAATTTCCATCCAGGGCAGAGATCTACCCATGGGAACACCCTAACGGAGTATATAGAGCAAAATGATGCAACTGTCCAGAGTTTAGTAGTATCTATGCAAAACTTAGAGGTTCAACTAGGAAAAATTGTCAATGCACTTAGTAACAGACCTCAAGGAACTTTGTCAAGTAATATAGAGGATGCCTGACAAAAAGGGAATAAACAATGCAAAGCAGTCACCCTCTAAAGAGGCAAAAAATTCGAGAATAAAACATCTTTCAAATAGCCAATTATTTGCCAGGACGAGAAGCTAGAGCTAACAGATGAACCCAAGGAGGCAAAGAAAGAGGAGGTGAGCATTGATAATGCCAGACCGCAATCTGATGCCAACACCACTTTGAAAAAACCAATGGAGCCATCATTTGCTTATCCACCACCGCCTTTCCCATAGATGTTTCAGAAACACAAGCAAGATCAGTAGTTTAAATGCTTCTTGAAAGTCCTGAAACAACTGCAGGTCAACATACCATTAGTGGAAGCTCTTGAACATATGCCCAACTAAGTAAAATTTATAAAGGACATCTTGTCCAAAAAGAGAAAGCTGGGTGATTTCGAGACTATCATACTTACTGAAGGATATAACATAATAATAACCAACAGATTGCCATCGAAATTGAAATATCCTAGAAGTTTTACTATTCCCTACACAATTGGTAATAAATTCATGGCTAAAGCACTATGTGATATAGGCTCCAAAATCAATTTTATGCCAATGTCAGTTTTCAGGAAACTTAATATTGAGGCAAGACCTACCACAGTAACACTCCAGATGGCAGATCGATCTTATGCACATCACAAGGGTCTGATTGAGGATGTGTTGGTAAAGGTAGATAAATTTATATTCCTAGCAGATTTCATTATTTTAGAATATGAGGCTAATGTTGATGTCCTAATAATATTGGAAAGACCATTTCTTGCCATGGGTAGGACCTTAATTGATGTTTAAAAAGGTGAGCTTACTATGCGTATGTTTGACCAGCAGGTTATATTTAATTATTTTAAGTTCTTAAGTGTAAAAATAAACCTGAGGAATGCCAAGCTATTAAGCTGATAGAGTTTATTCTCAATGTGGACATAGCACAGTTTTGCCAGGGCATATATGTTGATGCCATAGAGCAGGATGATAAAGATATGATAAGTACCGAATCTGAAGAACCAACCATGATAAGTGAAGTCATGAGTTGTTACAGGAGTCCTAAGTCACTTTATTTGGCTGGCATAGAAATCAAGGGACCCAAACCATCTATTGAGGAGCCACCAAAACTGGAGCTAAAACCTTTGCCAAACCAGCTCAAATATGCTTACCTAGGAGATAACTCTACTTTATTAGTGATCATTGTTGCTAATTGACAAAAGACCATGAGGAAAAATTGTTGGAGATATTGGGAAATTATAAGCAAGCCTTGGTGTGGACCCTAGCTGATATTCGATGGATAATCCTAACAATCTGCATGCATAAAATTATTCTAGAAGATTACCATATTAAAATAATCGAGGCCCAGAGGAGACTGAATCCCAATATGAATGAGGTAGTTAAGAAAGAAGCCATAAAATGGCTGAAATTGGGATAATTTATCCTACTTCTGATAGCTCGTGGGTTAGCCCGATGCATAGTGTACCAAAAAGGGTAGAATGATTGTGGTTCAAAACAACATTGATAAACTAATCCCCTCGAGAATCGTGACAGGATGGAGGGTGTACATGGAATACAAGAAGCTAAATAATATCACTAGGAAGAATCACCTTCCGCTACCCTTCATTCATCAGATGTTGGGCAGACTGGCAGGGAAGGCATTTTATTGCTTCCTAGATGACTAATCAGGCTATAATCAAATAGCCATTGCTCCAGAAGATCAAGAGAAAACTACATGGTGAAGAAGGGTATAGTTCTCGGACATAAAGAGACCAGGAAGGGACTGAAAGTAGACAAAGCAAAGGTAGAGGTAATTAAACAATTTCCACCACCCATAAGTGTCAAAGATATTAGAAGTTTCTTGGGACATACATGTTTTTATCTTTCTTTTATTAAGGATTTTTCAAAGATTTCTAAACCTTTATGCTTACTTTTGGAACATAATACCACTTTTACGTTTAATGATTCTTGTTTGAAAACTTTTTAGGACTTGAAAGATAGGTTAATTAATGTCCCCATATTTGTGGCACTAGATTGGAATGAGTCATTTGAGCTTATTTACGATGCCAGCAACTATGTCGTTGGAGCTTTGTTAGGATAAAGGCATGGCAAAATTTTCCATACCATCAATTATGCCAGTCGCACATTGAATGAAGCCCAGCTTAACTACACAACAACTAAGAAGGAGTTTCTTGTAGTTGTCTTTGTCTTTGACAAATTTAGATCTTATCTTGTAGGTAGTAAAGTTGTGGTTTACACAGACCACTCGGTAATCAAATACCTTCTAGACAAGAAAGATTCCAAGCCCCGACTGATCCGATGGACACTCTTGTTACAAGAGTTTGATCTCGAGATATGAGATAAGAAGGGAGTGAGAACCTAGTGGCTGGTCACCTATCTCGATTAGAGCTCCACCATGAGAATAGAAACACCTAGTGATTAAAGATGAATTCCCTGATGAGTAGTTGCTTGTGACCACTACCATTCTATGGTATGCTGACATAGTAAACTACCTAGTTAGCAATATTATACCAGTGGCCTTGTCAAGTAATGCCAACAAGAAATTTTTTAGAGATATTCAGCAATCCTATTGGGATTAGCAGTTTTTGTTCAAATAATGTGCCAACCAAATCATTCGTCGTTGTATGCCAGAGGATGAACAACAGAACATTCTTCAGCTTTGCCATACAGTCCCATATGAAGGACACTTTGCTGGAATGAAGACAACAACCAAAGTGTTGCATTCAGGATTTTTTTGGCCAACGCTATTCAAAGATGCCCATTATTTTGCCAAGTCATGTGATAGGTTCCAATGAGCTGGAAATATTTCCAGCATACATCAATTGCCATTTCAAAATATCATGTCTGTAGAGCTATTCAATGTGTAGGGTAATAGACTTTATAAGTCATTTTCCCCCCATCATTTGGAAATTTATACATACTTATGGCAGTAGATTATGTCTCAAAGTGGGTTAAAGCTGTTGCTCTCCCAACAAATATTACCAAATCCGTTGCCAAGTTCTTACACAAGCATATCTTTACCAGATTCGGTGCCCCGGAGCCATCATAAATGATGAAGGTACCCATTTTAAATGCTATTTAATCACTAAAGCTCTGCGCAGGTACGAAATCTAGCAAAAATTGCCACTACCTATCACCCTCAAACAAATGGTCAGGTAGAAATTTCAAACAATAAGATAAAGACCATATTGGAGAAAATCGTGAACCCAACTGGGAAGGACTAGTTGTTAAGTCTAGATGATTCCTTGTGGGCATACAGAATATCTTTCAAAACACCATTATGGACTTCCCCATACAAGCTTATGTTTGGGAAGTCATGCCATCTTCTGGTGGAGTTAGAGCACCGAGCTTATTGGCAATCAAGTAGTTGAATATGGAATGGAAGGCAACAGGTGAGAAGCATTTGTTAGACTTGAATGAGCTAGAGGAGTTTAGAGCACAAGCTTATGAAAATGTCAAGCTTTATAAAGAAAAGACAAAGAGGTGGCATGACAACAGAATATGGCCAAGACAGTTTGAAGTTGGGCAAAAAGTGCTATTGTTCAATTCAAGGCTCAACTTGTTTCCAAGTAAACTCAATCCAAGTGGTCAGGACCCTTTGAAGTTGTCAAGCCTTATGCTCACGGAGCAGTAGACATCAAGAACTTAAAATGGGGACAAATTTCAAAGTAAATGGCCAGAGACTAAAGAATTATTGGAAAGGAAATCAGAGAAATACCAAAGAGACCATTCTTCTTGCGGAGATTTAGTAAGTTTGCCATCTCAATTTAATCTTTGTAAATAGTTAGGATAGCCATTTTCTTTTTCGTATTTTAGTTTAATTATTTTAGTTTTTCTTCTTCTATTTTGAAAGGTTTTTGTGAGTGTTAGCGAATGTAATTTTGCCAAGGTAGTATACTATGACAGGTTGCCATTCATATATCCATCACAACGAGCCTGGATAACACGTGAACCATTTTAAAATTAGGCCCAAGGGAGATTCACTCTTTGCTAAATGGGAAACCCTAGTCACCCATCTTAAAATTTCAAACTTTGAAATTTTAACCTATTTTTAGCCGTGCCCTATTTCCCGCGTCTTCATTCTTCCACTCGTCCAACCTAGTCATTATCCCACTCCCCCATACACGCCGTAACTGAAAACTCATCATTATCCCCACTAACTCCACCTTAAACCATCCCAACTGTCTCCCTTAACCCTTATTTAATTCCTATTTCTTCCTAAAACAAGAACTTTCCCCTTTTCTTTCAAACTAGCAAGAAAACTCAAGAACCCACATCTTTTCATCTTTAAAATTGATCAACCCTTCTTCCCAAATTCTTTAATGGCATCTTCATCAGTCCCACCCCAAATCTTCTTCAACAGTGAGACGAAGAAGAAGTATGAGGAGAAATACGCAGCATGAACCTTTTACTATGAAAAGGGTTTCAAATTAAAAAATAAGCCCAACTTGGGGTATTCACCATAAGTAGTTGCCATCGTCAAGAAACACATCTTCTAAGAATTCTATGCCCACCTCACCACCAAGGCCTCGCCTTTTGTGTTCGTACGAGGTAAGTGTGTTCAGTTTGATGAGGGGCATGTTAATCGCATGTTCAGTTTGGATGCTGCTGTAGGGGATGAGCACTCGGCATCCGCCCAATCTATTAATGAAGCCAAATGCCAGCTTTTCTTGAAAGGTTTGTGCGAGTCGGGTACAATGTGGAATATGTCTTTCAAAGGCAAGAGGATTGTGAAGAGATTGGCTTTAAAACCACAACCACAAGGGTGGAATCATTTACTGAAAGCCCGCTTAATGTCAACCAACCACAATGAGACAGTGTCGAAGGACAGGATGGCATTGCTGCACTCCATCATGATAAGGAAAAAGATTAATGTTGGCCAACTAGTCATCGACGAGACCTATCGACCATAATTATGGTAGTTTGATCTTCTTTTCCATCATTTCTACCATCTGCATATAACATAAGGTGCCCACACTTGACACTGACAACATCTATTAATGCAAGGGAGTTATCACTCCAGCTCTTTAGGGGCAGCTGATTGCTAGGGAGGTAAGAGAGAAGGGCAGGAGAAAAGTTGCCCAACCAGGATCTACTGCTAAGACACCCAAGGCAGAACCTTCTAGACAAATGCCAACTGATGCGATGGCATTGCTTTCCCAGATTTATCAGCGCCAAGAACTCATTCTGCATAAGTTAGAGAAAGCTAAGGAAAAAACTTGGCGTTCTAGCAACATGTTGGGGGTAGAGATTGTGCCTTAAGGACGTCTCTGGAGAGCATGTCCACTAATCATTTGCCACCGTATCTAGAGTTCCCAACTGAGCTTCATACGCAGGAAGAAATGCTGCCAGCACTCAATCTGCCCATACTCTAGCCACGCAATCTGATGCCATAGTACTATTATCACCTACCCACATAGATTCTTCCAACACCGAGACTCTGCAAGAGTCTGATGATGACGTGCCTGCCAAGAATAATTTGCCACTAGTGGTTTCAGCCTCTTCAGCAGCCCTTGTAGCTTCTGTCGTATCTAAGCCAACAAAGGTAATTGAGGATGTCCTATAAGACGTGAAGGTCTCTAATATTGCTCCAAAATCATAATTGAAGTGAAAGAAATTGGTGGTGCCAAATAGCGGATCCTACATCAAGAGAAGGACCAACGTCTCTCGCCCAAAAAATTACGAATAGGAATCATCTTCCCCTTAACTCTTTAGTTTTATATTTTTTATTTTTTAGAATTCATTGCATTTGTATATATGTGTTCTCATGTATTGAGGACAATGTATACCGTTGGTTTGGGGGTATGTGTTGCCTCACATTTATTGCCATGACATTTATTTTTATGTTTCTATTTCATTCTTTTATTTCCATGTAGATTAGGTAGAACCATGCATACCAAACCATTAGATATAAAAAATGCCATAAGATACACTATCAAACACTATAAAAGGTCAACAGACACCATCTCACTAAGAACCACCATCTGAAACACTGTCAGACCATCGCCCTCAATCCTTGTTGACTTTGACCATCAACAATTGGTGCGGTGAGAGTAGATTGAATGTGATACCTTGGTTTTTTTCTTTAGAGTATTTTTAGATATTCCACAATATGTTAATTGAGTCGGATGAGGAATAGATCCAGTCAGGCTCTAAGTGCAAGATTGACATGCAAGAGGTGACTCTGTCCTCTATCGGAGTGACTAAGAAATCGAGGCAAGGAGAGCCATGACAGGTCTCGTTTTTAGAAAAAAAATAGGATGATATCTGGAAAAAATAAAACAACAACTCGATTGTTGTCATGGCTGTGATAGATGGGTTTACTATAAAAAGAATCTTGATTGATACAACCAGCATTGTGGAGGTGTTAGTGGAGTGCATTTAAGCAGATGGGAATACCCAGTTTGGAATTAAAGCCGAAAAATCTGATATATGGGTTTGGTGGTCAACCCATTAAGGTAGAGGGTTCCATTCAACTGTTTGTAATTATGGGAGATGGTGACAACAAAATCACATAGACAGCTATTTTCTTATTGTCAACAAGCCCTTCACCTTTAACGCTCTCTTTGGGAGACCCCTCGTGAGAAGGGCTAGAGTGGCAGTTGCTCCTTATTGTTTACATGTCAAGTTTCCCACACCGTCAAGGGAAAGTTCCATATAGACCAATTGAAAAAGATCAAGACAATGACATGTTTTCTCACTTCATTTATCTCAGGAACAAAAAGGCCACAACTAAGCAGGTGGAAAGATTCTGTCAAAAAGGACAAGACTCGAAGTTAGTGTCGTGAATAAAGCTATGATGACTCTTGAGAGCCTAGACCTTAGGGAGAGTGAAAAGCTTAAAAAATTAGAGCTGATAAAATGATAGAAATAGTGGATATTTACCTGGACAAGCCCGAAAAACCACCAAAATTGTAGCAGGCCTGGACAAGCAGAATAGAAGAATATTGGAACGGCTATTGCGGGACAACGCTAATTTTTTGCATGGTCGACTGCCGACATACCTAGAATAGACTCGAACTTCATGGAAAACGCTCTCTATGTTAACCCGGCCGCAAAGCCTATATGACAAAAAAGAAGAAAATTTTCAAAAGAGAAGGTACAAGCCATCAGACAGGAAACAGAGAAGCTAATCATGGCAAATTTCGTTGAAGAGGCCATATACCCATAGTGGTTAGCAAACATAGTCATGGTAAAAAATCTAGTGCCAAGTGGAAGATATGTGTTGAATTCAATGATCTCAACAAGGCATGCCATAAGGATTGTTTCCCCGTTACCATCCATTGATATATTAGTAGATGCCTCGGTGAGTTATAAGTTTATGAGTTTTATGGACGCATTTTCTAGGTATAACCAGATAGCAATGGCGAAGGAGGACAAAGGAAAAACAACCTTCATTACTGAGGATGATCTTTACTATTATAGAGTAATGCCATTTGGATTAAAAAATGCAGGAGCAACATACCAAAGGTTGGTTAATAAATTTTTCTGATTTCAAATAGGAAGAAACATGAAGGTTTACGTCTATGACATGCTAACCAAAAGCTCTTATTTTGAGAAATATTTGGTTGACCTACAGGAAGTTTTTGACATTTTACGCCTGTATAAGATGTGTCATAATCCTAAAAAGTGCACCTTCGCGGTGAGGGCATGAAAGTTCATCAGTTTCTTAATTTTAAAAAAATCATCAAAGAAAACCCTAAAAAGATAAAGGCGATCTTGGGTATGGATCCACCAGCAAACACCAGGGATATCCAGAGGCTCAATGTTAAAGTGGTCACGTTGAATAGATTTGTATCCAAACTGGCGGATAAATGTCTCTCGTTCTTTAAAACCTTGAAAGGTCCTTTCCAATGGACAGAGGATTGTCAGTAGGCATTCGATAATTTAAAGAAATATATTGCTACCCCTATACTGGCAGTGCCTAAAACCAGGGAAACCTTACTCATGTATTTGGCAGTTACTGATGAAATTATAGCTGCAGTATTGGTCCCGAAAGGACAAAAATGTTCAAAGACCAGTCTATTACATCATTAAAGCCATACAGTCAGTAGAGAAGCGATACACAAGAGTGGAAAATTTGTTTTTGCTCTGGTAACGGCAGCCAGAAAGCTTTGCAACTACTTTCAAGCACATCAGGTAGTTGTCCTCACTAAATAACCATTCAAGGATATGTTAGCGAATATAGACGTTCAGGGGAGGATGTTAAAATAGAGGAGTGGGGCTTAATGAATTGAGAATTTAATACAGACCGCAAAAGGCAATCAAGGCCCAGGTTCTGGCTGATTTTGTAACGGCGTGTACCATCACGGTAGAGGCGATTTTTCCCCCTAAAGACACAAGCACTAGTGAGAAAAATCAGGAGGTACAACAGCCTCCCCTTAGGGTCGAACGAGAAAGGGCTATAAATGCCCAACCTTGGACTCTATATATGGATGGATCAGTAGCTGTCAATGGAGCGGGAGTCGGTGTGCTATTGAGCGCACCCAATGCAAGATAAGAATGGCAATATGTGATTAGCTTCGCATTTACCTTGTCCAATAATACGGTAGATTATGAAGCTTAAATAGCGGGGTTAGTGCTCGCGGTAAGGCTTAAGGTAAAATCCCTACATATATTCACTGATTCTCAGCTAGTGGCTAAACAATTACTAGGCGAATACGAAGTTCACGATGAAACACTTCTTAAGTATCATCAAAGGATGACAGGTTGTAACAAAGTTTATTTTTGTTTAGGGGATGATGTTAAAATGGTGGAGTGGAACTTAATAAATTTAGAATTGAATACAGATCGCAAAAGGCAATCAAGGACTAGGTCTGGCTAATTTTGTAACGGAGTGTACCTTCACGGTAGAGGCAATTTCGCCCCTGAAGACGCAAGCACCGGTGAGAAAAATCAGGAGGTACAACAGCCTCCCTTGGGGTCGAACGAGAGAGGGCTATAAATGCCCAACCTTAGACTTTACATGTGGATGGATAGGTAGCTGTCAATGGAGCAGGAGTCGGTGTGCTATTGAGTGCACCCAATGCAAGAGAAGAACGACAATATGTGCTCAGCTTCACATTTTCCTTGTCAAATAATGCGGCAGAGTATGAAGCTTTAATAGCGGTGTTAGTGCTCGCGGTAAGGCTTAAGTTAAAATCCCTACATATATTCACTGATTCTCAGCTAGTGGATAAACAATTGCTAAGCGAATACGAAGTTCATGATGAAACACTTCTTAAGTATCATCAGAGGATGACAGGTTGTAACAAAGTTTATTTATGTTTATGCATCATGTTATTTGTGGTTATTTTATGTAGTTTATGCACGACACAATTTTGTGGAATTAATCCTCCAAAACGCAGGACTACTAAGATAGTTCACCCAATATTCCATAACACAAATACCTAGAGGCAACAACGTTTGAGCAGATGCTTTGGCAAGTCTAGCAGCAGTACTCGAAGTCCAAAAAAGGTGCAGGTTCTTAATAGAATATCAGAAACACCCCTTTTTCGCAAAAGAAACCCAATTGTGTTAACTTGATACATGAGATACTTGGATGACTCCAATTATGGCATAGCTTCAAACAGGAAAACTACCCGATGATAGGGCCCAAAGACTTAAGTTAGTTAGGCGAGCTGCTATAACCCCTAGACCTGGCCTAGATGCCCAACCGAACCAAGAAGGTTACATTAGGTTTACCGTAGCAAACCGAAGGGATACAACAAAACCCAGTCCATTTTTTTCTTTTTTATCTTATCTAGATGCTAATTATTAACCCTACATGTTCATGCGGACATTAGGTGCAACCCCAACTCAATCGGGAATCAATTTGACATCCAATTGATCATATTTACAATTTAGGGACCAAATTGTAATTACAAAAAATTCAGGATTAAAGCTCACTTTTAAGTTACCAACCTTTAATTAGTCAGGTTCCAATCTTTCGTTTCAAATATCAACTCAATCCGATCATTTTATCGTATACATTCGCATTGACAAGATTCAGGAACTAAATTGTAAAGAAAACAAAACTGCCCAAAGTGACAATAACAGAAATAACGGTCATTTGTATTGATACGGGTAACCCTGTACCGATATAGATTGAAACACCTCGTTTCAGTACACCTCCATGCCGTATCGATATGCCTAACTGAAATACTGAACTTTTGAAAACCTTGATGATCGTACCGATACGGCTCTTTGGGCGTTTCGGTACACGGGTTTGGGACGAAAAAGTTGATTTCCAGTAGCCGAAACCCGTATCGAAACACCACTTGTTGTACCGGTATGCTAAGACCAAAATGGCCTAGGCGTATCGAAACATCAACCCTCGTACCGATCCTTCAAGCCTAAAAATACCTAGTCGTACCGATACGGTCCCCCGCATATCGGTACGCCTGGACCTGTAATATCATATTTTGTTGGTTTTTCATCCTAAAAGCATACTCTAACCACTCCAACATACTTAAAACACAACACCAACATGCCAAACATATCACAAACCAACTAGCATCACAATTCTAACAACACAACAAGGCTTCATGCATCAAAAAGGAAATCTATAGGCATGCTTCCTAATTTTGCATCCAAGCACACACCAAAAGACAAACCAACACCAAAATCAATCTTTAAAGGCCACTTACAACCCGAGAGAAACTAAAGAAACATGCTCAAACAGGGAGTTCCACAAAACATCTCCCAAAACACAACTAGTACCCCATTTCCCTTATCCATTATAGTCTAGTCTCTAACATACTTTGGAAACAAGTCTTGCCAAGATCCCCTTGCTTCTTACTGCCTTCCGGGACTTTAATTCTCTGCATCGATGGACAAAGAGCATAAGCACACATGGCTTAGTGAGGAATGCTAAGAATAAGAACATCACCAATGTATTTAAAACCATATACTTTACATCACCCTTTAAAACATCACGCCCTTTAAAACATGCACTTTACATCATTAAAACCAGCATATTAAACCGTATGCTACATGTATCATTAACCAACAGCAAGTCACATTGCTAACCCTCTACTTAAGCCTTCCCATGCATTACTACCAAATGCAAAGCTCAAGGAGAAACATGTATAAATCACATTATACAACGTAAAACATTTCAATGATACATTAACAATTATATTGGCTTACAAGTGATCATTAAACAAGTCCAATAACAAAAGAGTTCATCGGATACACGGATTCAACAAGTGTTAACCCAACATTCAAGCCATCTCAACCGGCATAGCGATACAATCACAATCGCAGAACAATAACAACCGGGTACACTTTTAACCCACGGGGACACCAACCCCTTTCATCGGTTAGATGCTTAACCCACTAATGGGAGTTTTTGGTACCGTATAACCCCTTAACAGTTAGGGTACTTGGATGAAGTATTCGGTACGCCGTATAAACCACTCAACATTCAAGGTGACTTATTTACAGTGCACTCAATCCTATGGATGACCAACTATATCCGATAAAAATTTCAAAACCACGTCACTTGCCAATATAATTAACCAAATAACATTTACCTCACTGTTTTTAACAAGCATTAAACCATGCCATTTCTAAAGCAACAACCATGCTTTAAAACATAAGTATAAAACACATTTTACAAGGATCACTTACCATGTGCATCCTTCAGCAAAATATGCTTAAAACAGTATATTGAATACTTTAAAACATGCTTAAACAGTAGGTACATGAACACAAAACCAAGTGCATAAAATCATTCGAACGAGCATGACCGAGAGAGTAAAACCACATTATACTTACTTCTGAGTCTAGGTAAGCATTTCAAGCTCTACCTTAACTCCCAAAACTCTGTTCACATAACATCAAGACGCTTTAAACCACGTTTTCACTCATGATACGCAAAACCGCGATTCGCTGACGCGAAATCAAGTATCTAAAACCTTCAACGCTTCTCCAATCACTTTCAGATCAACCTCCTGTGTTTTTACCACAAAATAACAGAGGATTAATGCATCATAATGCATTCTAAACACAACAACTACAATTCTTCTCGGATTTCCACAAAACCTTCACAATTAACCCTCTACAATAACCGAAAGCATAACCAACACACTTCAATTCACAACCCAACCAACATCTATCAATATAACATCACTTTCAACATCAAAACACATCTGAAAAAAGATCCAAATCAACCTACCACCTCCAGCAACCTTACAACCATAGAAACACCACAAAACCTCAAAACTAACAACCTAAACAAATAGAGATTCTTAAGTTTCGGGATTCCATTGATAAAAATCACTTATCAATATTTTTAAGCATCCAAAATATAAATCAAAGCATCCTTAATTACTGGAAATTAGATCCAATTTCATGAATTAACTTATTTTCCCCAAATAACTCAATTAAACATTAAAAAATCATCAAAATCAGATTAGAAACACAAAAAAAATGATCAAATGCTTGGGAATTTTAGTAACAAACCATACAATAGAGGATATCACATACCTTACCCCTATTGTGAAGTTTCTCCCTCAATTGATTTGTGAAAAGCTAAGAAAACACAAGATTATTATAAGATTTTGAGCAAACAATCTTTATAAAACAATTTGAAATAATAAAATCAAGCTAGAAACCACCTCACCTCTGTAAATTTGATGGAAACCTGAGTGTTTGGCTGAGGAGAGAATGGAGAGAAAAAGTTGAGAGAAAATGACGGGATTTTTGTTTTGGAAAGTAATAACTAACTTTTAACAAAAATTCTCTTTAATCAATAATTAAAACACATATTAAAATATCTTTAATTAAGAGAGAAACCTTCAGAAACCAATTGGTAAAATAGTTCCTTAAAGATTCTAAGTATTTGAACCTTTTCATTTTAGTCATTGGGAAATCACAGTTTTCAAAACATTCATTTTGGTCACTAACCAAAATGTCCATCTTCCAAAACACGTTTTACAAAATCAATATCACCATTATTGAATACATTATTAATAATGATTTTAGAGCATTTTCCATAATTTTTCCAACACCAAAAATATACGATCCCGAAATTGACTCGAATCCCTACTCCAGTCCACCAGACCGTCTAATAAACCACCAAACCGCTAAGCCCTAAAACCGAGGCGTTACAGCTGCCCAATATGCAGTTATCAATAACACTCTTATAAGAGAGGGTTTACGCAACCACTTTTTCGGTGCTTACGACCTGACAAGGTCAAGCTGGTACTACAAGAAATTCACGAAGGATTCAGCGCACACTATCCAGGCTCGGATTCATTAGCCTAAAAAGCAATCAGACAGAGTTACTATTGGCCTTCAATGCAAATAGACGCTAAATAATTTGTGACCAAGTGCATACCTTATCAAGAATTAGCCTCAATCCCGAGGCAGTCGACCACTTTACTTAAATCCATCACATGTCCCTAGCCATTCGCGATTTAGGGCATTGACATCTTCGGCCTATTCCCATTGGTGGTAGGTCAGCAGAAGTATTTGATAGTTGCAGTTGATTACTTCACCAAGTGGATAGAGGCGAAACCGTTAGAAACAATAATAGAGAGGGAAATGGAGAATTTTGTATGAAAATCTATCATTTGCAGGTTCAACATTCCCCATACAATAATTACAAACAATGGGACTCAATTCAAAAAAAGATTCAAGGAATTATGTACAAACTTTCATATCACGTTGACACAAAGCTCAGTGAAATCTCCACAGACGAATGGTCAGGTTGAAGCGTTTGACAAAAAATAATGAAAAAGAGGGTTGGCGTAGCAAAGAATGTGTGGACAGAGGAGCTTTTAGCAATATTATGGGCGATCCAAACAACTTCACGTACAGGCACAGGTAATAAACACTTTGAGCACATGTTCATGATCTTATTATTATATTGTTTTCCCCTTCCTATAGGTATAAAGGTATACACATTAAATCTTTAGCTAACCCAAAGCAGGAGAAACACCATTTAATCTTATATACGGTACAGAAGTTGTCATACTAGCCGAAATAGTGTTACCCATATATAAAACCATGCATTATGACGCTGATACAAACAAAAATGCCCTCTAAATGCATCTCATCATGCTCAACGAAACTAGAGCCGAGTCAGAGATAATAGTAGAGGCAAGGAACCAAATTGTCGCAAACTATTAGAACTCAAATGTAAATAACAAGCAATTTCGAGCAGGCAACCTCATGTTACAAAATACAAAAGCAAACAAGCCACCAACTGAAAGGGCAAAGATGGCCCCTACGTGGGAGGAACCATATCAAATTCGTAAAGTGATTGGATTTAGGGCATACAAGCTCACAAATTTTAATGGAAAAGATGTACCAAGAACATGGAATGCCAGACGCCTTAAAAAGTTCTATATTTAAAAATGTCATGGGTTATTTCACGTACATAATGGCACATGGTGTTAACTATACTTGCTGTCTCACGTTTTAGAGCACGTATGCAGGGATATCGCCACTTTTAAGAAGTGCGGCTAAATGAATTAGCTCTATGATCGCCACTTTAAAGAAGTGTGCCTAAATGAATCAGCTCCATATCGCCACTTTAAAGAAGTGCATCTAAATGAATCAGCTCTACGATCACCACTTTTAAGAAGTACGCGTAAATGAATCAGCACCATGATCACCACTTTAAAAAAGTGCGCCTAAATAAATCAGCTCTATGTTTGCCACTTTTAAGCAGTGCGAGTAAATAAATCAGCTCCATAATTTCCACTTTAAAGAAGTGCGCCTAAATGAATCAGCTCTATGATCGCCACTTTTAAGAAGTACGCGTAAATGAATCAGCTTCATGATTGCCACTTTAAAGAAGTGTGCCTAAATGAATTAGCTCTATGATTGCCACTTTAAAGAAGTACACTTAAATGAATCAGCTCCATGATTGCCATTTTAAAGAAGTGTGCCTAAATAAATCAACTCTAAGATCGCCACTTGTAAGAAGTACGCATAAATGAATCAGCTCCATGATTGCCACTTTTAAGAAGTGCGCCTAAATGAATCAACTCCATGATTGCCACTTTAAAGAAGTACGCCAAAATGAACCAACTCCATGATTTCCACTTTAAAGAAGTGCACGTAAATGAATCAGCTCCATGATCGCCACTTTAAAGAAGTGGGCCTAAATGAATCAGCTCTATGATCGCCACTTTTAAGAAGTGCGCGTAAACGAATCAGCTTCATGATCGCAACTTTAAAGAAGTGTGCCTAAATGAATCAGCCAGATGATCGCCACTTTCAAGAAGTATGCATAGATGAATCTACCCAATGATTGTTGCTTACAAAGCAAGCAAATAGAGATAAAACAAATTGTCAACAGAGCGTATCTCGCTTCTAAGAATCGATTATTCATGTGTAAGTCTGATAAACATAAAAGACATACATAGTTGCTAGAGCTATTTCAGTCGAGGGCAAGAGCTATATTAGTTCAACACGATGATATTAGTACATAGTACACTCCACCATGTCAAATATTTCTCCATTAAGAACAATACAAGGTAAAAGTAGGGAAAATGTATCACTAAAGAACGACAAGACGTTATTTCCTGTATCACCTTGCCCATAAATTTTGCTTACTAGGGGCAAGCATTCATTTTAAAAGAGGGGTGCCACGCCAAATATAAAATCACAAAAATACAGAATTCTTCACGACTAACAGCTAGCAGGCGACTCATACCAAATAGTATAAACATTATCTATTTCAAGAAAATAATTTTGTCCACAAATCTAAATACGCATAAACCATTTATAAAGAAAATGAAAGTTCACCCATCAATAAATTAATTTACACATTAACACACTCATCTAAATAGAGCATCCCTATTCTTGTACAAGCACAAATAAATGACATATTACAATTGCGCATCCATGCAAAGTGATAAGTGTTCAAAAGTACTATTTTTATTACCCTTTTTACTCATACTATTGTTAGACTTAAGCTCATATTAGTTGCATAATTAGTTATTCATGCATTAATTCATGTTTCTTTCCACTGTTGAGCTTGATTACATAACTTGGACTTTTTTGTGGAAAAAGATGCTGCTTTGGTGTGTTTTTGTGTGTGTATGTGCAGGATCACTTGCCAAAGCAATGCCGAGCTAGTTGCCAGGGCAATGCATGAAGGATATGCCGAGCTAGTTGCCAGGGCAATGCATGAAGGAGACACCGAGCCAGTTGCCATGGCAATTGTCGACAAAGAGAAAATGCAATAGGGATGTCGAAATTAATGACTATACAAGCCCAAGATGACATGGAGCAAGGCCCAAGCCCAAAGGAATTTGATTGCCATGCAGAGATTAAAGAAGAATTAAATTCCAAGAAGATAGGAGAAGTTCTAATAGGAATATAATTATAATAAAGAATTATATTCTTTAAAGATAATTTAATTCCAACTCAAACTCCTCCTCAAAGAAGGACTTTGGCCTAGCCCTATAAATAGCAAGGAGATTTCGACAATCCAAGAAGAGAAGGCTAGGGGAATTTTGACAACTTCATAGAGAGCATTAGGGGAAATTTCGACTTCTTCTTCTTCTTTTCTTCCATTAGATTCATGGTTTGGGGATTATTCTTTGTATATCTTTTGAACCCAACCATGAACTAACTTGATCGGTTGGGGTTATTGTGTTTTGTTGTTGTGAGAAACAATTAGATTTTGTTTAGGTAATAAGAGTTTGCACTTTTCTATTCAAGGTTTACTCATTCTTGGTTCTTATTCTTGTTTACGAGTGAATTGGGAGAGGATCTCGTAACTTCATCTATTTATCTAATATCGGGAGAGTTAGATTCAAGAAACGAATGAGTATGGTCTTTATTCAATCCAATGATGGTGAAGATTAATCCAGCTTGGGAATAAGTTGAGGATTTCAACGGCTAAGAGGAGCGCAAGATTGGTTGTTGTTCACCCTTGATTCACGCAGGGATGTATTATCAAGGCATGCACAAGTAGCTAGAGTTTCGACTTAGGGATAAGAAGAAACCATTGAAGAACGCTCCGCCGAACCTTGAAGTTGCTGCCCAGACGCCCAAGTAGTTGCCCAGCTAGTTGCCCAGGCAACCATCGATTAGTTGCCAAGGCAACCCCGCTGTGCAAGTTGCCACGGCAACTGAGTTGCCCTTGCACTCTTTTACCAAGACGATCCAATCGGCTATCACACCTCAACTCACGATAACCTGGCCTATTCTCTCTTTTTCTTTCATCTATTCTTTTAGTTTATTGCTTTTACTTTTCTCGTTAATTAAAACCTCTATTATCAATTGTGTTTTTATTTTCACAGTGCAGTAACTTAAGCAAAGTGGCCCAAACCAATCCCGGTGGAGACGATACTCGATACTCGTATCACTTTATTACTTGCGACATGTATACTTGCACATTTGCGTAGCACTTATCACACGCAACAAGTTTTTGGTGCCGTTGCCGGGGATTGGCAATTGGTGTTAGTTGTTTTTGTTATTGCATTTTTTCTATTAGTTTTACTAACTTTTCTTTTTGTTTGTTTTATCAAAAAAAAAATTAGGTGCGCTACAAGTTAAGGGACGCCAACATGTCGGGAAATAGAAGCCAATCTATTCGAGAAATGATGTTGGAAGATATGAATCAATCCAATCAAGAGTTTCTTGCACCCTTTGATGATTACCTATACCAACTGAGAAAAGCCCAAAGAACTTATACTGTGGAAAAATCTTGTGCTATGTGTGGAGAACATCATGTGTTTGAAAATTGCCCTCACATTTTCGGTGCATATAACTACATGGAGGACCATAGAGGGAACCAGCAGCAAAATTCTTCATGGTATGATCAAAAAGCTCAAATTTTTTTTCACCATAACAATTTTGCCGCAGCAACAGATATGCCATGGCAATGTAGTCCTTTTCAAGAGCATTCCAATTCCTTGGAGGAAACGTTACTAGCTTCATTGGCTAGACTTGACGGATCAATTGAAGAGATTCAAGAGCTATCAAAATCTATGGATACTAGGATAACTCAATGGGATGCAACCTTAGGGGATTCAGAAGATCAATTGGGGAGATCCACATATGTCATGGATAACATGCACCAACAATTCATTCCTAGGGATACTGACGTCCTAAGGCAAGAGGATAAGGAGCAATGCAAAGAAATCTCTCTGATGTGTGAGGAACAACTAGAACCACAAAGTCAAGAGGATGCCAATGAGAGAGACTGTCCAACACATGATGAGCCTGAACAACAAATTGCCTCGGCAATGATTGAGGAGCCTAAATAGAGCAATGCCGCGACAACACTCGGTGAAGCTGAGAACAACAATACTACAGCAAATTTTGAGGAACCTGATGCCCAGAAGGTTACAACGTTGATGTTGAAGCAGGAATCTGTAGATTGCTCTCATCTACGGTTTCCACGGCAATTACACGACCACATGCAAGATCAACGAGATGATAATACTTTGCCAATAGAATATGAGCAGGTAATAGTTGAACCTTTTGAATTCTTTAAAAACTCACCTCGTCCATTGCAGGTATGTCTTGAGGAATCGAGGTTGGTAGATTTGAAGCCATCGAAATCTCTACTGATGGAGATGTTTGAGAGGCCAAAAGAAAAAGGTGTTTGGATTCATAAAGCTCTTCAGAAAATTGATTCTTCCCTTGACTTAAAGCAAAATTTGACAACTGATTGCCACGGCAATTGGCTTGAGCAGCAATTGCCACGACAACAAAGGCTACATCCAACCATGATAGAAGTCGACAAGAATGAGGTAATTGAATGGTTGAGAATGGATATAATTTTTCCTATTAATATATTTGTGCCTCCAGGAATAGTAGAAAGGTGGAGAGTATACATGGACTACAAGCGAACAAAGAAGAAAGACACCTCCACCATGGTAACGCAAAAGGGAGTAGTGGCAAGCACATTGGCCAAACTCTTTTTGGGCAATATTATCACCCGATGGAGGGTGCGGATGACTATAAGAAGTATCGAAAACGGCAACCTTCAACACCGTAGCAACTCCTGATACGCACGCCTCGGCAACCATAGACGCGCACGCCTCGGCAACCCCTGACGCTGCGGCAACCATGGATGTGCATGCCTCGGCAACCCTCGACGCCACGGCAACTACTGATACATTTATTTTTATTTTTATTTTTTGAACTATTTTGTTCTATTATTTTTGGTTATTTTTTCTCTTTATTTTTTAGGATATATTTTATTTTTTTTCTTCATTATCTTTAGTCTCCAGGTTTTCTTTTCCACAACAAGACTCACAACCACCATAATAAGGAAATTTACTGTCGACTACTCGCCACAGAAACCACAACAGAAACTGGCGATGCCCAGGCAACAACAACGGCTTCGGCAACTACTGATGCACATGCAAGTAAACCTGTATCGGCAAACATGGACCAAATCAAGGCAATGCTATTCACGCGGTACCAGCCACAAGCATTCAACCACTGACCGAAAATTGAATCAAGCAAACGACACGAAGGAAACTCATCACTCGAGGTGACGACCTCTCTGACTAACTCATTTCATTTAGTTTCTTTTAAATTTTGTTTCACTTTTACGTGCATTGAGGACAATGCTTCTCTCGAGTTTGGGGGGGTGTTGGTTTCTAGTTAGTTTCATGTTTAGTTGCATTCATCTTTAGCAATCACATATAGGTTGCATATGTTACTTGCCATGCCTTTAATTGGATTTAATTGCTTAAGACTTGTTGAATATCCAATGATGAATTTTTGCCACTGCACTTAATTGAAATAACCTTTAATTTTAGGATTGCATGAAAAGAACTTAGAATTTTACTATGATGCTGAATTTTTTTTTACACGGTTGTGGCTTGTTGATTGAAAGAAACTTAGTGAACTTAGGTTGCTTAAAAATTTGGGTAAATTTAAAATTGAAAACTAAAAGTTAATTTCTTGCTAGAGGTGCCCAAAAACTGGCTCTAGTAGTAAATGCACTTTCTTGCTAGAGGTGCCCGAAACTGGCTCTAGTAGTTAATGCACATTAAAGAATCGCTAGAGGTGTCCGACATTGGCTCTAGTCGAATAAAATAAAATGAGGAATTGCTTACTTTTCTAGAGGTGCCCGAAATTGGCTCTAGTGAAAATAAAAATAAATGCCCCAATAATTAAATTAATAAAACCCTGTAGTTCACATAGAATCTTGAAAATCAACTTGTTCACAACTACGCACACACATTGTCACGAGCATTATAGTTTGTTCCGGGTAATTTTTGTGCTATCCGAAAAGTTAAAAGGTGATCATACTTTGTGACACGGTTCTGAGGTTTGAATTCAAGTTTGAAGCATGTCTTTGATGATTAAAGTCTTGGCAGGTAATTGTTAGTTTGCATTGCTTGAGGACAAGCAATAGTTCGAGTTTGGGGGCGTGATAAGTGTTCAAAAGTACTATTTTTATTACCCTTTTTACTCATATTATTGTTAGACTTAAGCTCATATTAGTTGCATAATTAGTTATTCATGCATTAATTCATGTTTCTTTCCACTGTTGAGCTTGATTACATAACTTGGTGATTTTTGTGGAAAAAGATGCTGCTTTGGTGTGTTTTTGTGTGTGTATGTGCAGGATCACTTGCCAAAGCAATGTCGAGCTAGTTGGCAGGGCAATGCATGAAAGATATGCCGAGCTAGTTTCCAGGGCAATGCATGAAGGAGACGCCGAGCCAGTTGCCATGGCAATTGTCGACAAAGAGAAAATGCAATAGGGATATCGAAATTAATGACTATACAAGCCCAAGATGACATGGAGCAAGGCCCAAGCCCAAAGGAATTTGATTGCCATGCAGAGATTAAAGAAGAATTAAATTCCAAGAAGATAGGAGAAGTTCTAATAGGAATATAATTATAATAAAGAATTATATTCTTTAAAGATAATTTAATTCCAACTCAAACTCCTCCTCAAAGAAGGACTTTGGCCTAGCCCTATAAATAGCAAGGAGATTTCGACAATCCAAGAAGAGAAGGCTAGGGGAATTTTGACAACTCCATAGAGAGCATTAGGGGAAATTTCGACTTCTTCTTCTTCTTTGCTTCCATTAGATTCATGGTTTGGGGATTATTCTTTGTATATCTTTTGAACCCAACCATGAACTAACTTGATCGGTTGGGGTTATTGTGTTTTGTTGTTGTGAGAAACAATTGGATTTTGTTTAGGTAATAAGAGTTTGCACTTTTCTATTCAAGGTTTACTCATTCTTGGTTCTTATTCTTGTTTGCGAGTGAATTGGGAGAGGATCTCGTAACTTCATCTATTTATCTAATATCGGGAGAGTTAGATTCAAGAAACGAATGAGTATGGTCTTTATTCAATCCAATGATGGTGAAGATTAATCCGACTTAGGAATAAGTTGAGGATTTCAACGGCTAAGAGGAGCGCAAGATTGGTTGTTGTTCACCCTTGATTCACGCAGGGATGTATTATCAAGGCATGCACAAGTAGCTAGAGTTTCGACTTAGGGATAAGAAGAAACCATTGAAGAACGCTCCGCCGAACCTTGAAGTTGCTGCCCGGGACGCCCAAGTAGTTGCCCAGCTAGTTGCCCAGGCAACCATCGATTAGTTGCCAAGGCAACCCCGCTGTGCAAGTTCCCACGGCAACTGAGTTGCCCTTGCACTCTTTTACCAAGACGATCCAATCGGCTATCACACCTCAACTCACGATAACCTGGCCTATTCTCTCTTTTTCTTTCATCTATTCTTTTAGTTTATTGCTTTTACTTTTCTCGTTAATTAAAACCTCTATTATCAATTGTGTTTTTATTTTCACAAAGGCGATAACTTAAGCAAAGTGGCCCAAACCAATCCCTGTGGAGACGATACTCGATACTCGTATCACTTTATTACTTGCGACGTGTATACTTGCACATTTGCGTAGCACTTATCACACGCAACACAAAGAGAATGGAAAAATGTTTGACAATACTCCTAGTAAACACAGTCTATAAAGGCCTACACAACCCAACGCACATGACGATACCACATGTCTCTCTTGTCTTCATTTCAGCAATGTTGTAAGGGTCATCAGGTAAGAATGGTTTCTCATCACAGTTGTCGGTGACACAAGCACCATGACTAGTGCGTAAAAAGCTACCCTGATCACGTATATACGGGTGTCGTGGCCAAAAACTATCATATTCATAGGTATAACAAGCCGACCTGTGTCCGTCGACCCCCTAATATAGTTCTAAACACCAACACATAAGGACATCCCGAGAACCTTGTTCTCTAGATCCCTAAGTACAACGTCTACTAGCATTCATCACCATAAATGGCTACATATAGCCTTTCAAGCATTTTGTCCGTCAATCCATGTAAACCAAACAATAAGTAATGTTTATTCAACAAAGTTTTCCCATACTACTCATCATTGTAAAGAACAACAAACAAAGCGCAAAAGCAAAACACAATAGAGTCTGCCATGAATGATTGAAACAACCAATCATTCTATTTACCACAAAATACACTTCAAAGGGTCATATTTATATTAGATTAGCAATATTGCTAGACCAGGCCGTTTTGGTTTCCAATATAAAATATTAAAATAAACATTTAATGTTCACATCCTACAATCTCGAGCAGTCAATTGAGATCACGTGCTCTCACACTTTTGACCAATCAACGTAACAATAGCTGTACATGATTACCAAAGCCAATTAAAATATTCCCTTTTTCATTATGACCTAACTTGAATTATCCTAATCACCATAAAGAGTCGGCCCCAATCAAGTATAATACACGAGTCTCAAAAAACATAATTATAGGTGAAAATAGCATAATTAATGCAACAGTATAGTACATAAAACTAAATAATATTAATAATCTGGGCTACACGTTGCAAGTCAGAAAATCCTCCTCAACTGATCCCTCTAATCCCAGCAAGCAATTATCCAAACAGTTAGAGAATGCACATACTGCGAACGATAAATAAATACAACAACAATCACAAACAAGAGAATACTTTTGTATACAAATTATCATAGTCCAACCTTACAACCAAGAGACAATTTCTTAATACACGTTGAAAGGACGTAATCGAATAATTCTACTTGCATTAAAAGGAAGACCACATTCCTACAAAAGTGCATAAATACAAGTGATGATAACAATTACATACTTTTGCTAAAATTGACTGACATATCGCCACTATGCTTCTTACCTGCAGCACCACTACGATCAGTAGTGCGAGTAACTGTGTTTGGATCCGAAGTAGAAGAAACCACAACCCCTATATTTTGTAGTAAAATTTTCCCATAAGGGCCCACTAGGATTCTTCACATCAAAGTCGGCAGTTACTTCGCAGAGCGCATCAAAGCCCATAATGCTAACATCCAATAGGCCATCTGCTAACTGAAAGCTAAGAATGTCAACATCATGAGCTTTCTCTATTCCCTCGATCTTAAAGGTAGAAGTGTCATCCGCAACTACCTTTACTTTCTCGGCTGTATCAACATCATACGTAGCATCCAATATCATAACTTTATTCTTGTGAGACTCTTCTACTTCAATTAATTTACTTGTGAAGCTTGCAAAGCTTTCATCTGTTGTATTATTCACCTGCGCTAGCTCTTCTCTCAAGCCCTGAACTTTAGTTTTACAGCTTTGTTCAGTACTTTGTAGCAATTTCTTCTTAATTTTGAGAGTGCGAGTGAACTCAGCTTCTTTCTTTGAAGTCTCCTATGCATACTGTCTACGCAACTCCCTCATACGTTGCCAGAGCTCAGCCTCATATTTCTTTCGCAACCCTTCTAGTTGTACAGTGTAATCTTCCACCTTTGATTGTAGTTTTTCATTTTCTCTTAGAAGGGTAACATAATTTTTTGCCTTTAAACGCAGTTGTTCATTCTCCTCATAGAGCGCTTTAGCATTCCGCTCCATGTTAAATTAAACGCATACCAATTCCTGAATAAGACACCAACCCCCTCAACAATCTTTCTAATATTGCTTCAAGGTTACAAGTGCCAAAACTCCTTGAATATAATTCAGATAACCTTCTTGAAGCAGACTCGGGATAAAACCACTTCTCTACCTCTAGGTCACTCCTCCAAGGGAAAAACGCCTCCTAAGAGATCAGAGGTCGTTGTTTTCACCAAGAGACACAGTTGTAGTCACTAGCATCGAAGAAACCACCTCAGCCTCTAATAAATTTACAGTCGTCGATGTTGATACTAGAGAAGTCATCCCAGAGCCTGATAGATTTGTAGTTTTAGCAGATATAACCATAGAGGGCATATTTTCTGTGTGTCAGTGAATAAGAACAGAATCTACCACATTTACCCCTGCAAACATACCCACAAGTATAATTTATTGCCAAAACATATAGTATAAATATCAAACCCAATAAAGCAACATATTAGTCGACATACTTGAGAACAAGCAAAAAGCATGAACAATGCTAGCCAAACTAATAGAAATAATGCCACCAAATAGTGTCGATTACAGTCGTATAAGAGGAGTTGCGACGATCATATGCAATCAGAGCAGTCTCGAAGACAAGCTTTGATAACCCTTCCACAATCTTCCTATCAAATACAGGCATTTTTCCTATTTTTTTGTCTTTAGGAGTTAATGAACACCACTTGGAACTATAAGTTCTCATTCGCTTTGACGTACTTTCTCGGGTTATTTCCACAACATTTATCGAGGCCCCTATAGAAACACCTTGAGTGATAGAGAAAGCCCCTAAACTAGGAACAACTGGAAATACGTGAATAAGAGATGCCACTACAATGGTTGTAGTAACCATGCCATGCAGACCAATCCTTCTACTTTCTAAAACCCCCGAGGATGCCACTTTTCATAGGATTGGCAAATTCAATTACTCTTCAACTAAAACAGAGCCTGACAAATATGATGTCACAGCTAAAGCCTCTAGACCGTTGTCAGCCGATTGTGAAGGGATAATCATTTTTCATACATACCAAAGGAATATGTACATTAAAAGAGAATAATAAAGTAATAGAGAAAAAAACAAGGAAAGGCATATGCCAATAAACCTAGTTTATTCCTTCTTCCTCAAAGAATAACCCACAAGAAAAGTATACACAATTTAATACCTTTATCTATTCGCCTTTTACTTCTACATTCCAAGCACACATAGCTTCTCTCATCCTCTGAATCGAATGCGATAGGCGAACTCAGGATTACTCACTTTTTTTACCACAACCAGAGCCAGACGGGCTAAGACTCGCATAACCATTCAAGATAGCAATAGCAGTTTCCCTGCTAACCCCGTTAGGGGTAGCATCTTCATTACGAAACTTTCAGAGGTGAGTGTGAATACCAACATACTACAAGAAGAAATTTTCTAGTTCATCCTTCACACCCAACAGAACTCTTGCCACTTGATCATTTCCTCCTTCACCAAAGGGATTAACCTCCACACGAATAGCACGAATGCCAAAGAGCCTTCGGGAAGAACATTTAAATCTACTTTATCCCAACCATTGGGACTTTTCCATTCTAGCAATACACCCAAATATTCCTAACAGTGCATAATTCTTCATAACGCAATAGTGGATTACTCTCTAATCTCTTGAGAAGTACTAACTCCGCAGGAGACATTGCTTGCAAGTTAGGTACGAAAACCCTATCTTAACATATTTCATCATGTCCAGACGAAGATTAGAGGTATAGTTACTCATTGCCAGTGCCTTCCCTGAACAATGAACGATACTTACAAAACTCTTCACATTTTGTTATGACCAGCCATTACATTATAACAGTAGTGGAATACATTAAGAGAGGGCGCATCCCTATGGATTTTGCAATTTAGAAAATAGGCCATCAGAATCTACCAACTGGCCCCACCGAGTTGCCTCGGTGCCACATCAACCAGTTCAACCAATCTAGGAAAAATGAATACAACAGTAAATAGAAACTGGCCTAAAAATGTAGAAAGAAACTAAACACCATGATTTCCTTTTGTCAGAGCAAGCACTCAAACGATATAACCCTTGTGGAAAACTAAACCGATAACGAAAGTTGTTCACCGCACGGAGGCCTTGGCACTCTAGCATTTTTAACATATCTTTTACCCCAGTAGTAAAAACTACTTCATCGTTCACT
This sequence comes from Hibiscus mutabilis, assembly GCA_019671005.1. Classification (NCBI taxonomy): domain Eukaryota; kingdom Viridiplantae; phylum Streptophyta; class Magnoliopsida; order Malvales; family Malvaceae; genus Hibiscus; species Hibiscus mutabilis. The sequence continues at coordinate 32,571,076 of CM033733.1, read as the reverse complement.
ACAATAGACGGGTTAGCCATGAGAGTACAAAGTAAAAATCTTTTTTCTTCTAAACCAGTAAAGAGCGGCCGACAAAAATCGTAAAAAGGCAATAAAACTTATCTATAACCTAGTGTTGTATCGTCGCAAACATGCTTCAATAATAATGCGGTTTATCATGAGACATTTTGTATATAGTAGCTGTCCCTAAGAGAAAATCGGTCAATTTGTCATTTAGCTTTATAGCGCAATTCACTATATACGCTCATAACTATTCCAGGTTACTTTGCTATAAACAAAAATAAAAGAAATAAATAACATAATAAAAATCAATTAAGTAAAAAACCTACAATTGTTAGTACCTATTTCTTTGAGTTTCTCAGGTTCGCCATGGTCACTTTATAACCTTTCCTCACTTGGGGGGAAATTGTTAGTAACTACAAATATCTACTGCCACGTGTCAAAGCCATAAGCCCAAGACAGACAAACGAGGTTACGAACAGACTCACAGAGAGGATATCCAACGATCGCATGCGATCGAATATGATCTAGCAAGCACCTTCTATAACGCAGGGCAAACGAGTAAGATCATAAACAACATCTTGCCCAACGATCATGCGAAAATGTATGAGATTATTGGGTGTAACAATATAAACCTATAACATCACATCATAGTCAGTCTAATCAATGTGCCACGACTACCTGATCATGACATCTATTTTAGCAGTATAAAGAGGACATGCAACGAGAGAAACGGAAGAACCTAAGAGACAATATACACTATCAGACACTAGAGAAGGTCAATAGAAACCCTCTCGCTAAGAACCATTATCTGAACCACCGTCAGACCATCGTCTTAATCCTTGTTGACTTTGACCATCAACAACACTGAATCCTCAATCTTTAGCCAAATAGCAGTTGGTCGACAATTAATTATCAGCTTCATAATTATTTGTTTGAATATTACAAATTATTAGTCCATGTAGTGTAATCTCTATCAAACATGTCAATTCATATCTCAAGCACTCAAGCAACACAACATGTAAATTAGCCAATCAGATAATTATATAAATATTCAAATAAGCTTACACGATCTTTAAAACTCATATTAGTCTCAAAATATTCCCAAACTCCTCATGCATCTCATATATACAAGCCTTATAATACTGGTCTCAACACATGCTTATCTATCATCAACCTATTCTGCACCCACTAACAAGCAAGGCAATTACACTTATGATGCACATGAAGTATTTCAGAGTTTGAGGTATACTAACCTCAAGAATTAGCGATAAATCCTCATATAAGCTTCTCGATTACTCTACTTGTTCTGATATCCGATCCTAAATAATCCTCATATAAAAACGAATACAAAAATACATTAATTTCATACATCCCTTATTTAATTCACAAGGTAAAATGCGTAAAAATAGCCTATTGGGTTCAAATTTGGTGAAACAGACTGTGCCAACAGACTTAGAACACTGAAAAACCCTAGAAAAAGTTAATAGCTCGGTCAACATGGTTAATGGCTCGGTCAACTTAGTCAACGGCTCGGTCAACTGCTCAGCTTAATAGACCAGCTCAACTCGGTTCACCAAACTAGCTCGGCTCGAATCTAACCCTGGTAGGCTTGAACGGCTTAGCTAGGAGGCTTATATGGCTTCCACTGCTACGGGACAAAACCCACGCTCGACCGACGGCGTGTATAGTGCCTACGATGGCGTCTGGTGGTCAATATCGAATGGAGAGCTCCAAACTTGCACATCTTCAGCTGGGGAACTCCGTGGAAGGATCGATTTTTAGAGGAAGGAGGCAAAACATAATGTTTCAAGCTAGGCTGAACCTTTTTCCCCTCACCCTAGCAAACGATGATGGTACTAGCGATGTGAGGACCATCTTCGAAGTCCCTTCGATGAGCTGAAGAAGATGGCGGTAGTGTGAGACGAACAACGGTGTAGATGGTGGTGAGAACTCTCCTTGAACACATCTCCTCTCTAAAAATACATTTCCTTATTTCTCTCTCTCATTTATTTCAAAATTCTTTATCTCCCCGCCAAAGCTCAGCAAATGGCATTAATATTGTATCCCCCATAAAAGTGGGTAAACCACTAGAAAGATTATATCAATGTTTATAGATTATCACCTACCACTCCCAACTTTATCTACTCCTTATTTAAGTCTTTAAATTCCCTCCTATCAAGCTTCAACTTAATTATTCTTGAATTGAACAATCAAACTTAATAGGTCTAAAACCCGAATCCGAGACCCATTTTGCTAACCCAGAATTTGGGTTGTTACACTAAGTCTAAAGGAAATTAAATAAATGAAAGATGAAACCGGTTTAAGAGAATAGATTGGGTTATTGAGCGTATTGGTGAGTTGTTGAATGAGTTGTCATGGCAATTAATTGCCATATCGATGTTCGACATAGTGTTCTTCAATGTCTTCGAATTATTCCTAACCGAAGAACTAATGATTGTACAAGCCTCGGTGATACATCTATGCGTTAATCTTGGGTGGACACCATTGATCAATGCACTCTTCTTAATCGCTGAAATTCACTCCTTATCTCTAAGGAGAATTAGCTTTTACCAACGGCTGTTTAAATGGAAATCGTATCCAATTGTTTCGTGAATCTAACTCTCTCGAGTTTAGATAAATAGATTCATCCAAGTCCCTCTCTCGAGTTCACATGGAATTAAATAATAAACCAATAATGGATAAACAACGATTTATTGAATTAAGATCCAAAAAACTAATCATCTAATCACAAACACCGTAGACCCAATAACCCAAGCCAATTAATTTAGTTCATGGCTGGGTTAAAAGAAGTCAAAAAAGGATAAAACCCAAACATCGAGTATTCTAAAAGATAAAAAAATAAAATCTAGAGGAGACAAGCTCCTTCAAGATCTGATCCTCTTTCTTTACGATCTCTCTTTAACCCTAATCCATTTCTCCCGATTCGTTATTGATGTTGAAGATGTGATGCATTTGTATAGAGGTAGAAATCTCCATTTGAATTTTGAATTAGAAGGGATAATCTCTTTATCTTTATCTCAATCAGCTTTTTATTTGAGTTTGAGCTTTATCCCATGCGATAAGGATATGGATAGTGGATAATTCTTAAAAATTCTGCATTTATCCTCAACTTGCCCTGGCAACCACTCGGTAATTCGTCCATACACAAAATAGAACAAACATCAGCGAATTATCCAAAAATTTAGCAAAACGCAACGCCAGACCCAATAAATGGAAGGACTATGAATTTATGCATGAATAACTACAAATGCATCTAAATAGGCCTAAGTTTAAACAATAATATAAGTAAAAAGGTATAAAATATAGTACTTTTTCACACTTAACAACGGTGAAAAAAGAGATGTAGAGTGATTGGGGTGGAGAGTTTAAAAGCTTATCTCCAGTACTTGTCGAAGCTGGTGTATCTCATAGAGTAACGTGTCCACATACTTCCGAGAAAAATAGAGTAGCTGAGCATAAACACCGACACGTTATTGAAGTTGCTCTTACTCTTATTATACAAGCTTCGATACCTATTTTTGAATTTGGTCTTTTGTTGTGGTAAGTGTTGTTTACCTGATCAATAGGTTACCCTCGAGCGTACTTGGTGATAAGTATTCTTTCGAGAAGTTGATTGGGAAGTCTTCTGACTTTCACATTATGAAAGCCTTCAAGTTTCACTGCTACTCTTGTTTACGACAATTTCAGAAGCATAAGTTTGAGTTCCACTCTCAACCATGCACGTTTCTTGACTATTATCTGCAGTACAAAGGATATCAATGTCTTACTTCTCAAGGTAAAGTAGTGATTTTGAGACACGTTGTGTTTGAGAATCCATATTTCTATTTGCAAGTGCTAGTTCTAGTAGTGCAGGCTCGGTTCTGTAACCCCCTTGACCCGTTCTAGACGTAAGACAGAATCGAGTGAGCTAAATTAGGGTTTATCGAAATAAATCCCAAAGAGACTATGATTGAAACGGTCCAATTTTTCTTTTTATCTTATGTAAATGCATTATTAGGTCCTATAGTGATCATATAGGTTGTGGTTAAAATTACAACTCAATCGGGCGTCATTTTGCATCCAATTGCTCGAAAAACGCTTTACAGGGACTAAAACATAATTTCCAACATAATTACACAATTAAGAAACATGGACTAAAAATAAAAGATTTCAAACATCACATAGCTTCTCAACTGAATTAATGGTTGCGTACCGGTACGGGTGTCTACCGTTTGGATACGGCACTAAAGGATAAGGGCGTACCGATATGGTCCTCAAGCGTATCGATACAGGCCCGTGTGTTTTGAAAATCCAGATTCTAGTAGCCAAAGACCGTATTGATGCGATAACCAGTGTACTGACACTAACACTGTTACACAACTATGCGTACCGATACGATTACCAAGCGTATCGGTACTCCTAGGCTATTTTAGACAATCTGATCCGAAACAGATCCCTGCGTACCAAAACCTGAGGGGCCGTATTGGTACGGTGAGACCTATAATGACCTCTAGGTCCAACATATGACTTTGGCTCAATCTAACACCCACCATTCATCCTCTAATCATCACATGGCATCACAAACATCCAATTCTCAAACATAGCAGCACAGGATGAGACTATACTAAGCATGGCACAATTAAACAATCTCCTATGAGCATGATTTCTACCCAAGCATGCTAAATGTTCCCCAACCCCTCGAACCAAGTATAAAAGCATCATACAAATCCAAAACATTAATCCACACTTATACAAATAGGGAGAACTCATAATACATCTCCCAAAATAACCCGGTCACATTGTATTCTTATTACTACTTATCGTATATAAAACCATAGTTTGTAAAGAAACGTTCCTTGGATCCTCTGCTCATGTGCTGCCCGAGAAAGCTATTTCTCTGCATTGATAAGGAAAAGAGAGCTTAAGCTATAAGCTTAGTGAGGGAATCGCAAAAAAGCTCATCAATGCATTTAAAACCATTTGATTCAAATCACGTGTAATTATCTCATGGAAAAACATCTCATGTTTTTCATGTCATCTCAATTATACACGTTTAAATCATTTTCAGTACATGTATCATGGATTCAATCTCTACCTCAATTAAAGCTTCACTTCACAATACCTTTATAACAAGCTTAAAGAGCAATTCATGTATAGATCTCGTTATACAAACATAATCATTTCACATTATACATAATCTCATATATTGGCTTTCAAGTGACTCAAAACCAGCAAGCTTTCATTTCATAAAACACATAGGATACACGGATTTCTCAAGTGGTTTCTACAACCACTTCACATACATACCTCAACCGGTGCAACGACATACTTTCCCATCTCAACAGTTCAAACTGGAGTAACAAAACATTTACCCACTTTTACAGTTTGGATATAAAAATCTACCTGCGGGAGAAAATGGAACATTTACCCACCTCAGCCGTTGCAGTTCTCATGGTGAGATTACAGACACTTAAAACCCCTTGACACATATGAGGCGACTTTTTATACTGCACTCTAAACCCTATGGCTAGCCAACTATATCCGATAACATTTTAAACATGGCTACTTGACAATATAATCAACAAACAACATTAGCTCACTGTTTTACATATGCATAAAATCAAACCAACACAAATACATTAAACCATGTATTTGAACATTCTCAAAAATACTTTCATAAACCATATGCCATTCTTAAAAGTCATCATCTATAATCATTTGCAACACCTTTTCTCTTTCAAAACATGCATAATACAGTGAGTAAACAAAACCATCAACATGTGCATGAGATTTCATTTTGCAAAATTGAAATCGAGAGAAAGCTCAATCGATACTTACTTCAAAGCTTAGATAAGTGTATCAAACTTTATCAAAACTCCCACAACACCTTTTGAAACCTTTTAACAACAGTAAAATACTTTTCAAATCACCAACAATCCAATGCTTTCTCGTTGATGCACGAATCAATCTTCCGCGCCTTCTCCAAAAGCCAAAGGATTCAACTCCCCTACTTTACCCAATCAAAAACAGAGGATTAAAACACATATCTGTAACACCAACCTCCAGCAACCAACAAGCACAACCTCAACTCCCAAGAATCCACCCAACACCTTTCTAAAACTATCAAGAACACCCTCAAACCTTACCTAAACAAAGCCCAGCCAACATCTAACAATTCAAACATATTAACAACTTCAATTAACATCCAAAAGCATCTTAAACATGTCTTTATACCTCTATCAACACTACAGCAACAAGACCACCCCAAAAACTAACTATATCCAACCTAGAAAACTGAAAATTCACTTAGTTTCAGGATTACATTGATTAATCAATTCTTTCAACATTAAAACACATCCAAATAGATATCTAAATCAATTAGATTCATCGCCAAAACATATCCAAATCAATTTCCAACAATTTTCCAAAAAAACTCAATTTAAACATTAAATACATATTAAAATCATAATTCCTTAACATAAATTAATAACAAAGGATCAAGAACTTGGTAATTTCATTAAAGAACCTTTAATTAGAGGAGAGAAATGAAAATCACCTCTAATTGATGATTTATCCCATAATTGGCCAAGCTTTGATGAAATCCAAAGAGATTTTGCAATAGAAATAAAAGAAATCAATTAGAAATCAAAAAGGAAATCAATATGAATTGATTCCTGGATTTTTTAGAGTAGAAATCATAGTTTGGTTGCCGAGAAAGTTGAGAGAAAAAGGTTAGATGAAAAGTAGTTACGTAAGAAATAAATTTTGGCAATTAAAATCCTTTTAATAAATTCTCTTTTATTTAATTATAAAACCATTTAAAAAAATTACCTTAAAATAGCCTAAATTAAGAGAGACATTTGATGTAAAATATTGGTCAAATAGCTCCCTAAAGATTCTATGTTTTGACCCTTTTACGATTTAGTCACCAAAAACAACTTTAAAAACTTTCAATTTAGTCACTAGACCAAATTGTCTTAAAATCAGATTTAATTACCTCAAATTGAATTCACCAAATTACTTAAAATATTAATTAAGTAAATTCTACTATTTTCCATATTTTATTTTATCCAAAAATCAATTTTATAAAATAAATTCCCGAAACTATTCGAATTGCCTAAATCGGTTCTTTTGAACCACCTACCTGATCCGGCCCACATCTAGGCCCAATTTCAGGGTGTTACAATTCTCTCCCTCTTAAGAAATTTCGTCCTCAAAATTTACCTGGCGGAAAAAGATGAGGAAACTGTTTCAACATGTCCTTTTTGCTCTCCCATGTAGCTTTCTCTACAGCGCGGTGCCGCCACAATACCTTTTCCAACTATATGGTCTTCCCACGGAAAACTTTGCTACTCGAATCCAGAATTCTCATTGGTTCCTCATCATAGTCAAATCTGGATTCAACTCAATCTCTTCAACAAGCATTACATGCGGAGGATTCGATCTATATCTCCGAAGCATTGACACATAGAAAATATCATGTATCTTTTCTAACTCTGCCGGCAACCTACCCCTATAAGAAATTGGACCAACGCCCTCCAACACCTCATACGGCCCGATAAACCTAGGGCTCAACTTGGCCTTCCTTCCAAACCTCATCACCTTTTTCCAAGGCGAAACCTTCAAAAACACATGATCGCCAACTACATACTCAATCTCCCTTCTCTTCATGTCCGCATAAGACTTTCACCAATCTGAAACTACTTTTAATCGATCATTAATAAGCTTTACTTTCTCATTGGTATCCTTTAACATATCCGGCAATGATATATACTTCTCTCATGTCTCCGCCCAACAAAGTGGTGCACAACATCTTCTACCATACAAAGCCTCGTATGGTGCTATCTGGATACTAGCTTGGTAACTATTATTATAAGCGAACTCCACCAACGGTAACTGCTTCTCCCACGATCCTTGAAAATCTATGATGCAGCATCGCAACATATCCTCTAACACTTGGATAACATGCTCAGACTGATCATTCATTTGACGATGATACGAGGTACTAAAGTTTAACCGTGTACTCAACGCCCTATGCAAACACTCTCAAAACCTCGCGGTAAAACGCAAATCTCTATCTGATACAATAGACTTCGGCACTCCATACAACCTCAGCAATGTAAAACTCTGCCAACTTATCCAGAGTATACGTCGTATGCACAGGCAGAAAATGTGCACACTTCATAAACCTATCCACAATCACCCAAACAGAATTCTTCATTGATGGCATCAAAGGCAAACCGGATACAAAATCCATGGTGATTCTCTCCTATTTCCACTCAGGAACTTTTAACAGTTGCAATAACCCCGAAGGAAACTAATGTTCCACCCTAACACGTTGGCAAACCATGCAACGAGCAACAAAATCCATGACATCATTCTTCAAGCCAACCCAAAAATACTCTTTCTTCAGATCCTGATACATCTCCGTACTCTTCGGATGCATAGAAAATGGACTAGAATGTGTCTCGGTCAAAATAGTGTGCCTCAACTATTCATCTATCGGCACCACCACCCGAATCTTAAATCATAACAACTCGTCCTCATTAAAACCAAAATCTGTCTGATTCTCATCCAAGATATCCTTAACATGCAACACCAACATTTTATCATATGTTTGCTTCTCTTTTAACATCGAAGGCTTTACTTGCAACTCCTTTAACAACCCACCATCTCACGTTAAACTCAACCGCGCAAACATCACCCTTAACTCCACCGTGACTTTTATACTCAAGGCATCGCTACCACGTTTGCTTTTCCCGAATGATACTCAATCGTTAGGTCATAATCCTTAAGTAACTCCAACCATCTTCATTGCCTAAGATTTAACTCCTTCTGTGACATCAAATACTTGAAATTTTTGTGATCCGTTTACACAATACACTTCTCACCGTATAGACAATGTCGCCAAATCTTCAAGGAAAACACCACCGCAGCCAACTCAATGTCGTGTGTAGGGTAGTTGCGTTCATGCACCTTCAAATGCCTAGATGTATAAGCTACCACCCTTCCTTCCTGCACCAGCACACACCCTAAACCCACGTAGGATGCATCACTATACACAACAAACTCCTTCCCTGACTCAGTTTGAATCAAGATTAGAGCTTTCGTCAATGCTTCCTCTAACATGTCGAATGTTTGCTGCCTAACTTCTGTCCACTAAAAACTCACATCCTTTTGCAACAACTTCTTCAAAGGAACAACAATCTTCAAAAACCCATCCACGAAGCAAATGTAATATCCCGCCAAACCAAGCAACTACGAACCTCCAAAACAGACTTAAGTTGCTTTCAATTTACAATAGCCTCATTTTTTTGCGGATCCACATGAATACCCTCGGCCGAAACAACATGACCAAGGAAAACCACCTACTTGATCCAAAACTCACATTTACTTAGCTTGGCATAAAGCTTTTTCTCCAACAGAACTTGCAACACAATTCAGAGATATCGATCGTGATCTTCCTCGGTACGCGAGTACACAAGAATGTCATCTTTGAACACTGCCACGAATTGGTCCAAAATTCATGGAATACCCTATTCATCATGTCCATGAATGCCGCTGGTGTATTTGTTAAATTAAATGGCATCGCTAGGAACTCGTAATTCCTATAACATGTGCAAAAAGCTATTTTTTGCACATCTTTATCTTTCACCTTCAACTGATAATACCCCAACCGCATATCAATCTTAGAAAAAACTGTAGCACCCCGAAACTGATAAAAAAATCATCAATCCTCGGCAAAGGATACTTATTCTTAATCGTCAACTTGTTCAGTTGCCAATAATCAATGCACATTCTCATCGTGCCATCATTTTTTTTTCACAAACAACACCGGTACTCCCGCTGTGACACACTTGGGGAATGAACTCACGATCCAGCAACTCTTACAACTGCGTCTTCAACTCTTTCGGTGCCATACGATATAGAGCAATCGATACCTGAGTTGTATCCGCGAACGTCTCAATACAAAACTCTACATCCCTATCCGGTGGCAAATCGGGTAACTTTTCCAAAAACACTACTGAAAAATGGCAAACTGTGCGAATATCCTGGGTATACGCTTCATTTATATTCGGGTTCATAGTATAGGCTAGGTACGCTTGACCCCCAAACTCCAACAACCTCCGCACCTCCAATGCAGAAACCACATTTTGACATGAACTTTATATTCTTGCCCACAACCACAACTTTATAATCCTCAGCAAGTTTCAAAAAAACCCGCTTGGCTTTAAAATCCACTACATCTTTGTGCCGAGACAACTAATCCAAACCCAAAATCATATCAAAACCGTGAAATGGTAACTCCAATAGGCCCGCCTCGAACATATGCCATTGAACCATCAAGGGACAACTCTTATACAACTTTCTAGCTACAACCGGCTCACCAAAGGAACTTGTTACCCTCATACCAACATCTAACAACTCTACAGGTAAATCCAACAAACATGCATACTCGTGCAAAATGTTAGAATACGTAGAACCGGAATCAACCAAAGATAACAAAGGTATAAATTACAAGGTAAAGGTACCTACAATCACGTCGGTATTATTTCTCCCTACACGGTGAGCAAAAACCCTGGCCAGTCCACCCTCCTCTAACTGAATCGCTACGGTATGCACTACCACTCTTTGTCTATCATCCTCGCACTGGAAATGTCCATGTTCACACCCACGACCCTTCTACGCCACAGCAACCGGTACATGAGCTTGACCTTCTCTGGTCAATTGCGGACAATCCCTTCTAAGGTGATCCCTCGATCCAAAGTTCCAATAAGTGCCTATAGCACCCTAGCATTCCCCTGAATGCCTTCTACCGTATCTCCTACACTAAAGTACATCAGCATACGTATTCTATCCCTGAAAACCACGCCCAGCACCATTTCTTCCACGCCTTTGATCCGAACGGTACCTTCTATCTTAATGCCTCTTATAACGATCCTTGCCAACATCAGACTCCGCTCTCCTCTTCCCTACTGAAGAACTCTTAGAACGAGCAGACAAGCCCAAATTCTGTTCTATAGCCTTTGCTTGAGAAACTAGGACATCAAACTCTATGTAGTCAGTAGCCAACATGTACGTCTTCACTTCCTTGATCAACCCATAACGAAACCATTCACACCTCTATCGCTCATCTGAAACCAACTTAAGAGCATACTTACTCAACTGTACAAACTAGATCTCGTACTCAGAAATAGACATGTTTCCATGCTCTAAAGCCATGAAGTCCCTTTTCTTCTCATCCCTATATCGAGTTCCTAAATACTTCTTCCTGAAAGCCTCACAAAAGAATTCCCACGTAACATTGACAGGTTCCACTCCTGCAATCACAGTTGTCCACCAACTATAAGCATCACCCTGAAGCAACGACACAATACATCCCAGCTTGCGTACATCCGTACACTTCATCTGGCCAAGGATTCTCTCAGTACTAGCAAACCATTCCTCGGCTGCTTCAGGAACCAAGCCTCTAAACTCAACACCACACAGGATACGCAAACGCTCCAAAGGTAACCCGGTACTAATAGTTGCGGGTGCTGGTGCAAGTACATACACTCCAGCTATGGCCGCCTGGAATGTTCCCGTTATTGCTTGGATTAACGATGTCATATCACCAAAAATATGTGTTTGGGGTGCCTGAGGCACTTCTCCCTCTACTCCAACACCAGCAGGAGGATTCGGTGGAGGATGAGGCAACTCATCATCATGTGTATCCACCACACTACCCATGTGAGCTTTAGTCTCTCGTCTCGGTCCCATACGCGAAAATATGAGTCTAAACATGATAATGCAATAAAAAACAATTAGTCCAGCTCACAGCAAGAATCCAAGTCACTCTTTCTCAGAAACAAAATCATTTAACTCAAGTAGTAATAAGGCAAGGTGTCCTAAGTTTAAACACCCCAAACATACCACATATAGAATACAATTTCAAAATTCAATCACCATACATGTCAAACAACATATTCATACAACATCAACCAACCAAACAACCATAACCCACCTCCAACAATCAAAACATGGCTCTGATACCATCAAATATAACCTCAATAACTCGGTCTAAACGCAAGATCGAATCGAGCGAGCTACATTAGGGTTTACCAAAATAAACCCCAAAGATACTACGATTAAAACGGTCTATTTTTTCTTTTTATCTTATCTAAATGCATTATTAGGTCCTATAGTTATCATACAGGTTGTGGTTAAAGTTACAACTCAATCGGGCGTCTTTTTGGCATCTAACTGCTCGAAAATGCTTTATAGGGACTAAAGCATAATTTCTAATATTTTTAAGGGCTTTCACAAAATTGAAGTTACCAATCTTCAATTAGTCACGTTTCATGCCTTCATGTTAAATCTCAACTCAAAATGACCATTCAAACTCGTTTAATTACACAATTAAGAAACAGTGACCAAAATGCAAAGATTTCAAACATCAGATAACATCTCAGCTGAATTAACGGTCTGCGTACCGGTATGGGTGTCTACCGTTTCTATACGAAACTAAAGGACAAGGGAGTACCAACACGGTCCTCAAGCGTATCGGTATGGGCTTGCGTGTTTTGAAAATCCAAATTCTAGTAGACAAAGATCGTATCGATACGGTAACCAGTGTACCGAAACCAACACTATTACACAACTATGCATACCAATACGGTTACCAGGTGTATGAGTATGCCTAGGCTATTTTAGACAATCTAAGCCGAAATAGATCCCCGTGTACCAAAACCTGGGGGCGTATTGGTAAGGTGAGACCTATAATGACCTCTAGATCCAACATATGACATTTTGGCTTAATCTAACACCCACCATTCATCTTCTAATCATCACATTGCATCACAAACATCCAATTCTCAAACATAACAGCCTAAAATGAGAATATACTAAGCATGGCACAATCAAACAATCTCCTATAAGCATGATCTCTACCCAAGCATGCTAAATGTTCCTCAACCCCTCAAAACAAGTATAAAAGCATCATACAAATCCAAACCATTAATCCACGCTTATAAAAATAGGGAGTAACTCATAATACATCTCCCAAAACAACCCGGTCACATTGCCTTCTTATTACTACTTATCGTATATAAAATCGTACTTTGTAATGAAATGTTCCTTGGATCCTCCCTTGCTCATGTTCTACCTGAGAAAGTTATTTCTCTACATTGATGAGGAAAAGAGAGCATAAGCTATAAGCTTTCTTGAGGGAATCGCAAAAAAGCTCATCAATGCATTTAAAACCATTTGATTCAAATCACGTGTAATTATCTCATGGAAAAACATCTCATGCTTTTCATGCCATCTCAATCATACATATTTAAATCATTTTCAACACATGTATCATGGATTCAATCTCTACCTCAATTTAAGCTTCACTTCACAACACCTTTATAACAAGATTAAAGAGTAACTCATGCATAAATCTCATTATACAAACATAATCCATTTAACATGATACATAATCTCATATATTGGCTTTCAAGGGACTCAAAACCAGCAACATTTCATTTCATAAAACACATCGGATACACGGATTTCTCAAGTGGTTCCCACAATCACTTCACATACATACCTCAACCGGAACAACAGCACACTTGCCCACCTCAACGGTTCAAACCAGAGTAACAAAATATTTACCCACTTCTACAGTTTGGATGTATAAATCCACCAGCGAGAGAAAACATAACATTTACCCACCTCAATCGCTGCGGTTCTCATGGTAAAGATTACGGACACTTAACACCCCTCGACACACATGAGGTGACTTTTTATAGTGCACTCTAAACCCTATGGCTAGCCAACTATATCCGATAACATTTTAAACACTGCCACTTGCCAATATATTCAATGAACAACATTACCTCACTATTTTACATATGCATCAAATCAAACCAACACAAATACATTAAACCATGTATTTTAACATTCTCAAAAATACTTTCATAAACCATATGTCATTCTCAAAAGTCATCATCTATGATCATTTGCAACATCTTTCTCTTTCAAAACATGCATAATACAGTGAATAAACAAAACCATCAACATGTGCATGAGATTTCATTTTGCAAAATCGAAATCGAGAGAAAGCTCAACCGATACTTACTTTCGAGCTTAGATAAGTGTATCAAACTTTATCTAAACTCCCACAACTCATTTTCAAACCTTTTAACAGCAGTAAAACACTTTTTCACTCACCAACATACCAACGCTTGCTTGCCGATGCGCGAATCAAGCTTCCGAAGCTTCTGTGCCTTCTCCAAAAGCCAAAGGATTCAACTCCCCTACTTTACCCAATCAAAAGCAGAGGATTAAAACACATCTCTGTAACACCAACCTCCAGCAACCAACAAGCACAACCTCAACTCTCAAGAATCCACCCAACACCTTTCTAAAACTATCAAGAACGCCACCAAACCTTACCTAAACAAAGCCCAGCCAACATCTAACAATTCAAACATATTAACAACATCCAAAACATCTTAAACACGTCCTCATACCTCTAGCAACACTACAACAACAAGATCACCCCAAAAACCAACTATATTCAACCTAGAAAACTAACAATTCACATAGTTTTGGGATTACATTGATTAATCAATTCTTTCAACATTAAAACACATCCAAATAGATATCTAAATCAATTAGATTCATCACCAAAACAGATCCAGATCAATTTTCCAAGAAAACTCAATTTAAACATTAAATCCATATTAGAATCATAATTTCTTAACATAAATCAATAACAAAGGATCAAGAACTTGGGAATTTCATTAAAGAACCTTTAATTAGAGGAGAGAAACGAAAATTACCTCTAATTACTGATTTCTCCCTTAATTGGCCAAGCTTTGATGAAATCCAAAGAGATTTTGCAATAGAATTTAAAGCAATCAATTAGAAATAAAAAAGGGAATCAATATGAATTGATTCCTAGAATTTTTAGAGTAGAAATCCTAGTTTGGTTGCTGAGAAAGTTGAGAGAAAAAGATTGGTTGAAAAGTAGTTACGTAAGAAAGAAAAAAATTGGCAATTAAAATCCTTTTAATAAATTCCTCTTTATTTAATTATACAATCATTTAAAAGATACCTTAAAATAGCCTAAATTAAGAGAGACATCTGATGAAAAAGATTGGTCAAATAGCTCCTTAAAGATTCTAAGTTTTGACCATTTTACGATTTAGTCACCAAAAACAGTTTTGAAAATTTTCAATTTAATCAATAGACCAAATTGTCTTAAAATCATATTTAATTACCTCAAATTGAATTCACCAAATTACTTAAAATATTAATTAAGTAATTTCTAGTAATTTTCTATATTTTATTTTACCCAAAAATCAATTTTATAAAATAAATTCTTGTAACTATTTGAATTGCCTAAACCAGTTCTCCTAAACCACCTACTTAATCTTGTCCATATCTAGGCCCAATTTCAAGGTGTTACAGGTTAAGCAAGTGCCTCTGTCCATTTTTCAGTCAACCCCTCTGCACGTGGTGCTTGGTGTGGGTTCACAATCTGCATCGTGTATCAACTCCCAAGCTCCTACTGCTCCAAATGTTTCACCGACCAGTCCTGTTATTCTGAGTCGTAGTGATCCTGCCATACCTGTAAGGGTAAATAAAGTTCTAAGCCCTTGTGAGACCTTGGAGTCGTCTGATTAAAACAATGCTGGTGGTACTTCTACTGCATCGTGTTCTACACACAGTATGTTGGTGTCAAGTCAGGATATTGGAATGCATGATTCACCATCTCTATCACAATCTGATGGAGCAGAATCTATCGCTCATGTTAGTCAAGATGATTCTGCACTTAATGTTCCTGATACAATGTACCTTCTAGCAGTGCAGATGAGTGTGTGGTTACTGCCCCTATTGCTGGCAGCTATGTTTAGTGCAAATGGTGGCACGATAGACACTTGTCTTACTCAAGTATTGCCCTGTGAGAACCTTAATACCCATTTGATGATTACCAGAAGCAAAAGGGTATTTTTAAGCTAAAAATATATACGGCAGTAGTATCCTCATCTGATGAAGTTCATGCCAATTTGCATCAAGCCTTGGACTCACCGGCATTGAGAGCAGCTGTTCTTGCTGATTACAATGCACTGGTCAGTAATGGTACATGCAAGCTAGTTTTTTTGTTGGAGGGTCGACAAGCAGTGGGTTATAAGTGGTTATTTCGGGTGAAATACAATCCTGATGGTTCGGTTTCTCACTACAAGGCACGTCGTGTTGCCAAAGGGTTTTCTCAAATACCCGGACAATATTTCAAAGATACATTTATCTAGTGGTTCAATTTAGTTTGGAATTGACAGTTACAAATGGGTGGTGCTTGCGACAAGTCGACTTTAACAACGTATTTCTAAATAGGGAACTAAGTGAGGAGGTATTTATGCTTCAACCTCCAGGGTTTGAGCAAACTAGTGATGATGGGTTGAAGCTAGTTTGTCACCTTCAAAAGGCGTTATATAGTCTACGACAAGCACCGCAGAATTGGTACAACAAGCTACAAGACTTCTTACTTGAGATCGAATTTTGTGAATCAAAAGCTGATACCTCTCTATTTGTTCGTTCTAAACACGATGTCGTTACATACCTATTAGTGTATGTTGACGACATTATAGTCACTAGATAGTCAACTCAACAAGTTAAAGATGTTATTCAAAGTTTGGGTACAAAGTTTGCTCTAAAAGATCTTAGAGAGTTGTCTTACTTTCTTGGAATTGAAGCACGACAGACAGTTAACTCTCTAGTCCTTAATCAAACAAAGTTTGTTACTGAATTGCTTCTAAAGACTAAGATGGATCAGTCAAAACATGTTCCCACACCAATGCTGTCCTCGGTGAAATTGGTGTAAGATGGTGGTAGTCCGTTACTTGATGCTCAGGAGTATAGAAGTATAGTTGGCACCTTACTCTATGTGTATCACACGCTACCCGACATCGCGTTCAGTGTGCATAAGGCAGCGCAATTTATGCATTAGCCGTGTGAGATGCACTTAGTGGCAGTAAAGGAAATATTAAGGTACCTTGCTGGTACAATTAACTTTGGTTTAGCTTTTACTCTCTCGGAGAAAGACGTTACACATGTGGTTGCGTATGTTGATGCCGATTGGGTAATTAATATTGATGATCGAAAATCAACAACCGGTTATTGTGTATATATCTATAACTGTCTGGTTGCATGAAACTCTAAGAAGCAGAAGTCAATCTCATGGTTGACAACTGAAGCAAAGTATAGGAGCATAGTTGATGTTGTTTCTGAAGTACATGGGTTAAAGCTGTGCTGAATGACTTAGGTGTTCCAGTGTCGTCAGTTTCGGTGGTGTGGAGTGACAATACGAGTGTCATTCCGATGTTAGCTAATCCGGTGTTTCATTCACGTGCTAAGCATGTGAAGTTAGATGTACATTTTGTTAGGGAGAAAGTGTCACAAGATCAGGTGCAAGTGAACTATGTTCCTGCACAACACCAGGCCGCCGACGGGCTGACAACTTTTGTCTAAAACTTATTTTCAATTGTTTTGTGACAAGTTGTATGTGCAGTTTGCATATTGAAAATGGTTATAAAGACCGGAAGGAGTAGGAGAATGTTGAAGGTTATTTGCAGTTGTGAGTTGGTTATTTGTAACTAAAAGAAGTTGAGTTGTTAGAGTGGGTAGTTAGAGTTAGTTCGGCCAACCCACTTACTTTAACAGACTGATTCTTTTATACCTTTTATGTTAAACCTTTGGGTTATATAAATAAAGATTGGGCTTCAATCTAAGTATTGCAGCCTACATTCTCTCTTATTCTAGAGTATTATATAGCTAAGCGTTTCACCTCTCAAATTCTTAACAGTTGTACATCACTTTATCAATTATCGCATATCATTCAATGGCAGAAGCTTTTCATTTCTCTTTCTCATTTGTTTTACTTCTCTAATTTATCTTTTACAAAAGATAACATTATCATTTAAAATGGGGAATGCAATTATATAAACATTAGGGTGTTTAAAATCAGCTCAATGGGTACTCGATGCCCAATAAATTTATTATCGCTATTATATTATTATTATGTTTTATCATCTTTTCTACTTTTCTAACTTGCATTATGAGTTTATTGGGTCATTGAGTGCTCATTGGCCTGATTTTGAACACACTTAATAAACATATATATAAATTGCTCATTTAACAAATCGTTTTTTAGATTGGTTTGCAGCTTGATGAATTGGAAAGCTTTCTTGATTGCAATTTTTTTTAAAATTTTGTTGGTTTCTATTTGCTATCGTTAATGTTCTGGGGGTTTTCCGTTTTCAATCCAAAACCCAAATGAATTTTCTACCCACCTCGTTAATGTTCCCAATTCTCATTTCTTCTAGTTTTCGTCCTTCCATTTTCATGACCGTTAGCACATAAAATGAATTTGAGATTTTTTCCGACATGATTTACTATTTTTAAGAAGCTGTTGTTGAATTTTAGATTGAGATTTGAGATTGACATAATTTTTTAGAATTATGGCCGAATTAATATAAAATATAAAGTTGAGGGTTAAATTTATTATTATGATATTTTTTATTAAGTGTCATGTCAATCACATATAAAAATTTAAGGATAATGGATTAACTTGTTATTTATGAAGTCAAATGATAATTTTAAAATTTGTCATAGTTAAAGGACTCAACGAAAAAAATCATATAATCAATCACATGCCTACTTTACTAAAAATGATATAATTTTACTTGAGCATCTTTTTTAATTTTGAAACAATATTGAATATTATTAAAAGAAAAGAAGATACAACCTTAACAATACAACTAATGAGAGTTTTAGGGACTATGTTTACAAAAAAACATTCAAACATAAAAAAAAATTCAAAGACGCAATAATAATCGAAGCATTCTTTTTAATTTGACATGTATCCATAGTAGCCCAATAATTGTACCCGACCAAATGTTTGATTTAAAATAACAGTACAGAACGAAATTCAAAGCCGTCGCTTGTAATCACTTACCTTTCAAGATTTAGATGCTGTCCAGTGTTGTGCTCCTGCTTTTGCTCCAACAGTTTGTGGAGTAGGTCGTTGATTACTCCCAAAGGAGAGATAGATTAAGTTTAATGCAGATTATTGTAGCGATCTTCTTTTCGCTAAAAAACGAGGAGGTTTTGAGGTATTTAAAGTCTTTTGGTTATTTAAAAAATATCTTTTATTGGAGTTTTAGAAAAGAACCGTTTTATTTTAAAAATGGAATCGTCACCGGCCACTAAGGTAGGTCATATACCATAAAACCAGAGATTTTAAAAATGTCGGGTTCGGGGGTTAGTTACGGATAAGGAAGAATTAGCACCCACACCGCCCAAAATTGATACTTTAATAATTACCGCTTTAATATTAAACTTTCCGGATTAAAGTGACGATTAAATTAAAATTTGGTTATAAGCGCGAGTAGATTTTAAAGTCCCTATTATTCGAGAGTAAATTGAAAGACCACCACACTACGCTTGATACTGGCCACGTTTACGCTCGAATAAAAGGGCACCACATTGACAATAATATATCCGAAATGCAACTTAAAACATGACAAACATAAATAAATATAATGCGATAAAACATAAATAAATATTAATCTGAAACATACATAAATATTAATCTAACTTAAAAATATAATAATTAAGATGACGATGATAATGCATGATTCAAACTAATAAAATAAATACAAAGAATAAAAAACATAAATAAAGGCATACACGTGATTCACTTAAAAAGGAAGCAAAACCATGTATCACAATCATCACGGCATATACTGGAAATAATGGAAAACAAACATAAGTTGTACTATAAAGGACATACATGCATGGATATAGCAACCTATAAAACCTACTATCACATAGTTACATACTTTTAAAAAAAAAAAACTATATATACATACAGTACATGGGATGCATATAGCAACACATGTAAAAGCTATGCATACATACATATACAACGACATATGCTGGAAAATATATAAAAGAAATATGCATACGAATATAAACAAAACACTATATTACATAACATGAAAAACACATTTATGGTAAACCAAAATAAACAAGCATACGAAAAAAGTAAATATTAAAACGAATGATGCCTCTAATAAAAATTATACTAAAAACAAAAAAAGCCTAAACCCATTTTTATTTCAAAGAAACATTCCAAGCATAAACTGGCAGAGCAAAGCTCTCCGAAATGCCAAACCCTTCCTTTTGCTGCTCTCTCCCTCTCAGTTTCAACCAGACTAGGACTAGAAACGTCGAATCCCTCACAAACCCGAGAAAAAAGAGAGAAAAAAACCGCTACCTTCGAATTGTATACCAATAACAGAGATCAGATCCTTTTTGGTGGAAGGCTAAGGAAGTGGGATTTAATGGTGATGAAGGTTGAGTGGTGTTGGGAAAATATCCATGGGGGAATAGCTTGTGGAGTGTGAAAATAAATGATGAAGATAGAGTAAAAAAATGGTCGGCCCTTCCCCCTCTTTTTTGTTTTCAATTTGTAGTGTGGGCCTTAAATGGATTAGGGGAATGGAAATAAAAAAATGAAAAAATGGCGTGCAGTGTGGGGGAAACCTATAGGGCATGGGTATTGGGGTGATTGGCATGGGCGGCAGGGTGATTGGCATGGGCGACAGGGTGGCAGGGCATGGGGCGGCATGCCTCTTTTTTGCTATTTTAATTTGTTTTTTAAATTTGGTTTAACTAGGATAAGTGGTTCGAATATAACTTGGGGCCCGAACAAAAAATAGGTATTACAGCTACCCCTCTTTGCTCATTGCTGTGTAACAGGAATAGAGCAAAGACAAGAATAACCATTTTTGTCTGGTCTGGCTGAACTTCTCTCCTTTTGACACATGTCTTCTTTCTTCGGTAGATCTACTTTCTCTTTGACGCAGGTCTTCTTTCTTGACTTGATTGATCTACTTTGTCACTCTCGGGGAAGCAAAATTTTCAAAATAGGGGGTTGTCTGTTGGGGAAGCAAAATGAGTGCGACTCACTACATGAGCGATGATGAGCTAATATCTAAAGAACATTCGACCCAGGTGCGACACTGACGAAGAGACAAGGTCTAAAAAATTTGATCCTGCTGCAGCACCGACGAAGAGGCAAGATCGATGGATGTAAGTTCTGATGTCTGATCCAGCTACAACTCTGACGAAGAGGCAAGATCAGAAAATTGAAAACTTCTTCTTCTTTTTCATTTTTCCTTTTTCTTTTTCATTTTTCCTTTTTCTTTTTCTATTTTTTATTTTTTGTCGTTTTTTTTCTTTTTATTTTCTTTTTTCCATTTTTCTTCTTCTTCTTTTGAATTTTTTTTATACAACATTGATAAAACTTGAAAGTTAGTAAATTTTGACCAAGCTACAACACTAACGAAGAGACATGGTCTAAAGTTAGTAATGTTGATCCAGCTACGAAACCGACGAAGAGGCAAGATCAATGGATGAAAACTCCAATGCCTGATCCAGCTACAACTCTGACGAAGAGGCAGTATCAGAAAATTGAAAACTTCTTTTCTTTTTTTTTACTTTCTTTTTTTTGTTCTTCATTTTTTCTCATTTTTGCTTTTTTCATTTTTTTCTCTTTTTTCTTCATTTTTTTGCTTTTTAAGAAATAACTTTGATAAAATTTGAAAGTTAGTAAATTTTGACCAAGCTACAGCACCGACGAAGAGGCATGGTCCAAAGTTAGTAATGTTGATCCAGCTACGACGCTAACGAAGAGGCAGGATCAAAAGTTAGTGAATTTGGTCTAGCTACAACACTGACGAAGAGGAAATACCAAAAGTTAGTAAATTAGGTTCAGCTACAACACCGACGAAGAGGTAGAACCAAAAGTTAGATTTGACCAAGCTACAACACCGATGAATAGGCAAGGTCTGAAGATTTGATCCAGCTACAACTCTGACGAAGAGATAGGATCGGGGGGTTGGTTTCTCTGCGATCAAGCTACGACTCTGACGAAGAGGCATGATCAAAATTTGGCAAATTTGGTTCAGCTACAACACCGACGAAGAGGCAGAACCGAAAATCAATCACATTGGATCTATCCACACTATCAACGAAGGGATAAGATCAAATTTCAACACTTGGACTCCACTAGACCATCAACGGAGAAGTAGAATTGAATGACAGCAATATGAATCCTACTACACCATCAACGGAGGAGCAGGGTTGGATTTCAGCAATTTAGATCTTGCCATACCATCAACAGAAGAGCAAGACCGACGAATGATGACAACTTGACTTTTTTATTTTTTTTCTTCTTTCTTCTTTTTTTCTTTTTTCTTTTTTCGTTTTTTGTTTTGTTTTTTTTCTTTTTCTTGCTTAACTTTTTTTATATTTTTTTGAACTTTTCTAGCTACAACATTAATAAAGGGAACTTGAAGGTCAGTACATTTGGATCTAACCACACCATCAATGGAGGGGTAAGATCAGACGATAATTTGGATTCTACATCGCCATCAATGGAGAAGTAGAACATCAACTTGAACCCTACTACACCATCAACGGAGAAGCAGGATTTAATTGCAGCAACTCGGACCCCAGCCACACCATCAACGGAGGGATAGGATCGGATGATTTGGATTCTACGACGCCATCAACGGAGAAGCAGAACACTAACTTAAACCACACTACACCATCAACGGAGGAGCATGATTTGATTTCGACAACTTGGACCCCAGCCACACCATCAACGGAGGGACAAGATCAGATAATAATTTGAATTCTACTACACCATCAACGGGGAAACAAAACATCCACTTGAACCCAACTACACTATCAACGGAGAAGCAGGATTGAATAGCAACAACTTGGACCCCAGCCACACCATCAACAGAGGGACATGATCGAATAATTTGGATTCTGCGACACCATCAACGGAGAAGCAGAACACCAACTTGAACCACACTACACCATCAACGGAGGAGCATGATTTGATTTCGGCAACTTGGACCCTAGCCACACCATCAACGGAGGGACGGGATCGGATAATTTGGCAACTTGGAACTAGCCTTACCATCAACGGAAGGGCTAGATCAAATAACAGCAACTTGGATCTTACTACGCCATCAACGGAGGAGCAAGATCGGCGAATGATAGAGACTTGGACTCATTTACACCATTAACGGTGAGATAAGATCAGATGATAAAAGTTGATCAATTTTATTTTTGTTTTTGATTTTTTCTCTCTTTTTTGAATTTTTATTTCTTTTTTTCAATTTTTTTAATTTCTTTCGATTTTTTAGTAAAAGAGCAAATTCCAATGAAAAGTTTGGTTTAGCTGTAACATTGTCGAAGAGGCAAGGCCTAGGTAAGATTTGATATGCTACACCACTGGCGGAGAGACTAGACCAGCAAAATATGAGATCCACTACACCACTGACGGAGAGATAGGATCTGGATGGAAAATCTGATCTACAACACCACCGACGGAGGTAAGATCTAGATTAAGTTGGCGTATCACCACTGACGGAGGCATGATTTGGATTGTTGTGCCATTGTCAACGAGATAATTTTTTGGGAAAATTTACTTGGCTTCTTTATCAACATATGGTAGGATTTGGAAGGAATTTCTGTTGGTATGAGTGATAGTCGGGAAATTGTTAGTGTCCGTCACGCCATCATTTGAAGAATCAAATCCTACAAAGGAGAAAAACATTTATTAGTAAATTGTTCACAAAATTTGTCACTAGTACCTTTTATTTAGATGTTTCAACATCTTCTTTGTTTTTGGCCTCCTCTAAGACTAAGGTTAGCCGTCGTGATTGCCTTTGTGTTGTGGATGTTCAATCTCTTCCGGGGACCTATTTATATGTACAAACAAAAATGCATGAATGCATCTAATTTTGTGCCTAAATGCATGTGTCTACCCTGAATACATGGTGACTTTGGTGTATGCACTTAATCTAAATGTATGCCGTATGCAAAAATGGTTTATTGCAAGATGAATGCAATGAATGCATGAATGTGACATTAGTTCTGGCCCTCAATGGGATGCTCTAACTCTTCACTGGTCTTGTCAGGATCTTGATTTTTTTCATACAGCGGTGCCCCGACTTTGTCCTGGGTTCAATCACCTTTCTTTGAATTAGCTTTCATCTGGGAGCATGCCCCAAAATTTTGTTTGTTCTGTGTCATCGTCTGAAACTGCTATTGTAGTGAATTTGAAACTTTGAGTGTAGATTTTGTTTGCTCCCTGAATTGGGTTCACAAATTTGCTGTGTTGATTTGTGGCAACTCATCTCTTTTGGATCAATGCAGAACTGTAAAGATATGTAACTATCAAATGCTTGTTTCTAAACCTTGATGAAGAATGCCCCCAATATTGAAGCCTTGTCGGAAGCATGTTGATTGCAGAAGAAGCTTTCAGATATGCCCCAAGATTGGGCTCTTGTATAGGTTCTTGTAAAGTGCTAGATTGACCAACTTTGTTATTGTAATCACTTATTTTTATCCAGTGCATAAATATTGTGTTAATCTACTTTAGTTTAATAATTAATTACCGTTGCATGTATACATATCATATTATATATGTGTGATTAGTGTGTGTACAAAATATGTGTGACATATGTGAGTGCATGCATATTATACGTATGTCATATGTGTGTTTATATTTTATGTGTGCATTGTGTGTATGTGTGGGTATTTTTGTTAAGTATGTGTATGGTTATATGCATGTATATGTTTATATTATATTAATTAAGGACGTATTATATTAATTAATGTTTGCATATGTGTCCGTATGTTACACGTATGTGTGTGCATGTATACGTATGTGTGTATCATCGTATTATTATTATTATTATTATTATTATTATTATTATTATTATTCTTATTACTACTAATAATATCAATATTATTGTTAGACTAATCTGAAATAAAACCCAAATATATTAAAACCCAAAAAAACTAATTAACAGTCCAAGTCCAATATTATTACAGATCCAAAAATTAAATACACAAGGCCCATTTTCGGCCTGACCCAATATCCTAAAAAAACCATAAACTATCTGATTAAACTAAACCATAATTGTTTTATTTTATGTGCAACTGATCAAGAACCATTGGATCAAATTTTGATCCAACGGTCACGATTGAAGGGAGAGGGTCATCCAGCTGGCCACGTGTATTACACGTCCAGGCCGTTCAGCTACCACACAAGCGTGTGATCCACGCGCAGACCCTTTGACATCTCACGCGCCGTACATCACACGCAGAAAACTCTTCGGGTTCTCAGGTGCCACATGGCTTCATCTCGCCCAGTCTCACCCTCCCCATATTTAATCTCGACAGTCCAGTTGCCAAACGACTTTAGCCGTTGGATCAGATCTGATCCAAAAGCCGAAGTTGAATTTGTCCAAAGTGACTCTCTCCACACCGGCACCACTCTGTCGTACCACTAGCTCAAACCGCCGCGTTTAGAACGTGCAAGAGACAGAAAAGTAGATTATCAGTACCAAATCAAATGTATTTTCATGTCTTATTTTCTACCAAAACTCAGATCAGAGCAGAATATATGTAAACGAACCAAAATATATAAGACTCAGTTCTTTAGTTACCAGTTTCGAGATAATAAAAAAAAAGAGAACTTTGCCAAAAAAACTCTCATCAGTGGTAATCTCTTGGTCCTTTTCCCTTTCTCATAACATGTATGCATGAAATGCAAAATAAAAACAACAACAACAGGTTTACCTGGGTTAGAAAAGCCATGGTCGGTCGACGATAAGCCCTAAAAGGGTGAGCCAGTTAAAGTTTTTTCGTTTCAAAACCTAAGGGGTCTGGGTTTTTCTTTTCGTTTTTGTTTTCAAATCGAAGGGTATAACTTTCTTCGAATTTTGTTTGGGGTTGGTCTGCCGGATGGGGAGGTCAAGGATGGCTCAAGCCAGCCATCATGGTCGTGGCTCGCCTGAGACCGGCCGTGCACAACAACTTCCCGATAAGGTTTTATTTTGGGTGCCTGGGTTTCTGGAAATCAAAGAGAGGATGGGAGATTTCTCTCTTAAGGACTAAAAAATGAAAAACAGGGGGAAATGAGGCCGGTTAGGGTGTTTTATAAACAAAAAATTCTTTTAAATGGTATAATTACACATTAAGGATTCCCGTGTTTTCAAATTTTTCGGAACGAGCTTCCCCCTTGGTCTAATTACAACATCAGTCCCCCATATGCTTTAAAATCTTTCAATTCAGCCCCTAAATTAAAATGAAATCAGTTTTAAATTGTAAAATTACACGCTTAATCATCCTACATTTTTAAAATTTTCATTTCGGGTGTGCCCCATGGTCTTTTTACAACCTTAGTCCTTTTGGGTTTCATTCGGTTTGTAATCGGGTCCTAAAACGTGTTTTCTTTTGTTTCTATTTTCTGATTTCGTTTCCATTTTATTTCAGTCCTGTATTTATATTTCTTTTTAAACTATCATGTTTGAAGGTAATTCATTATGTTTTTGGCATGTTGGTGGTGACGTTTATGGGTTAATTATTTATGTATGCTAGTTTGTATGTTAAGTGTATTAATGTACTTAATGTGTATGTTTTTATGATTGTGTTCACTTTGCTCCTCCGTCTATATATATGTTTTACATATTGTTTTTACTTTTTAATAATATGTGTACTATTTTGAGTTATAGCATGTCTTAATATTTTAATTTGTTTGTTCGTACTTTGTTTTGGTCATTTGGTCTTGTTATGTACATATTTGTTTTAGGCGTTTTGTTGTATTCTAGTTGGCATCGTGTTTACATGTTCGGTTACGTGAGTTTTTGGGTAATTTGTTTAGCATGTGGCATGTTTTTTTTAGCTTTGTTTAAATATGTATTATGTTCTTTTTGTCTTTGTTATGTTCTGTATTTTATGCATGTTTTCTTTTGTATGTATTATCATGCTAAATATGTTTGGCTTTGTTTGATCACTAAATAAATGTTAACTTTTCTTTATGTTTGCTTTGTTTTTAGGTTACATGTTAGTGTGCTTTTTTTGACACATATAATGCCATGTTTTTTTATTTATGTATGTAAATTATGTCACATGTTAAGTATTAAGTATATGTTCTCGTTTTACTTTGATTTGTTCGTTTAATACCATGTTACATGTTTGCCATGCATATGTTGCATTTTGTTTTCCTATTTTAAGATGTATATATATATATGTGTGTGTGTGTGTGTGTGTGTGTGTTTTAAATTTTTATTATTATTTTGCATCTTAGGTTCATGCTAGAAATGGGTAATAAATTTGTTATATATTAATACCATGATATGTTTATAGTATGTGCGCATGTTTTTTTCGCATGATAAACTTTACGTATAATATTGTGGTAGTGTTGTTTTGTCATTTTAGTATCATATTACATATATATGTCATGTACATTTTGCATTTTTATATGCATTTTAACATGTATATATTTGATTTATTAATTTCTTTTTGAAGTATGTTTTATTTTCCTTTAATTTTGAAGTGTGTTTTTTCTCACTTGTTTATTATTTTCTCTTATTATTATAATATGTTATGTTAATTATGCTCATGAATTTTACTATTTTTTTTCAATTTTGCAATATTCATGTTTTTTATTTTAGTATCATGTCAAAGTAAGTGTTTTTACATTTATCTAATTCGCTCTAAGTTCGCATAACGGAATATTAATTGTCAATGTGGTGCATTTTTATTCGAGCGTAAACGTGGCCAGTATCAAGCGCAGTGATGGTGGTCTATCAGTTTATTCTCAAATAACGGGGCCCTTAAAATCTACTCGCACCTATAACTGAATTTTAATTTGATCGTCACTTTAATCCGGAAAGTCTAATATTAATAAAGGGGTAATTATTAAAGTACCAATTTTGGGCGGTGTGGGGTGCTAATCCTTCCCCATCCGTAACCGACTCCCGAACCCAACATTTTTAAACTCTTTGGTTTTATGGTGTCCGGCCTACCTAAGTGACTGGTGGCGACTCCAATTTCAAAATAAAATATGATTTTTCCAAAACTCAACATGAAACATTTTTTTAAATACCCGGAAGACCTCCAAGTACCTTAAAAGTCCGTTTTTTTTAAGAGAAAAGATCGTTACAGATGGCGACTCAGCTGGGGACCATTTTTTGTTTTCCAAAAAAAACAAAAGGAGAGTCAAGCTTTTCAAATAATTATAGCTTTATTAATATCGGAAGTTTTGGATTAAAGTGACTATTAAAGTAACATTCAGTTATAATTGCGCGTTTATTTTAACGCATTTAAAATTTGGCACATAAACCTGTCTTTTTAAGTGGGGGAAACGCTAATGCTTTCGTGAGGATATCGTTCCTCCGTATGGGCCTAGCAAGTACCTTTGGGGCTCGAGTACCTTATGCTTTTATGAGGATATTGTTCCTTCGTAGGGGCATAAGCGAATGGGTCCCCTGAATTGAACCCGGTTGAAAGGAGCCTATAATGGGTGATGATCGGGGGCCTTGCTACTCTTAGTAGGGGACATCAAGGACAATTTAGGTACCTCCTAGAACCAACACTGCATGTAGAGAATATAGAAAACCCACCCCTCTAGAGCCATGCGGATAACTTAGGTGTTTAGACGGGATATAAATAGGGTGGTTTTGTTTATTTATCGATTTTAATTTGCCTTTTATATATTTATTGATTTTAACCGATACTGACATGTTTTCTTTTTTCTTTTTGTTTTGTTTTTGCATATATCATCGCATTCACATCACATAGGGTATTGATTCCTGAGTGGTTTCTCCCACAATAGAGATTGTTCATGATGAACCAAAGGTCATTGATCTGACGATAGGGGGTTTGGTTCTAAAATTCTATCCCAAGGATAGATCGGGGACAATAGAAGAAGGATCGTTCAGAGACTCTAGGTCAGATTTGGCGAGCAGTGTCAGTCCTGGTAATTGGCAAGGTGGAATACAAGAGTTAAAGAAGCAACTGGCCAAGATGATGAACCAGATAAATGCTATGATGAAAGGTAAGCAACCTGTCGAACTCAGAGAAAAATCGATCAAGTATCAGAATGTAGAACAAAATGGTCAGAATGTTAAGATAGACAACACCGTTAAATACGACAAGTTGAATCCTTTTGTGATCAATCTCAAGAAACAGACAGGTGGTACGTCTGGGGCAGAGACCCAGAAAACAGAAGCAAAACTAGGAGAAGGCCTAGAATCAAATGACGTAAAGGGGTATTGTCCACTACCTATGAGATACACCAAGCTATTTCCGTTGCTCATTGAAAGAAATCTTATCATACCGGTAAAGTCTGTACCAAAGAGACCTCCTTATCTAAAGGATTACAACAGTCGTATCTGGTGCAGCTACCACATAGGGGATTCGGGTCATCACACTGAGAACTGTGGAGCCCTGAAGAACAGAGTTCAAAATCTTATCAGGATAAGAGTTTTGGGTTTCAAAGATGGACAACCCTGATTCTACAATCAGCCAACCTTTGCCCGAGGGGCAAAGTCGAAGAAGGGTCACTACCCAGTCCAAGGTTCGGGTAACACAGAAGTGGGTCACTCGAGTGAGACCAATTCAGGAGCCGAGAGTAAAAGCATCTTGAAAGATAAACTTGCATTCGAGTATGGCCAGCTCAAGTAGGAGAGGTATGATCCTAGTAAAATATCAAAGAGTATACAAGATGTGTATCAGAAGTTGCACTTTGAATTCAAGAATGCCGGTCTGGGTGACACCTCTGAAGAATGGGTTAATGGCATGATTCAGTTGAAGAACGATTTGGAGTGCTGGAAGCATAAATGTAAGAATAGTAAAAATAAAGCCAGATCATTGTCACAAAAGCTGAAAGAAGCTGAGAGACAATGTAACATCCTCTAAGGTGAGTTGGAAAACAGCATGGCTATGGATGAGATCCTGAAATCAAGTCTGCAGTAGGAAGGGAAGGAATCCCAAGCCCTTCAAATGGAAAACGTAGCACTCAAAGAATGGATAGAAAAGCTCAAAACTTCTCTACGTACCAGCGAGATTCGTGCTAAAACATACAAGCAGGCCGAGTATAAAAGTTTCAAAGAAGTAACTGACAAACTACAAAAAGCTGAGCAAAAAATGCAGGAGAAAGACAAAGACATGAAGATTGTTATGACTCAAGCGCGACAAGTGGCCCAACAGGTAGCAGACTTAGTGATGCAACAATGCCTATAAGCCAGAATATGAATCCAGCATTAGACAGTGAAGGAAAGCTGACGGGACTATTGAATGAGGTCAAGAAATTAGGTGCTAGA
This sequence comes from Hibiscus mutabilis, assembly GCA_019671005.1. Taxonomy (NCBI): domain Eukaryota; kingdom Viridiplantae; phylum Streptophyta; class Magnoliopsida; order Malvales; family Malvaceae; genus Hibiscus; species Hibiscus mutabilis. The sequence continues at coordinate 32,540,843 of CM033733.1, read as the reverse complement.
GCTCACCGCTATCTATAAACTACTAATACCTGATGTAATGAAAGCTTTTGGTCTGAATGAAAGATGTTCTATAGGGACAAATCACTTGCGGAATCAATGCCTTATTGCATTGCATCATGGCATTTGCATCATTATACATGCATTCATCAATTTTTGCAATAATATTAATAGTGTAAATATTGTGGCAGTTAAACTAAAAGTTAAGCCGCAACCATTCAGCATCCATATTTTACTCGGTTCTAAAGCAAGTTGATGGAAGACATAATAGTTAGTTTAGAAATAGGGCAGAAGGATTTGGAAGCCCGTTTGAATGAAGCCAAACAGAGCCTCAGTGAGCAGATCACTCAATCGCAAGCTGCGATAGTGTCCGACATAACTACATTGCTGGCAAAGAGCCATGTGAAAGAAAAGGTTGAAGACGAAGTCACCTAGGAGCCAAAATGTACTGCATCTCAAAGCAAGGTTCAACCAAAGACGCCAAGTCCTGCTGGGAGAATATACATTGACCCTTCAAGAGTATCTGTTAGTCATCAAGTAGGGGCATCTGAAAGCCAACCCATGGATACAGAGGCATTCTACGAGGAAGAGGTACCGGATCTGGACTTGGCCGAGAAAATTAGAAATGAAGTGGAAAAGAAATGAGAAGAAATGTTTCGTCTTATGGAGGAAAATTTAAAGCTATGTAGTCTGTAGAAGAACCAGGGAGTGACGCCAGTGATCTGAGCCTAGTATCTGACCTTTGTTTTACCACCGAAGTTCAAGACCCCTAATTTCGATAAATATGATGAAACTTCGTGTCCTTCTACGCATATTACCATGTATTGTCGGAAGATGGCTGCTTTTGCAAAAGATGAAAAGCTTTTAATCCATTGCTTACAGGATAGTCTGACTGGGGCAGCCATCCGGTGGTACAATCAATTGAGTAAGGTAGATATCAAGTCCTGGAAGGATCTTTCAAAAGCCTTCATAGAGCAGTACAAGTATATAACAGATATGGCCCCAAATCGATTCGTGCTGCAAGGTTTAAAGTAGAAGCCTGGTGAGAGTTTTCGTCAGTATGCTCAACGAATGGCGAGATATGGCATCTCAGGTTCAACCCCTGATTCAGGAAAATAAAATTACTCCCATGATTGTGGATACTTTGAAGGGAGTGTTGTATAATCGTCTGGTAAGCCACCATGCCGACAACTTTGCAGACTTAATCATGGTTGGAGAGCGCATTGAAGATGTAGTTAAGAAGGGGAAGATAAAAGATCCCTACAACACAGTTCCTCAAAAAGAAGAAGATTCGCATGTTCATATGGTGAGTGCTCGTTCAATTAGTCAGCCCTAGGGCCGTCCTCGTAATCAGTCTTCACGATATGTAAAACCTGCAAAGGTATCCCATCCCATTCCTATGACCTAAACTGAGTTGCTTCCGATGCTTATCGAAAATAATTTGCTAGCCTCTGTCCAATCCAAGACAAAATATTCTCCATATCCGGCAGGGTATGATGTCAATGCAGTATGTGATTACCATTTGGGGAGTACGAGCCACACAACTAAAATTTGTAGAGCTCTGGACAGTAAGGTCCAAAGTTTGATCGAAGCCGGTCATCTAAAGTTTTAAGGACAATGCCATATATGAATTTTGGGGAGGTGCTAACTTCCCAATTAGGTGTTTAACTAGATTTCATGCTTTCAAAGATAATACGAAGTCAGCTTTACTATTTTAAGCCTGAAAAGTAGTGAAGACTTTTTGTAGGGGCATATGTCTTGTAAAATGAAAGTTCTTTTGCATATCATTTTTGTGCATGTTTAGCAAGCGATTTTCATTCGTCGATTCGTTAAAACATTTCACTCATCAGTAGGGGTTAGTTTTTGTTTTTCCATATGCATACTCATGTTTTTGCACAGAAAATACATGTATCCGACTATTGTGTCCCTGTATATCAATTGCATGAGGGACATCGTTTTGACCTAGGTGATTGGTTTTGAGCAACTTGCATCAACTAGAAATCAAAGGCTACGGCGAAGACGAATTTGTAATTACCTTTTGAGTTATTTTGGTCAATCTTTAGTGGCCTCACTCAAGCATAATTTAATGTTTTTCGTAAAAAAAGGGGCATCCCTCACGTTTAAAATGAATGAGAGAAGAGATCCTAAAAAAACACTCCAATGTTCGAAGCCTGGTAATAGACACATTCAAAGCCTGGTAATAGGCTTGCTCGGATAAGAGTGTGGCAACTTTGGGGCACTCCTCTAAAGCGATAAGATGGCAATGCACCATCTAACAAAGAAAAAAGAAGGAAAGAAAATAAGAAGAAAAAGAGAGATAAGAAAAATTGCTTCATGAGTGATGGTAATATTTTCGTCTCATGACAATGCTGAGTAACTCGGGGTATTGTTGTTTGCTCCATCATTATTCTCAAGCCAAATGAATGTGATGAGTTGAATTCCCCAAACAAAAAGGAAACGAGCCAAAAAATGATAATTATCTGGTAGGGTCCTAATCCAGCCAAACAAAAAAAGAAAGAAAAGAAAAAAGAACCAACCAGAATAACTCGTAATGTATTTTACATTTTCAGATAACAATTCAGCTTTTGAGGTCCCCTATATACAAGATACGCTTAAGGGCAATCGCCGGTAAGTTGTCTCAATGTCGTTTTTTCACTTGATATTCAGGGTATACGATTTGACGTATCATTACGGCTGTCAAGATTTTCTAATCAAGCATTAGCCATAAAAAACGAAGAAGGTGTTTGTTTTTCTTCAAAATTTTTCCGTTCATTTCAAAATCCAATTTCCTTTCAGAAGATACATGGGTAATTTGTCTCTTTATATTTCTTTTTAAAAAATGGGGGTTCTAAAGCCTAGAGACATAGATTTGGTTCCTCTTATAATGCTTCTTTTAAGTTCAAAGACATAGTTTAAACTCAGAGTTGGGTTTAAAGAAGTTGGGCATTCTAACTCACCCCGATGTTGAGACAAATAGAGACTCTGCATGATGGGTCAAAGACAAGAAAGAATCCAAGTCCAAAATCAGTGGGGCACCATTGTCCGTGAAACAACAGAGATAGTTATAAGAGTTCAAGTCAGAATAGACCCGAGATGTCAGATGGTTCGAAAGATTTTGATTAATAAAGAAGACAAAAGACTTTCTTGAGTAAAGAGATGATGTGGACATAGGTCACTTGACCTGAAAGGTTGAACAAGAATAAACAACAAAGTTTTGAGGGCGAAAGTTGTTGGAGCATCAGAATGATTAATGGTTGTAGTCACATGACGAAACCTACCTAACCAGCAAATGGTGACTTGAGTATTAAGATGTCTGAGAAGATTGTGATAGGGATTCATGCATCATTGTATCTTTATGAGTCTACATGAATAGGTTGCACCTTCTCATACACAACAATCGCGAGAATAGCATTTTACATGAACATGTGCATCTTTGCATCATAAGGTATGCTCATTTATCATCTTTAATTGAAAAACATTCATACATGAAGACAGACATATAGTTTCCAAGAAGATGACTTCAACAAAGACTTCGTGCACCTCTACATCGATCCAGAAGACATGTGCTTGAATGTCGCCTTCCCTGAAAAAGAAAAATGAAAAAATGACACGAAAAAACACAAAACAAAAAAACAAAAAACAAAAAAAGAGGTAGAAGAATGAAGAATAAGAAAAATAGAGAAAAGAAGGGAGATCGGTTGACCAGAGAAAATGTCAACATTTTCGAGCCGCCACTCTGACGAATTTCTAGACGGATAAAACTAAGGTATCACTTAAGGTTTTTCTTAAAAACCAATTTTTTTACATACTTTTATAAGGATGCTTTTCTTAAAATCAACTTCTTTAGTTGGATCTTTTCTTAAGGATGTTGTTCTTAAAATCAACTTCTTTAGTTGGATCATTTCATAAGGATGTTTACCCCATAAAAAGAAGAAAAGCCAAGAAAGCAAAAAAAGGGGAAAAAAAAGAAAAGAAAAAAGAGAAAAAAAGGAAAAAGAAAAAAAAGATAGAAGAAAAAGAAAAAGAAAAAAAGAAAAAAGGAAAAAAGGAAAATAAGGAAAGAAGAAGAAAAATTGATCAAAACAATGTCACTAGATTTTCGAGCCGTCACCTTTGATGGATTTCTCGTGATGTCTAGACGGTTTTCTTAAAATCAAATTTCTTAATTCAATCCTTTATTAAGGATATTTTTCTAAAAATTAATTCCTTAATTTATCACTCCATAAGGATGTTTTTCTTAGAATTAAATTTCTTAATTCAATCCATTCTTAAGGATATTTTTCTAAAAATAATTCCTTAATTTATCCTTCCATAAGGATGTTTTTCTTAAAATTAAATTTCTTAATTCAATCATTTCTTAAGGATATTATTCTAAAAACTAATTCTTTAATCTATCCTTCCATAAGGATATTTTTCTTAAAATCAACTTCTTAGTTTAATCCTTTCGTAAGGATCGTCTTTCTTAAGATCAAGATTGCTAAATTTAGGTGCATACCGCTCAAGGACCCGAAGGAAGAACGGAGAGTTCCAGAAGAACACGTGACTCTGAAGCTACGAACAGGAAAGTCGGATAAAAATGAGTGTTTATGATCTTTGCTTTTTTCATGTTTCACAAGAACAAGCAAAGAGGGGCAACTGTAATCACTCATTTTTATCCGGTGCATAAATATTGTGTTAATCTACTTTAGTTTAATAATTATTTATTGTTATATGTATACATATCATATTATGTATGTGTGATTAGTGTGTGTACAAAATATGTGTCTGACATATGTGACTGCATGCATATTATACGTATGTCATATGTGTGTTTATATTTTATGTGTGCATTGTGTGTATGTGTGGGTATTTATGTTAAGTATGTGTATGGTTATATGCATGTATATGTGTATATTATATTAATTAAGGACATATTATATTAATTAATGTTTGCATGTGTGTTCGTATGTTACACGTATACGTGTGCATGTGTGCGTATGTGTGTATCATTGTATTATTATTATCATTATTATTATTATTACTAATATTAATATTATTGTTGGACTAATCTAAAATAAAACCCAAATATATTAAAACCCCAAAAAAATAATTAATAGTCCAAGTCCAATATTATTACAGATCCAAAAATTAAATACACAAGGCCTATTTTCTGCCTGGCCCAATATCCTAAAAAACCCTAAACCATCTGATTAAACTAAACCCTAATTGTTCTATTTTTTGTGTGCAGCTGATCAAAAACCATTGGATCAAATTTTGATCTAACGATCACGATTGAAGGGAGAGGGCTATCTAGCTGGCTGCGTGCATTACACGTCTAGGCCGTTCGGCTGCCACGCGCGGACCCTTCCACCTCTCACGCGCGCGTACATCACACGCAAAAGACTCATCGGGCTCCCAGGTGCCACGTAGCTTCATCTCACGCAGTCTCACCCTCCCCAGATTCAATCTCGACCGTCTAGTCGCCAAAAGACTTCAGCCGTTAGATCATATCTGATCCAATGGCCAAAGTTGAATTTGTCCAGAGTGACTCTCTCTACGCCGGCACCACTCCGCCATACCACTGGCTCCAACCACCGCGTTTAGAATGTGCAAGAGACAAAAAAGTGGATTATTAGTACCCAAATCAAACCAAATGTATTTTTATGTCTTATTTTCTACCAAAACTCAGATCAGAGCAAAATATATGTAAACGAACCAAAATATGTAAGACTCAGTTTTTTAGTTACCAGTTTCGAGATAATAAAAAAGAGAGAACTTTGCCCCCCAAAAAACTCTCATCAGTGGTAATCTCTTGGCCATTTTCCTTTTCTCATCACATGCATGTATGAAATGCAAAAGAAAAAATAAAAAAAAACAACAGGTTTACCTGGGTTCAAAAAGCCATTGCCAACCGGCGATAAGCCCTAAAAGGGTGAGCCAGTTAAAGTTTTTTCATTTTGAAACCTAAGGGGTCTGGGTTTTTCTTTTCGTTTTTTTTTAAATCGAAGGGTGTGGCTTTTTTCAGCTTCTATTTGGGGTTGGTCTTCCGGGATGAGGAGGTCAGGGATGGCTCGATTCGGCCATCATGGCCGTGGCTCGCCTAAGACCAGCCATACATGGCAACTTCCCGGCAAGGTTTTATTTTGGGTGTCTGGGTTTTTAGAAATCAAAGAGAGGATGAGAGCTTTCTCTTTTAAGGGCTAAAAAAATGAAAAAGAAGGGAAAATGAGGCCGGTTAGGGTGTTTTATAAACAAAAAATTCTTTTAAATGGTATAATTACACATTAAGGACACTTATGTTTTCAAAATTTTCAGAACGAGCTTTCCCTTGGTCTAAATACAACATCAGTCCCCCATATGTTTTAAAATCTTTCAATTCAACCCCTAAATTAAAATGAAATCAGTTTTAAACGGTAAAATTGCACGCTTAATCATCCCGCGTTTTTAAAATTTTCATTTCGGGAGTGCCCCATGGTCTTTTTACAATCTTAGTCCTTTTGGGTTTCATTTGGTTTGTAATTAGGTCCTAAAACCTGTTTTCTTTTTTTTTTGTTTCTATCTTCTGATTTCGTTTCTGTTGCGCGTAATAAGTGCTACGCAAATGTGAAAGTATACACGTCGCAAGTTATAGTATAAAAGATATCGTCTCCACAGGGATTGATGCCACTTCAAGAATCTAGTCTCTTGCACTGTAAAAAGTAAAAACACAAATAAAGGATTATAGGAGTTTAACTAATAACTAATCTAGAAAGCAATAAAATAAATGAATAGATGAGATCAATTGAGAGAGAGATAGGCTAGGTTATCGTGAGTTGAGGTGTGATAGCCGATTGGATCGTCTTGGTAAAAGAGTGAACGGGCAACTCAGTTGCCGTGGCAACTTGCACAACGGGGTTGCCTTGGCAACTAATCGATGGTTGCCTGGGCAACTAGTTGGGCAACTACTTGGGCGTCTGGGCAGCAACCTTCAAGGTTCGGAAGAGCGTTCTTCAATGGTTTCTTCTTATCCCTAAGTCGAAACTCTAGCTACTTGTGCATGCCTTGATAATACATCCCTGCGTGAATCAAGGGTGAACAACAACCAATCTTGCGCTCCTCTTAGCCGTTGAAATCCTTAACTTATTCCCAAGCCGGATTAATCTTCACCATCAATAGATTGAATAAAGATCATATTCATTCGTTTCTTGAATCTAACTCTCCCAATATTAGATAAATAGATGAAGTTACGAGATCCTCTCCCAATTCACTCGCAAACAAGAATAAGAACCAAGAATGAATAAACCTTGAATAGAAAAGTGCAAACTCTTATTACCTAAACAAAATCCAATAGTTTCTCACAACCACAAAACACAATAACCATAGCCAAATAGATTTAGTTCATGGCTAGGTTCCAAAGAAACACAAGATAAACAATCCCTAGCATGAACCCAATCGAACAAGAAAGAAAAGGATGAAGAAGGAGGCTTGTCAAAATCCTCCTTGCCCTAGATGCTTGTCAAAATTCTCTCCTCTTGCCCTCCTTGGGCTTGTCGAAATTCCCCTCTCTTTGCTCTCTCTATTGATTGTCGAAATCTCCATCTTATTTATAGGGCTAGGCCAAAGTCCTTCTTTGAGGAGGAAGTTAAGTTGGAATTAAATTATCTTTAAAGAATATAATTCTTTATTATAATTGTATTCCTACTAGAACTTCTCCTATCTTCTTGGAATTTAATTCTTCTTTAATCTCTGCATGGAAATCAAATTCCTTTGGGTTTGGGCTTTGCTCCACGTCATCTTGGGCTTGTCTAGTCATCAATTTCGACTACCATATCACATTTGCTCTTGTCGACAATTGCCATGGCAACTGGCTCGGCGTCTCCTTCATGCATTGCCCTGGCAACTAGCTCGGCGTCTCCTTCATGCATTACCCTGGCAACTAGCTCGGCATCTCCTTTGGCAAATGATCCTGCACATACACACAAAACACACCAAAGCAGCATCTTTTCCCACAAAAACTACCAATTTATTGAATCAAGCTCAACGATGGAAGGAAACATGGATTAATGCATGAATGGCTAATTATGCAACTAATATGGGCCTCAGTCTAACAATAATATGAGTAAAAAGGGTAAGAAAAATAGTACTTTTGAACACTTATCACACCCCCAAACTCGAACTATTGCTTGTCCTCAAGCAATGCAAACTCATAATTACTTGCCAAGACTTCAATTTTCACAAACTTAGCTTTGAACGTGATTTCAATTCTCTGAACCGGGGCACAAAGTATGATTGGCTTTTTATTTTTCAGAAAACTTAGTAGTTACTTGGAATCAAACTGTAATGCTTGTGAGTGTGTGCGGAGTTGTGTGCAAGTTGATTTTTCAGATTCTATGCAAACAATAGGTTTTCAAATTACTTCCTTGGGTTCTTTTTAACATGTTTTAACTAGAGCCAGTTTTGGGCACCTCTAGTGTTTAGTTTTTAGTTTTCTTAAGTTAATTTATTCGACTAGAGCCAGTTTCGGGCACCTTTAGCTATCAAATTTTTTAACACATACTAGAGCCAGTTTCAGGCACCTCTAGTGATAAATTTTTAGCACATGCTAGAGCCAATTTCGGGCACCTCTAGCATTCATCCAATTTTTATTCTAATCCCCCAATTTGTTAATTATCAACCTAAGTTCACTAGAATTCCTTAAATCAATCAAACCACAACAGTGTTTCATCAAAATTAGCCTCATAGTAAAATTCTAAGTTTTTCCATGGTTATCCTAAAATAAAAATTCTATCAATTAAGTGCATTGGCAAAGTCATCATCAAATCTAAGCAATTCTTGTTCCAATTAAAGGCATGGCAAGCAATTTATGTATCATAAATGTATTACTTAAGATGAATGTAACTAAACATGGTAACTACTAATAACAATCCCCCCAAACTCGAGTGAGGCATTGTCCTCAATGCATGCATTAAAGAAAAATAAAAATAACGAAAAATAAAATGCATACGAGGACTAACTCAGAGTTCGTCATCGTAGATGATTAGTTTCCTTTTTTCGGTGTCTTGATTCTCTTGCTTGAACGCGATGGTTGTTTTCTTGTTGCCGGGATGTCCTTAGCTTTGGTTGCCGTGGCATCTTTGGGGCTGGTTGCCGTGGCGTCGGCTTGTGCGCAGCACGATGTAGGGTTCGCTTGGCGTCATTTGTTGTCGGGGCAAGGATTTCGGCAGTAAATTTCCTTAGCATAGTGGTTGTGAGTCTTGTTGTAAAAAAGAAAACCTGAAAACTAAAGATAATGAAGAAAAATAAAATATCTCCTAAAAATAAAAATGAAAATAAAAAGAAAAAGAAAATATTGAAAGGAGAGCATGCTCATGCATCTCCTAAAGTGACCACTTCTTTGTTACCTTCCACATGGGCACCATTGTAGTGCTTCAATCTTTTTCCATTAACTTTGAATTCATGGTTGTCGAGATGGACTTGATTATCACGGCACCATGGGAGAATGGTTTGACAACTTCGAATGGTCCCGACCATCTTGATTTGACTTTCCGGAAAAAGTTTTAGCCGAGAATTGAATAAGAGAACTAGTTGCCCCTGGCGTGAATTGTCGTGGCAATAGTTTCTTGTCATGCCATCGCTTTGTTTTTCTCCTTGTAGATTCGTGCATTGTTATATGCGAGTGCACGGAATTCTTCTATCGATTGAGGTCCAACAAATGCTTTTGTCGGGACTTTCCCAATCCATATTCACGGTCTTGATTGCCCAATATGCCTTGTATTCGATTTCCACGGTAGATGGCATGTCTTGCCATAGACAAGTCGGAAGGGGACATACCTAAGGGTGTTTTGAATGCAGTGCGATATGCCCAAAGTCGTCATCTAGTCTTAATGACCAATCCTTCCTTGAGGGATTTACAACCTTCTCGAGTATACCCTTCAATTCCCGGTTGGAAATTTACGCTTGCCCGTTGGTTTTGTGGGTGATATGTCGTGGCGATCTTGTGTGATATGCCGAAGCGTTGCAACATCTTGGCAATTAGTCTGTTGTCAAAATGCTTGCCTTCGTCACTGATAATTGCTCTTGGCATCCCAAACCGTGTAAATATATTTTTCTGCAAGAATCGTTGTACGGTCTTGGAATCGTTGTTGGGAACTGCAGCTGCCTCTACCCATTTAGACACATAGTCGACGACAAGTAAGATGTAGAGGTTGCCGAATGAAGATGGGAAAGGTCCCATAAAATCGATCCCCCACACATCGAACAATTCCACCTCGATGATGTTCTGGAGTGGCATCTCATGTCGTCTAGAGATATTGCCCGTCCTCTGGCAACGATCACATTGCTTGTAAAAGTCTTGGGCATCTTTGTACAATGTTGGCCAATACAAACCGGATTGCAAAACTTTGGCCGCGGTATGAGTTCCTCCAAAATGTCCTCCATAGGGTGAAGAATGGTATTCTTTGGAGTACATTATGTTGCTCTTCTTCTTGGGACACATCGGCGTATAACCCTGATCTACACATTGTTTGAACAAAAGAGGCTCATCCCAAAAGTAATGCTTAGCATCATGGCGGAACCGCTTCTTCCCTTGGTGAGTAATGCCATAAGGTAAAATACCACAAACAAGGAAATTAACTAAATCCGCATACGGTATTGCCGAGGCATGTCTTTGCCGTGGCGATCGCTCCCAAAATTGCCGGCGCGTTGGCGTCAAAGGCTCTGCTGCGGCGTCGAGAGTTGCCGAGGCATCAAGGGTTGCCGAGGCATGCTGGCGTCCATGGTTGCCGAGGCAACTAAAATTTGTTTATCCGGGAATGCATCTCATATCTCTAGATCCGTGTCCTCCTTCCCTGCTTTGCGTTCTAAATGTGATAAGTGATCGCCACTTGATTTTTTGTTCCTTTCTGTCCTTAATTTCAATATCAAATTCTTGTAAAAGTAATATCCAACGAATCAAATGAGGTTTAGCATCCTTTTTAGCAAATAGGTATTTGATTGCCGAATGGTCTGTATGAACAATTACCTTTGTACCAATCAAATAGGATCGAACTTGTCAAATGCGAAAACTACTGACTAGTAACTCTTTCTCCGTTGTTGTGTAATTCACTTGAGCACTATTACGAGTTTTACTAGCGTAGTATATCACATGGAAGGTCTTACCTGTGCGTTGGCCTAGGACTGCTCCTACCGCGAAATCACTTGCATCACACATGAGCTCAAAAGGTAGCGTCTAATCTGGTGGAACGACAATGGGTGCCGAGGCAAACTTTTCTTTAGGGTTTCGAATGCTTGGGTGCAAGAGTCATCAAAATCGAAGACTTTATCCTGTTCAAGCAAATTGCACAAGGGTTTAGTGATTTTAGAAAAATTATGAATGAACCTCCTGTAAAAACCTGCATGTCCAAGAAAGCTTTGAATTCCTTTAACCGAACTTGGTGGAGGTAATCTCTCGATCACGTCCACCTTGGCTTTGTCTACTTCAATTCCCTTGGATGAAATCTTGTGGCCGAGCACTATTGCTTCATCTACCATAAAATGGCATTTCTCCCAATTGAGTACTAAATCAGTTTCTTCACATCTTGCCAACACCCTCTCTAAATTGCCAAGACAACTGTCGAAGTCACTACCAAAAACAGAAAAATCATCCATGAAGATCTCAAGGAAGTCTTCGACCATGTCTAAAAAGAGTACCATCATGCATCTTTGGAAGGTTGTCGGGGCGTTACACAATCCGAACAGCATCCTTCGGAAGGCATAAGTACCGTATGGGCATGTGAAGGTCTTTTCTTGATCTTACGGTGCTTGGCAATTTGATTGTAACCTGAATAACCATCAAGAAAGCAATAAAAGGGTTTACACGCGCAAGACGGTCAAGCATTTGATCAATAAAGGGTAATGGGAAGTGATATTTCTGGTGGCTTTGTTTAGCTTTTGATAATCCATACAAACCTCCAACCGGTCACATCTGGTTGGAATGAGTTCATTGTTTTCATTACTTACCACCGTTATACCTCCCTTTTTGGCACGCATTGTACCGGACTTACCCATGTACTATCGAGGTAGGGTATATAATGCCGGCGTCAAGCCACTTGATGATTTCTTTCATTACAACCCTTTTATGGCATGATTCAGTCTCCTCTCGGGCCTCAATTGAAGGTTTATGATCATCTTCCAACAAAATCTTGTGCATGCACCTTTGCCGGGCTAATTCCCTTCAAGTCGGCAATTGTCCACCCTATTGCTTTTTTGTGTAGCTTCCGGCATCTTGATCAGCTTCTTTTTCCCGCTCAGGCTGTAACTTAGAAGAAATAATTACAGGTAATGTATTATCGGTTATTAAGTATGCATATTTTAGTTGCTCTGGCAATTGTTTCAACTCAAGAATCGGTGGTTGTTCAATAGAGGGTTTTTCGAGCTTACCTTCCTTACCTGAGTAATCCAGTGGTTCAAAGTATGTACCTGGTCGATTGACTAGCCAATTTTCCTCTTCTGGTTGTTCTTCATCGACTGGTTCTTCATACTCCTCAGGTTCCTCTTGTTCGGTAATGTAGTTGCTGAGGTAACTAAATTCCTCGTCGAAGTTAAACTCTGTCGTGGCATGAAGAAGTTGGCATTCTTCTGGATCATCGGCATGCCTTAGTGTTTGGAACACATTTAGTTTAACTTGCTGGTCATCACCCTCATTGTGAGTTCTCCCTTTTCAACATCGATCAAGGTTCTCCCTGTTGCTAGGAATGGTCTCCCGAGAATGATGGGTGCATGCTCATCTGCTTCACAATCCAAAATAATAAAGTCATTGTGGGAAAAATAAATTTATCGACTTTTACCAAGATGTCCTCGATTTTTCCCTCCGGATGCACATAGGATCTGTCGGCTAGCTGTAGCATAACTGTTGTAGGTCTTGCCTTCCCGATTCCTAGTTTCTGGAAAACCGATTTAGGCATCAAGTTTATGCTAGCCCCAAGGTCGCATAGTGCTTTCCCGATATAGTGATTTCCAATGGAACAGGTATTGTGAAACTTTTTGGGTCCTTCAACTTGGGTGGCATACGATTGTGCAACATTGCCATGCATCCTCTCATTGCGCAATCTGTTTCAAACTCTCCTAGCCTTGTTCTCTTGGACACAATGTCTTTAAGAAACTTGGCATAGTTTGGCATTTGTTCAATTGCTTCCACCAATGGCAAGTTGATGTGGACTTGCTTTAGGATATCAAGAAACTTCTTGAATTGTTAATCTTGCTTTTGTCGCTTCAACCTTTGTGGGAATGGTGGTGGAAGTAATATCTTCGATCCTTTCATTGGTTTGAAACCTGATTGACGGCATTGCCGACAACTGGAGTTGCCGAGGCATTATCAATCTGGGTTGTCGAGACATGCTTATCGCAAGTTTCGAGGCATGCTTATTGCGGTTGCTGCGCGCAATTCCTGGTTCAGCATTTGAGGCTTTGCCGCTAAGTTAAATCTTGATCTTTTTGTGGAGTTTTGCTTGACGAGCGGGTTTGAACCTCTCTAAGTTGTTGGCCACTTCTAGTGGTGATTGCCTTACATTGTTCATGGCGTTCCTCTTGCGACTTGAAGATCGCTAGGTAAACCTCCTTGCGGTTTAGTATTTAGATTTTGAGCAAACCGCCCGACTTGATTTTCCAATGATTTGATTGCCGCCTCTTGGTTTTGCAATCTCATCCCCGTCGTGTTAATAAAAGCATCGTTCTTTTTATGAAATTACTATTCTCAGCCATATAAGATTCAGTTTTCATCATAAAAGCATTTAGAGAATTTTCCAAAGAACTAGATGTCGCTCGGTTGTTCTTCGCGGCAATCGTTGCCGCGGCATATTTCGCTAGAATCCCGATGCTTGTGCATTCTGATTGTTCCGTTTAGAGCATTGTTGGGATTACTCCATGAAAAATTTGGGTGCTTCTTCCCAACTGGATTGTATGTATTGGACATCACGTTGTTGCTCGATTGTAATTCCCCACATAGAAGCCGGATTCCGGATTCTCGCATACATTCGAAAGAATTATGGTTATCACCACATAACTCACAAAAAGAATCCATTACCTTGACCTCATGTGTGTTGTTTGGTTTTGCATGTTCTGGACCATCTTGGTTAAAGTGGCCAATTGTGCGAAATTGAATCGATGATCCTAGTTCATGTATTGTGCCTTGGCGTCTAACTCCTCCTCTTCTAGTAGATGGGAATTGATAATCATTCTTGGCCACCTGTTTTAAAATTTGCATTGCTTCTTCCGCGACTTATCTAGGAGTATGCCGTTTGCCGAGGCATCTAGCATCATCCTTGTTGGTGTATTCACGGCGTTGTAAAATATTGTTACTTGAGTCCACACCGAATCCGTGTAAGGGGCATTTGTGTAGAAGTTCTCTATATCGCTCCTAAGCCTCGTACATGGATTCATCATCTGCCTGCCGAAAAGAAGTAATATCGTTACGAAGCTTATCAGTCAAATTTGTAGGATTAAATCGAGCAAGGAAATCACGACAAAGATTGGTCCAAGATGCTATTGATCCGGCAGGAATGCTATTCAACCATGTTTTCGCCCTATCCCTCAGTAAATAGGGGAATAATCTTAATCGTAAGACATCGGGGGTGACTCCATGTATTTTGAACGAGTTGCAAATCTCGAGGAAAGATTTCATATGTTGTCGTGCATCTTCAGTTGCTGAGCTGCCAAATTGACCAATTGTGTTGATCATATTAAACATTACCGGTTTCAACTCAAAGTGGTCGGCTTCAATTTCAGGTGCGACAACTCCTGGATTAAGTCCATTAAGATCTTCTTCAAGATAGTCTCGAATAGTTCTATTTCGTGCAAGAATCACTCCTCCTCCTGCTAGAACATCTTGATTCATATTGCCGTCTTGATTAGCCATTGCTACTCTTATCCTTCGTCTAAGCCTTTGTAAGGTTCGTTCGATTTCGGATCAAAGGGATATTTCGTGTAGTCGGTCGGTCGCATACCGGTCATATACCAATGCAAAACCAAAGTTTGTTAGCCCTTTGAATCTTAAACAAGAAAAGTAAAAAGAAAGTGCAAGAAAATAAAAACAAAGTCATTGTTGCCAATCTTTAACGGCGCCTCAAAAAACTTGTTGCGTAATAAAGTGCTACGCAAATGTGCAAATATACACGTCGCAAGTTATAGTATAAAAGATATCGTCTCCACAGGATTGGTGCCACTTCAAGAATCTAGTCTCTCACCTTTGTAAAAAGTAAAAACACAAATAAAGGATTATAGGAGTTTAACTAATAACTAATCTAGAAAGCAATAAAATAAATGAGCAGATGAGATCAATTGAGAGAGAGATAGGCAAGGTTATCGTGAGTTGAGGTGTGATAGCCGATTGGATCGTTTTGGTAAAAGAGTGCAGGCAACCTTTCGGTTGTCGTGACAACTTGTACAACGGGTTGCCTTGGCAACTAATCGATGGTTGCTAGTTGGGCAACTACTTGGGCGTCGGGTAGCAACCTTCAAGGTTCGGAGAGCGTTCTTCAATGGTTTCTTCTTATCCCTAAGTCGAAACTCTAGCTACTTGTGCATGCCTTGATAATACATCCTGCGTGAATCAAGGGTGAACAACAACCAATCTTGCGCTCCTCTTAGCCGTTGAAATCCTTAACTTATTCCTGCCGGATTAATCTTCACCATCAATAGATTGAATAAAGATCATATTCATTCGTTTCTTGAATCTAACTCTCCCGATATTAGATAAATAGATGAAGTTACGAGATCCTCTCCTAATTCACTCGCAAACAAGAATAAGAACCAAGAATGAATAAACCTTGAATAGAAAAGTCCAAACTCTTATTACCTAAACAAAATCCAATAGTTTCTCACAACCACAAAACACAATAACCATAGCCAAATAGATTTAGTTCATGGCTAGGTTCCAAAGAAACACAAGATAAACAATCCCTAGCATGAACCCAATCGAACAAGAAAGAAAATGATGAAGAAGGAGGCTTGTCAAAATCCTCCTTGCCCTAGATGCTTGTCAAAATTCTCTCCTCTTGCCCTCCTTGGGCTTGTCGAAATTTCCCTCTCTTTGCTCTCTCTATTGATTGTCGAAATCTCCATCTTATTTATAGGGCTAGGCCAAAGTCCTTCTTTGAGGAGGAAGTTAAGTTGGAATTAAATTATCTTTAAAGAATATAATTCTTTATTATAATTGTATTCCTACTATAACTTCTCCTATCTTCTTGGAATTTAATTCTTCTTTAATCTCTGCATGGAAATCAAATTCCTTTGGGTTTGGGCTTTGCTCCACGTCATCTTGGGCTTGTCTAGTCATCAATTTCGACTACTATATCACATTTGCTCTTGTCGACAATTGCCATGGCAACTGGCTCAGCGTCTCCTTCATGCATTGCCACGGCAACTAGCTCAGCGTCTCCTTCATGCATTGCCACGGCAACTAGCTCGGCATCTCCTTTGGCAAATGATCCTGCACATACACACAAAACACACCAAAGCAGCATCTTTTCCCACAAAAACTACCAATTTATTGAATCAAGCTCAACGATGGAAGGAAACATGGATTAATGCATGAATGGCTAATTATGCAACTAATATGGGCCTCAGTCTAACAATAATATGAGTAAAAAGGGTAAGAAAAATAGTACTTTTGAACACTTATCACACCCCCAAACTCGAACTATTGCTTGTCCTCAAGCAATGCAAACTCATAATTACTTGCCAAGACTTCAATTTTCACAAACTTAGCTTTGAACGTGATTTCAATTCTCTGAACCGGGGCACAAAGTATGATTGGCTTTTTATTTTTCAGAAAACTTAGTAGTTACTTGGAATCAAACTGTAATGCTTGTGAGTGTGTGCGGAGTTGTGTGCAAGTTGATTTTTCAGATTCTATGCAAACAATAGGTTTTCAAATTACTTCCTTGGGTTCTTTTTAACATGTTTTAACTAGAGCCAGTTTTGGGCACCTCTAGTGTTTAGTTTTTAGTTTTCTTAAGTTAATTTATTCGACTAGAGCCAGTTTCGGGCACCTTTAGCTATCAAATTTTTTTAACACATACTAGAGCCAGTTTCGGGCACCTCTAGTGATAAATTTTTAGCACATGCTAGAGCCAATTTCGGGCACCTCTAGCATTCATCCAATTTTTATTCTAATCCCCCAATTTGTTAATTATCAACCTAAGTTCACTAGAATTCCTTAAATCAATCAAACCACAACAGTGTTTCATCAAAATTAGCCTCATAGTAAAATTCTAAGTTTTTCCATGGTTATCCTAAAATAAAAATTCTATCAATTAAGTGCATTGGCAAAGTCATCATCAAATCTAAGCAATTCTTGTTCCAATTAAAGGCATGGCAAGCAATTTATGTATCATAAATGTATTACTTAAGATGAATGTAACTAAACATGGTAACTACTAATAACAATCCCCCCAAACTCGAGTGAGGCATTGTCCTCAATGCATGCATTAAAGAAAAATAAAAATAACGAAAAATAAAATGCATACGAGGACTAACTCCGAGAGTTCGTCATCGTAGATGATTAGTTTCCTTTTTTTCGGTGTCTTGATTCTCTTGCTTGAACGCGATGGTTGTTTTCTTGTTGCCGGGATGTCCTTAGCTTTGGTTGCCGTGGCATCTTCAGGGCTGGTTGCCGTGGCGTCAGCTTGTGCAGGCACGATGTAGGTTGCTGCGGCGTCATTTGTTGTCGGGGCAAGGATTTCGGCAGTAAATTTCCTTAGCATAGTGGTTGTGAGTCTTGTTGTAAAAAAGAAAACCTGAAAACTAAAGATAATGAAGAAAAATAAAATATCTCCTAAAAATAAAAATGAAAATAAAAAGAAAAAGAAAATATTGAAAGGAGAGCATGCTCATGCATCTCCTAAAGTGACCACTTCTTTGTTACCTTCCACATGGGCACCATTGTAGTGCTTCAATCTTTTTCCATTAACTTTGAATTCATGGTTGTCAGAGATGGACTTGATTATCACGGCACCATGGGAGAATGGTTTGACAACTTCGAATGGTCCCGACCATCTTGATTTCAGCTTTCCCGGAAAAAGTTTTAGCCGAGAATTGAATAAGAGAACTAGTTGCCCTGGCGTGAATTGTCGTGGCAATAGTTTCTTGTCATGCCATCGCTTTGTTTTCTCCTTGTAGATTCGTGCATTGTTATATGCGAGTGCACGGAATTCTTCTATCTGATTGAGGTCCAACAAATGCTTTTGTCCGGGACTTTCCCAATCCATATTCACGGTCTTGATTGCCCAATATGCCTTGTATTCGATTTCCACCGGTAGATGGCATGTCTTGCCATAGACAAGTCGGAAGGGGGACATACCTAAGGGTGTTTTGAATGCAGTGCGATATGCCCAAAGTGCGTCATCTAGTCTTAATGACCAATCCTTCCTTGAGGGATTTACAACCTTCTCGAGTATACCCTTCAATTCCCGGTTGGAAATTTCTGCTTGCCCGTTGGTTTGTGGGTGATATGTCGTGGCGATCTTGTGTGATATGCCGAAGCGTTGCAACATCTTGGCAATTAGTCTGTTGTCAAAATGCTTGCCTTCGTCACTGATAATTGCTCTTGGCATCCCAAACCGTGTAAATATATTTTTCTGCAAGAATCGTTGTACGGTCTTGGAATCGTTGTTGGGAACTGCAGCTGCCTCTACCCATTTAGACACATAGTCGACGACAAGTAAGATGTAGAGGTTGCCGAATGAAGATGGGAAAGGTCCCATAAAATCGATCCCCCACACATCGAACAATTCCACCTCGATGATGTTCTGGAGTGGCATCTCATGTCGTCTAGAGATATTGCCCGTCCTCTGGCAACGATCACATTGCTTGTAAAAGTCTTGGGCATCTTTGTACAATGTTGGCCAATACAAACCGGATTGCAAAACTTTGGCCGCGGTATGAGTTCCTCCAAAATGTCCTCCATAGGGTGAAGAATGGTATTGCTGGAGTACATTATGTTGCTCTTCTTCAGGGACACATCGGCGTATAACCTGATCTACACATTGTTTGAACAAAAGAGGCTCATCCCAAAAGTAATGCTTAGCATCATGGCGGAACCGCTTCTTCCCTTGGTGAGTAATGCCATAAGGTAAAATACCACAAACAAGGAAATTAACTAAATCCGCATACCAGGGTATTGCCGAGGCATGTGCTGCCGTGGCGACTGCTCCCAAAATTGCCGAGGCGTGCGCGTCAAAGGCTGCTGCGGCGTCGAGAGTTGCCGAGGCATCAAGGGTTGCCGAGGCATGCGCGTCCATGGTTGCCGAGGCAACTAAAATTTGTTTATCCGGGAATGCATCTCATATCTCTAGATCCGTGTCCTCCTTCCTGCTGCGTTCTAAATGTGATAAGTGATCGGCCACTTGATTTTCTGTTCCTTTCCTGTCCTTAATTTCAATATCAAATTCTTGTAAAAGTAATATCCAACGAATCAAATGAGGTTTAGCATCCTTTTTAGCAAATAGGTATTTGATTGCCGAATGGTCTGTATGAACAATTACCTTTGTACCAATCAAATAGGATCGGAACTTGTCAAATGCGAAAACTACAGCTAGTAACTCTTTCTCCGTTGTTGTGTAATTCACTTGAGCACTATTACGAGTTTTACTAGCGTAGTATATCACATGGAAGGTCTTACCTGTGCGTTGGCCTAGGACTGCTCCTACCGCGAAATCACTTGCATCACACATGAGCTCAAAAGGTAGCGTCTAATCTGGTGGAACGACAATGGGTGCCGAGGCAAACTTTTCTTTAGGGTTTCGAATGCTTGGGTGCAAGAGTCATCAAAATCGAAGACTTTATCCTGTTCAAGCAAATTGCACAAGGGTTTAGTGATTTTAGAAAAATTATGAATGAACCTCCTGTAAAAACCTGCATGTCCAAGAAAGCTTTGAATTCCTTTAACCGAACTTGGTGGAGGTAATCTCTCGATCACGTCCACCTTGGCTTTGTCTACTTCAATTCCCTTGGATGAAATCTTGTGGCCGAGCACTATTGCTTCATCTACCATAAAATGGCATTTCTCCCAATTGAGTACTAAATCAGTTTCTTCACATCTTGCCAACACCCTCTCTAAATTGCCAAGACAACTGTCGAAGTCACTACCAAAAACAGAAAAATCATCCATGAAGATCTCAAGGAAGTCTTCGACCATGTCTAAAAAGAGTACCATCATGCATCTTTGGAAGGTTGTCGGGGCGTTACACAATCCGAACAGCATCCTTCGGAAGGCATAAGTACCGTATGGGCATGTGAAGGTTGTCTTTTCTTGATCTTCTGGTGCTTGGCAATTTGATTGTAACCTGAATAACCATCAAGAAAGCAATAAAAGGGTTTACCTGCAAGACGGTCAAGCATTTGATCAATAAAGGGTAATGGGAAGTGATATTTCCTGGTGGCTTTGTTTAGCTTTTGATAATCCATACAAACCCTCCAACCGGTCACAGTCCTGGTTGGAATGAGTTCATTGTTTTCATTACTTACCACCGTTATACCTCCCTTTTTCGGTACGCATTGTACCGGACTTACCCATGTACTATCAGAGGTAGGGTATATAATGCCGGCGTCAAGCCACTTGATGATTTCTTTCATTACAACCCCTTTTATGGCATGATTCAGTCTCCTCTGGGCCTCAATTGAAGGTTTATGATCATCTTCCAACAAAATCTTGTGCATGCACACTGCCGGGCTAATTCCCTTCAAGTCGGCAATTGTCCACCCTATTGCTTTTTTGTGTAGCTTCAGCATCTTGATCAGCTTCTTTTCCTGCTCAGGCTGTAACTTAGAAGAAATAATTACAGGTAATGTATTATCGGTTATTAAGTATGCATATTTTAGTTGCTCTGGCAATTGTTTCAACTCAAGAATCGGTGGTTGTTCAATAGAGGGTTTTTCGAGCTTACCTTCCTTACCTGAGTAATCCAGTGGTTCAAAGTATGTACCTGGTCGATTGACTAGCCAATTTTCCTCTTCTGGTTGTTCTTCATCGACTGGTTCTTCATACTCCTCAGGTTCCTCTTGTTCGGTAATGTAGTTGCTGAGGTAACTAAATTCCTCGTCGAAGTTAAACTCTGTCGTGGCATGAAGAAGTTGGCATTCTTCTGGATCATCGGCATGCCTTAGTGTTTGGAACACATTTAGTTTAACTTGCTGGTCATCACCCTCATTGTGAGTTCTCCCTTTTCAACATCGATCAAGGTTCTCCCTGTTGCTAGGAATGGTCTCCCGAGAATGATGGGTGCATGCTCATCTGCTTCACAATCCAAAATAATAAAGTCAGCGGGAAAAATAAATTTATCGACTTTTACCAGTATGTCCTCGATTTTTCCCTCTGGATGCACATAGGATCTGTCGGCTAGCTGTAGCATAACTGTTGTAGGTCTTGCCTTCCCGATTCCTAGTTTCTGGAAAACCGATTTAGGCATCAAGTTTATGCTAGCCCCAAGGTCGCATAGTGCTTTCCCGATATAGTGATTTCCAATGGAACAGGGTATTGTGAAACTTTCGGGGTCCTTCAACTTGGGTGGCATACGATTGTGCAACATTGCCATGCATCCCTCTGTTGCGGCAACTGTTTCAAACTCTCCTAGCCTTGTTCTCTTGGACACAATGTCTTTAAGAAACTTGGCATAGTTTGGCATTTGTTCAATTGCTTCCACCAATGGCAAGTTGATGTGGACTTGCTTTAGGATATCAAGAAACTTCTTGAATTGTTAATCTTGCTTTTGTCGCTTCAACCTTTGTGGGAATGGTGGTGGAAGTAATATCTTCGATCCTTTCATTGGTTTGAAACCTGATTGACGGCATTGCCGGGACAACTGGAGTTGCCGAGGCATTATCAACTGGGGTTGTCGAGACATGCTTATCGCAAGTTTCCGAGGCATGCTTATTGCCGGTTGCCGCGGCAATTCCTGGTTCAGCATTTGAGGCTTTGCCGCTAAGTTCGTCTTGATCTTTTTGTGGAGTTTTGCTTGACGAGCGGGTTTGAACCTCTCTAAGTTGTTGGCCACTTCTAGTGGTGATTGCCTTACATTGTTCATGGCCAGTTCCTCTTGCGACTTCAGTATCGCTAGGTAAACCTCCTTGCGGTTTAGTATTTAGATTTTGAGCAAACTGCCCGACTTGATTTTCCAATGATTTGATTGCCGCCTCTTGGTTTTGCAATCTCATCCCGGTCGTGTTAATAAAAGCATCAGTTCTTTTTATGAAATTACTATTCTCAGCCATATAAGATTCAGTTTTCATCATAAAAGCATTTAGAGAATTTTCCAAAGAACTAGATGTCGTCGGTTGTTCTTTGCGGCAAGCTATTCGCGTGGCATATTCTCGCTAGAATCCCGATGCTTGTGCATTCTGATTGTTCTGGTTTAGAGCATTGTTGGGATTACTCCATGAAAAATTTGGGTGC
The DNA here is from genome assembly GCA_019671005.1 of Hibiscus mutabilis. NCBI lineage: Eukaryota > Viridiplantae > Streptophyta > Magnoliopsida > Malvales > Malvaceae > Hibiscus > Hibiscus mutabilis. Next base: position 32,518,465 of record CM033733.1, on the reverse strand, counting down.
TTCTTCCCATTTGGATTGTATGTATTGGACATCACGTTGTTGCTCGATTGTAATTCCCCACATAGAATTTGGATTCGGATTCTCGCATACATTGAGAAGAATTATGGTTATCACCACATAACTCACAAAAAGAATCCATTACCTTGACCTCATGTGTGTTGTTTGGTTTTTGCATGTTCTGGACCATCTTGGTTAAAGTGGCCAATTGTGCCGAAATTGAATCTGATGATCCTAGTTCATGTATTGTGCCTTGGCGTCTAACTCCTCCTCTTCTAGTAGATGGGAATTGATAATCATTCTTGGCCAGCCTGTTTAAAATTTGCATTGCTTCTTCCGGCGACTTATCTAGGAGTATGCCGTTTGCCGAGGCATCTAGCATCATCCTTGTTGGTGTATTCACGGCGTTGTAAAATATTGTTACTTGAGTCCACACCGGGAATCCGTGTAAGGGGCATTTGTGTAGAAGTTCTCTATATCGCTCCTAAGCCTCGTACATGGATTCATCATCTGCCTGCCGAAAAGAAGTAATATCGTTACGAAGCTTATCAGTCAAATTTGTAGGATTAAATCGAGCAAGGAAATCACGACAAAGATTGGTCCAAGATGCTATTGATCCGGCAGGAATGCTATTCAACCATGTTTTCGCCCTATCCCTCAGTAAATAGGGGAATAATCTTAATCGTAAGACATCGGGGGTGACTCCATGTATTTTGAACGAGTTGCAAATCTCGAGGAAAGATTTCATATGTTGTCGTGCATCTTCAGTTGCTGAGCTGCCAAATTGACCAATTGTGTTGATCATATTAAACATTACCGGTTTCAACTCAAAGTGGTCGGCTTCAATTTCAGGTGCGACAACTCCTGGATTAAGTCCATTAAGATCTTCTTCAAGATAGTCTCGAATAGTTCTATTTCGTGCAAAGAATCACTCCTCCTCTGCTAGAACATCTTGATTCATATTGCCGTCTTGATTAGCCATTGCTACTCTTATCCTTCGTCTAAGCCTTTGTAAGGTTCGTTCGATTTACGGATCAAAGGGATATTACGGTGTAGTCGGGTCTCATACTGGTCATATACCAATGCAAAACCAAAGTTTGTTAGCCCTTTGAATCTTAAACAAGAAAAGTAAAAAGAAAGTGCAAGAAAATAAAAACAAAGTCATTTGTTGCCAATCCCGACAACGGCGCAAAAACTTGTTGCGCGTAATAAGTGCTACGCAAATGTGCAAATATACACGTCGCAAGTTATAGTATAAAAGATATCGTCTCCACAGGGATTGGTGCCACTTCAAGAATCTAGTCTCTTGCACTGTAAAAAGTAAAAACACAAATAAAGGATTATAGGAGTTTAACTAATAACTAATCTAGAAAGCAATAAAATAAATGAACAGATGAGATCAATTGAGAGAGAGATAGGCCAGGTTATCGTGAGTTGAGGTGTGATAGCCGATTGGATCGTTTTGGTAAAAGAGTGCAAGGGCAACTCAGTTGTCGTGACAACTTGTACAACGGGGTTGCCTTGGCAACTAATCGATGGTTGCCTGGGCAACTACTTGGGCGTCTGGGTAGCAACCTTCAAGGTTCAACAGAGCGTTCTTCAATGGTTTCTTCTTATCCCTAAGTCGAAACTCTAGCTACTTGTGCATGCCTTGATAATACATCCCTGCGTGAATCAAGGGTGAACAACAACCAATCTTGCGCTCCTCTTAGCCGTTGAAATCCTTAACTTATTCCTAAGCCGGATTAATCTTCACCATCAATAGATTGAATAAAGATCATATTCATTCGTTTCTTGAATCTAACTCTCCCGATATTAGATAAATAGATGAAGTTACGAGATCCTCTCCTAATTCACTCGCAAACAAGAATAAGAACCAAGAATGAATAAACCTTGAATAGAAAAGTCCAAACTCTTATTACCTAAACAAAATCCAATAGTTTCTCACAACCACAAAACACAATAACCATAGCCAAATAGATTTAGTTCATGGCTAGGTTCCAAAGAAACACAAGATAAACAATCCCTAGCATGAACCCAATCGAACAAGAAAGAAAATGATGAAGAAGGAGGCTTGTCGAAATCCTCCTTGCCCTAGATGCTTGTCGAAAATTCTCTCCTCTTGCCCTCCTTGGGCTTGTCGAAATTTCCCTCTCTTTGCTCTCTCTATTGATTGTCGAAATCTCCATCTTAATTATAGGGCTAGGCCAAAGTCCTTCTTTGAGGAGGAAGTTAAGTTGGAATTAAATTATCTTTAAAGAATATAATTCTTTATTATAATTGTATTCCTACTATAACTTCTCTTATCTTCTTGGAATTTAATTCTTCTTTAATCTCTGCATGGAAATCAAATTCCTTTGGGTTTGGGCTTTGCTCCACGTCATCTTGGGCTTGTCTAGTCATCAATTTCGACTACTATATCACCTTTGCTCTTGTCGACAATTGCCATGGCAACTGGCTCGGCGTCTCCTTCATGCATTGCCCTGGCAACTAGCTCGGCGTCTCCTTCATGCATTGCCCTGGCAACTAGCTCGGCATCTCCTTTGGCAAATGATCCTGCACATACACACAAAACACACCAAAGCAGCATCTTTTCCCACAAAAACTACCAAGTTATGTAATCAAGCTCAACGATGGAAGGAAACATGGATTAATGCATGAATGGCTAATTATGCAACTAATATGGGCCTAAGTCTAACAATAATATGAGTAAAAAGGGTAAGAAAAATAGTACTTTCGAACACTTATCAGTTTCCATTTTATTTCAGTCCTACATTTATATTTCTTTTTAAGCTATCATGTTTGAAGGTAATTCATTATGTTTTTGGCATGTTGGTGATGACCTTTATGGGGTTAATTATTTATGTATGCTAGTTTGTATGTTAGGTGCATTAATGTACTTGATGTGTATGTTTTTATGATTATGTTCACTTTGCTCCTCCGTGTATATATATATTTTACATATTGTTTTTACTTTTTATTAATATGTGTACTATTTTGAGATATATCATGTCTTCATATTTTAATTTGTTTGTTCGTACTTTGATTTGGTCATTTGGTCTTGTTATGTACATATTTGTTTCAAGCGTTTTGTTGTATTCTAGTTGGCATCGTGTTTACATGTTTTATGATCATTTTTGCATCTTCGGTTATGTGAGTTATTGGGTAATTTGTTCAGCACGTGGCATGTTTTTTAGCTTTGTTTAAATATGTATTATGTTCTTTTTACCTTCGTTATGTTCTTTATTTTATGCATGTTTTCTTTTGTATGTATTATCATGCTAAATATGTTTGGCTTTGTTTGATCACTAAATAAATGTTAACTTTTCTTTATGTTTGCTTTGTTTTTAGGTTACATGTTAGTGTTTTTTTACACATATAATGCCATGTTTTTTTATTTATGTATGTAAATTATGTCATATGTTAAGTATTAAGTTTATGTTCGCCTTTTACTTTGATTTGTTCTTTTAATACCATGTTACATGTTTGCCATGCATATGTTGCATTACGTTTTCATATTTTAAGATGTATATATATGTGTGTTTTAGATTATTATTACTATTATTATTATTATTATTATTATTATTATTATTATTTTGCATCTTAGTTTCATGTTAGAAATGGGTAAAAAATTTGTTATATATTAATACCATGATATGTTTATAGTATGTGCGCATGTTTTTTTCACATGATAAACTTTACGTATAATATTGTGGTAGTGTTGTTTTGTCATTTTAGTATCATATTACATATATATGTCATGTACATTTTGCATTTTTATATGCATTTTAACATGTATATATTTAATTTATTAATTTCTTTTTGAAGTATGTTTTCTTTTCCTTTAATTTTGAAATATGTTTTTTCTCACTTGTTTATGCTTTGCTTTTATTATTATAATATGTTATGTTAATTATGCTCATGCATTTTACTTTTTTTGTTCAATTTTGTAATATTCATGTTTTTTTATTTTAGTATCATGTCAATGTGAGTGTTTTTACATTTATCTAATTTGCTCTAAGTTCGCATAACGGAATATTAATTGCCAATGTAGTGCCTTTTTATTCGAGCGTAAACGTGGCCAGTATCAAGCTCAGTGATGGTGGTCTATCAGTTTATTCTCGAATAACGGGGCCCTTAAAATCTACTTGCACCTATAACCGAATTTTAATTTGATCGTCAATTTAATCCGGAAAGTCTAATATTAATAAAGCAGTAATTATTAAAATACCAATTTTGGGCGGTGTGGGGGTGCTAATCCTTCCCCATCCGTAACCGACTCTCGAACCCAACATTTTTAAAATCTCTAGTTTTATGGTGTTCGGCCTACCTAAGTGGCCGGTGGCGACTCCAATTTCAAAATAAAATACGATTTTTCCAAAACCCCACGGGAAACATTTTTTTAAATACCCGAAAGACCTCCAAGTACCTTAAAACCCCATTTTTTAGCAGAGAAAAGATCGCTACAATTGTGTCTAATGGGATAACCCGGGGACCGACTTTAAAATTCTCAAAATGTATGCATGTATGCGAAAGTACTGATTCAAAAATGGTTCTCGTGGCTCAACTTTCGAACTCACGGACTTCATTTGCAACTTTGAATATTGCCTTGATATCTAGGGTACTAGATTTTCTCCCGATGATAAAATTTTTTTAATTGAGAACTAGTCGTGAATCAGTATTTCATGCTGGTAAAATGCAAGAATGTTATGATATGCCATGGAGTGAATGCCAAAATGAACAAATTTAATGTGATCACAGAAATGGGTCAATTTGAAAATAATCAAATGAATAAATTAAAGTAAATAGGGTGAAAATGAAAGGTTTCTGCTCGGGCAAACCACTTGAACCAACGTCTTTATGTCATGCAATGCTAATGCAACAAAAGTATGTGTAAAGTAAAAATAAAATAAAACAAGAAAGAAATAAGTTAGTACCGAATAAACTCAATAGATACATAAAAAACGAAGTAGATAAGGCAACAAGCAGAGCAATCCTATTTATCCCATCTAAAACACCTAAGTTATCCGCATGGCTCTAAAAGGTTGGCCTTTCTATATTCTCTACATGTAGTTTTGGTGCTAAGAGGTACCCGAATTGTCCTTGTTGTCCCTTACTAAGAGTAGCAAGGCCCCCGTTCATCACCCATTATAGGCTCCTTTCAACCGGGTTCAACTCAGGGGACCCATTCGCTTATACCTATACGAAGGAACGATATCCTCACGAAAACATAAGGTACTCGAGCCCCGAAGGTACTTGCTAGGCCCAAACGGAGGAACGATATCCACACGAAAGCACTAGCGTTTCCCTCCACTAAAAAGGACGGGTTTATATGCCAAATTTTAAATGCGTTAAAATAAACGTGCAATTATAACCAAATGTTAATTTAATAGTCACTTTAATCTAGAATTTCCAATATTAGTAAAGCGATAATTATTTAAAAGCTCGACTCTCTTTTATTTTTGAAAACCAAAAAAGTGTCCCCAGCGGAGTTGCCATCTGTAGCGATCCTCTTTTTGCTAAAAAAACGATGAGGTTTTGAGGTGTTTAGGGTCTTTTGGGTATTTAAAAAATGTCTTCCATTGGGGTTTTAGAAAAGAACTGTATTATTTTAAAAATAGAGTCGCCGCCGGCCACTAAGGTAGGCCAGGCACTATAAAACCAGAGATTTTAAAAATATTAGATTCGGGAGTCAGTTACAGATGGGGAAGGATTAACATCCCTACACCGCCCAAAATTGGTACTTTAATAATTACCCCTTTAATATTAAACTTTTCAGATTAAAGTGACGATTAAATTAAAATTTGGTTATAAGCGCGAGTAGATTTTAAAGGCCTTGTTATTCGAGAGTAAACCGAAAGACCACCATCACTACGCTTGATACTGGCCACATTTACACTCGAATAAAAGGGCACCGCATCGACAATAATATATCCAAAATGCAACTTAAAACATGGCAAACATAAATAAATATAATGCGATAAAAATATAAATAAATACTAACATAAATAAAAATACTAATCTGAAACATACATAAATATTAATCTAACTTAAAATATAATAATTAAGATGATGATGATGATAATGCATGATTCAAACTAAAATATATGAAACACTATGAAATTTAAGATTAAGGGCTAAAATGCGTGAACATTAAACTGCATGGCAAATTATATTCGATGTGTAAATAAAATAAATACAAAGCATAAAAAAACATAAATAAAGGCATACACGTGATTCACTTAAAAAGAAAGCAAAACCATGTATCACAATCATCACGGCATATACTAGAAATATTGGAAAACAAACATAAGTTATACTATAAAGGACATACATGCATACATATAGCAACCTATAAACCTACTATCACATAGTTACATACTTAGAAAAAAAACCTATATATACATACAGTACATGGGATGCATATAACAACACATGTAAAAGCTATGCATACATACATATACAACGACATATGCTGGAAAATATATAAAAGAAATATGCATACGAATATAAACAAAACACTATATTACGTAACATGAAAAACACATTTATGGCAAACCAAAACAAACAAGCATACAACCAAGTAAATATTAAAACGAATGAGGCCTCTAATAAAAATTATACTAAAAAAAAAAAAGCCTAAACCCATTTTCATTTCAAAGAAACATTCCAAGCATAAACTGGCAGAGCAAAGCTCTCCGAAATACCAAACTCTTCCTTTTGCTGCTCCCTCCCTCTTGGTTTCAACTAGACCAGGACTAGAAACGTCGAATCCCTCACAAACCCGAGAAAGAAAAGAGAAAAAAACCCGCTACCTTCGAATTGTATACCGATAACAGAGATCAGATCCTTTTTGGTTGAAGGCTAAGGAAGTGGGATTTAATGGTGATGAAGGTTGAGTGGTGTTGGAAAAATATCTATGGGGGAATGGCTTGTGGAGTGTGAAAATAAATGATGAAGATGGAGTAAAAAATAGCCGGCCCTTCCCTCTATTTTTTTTGTTTTCAATTTGTAGTGTGGGTTTTAAATGGATTAGGGGAATGGAAATAAAAAAAATGGAGAAGTGGCGTGCAGTGTGGGGGAAACCTATAGGGCATGGGTATTAGGGTGATTGGCATAGGCGGCAGGGCATGGGGGCGGCATGCTTCTTTTTTGCTATTTTAAATTGATTTAACTAGGATAAATGATTTGAATATAACTTGGGACCGAGACAAAAATTTCATATTACAATTATGCTCGGCATGACCATTGATGGCGTTTCGTCATTTGAAGACGTTCTGTGAAATATCACTAGAATTATAATTTTACTAAGTTTTTAGGTGTATGTTCTATGTTAGAGGAAGAATTATTGGGTGTGTATATTGGTTTTCTCGATGCTTGGAATGCTGCTTATTATCACGTTATGTTAGAATTGACTAGTTTAAATATTTTTCAATCATTCAAGACTGACTCAGATCAATGAGATGTTTCTTTTTTATTATTACAGCTCGATGAATTAAGAAGACGAAAATAGATCGATCGCTTATAACATATTCTTAAAGATGAAAACAAAATGACTGATACGTCTCGCATGAGGATATAGTTTCCATTCTTTCTTTTTCATCCAAAAAAAAAAGAAAGAAAAAGGGAAAGGGTATTATCGTCCATCCGCCTCCAGCGTTTTATTCGGTCCCTGAAAAGGACCTTCTCCAACTAATCAACGTCTCCTTTTCTCTCTGTCTCTCATTGTTTTTTTTTTTGGGTTTTATAATTTATATTAAGGCTTTTAATAAAAGAACAAAACAAGATCCCACCATCGGAGATATTACCGTTTCTTTCTCCGCAAGAACACTGTCCGGCGCGTGCTCTCTACGCTCTTCAACGGTACCCCTTCTCAACCACTCTTCTCTACATGCTTTCCTTTCTTCTTCAACTTGCCCCCCTCTCTCCATTGAAAAGGGTTTTAGGGTTTTATCTTAAACCCCAACTTCAAGGGTTTTCGACTGATTCCGAACTCCCCCTTCCCTCTAATTTCATCATTCATGACATGCGTTTTCCCAGCTACCAACAAATATGATTGAGAAAACAAAGAAACAGAAAAAGGGTTCAATCAGCGAGGATGATGTCTCTACTCTTCTACAAAGGTCCCTCCCCCTTTTCCCAATTTATTTTTGCTATATTGGGATTCTTTCTTTTCTTTTTGTTGTTATGTTTTTTGGTCTGGGCAGGTATACAGCAACTACTGTTTTGGCACTGTTGCAAGAAGTGGCACAGTATCCAGGTGTAAAGCTGAATTGGAATGCTTTAGTCAAGAAGACTACTACTGGGATTTCTAATGCCAGGGAATACCAGATGTTATGGCGCCATTTGGCCTACCGCAACACCTTGCTTGAAAAATTCGATGATGGAGCTGAACCCTTGGTCAGCTCTTTAGTTTTTTTTTTAATAACTTTGGTATTTATATTTCTAACTGTTGGCAATGTATATCTTTTTAGTTTATGGAGATGCATTTGGTATATATGTTTCTATCTGTTGGCAATGGTAAGGGTTTAATTTAAAACCTACTTGAACTTGCTTATGTGTTTTGTTTATCTGTATGCTGAAATGTCTGGAGAGAATTGCTTCCAAAAGAACATACCCCTGAGATCAGTATACCATTTGGATTTGTATCATTTTAGTATATTGAGATAGCTTTGGTTAATTCAGGTGTATATGTTTCCTGATATTCTAACTTATGTCCTGCCAAATGCTGGTTTTGCGTTGGAAATTAAAATTTATGATCTTATTTTATCCACTGATCAAAGGGCTAAAGTCATGGTTATTTAATAATAACTAGGTCCTATTATTTGATGGATAAGTGTTCTTGATAGTTCTTATGGCTGTGGTGTTATTTGATTTACTTTTAATCTTGCAGGATGTTGACAGTGACTTAGAATATGAATTGGAACCTTGCCCTTCTGTTAGTGGTGAAACTTCAGCAGAGGCTGCGGCATGTGTGAAGGTAAGTAAAATAAATGTAGTTACCATAAAAATGACAATAAAGGTTTAATCTTTTATCATTTGTGGTTGATGATCATTTAACCTCTTTTGGATGGAAAGACGGTAATGGTAGCGCAGAAACTATAATTAATAAGTGACAGAGTTAACACCAAATCCATTTTTGTCCTGGTTGGTAGTACCTCTTACCTGTTAGATAATTGGGTTCTGAATATTCCATTTGTTGCAAACAGTTAAATTGGCTAGGTGGCATGAAATGTTGCTAGTAGAAGATGGTTTTTGACATAATGTTGTCAATGGCTACCCTATGACCAGTATGGAACGGTTAATTATAACCTCATGGAAATCACATAGATAGTAGTTTTCGATGACCTGTTCTTCTTTGAAGTTTCACAACTGATTTATCTCATTTCTCACTTTTTTTTTCCAAGCCAGTCAGCTGAAATGGTTCTTCTTGTCAGGTTTTGATTGCTTCTGGTTTACCAAGTGACTCAAGTCTCGCAAACAGCTCAATGGTAGATGCTCCATTAACAATAACTATACCTAATTCGCAGTCGTCTAGAGTATCTTCTGAAAACTCGCAGCCCACATGCTCAATGCAAGGGATAAATATCACTGTTCCAGTTTCTGTTCAGAAACAGATTCTGCCTGCAGCGGCATCGGCTGAAACACTGGAAGGAAACAGATCAGCTGGTGCAAACCTACCTGCTCGAAGGAAAAGAAAACCTTGGTCGGAAGCAGAGGATATGGAACTTATTTCTGCTGTGCAGAAATGTGGTGTTGGAAATTGGGCAAACATCTTGCGAGGAGACTTCAAAGGAGATAGGACTGCTTCACAGTTGGCTCAGGTTGTTTTCTAATTATAACCAGATCGACTTATTTATTTTATATATCTATTAACTTTAGTCATTAATGCTGCTTCATATGCATTACATAGAAGCAAGTGCACGGTTCCTTTTTATGGGGCTTAAAGTTGGTAAATTAAGTGATGTAATGAAAGTAATATATCAAAAAGTCTACTTTTATATGCTTTGCTTAAGGAGCTAGAGATTTTTTGATTTCAAACTAAATGCATAGTAGATGTGAAACTTAGTAGATTCAGTAAAGTTATTCTGTCTTCCTATGTTACATTGCTGCTATAGTTGACTTGAAAAGAACTCTTTTGTTTGATAACATCTACCAGCTCTATTTTTTTACAAGAGATCTAACTGTTTATATCATCTCTATGCTACGTACCAATTATGTGATTGAAAAAACTTAATTGCTCCTATTTTCTGGTCTCTGTTTTTTCTCATGTTCGATATGATGTTTCAAGACATCCTTAAATTCCATATATGTGCATGCTTGTGCCTTTTTTTTACATTTCTTTTAAGTGAAGAACATTGTTATTTTTCATAGTTTATTTGTCTAGAGAACATATTCTAAATGCTGCTAAAAATTGACAGCACTGGTTTTATTTTGGTGTTTGTGTTTCTATATCTCAACATTTAGTTTCTTCTTTTTCGCCATCTAGTTGTTGCTCTAGAATAACAGTCCTGTTATGATCTAGCGATCTTGTGCTTTGGATTAATGATTCAACTCATTGGAGAGAGACTGAAACCTCTCAGCTGATCGAAGGGAAATGGAAACCTTAGGACTCGTTAAAAGATAGACCAAGATCTTTTTAGGTTTTTTAAATAAAATTGTAACTTAGGGTTTTATTATTTCACATGTCCTTTTAAATAAAGATCCGAAGCTATTCTCAAAAGGAAAATAAATCAACTGAAATAAAAACATAATCAATAAACCTATGGAAAGAAATGAAAGCACCTAAGCCTTAATTAAATAGCCGAAATTAAGGGCCTTTCGTGACATAGATTTGGCCCATAACATTGCTCCCCTCTCGCAAAAAGACTTTGTCAAGCTCAAAGCAGGATAAACTTGGTGAAAGATTCCTTCCATTAGTAATAAGTTAACATCGATAACAGTCGTGCACTTCCACATTTATTCCCATTATTAGCACCATTGAGTAAAAATCTTCAAGCTTATCGGCATTTAGAATTACGTCCTTAAGCTTCTCACCTGCATTCAGTGTTTTTAAAAATAGCTTAGCAAGTTTAGACCCGTTAAACTTTTTTGATACGGCGTTGAAAGGTTTTTGGATCGGGTATAAAGAAAATGTCGAATTATTGGATGAGTTTAGGAAGGGTTGATGAATAAGAGAAGAAGTTGGTGATGGATTTGAAGGGCTTGTTGCATGGGACAAGGAAAGGACATTGGTAGAGGCTTTCATTGTTTGGTTTTGTTCAGTTAAAGGGTCTACCATCGTATCAGCCGTGGAGTGACTAACCTATTTAGCAGTAGTTACTTCACGTAGGTGATTTAACAGTTGTGATGATTGAGTTTTGACTTCAGCAATATGCCGTGACATAAGATACACCGTCCGTTGTATCTTCTTGCGTATTTTGACTTGTTGCTTTGTCAAACACTGTTCTGCCATTGTTTAGGATTGTTGGCTCTGAATACCAAATGTTATGATCTTGTAATCTTATGCTTCGGATTAATGATTCAGCTTTTATAAAAATCTGGCTTAGGGTTTTATTATTTCATACGTCCTTTTAAATAAGGATCGACTCGTTACATAAAGAGGTAAAACTATTCTTAAAAGGAAAATAAATCAACTGAAATAAAAAACATAATCAATAAATCTATGGAAAGAAGTAAAAGCATAACCTGGGACTTAATTAAATAACAAAATCATGGGCCTTTCCTAACATGGATTTGCCCCGTAACAAATCCGTTGTCATCTAGTCTGGTCATGATGTCTGGGTTTTGCCCAGTTTATCCCGGGTTCAAATCCCGGCAACGGAACTCTTTTAACCGCACTTATTTTTGACTGATTCTTTGAAATCTGATTGGATGGCTGGATGGCTATGTGTCATGCAAATGAAGAGACTATACTATTTGTTTCTCTGCTTTTTCTGCTGCTAATTATGACAAGTTATTTTCTACTATTTGCAGAGGTGGACTATTATTAAGAAGCGACTTGGCAACTTAAATGTGGAAGGAAACTCCACTGTTCCCCAACTTTCCGAGGCACAGTTGGCAACGCGTAGTGCTTTGTCCTTGGCCCTTGATATGCCTGATAAAAACTTAACAGCAGCCTGTACAAATAACCCTGGTAATCTTCTCCGTCTAATGCTATTTTTAGTTCTTTGAAGTGTTTGATGTGAGGACATTCTTGTGACTAAGCAGCTTAAGGGTCATATTTAAGAGAGAAAATTATGGGAACCTTCTTTTTTCCTTCTAGTTTTCTTCTTTGAATACAGAAGTCCTATTGTTCTCTTTCTAATAGACTAACATCATTGCTACCAAGCCAGGTTTGAAGATCACATCCAGTACCTCCGCACTTCCAACTACTGGTGGTGAAGCTTCGGTTCAAGTGCAAAGCCAATTCCATCAAGGTCCCATTGCTTCTGCTCAATCTCAAAATCATTCTCAACAAGGTGCAATCACTTCTGTCTCGGCCCATAATCAACCTCAAAAAGCTCCAATTATTTCCATCCCGTCCCATAATCAACCTCAAAAAGCTCCAATTATTTCCATCCCGCCCCATAATCAGCCTAAGAAAAATCCAATTGCATCTGTCCCCTCCAAGGATCTGTCTCAGCAAGTTCCTGTTGCTTCAGTCCAAGTCCCAAATCCATCTCAACAAGGTCCCATGACTACAAAAACCTCCCCCCAGGGATCATCAAGTTCTACTTTAAAATCTCGGGTAAGCTTGAAGAAACCACCAACATATTTTTCCAGTACAGGTTCATTCCTAGAGGCCACTGCTGTCGCTGCCGGAGCCCGGATTGGTTGCCCAGAGGATGCTGCGTCCCTGCGTAAGGCTGCTCAGTCTAAAAATGCTATTCATATAATCACTTCAGGTGGCTCTTCGGTTAAACCTCTCATACCCAGTGGATCCTCTTCTCATTTGGAGGTGCATTCTAATGTGCAATCTTCTACCTCGCATCCTGGTTCAGTGAAACCTGCAGCTCAAAGAGTTGAGCATACTCCGTTGTCATTAAATTTTTCGATTCAGCAGTGTATAGCCATCACATCTAGTCCAACTGTGGAAGGTCCCTCGAAGGAAGAGCCGGAAGCAGTTGTAGATATCAAGAGTTCTGTGTCGGACAGCTTGCCTGTCGAGCACGTGCGAGAAAATGGAGCACTTGTTTTGAAAAATGAACCAGGTGAGGGAATTAAAGAACAAAAAGCTGCTGCATCAAATCCGGAATCTGAGCTCAAGAATCTTGAGGCAGTTGCTGAGCATCCCAATGAGAAATTAGTTGAGGGTCATCAAGTTAATGTGAAATCAAACCTGGTTGAAGAATGTCAAAATGCCAATGATAGTACCGTTGATTGTTCATTGGTTAAAAAAAGCAACTGTCAACCTGCTGCTGAAGAAAGTTGCAGGAATCAAAGTATGATCGAGACGCCGGCTGAAACCTCTTTAAACAATGGATGCACCAAGGATATGGAGATTTCGAGCACACCAGAAACTGCCAAAGGTCCGTAGTTTCAAATCTGCCAAAGTGACCATCAAGTCTTGGCCTGTGACATCCTGTCTGTAGCAATATGTCCATGCATTGAGGTTTTAGTCTATAAGCTATTCTAGGAAAATATATTGCAGATTTAGGTTTATGTTCTCTTGAATTGTTCAGAAATTTTTTCTGAAAGAAAAAGTGAAGATTGTTCGGTAGGGACTTTTTAATGATCGGATCATATAATAAAAAAGTTTTTCCCCTCTTAAAATCTTTTGGTTATTCTGTTTTCTTTTTTCAGATTAGTAATGTTGATATATTTCGTAAAATATTACCTTTAATATTTTGGGTAAACTACACCAGTAGTCACGAATTATGGTTTATTTCCTATTTTGGTAATCGAACTATGTTTTGGGCAAAAACATCACTAAAGTTATGTTTCCTTCTTTTTTTTGGCAAAAACATCACTAACGTTATGTTTCCTTCATATTTTGGTCACCGATTGTTTTGCTTAAGTTGAATTTTATCTTATTTTTTAATTTTTCATGTCATTTCTTCTTTCTCATCGTAAGCAATATATGTTATTTTATAATATTTTATTCAAACTAACAGGATGGTGGCACGTGTCACTACCTATTAGTGGAGTAAAAGGAATGAAAAATCAAACACCTTATGCAGCCAGAGATGGTGATACGTGTAACTGCCTAATAGGATGGTGACACGTGTAACTGCCTATTAGTCGAATCTCTCTGGCTGCATAAGAGGCTTGATTTTTCATTCCCTTTATTCCACTAATAGACAGTGACACGTGTTATCATCATGTTAGTTTGAATAAAAATATTATAAAATAGCATATATTGCTTACGAGGAGAGAGAAAAAGTGACATGGAAAATTAAAAAATAAAATAAAATTTCACGTCAGCAAAACAGCCGGTGACCAAAATAGGAAGGAAACATAACGTTAGTGATGTTTTTGCCAAAAAATAGTTCGGTGACCAAAATAGGAAGAAAACATAACGTTAGTGATGTTTTTGCCAAAAAAATAGTTCGGTGATCAAAATAGGAAAGAAACCATAGTTCGGTGACTACTGATATAGTTTACCTTAATATTTTTAATATTTAAGTACTGGTGTTTTATTCTAACCAAAAATAATAGTGATATTTAAACTTAATAGTTTTAGAAGCTCTCGAAAATTTTGAAAACAAAATCAATTTAACTACTTATCAAATTCAATAACCTGAAATAACCCCCTTTTTCCCATTTAACTTTTCATTCTTCTCAATTTTACATAACCTGATGCTAGTTGCCGACCCCGGTAATATTCTTTTGTTTATTTGTTTCGTTTTTTAGTTTCGTTTTTAGTTTTTTTTTAAATTTAATAATTATATTTTTGTGATACAATTTTTTCTATCTTTTAGTACGTATTTTATGTCTTTTGGCAAGTTTTTTCCCTCTTAATCGGTCATTTGGCCGTTTCTTTTTTCATTTAATTTTCTATCAAGGTTGGATTTGCCACGATTGATCAAGATGACGCTCTTTTGATTATTCTGTTGATTTTCTCGTTTTGGACTCTTGAACTGGATTTGGATACAAGCTCACAATCACCGTTCTTGTTCGCAATTGAGTTGTGGTAACGACCGTATTGTTAACGTGCCTTATTATTGTAATATACATTTTTAATGTCATTTGTTGTTGGTTTTTACATTTTATCGTCGAGCTTTGCTGATGTTTGTATCTATTTTATTTCGAGCCTTTGAGTTAAGATTTTTACCTTTTCTAGATTGAGTCCTGATGATCTAGAGACGTTAATTTTCGTGTTATTAGGAATATGTTCGGATATTTATTTACCTTCTTATTGTTTTTCTGAGATTTTTCTCTTTTAATAGAACTGACATATTCATATTAAAAAAAGCAAATTCAATAACCTGAAAGAAAAACAAATTCAATAACCAACATACAACAATTAACAAGCTATTAGGTAACTAATCATCTTTCTACTAACTGAGTCGACGTTTATTTGAATCGGGGTGGAGGTAATGGTCTCGTCGGGCTTTGGCACCTGATCAACACGACAAATGGGATACGTGGAATGAGAAAAGAGCCAAGGGTCGATGCAATCGAGATGGAACACGTGGCTACATTTGGGGATCAAACGCACTGTTTCGTCGTCATTAAACTCGCTCAAGCAAATAACACATTCGTGAGTGGCCTTCCCCATCTTGCATCCTTCAACCGTCGAGTAAAGAAACGACGGGAAAGATTCAATCACCGACAGATTCGTAGAGTAAATCATGTTCCGACGTCGGGTTCTCCTATCCACCATCGGCGTGCAGCTAAGCCATTGCTAAAATATATGAGGTACAAATCCAGAACCAGTAAAACCACAATGATCGTAGTTGCCAGGATGGTTATTGGTCCATCCAGACCATCACGATAGGGCGGCGATGGAGCTGAAATTGTTTGGGTTTGCGCAGTTGCCGATGAGATAATAGATAAACAAAAAGACTGAGCTTGCATTTCCCCTGCATCGACATTAAGATTCGAAATTGAGTTCTTTCTTTAATACTACAATGTAGTATCAAATATTTGTTGTTTATTGAGATTTCAATTTATTGTCAACAATATCATCATATTGATAACTGTTTGCAATCTCTCAAAAATGTCATGTTTGAGTTGTAATAAGGTCAATTATCAACTTTTTGTCATATTCAATAATTATGATAATGTTTATGATGTTTATTCTTTACTGCTGACTATAAATGTTTATATCTTTTATTTTCTCCAATTGTTTATTTGGGTTTTTTAACTCATTTTTTGTATGATCATATTTTTATTATTAAAATATTAATTTTGTATGGTCACAACTATTTTTACGACGGTGCAGTTAGGGATGGTCATTTTACCCAGACCCAATAAGTTTCGACCTAACCGTTTTTTAATAATTTTGAGTTTGGATTTGGGTCGAGTCAGGTTTAGGGCGAAAATATCTAATCCGACCAGACCCGTAATAATAGTTTAATTTTATTCTAAACATTTATATATAATTGCTATAATGTCACTCTTTATATATATATTTTTCAATTATCTCCTTATTTTATCTAATAAAAATAAAAATTATTATAATGCTCTCTCTATTTGTATTTTTTCAATTAACACCTTAATTTATCGAATAAAAGAGAAAATAATTTCTTATTTGTCGGTCTAAATTTAAATTTTTACTTTAAAATTCAGATCAGATTAGGATCAGGTAGAGCATTATAAAATAGCGGATTAGGTCAAATTTTATAGATCAAAGTTTAATTCTATTATTTTATATTCAATTAATTTATGATCAGAAAAATTTAATAGTTTATAAAAGCTTTCTTTCTTTTAAAAAAATATTTGTTTTTGTTAGATAATTCTGATTATTCGCTAATATTAAAGGGAAAAAACTTTGATACATATGCCGTGTAGTTTACACGAGCCTTTTAGTTTTAGGGGTTAGGATTTTAGTATAGAGTTTAAGGTTTAGAGATTTAGGTTGTAAGGTTTAGAATTCAAAGTTAATATTCAGAATTTAGTGTAAATACACATAATTATATAAAATTAATTTTAAACAACATATGTATCAAAATTTTTCCCTTATTAAAATAGGGAAGGTTAAAGCACGAGATCATTACCTATATCCAATGAAATACAGTTTCGAATTCATCCTGCTAATTTTGATGCTGAGATAACGGGCCTCCTACGTAGCCAAGTTACACCGAGAGATGTGAGAATTTTCTGTTTCTTTGTTTGTTTTAAATTTGATGCTGTTTGGTTTTTTTTTCTTGAAGTTGTTAGGGTTTTATACATTTAATATGCAATTATTTAACACGTATCTTTCCTCATTTCATTAAGGTTTAGGTTTCATGACATGCATCATACGTGCAAGGCATTATTTCTCATTTTAGCCAGATATTGCCGAATGAGTGATATGAACAGTCAAGATAAATGATGAATCTACACGAGCGTTGAACACCGCGGAATAGTATTAAATTTGTTTTAATAAAAATTAAAAATTTTAAAGACTTAAATTATAATTAAAATTATTTTAAAATAAAAAAGATTTAATAATTTTTTTATATTTTTATAATAATTTTAATTAATATATTAAAATTAAATATTCTCAAATCTTCTTAATATCATAAATCTTAAACCTAATCACTCATTCTGCCGCCGTCACCGTTGAGATCCGATCGACTTGTTTCACCGTTATCATTAAATACCAATGGCCGTGATTATAATCATGATGTTTCCTACGAAAAATTATCTTTGAAAACTAAAAATGAACAGCCAATAATCTTTCCCACTTTGGAAAATATGTCCAACAGCCACGTTCATATATATTCATTGATATTAAGGACTGATTGGGTTTTACGGTTTATGATATTAAGAAGATTTGGTGATATTTAATTTTAACATATCAATTAAAAATATTATAAAGAAATATAAAAGGTTTATTAAATTTAATTTCTTTTTTCTTTAAAAATAATTGTAATTATAATTTGAGTCCTTAAAATTTTTAATCTTTATTAAAAAAAAATGGTGTTTATCAGTGTATTGCGTTAGTGGTATTCAGCGGTATACGACGATCGTTGTATAATTTTCCCAAGATAAATTGTACTGATGGAAAAATTGCAGCTCAAACCTAATTAAATTATACACAGTTACATAATAAAGAAGCCACAATAAATTTTCAGAGTTTGTTATGACCTGATTGATGGTACATCTCACGTATCGTGGACTAGAATTTCCGATGTCTCTAACAATGTAATCACTTGTAGTAGGCTTCAAAAGATTTCAAGTCATTAGGATAGATAACTGTTAACCGATAGAGTGAACAACGCTCCTAGGTGGAAGGAGGGTGGTTCTGGTGATGGTCAAAAGTGGTTCTGACGTGTTTTGGTGCATGTCATTTTTTTTGTTGTTGTATGACTATTTATAAGAGTCTAGACCGGTGGCAACAAGTGTCTATAAATTGATGTTGTAGCATGCGTATTGATTGGACGTCCAAGGGAAGAAGGTCTAGATTAATTTGTCATCATCATATGCCACATGTACTGACACGTGGTCTAGGATGATGCTCGCAAGGTTGGTAGGTGACTTTCACATGTTTTAAGGATTCACGTCCTAGTAATTTGGTGGATTCGTATGGTGGCGGTTCGCAGATGACATCCACACTGTAACTCTCTAATAATTTATTAAAAAAAGGGAGAAAAGCAAGTTAGAAACTAAAGTGAGGAATAATACCAAAGGGACTTGATATCGTGACCTTTAACTTGGGTTGCTTGGGTCTTAACCATCTGAACTAAGATCATTTATTCTTCACTAAGTTAGTCTTAACTTGTGTATGTAAGTTTGAACCAACATTAAATAATGACAACCAACCCCACTAGCCTGCCATTATGTAGTTTCAGATCCAATAAAAATCAAGATATTTTCCCCAAACCTTCCAACTCCCCTTACCTTTCACCCTTCCGATCTTTGTCACCGTCCCACTGTGGCAGTCACCGTCAGTGTCGGCATGATCGTCGCCTCACCTGACTCTAGCCCTAGCCCCTACTCGCACAGTTACGCCGCCATTCCCCATAAAATTCTGTTAGAAGGTTTGTTGAGAACTATGATTTGTTCTCTATTTTTACGTTATTTTGTCGTCCGTGGCCAATACAGCCCTCACCCCTGCGTTCCCCGTCGTCTTGCGGTCTTATCCTGGTGAGCCAATTGTCATGGATCCTTATCGTTCGTCGTGGAGAACGTTGTGAAGGTTTGACGGCTGAAAGCTTGGGGTTTCCTATCTCATTTTTGTTGTTTTGGCTAAAATCTTCGTCGATTCATTTTGAATTTTTGCGTTGTTTACCGTCGTTTCTGGGTTTTTTTCAGTCGTTTGGGGCCTCACGTGGATCACATGTGTCGTCGGGTGGCTATTTTCGACCATCATGACAATGCCTCTCGATCTGAACTGGTTTGACTAATTATTAACCGGTTTGGCCTTGAACCAAGCCGATTTATCTCAAGCCCAGTTTTCTTGGTTTGAACCGGCCTATTAGGCCCAAACCTAAACAGACCTGTTTAAGGCCCATTAGCAACCTGGTCCGAACCCAACTATTTGAACCAAACCATTTTTCCCCAACCCAACCCAGATTGAATCTGTCCAACCCGATCTGACCAAGTCAACTCGCTTGAGTCAACCCCATTGACTTTGACATTTGACCATTGACCTTGACCCTTGACCGTTGACTTTGACCATTGACCTTGACCAAAAAGTCAAATTTTTCTAAAATCCACTATTTTGGGTTTTTCAACATCATGCGTCTGATTTTGAAGTCTGTTTCACAAAATTCTAACTCGAAAGCCTCCAAATCTGATCATGAACTGGAGTATGCATATGTATTTAATTATTTCATTTAAAAGAAATTATATTGAGTTATGATCTGACCTAAGATGTTATTTAATTAAAGGCGCCTGAGACTCACCTAACCGATTCTCTACTCAACCCAGCTCCTCTCGATTCGCTCAACCTCGCGCATATGATCGTCAAAACTTAGTGAAATTGTTTAGGTCTAGCACTAGTAATAACCCTATTCTATTATGATCTAGGATCTAGCACTGTTGTAGAGTGTAGTGAGGCAGGTGTTCGATAGACCCTTCTGACTAGCTTTTTGAGGTGTGTTCCTTGTGTGCTATATTACTGTTTTTAAAGAATTGTTGAAATGATTTCTCTGAATCAATTATGGAATGTTTCACTAATTTAATCATGAATACTTTTTCTGTTTTGAAAACATATCACTTTATCTGCTTGAAAGTATTCACTATGTTTGATTTGAAATTATGATCTTTGATTTCTTTTTACTGGTATAAAATACATGTCTGCCTCATAATTTCTGATGATACTGCTTACTATTCTAAAGTGATTTACTTGAGGTATACTTTTGGGGGATATGATTTGAAGTCTCTGCAGGTACATCCCTAATCTAGCTGGTAAATCCTTCGGCTGGGCTCCTACACCCAATAGGCATAGGGCAAGTCCTTCAGGACCTAAGGTATCCCCTTAGTTAGGCTCTTAAGCCTAACGGGCCTAGAGTAAGTCATACAAGATGTAGTTTTTTGGGAACTGCATATCAGTGTTCGATTGGAGGGTAGTTAGGTTTTAAATGAAAACTTTGGTTACCCTTTGACGAGTGTGTAAATAACCTGTTTTGCATACCTTTTTAGCTTATCTTTTGCATGTGTTTAAGTTCATCTAGTTGCATTTAGGAGTAGTTTGCATTTAGTTTGGGAGTTACAATGCATGTGCTTAATTGTTATATATTTTGGTGCTTTTAATGGGAAAGGTAGTGTTTTGTGGTGCATGCGCAGGACCTATTGGAGTTGGAGGAATGCTAGACCAGGAAGGATAACACAGCTCTCTTAGAAGCTGACAAGGTAAGAAGAGTTGGAGATAAATCTACTTTTGGCTTACATTGACTCTCTATAGATGCAGAACACATTAAAGATAGTGGGAAAACAAGATTCTCTTAAAAGAGGCTGCGTGCACTTTAGGGTTACAAAACCTTAGCTTTCTCTCCTATATAAGGAGACTTGGGCTACAATTAAAGGGAGCTCGATCACATACGACATCCCTTAGTCTTTAACTATTAGAGAACCTCCGGAGTGCAGAAGCCATCGTGAGAGGCTGAAGGGGTGCAAGACCTGCAACAAAAATTAGAAAGCTTGGAGGAGATCGTCAAGGACGCTTGAATCTTTTCTATCCCCTGCTTGATAAACTGTTATGTTTTTATTATGGATTTTTAGGCTCATATATAAGCTAAATCTCTAGTTGGGTTAAACAAACGTGAACAATGAGGCTAAGCTGTTAGAAGTTCAACTTCTAGGCATTGAGAGAGTCAGAAGTTCATTAGAAAATATTGTCGAATAGATAAAGATCTTAATGATTTACGCAGACATGTATTGCTAGTCACTATAGCATTGAAATAAGTAATCAAGAATAATTCATAGGAAATAAACCCAACTTCCATAATTATCTGAATATTTGCCACAACATTTGTTTGTCTTGATCATAGCTACTTTATTTTATTTGCATTTAGCTTTGATAAATCACCATCAAACCAATACTTGCTCAACCTCTCTCAAGTACAATAATTTCGTATTTATTGATCCAATCCTCTTGGGTTCGACACTTTACTTCACACTTTATTACTTGATACACGAGCATACTTACTCTAAAGTGCACATCTATTTTGCAAGCATCAATTTTTTGGCGCCGTTGCTAGGGATTCGTAATTTATAATTACGTTGTAATTACGTTTAAGATTTTTTTATTTTTTAGGTACGTTCTAGTGCATGACCAGACACACAAACTCAGAACCTATTCTTCCATGCAATCCAGAGATCGAAAAACATTTGTGAGACTTATACAAAGAACGAAGGACAATGGTAGGAAGGGACGAAAAGAATGGCATGAACAATGACGACATTCCACAGAACGATGCATGAGTGGTTGTTGAAAATATAGCCCTTAATGGAGGTCAGGAAAGGCTAGATGATTTACCACCACCCGACCTAGATGAGCCATTCACGACAACATAGTACTTGTTATCAAAAACCTCAACCTATCGATCGTTGTGCCAGACCTAAGGACAACTCACTTTAAGTTGAAACCCGTTATGTTCAACATGCTCAACTTCATTAGACAGTTTGGAGGATCAGCAAGAGGGGATTATAGAGAACACATTCAAGCTTTCTTGGAAGTTTGTGACTGTTTTAAACTACTAAGAGTTCCTGATGATGTGTTAAGACTTAAACTATTCCCCTACTCCTTGGGAGATCA
Source organism: Hibiscus mutabilis (assembly GCA_019671005.1). NCBI lineage: Eukaryota > Viridiplantae > Streptophyta > Magnoliopsida > Malvales > Malvaceae > Hibiscus > Hibiscus mutabilis. The sequence continues at coordinate 32,496,135 of CM033733.1, read as the reverse complement.
AGCCCAAGCATGGTTGAAGACTATTCCATCTAGATCCATTACATCCTAAGATGACTTGAGCAAGAACATTTGCACTAGTATGATCCACCAAACATGAACAATCAGAAGCGAAGCAGATCATAACATTCACGCAAAGAGATGATGAATCTATGTATGAATGCAGAGACATATACAAAGATATGTTGCACAAGTGCTCGATTCTTGGATTCCATGATTGACTACAAATAATGAAATTCTATAATGGCATCAATGCACCAACAAGGATGATGATTGACTCTTCAACCAATGGTATTTTGTACGACAAAGACCCTGAAGAGGCATTCGAACTACTTGATCAGATAGCCAATAACAACTACCAGTTTCCTAGGGAGAGATTGTAGCTAGGACCTAAATCTTCTAGAACACTCCAGTTGGATGATTACCAGAGTGTGGCAGATCAACTCTCCACTATTGCAAATATGCTCAAGAATATGCCGCTGATATCCCACATACGAGAGGCTAAGGTAATTCAATATACATGTGAGCATTGTGATGGAGAACACCAGTCAAATGAATGCCCACATCAATAAGAATCTGGATGCTATGTAGGGAATGTCAACCGTAACAACAATCCCTAATCGAACACCTACAACCCAGGGTGGCAACAACATCCAAATTTTGGTTGGAGAGGTAACACAAGTAATCCAGGATCGCGATAAAACGCTACAGCAAAACCTCCTAGATTCTAACAGAAAACTTAGAGACAAAACCAGGGAGCTTCTTGTTGCGTGATTTAAGTGCTACATGTAATACCCCAATATTTGGTTAGTGACTAAATTGCAAGAAATTAAAACTTGGTGGTTTTTAGTTTAGTGACTAAAATATAAACTTTTAAAGTTTGATGACTAAAGTGAAAAGTTTAGAAAAGTTGGAGGCCATAAATGATAATTTTCTTGAAAATAATTTTTATCACGTAAATACTTAGTTCACCGTTGAGAATGAGGTTTTAGTGTTACCCAAAATTTTAGTACGAGATTTCTATTTAAATGAAAATCCGATGAAATTTCTGATAATTTTTGGTAAATCGGATTGAATAAAAATTTTGGAAAATTTTATAACCGATATATTGGAGGATAAATAAGTCATTTTACATGTCTGAGATATTTTCTTTATGTGTTGGAAAAATATGAAACCCTATATTTAAAGTGATTTTCTATGTTTAATCTTAACCGTTGGATCTTCGGGGACAAGATTGGAATTTTGATTTGTTTCAAGGGCAAAGTTGTCAACTACTAATGGAAGATTAAATCTTGGTCATTAGATAATAAATTTTGACAAGTGGCAAGCTTTGGAGCCTTGTATCAAAGGGATAAAATGGTCATTTCACTAGTTAAGAGATATTTTAGCTTAAAAGATGATTTAAATGACATTTGGCTTAAATAAAAGCCAAAAATCAGCAAAGAAAAATATGGTATTTCCATGCTTGCTGCCGTGAGGTATAGAGAAGGGAGATAATAATTTTCAAGTTTGATTTTCAAGCATCTGAAGTTGGATTCAATGTTAGCTCATGAAATACAAAGTTGTTCTCCATTAAATTCTCTTTCAATTGGTATAATTTTTACATGGTTTTCTTACTTCTAAGTTGAAGTTGGTGATTAGGGTCTATGAAGGACATGTTGGAATTTCATGTTTGAAGGTTCAATCATGTTGGAAATGTTGTTGTGGTGTTGTTTCTATGCTTGAAATGATAAAAAAAATTATGGAAAAATATAGAAGGACTATTTGTCTATTAAAAGTAAGTTTAGGGAAAATTTTGTAAAAATTATTTTGATGATGGGAATGATTAGAATGATGTTTTCCATGTTTGATCATGTCAATTGGATGAAGAAAACATCATGTTGGGACTATCTTGTGAATTTGGCAATTAGGGTGAAATAAGTGAGAATTTTGAAAATATTTAAATGTTATAGTTATGTTGTTTGTTGAAGGATTGATTTGGTGTTAAAATTATTAAATTTGGAGGCCATATGTGAAAATTTCCAATTTGGATCGTAAACTTTAGGAGAGAGAATTTAAGGTTGAAGGTGAAATTATCAAATAAGTTCATTGCCATGTGTAATTAAAGGTTGGAATAAAGTGTAGGAAGTCTTGTTATTACAAAGTAGTATTTGGTTGAAAATATTGAATTTTCCAATTAATCTTGTACATGTATTAGTAAGGTTTGGTTATGTACTCAAGATTTTCTTGTGTTATGTATTTAATATACATACAGATAACAAGAAAATCTGGGACCAATCAGGTGAAGAAGGAAGATAAAAAGTGTGATCCAGGCTTAGTGAGGCTATTAAAATTTTTACTTCTATAAAGTGTTTAGGTGAGTGCAATTGCATACATATTATAATACATTGATGTTTTATACATCATTGGGATGACTTGCGATGCCCGAATTTTTATTGTCATTATATTTATGTCATTGAGCATATGATTGACATATTATAAATATGTCAAGATTGGAATGTAAAATGCATTGATCATTTAATTACTTATATAGGTAAATTAGAAATGTTATTTCGGTTATGAACTGCCCAAGGTTATTATATGTTGATATATATATTTCCATGTATAAAAAATTGATGATATCAAGTCCAAGTATGATATTGAGATTCAAAAGTATAGTTGGCTAGGCATAGAGTCATATACAGTTGTATAAATATTCTAAGTGCTACGATGCAATATTTATGTATACTCAAGGAAGGTTGGGTATAAGGGAGTACTTCGATACATATTAAAGCACTTCGGTGCAACTTTCATATATACTCAAGGAAGGGTGGGTATACGGGGATGACTCGTGTACTTAGATTCTCTTGTTTCAATACTTTAGGCTAAATAAATTGAAAAAATAGGATGGTAAGCTTGAAAGCTTGTTGATATAAATGCCATTGGTATTAGTAAGAATTAAACTTACTACTTTGATATATGTTAGTACAAGTGATTCTACTTATGTTAATATGCATGAAAGTGGTAAGGTGATAATATGCATTGTTAATTATTTACATTGATATTTATGTCAAATTGCACTTGATTATGGATTATTGTCTCACTAAGTGTATTCTTAGAATGTGATGATTTTCACGCGTAGGTTAAACAGAGCTTAAGGGGAAGAGTAGCTGGGTATCATCTATATATTTTAAGAGTATATTACCATATCCACAGTAATGACATCTATCTTTTTTTCTTCAATATACTAGATGTCATGTATACTAGTTATCGGTAGATGGTCTAATAATTAGTTATGGTTTTGTAACCCCCTTAGCCCGGCCTAGCTGAAACGAACTAAAAGGATCACATTAGGTTTGCCGAAGCAAACCTGAGCTAATAGCCTAAACCAGTCCATTTTCTTTCTTTTTATCTTGTTTAAATGCTTCGATTAATTCCCTGTGAACGTGCTTCAGTGGAAACGTCACATTGAAATCAGATTTCAAAATAGAGTTTAATTGCTCAAGAATGCATATTAGGGACTAAAACGTAATTTCCACAAATTACAGGGACTTCGTTAAGATTTAGGTTACCAATCCTTTATTAGTCCAATTCCATGCTTACATGTTAAATTTCAATTCAAAACAATCATTCAAACTCATTCAATTGCATACGTAACATTTAGGGACTAAATTGCAAGATTTCTAAACTTCAACAAACTAATAAGCACAATGGGCAGAAGATATGTATTGGAAAAGTCTAAAACAGTGCCAAGATGAGTCTTTTGCGTGCAAGTATACAAGGTCTGCAGTAATACAACAGTTAAGCTAAGTATCGATCCTATAGAGATTGACCTGGAATTCAATTGTCTTTGATTGTTACTTGCCCTGAGAAAAAAATGTTTTGTTTTAAAGTTGGTTTTGGAAATAATTGAATAAAAAAGAAATAAAAGTAAAGTAAAGATGCTAGCAATGAAGGTGTTTTAATGAATGATGAGCGTTGGCAAGGAATGCCTGGTTTTCATGCTATTCATGTTGTGCCAGCCTTTAATAACAACTTGTCATGGCATTGTTTGCCGAGCAGATTCAAAATTAGCAAAGCCTCTCTCGATGGTCATTGCCCTAAATTGATCATGTAAAAACCCCTATATCTCTATAGTGCATGCTTTTAAATAAACCAATTTGATTAAAATCCAATCTATACTCCTAAGGGGTAGATTTCACTCCCGAAGTAAGTTCATCTACTTGAACGACTTCTCTCAAAGCTTCTCTCCTTAGTATTCAACGACTTAATCGTTGCCACCCTAAGTCTGTTAAGATATTGAGGAGCAATAGGCCAACAGTGCCAGCTCTCGCTTGGCATAGTATTTAGAAAACGTTAAAGTATGTTGAATAGATAAAACATTGCCAAGGCAGATTTATTATCAAAAACTAAAACATAAAACAACGTTTAACGCAAAACATCTCCCTCCAACTATTAGATTAGTTCATGGTGAGGGATTTAACCAAAAAAACATTAACGTTTTCAAAGTACATCATCATTAAAAACAAGGTAAAACAACTCGAAAGAGAGAATGGGCGAGAAGGGGTCTCTCGACGCAGTCCTTCAAAATTCAGGCTCTCGGCCAAGCTGGTCGAACCACCCTTCCTAGGTGCAGCTGATTGTCAATCGTCTTGCACTCCAAATCCTTGCTCGATCACCCAGAAGAACTCTCCTCCCAAAAAGCTTCCTCGAATGCTTGCTTGGTTTGTGTTTAAATAGGTATGCAAGGAAGGGATATGATAAGCTCTTTAATTTTTGAATTTCAAATGCTCAAGGGATAAGGGATAATCATCTTATCCAAGTTTGAATGAGAGCTGATTAGGCTAGGGTGACATCATATAGCCGATGCTGCCTTGGCATCCAAGCTTGGCATGAATCTGCCAACCAATCTTGGCACCATCTTATCTGCTATTTTCTCGGAGATTGATCCAATTGCTATCTTTTCGGAGCCTGATCTTATCATATTTTTTTGGAGTTCAATAGCTTCTTGGCATGGCATTAAGTTGACTTCTCTGCCAACCGGTGCTTGGCATTATCCGGTCCATCTGTGCCAATAACACTCGACATTCTCTCTGGCATTCCTTACTGCACTGCTTTTCTGTGCCAAATACTATGCCACACCTGCAAAATTGCCAACAAAACAACCCTTCACATTGGCATAGACAGAACTTAAACTCCTTATGTAAATGCATGATTTTAATATCCTAATGCAACTAAATGTACCTAAAAACAAGAAAAAGCATTGTAAGATTGGCATTAAAAACAATACTTTTAGAGAGGTAACAAGTACTCAAACTCGTGTACCGACACTAGTACGAAAATTCCTTAAGGTGTACCGATACAATGGCTAGGCATACCGATACACTTTGTTATTTTTTTTATGATTTGAGGCTCACTAGACCCCGTGTACAGATCCTTGGGTACCCATAAAGGAATGTAGAGGCCTGTAATGACCTCTAGGTCCAACATATGATACTTTGGCTCAATCTAAACACATTTATACAGCATATAAACTTCATAAGCATGCTTAGAGACCACATACCAGCAATTAAAGCAATCCTAACAAGTCTAACACAATCATCCACAAAGTCTATAGGCATGCTCCCTAAGCAACATCCAAAACATAAATCTATCCACATCTCAAGCACTTTAAAGCTATTAAAAATCCAAACCAACATATAAAACTTGTACAAACATGGAGTTTAGCAAATGACCCTCCCAAATCAACATTTGACACATTTCCCTTATTACTAATATGTATAGTTCAAACCATACTTTGCAACAGAGTTCTTGGATGTCATTCCTTGCTTGCCGCCTTTCGATCCACTAATTTGCATTGATGATAAGAGAGAATAAGCACGTAATGCTTAGTGAGGAGCTCTCAAACACAAAACATCATCCAATGCATTTTAAAATCGGTTTATTCCCAAAACCATCCATAAACATTTTATTACAAAAACCATCATGCCTTACTTTCAACATATGCACTTAATCCATTTCAAAACATGCATATTAAAACATATACATGTATCATGGATTCTACAGCATAATCCCATATGCAACCCTCAATTTAAGCCTTCCCATGCATAGCATCCCATACGTAAAGCTTAAAGAGTATTCACATGTATCTCACATACGTAACAAAAACTTGTTGCGCATAATAAGTGCTCCGCAATTGTGCAAGTGTACACGTCGCAAGTTATAGTATAAAAGATATCGTCTCCACAGGGATTGGTGCCACTTCAAGAATCTAGTCTCTTGCACTGTAAAAAGTAAAAGAAGATAGTAGAAGATTTTAGGAGTTTTAACTAACAGCTAAACTAGAAAGCAAATAAGTAAAAGAAGATGTAATAAAAAAAGATAGAATAGGTCAGGTTATCGTGAGTTAAGGAGTAATAGCTAATTGGATCGTCTGGGTAAAAGAGTGCAAGGGCAACTCAGTTTCCGTGGCAACTTGCGCAGTGGGGTTGCCTTGGCAACTAATCGACAGTTTCCTGGGCAACTGTTTGTGCGGCTGGGAAGCAAATTCAAGGTTCGGCAGAGCGTTCTTCAATGGTTTCTTCTTATCCCTAAGTTAAAACTCTATCTAATTGTGCATGCTTTGACAATACATCCCTGCGTGAATCAAGGGTGAACAACAACCAATCTTGTGCTCTTCTTAGCCGTTGAAATCCTTAACTTATTCCTAAGCCGGATTAATCTTCGCCATCAATAGATTGAATAAAGATCATACTCATTCGTGTCTTGAATCCAACTCTCCCAATATTAGATAAATAGATAGAGTTACGAGATCCTCTCCCAATTCACCCACAAACAAGAATAAAAACCAAGAATGAGTAAACCTTGAATTGAAAGTGCAAACTCTTATTACCTAAACAAAATCCAATTGTTTCTCACAACCACAAAACTCAATAACCTTAGCCAAATAGATTTAGTTCATGGCTAGTGTTGTGTGTAATAAGTGCTCCGCAATTGTGCAAGTGTACACGTCGCAAGTTATAGTATAAAAGATATCATCTCCACAGGGATTGGTGCCACTTCAAGAATCTAATCGCTTGCACTGTAAAAAGTAAAAGAACACAAGTAGAAAATTGTAGGAGTTTTAACTAACAACTAAACTATAAAGCAAATAAGTAAAAGAAGATGCAATCAAATGAGAGGGAATAGGTCAGGTTATCGTGAGTTGAGAAGTGATAGCCAATTGGATCATCTTGATAAAATGGTGCAAGGGCAACTCAGTTGCAGTGGTAACTTACGCAGCGGGGTTGCCTGGGCAATTGTTTGGGCGGCTGGGCAGCAACTTCAAGGTTTGGCGGAGCGTTCTTCAATGGTTTCTTCTTATCCCTAAGTTGAAATTCTAGCTAATTGTGCAGCCTTGATAATACATCCCTGCGTGAATCAAGGGTAAACAGCAACCAATCTTGCTCTACTTTTAGCCGTTGAAATCCTTAACTTATTCCTAAGCTAGATTAATCTTCACCATCAATAGATTAAATAAAGACCATACTCATTCGTTTCTTGAATCTAACTCTCCTGATATTAGATAAATAGATGAAGTTACGAGATCCTCTCCCAATTCACTCGTAAACAAGAATAAAAACCAAGAATGAGTAAACCTTGAATTGAAAGTACAAACTCTTATTACCTAAACAAAATCCAATTGTTTCTCACAACCACAAAACACAATAACCTTAGCCAAATAGATTTAGTTCATGGCTAGGTTCCAAAGAAACACAAAACAAAGAATTCCTAACATAAACCTAATCGAACAAAGAAGAAAAAGATGAAGAATGGTTGAAGCCTCTTTGTCAAAATCTCTCCCCTTTGCTCTCCCTTGTCGAAATCTCTCACTTGCTCTCTCTTGGAGTTGACGACTTGATCCTCAATTTATAGGGCTAGGTCAAAGTCTTTTTTTGAGGAGGAAGTTAAGTTGGAATTAAATACTTTTAAAGAATATAATTCTTTATTGTATTTAAATTCCTTCTAGATCTTCTCTTATCTTCTTGGGATTTAATTTCTCTTTAACCTCTTCATGGAAATCAAACTCCTTTGGGATTTAACTTTGCTCCACGTCATCTTGGGCTTATCTAGTCATCAATTTTGACTGCCAGATCATCTTATCCCTTATCGACAATTGCCCTGGCAACTAGCTCGGCATCTCCTTCATGCACTACCCTGGAAACTATGTCAGCATCTCCTTCTTGCACTACCCTGGCAACTGGTTCCAGCCTTGTTTAGGCAAGTGATTCTGCACACACACAAAAACAACAATCGGCAGCACCCTTTTTCCACAAAATTAAGCAAAATATGAAATCAAGCTTGTCCACCAAGGAAACAATGCAAACATGCATGAATGGCTAATAATGCAACTAATATGAGCCTAAGTATAGCAATAATATGAATAAAAATGGTGAATAAAATAGTACTTTTAGACACTTAACACACCCACAAACTCGAACTATTGTTGTCCTCAATTTATGCAAACTAATAATTACCCGCAAAGACTTCAATTTTCACAAACTTAGCTTTGAACTTGATTTCAATTCTCAGAACTGTGGCACAAAGTATGATTGGCTTTTCGTTTTTCGGAAAACTTAGGAGTTACTCGAAATCAAACTATAATGCTTGAGAGTGTGTGCGGAGTTGTGTGCAAGTTGATTTTTTGGATTCTATGCAAACAAGAGGTTTTCAAATTACTTCATTGGGTTCTTTTAACAAGTTTTAACTAGAGCCGGTTTCGGGCACCTCTAGCGATCAATTTTTAGCACATACTAGAGCCAATTTCGGGCACCTCTAGAATTCATCCAATTTTTATTCTAAACCCCCAATTTTTTAACTATCAACCTAAGTTTGTTAAAATTCCTTAAATCAATCAAGCCACAACAGTGTTTCATCAAGTTTAGCATCATAGTAAGATTCTAAGTGTTTCCACGTTTATCCTAGAATAAAAAGTTCTATCAATTAAGTACATTGGCAAAATCATCATCGGATATTCATCAAATCTAGGCAATTCTTGTTCCAACTAAAGACATGGCAAGCAATTTATGTATCCTAAATGCAATACTTAAGATGAATGCAACTAAACATGGTAACTAACTAATAACAATCCCCCCCAAACTCGAGTGAGGCATTGTCCTCAATGCATGAAACAAAGAAAAATAAAAATAAAGAAAAGTAAAATACAAACGAGGACTTACTCCGAGAGTTCATCGTCGTTGATGATTAGTTTCCTTTTGGTCGGTGTCTTGATTCTTTTGCTTGAACGCGGTGGTTGCTTCCTTGTTGCCGATAATGGAATCGATTCTCGTACGGGGTTGTCCTCATCATCCTCATCATAAATGTCATTGGATTTTCGCTTGGGCTTGGAGGATTCAATTGGTGCGGTCTTTGTTGGTGCAATGGAGGACTTGTTCGAATCTGAAAAATCAGACAATGATTCAGTACAAGTTGATTCGGGCATAGGTGCTTTACCTTTGGCTTTTGTAGTGGTTGCCAGGGCATCTTTAGCTTTGGTTGCCGTGACATCTTCAGTGTTGGTTTTCGTGGCAGCTGCTTGGGCAGGCACAGTGTAGGTTGCCGCGGCATCATCTGTTGAGGTTGCCGTGGCAAGGATTTCGGCAAGAAAGATGGGGAACGATACGCGGCTGTCCAGGTTTTTTTCCAGGATAACTTGGGTGATGGCATTGTTGTGATCCTTCATCTACCGCATGAACATTAGTTGTCGGTCTTCAATTTGCCTAAGGCAATTCTCCAACGGTTGTAAGAGTGCTTCAAGTTGTCTCAGGGTTGCTGTCCGAGTTGCCCGGGCATCAGTTGCTTGGGCATTAGGAGTTGCCGAGGCGGTAGAAGTTTCTGCGACAATTGAAGGCGTTGGGGATTTTTCTGGTGCCTCTCCCATTAGCTTTCGAATTTGTACTCGATTCCAACCAGACTTTGGTAGGGCCTTTTCATTAGTGGACCCACTTGGGACATGCATCTCCTTGCAAAGATTGGAAATTAAGCAAGGGAAGAAAAGAGAACCCTTGTCTTTTGTGCTACATACAAAAATCTCATCACAAATAATTTTTCCAATGTTAATGATGCGATTATGCAAGATAGAATGTATGAGCAAAAGACAAGGTGTATTAACGGTGTGTGTTGTGGGTATTAAAGAAGTTTTAACAAACTTATTCTATAATTTTGCGTCAGGTTTAAGCCGAAGGAGATTTACCGTGCCCTTGTATTTACCGTCGTTCCAATGAGTTCCCGGTAGAGTGAGTTCTTGAAGCACCTTGTCAAGTTGCTTGGACGTGATTTGATCAACAAAGGCTTGATGCTCGTCCTTCTCAACGTAGAGCCCGTAAAAGGTGTTGATGTTTTCAGGGCTTATGAGTATAGCCTTGTCACAAACAAAAACATAAGGATTATCTGGGTTAGGTGAGTGAGCATAGAATTCTCTTGCCCATGAGATGTTACCCGGTTTCGATTGATGGCAAAAGATTTGCCACTTTTGATGTGTAATCAATGGTTCAAGGCCGAAATCTTGATGAGAGTTGGAGTATTCGAAGCCTTGTTCTTTGCAAATCTTCAGGCTTTCAAACTTGGAGTGAAATCTTTCTTGAACCACCGGTGTAGCAAACTTCTTGTATCTTGGTTCTTTGAAGGAACTTGGATGAACCAAAAATTTGATTTTGGATGCCATGGATGATCTTGGTTGTGAGTTTGGTAGAAAAAAAAGAAAAGAAAGCAAAAGAAACTAAAGAGTTGCAAGATGAAAAGTAGGAATAGGTTTCTTGGAAGTAAATATGGTGGGTGGGATTAATTGGAAAGAAAGAAAACAAGGGTTTTGATTGGGGGAAGGGGACGGCTAGGGGGTTTGGGGAAGGGGAAGGGTTTGGCCGGCTATGTAGGGTTTATTTAGGGTAAATTGGAGGCTTAATATAAGCTTTATATTTAGCCCATTAGTTTCCTTGTTGAAGAAGCTTCTTTCTTGAATCAAATTCCTCTTTATCTTGAACTCTTTCCCTACAATTCAAAAATAAAATAAGAATTAAAATTAAAGATAAACTAATAAAAGAAAATAAATAAAGATGTGCAAAGAAATTCTTAAACATAAAATTTAAAAACAATTAGATAAATATGAAAGAAAGATGTAGTCTTAATCTTAAAGAAAAGAAATAAATTTATCCTAAAAAGAATAATAACCGAAATTAATAAATAAAAAAATTAAATAGTTTGAAAAAAATAAAAATAAAAAGAAAATATCAAAAGGAGAGCATGCTCATGAATCTCCTAAGGTGACCACTTCTTTGTTACGTTCCGCATGGGCACCGTTGTAGTGCTTCAATCTTTGTCCGTTAACTTTTAATTCATGTTAGTCAGAGATGGACTTTATTATCACGGCACCATGGGAGAATGGTTTGACAACTTCGAATGGTCCCGACCATCTAGATTTCAGTTTTTCCGAGAAAAGTTTCAGCCGAGAATTGAATAAGAGAACTAGTTGCTCTGGCATGAATTGCCGCGGTAATAGTTTCTTGTCATGCCATTGCTTTGTTTTCTCCTTCTAGATTCGTGCATTGTTATAGGCGAGTGCACAGAATTCTTCTATCTCATTGAGGTCCAACAAACGCTTTTGCCCAGTGCTTTCCCAATCCATATTCACGGTCTTGATTGCCCAATATGCCTTATGTTCGATTTCCACCGGTAGATGGCATGTTTTGCCATAGACAAGTCGGAAGGGAGACATACCTAAGGGTGTTTTGAATGCAGTCCGATATGCCCAAAGTGTGTCATCTAGTCTTTCTGACCAATCCTTCCTAGAGGGATTTACAACTTTCTCGAGTATACCCTTCAATTCTCGGTTGGAAATTTATGCTTTCCCATTAGTTTGTGGGCGATATGTCGTGGCAATTTTGTGTGACATGGCGAAGCATAGCAACATCTTGGCAATAAGTTTGTTGACAAAGTGCTTGCCTTCATCACTGATAATTGCTCTCGGCATCCCAAACCATGTAAATATATTTTTCTGCAAGAATCATTGCACGGTCTTGGAATCATTGGTGGGAACTATAGCTACATCAACCTATTTAGACACGTATTCGACGACAAGTAGAATGTAGAGGTTTTCGAATGAAGATGGGAAAGGTCCCATAATATCGATCCCCCATACATCGAACAATTCTACCTCGATGATGTTTTGGAGTGACATCTCATGTCGTCTAGAGATATTGCCCGTCCTCTGGCAACGATCACATTGCTTGTAAAACTCTTGGGCATCTTTGTACAGTGTTGGCCAATACAAACCGGATTGCAAAACTTTGGCCGCGGTACGTGTTCCTCCAAAATGTCCTCTATAGGGTGAAGAATGACATTGACGGAGTACATTCTGCTGCTCCTCTTTAGGGACACATCGGCATATAACCTGATTTGCACATTGTTTAAACAAAAGAGCCTCATCCCAAAAGTAATGCTTAGCATCATGGCGGAACTGCTTCTTCCCTCGGTGAATAAGGCCATAAGGTAAAATACCACAAACAAGGAAATTAACTAAATCCACGTACCAGGGTATTTCTGAGGCATGTGTTGCTGTGTCAACTGCTTCCATGGTTGTCGAGGCGTGCACGTCTAGAATTGTCGCGGCATGCACGTAAAGGGTTGCCAAGGCATGCACATCAATGGTCACCGAGGCATATGCGTCTGGAGTTGCCGAGGCGTGTGCATTAAGGGTTGCTGAGGCATGTGCGTCTAGAGTTGTCGAGGCAACCAACGATAGCCACGCCATGACAACCCCAGTTGACAATGCTTCAGCAACTCCAGTTGCCTCGGCAATGCCGTCAATTAGGTTTCAGACCAATGAAAGGATCAAAGATATCTGACTTCCACCACCATTCCCACAAATGTTGAAGCGACAAAAGCAAGAATATCAATTCAAGAAGTTTCTTGATATCCTAAAGCAAGTCCACATCAACTTGTCATTGGTTGAAGCAATTGAAAAAATGCCGAACTATGCCAAGTTTCTTAAAGACATTGTGTCCAAAAGAACAAGGCTAGGAGAGTTTGAAATAGTTGCCGCAATAGAGGGATGCATGACCATGTTGCACAATCACATGTCACCCAAGTTGAAGGATCCTAGAAGTTTCACAATACCCTGTTCCATTGGAAACCACTATGTCGGGAAAGCATTATGCGACCTTGGAGAAAGCATAAACTTGATGCCTAAATCGGTTTTCCAAAAACTAGGAATCGGGAAGGCAAGACCTACAATAGTTATGCTACAGCTAGCCGACAGATCCTATGCGCATCCAGAGGGGAAAATCGAAGACATACTGGTAAAAGTTGATAAATTTATTTTTCCTGCTGACTTTATTGTTTTGGATTGTGAAGCAGATGAACATGCACCTAACATTCTCGGGAGACCCTTCCTAGCAATAGGGAGAACCTTGATCGATGTTAAAAAAGGAGAACTCACGATGAGGGTGAATGACCAGCAATTTAAACTAAATGTGTTCCAAACACTAAGGCATGTTGATGATCCGGAAGAATGCCAACTTCATCATGCCACGAAAGAGTTTAACTTCGACGAGGAATTTAGTTGCCTCGGCAACTACATTGCCGATCAAGAGGAACCTGAGGATTATGAAGAACCAATCTATGAGGAACAACAATAAGAGGCAAGTTGGTTAGTTAATCGACCAGGTACATACTTTGAACCACTGGATTACTCAGGTAAGGAAGGTAAAATCGAAAGACCCTCCATTGAACAACCACCGATTCTTGAGTTGAAACAGTTGCCAGGAAAATTAAAATATGCTGACTTAGGAGCTGACAATACATTGTCTGTAATTATTTCCTCTAAGTTACAGCCTGAGCATGAAAAGAAGCTGATCAAAATGTTGATGCTACACAAGAAGGCAATAGGGTGGACAATTGCCGACTTGAAGAGAATTAGCTCGGTAGTGTGCATGCACAAGATTTTGTTGGAAGATGATCACAAACCTTCGATTGAGGCCCAGAGAAGACTGAATCATGCCATAAAAAGGGTTGTAATGAAAGAAATCATCAACTAGCTTGACGCCGGCATTATATACCCTATTTGTGATAGTACATGGGTAAGTCCGGTACAATGTGTACCGAAAAAGAGAGGTATCATGGTGGTAAGTAATGAAAACAATAAACTCATTCCAACCAGGACTATGACCGGTTAGAGGGTTTGTATGGATCATCGAAAGCTAAACAAAGCCACTAGGAAAGATCATTTCTCATTACCCTTTATTGATCAAATGCTTGATCGTCTTGGAGGTAAACCCTTTTATTGTTTTCTTGATGGTTATTCAGGTTACAATCAAATTTCCATAGCACCAGAAGATCAAGAAAATACAACCTTTACATGCCCATACGATACTTATGCTTTCTGAAAGATGTCGTTCGGATTGTGTAATGCCCCAGCAACCTTCCAAAGATGCATGATGGTACTCTTTTCAGACATGGTCGAAGACTTTCTTGAAATCTTCATGGATGATTTTTCCGTTTTAGTAATGACTTCGACAGTTGCCTTGGCAATTTAGAGAAGGTGTTGGGAAGATGTGAAGAAACCGATTTAGTCTTTAATTGGGAGAAGTGCCATTTTATGGTAGATGAAGGAATAGTGCTTGGCCACAAGATTTCATCCAAGAGAATTGAAGTAGACAAAGCCAAGGTGGACGTGATCGAGAGATTACCCCCACCAAGTTAAGTTAAAGGAATCCGAAGCTTTCTTAGACATACAGGTTTTTACAAGAGGTTCATTCATAACTTTTCTAAAATTACTAAACCCTTGTGCAATTTGCTTGAACAAGATAAAGTCTTCAATTTTGATGATTCTTGCGCCCAAGCATTCGAAACCCTAAAGGAAAAGCTTTCCTCGACACCCATTGTCGTTCCACCCGATTGGACGCTACCATTTGAGCTCACGTGTGATGCAAGTGATTTCGCAGTAGGAGCAGTCCTAGGCCAACGCATAGGTAAAACCTTTCATGTGATATACTATGCTAGTAAAACTCTTAATAGTGCTCAAGTGAATTACAAAACAACGAAGAAAGAGTTACTAGTCGTAGTTTTCGCATTTGACAAGTTCCAATCCTATTTGATTGGTACAAAGGTAATTGTTCATACGAACCATTCGGCAATTAAGTATCTATTTGCTAAAAAGGATGCCAAACCTCGTTTGATTCATTAGATATTACTTTTACAAGAGTTTGATATTGAAATTAAGGACAGGAAAGGAACAGAAAATCAAGTGGCCGATCACTTATCACGCTTAGAACGTAATAGGGAGGAGGATGCAAATTTAGAGATATACGATGCATTCCCAGATGAGCAATTATTAATTGCCTCGGCAACCATGGATGTGCACGCCTCGGCAACCATTGACGCCTCGACAACATTGGATGTGCATACCTCGGCAACCCTCGATGCCTCAGCAACTCCAGACGCGTACGCCTTGGCAACCATGGACGCGTATGCCTCGGCAACTTTAGACGCACATGCCTCGGAAATCTTGGAAGGAGTTGCCACGGCAGCACATGCCTCGGCAATACCCTGGTATGTGGATTTAGTTAATTTCCTTGTTTGTGGTATTTTACCTTATTGCCTTACTCACCAAGGGAAGAAGCGGTTTTGCCATGATGCTAAGCATTACTTTTGGGACAAGCCACTTTTGTTTAGACAATGTGCATATCAGGTTATACGTCGATGTGTCCCTGAAGAGGAGTATCAGAATGTACTCCGGCAATGCCATTCTTTACCATATGAAGGACATTTTGGAGGAACATGTACTGCGGCCAAAGTTTTGCAATCCGGTTTGTATTGGCCAACACTGTACAAAGATGCCCAAGAGTTTTACAAGCAATGTGATCGTTGCCAGAGGACAGGCAATATCTCTAGACGACATGAGATGCCGCTCCAAAACATCATTGAGGTAGAACTGTTTGATGTATGGGGGATCAATTTTATAGGACCTTTCTCATCTTCATTCGGCAACCTCTACATTCTACTTGCCATTGACTACGTGTCTAAATAGGTTGAGGCAGCTGCAGTTCCCAACAACGATTCCAAGACCGTGCAACGATTCTTGCAGAAAAACATATTTACACGGTTTGGGATGCCGAGAGCAATTATCAGTGATGAAGGCAATCACTTTGACAACAAACTTTTTGCCAAGATGTTGCTACGCTTCGGTGTGTCACACAAGATTGCCACGGTATATCACCCACAAACCAATGGGCAAGCAGAAATTTCCAACCGGGAATTGAAGGGTATACTCGTGAAAGTTGTAAATCCCTCTAGGAATGATTGGTCAGTAAGACTAGATGACGCACTTTGGGCATATCGCACTGCATTCAAAACACCCTTAGGTATGTCCCCTTTCTGACTTGTCTATGGCAAAACATGCCATCTACCGGTGGAAATCGAACACAAGGCATATTGGGCAATCAAGACTGTGAATATGGATTGGGAAAGTGCCAGATAAAAGCGTTTGTCGGACCTCAACGAGATAGAAGAATTTCGTGCACTCGCCTATAACAATGCACGAATCTACAAGGAGAAAACAAAGCAATGACATGACAAGAAACTATTGCCGCGACAATTCATGCCAGGGCAACTAGTTCTCTTATTCAATTCTCGTCTAAAACTTTTTCCGGGAAAACTGAAATCAAGATGGTCGGGACCATTCGAAGTTGTCAAACCATTCTCTCATGGTGCCGTGATAATCAAGTCCATCACTGACGAACATGAATTCAAAGTTAATGGACAAAGATTGAAGCACTACAACGGTGTCCATGTGGAAGTAACAAAGAAGTGGTCACCTTAGGAGATGCATGAGCATGCTCTCCTTTCGATATTTTCTTTTTATTTTCCTTTTTCTTTTTCTTTTTATTTTTTCAAACTATTTTTTATTATTTTCGGTTATTTTTTTCTTTGTTTATTTTTGGAATTTTTAGTAGATATTTTATTTTATTTTTCTTCATTATCTTTATTTTCCAAGTTTTCTTTGTTTTCTTTTCCACAACAAGACTCACAACCACCAAGCTAAGGAAATTCACTGCCGACTACTTGCCACGACAACCGCAATAGAGAATGCCCCGACAACTACCTCAGCAGTTGCCACAGAAACAGAAACTGGCGATGCCCAGGCAACAACAATGGCTTCGGCAACTACTGATGCCGGGGCAAGTGAACTTGCATCAGTAAACCTGGATCAAATCAAAGTAATGCTATTTACGCGGTACCAGCCACAAGTATTCAACCACCGATCAGAATATGAATCAAGCAAGCGACACGAAGAAAACTTATCACTTGAGGTGACGACCTCTCTGACTAACTCATTTCATTTAGTTTCTTTTAAATTTTGTTTCACTTTTACATGCATTGAGGATAATGCTTCTCTCGAATTTGGGGGTGTTGGTTTCTAGGTAGTCGCATGTTTAGTTGCATTCATCTTTAGCAATCACATATAGGTTGCATATGTTACTTGCCATGCCTTTAATTGGATTTAATTGCTTAAGACTTGTTGAAAATCCAATGATGATTTTTTCCACTGCACTTAACTGAAAGAACCTTTAATTTTAGGATTGCATGAAAA
This sequence comes from Hibiscus mutabilis, assembly GCA_019671005.1. Taxonomy (NCBI): domain Eukaryota; kingdom Viridiplantae; phylum Streptophyta; class Magnoliopsida; order Malvales; family Malvaceae; genus Hibiscus; species Hibiscus mutabilis. Next base: position 32,478,536 of record CM033733.1, on the reverse strand, counting down.
GAACTTAGAATTTTACTATGATGCTAATTTTTTTTACACAGTTGTGCCTTGTTGATTGAAAGAAACTTAGTGAACTTAGGTTGCTTAAAATTTGGGTAAATTTAAAATTGAAAATTAAAAGTTAATTTCTTGCTAGAGGTGCCCGAAACTGGCTCTAGTAGTTAATGCACATTAAAGAATCGCTAGAGGTGCCCGAAATTGGCTCTAGTGAAAATAAAAATAAATGCCCCGGTAATTAAATTTATAAAAGCCTATTGTTCGCATAGAATCTTGAAAATCAACTTGTACACAACTACGCACATACATTGTCACAAGTATTATAGTTCAATTTCGGGTAATTTTTGTGCTATTCGAAAAATTAAAAGGTGATCATACTTTGTGCCACGGTTCCGAGGTTTGAATTCAAGTTTGAAGCATGTCTTTGATGATTAAAGTCTTGGTAGGTAATTGTTAGTTTGCATTTCTTGAGGACAAGAAATAGTTCGAGTTTGGGGTGTGATAAGTGTTCAAAAGTACTATTTTTATTACCCTTTTTACTCATATTATTGTTAGACTTAGGCTCATATTAGTTGCATAATTAGTCATTCATGCATTAATTCATGTTTCTTTCCACCGTTGAGCTTCATTACATAACTTGGTGATTTTTGTGGAAAAAGATGTTGCTTTGGTGTGCTTTTGTGTGTGTGCAGAATCACTTGCCCAAAGCAAGGCTGAAACTAGTTGCCAGGGCAATGCATGAAGGAGATGCCGAGCTAGTTGCCAGGGCAATGCATGAAGGAGATGCCGAGCTAGTTGCCAGGGTAATTTTTGATAAGGAATAAGATGATATGGTAGTCAAAATTGATGACTAGATAAGCCCAAGATGACGTGAAGCAAAGTTAAATCCCAAAAAGATAGGAGAAGTTCTAGAAGGAATTTAAATATAATAAAGAACTATATTCTTTAAAGATATTTAATTCCAACTTAACTTCCTCCTCAAAAAAATACTTTGACCTAGCCCTATAAATTGAAGACCAAGCCGTCAACTCCAAGGGGGAGAGATGAGAGAAATTTCGACAAGATCAAAGCGGGAGATTCCGACAAAGAGGCTTCAACCATTCTTCATCTTTTTCTTCTTTGTTCAATTAGGTTTATGTTAGGAATTCTTTGTCTTGTGTTTCTTTGGAACCTAGCCATGAACTAAATCTACTTGGCTAAGGTTATTGTGTTTTGTGGTTCTGAGAAACAATTGGATTTTGTTTAGGTAATAAGAGTTTGCACTTTCAATTCAAGGTTTATTCATTCTTGGTTTTTATTCTTGTTTGCGAGTGAATTGGGAGAGGATCTCGTAACTTCATCTATTTATCTAATATCGGGAGAGTTAGATTCAAGAAATGAATGAGTATGGTCTTTATTCAATCTATTGGTGGTGAAGATTAATCTGGCTTAGGAATAAGTTATGGATTTCAACGGCTAAGAGGAGCGCAAGATTGGTTGTTGTTCACCCTTGATTCATGCAGGGATGTATTATCAAGGCATGTACAAATAGCTAGAGTTTCGACTTAGGGATAAGAAGAAACCATTGAAGAACGCTCCGCCAAACCTTGAAGTTGCTGTCCAGCCGCTCAAGTAGTTGCCCAGCTAGTCGCCCAGGCAACTATCGATTAGTTGCGAAGGCAACCCCGCTGTGCAAGTTGCCCTTGCATTCTTTTACCAAGACGATCCAATCGACTATCACACCTCAACTCACGATAACTTTACCTATTCTCTCTCATTTGATTACATATTCTTTTACTTTATTGCTTTCTAGTTTAGTTGTTAGTTAAAACTCCTACAATCACCTACTTGTGTTTTTACTTTTTACAGTGCAAGAGATTAGATTCTTGAAGTGGCGCCAATCTTTGTGGAGATGATATCTTTTATACTATAACTTGTGACGTGTACACTTGCACAATTGTGGATCACTTATTACGCGCAACAGTTACCACCATATAACTCACAAAAGGAATCCATTACCTTGACCTCATGTGTGTTGTTTGGTTTCTGCATGTTCTAGACCATCTTGGTTAGAGTATCCAATTGTGCCGAAATTGAGTCTGATGATCCAAGTTCATGTATTATGGCTTGGCGTCTAACTCCTCCTCTTCTAGCAGATGGGAACAGATAATCATTCCTAGCAAGCCTTTTTAGAATTTGCATTGCTTCCTGCGGTGACTTATCTAGGAGTATTCCGTTTGCCGAGGCATCTAGCATCATCCTTGTTGGTGTATTCACAACATTGTAAAACATTGTTACTTGTGTCCACACTCGGAATCCGTGTAAGAGGCATTTGTGTATAAGTTCTCTATATCGCTTCCAAGCCTCGTACATGGATTCATCATCTGCCTACCGAAAAGATGTAATTTCGTTACGAAGCTTATCAGTCACATTTTTAGGATTACATCGAGCAAGGAAATCACGACAAAGATCGGTCCAAGATCCTATTGATCCGACAGAAATACTATTCAACCATGCTTTCTCCCTATCCATCAGTGAATAGGGGAATAATCTTAGTTGTAAAATATCGGGGGTGACTCCTTGTATTTTGAATGAATTGCAAATCTCAAGGAAAGATTTAAGATGTTGTCATGCATCTTTAGTTGCTAAGCCGCAAAATTGACCAATTGTGTTGATCATATTGAATATCAGCGGTTTCAACTCAAAGTGGTCGGCTTCAATTTCAGGTGTGACAACTCCTGGATTAAGTCCTTCAAGATAGTCTCGAACAGTTCTGTTTCGTGCAAGAATCACTCCCCTGCTACTGGAACATCCTGATTCATATTGCCGTCTTGATTAGCCATTGCTACTCTTAACCTTTGTCTGAGTCTTTGCAAGGATCGTTCGATTTCTGGATCAAAAGGATATTCTGGTGAAATCGGTCTCGCCCTGGTCATATACCAATGCAAAACCAAAGTTTGTTAGCCCTTTGAATCTTAAACAAGAAAAATAAAAAGTGCAAGAAAATAAAAACAAAGTTACTATTGTCAATCCCCGGCAACGGCGCCAAAAACTTGTTGTGCGTAATAAGTGCTCCGCAATTGTGCAAGTGTACACGTCGCAAGTTATAGTATAAAAGATATCTTCTCCACAGGGATTGGTGCCACTTCAAGAATCTAATCTCTTGCACTGTAAAAAGTAAAAGAACACAAGTAGAAAATTGTAGGAGTTTTAATTAACAACTAAACTAGAAAGCAAATAAGTAAAAGAAGATGTAATCAAATGAGAGGGAATAGGCTAGGTTATCATGAGTTGAGGAGTGATAGCCAATTGGATCGTCTTGGTAAAAGGGTGCAAGGGCAACTCAGTTGTCGTGGCAACTTGCGCAGCGGGGTTGCCTTTGCTTCCAATCGATGGTTGCCTGGGCAACTAGCTGGGCAACTGTTTGGGCGGCTGGGCAGCAACTTCAAGGTTTAGCGGCGCGTTCTTCAATGGTTTCTTCTTATCCCTAAGTCGAAACTCTAGCTAATTGTGCATGCCTTGATAATCACCCCTACGTGAATCAAGGGTGAACAACAACCAATCTTGCGTTCCTCTTAGCCATTGAAATCCTTAACTTATTCCTAGACAGATTAATCTTCACCATCAATAGATCGAATAAAGACCATACTCATTCGTTTCTTGAATCTAACTCTCCCGATATTAGATAAATAGATGAAGTTACGAGATCCTCTCCCAATTCACTCGTAAACAAGAATAAAAACCAAGAATGAGTAAACCTTGAATTGAAAGTGCAAAATCTTATTACCTAAACAAAATCCAATTGTTTCTCACAACCACAAAAAACAATAACCTTAGCCAAATATATTTAGTTCATGGCTAGGTTCCAAAGAAACACAAAACAAAGAATTCCTAACATAAACCTAATCGAACAAAGAAGAAAAAGATGAAGAATGGTTGAACCCTCTTTGTCGAAATCTCTCCCCTTTGCTCTCCCTTGTCGAAATCTCTCACTTGCTCTCTCTTAGAGTTGACGGCTTGGTCCTCAATTTATAAGGCTAGGTCAAAGTCTTTTTTTGAGGAGGAAATTAAGTTAGAATTAAATACTTTTAAAGAATATAATTCTTTATTATGTTTAAATTCCTTCTAGATCTTCTCCTATCTTCTTGGGATTTAATTTCTCTTTAACCTCTTCATGGAAATCAAACTTCTTTGGGATTTAACTTTGCTCCACGTCATCTTGGGCTTATCTAGTCATCAATTTTGACTACCATTTCATCTTATCCCTTATCAAAAATTGCCCTGGCAATTAGCTCGGCATCTCCTTCATACACTGTCCTGGCAACTGCGTTGGCATCTCCTTCATGCACTGCCCTGGCAACTAGTTCCAGCCTTGTTTAGGCAAGTGATTCTGCACACACACAAAAACAACTATCGGTAGTACCCTTTTTCCACAAAATTAAGCAAAATATGAAATCAAGCTTGTCCACCAAGGAAACAATGCAAACATGCATGAATGGCTAATAATGCAACTAATATGAGCCTAAGTCTAGCAATAATATGAATAAAAATGGTGAATAAAATAGTACTTTTAGACACTTAATAGCTAGGTTCCAAAGAAACACAAAACAAAGAATCTCTAACATAAACCTAATCAAACAAGAAAGAAAAAGATGAATAATGGTTGAAAGCCCTTGTCGAAATCTCTCCCCTTTGCTCTCTCTTGAGTTTGATGGCTTGGTCTCTTTTTAAAATCATTCTTGAAGAGGAAGTTAAGTTGGAATTAAATACTCTAAAAGAATATAATTCTTTATTATATTTAAATTCCTTCTAGATCTTCTCCTATCTTTTTGGGATTTAATTTCTCATTGTCCTCTTCATGGAAATCAAACTCCTTTGGGATTTAACTTTGCTCCACGTCATCTTGGGCTTATCTAGTCATCAATTTCTACTGCCATATCATCTTATCCCTTATCAACAATTACCCTGACAACTAGCTCGGTATCTCCTTCATTCATTGCCCTAGCAATTACGTCGGCATATCCTTCATGCACTACCCTGGCAACTGGTTCCAGCCTTGTTTAGGTAAGTGATTCTGCACACACACACAAAAACAACTATCGGCAGCACCCTTTTTCAACAAAATTAAGCAAAATATGAAATCAAGCTTGTCCACCGAGGAAAAAATGCAAACATGCATGAATGGCTAATAATGCAACTAATATGAGCCTAAGTCTAGCAATAATATGAATAAAAAGGATAAACAAAATAGTACTTTTAGACACTTAACACACCCCCAAACTCGAACTATTGCTTGTCCTCTAGCAATGCAACCAAGGCTTCAATTTTCACAAACTTAGCTTTGAACTTGATTTTAATTCTCAGAACCGTGGCACAAAGTATGATTGGCTTTTCATTTTTCGAAAAACTTAGGAGTTACTCAGAATCAAATTATAATGCTTGTGAGTGTGTGCAGAGTTGTGTGCAAGTTGATTTTTTGGTTTCTATGCAAACAAGAGGTTTTCAAATTACTTCCTTGGGTTCTTTTAACATGTTTTAACTAGAGCCGATTTCGGGCACCTCTAGTGTTTTGTTTTTAGTTTTCTTAAGTTAATTAATTTATTCGACTAGAGCCGGTTTTGGGCACCTTTAGCGATCAATTTTTAGCACATACTAGAGCCAATTTTGGGCACCTCTAGCATTCATCCAATTTTTATTCTAATCCCCCAATTTCTTAACTATCAACCTAAGTTCGCTAGAATTCCTTAAATCAATCAAGCCACAACAGCGTTTCATCAAGTTTAGCATCATAGTAAGATTCTAAGTGTTTCCACGTTTATCCTAGAATAAAAAGTTCTATCAATTAAGTACATTGGCAAAGTCATCATCAGATATTCATCAAATCTAGGCAATTCTTGTTCCAACTAAAGGCATGGCAAGCAATTTATGTATCCTAAATCCAATACTTAAGACGAATGCAACTGAACATGGTAACTAACTAATAACAATCCCCCCCAACTAGAGTGAGGCATTGTCCTCAATGAATACAACAAAGAAAAATAAAAAAAATAACAATAACAATAACAATAAAGAAAAGTAAAATGCAAACGAGGACTTATTCGTCGTCGTGGATGATTAGTTTCCTTTTGGCATGTGTCTTGATTCTTTTGCTTGAACGCGGTGGTTGCTTTCTTGTTGCCAATGGTAGAATCGATCCTCGGACGGGGGTGTCCTCATCGTCCTCTTCCTCAATGTCATTGGCCTTTCGCTTGGGCTTGGAGGATTTGATTGGTGTGGTCTTCGTTGGTGCAATGGAGGACTCGTCCGAATCTAAAAAATCAGACAATGATTTAGTACGAGTTGATTCAGGCATAGGTGCTTTACCTTTGGCTTTTGTAGTGGTTGCCGGGGCGTCTTTAGCTTTGGTTGCCGGGGCATGCGCAGTGTAGGTTGCCGCTGCATCAGCTGTTGCGGTTGTCATGCTAACTGCTTCATTGGTTGCCGTAGCAAGGATTTTGACAGAAAAGATAGAGAACAACACACGACGGACCGGCTACTTTTCCAGGATGACTTGGGTGATGGCATTGTTCTGATCCTTCATGTACCGCATAAACATTAGTTTCCGATCTTCAATTTGCCTAAGGCGGTTCGCCAACAGTTGTAAGAGTGCTTCAAGTTGTCCCGAAGTTGCTGCCCAGCCGCCCAACTAGTTGCCCAGGCAACCATCGATTAGTTGCCAAGGCAACCCTGCTGCGCAAGTTGCCACAACAACTGAGTTGCCCATGCACTCTTTTACCAAGACGATCCAATTGGCTATCACTCCTCAACTCACGATAACATGGCCTATTCTATCTCTTTTGATTACATCTTCTTTTACTTATTTGCTTTCTAGTTTAGTTGTTAGTTAAAACTCCTACAACCTTCTACTTGTGTTCTTTTACTTTTTACAGTGCAAGAGACTATATTCTTTAAGTGGCACCAATCCCTATGGAGACGATATCTTTTATACTATAACTTGCGACGTGTACACTTGCACAATTGCGGAGCACTTATTACGCGCAATAAGACAGCTAGGGGATTTGGGGAAGGGGAAGGGTTTGGCCTGCTATGTAGGGTTTATTTAGGGTAAATTGGAGGCTTAATATAAGCCTTAGATTTAGCCCATTAGTTTCCTTGTTGAAGAAGCTTCCTTCTTGAATCAAATTCCTCTTTATCTTGAACTCTTTTCCTACAATTCAAAAACAAATAAAATAAAGATTAAAATTAAAGATAAACTAATAAAAGAAAATATATAAAGATGTGCAAAGAAATTCTTAAACTTAAAATTTAAAAACAATTAGATAAATATGAAAGAAAGATGTAGTCATAATCTTAAAGAAAATAAATAAATCTATCCTAAAAAGAGAAATAACCGAAATTAATAAATAAAAATTAATTAATTAATTAAATAGTTCAAAAAAATAAAAATAAAAAGAAAATATCGAAAGCAGAGCATGCTCATGCATCTCCTAAGGTGACCACTTCTTTGTTATATTCCACATGGGCACCGTTGTAGTGCTTCAATCTTTGTCCGTTAACTTTGAATTCATGTTCATCAGTGATGGGCTTGATTATCACGGCACCATGGGAGAATGGTTTGACAACTTCGAATGGTCCCTACCATCTTGATTTTAGTTTTCCCTGGAAAAGTTTCAGCCGAGAATTGAATAAGAGAACTAGTTGCCCTAGCGTGAATTGCTGCGGCAATAGTTTCTTGTCATGTCATTGCTTTGTTTTCTCCTTCTAGATTCGTGCATTGTTATAGACGAGTGCACGAAATTCTTCTATCTCGTTGAGGTCCAACAATCGCTTTTGCCCGGTACTTTCCCAATCCATATTCATGGTCTTGATTGCCCAATATGCCTTGTGTTTGATTTCCACCGGTAGATGGCATGTTTTGCCATAGACAAGTCGGAAGGGAGACATACCTAAGGGTGTTTTGAATGCAGTGCGATATGCCCAAAATACACCATCTAGTCTTACTGACCAATTCTTCCTAGAGGAATTTACAACTTTCTCGAGTATACCCTTCAATTCTCGGTTGGAAATTTCTGTTTGCCCATTGGTTTGTGGGTGATAAGCCATGGCAATTTTGTGTGACACGTTGAAGCGTTGCAACATCTTGGCAATAAGCCTGTATTGAAAGTGCTTGCCTTCATCACTGATAATTGCTCTCGGCATCCCAAACTGTGTAAATATATTTTTCTGCAAGAATCGTTGCACGGTCTTGGAATCGTTGGCGGGAACTGCAGCTGCCTCAAACCATTTAATCACGTAGTCGACGGCAAGTAGAATGTAGAGGTTGCCGAATGAAGATGAGAAAGGTCCCATAAAATCGATCCCCCATACATCAAACAATTCCACCTCGAGGATGGCGGCATCTCATGTCGTCTAGATATATTTCCCGTCCTCTGGCAACGATCACATTGCTTGCAAAACTCTTGGGCATCTTTGTACAGTGTTGGCCAATACAAATCGAATTGCAAAACTTTGGCCGCGGTACGTGTTCCTCCAAAATGTCCTCCATATGGTGAAGAATGGCATTGTTGGAGTACATTCTGCTGCTCTTCTTCATGGACACATCGGCATATAACATGATCTGCACATTTTTTAAACAAAAGAGGCTCGTCATAAAAGTAATGCTTAGCATCATGGAGGAACCGCTTCTTCCCTTGGTGAGTAAGGCCATAAGGTAAAATACCTTAAATAAGGAAATTAACTAAATCCGCGTACCAGGGTATTTCTGAGGCATGTGTTGTCGTGGCAACTACTTCCATTGTTGTTGAGGCGTGCACGTCAAGGGTTACTGTGACATGTGTGTCAAGGGTTGCCGAGGCGTGCGCGTCAAGGGTTTCTGAGGCATACGCGTCTGGAGTTATCGAGGCGTGCGTGTCAAGGGTTAGTAAGGCATGTGCGTCTAAAGTTGCCGAGGCGTCGAGGGTTGCCAAGGCATGCGCATCCATGGTTGCCAAGGCAACTAATAGTTGCTCATCTGGGAATGCATCGCATATTTCTAAATCCGCGTCCAACTCCCTATTGCGTTCTAAGCATGATAAGTAATCAGCCACTTGATTTTCTGCTCATTTCCTGTCCTTAATTTAAATGTCAAACTCTTGTAAAAGCAATATCCAACGAATCAAAAGAGGTTTGACATCCTTTTTAGCAAATAGACACTTAATTGTTGAATGGTCCTTATTGATAATTACCTTTGTACCAATCAAATATGATTGGAACTTGTCAAATGCGAAAACTACGGCTAGTAACTCTTTCTCCGTTGTTGTGTAATTCACTTGAGCGATATTAAGAGTTTTACTAGCGTAGTATATCACATGAAAGGTCTTACCTGTGAGTTGGCCTAGAACTGCTCCTACCGCAAAATCACTTGCGTCACACATAAGCTCAAAAGGTAGCGTCCAATCGGGTAGAACGACAATGGGTACCGAGGTAAGCTTTTTTTAGGGTTTCGAATGCTTGGGCGCAAGAATCATCAAAATTGAAGACGTTATCCTGTTCAAGCAAATTGCACAAGGGTTTAGTAATCTTAGAAAAAATATGAATAAACCTCCTCTAAAAACCTGCATGTCTAAGAAAGCTTCGGATTCCTTTAACCGAACTTGGTAGGGGTAATCTCTCGATCACGTCCACCTTGGATTTGTCTACTTCGATTCCCTTAGATAAAATCTTGTCGCCAAGCACTATTCCTTCATCTACCATAAAATGGCATTTCTCCCAATTAAGGACTAAATCGAATTCTTCACATCTTGCCAACACCTTCTCTAAATTGCCGAGGCAACTGTCGAAGTCATTACCAAAAATGAAAAAATCATCCATGAAGATCTCAAGGAAGTCTTCAACCATGTCTGAAAAGAGTGGCACCATGCATCTCTGGAAGGTTGCCAGGGCATTATAAAATCCGAATGGCATCCTTCAGAAAGTATAAGTACCGTATGGGCATTTGAAGGTTGTCTTTTCTTGATCTTCTGGTGCTTTGGCAATTTGATTCTAACCTGAATAACCATCAAGAAAATAATAAAATGGTTTACCTGCAAGACGGTCAAGCATTTGATCAACAAAGGGTAAGGGGAAGTGATCTTTCCTAGTGGCTTTGTTTAGCTTTCGGTAATCTATACAAACCCTCTAACCGGTCACAGTCCTGGTTGGAATGAGTTCATTATTTTCATTACTTACCACCATTATACCTCACTTTTTCGGTACACATTGTACCAGACTTACCCATGTACTATCAGAGATAGGGTATATGATGCTGGCGTCAAGCCACTTGATGATTTCTTTCATTACAACCCCTTTCATGGCATGATTCAGTCTCCTCTAGGCCTCAATCAAAGGTTTGTGATCATCTTTCAACAAAATCTTTTGCATGCACACTGTCAGGCTAATTTATTTCAAGTCGACAATTGTCTATCCTATCGCCTTCTTGTATAGCATCAACATGTCAATCAGCTTCTTTTTCTGCTCAGGCTGTAACTTAGAGGAAATAATTACAGGCAATGTATTAACGGTTCCCAAGTAAGCATATTTTAGTTGCCCTAGCAACTGTTTCAACTCAAGAATCGGTGGTTGTTGAATGGAGGGCTTTTCGAGTTTACCTCTCTTACCTGAGTAATCCAATGGTTCAAGGTATGTACCTGATCGATTGACTAACCAATTTGCCTCTTCTTGTTGTTCTTCATTGATCGGTTCTTCATACTCTTCATGTTTCTCTAAATCGGCAATGTAGTTGCTGAGGCAACTAAATTCCTCGTCGAAGTCAAACTCTGCCGTGGCATGAAGAAGTTGGCATTCTTCCGGATCATCGGCATGCCTTAGTGTTTGGAACACATTTATTTTAACTTGTTGGTCATTCACCCTCATTTTGAGTTCTCCCTTTTCAACATCGATCAAAGTTCTCCCTGTTGCTAGGAAGGGTCTCTCGAGAATGATAGGTGTATGCTCATCTGTCGGCTAGTTGTTGCATAACTGTTGTAGGTCTTGCCTTCCTGATTCCTAGTTTCTGGAAAACTGATTTAGGCATCAAGTTTATGCTTGCTCCAAGGTCATATAATGCTTTCCTGACATAGTGTTTTCCGATGGAACAAGGTATTGTGAAACTCCTGGGATCCTTCAACTTGGGTGGCATGCGATTGTGTAACATGGCCATGCATCCCTCTGTTGCGGCAACTGTTTCAAACTCTTCTAACCTTGTTCTCTTGGACACAATGTCTTTAAGAAACTTGGCATAGTTCGGCATTTGTTCAATTGCCTCAACCAACGGCAAGTTGATGTGGACTTGCTTTAGGATATCAAAAAACTTCTTGAATTGATATTCTTGCTTTTGTCGCTTCAACCTTTGTCGGAATGGTGGGGGAAGTCGAATATCTTCGATCCTTTCATTGGTCTGGAACCTGATTGATGGCATTATCGACGCAACTGGAGTTGCCGAGGCATTGTCAACTAGGTTGTCGTGGCGTGCCTATCGTTGGTTGTCGAAGCATGCTTATCGCCGGTTGCCAAGGCATGCTTATCGCTGGTTGTTGCGGCATTTCCTGGTTCAGCATCTGAGGCTTTACTGCTAAGTTCATCTTGTTCTTTTTGTGGAGTTTTGTTTGATGAGCAAGCTTAAGCCTCCTTAAGTTGTCTCCCACTTCTGGTGGTGATCGCCTTACATTGCTCATGGCCAGTTCCTCTTGCGATTTCAGTATCGCTAGGTAAACCTCCTTGCGGTCTAGTATTCAGGTTTTGAGCAAATTGTCTGACTTGATTTTCTAATGATTTGATTGCCGCCTCTTGGTTTTGCAGTCTCATCTCGGTCCTGTTAATAAAAGCATCATTTCTTTTTATGAAGTTACTATTCTCAACCATATAAGATTCAGTTTTCAACATAAAAGCATTGAGAGAATTTTCCAAAGAACTAGATGTTGTCGGTTGTTGATGCGGCAACTGTTGTCGTGGCATATTCTGCTAAAATCCCGATGCTTGTGCATTCTGATTGTTCTGGTGTAGAGCATTGTTGGGATTACTCCATAAAAATTTGGGTACTTCTTCCAAGCTGGATTATATGTGTTGGACACCACATTGTTGTTCCGGTCGTAATTCCCCACATAAAAGCTGGATTTCAGATTCTATATACATTCGGAAGAATCATGGTTACCACCACACAACTCACAAAAGGAATCCATTACCTTGACCTCCTGTGTATTGTTTGATTTCTGCATGTTCTGGACCATCGTGGTTAGAGTGGCCAATTGTGCCGAAATTGAATTTGATGATCCTAGTTCATGTATTATGGCTTGGCATCTAACTTCTCCTCTTCTAGCAGATGGGAAATGATAATCATTCTTGGCAAGCTTGTTCAGAATTTGCATTGCTTCTTCCGGTGACTTATCTAGGAGTATGCCGTTTGCAGAGGCATCTAGCATCATCCTTGTTGGTGTATTCACACCGTTGTAAAACATTGTTACTTGTGTCCACACTGGGAATCCATGTAGGGGGCATTTGTATAGAAGTTCTCTATATCGCTCCTAAGCCTCGTACATGGATTCATTATCTGCCTGCCGAAAAGAAGTAATTTCGTTACGAAGCTTAGCAGTCAAATTTGTAGGATTAAATCGAGCAAGAAAATCACAACAAATATCGGTCCAAGATCCTATTGATCCGGCAGGAATTCTATTCAACCATGATTTTGCCTTATCCGTTAGTGAATAGGGAATAATCTTAGCCGTAAAACATCTGGGGTGACTCCTTGTATTTTGAATGAATTGCAAATCTCGAGGAAAGATTTAAGATGTTGTCGTACATCTTCAGTTGCTGAGCCGCCAAATTGACCAATTGTGTTGATCATATTGAACATAACTGGTTTCAACTCAAAGTGGTCGACTTCAATTTCAGGTGTGAAAACTTATGGATTAAGTCCTTCGAGATCTTCTTCAAGATAGTCTCGAATAGTTCTATTTTATACAAGAATCACTCCTCCTCCTGCTGGAACATCCTGATTCATATTGTCGTCTTGATTAGCCATTACTACTCTTAACCTTTGTCTGAGTCTTTGCAAGGTTCGTTCGATTTCTGGATCAAAGGGATATTCTGGTGTAGTTGGTCTCGCTCTGGTCATATACCAATGCAAAACCAAAGTTTGTTAGCCCTTTGAATCTTAAACAAGAAAAATAAAAAGTGCAAGAAAATAGAAACAAAGTTGCTATTGCCAATCCCTGGCGACAGCGCCAAAAACTTGTTGCACGTAATAAGTGCTCCGCAATTGTGCAAGTGTACACGTCGCAAGTTATAGTATAAAAGATATCGTCTCCACAGGGATTGGTGCCACTTCAAGAATCTAGTCTCTTGCACTGTAAAAGTAAAAGAACACAAGTAGAAGATTGTAGGAGTTTTAACTAACAACTAAACTAGAAAACAAATAAGTAAAAGAAGACGTAATCAAAAGAGAGAGAATAGGCCAGGTTATCGTGAGTTTGTGAGTGATAGCCAATTGGATCATCTTGCTAAAAGAGTGCAAGGGCAACTCAGTTGTTGTGGCAACTTGCGCAGCGAGGTTGCCTTGGCAACTAATCGACAGTTCCCTGGGCAACTGTTTGGGTGGCTGGGCAGCAACTTCAAGGTTCGGCAGAGCATTCTTCAATGGTTTTTATTATCCCTAAGTCGAAACTCTAGCTAATTGTGCATGCCTTGCCAATACATCCATGCGTGAATCAAGGGTGAACAACATCCAATCTTGCACTCCTCTTAGCCGTTGAAATCCTTAACTTATTCCTAAGCTGGATTAATCTTCACCATCAATAGATTGAATAAAGACCATACTCATTCATTTCTTGAATCTAACTCTCCCAATATTAGATAAATAGATGAAGTTACGAGATCCTCTCCCAATTCACTCACAAACAAGAATAAAAACCAAGAATGAGTAAACCTTGAATTGAAAGTGCAAACTCTTATTACCTAAACAAAATCCAATTGTTTCTCACAACCACAAAACACAATAACCTTATCCAAATAGATTTAGTTCATGGCTAGGTTCCAAAGAAACACAAAACAAAGAATCCCTAACATAAACCTAATCTAACAAGAAAGAAAAAGATGAAGAATGGTTGAAAGCCCTTGTCGAAATCTCTCTCATTTGCTCTCTCTTGAGTTTGACGGCTTGGTCTCCTTTAAATAGGAGATGGCTAGGTTAAAGTCCTTCTTGAGGAGGAAGTTAAGTTGGAATTAAATACTTTAAAAGAATATAATTCTTTATTATATTTAAATTCCTTCTAGATCTTCTCCTATCTTTTTGGGATTTAATTTCTCTTTGACCTCTTCCTGGAAATCAAACTCCTTTGGGATTTAACTTTGCTCCACGTCATCTTGGGCTTATCTAGTCATCAATTTCGACTGCCATATCATCTTATCCCTTATCGACAATTGCCCTGGCAATTACGTCGGCATCTCCTTCATGCATTGCCCTAGCAACTAGTTCCAGCCTTGTTTAGGCAAGTGATTCTGCACACACACAAAAACAACTATCGGCAGCACCTTTTTTCCACAAAATTAAGCAAAATATGAAATCAAACTTGTCCACCAAGGAAACAATGCAAAAATGCATGAATGGCTAATAATACAACTAATATGAGCCTAAGTCTAGCAATAATATGAATAAAAAAGTACTTTTAGACACTTAACACCTTACTTTCAACATATGCGCTTAATCACTTTCAAAACATGCATATTAAAACATATACAACATGTATCATGGATTCTACAGCATAATCCCATATGCAACCCTCAATTTAAGCCTTCCCATGCATAGCATCCCATACTCAAAGCTTAAAGAGTATTCACATGTATAAATCACATTATACAACAATCCATCAATATGGTACATCAATTCATTATATTGGCTTACAAGTGATCCTTTCTCAAACCTCTTTACTCTCATCAAACCACATTTGATACACGGATTTCCCAAGTGATGTCCCAATCACTTAACAACACAATGGCATGGAGTAAATGCAAAACATGCATTACCTTAACACTACCAAGGTTCATCCTCCAATTTGGAGTAAATGCTTCCAATGCAACCCCTCTATAGACGCGGACGATGTAAAAGCCATTGAAGCATTACCTCAACAATATTGGGGTTTACATGGTTAGAGTAAATACTTTCAACATATCACCTTTATGAACCATGAGAGACTTATTATACTGCACTTTAAATCTATGGCCAACCAATTTTATCCTATAACATTTCCATAAAATTTTCATACCATCACTTGCCAATATAATTCGTTTCATTAATATTAACTCACTGTTTTCATATGCATAAATTAAAACCATTTTCCTAATGCTTTCAACCAAGCATTACCAATGTTCAAAAACATTATCAAATCATGCATTACTTCTAAATGCATCAACATCATTTCATAACCATTTTCCGGCATTAAACCATTTGAAACTATAATCCAAATTGTTCTTCGAGTACCAGTATGACCTATGGCATACCGGTAAGGGGATTACAAGTTTTAAAATATTTTTAATAAATGTTTTGATAGTTACCTTTTCAGAATTTCTTGTAACTAACTTTTAAAAGATCTGTTATGCGTACAAGTACACCTATATGCATACCAATACGATTTGTTAACCAAATGTTCTAAGGATTCTAGTGAGCAAAATGACTATTGGTACGGTACAGCTTGTACCGATACCCTTTGTTAATTTGTCACTCTGTACCGATATGTTTGCCCGCATACCCTGTGCACCGATGCCTCTTTGTTGCAACAACTCTTTCTTCTTTTGGCAGGTACCAATATGATTGCTCGTGTACCGATGCCCTGTGTTGCCATAAAGTATTTATTATAGGACATTTGTTTCCCAAGGGCTCTATTCAATTTCTTAACTACCCAAACGGCTAGAAATCAATGAGGGGGTATAAAATCAAGTCTCCAAAGCTTCTTCAACAATACGACAGCAATTCTAAAGCATTCAAGCACACATCCAGCATCTTTAAGCTCAATTTGTCAAAATCTTGTAAATTCTCTTGAGTGTTCTTCATTGTGACCTTTTTATTCAAGTGTGTGAGGTTTTAGTGTACTTTCTATGTGCAAACAAACTACCTTTAGGGAAAAAAGGACCACTAGACTTTGGGGTATACGTCTAGGTTGTGAGGTTATCTCCTTTAGCCGAAAATGAAAGACAAATTTAGTGAATTTGTGAAAACCCTTAGTGTAGATAGCAAAGGTAGTGGATGTAAACCTTATTGAGAATGTTGAGCCACTAGAAATCTCTTGTCTCGTTTCTTGTTACTTTTGCAATTGGCTTCCACCAAATTTTTATTTGACAATTCACCCTCTCTTGGGCATTTCCATTGATTGTTCAACCCAACATATAGTTTAGAAAAAATGAAATTAAAAATAAAATAAATATGTGGTCATATATTGGTTGTAGATAAAAATGTTTTCAAGTTTTAGGGTTTATAGATCTAATTTAGGCTTTAGATTTTAAGAGTTTAGGTTTAGGGGTTATGTTTAGCATTCAAGGTTATAATTTAGGGTTTAGAGTATAGAGGTTAAGGCAATATGGTTAGGGATTTTGGTTTTAACCTATAAACCCTAAATTATAAGCTTAAACCTTAAATAACCACAATTGATATCAGAGCTACACTCATTTGAAGGCTTTACATTCTCTTGAGTAGATCCAAAGGCTGCTCAATCAATCCACAAGTCAAGCCATGGTCTTTGCTTCCTACAACTACTACGAGGAATCTCAATCCATCTCTAAACGACCATATTTTAGTGGGGTAAACTAACCCTATTGGTAGAACAGAATGGGACTCTTCATCAAATCTAATGACTATCTCCTTTAGGGTGTAATGGTGGATGGACTAACTATTCCAATGAAGAGAGTGGGAGACCGACTCGTTCCCAAAGAAAGGAGAAAATGGATCGATGATGATTGGAACAAGTTACAACTCAATAATAAAGCCATGCACATTTTTTGTGCCCTTAGACCGGACAAGAACACCAAGATTTCTTCTTACTCAAGTGCCAAGGAGATATAGGACAAACTAGAAGTTACTCATGAGGGTACTAATGAAGTGAAGGAAACAAAGATTGAACTCCTCAATCTTAGTTATAAAAACTTTAAAATGGAATCGAGTGAAGACATCACCAAGATGTTTGATCGATTCTTCATCATTGTCAATGGGCTTAAAGGCTATAGAGAAGTTATCCTAGAATACAAGCTTGTTCAGAAGCTTATATATTCTCTTCCTGAGTCATGGGATTCAAAGAAGACCACCATCATTGAAGCCAAGAATCTTAAGACCTTGAAGCTTGATGCTCTCATGGGGTCACTTCTCACTTATAAGCTTATGAAAAAAGAAAGAAAGAAAATAAGAGGATAAGAAGAAGAAGGAAACGGAGAAGAAAAAGGTTGGAATTGGTCTCAAAGCTTCACAAGAAGAGAGCGATTCTAGTGAAGAAGAAGATAAAGAAATGGATATGCTAGCCAAGAGATTCACAAGGTTCGTGAAATCCAACCGTAGAAGGAAGTTCCAACAAGAGTGTATTTCAAGAACAAGCCAAAGGAAGAAGAGAAGGACCAAATCATTTGCTATGAGTGCAAAAAGCCAGGACACGTCAAGTTTGATTGTCCCTAATTAAAGAATAAGAGCTTCGGGGGAAAAAAACTTAAGGCACATGTACATACTTAGAGCGATGAAGACTCATCCGATAAGGAGGAGCAAGAGGTAGCTAACCTATATTTGATGCCAATCGAGGAGGATCCTAAGGTAACCTCAAATTCATCTACTTTTGATTTTACTATTGATGAGCTTCAAGAAGGTTATGATGAATTACAAAAGATTTACGATGAGTTAGTTTTGAAGTATAAAGAATCAATCTTGAAAAACAAGAAAACTATTTCAGATTTGAAAAACCAAAATGATTCTTTATTCAAAACTAATATGGAACATGAAAGGAAGGTTGTCAATATGCAAGCAAAACAAAAAGATTTTGAAAAAAAAAATCAAGACTTGCATAACATACTTTCAAAAATTCATGATGATCACCGAAAGGAAGTGGGTAATCTTAAAGCTTTTTTAAACAAAGCTGGGACCAACTATTTTGAAAAAAGAAGTAATTCAAAAAACAATTATGTAAAAGAAACTTTAATGGATACAAACATAAATGCTTCCAAAGTCCCTCTAATGGTAAGAGAGTTAGAAGCGTTTGTGTTCCTAAGGAACTTGTAGCTTCTAAAAATGTTGATGCTATTTCTTCTTGGATTCCCGAGGGAACCAAGATTTTGGGAACTAATACTCATAGACCCAGAAGAATTTGGGTACCAAAAATCAAGACTTAAATATATGTTTATAGGGGAAAATTGCTACAAGGAACAAACATCAATTACAAATTCATGGTACCTTGATAATGGATGCTCGAGACACATGACTAGTGACAATAGTCAATTCTTGGAGTTAAGACCAAAGAGTAGAGGAGTAGTGACTTTCGGTGACAACTCCAAAGGCCACATTGAAGGAATTGGTTCCATTGGTAACCATTCATCCATACTTTGTTAAGCAAAAGCCAATTATGTGATAAAGGTTTCAATGTCATGTTTGATTTAAATGGTTGCAAAATCATTGACATTGCATCTAATAAAATTGTGCTTATTGGTCATAGAATAGGAAATATTTATATGGTGCATCTAGATGACATTCATATTTCAAATGCATGTTTTGTTGCAAAATATGAGCATGATTCTTGGTTGTGGCATATAAAATTAATACATGCTAGCATGAGTGTTTTGGAAAAAATGATTTCAAATGATCTAGTAAGATGTTTGCCCGAAATCAAGTTTTCCCTTTATAAACTGTGTGATGCATGCGCTAAAGGAAAACATAAAAAATTCTTTTAAATATATTAATGATTTATCAACAAGTAGAATTTTACAATTGATCCATAAAGATCTTTTTAGCCCTATTAGAACTATGAGCTTGGGTGGAAAAAATATTCATTTGTTCATGTTGATGATTACTCTATATTTACTTGGGTTCTATTTTTAAGTACCAAAGATGAGGCTTTAGAAAAATTCATAGCATTTTCAAAAACAAACCAAAATGACATTGGTTACTCCATTTCTCATATTAGAAGAAATGGCTAGAACGATGCTTTGTGAAAATAATTTGGCTAAGTATTTTTTGGCGAAAGCCACAAATATCGCTTGCTATATTGTTAACCGTATAGTGATTAGGCCACTTTTAAAAAAAACACCTTATGATCTTTTCAAAAATAAAAATCCTAACATTAGCTATTTTCATCCTTTTGAATATAAATGTTTTGTTTTAAACAATGGAAAAGACAATTTAGGCAAGTTTGATGCAAAAAGTGATAAAGCTATTTTTCTTGGTTACTCTTTAAACTCTAAATCCTATTGTGTATTTAAAAAATAAATTTAATGGTTGAAGATTCTATACATATTGATTTTTATGATAACCTTCTTCCAAGGATACTTGTGATGATGACATAGGAATTTTGGATGCCATTGATGGTGGAGGAAAATCATCAAAGGTAGATGATGTTCTATCAAAAGAAGAACCACAAGATCCACCTCTAGAAGCCTTGAAGGACATGTCTCTAGAGGAAAGGGATGCCACATACCCAAGGGAGTTTAACTATGTCAAAGGTGAAATTTTGGGTGATCCATCCAAAGGGGTAACCACTAGATACTCTCTTAGAAATACATGTAATTATGTTGCATTTATCTTATGAATAGAACCTAAAAATATCAAAGAAGCATTAAATGATGATTATTGTATATTGGCTATGCAAGAGGAGTTAAATCAATTGGAGATGAGTCAAGTTTGGACATTAGTTGATAGGCATAGTAATAAATCTACTATAGGTACTAAATAGGTTTTTAGAAAGAAACTAGATGAGAGTGGTAACATAGTGAGAAACAAGGCTAGACTTGTTGCTCAAGGTTACACTCAAGAACAAGGAATTGATTTTGATGAAACCTATGCACACATAGCTAGAATAGAAGCTATTAGGATGTTGCTTGCATTTGCATGTTATCATGAATTCAAGCTTTTTCAAATGGATGTTAAAAGTGCTTTTCTAAATGGTTTTATAAATGAAGAAGTGTATGTAGAACAACCACCTGGTTTTGAAGATCCAAAATATCCAGACCATGTTTTCAAACTTTCAAAAGATTTATATGATTTGAAACAAGCTCCTAGAGCTTGGAATGAAAGATTGTCAAATTTTCTAGTTGAAAAAGGTTTTGACAAATAAAAGATTGATGGTACACTTTTTATAAAATGAAAAGGCAAGGATATTAGTAGTTCAAATTTATGTTGATGATATTATTTTTGGTTATACTAATGAATCTCTTTGCCAAGATTTTGCTAAGTTAATGCAAGGTGATTAGTTCGAAATAAGCATGATGGGGGAGCTCTCATTCTTCTTGGGACTCCAAATCAAACAAAGGAATGATGACATCTTCATCAATCAAGTAAAATACATCAAGGATATGCTCAAGAAGTTTGTCTTAGAGAATGTGAAGCCTCAAGTCACTCCAATAAGCTCTTCTACAAAGCTTGACAAAGATGAAAGAGGTAAATATGTTGATATTAAGGTTTATAGATCTATGATAGGATCTTTGCTTTATCTTACTATAAGTAGACTGGATATTATGTTTAGTGTTTGCTTGTGTGCTAGATTTCAAGCTAGTCCTAGAGAATCACATTTACAAGCCATTAAGAGAATCTTTAGATACTTTAGAGATACAACTTGTTTAGGTGTTTGGTATCTGTTGCGTGGGATAAGTGCTACGCAATTGTGCAAGTATACACGTCGCAAGTAATAAAGTGATATGAGTATCGAGTATCGTCTCCACAGGGATTGATTTGGGCAACTTTGCTTAAGTTACTGCACTGTGAAAATAAAAACACAATTGATAATATATGTTTTAATTAACGAGAAAAGTAAAAGCAATAAACTAAAAGAATAGATGAAAGAAAAAGAGAGAATAGGCCAGGTTATCGTGAGTTGAGGTGTGATAGCCGATTGGATCGTCTTGGTAAAAGAGTGCAAGGGCAACTCAGTTGCCGTGGCAACTTGCACAGCGGGGTTGCATTGGCAACTAATCGATGGTTGTCTGGGCAACTACTTGGGCGTCTGGGCAGCAACTTCAAGGTTCGGCGGAGCATTCTTCAATGGTTTCTTCTTATCCCTAAGTCGAAAATCTAGCTACTTGTGCATGCCTTGATAATACATCCATGCGTGAATCAAGGGTGAACAACAACCAATCTTGCGCTCCTCTTAGCCGTTGAAATCCTTAACTTATTCCTAAGCCGGATTAATCTTCACCATCAATAGATTGAATAAAGATCATATTCATTCGTTTCTTGAATATAACTCTCCCGATATTAGATAAATAGATGAAGTTACGAGTTCCTCTCCCAATTCACTCGCAAACAAGAATAAGAACCAAGAATGAATAAACCTTGAAATAGAAAAGTGCAAACTCTTATTACCTAAACAAAATCCAATAGTTTCTCACAACAACAAAACACAATAACCCCAACCAATCAAGTTAGTTCATGGTTGGGTTCAAAAGATATACAAAGAATAATCCCCAAACCATGAATCTAATGGAAGCAAAGAAGAAGAAGAAGAAATCAAACTCTCTCCCCCTTACTCTCTTGTCGAAATTTCTCTATTTTTCTCTATATGGATTGTCGAAATCTCCTTGCTATTTATAGGGCTAGGCCAAAGTCCTTATTTGAGGAGGAGTTTAAGTTGGAATTAAATTATCTTTAAAGAATATAATTCTTTATTATAATTGTATTCCTACTAGAACTTCTCCTATCTTCTTGGAATTTAATTCTTCTTTAATCTCTGCATGGCAATCAAATTCCTTTCGGTTTGGGCTTTGCTCCACGTCATCTTGGGCTTGTCTAGTCATTAATTTCGACATCCCTATTGCATCTTCTCTTTGTCGACAATTGCCATGGCAACTGGCTCGGCGTCTCCTTCATGCATTGCCCTGGCAACTAGCTCGGCATATCCTTCATGCATTGCCCTGGCAACTAGCTCGGCATTGCTTTGGCAAGTAATTCTGCACATACACACACAAAAACACACCAAAGCAGCATCTTTTTCCACAAAAATCACCAAGTTATGTAATCAAGCTCAACAGTGGAAAGAAACATGAATTAATGCATGAATAACTAATTATGCAACTAACATGAGCTTAAGTCTAACAATAATATGAGTAAAAAGGGTAATAAAAATAGTACTTTTGAACACTTATCACGCCCCCAAACTCGAACTATTGCTTGTCCTCAAGCAATGCAAACTAACAATTACCTGCCAAGACTTTAATCATCAAAGACATGCTTCAAACTTGAATTCAAACCTCGGAACCGTGGCACAAAGTATGATCACCTTTTAATTTTTCGGATAACACAAAAATTACCCGGAACCAAACTATAGTTCTCGTGACAATGTGTGTGCGTAGTTGTGAACAAGTTGATTTTCAAGATTCTATGTGAACTACAGGCTTTTATTAATTTAATTATCGAGGTATTTATTTTTATTTTCACTAGAGCCAATTTCGGGCACCTCTAGCAAAGTAAGCAATTCCTCATTTTATTTTAGTCGACTAGAGCCAATTTCGGGCACCTCTAGCGATTCTTTAATGTGCATTAACTACTAGAGCCAGTTTCGGGCACCTCTAGCAAGAAAGTGCATTTACTACTAGAGCCAGTTTTTGGGCACCTCTAGCAAGAAATTAACTTTTAATTTTCAATTTTAAATTTACCCAAATTTTAAGCAACCTAAGTTCACTAAGTTTCTTTCAATCAACAAGCCACAACCGTGTAAAAAAATCAGCATCATAGTAAAATTCTAAGTTCTTTTCATGCAATCCTAAAATTAAAGGTTATTTCAATTAAGTGCAGTGGCAAAAATTCATCATTGGATATTCAACAAGTCTTAAGCAATTAAATCCAATTAAAGGCATGGCAAGTAACATATGCAACCTATATGTGATTGCTAAAGATGAATGCAACTAAACATGAAACTAACTAGAAACCAACACCCCCCCCAAACTCGAGAGAAGCATTGTCCTCAATGTATGTAAAAGTGAAACAAAATTTAAAATAAACTAAATGAAATGAGTTAGTCAGAGAGGTCGTCACCTCGAGTGATGAGTTTCCTTCGTGTCGTTTGCTTGATTCATTTTTCAGTCGGTGGTTGAATGCTGGTGCCGCGTGAATAGCATTGCTTTGATTTGATCCATGTTTACCGATGCAGGTTCACTTGCATGGGCATCAATAGTTCCCGAAGCCATAGTTGTTGCCTGGGCATCGCCAGTTTCTGTTGTGGTTGTTGTGGCAAGTAGTCGGTAGTGAATTTCCTTAACATGGTGTTTGTGAGTCTTGTTGTGGAAAAGAAAACCTGGAAACTAAAGATAATGAAGAAAAATAAAATATATCCTAAAAAATAAAGAGAAAAAATAACAAAAAATAATAGAACAAAATAGTTCAAAAATAAATAAATAAAAATAAATGTATCAGTAGTTGTCGTGGCGTCGAGGGTTGCCGAGGCATGCACATCCATGGTTTCCGAGGCGTGCGTATTAGGAGTTGCTGCGGTGTTGAAGGTTGCCGTTTTCGATACTTCTTATAGTTCATCCGCACCCTCCATCGGGTCATAATATTGCCCAAAAAGAGTTTGGCCAATGTGCTTGCCACTATTCCCTTTTGTGTTACCTTGGTGGAGGTGTATTTCTTCTTTGTTCGCTTGTAGTCCATGTATACTCTCCACCTTGCTACTATTCCTGAAGGCACAAATATATTAATAGGAAAAATTATATCCATTCTCAACCATTCAATTACCTCATTCTTGTCGACTTCTATCATGGTTGGATGTAGCCTTTGTTGTCGTGGCAATTGCTGCTCAAGCCAATTGCCGTGGCAATCAGTTGTCAAATTTTGCTTTAAGTCAAGGGAAGAATCAATTTTCTGAAGAGCTTTATGAATCCAAACACTTTTTTCTTTTGGCCTCTCAAACATCTCCATCAGTAGAGATTTCGATGGCTTCAAATCTACCAACCTCGGTTCCTCAAAACATACCTGCAATGGACGAGGTGAGTTTTTAAATAATTCGAATGGTTCAACCATTACCTGCTCATATTCCATTGGCAAAGTATTATCATCATGTTGATCTTGCACGTGGTCGTGTAATTGCCGTGGCAATTGTTGATGAGAGCAATCTACACATTCCTGCTTCAACATTAACGTTGTAACTTTCTGGGCATCAGGTTCCTCAGAATTTGCTGTAGTATTGTTGTTCTCAGCTTCACCGAGTGTTGTCGCGGCATTGCTCTGTTCAGGCTCCTCAATCATTGCTGAGGCAATTTGTTGTTCAAGCTCATCAT
This sequence comes from Hibiscus mutabilis, assembly GCA_019671005.1. Lineage (NCBI taxonomy): Eukaryota > Viridiplantae > Streptophyta > Magnoliopsida > Malvales > Malvaceae > Hibiscus > Hibiscus mutabilis. The sequence goes on along the minus strand of CM033733.1, from coordinate 32,454,107 downwards.
GTGTTGGGCAGTCTCTCTCATTGGCATCCTCTTGACTTTGAGGTTCTAGTTGTTCCTCACACATCGGAGAGATTTCTTTGTATTGCTCCTTATCCTCTTGCCTTGGGACGTCAGTATCCCTAGGAATGAATTGTTGGTGCATGTTATCCATGACATATGTGGATCTCCCCAATTGATCTTCTGAATCCCCTAAGGTTGCATCCCTCTGAGCTATCCTCGTATCCATAGATTTTGATAGTTCTCGAATCTAACTCTCTCGATATTAGATAAATAGATGAATAAAGATCATATTCATTCGTTTCTTGAATCTAACTCTCCCGATATTAGATAAATAGATGAAGTTACGAGATCCTCTCCCAATTCACTCGCAAACAAGAATAAGAACCAAGAATGAATAAACCTTGAAATAGAAAAGTGCAAACTCTTATTACCTAAACAAAATCCAATAGTTTCTCACAACAACAGAACACAATAACCCCAACCAATCAAGTTAGTTCATGGTTGGGTTCAAAAGATATACAAAGAATAATCCCCAAACCATGAATCTAATGGAAGCAAATAAGAAGAAGAAGAAATCGAACTCTCTCCCCCTTGCTCTCTTGTCGAAATTTCTCTATTTTTCTCTATGTGGATTGTCGAAATCGCCTTGCTATTTATAGGGCTAGGCCAAAGTCCTTCTTTGAGGAGGAGTTTAAGTTGGAATTAAATTATCTTGAAAGAATATAATTCTTTATTATAATTGTATTCCTACTAGAACTTCTCCTATCTTCTTGGAATTTAATTCTTCTTTAATCTCTGCATGGCAATCAAATTCCTTTAGGTTTGGGCTTTGCTCCACGTCATCTTGGGCTTGTCTAGTCATTAATTTCGACATCCCTATTGCATCTTCTCTTTGTCGACAATTGCCATGGCAACTGGCTCGGCGTCTCCTTCATGCATTGCCCTGGCAACTAGCTCGGCATATCCTTCATGCATTGCCCTGGCAACTAGCTCGGTATTGCTTTGGCTAGTGATCCTGCACATACACACACAAAAACACACCAAAGTAGCATCTTTTTCCACAAAAATCACCAAGTTATGTAATCAAGCTCAACAGTGGAATGAAACATGAATTAATGCATGAATAACTAATTATGCAACTAACATGAGCTTAAGTCTAACAATAATATGAGTAAAAAGGGTAATAAAAATAGTACTTTTGAACACTTATCAGTATCCTAGAGACTCATCCTTTAGTTTACATGCTTTTTCGGATGCGGATTATGGAGGTTGTAAGATAGATAGAAAGAGTACATCTAGTACTTGTCAATTCCTAGGTAACATGCTAATATCTTGGTTTTCTAAGAAGCAAAATAGCGTTGCACTATCTACCACCGACGCGGAATATATTTTGGCTGGTAGTTATTGTGCTCAAGTCATTTGGATGAAACAACAACTCTCAGATTATAGAATTGATGTAGGTATCATTCCCATAAAGTGTGACAATACTAGTGCTATTTGTCTCACTAAAAATCTCATCCAACATTCTAGAACCAAGCATATAGAAATAAGACATCATTTAATTAGAGTTCCTGTCTTAAAGGATGATGTAGTTCTATAGTTTGTAGATACCTTGCATCAAGTAGCAGATATATTTACCAAACCCTTAGATACGGAGCGTTTTGGACTCTTAGAAGAGAGTTAGGGCTTACTAGCCTTTCTTGAACCTTAGAACCTTTGTTTGAACTCAAAATTGCTTGAATTTGTATAAATTTCGTGTTTGTGTGATCTCCTTAAATCCATCTATTCATGTTGTTAGGAGGAGTATGTATCTATTTTTGGCATTTATTTGTTTCTCATTCGTCATGATCATGCATATTGATTCGAGTAAAATTGGATTTTTGGTTTATTTGTAGCCAAAATCGTCAATTCTGGTTAGAAGGTACTGGTACAGAGATAGCAGTACCAATACGGGTTATCATGGGCAGTGTTTCGGTATAGGCTTATTTGTACCGATATGGGTCAAGGATCGATATGGCGTTAAATCGTATATGCTCTTTAGCAGTACCAGTACGCATGCAGTGGAGCCATTAAATATGGGTTTTCCTAATTTAAATCAAACTCTAACTTTTTCTCAAAAACCCTAGAAAAAACTCTTTAAAAGCCCTATTAAACTCTAAGTTTTTCATCAAATTTCTTCAAATCTTTGGAGGATTTACTTTAAACATCAAACCAAGCTTTGATCGTCAAGTCTAGTGCAAATCATCTCCTCATTCATCCATCATTCAAGGTAAAACTCTATTTTTATACTATTTCAAATTTATTTATCCTTGTATAGCTTTTAGGTTTAAATTTTGTATATTTGTGATGTATAAATCCATAGTTTCAAAGTTTTTACAAAAAAATCAAAACTAAATTTTTTTTATTCGAATATATATATTTATACTCGTATATTTTATTTTATAATTTTCAAGTTTTAAATTTATCAAAATTTTTATTTATACTTGTATATGTTTTAAAATTATAAATTATAGATTTTTACCCTACCTTGATTATTAGATTGAATTTGATGTATTAGCATGCATATGTTTTTGTGGTTTGAATTTTGCAGGTTTTATCAAAACCCTTTAACAGGACCTAGAAATGATCCCACCGCTAGTTCTTCGAATCCCGGTAAAAATGGTATCAAACCTAACCTTGCCCAACTTTTTGTCTAGTGTTTTAATGAATCGAAAACCCTCAAGCTATGGAATATTTCAAACAATTTCAAAATTTTAAAATTTGTCGTGAGCGAATCGTTGATTACACCTATATATGCTCCGATGAATTTGTTTTAAATACCTTGATTTGATGAGGGAGTGGAAATTCATGAATTTTTTAAACGTCCCTGACATTGTTTACAAAAACCTTGTATGTATTTTTTACTCCAATGTCCAATGTGTTTTAAATCAAGAGAACACTAAAACTATTACCATTGAATCCTATATTATGGGAAAAACTTTTACTCTTGATTCTTAAAAACTAGCTGATCTTTTGGGGATGGAAATTGTGGGTACTGATGGTGAAAATTCTTTTCCTACAATCTATAGTTGCTCAGTTAAATTTCTTGAAGCCCATGAGCGTTTCTTTCACCTTCTCATCACTTGGTGGTTTCGTCCATTCGATGGTAAGTGGTCCACTATTCATATGGTGGATGACTTTTGGTTTCATTACTTTCGTGGGAGAAAACGCCCTAACCTAGCCCAACTTATCTTTTTTGAGATGGTCTATATCGTCAACAATCGTCATACCACCCTCTTGAAGTCTTTCTCCTACGGAACCATCCTTAGCCACATCTTCCACAAGTTTCACATCGATTGCTCTTTTGACCTTGAGGTTCCTCTTACCGAGCTATTGACGCGAGATCCCTTTAAAAAGCAAAGTTTACCTTTTTCAATGGTGAATGGGTTCGCAATGAAAATTTTCCCAGTCAAGTTCAAATTGATGTTGAACCAGTTGAGGATGTTCTCATTGCTCTGGTTGCTCCACCTTCTCTTCATGCTCTCTTCACCTACATTGATGGGCAGTTTGCCACCATGGATGCAAGGTTCGACTCTATAGATGCTAGATTGACTACCATTGAGCATCATGTGTCTTCTATGGACATAACATAGCGTTTTTAATCAAGAATTGCATGGACATGCTCTTGGAGACAATGATGAGGAAGACTAAGACTAAGACGAAGACGATGGGGATGATTCTTAGGCTTAGAGCTTTGCATAACATATCATCATATTATATCTATTAAGATTTGAGTTTCAACACCTTTGTTTTATTTGATATTTCCTATAACTATTTCCTTTGGTTTATGTTTTTAATTCTGTTGGATATTTTATGTCTTTAATATTTATGCTTTGAATTTATAATATTATGGTTTTTATATTATCTTTGGAGTTATTTTAGATTATGTTTGCTTATTTGATTTTGACTTAATAAAAAGGGGGAGAAGTGGGATGTAAATCTTTCAAAGGTTTTTCAAAAACAAATAGCCTTTTAGTCTTAAAGTAAGGGGAGTGAACTAAAAATTTATTTTAGTTTTGTTATAGCAAAAAGGGGAAATTGTTAAACCTATATTTGATTTTGATATAACAAGGACTAAATTGTAAGATAAATAATTTTTAAGATACTTAATTTACTCACTAAATTGATAGGCATTCGAACTTAAATATTTTTCCAAGAAAAATTTTGAATCCCCAAATATTTTCTTTTTTGGTACTCAATTTAGCCAATTTGTTAACTGAGTACCGGTATGGCCTATGGCGTACCGGTACGAGTTTTCGTTACTAGAAATCAAACTTATGTTTAATGACATACAATTACCAATACGGTACGGCTATATGCGTACCGGTGCAGGTTTTTGAAACTGTAATCCAAATTGTGCTTCGAGTACCGGTACAACCTATGGCATACCGGTACGGGGATAAAAAGTTTTAAAATATTTTTTAATAAATATTTTGATAGTTGCCTTGTCAAAATTTCTTGGAACTAACTTTTAAAATATCTGTTATGCATGTCGGTACACCTATATGAATAATGATACGATTTGTTAACCAAATGTTCCAAGGAGCAAAATGAGTACCGATACGGTATGGCTTGTACCGATACTCTTTGTTAATTCTTCACTCCGTATCGATATGCTTGTCCACATATCGGTACCAATTTTTTGCAACGGCTTTTTCTTCTTTTGGCAGATACCGATACAATTGCTCATGTACCAATCCCTTTGCTGCCATATAACATTTATTGCGGGAGATTTACTTCCCAGCGGCTCTATTCAATATCACAACTACCCAAACGGCTAGAACCAATGAGGGGTATAAAATCTCCAAAGCTTCTTCAACAATAAGACAATAATTCTAAAGCATTCAAGCACATATCCAACATCTTTAAGCTCAATTTGTCAAAGTCTTGTAAACCCACTTGAGTGTTCTTCATTGTAACCTTTTTATTCAAGTGTGTGGGCTTTTAGTGTAGTTTCGTTGTGCAAACAAACTACCTTGTGAGGTTTTTCTGAGTTTTCTTATTTGTATTCATCCTTTAGGGAAAAAGAGACCACTAGACTTTGGGGTATAAGTCTAGGTTGTGAGATTATCTCCTTTAGCCGAAAAGGAAAAAAATTAGTGAATTTGTGAAAATTCTTATTGTGGATAGCTAAGGTAGTAGATGTAAACCTTATTGAGAAGGTTGAACCACTATAAATCTCTTGTCTCGTTTTTTATTGTTTTTTGCAATTAGATTCCACCAAATTTTTATTTGCAAATTCACCCCTCTTGGCCATTTCCATTGATTGATCAACCCAACATATAGTTTAGAAAAAAATGAAATTAAAAATGAAATGAATATATAGTCATATATTGGTTGTAGATATAAAATGTTCTCTAGTTTTAGGGTTTATGGATCTAATTTAGGGTTTAGATTTTAGGAGTTTAGGTTTAGTGTTTAAGTTTATAATTTAGGGTTTAGAGTTAGAATTTAGAGTTTAGAGATTATGGTAATATTGTTAGGGATTTGGTTTTAACCTATAAACCCTAAATTATAAGCTTAAATCTTAAACTCTAACCACAACCCTTAAATTATAAAATCCTAAACATAAACTCCTAAAATAAATCCATAAACCCTAAAACTAAGGTACTTGTGAATTTTTTGTTTATGTCTTTAGAGGGCGTTTGGTTCACAGAATGTAAGATTACCTCTGTGAATAAGATTACTGAATATAACATTACCTGACACATTACTGGGAATGTTACATTACCTTGTTTGGTTTATTTGGTAGGAATATAAGATTGCAGTGTTTGGTTAAAAAAATATAATATTAATTGAAAGTAAAATTTACCAACATGTCCTTATGCTATATTTTCTTTTTAGCAAGTTAAACTTTCAATTATTAAACTAAACTATTTGCATAAAAATTTATAGAACTATTTTCGTTACACTATCTAAAATTTGTAAGAAAATCACTTACAATGTTTATAATATAATTAATATTAAATATTTTTTAAAAATTTATTTTATATTTATATACCCTTATTCCCTTTTAACTTTTACGAACTGTAAAATGCTAAATGTTTAATATGTTAAATTTTTTATTACTTTAATAATTCGTCAAATAAAATAAAATAAAAAATCTAAAATTAGTAAAACAATGATAAAAAAAATTAACCTACTAATTTTTTTAAAGATAAAAAAATCTTATAAATCAAATAATAAAATTAATAGCATCAACTCTTAACTCATTCACTCTCAAGCAACATGCAATCTCATCCTATAATCCCTAGAAACGCCATAAATACAATATTAATAAAATATATTAAATATTACAATATTATTTAAATATATACAACACCTTGTAGTAACCCATTTTTTACCGGGCCTTAAAGCCCATACTTAACCCAATAATTAAACAAACCCATTACAAATTAAAAACCCAAATACCCACTCTAATTAAAATATCCCAAATTACAAAATACCCTTAAACTATCCTAACCCTAATAACAAACCATAGCAACCTATCCCGCTTGCAGCCGCCACCGCCCGCTTGCTAGCCGCCCCCTCACCGCCTAAGCCGCACTGACACAGTCAGATGCCGCCCTTGCCATCCAAACCTGCAAAAAATTAGATCAAGTTGTAATATTTTATTATATATGCATGTAGCCAAATGGGTTATAAAAACCCTAATCTAATCGGATGTAAAAGGGGGAGTTTTTTAGTTGAATAGAATATTAAAGAGAGGTTTTTTTTGTTTAAAAAATACAAGGGTATTTTTTATTTCGATTCAGAGCAAAGCCAAACCAAAAGGTAAAAAAAATCGAATCTTTTTTATTAGATCTACTCACCTAGGGGATTTTTTGACAAATTTTGACTTCAGATTTAGATTTGGGACACCAAAAGGAGTCGGAAAGTCGCCGCCTTTTGCATTTCTGACCACCGGCAGCGGCGGCGATCAGCACTGGCGGCAGCGGTCCATAGCGAGTCTTGGGAGGCCGTCGACCGACCGAAACTGAAGAGGGGGGAGCATTTTAAAGAATTTTTGTGATTTTTTTAAAAAAATCTGAACCAAAATGATTTTTTGACTAAATTTGGGTATATAATCCCTTTTCAAAACGACGTCGTTTTGGGCGTCTGAGCCAGGACCAAAACGACGTCGTATTACCCTCTGACCCGCGAATCGACCCGACCCGGCCGGAGGATCCACACTATTTTTAATGAGTAAATTGCCTTTTTGGTCCTTCCGCATGGTAAAACTACTCCTTAGGTCCCTGTAAGTTTTTATTTATTTTTAATTTGGTCACTGAATATAATTTAATTCGGTTTCGAATGGGTAAATTACCTATTAGTCCATCCGTCCCAAAAATGTTTTCAAAGAGGGTCTACCGCATGGTTTAATTACGTTTTAAATCCCTTAAACTTTCCAATCTTTTGCGATTGTCCTTTTTTCAATTTTTTTAGTTTTTATTGATTTTCCTTTTATATTACTATTTATATTATTATTATTATATTATTACTATTATATATATTATTGTTATTATTAATATTATTATACGTATCTATATATATGTTTTTTTCTATTATGTATAGTATATTTTATATTTGTATATATTATTATTATCTTAATATTATGTATATATATATATATATATGTATATGATATAATATTACATATTATATGTATATTATTATTATTATTATTATTATTACTATTATCATATATTTATATTATTTTTAGTACTTATTTTTATTTTATGTTTATATATATGTATATTATTATTATAGTAAATTATTATGTATATAGTATTATACTCCTTCTGTCCCAGAAATATTGTCCCTTATTGACTTTTCCAAAGTCAAAATTTTTAAACTTTGACTATAATTATATTAAATATTTTAAATAATTAAATTTTATAAAATATATAATTAAAATCTATTTGATTAAAGGTTTTTAAAATATATTTTTTCATATTTTTATCAATAATAGATTTTAAATAATCACGAGTCAAAGTTTAAAATTTTTTACCAAAAAAAAGTTAATAAGGGACAATATTCTTGGGATAGATATGTATATTATAAAGTTTTATATATTATATGTATAGCATATTTGTATAATTTATTATTATTGTTTATATATTAATATATTTATTAGTATTTTTATAATTATTTTTATTGATGTACTATATTAATATATTTACTATATTATGCATATTATATTTAAAATATGGGTAAACTACACCAGTGACCACTGAACTATTTGGGCGTACCTATTTTGATCACCGAACTATCGAACTCGTCAATCAGACCACCAAACTTATTAAATTGACCTATTCTGACCACCACTGTTAAAAAACTAACAGATGGGTGGCGTGGCACTTAAGAAAATTTTGTAAAATTGCACATTTAGTCCTTATTATTTACTTATTAAATCAATTTGAACCTAATTTTAATTTATTTAAATGACAACACGTGTCCCATTTATTTTTAAGTTTTAATTTATTTAATTAATAGATTTAACACCATCTGATTGGCCGTGAAAAATGAGAGTAAATAAAATTAGAGGGAATTGCACCTATGGGGAATTGAACCCACGCCAATAGCATGGAAGGTAATGCTCCAGCCACTGAGCTAAGTTCACTAGTATGATATGATATACTAACATATTTTATTAAAGGATTACTTTGTTGGTGAAAACTGAAGAGGGGAATTAATGGGATTCGAACTCGGGACTAATTGTACGAAACTAATATACTAAACCACTAAATAAACCTTATAACATAGGAAAATGTTTGAATATTTTTTCATATTTAAATTAAATCGAACTTAGATCACTTGGGATGTGTATAATCACACAATTATTCGATTTAATTTAAATCTAAAAATTATTAAATATTCAATTTCAAAAAATATTCGATTTCAAAGAAAAGAATTTCGATTTAAAAAATTCGAATATTTTTCTATTTCATATTTAAATTAAATCAAATATTTTAATAAATATTCGAATTAATTTAAATATTAAATCAAATAAATATTTTAATAAATATTTATTAAAAATATTTAATTAATTCAAATATTTATTAAAATATTAAATCAAATATTTAAATTAAATCAAATATTTTTTAAAATTTTAAATTAAATTGAATATTTATTAAAATTAATTTGATTTAATATTTTAATAAATATTTGATTTAATTTAAATATGAAAAAGAAAAAGTATTCGATTTAATATTTTAATAAATATTTGATATTCAATTTAAATATTAAATTGAATTAATTTTTTAATAAATATTCGATTTAACATTTTAATAAATATTTGAATTAATTGCAATGTGAAAAAGAAAAAATATTCAAATTTTTTAAATCGAATTTCTTTTAAAATTGAATATTTAATAATTTTATATTTAAATTAAATCGAATGTTTGTGTGATTATACACATCTCAAGTGACCTAAGTTCGATTTAATTTAAATATGAAAAAAATATTCGAACATTTTCCTATGTTATAAGGTTTATTTAGTGGTTTAGTATTTTAGTTTTGTACAATTAGTCCCTAGTTCGAATCCCATTAATTCCCCTATTTAGTTTTCACCAACAAAGTAATCCTTTAATAAAATATGGTAGTATCTCACATCATATTATTGAAGTTGGCTTAGTGGTTGGAGCATTACTCCCTCCATGCTATTGGTGTGGGTTTAATTCCCCATAGGTGCAATTCTCTTTAATTTTATTTCCTCTCATTGTTCACGGCCAATCAGATGGTGACATGTGTCACATCTGGTTGGTTGGTTAAATCGATTAATTAAATAAATTAAAACTTAAAAATAAATGGGACACGTGTCATCATTTGGTTGAGATACGTGTCGTCAATTAAATAAATTAAAATTAGGATCAAATTAATTTAATAAGTAAATAACATGGACTAAATGTGTAATTTTATAAAATTTTCTTAACTGCCACGTCACCACTCCGTCACTCCTCTGTTAGTTTTTAACGGCGGTGGTCAAAATAGGTCAATTTAATAAGTTTGGTGGTCTGATTGACGAGTTCGATAGTTCGGTAGTCAAAATAGGTACGCCCAAATAGTTCGGTAGTCACTGGTGTAGTTAACCATTAAAATATTATACGATATATGTACATTATTATTTTTATTTATTATCATTTTTATTATATAATATATGTGTATTATCTATGTAAAGTTTCCTTATCTTTTTATAAGATATATTTGTGTATATGTATATTATGATAGATATTATACGTAATATATTATTAAATTTATTTATATATATATATTGGTCATCTCATTTCGAATATTTTTTAAAACTCGGTTCATTTAAGGCAATATTTTCCACTTTATTTCGGATATCGGCTAGGAAGTGACATCCTGATTCATTCAGGTGTCATCTTCCTCGGTTTTCGTAAAAAAGGAAATGTTCTCTTTATACCACTTTTTCGGGATTAAATTTTAAATCAAAAATCAAATTTTTTTTCTTGCAGAGACAACATTAAATCAACGCGGTACAAATTTTGGGTTTTGTAGGGGTGCTAATCCTTCCCCAAGCGTAACCGGTTCCTGAACCTAACTTTTTGAATATCTGGTTATTTTTACGGTGCCTGGCCTACCAAAGTGGCTGGTGGTGACTCCATTCCACCTCCTATTTTTAAGTCTTCCATTTTTAAAATTTTATGGTATTCTACTGGGAGCGTCATCCCGATCTCCGGGTGATGTCTACTTTGATACCGTAAACACACCACATTTTTATAATATTTTTTCAAAGGAGGGTAAAAACCCTTATCACAGCTTGGCGACTCCGCTGGGGACATTTTTTTAAAAAGGATCAGGCCAATTTTGGTTTTGTGTTGTCTTGTAAGAAATTTGAAATTTTGATTTGATTTAATTTTTAATTCCCCGACATTCATGCATGAGTTTTCTACCCGGGCTCCTCAACCCTTAAGTGGGAGGGATTACTTCGCTCCGTGGGGTTTTCACCCCCCGTATAGTGTTGTAATGTACTCCTGGAGTACTGGTCCTTATATTTCGTAGGGTTTTCACCCTCGTATGGTATACGGGTCGTTTCCCCCAAATCGATGTCCTTGCGACAGTTCGGATACCCTTTACTTTAGATCTGAACCTCATATAGTGAGACGTAGGAGCCACATTTTAAAGCTGTGCGAAACTCTGCCCGTTTAGCGGTTACCCTTTTTAAGCTTTGGTTCCTTTATTTATTTTATGTACAGTTTTTTTTATCTTTTTACGATTTAATTTATTCACTCGGTTATTTTATTTTGGATTGTCCTCATTTTCTTGTTTTGATCACATCGCATTAAATTCACTAATTTTTGCATTAATTACATTACACCATCATTTTAATTTTTTCATTTCACCAGCATGAAGTACAGATTCACAACTGGTTCCCAATTTGAAAAATACATTATCGGGAGAAAATCTAGTACCCTAGATATCAAATGCAACATTCAAAGTTGCGAATAAATCTCGTAAATTCAAAAGTTAAGCCACTAGAACCATTTTTGAATCAGTACCTCCGCATTTAGGACATACACGCTACATTTACATGCATTCCTTGTTAAAGGTTTTAAGGCTAATTCTTGGGATGCCCCATGACAGTGATACTAGATAAATCGAAAGGTCAACCAATTCAGCACCCATACGGAACTCGACTCAAGACCAAAATGACGAACGAAGATAAATTGGATCGCCTTGAACAAATTCAAAAGGACATGCAAGCAGATTTAGCGAAGAAGTTGGAGGACCAGTTAGCTAAAGCCCAGCAAGACATGGGGGAACAAATCAAGAAATACCAACAAGACATGCTAGGCAAGATAGCGCAAATATTAGGGCATAAATCCCCAGGGCAAGAAGAGACTTTTGTTGCAAATCTTACAGAAAACCCTACCGACGTGGATGAGGGCCCCATGTATCCTCTGGAGTTTACTCCCCCGCGTGCTGATGTTCGAATTAACCCTCAAATAAGGCTTTCTCGAGGGAAGTCAACGCTCTATCAAGCTGGTACCTCTTCTCCTGTGAACATACCTACCGCGTCAAGAGTTAAACCCAGGGAAATTCAGTTGAAAACTTCATCTCAGAAATGGATCAGTTGGTTGATATTAAGAAACCAAAAATAGAGACTTCAAAAGAGATCGAGGATCATTGCAAGCGACTCGAGGAAAAGATAGAAGCCATGGAGGTAGTAGACACCTTCATTGGATTTGATGCTAACGAACTCAGCCTCGTTCCAGACTTGGTGTTGCCCCTAAGTTTAAGGTCCCAGAATTCAAGAAGTACGATGGAACGAGTTGTCCTCGTGCACATCTTACCATATTTTGCTTAAAGATGATCGAATACGGTAAAGACGACAAGTTGTTAATCCATTGCTTTCAAGACAGCCTAACCGGATCTGCCATCAGGTGGTATAATCAACTAATTCGTCAGCAGATAAAATTGTGGAAAGACTTGGCCAAGGCTTTTCTAGAACAATATCGGCACGTCGGTGATATGGTACTGAACTGTTGTACTCTGCAACACATAAAGCAGAAGCCTAATGAGAGCTTTAGGCAATACGCACAACGCTGGAGAGACGTAACTACCCAAGTTCAACCCCCACTCGGTGGGAAAGAGATAATGGTTATATTTATCCAAACATTGGAAGGCCCAGTTCTGGATCGCCTCATAGGAAATACAACTACCAATTTTGTCGATCTAGTCTTATTTGGTGAGCTTGTCGAGAATACTGTTAAGAATGGAAAAAATGACATTGATGGAAGTTTATCCCACAAGAAGACATCATATGGGAAAAAGGACAACGAAATGAACACTTTCGGGGTCTATAATGCTAATTATGCAAAGTCGACCACAATGATACAACCCAAAGCTGTAGGTGCCCAAGGTTCTTCAAGCCAAGACTATGCTCAAAGGAAGAACACCGAAAAACTAGAGTTTACCCCGCTACCAATTTCTTATGGAGAAATATACAAACAATTATACGACAGCCATTTGGTGGCACCATTTCACCAAGCTCCAGTACAACCTCATTTCCTATGATGGTATAACGCCAACGCAAAATGTGATTATCATGCGGGTCCAGTAGGCCACTCGATCGAGAATTGCATGGGCTTTAAAAAGCTTGTGGAAAATTTATTAAGATGGGGGTAATAAGTTTAGAAGACAAATTTGGGCCAGCCATAAGCAAGGATCCCTTACCGAAGCATGAAAATTTCTAAATATATCAATGATGCCATTTTGTGAAAAAGACAATGACCCATGTCTAACAGGCCCGAATATTATGTTGTATGAATCATAGTAGGTCCCCTTGCAGTTTTTCATCTCTTTTAAAGTGATGTCCTTTTGTATATCTCGCTTGCCCAATCCCAATGGCAGTGAGATTCTTTTGTATGGGCCAAAAACTACAATGTTTAATGGAAAATGCATTTTGTTCACCTTAATTTGATTGTACCCATGCGTAATATGAGCCAAAATCTAAATGACTTGCGCCCGATTTAACCTGACCATAGGCCTCATAATTTTCCAAAGTTTAAACCTCTGTAAGGGGCATACACACAAAAAGATAACTCCACATGAAGATAATTAAAGCCAAGGAAGATTGGGGGCATCCTCACAAAACAAGATCAAGAACTCAATCCGACCAAACATGAAGTCAGGGACACCCCTTTGAGAGGCAAAAAAAGTCATTTACACATTTATTAAGATCATTTGGCGTCAAATGCATACATCATGCATTCATACGAGTTATCATGCATTAAACATGCATTAGGCATAAAGTTAGGGGCATCTATCATGCATTCATTTTTTGGCTGGAACATATAAACATGTCCAAGAAGGAGACTGAAGAACCTCAATCACAGGGGCAACGACATGATGATCAACCTCTAGCCCCAAAGAAGGCCGAATATGCAGAAAAGCTCAAACATCCAGCTCAATGGCAAAATTTTGAATAATTACTAATTAATGTTCTCTTTCATTTTCAGATCTTGCGCTACCGTTGATGGTGCAACAGATTGAAGTTTTCTCTAGATCTCGATTCATCGCTAGTGATGTAGTAGATTCTAGTGTTTCCTGATCTCACCTTCCCGTCAGTGGTGTAACAGATCAAATCCTTTCTAGATCTTTCTTCTCCGTCGGTGGCATAGCAGATCAAGCATTTTGTGGGTTATGCCTCCATCAGTGGTGGTAAACCAACTTAGTTCAGATCTTGTCTCTCTATCAGTGGTGTAGCAGATCCAACCCTATCTAGGTCTCACTTCTTCTTCGGTGTCACAGCTAGACCAAAATTCTTCCTCGGATATTATATATTTCTTGTAGTTGTAGCTCAAAAAAGCAAAAAGCAAAAAAAAATTAAAATTCAAAAAGATAAAAAAACCAAAAATCAGAAAATCAGAAAAATCAAAATTTAGGGAAAATCAAAAATCAAAGCCTCATCATCTGATCCTGCTTTTTCGTTGATGGTGTAGTAAGGTTTAAGTTGCAGTTCTGCTTCTCCGTTGATGGTGTGGTGGAATCCAAGTTATTCGATCTTGTCCCTCCGTTGATGGTGTGGTTGGGTTCAAGTTATCGTTCGCTCTTACTCTGCCGTTGAGGGCGTAGTAAGGTCCAATTAGTCGTTTATTCCTACTTTTTCGTTGATGGTGCAGTAAGGTTTGAATTGTTGTACTCCAGATTCTGCTTCTCCGTTGATGGAGTGGTTGTGTCCAAGTTGCTTTCATCCGATCTTGTTCCTCCGTTGATGGCGTAACAAGGCCCGAATTGCAAACATCCAATCTTACTTCTTGCGTTGATGGAGAGGTTAGGTACAAGTTACAGTTGTCCGATTCGGCCCTTTACGTTGATGGAGTGGTTGTGTCCAAGTTGCTTTCATCCAGTCTTGTTCCTCCATTGATGGCATAACAAAGTCTAAATTACAGATATCCAATCTCACCTCTTAAGTTGATGGAGAGGTTGAGTCCAAGTTGCTGTTATCCAATTCTACTTCTCTATTGATGGTGCGGTAGAATCCAAGTCACTAATATCCGATCCTGTCCCTCTGTTGATGGTGTGGCTAGGTTTAAGTTGATGTTCATTCTTACTCTCCCGCTGATGGCGTAGTAAGGCCTAAATTGTTGTTATCCAATTATGTCTTTCCTTTGATTGAATAACTGAACAAGTATCCCAAATTTTGATCTTGTCTCTTCGTCAGTGTTGTAGCTGGTTCAAAACTTTCAGCTTTAGAACGTGCCTCTTCATCAATGTTGCAGCTCGGTCAAATCTTGGTCATGCCTCTTCGTCGGTGCAGTAGCTGGACCAAATTTACTAACTTCAGGTCTTGCCTCTTCGTCAGTGTTGTAGTTGGATCAACCCTACTGACTTCAAACCCTGCCTCTTTGTCGTTGTTGTAGCTGGGTCAAACCTTTACTAACTTCAGGTCTTGCCTCTTCATCGGTGCGGTAGCTGGACCAAATTTATTGATTTTCGATCCTGTCTCTTCATCAGTGTTGTAGCTTGGTCAAACCCTTACTGACTTCAGGTCTTGCCTCTTCGTCGGTGTTGTAGAAATTACATTTTCAGATCTTGTCTCTTCATCGATGCTTTAGCTGGATCAGACATCAGAACCCCCATCTTTTGATCCTGCCTCTTCGTCAGTGTTGCAGCTGGATCAAACTATTTTGACAAGCCCGACAGAAATGTCAGCATAACGTGCTTAAACACGGTAAAGTTTAAGACAATGGATAATTCAAGTGTCCATCAAAAATCCATTTTCACGAATGGTCGAAGGAAAATAAATCCTTTGAAAAATCCAATGTCATGATTGATATAAACTGGTTGTACCCAAGGGAATGGTACAACTAGCCTGGAGCAAATGGCTACCGGTAAAGGCAACTCAAAACCGTTAATCCCTGTGCATTTGGGAAAATGGAAAAGAAATTCTGTATCAAAATTTACCAACTTTCGGTCCTACCTCCTCGTCGGTGTTGTAGCTGGGCTAAACCATCATCTTTCGAACCTGTGTCTTCATCAGTGTTGTAGATGGGTTAAGTTTTGTAGACCTTGTCTCTTCGTCAGTGTTGCAAGTAGGTTAAATTTTCTCCAGGCATTACGTCGTCATCAGAGTAGTAGCAAGCCGAACTCGTTTTGTCTCCTCCAACGGATCACCTCAGATTTTGACTTCCCCAACGAATCCTCCATTTTGAAGAGTGACAAAGAAGATCAAGAGAAGCCCAAGGAAGAAGCGGTGGGCAGAGAAGGAACCCTATTCGACCAGACAAAAATGATTACTCTTTTTTCTTTGCTCTATTCATGTTACACAACAATGAGCAAAGAGGGGCAGCTGTAGTAACCCATTTTTGATCGGGCCTTAAAGCCTATACTTAACCCAATAATTAAACAAACCCATTACAAACTAAAAAACCCAAATAGCCATTCTAATTAAAATATCCCAACTTACAAAAATACCAAAAATACCCTTAAACTATCCTAACCCTAATAACAAACCCTATCAACCTATCCCACTTGCAGCCGCCACCGCCCCCTCACCGCCCAAGCCGCACTGACACCGCCAGTCGCCGCCCAAACCTGCAAAAAATTAGATCAAGTTGTAATATTTTATTATATATGCATGTATCCAAATGGGTTATAAAAACCCCCAATCTAATTGGATGTAAAAGGGGAAGATTTTGGGGGAGTTTTTAAGTTCGAATAGAATATTAAAGAGAGGTTTTTTTGGTTTAAAAAATACAAGGGTATTTTTTATTTCGATTCAGAGCAAAGCCAAACCAAAAGGTAAAAAAAGAATAAAGTGAATATTTTTTATTGGATCTACTCACCCAGGATATTTTTTGACGAAATCTGACTTCGGATTCAGATTTGGGACGTCGAAAAGAGTTAGAAAGTCACCGCCTTTTGCATTTTTGACCACCGACGGTGGCGACGGTCCACGAGGGGTCTTGGGAGGCCGGCTACCGGCCAAAACCAAAGAGGGGAAAGCATTTTAAAGAATTTTTGTGATTTTTTTAAAATCTGAACCAAAATTTTTTTTGACTAAATTTGGGTATTTAATCCCTTTTTAAAACGACGTCGTTTTGGGCGTCTGAGTCCAGGCCCAAAACGACATCGTTTTACCCTTTGACTCGCGAATCGACCAGACCCGGCCGGAGGATCCGCGCTATTTTTTAATGGGTAAATTACATTTTTGGTCCTTCTGCATGGTAAAACTACTCCTTAGGTCCTTGTAAGTTTTTATTTATTTTTAATTTGGTCACTAAATATAATTTAATTCAGTTTCGAATGGGTAAATTACCCTATTAGTCCCTCCATCCCAAAAATATTTTCAAAGAGGGTCTGTCGCATGGTTTAATTACGTTTAAGTCCCTAAAACTTTCCAATCTTTTGTGATTTCGTCCCTTTTTCAATTATTTTTAGTTTTTATTGATTTTCCTTTTATATTAATATTTATATTATTATATTATTATTATTACTATTATATATATTATTGTTATTATTAATATTATTATATGTATGTATTTATATGTTATTATTATCTTAATATTATGTATTTTTTATATATTATTATTATCTTAATATTATGTATATATATGTATATGATATAATATTACATATTATATTATATTATTATTATTATTACTATTATCATATATATATATATATATATTATTTTTTAGTACTTATTTTTATTTTATGTTTATATATATATATATATATATGTATATTATTATTATAGTATATTATGTATATTGTATTATATATATATTATATAGTTTTATATAATATATGTATAGTATATATGTATAATTTATTATTATTGTTTATATATTAATATATTTATTAGTATTTTTATATTATTTTTATTGATGTACTATATTAATATATTTACTATATTATGTATATTATATTTAAAATATTATAAGATATATGTACATTATTATTTTTATTTATTATCATTTTTATTATATAATATATGTGTATTATATTTTATATATTATTTTGACTGTATAATATGTATGTCTCAAAAAGAATATTACCTCATAATGGGAATCCTCCTAAACCAAACATTGGAATGTAAATCTGAAAAAGATTATTACCCATAGTAATTATTTTTTCCGTGAACCAAACGTAGTCTTAGTGTATGGAATAATTACTCGTTTAATAGTAAAAAGAGGTATTATTAAGTATATGTATGTGTGAACGTATTTCATCACAATTGTATGTATGTATACGTAAGTACGTATGTATCTGCATTTACTATTATATTAATATATTAATATGTATGGACAAAACTGGAAAAATAATAGGAAGCCCACTTAAATTAAAATGTCCACATTATTACAAAAAATAATAATACAAGGCCCGGTTGGCCCAAGCCCAAGACCTCATTTAACCCTAATTATTTTTGTGCAGATAACTGTGGGCCGTTGGATCAAGATCTGATCCAACGGCCATGGTCAAGGAAGGCTAAAATATCTAGCCAGCCGCGTGAACTACACGTCTAGACGGTTTGAGAGCCGCGCGTGCGTTCCACGCGCGGACTCTTCGATATCCCACGCGTGCGTGAGTCCCACACGCTATAACCCCTCGACTGCTGAGCCTCACGTGTCACGATCTGGAGCCTTTTCACTGATCGAGGTTTCATCTGGGCCGTTCATCCTTCAAGCCAGCCCGACCGTTAGATCAGATCTGATCCAACGGCCGAGAACGCCTCTGGCTGAAGACAACTCCCCCACACCGCCACCATGCTTCCACCATGCCGGTCTCCAACCACCGCGTTCAGACATATCAGAACAACACAAAAAAAGAGATATTATGTCAGTATCAATTCAGATCTAAAAAATAAATTATATTACTTGTTACCAAACCAAAGAGACAAGGATATATGTATGAAACAAGTAATTGTAAGGCAGGGAAGTTGTAATCGGAAAGAAAAAAAATACAAAAAAAACAACAAGTTTTCAGTGGTAATACTCTTCTTTTTTCTTACTTCTTTGCATGCATAAAGGAAAAAATACGTAGTGATAACAAAAAAGGGGTTTAGAGTTATTACCTTCGTCATCTGTGGATCTCCCCTCACCAGTGACAAGCCTCTTCGGCTTTCCGAAGCCAAACATGGTGAACTGAAGGGAGAGGGAGGTCCCTTCTGGTTTCACTTCGGTCAAACGTAAACGAATTTTTTTTTCCCATTTTGTATTTACTCAGATCTAGGCCAAATGGTGAGTCTTAGCGTAGATTTAAGGGCATATAAGGGTTCAGTTTAGAAAAAGGTTGGTTTTGGGTATTTCTTTTAGTTCGCCGGCACCGGTTAGCGACGGCTGGCGGTGGAAGGGACGGCGGAAAGTCGCCGGTTTCTGGGTTCACCACAAGGGCAGGGAGGATGGTCGAGAGAGAATGAGAGGTTTGGTTTATTATAAAAACTGGAATTGTATGAAAATGGGGAAAAATTCGAGTCTGGGCAAAAAAAGGGGTTTTATAGGTGTTTTTATTTCGTGAAATGGTGAAATTTCGTAATAAATCCTCCCGCGTTTTCAATATTTTCGTTTTTGTCTCGCCGCAGGGGATATTTACAACTTTGATCCCCCTCTTATTTCAAAATCTCGCAATCCAATCACTAAATTAAATCGAATCAGTTTTTAAATGGCAAAATTACCTCACTAGTCCCACCGCATTTTTGAAATTTTCACTTCGGGTCTGCCCCTTGGTCCAATTACAGTTTCAGTCCTTTCAAGTTCGGTCCTGCTTGCATTTTCGTCCCTAAATCGCATGTTATTTTCCTTTAATTTCTGCTACTGATGTTTATTTCTTTTCATTTCAGTCCTGTTTCCATGTAAATATTCATGTTCGTTTATTATAATCCTGTATGTTGATGTAGCCTTCTGCCTTATTATATATCCCTCGTATATGCCTTGTATTTTCATGTTTACATGTATATGTGTGTTAAGTTTATGATGATTATATATCTTTATGTATTTGTTCGGTTATTCGTGTCACGCATA
Source organism: Hibiscus mutabilis (assembly GCA_019671005.1). Classification (NCBI taxonomy): domain Eukaryota; kingdom Viridiplantae; phylum Streptophyta; class Magnoliopsida; order Malvales; family Malvaceae; genus Hibiscus; species Hibiscus mutabilis. Next base: position 32,434,098 of record CM033733.1, on the reverse strand, counting down.
TTATGTTGATATTCTAGTTGGCTCGTACACAACATGTTTTGTATTTTAGCATGTATTGTATGTTCTCTTGGCTTTTAGGTTACGTGTTAGTATATTTTCTTTTCATGTATAATACCTTGTTCTACATATGTTGAAATGTGTTTTATATCTAATATGTATGTCGTCTTGGAATATGTGTTTTTGTTCACACATATATTTATTCATGCCTTGTTATTGTGATATGTTAAATTTGTTTTTATTTACTATTAAGATTAATATGTATATATGTATATTTTATTTTCGTATTTTATTTATGTTAGATTAGTATTCTATTATGTTAATATTTATTTGTATTGTATTTAAATTATTTGCCATGTTTTATATTTTGCTCACTAAGGTTGCATAATGATATATAAATTGTCAATGCGGTGCCCTTTTATCCGAGCGTAAACGGGGCCAGTATCTGGCGTAGTGATAGTGGTTGGGCGTTTACTCTCGGATAACGGGGCCTTTAAAATTTATTCGCAATTATGACCGAATTTTAAACTAATCGTCACTTTAATCCGGAAAGTTTAATATTAATAAAGTGGTAATTATTAAAGTACCAATTTTGGGCGGTGTGGGGGTGCTAATCCTTCCCCATCCGTAACCGACTCCCGAACTCAAAGTTTTTTGAATCTCTGGTTTTATGGTGTCCGGCCTACCTAAGTGGCCGGTGGCGACTCCAATTTTTAAATAAAATACGGTTTTTTTTAAAAAAAAAACCCACGGAATAAACGTTTTATACCCGAAAAATCACAAACACTTCGAAAACCTACTTTTTTAGCGAAAAAAGGCATCGCTACAGATGGCGACTCCGCTGGGGACCATTTTTGTTTTTTCAAAAACAAAAAAGCGAGTCAAGCTTTTTCAAATAATTACCGCTTTAATAATATTAGAAGTTCCGGATTAAAGTGACTATTAAATTAATATTCGGTTGTAATTGCGCGTTTATTTTAACGCATTTAAAATTTGGCATATAAACCCGTTTTTTAAGTGGGGGGAAAACGCTAATGCTTTCGTGGAGATATCGTTCTCCCGTATGGGCCTAGCAAGTACCTTCGGGGCTCGAGTACCTTATGTTTTCGTAAGGATATCGTTCCTTCGTACGGGCATAAACGAATGGGTCCCCCTGAATTGAACCCGGTTGAAAGGAGCCTATAATGGGTGATGATCGGGGGCCTTGCTACATGTAGAGAATACATAGAAACCTACCCATTTAGAGCCATGCGGATAACCTTAGGTTTTAGACGGGATAAATAGGGTTGTTTTGTGTGTTTATTCTATTTAATTTTGTCCTTTTATTTATATATTTATTAATTTTATCTGGTACTGACTTGTTTTCTTTTTGCTTTTGTTTTTTTTCATACATCATACATTTGCATCACATAAAGGTACTGGATCAAGTGGTTTGCCCGATCAGAAAGTCTTTCACCATGGAAAAAAGGTGTCTTAGGAAAGAAGAGCTTAATTTGTCAGTCAGACATTGGTCAGAGGTCAACCAGAAAATCCAAGGGGACAGTTCGCCGAACAAACGCGTAATAGCAAGGTACACTTATGTGAGTCTCCAACAGAACAACTTATGGGATCTTCAAAGTATTTGGGAAAGATGGGACCGAAGACTACAAGACTTGTTCTGCGATAGTTATGGCGACATTGCACAACTGTTATATGTTCGGGTTAACCAGCCCCTGCTCTGAGCTATAGTCCAGTTCTGGAATCCGGCCTTTTGCTGCTTCACCTTCAATGGGCAGGACATGATGCCTACAGTAGAAGAATACACTGCTTTACTTAACCAGAAGGACATTAAGGAAGATTGGATCTACGCGAAGCCTCCGAGGAATCAGAATTACACTGCGAAGCTCAAAACCTTTGCGGGAATGAGTGACGATTGGGTTAATGGCCTGCTTCAGCTCCGAGGAGACAATACAATTTTTGCATGGGAAAGTATTCGGGACATCATACAGACACATCCAGACGAGGAAAAGAAAATGGACCTATTCGCCTTAGGAATATATGGCTTGGTGATCTTTCCAAGAGTACTTGGGAACATTGACATAGCCATTCTGGACTTGTTTGAGCGGGTAAAACGAAAAGCAAACCCAGTACCGGAAATCTTGGCCGAGACTTTCATTTCCTTAAATGCTAGTCGGAAACATGAAGAAGGACGTTTTCGAGGATGTGCACAGCTGTTACAGGTATGGATTTAGAGTCACATGTGGAAGACACCGACGAGGGTCCTGCCGGGGATATCCTTCCAAGGTTTTTCGCCTTTACGGGAGTACTTAGCACAAGAATGGCGAGATGACTTGAAAACAAAAATGTGGACTAGTTTCTTCAGGAACATTCAAGACGAAGACATAGCATGGGGGGTCCCATGGCTCGGTAAAGTTAATTACTTTCTATATAGTTGTGGTGATTTTAACTGGCTGATGATGTTGAGATTGCACGGAGGGATCGCCTGTGCTCCGCTTTTAGTGTCTCGATAGTTCGGATCACGACAGTTCATTCCCAATACCGCCGGGTTAAGCCAAACTGAATTTCTCTTCAAAGGGGAGTTCAAAGGGAAAATTTAGACCATCATGAGGGCTTGGGACCATTGTTACCGGATTAGGGTGGAAGGAGATACCGAGCACATGACTACCCCAGACTACGATCTTTGGAGACGTTTGAGGGTTAATAATGTGATTCCAAAATCTGATCAAGGACCAGCAGTGTCACTCGAGGAGCTTACAAGGGTGGTACCGTCTGAGACTGACATCTTACGGAATGAACTCGAAGAAATTAAAAGGAAAATGGACATCCAGCAGACTCAACATGCGAGCGAGCTCTATAAGGCAAGCTTAGAGGTTGATGAACGGGACGGGATCATTAGGCAGTTGAAGAAATTAAATGCAGACTTGAGCGACAAGAACGCTCTTTATCAAAAAGATGCCCTTCTACTACAAGCAAAAATACAGAAGGCCGGCCGAAGTCAATTCATAGCTGTGGAAAAAGAAAGAATGAATGGTATCCGTTTGGTGGAAGAAGAACGAGAAATCAGCAAGAGAGCGATCGAGAAGGAGATAGAAAGTTGCCAGTTGGCTATGAAGGAAGAAAAACAGGCCTCCAAGAAGGCCATTGACTAAGAAAAGGAAAGATTCAGGCAAGAAATCAACAAGGGAAAACAAGTTGTCCATCATGAGAGAGAAAACGCCGCCGTATGGAAAAGAAAGTCCATGAATAACCGAAATAGACTATTAGAAATGCAAAAATTGTACGATGACACTATTCAAAGTCTGGAGCAAAGCCAAAGTCAAAATGGTGAATTAAAAGGAAATGTGGCAGAAGTTGAACACTCCCTTCGAACATACTGCCAGAGAAACGGTTTCGCTGAGCTGCAAGAAAGAGAGCGCGAAGTAGACGTGTTACGAGCACGAATTAAGTCCCTCGAAGCAACTATTGAGGATTACAAGGAAAGAATTAGTGTGTTCGAGGAGGCTGCAGCCAGAGGGGACACCTATTGGCAAAGGAGACTATGTGACGCAGCCCAGATGGTACAGGATAGGGACCAATATTACGCAAACTTGATGGTGGACATACAGCGAGTCGCCAGGCATGTGAATGATTTGGTCATCGAGGTTGAAATACTCCGACCTTTCATAGTCCCAGAAATGGAAGAAGCTCCCAGGTTCAGCAAGTTGCTCCAAGCAATTGGAAGATTAGGAGATAGAGCTAGAGCTTATCTATAGGACTCTGTGCTGTAATTAGATCTTTTGTATTAGAAATCTTTATTTTGTAATACGAACTCTATTGTAATCTAGACCCTTTAATTCATGTGGAAGTAGTTCAAAAGGGTGATTACCAGCGGAATCAGTACCTTATCTGCATACATTCTTGCATTGCATCATGACATTCACATCATTATACATGCATTTATTTTCTTGCAACCATATTAACATTATGAATATTGTGGCAGTGTGTGTAGTTAACCCGCAATCATTCATCATCCATACCTTACCCGATTACAAAGCAAGCTCATGGAAGACAGGATAATCAGTTTAGAAAAAGTGCAAAAAGAGCTCGAGACAAGGCTTGAAGAGGCCCAAAGAAGCCTCAGTGACCAGATTGCTCAGTCACAAGCATCGATAGTATCCGACATAACCGTATTGTTGGCTAAAAGCCTTGGAAAAAGAGTGGAAGGAGAAACCGTTCAAGAGCCAGAAGGTGCCCCAGCTCACTACAAGGTTCAACCAGCTGCACCGAATCCGGCTAGAAAGATGTATATCGACCCTGCTGGAATGTCAGCTAGTCTTCAGATAGGGGCACCTAAAACTCAACCCCTCAACACTGAAGCACCCTATGAAGAGGAGGTACCGGACCTGAACATGGTGGAAAGGATCAGGACCGAGGTAGAGAAAAAGTGGGAGGAGAGGTTTCACCTCATGGAGGAAAAATTTAAAACGTTACAATCTATGGAAGAGTCAGGAAATGACGCTAGCGACTTAAGTCTGGTGTCCGATCTTGTCCTACCGCCAAAATTTAAAACACCAGAGTTCGACAAATACGATGGAACCACTTGTCCTTCCGCGCACATAACAATGTACTGTCGAAAGATGGCGGCCTACCTTAAGGATGAAAAGCTACTGATACACTATTTCCAGGACAGCCTAACTGGAGCGGCATTACGGTGGTACACCCAGTTAAGCAAGGCAAATGTTAAGACATGGAAAGATCTGTCGAGAGCATTCATTGAGCAATATAAGCATGTAACATATATGACCCCCAGTAGAATTATGTTGGAAAATATGGGGCAGACGTCCAACGAAAGTCTGCGGCAATACGCCCAAAGGTGGCGGGAAGTGGCCGCCCAAATTCAGCCACCCCTCCCTGAACATGAAATTACACCGTTATTTGTTAATACTCTGAAAGGGGCACTCTTTGATCGCCTCATTAATAACACAACGCAGTGCTTTGCTGACTTAATCAGGACTGGGGAGTCCCTTGAATTGGCAATTAAGAGTGGTAGAATTGATAGCGGGGAAGGGTCTCGGAAATATAGCAAGAGGAATGAAGTAAACGCCACCAGCACTTATACCACCCCGAAGAACTTCACAGTCTCACAGCCACAAGCACCTGTGGGAAAAACACAAAACTCGAATCAAAGAGAGGAGAGAATCTCCAGAAAAGAGAAAGAGAGGAAAACTTTCACTCCCCTACCTGTTTTGTACTCGGAACTTTATTCCCAGTTGTATGAATCGGACCTGGTCCGTCCATACATCGTTACTCCTGTCAATCCGCCCTTCCCTTCTTGGTATAATCCGAACGCGCATTGCGACTATCACAGCGGTGCCCCTGGACATCCCACTGAGAACTGCCTTGCCTTCAAAAAACTTGTGCAGAATTTAATCGATTCTGGGATATTGAAGTTTGAAGAACCAAGTGTAGCTACTAACCTGCTACCTAATCATGGGAGCAGAGAAGTAAATGTTATTGAAGAATACTTTACCATGAGGATTAAGGATGATGTGTCAGAAATCAAATCTCCTTTATGGTGGGTATTTCAACAGTTATGCATGGCCCGTGTGATCGACAAAGGCATGATAATAAGGCAGAAGGGATGTGGAGTGTATTGCGAATTCCACCAGAATGAAGGACATGACATCCAAGAGTGCGATGAGTTCAAGAGATTGGTACAACAATTGATGAATGAAAAGCAAATAGAATTCTTCGAGGAGCCCATGGGAAAGAAGGGATTGGACGTACATATGACGGATAGCCCCAAATCTAAATACGGGAAGGATAGACCTTTTATCATCTCTCCCAGGCCAGGGAATGCAGGTGATTCCCAAGGAGAAACCAACAAGATAAGTCCTAGGATCATCATTTCAGCACCATCCCCATTCCCATTCAAGGATATGCGGCAAACCCCCTGGAATTATGCTATAAATGTGACCACGCCAGAAAAACTAGAACATGGTCAGGTAAAAGAGCCTACGCTAAAAGACCAACAAAGCCAGAGCGATGTAAACGTTGGTGAGGCAGGCCATTTCACAAGGAGCGGCAGATGTTATTCCTCTGAGGCTTTAAAAGCAGCTGAAACAGATAAGGGGAAGAATACAGCAGTTAGCCCCACGCAGATATTCGGAGAAGAACCTCCCCCAAAGATGAATGAGCCGGTAACTGAGGCCCAAGCCAAAGAATTTCTGAAGTTCTTGAGACATAGCGAGTACAACGTAGTGGAACAACTACGAAAGCAACCGGCTAGGATCACAGTACTAGAATTACTCTTGAGTTCAGAAAAGCACCGGGAGACGCTATTAAAAGTACTAAATCAAACTTTTGTGCCCTAGGATATTTTTGTAACAAACCTGGACAGGATAGTGGGGCATATCATTGCCTATACTCATATAACATTCAGTGATGATGAGATCCCCGAGGGAGGAATGGGGTCCACCAAAGCCCTTAACATCACAACTCACTGCAAATGGTATGTAGTACCTGGCGTACTAATTGACAACGGGTCAGCATTGAATGTCATGCCTATGGTGACCCTGCAGAAACTACCAATAGATGGTTCTCACCTAAAGCCCTGTCACAATTCAGTAAGAGCCTTTGACGGTACGCAAAGAGGAACAATGGGGAAAATTGAGGTGCCTCTATTGATCGGACCGACTAAGTATGTGATCGATTTTGTGGTAATGGACATAAAACCATCTTACAGCTGCTTATTGGGAAGACCATGGATCCACTCCGCAGGAGTTGTCCCCTCATCATTGCATCAGAAATTAAAATTTGTAGTCGAAGGCAAATTGGTCACAGTAGAGGCTGAGCAGGAAATTGTTGCTTCCGTGACATCGGACGCCCCCTATATTCAAAATGATGAAGATGCTGCAGAGTGCTCGTTCCGAGCATTAGAACTAGTGAATGCCACGTTTGTTTCAGAGGGAAGTCGGATCCCCTATCCCAGGTTATCTAATTGTACCAAGATGACCGTCGCAGAAACTTTGGGTCGAGGAGCCAAAGTAGGAAAGGGGCTGGGAAGAAATTACAAGGAAACCTAAGAGCCAAAAATATGATAACCAAGAAGGATCGTTTTGGGCTGGGTTACCAACCAAGTGTCCAACAGAGAAAAGATGAATACAAGAGAAAGGAAGAGCAAAGAAAAGCCAGATTTAAAGGAGAAGACATTCCATGGAGACCAATGTCCTTTCCTAGTTTAAAAACCACTTTTGTCTCCGGAGGATTCTACCAGCTAGGTCAAGAGGTTGAAGAGGCAATGAAGGAAAATGACGTACTCAACCAGGAGGAGACATTCAATGAATCACTTGAAGGGATGTACATCAACATGATAGCTGGAAAAGACCGAGGTAGCAAAATGTTGACCAACATCCGCCCCTGCCGTCCCGGGGAAACACTCGATAACTGGAGCTGCATTGATCTACCTGTAGTTTTTAGGAATATATCAGAGTAATGCTCCGAATCAACCTTTTGTTTTTGCCAGTAAACAATGAGGATCTCTTGTATAGGGCACCTATGTTAACTTTTTGATTGAAATGAAAATATCCCCACTTTCCTGAATGACCAAAGTTTTATTTATTTCATTCATGCATTCTTCATGTTCATTCCCTTCATATAAAGTCGTCTCATTCCCAATACAATTCATTCTCATTTAATGCAGGTCGCTCATGATTGACAATATAAATGATACCGGATCCAATCCTGGAGTGAATTTTGAATGCCCTGAGGTCTCAGAGGGAATTGAGGAAGGATATGATGAGATAGAAGGTGAGGTCCCGGAAGAGTTGAAGAGAATGGTGGCCAACGAAGAAAGGCAGATCATGCCCCACCAAGAAGAAACAGAAGTTGTAAACTTGGGGACTGAAGAAGAGAGAAAAGAAATAAAAGTAAGAACGACGATTTCCTCAAAAACCAAGCACGAACTGATAACCCTACTTCAGGAATTCAAGGATATCTTCGCCTGGACTTATCAAGATATGCCAGGGTTGAATACCGATATAGTGGTGCACAAATTGCCAACAAAACCGGAATGCAAACCAATACAGCAAAAACTGCGGAGAATGAGACCAGATATATTGTTAAAGATCCGAGAAGAAGTAAAAAAACAGTTTGATGCTGGTTTCTTGGAGGTAGCCAAATACCCCGAATGGGTTGCAAACATTGTACCGGTACCAAAGAAGGACGATAAAGTTCGTATATGTGTAGATTATAGAGATCTAAACCGAGCCAGCCCTAAAGACAACTTTCCCTTACCACATATTGACACGCTGGTTGACAACACTGCAGGACACTCATGGTTTTCATTCATGGACGGCTTCTCAGGGTACAACCAGATAAAGATGGACTCTAACGACATGGAGACTCTTTTTGTTATCGGGTGATGCCGTTTGGGCTAAAGAACGCAGGGGCAACGTACCAAAGAGCAATGGTGACTCTTTTCCATGACATGATGCACAAAGAAATAGAAGTATACGTGGATGACATGATTGCCAAATCTCGAACAGAGGATGAGCACCTACAGAACTTGAGAAAACTATTCCAAAGACTACGGAAGTACCAGCTGAGGCTCAATCCTGCCAAATGTACCTTCGTCGTTACTTCTAGAAAACTCCTAGGGTTCGTGGTAAGCAGAAGAGGGATTGAGATCGATCCAGATAAAGTGAAAGCCATCCAAGATCTCTCACCACCCCACACTCAGAAGGAAGTTTGCGGTTTCCTAGGGAGGTTGAATTATATCTCTCGTTTCATTTCCTAATTAACCGACTGATGTGACCCGGTCTTCAGACTTATTAGAAAGAATAATCCTGGTGTGTGGGATGAGGAATGTCAAAGAGCCCTAGAAAAGATCAAAAAGTTCCTGACAAATGCTCCGATTTTAGTCGCACCAGTACCAGACCGACCATTAATTCTCTACCTGACAGTCTTTGAGAATTCAATGGGATGCGTATTGGGGCAACATGATAAGTCAAGAAAAAGGGAGCAAGCCATCTATTACCTAAGCAGGAAATTCAATGATTGCGAAACGCAGTACCCGCCAGTGCAGAAGCTGTGTTGTGCTCTAGTTTGGGCTACCAAGCGGCTTAGACAGTATATGCTGTACCATACTACTTGGTTGATATCCAAGCTGGACCCATTGAAGTTCTTAATGGAAGCGCCAGCACTAACAGGAAGGATGGCCCGATGGCAGATGCTCTTATCCGAATTTGATATTGTATACGTGAACCAAAAAGCCGTAAAGGGGAGTGTCGTAGCAGATTTCCTAGCTAGTCGTGCTTCGGACGACTATGAGGCATTGAACTTTAATTTCCCAGACGAAGACTTGATGTGCATTACAACCGAGGAAGAGGTTTCAGATGATAAATCATGGAAGCTTTACTTCGATGGAGCCTCTAACGCCCTCGGACATGGGATAGGAGCAGTGCTAATTTCTCCTGAGGACGTCTATTATCCTTTCACCAGCAGATTGGAATTCTTCTGCACTAACAACATAGCTGAATACGAAGCTTACGTTATGGGACTGAACTCAGCTATTGAGAGAAAGGTTAAGGAACTTTGAGTATTCGGAGATTCATCCTTAGTAATTTACCAATTACGCGGGGAATGGGAAACCAGGGACCTGAAGTTGGTCAAATATTATGAATTGATTCAAGAGCTCACCAAAGAGTTCGAAAAGGTCAGCTTCAATTACCTGCCCCGAGAAGAAAATCAGATGGCAGATACCTTAGCGACCTTGGCATCCATATTTAAAACAAACACTGGGGCAGAAATGAAGCCCATTGAGATGCGGACGTTTGAAAGGCCTGCTCATTGTTGTAATGTACAGGAAGAGATTGATGGAAACCCATGGTACTATGACATCTTGCAATATGTCAAGCTTCGAAAGTATCCAGAAGGGGCAAATGACAATGACAGAAAAACACTCAGAAAAATGGCAACAAGATATGCCCTAGATGGGGAAATCCTATATAGGAGAAGTCATGATCAGACATTGCTGAGATGTGTGGATGCCCGGGAGGCGAAGGAGATTTTAGCCGAAGTACATGACGGGCTCTATGGAACGCACGCCAACGAGCTGTCTATAGCCCAGAAAATTATGATATATGGTTATTTCTGGTTGACCATGGAGGGAGATTGCATCGATTACGCCAGGAAATGCCACAAATGCCAAATTTACGCTGACAAGATTCACGCACCCCCATCGCCTTTACACACCATGAATTCTCTGTGGCCTTTTACGGCGTGGGGCATGGAAGTCATCGGGCAGATTCATCTGAAAGCTTCCAATGGACACCGTTTCATTTTGGTCGCCATAGACTATTTCACTAAATGGGTAGAGGCAGCGTCTTACGCCAACATCACAAGGACTACAGTATGTAAGTTCTTAAAGAAGGAGATTATTTGTCGATACGGATTACCAGAAAGGGTCATCACCGACAACGCTTCCAATCTGAATAACAAAATGATGACGGACGTGTGCACTCAATTCAAGATAACACACCATAATTCCACAGTCTATCGTCCTAAAATGAATGGGGCAGTGGAAGCAGCAAACAAGAACATAAAGAAGATCATAGAAAAGACGACGGATACCTACAGGGATTAGTATGAGAAGCTGCCATTTGCCCTTTTCGCCTATAGGACGTCCGTTCACACATCAACGGGGGCAACACCATACTCCTTGGTGTATGGTGCCGAAGCAGTACTTCCCATCGAGGTAGAGATCCCGTCTCTTCAGGTCTTAAGTGAAGTAAAATTGGAAGAAGCCGAATGGGTGCAGGCCAGACTCGACCAGCTAAATCTCATTGATGAAAAAAGACTAAAGGCCATTTGTCATGGTCAAATGAACCAAAAGCGGATGATGCAGGCATACAACAAAAAGGTGCACCCAAGAGAATTCAAAGAAGGGGATCTGGTGCTCAAGAAAATCCTCCCTATTCAGAAAGATTCTCGAGGAAAGTGGATGCCCAACTGGGAAGGGCCGTACGTGGTAAAAAGGGCCTTCTCAGGAGGATCCCTAATCCTAACAGAAATGGATGGAGACGAGCTGAAAAACCCTGTAAATTCTGATGCTATTAAGAAATACTATCTTTGAAAAAAATGAAAAAAAAAGAAAGAAAAAAGAAAAAGAAATAAAAAGAAGAAAAGAATAAAAATGGAGAGCTCAGGGCGAAAACCCAAAATAGGGCGTCTTGAAGCAGAGGGAGGACCCGAGTTGAAAACCCGTAAAGGGTGGCTCGGGTAAATTAAAAAGTTGGATATCCGAAGAGAAGGGTATCCCCATGAACACCGTGAAGAGGGAGCTTCAGGCAAAATAATTCTAAGCCTGTTGACAGGATCATGTATCATTCATACCGAAGATAATGAGGGATCTTGTATTTTATCCTTAATTTCTCTTCTTTCTCATGTGTGTCATACCTCTTTTAAGATATCCCAAGCCCTTAATCGTAATAAAATCGTGTTTTTGAGCATCCATTCCTTGCCTTCTTGTTAATCTCAGGCAAATAAGCTAACATAGGCTTATGGTAAAACAAGAGATTTCTGAGCATTACTGTGATCTAACCTTAAAAATGCAGGTGATTAAAGAAAATGATGTTAACTTCGCCTTCTAGCTCCCTACATAACGGCTGTTGATAGGAAAGGCAGAAAGCTTCAAACAACCGGATAGGATGACCAATGGCGTACGTCCTGCTTATTCAAGGAAAGCATGCGAGATAACAAGAGAGATTTCCCGGGTGAAAACCCAGAAGGGCACCCCTAAAAAAACAAAACAAAAAAAAACTCTCAAAAGCGAAAACCCGAAAGGGCACTTTAGAATCCCAAGTCGTAAATTGAGAAAAAGAATGGTTGGAATGGTTGAACCTGACAGTGAAGTGGGGTATCGACGCCCGTGGAAAAGGAGAAAGTGAACAACGAGATCGAATAAGGACTAAAAGCAAGCCCACCAAGATATTGACACTCATGCATCATGAATAGTCAGACATCACTAGGATTAGGAGCATGTCAATTCATTTGTCATAGCATTTTGTTTTATCTTAGTCAGGTATCTGTGGATTCAAAGAGACATCGGTAGCCATCGTGGTGTGAATCCCAAATGTGAAGACAATGGTTCTACATACAAAAGGCCTATATTTCCAAGCGCTCGCAGAGAGATGTTCTATATAGGAAGAATCCGCCGCTCCGAGGCTTCAGAAGCTGAAAGTTTTGTATAGGAAGGACTTACAGCTCCAGGGTGAAGACTAGCAGTTCTATATAGGAAGAACTCCCAGCCGAAGGAATTCACCCATGATACACAAGGTTTTATATAGGGAAAACATGTCGTATTGAAAGCAAAGAGTCTTATATAGGAAGGGCTCAGAGCTCCACTATCTTAGAGTAAAAGATTCTATATAGGAAGAATCCATAGCTCCAAGATTTCAGAAGCTAAACGTTCTATATAGGAAGGACTTACAGCTCCAGGGTGAAGACTAGCAGTTTTATATAGGAAGAACTCCCAGTCGAAGGAATTCACCCATGATACACAAGGTTTTATATAGGGAAAACTTGTTGTGTTGAAAGCGAAGAGTCCTATATAGGAAGGGCTCCGAGCTTTACTGTCTCAGAGTGAAAGGTTCTATATAGGAAGAACCTGTAGCTCTGAGATTTCAGAAGCTAAAAGTTCTATATAGGAAGGACTGACAGCTCCAGGGTTTGAAGACTAGCGGTTCTATACAGGAGGAACTCTCAGTCAGAAGAATCCATCAGCGACGCAAAAGGTTTTATATAGGAGAAACCAGCGTTGAAGGTGAAGAGTTCTATATAGGAAGGACCCCAAGCTTCACCGTCTCAGAATAAAAGGCTCTACATAGGAGGGACTCATAACTTGAGGCTTCGGAGCGAAGGGTTCTATATAGGAAGAGCCTGTAGCTCCAAGATCGGAGGGGGAAGAAGTTATATATAGGAAGGACTTACGAGCCCGAAGATTCAGCCGAGGAAGAACGGAGAGTTCCAAAAGAACACGTGTTTCCGAAGCTACAAATAGGGAAGTCGGATAAAAATAAGTGCTTATGAATCTTTGCTTTGTTCTTATTCCATGAGAACAAGCAAAGAGGGGCAACTGTAATCACTCATTTTTATCTAACCTCTAAGTATTAACATATTAGTACATGATTACATGTAGGTGTGCGCGTGTATATGTTAATGTATTATATAATGATATAAGTGTGAGGGTATGCATATATTGATATGGTGTATTACGTACCTATTAATATACGTATGATATGGTTATATTTATGTTAGGAGTATCATACAAATAGATGTTAGTATATGAGTAGGTCTATATGTGTTTGCATGTGTATATTATTAGTGTACTTGTTATTATTGAATATATACGAATAAGTGTTGCATGTATTATTAAGTATATGTATGTGTGAACGTATTTCATCGCAATTGTATGTATGTATACGTAAGTACGTATGTATTTGCATTTACTATTATATTAATATATTAATATGTATGGACAAAACTGGAAAAATAATAGGAAGCCCACTTAAATTAAAATGTCCACATTATTACAAAAAATAATAATACAAGGCCCGGTTGGCCCAAGCCTAAAACCCCATTTAACCCTAATTATTTTTGTGTAGATAACTATGGGCCGTTGGATCAAGATCTGATCCAACGGCCACGATCAAGGAAGGGTAAAATATCTAGCCAGCCGCGTGAACTACACGTCTGGACGGTTCGAGTGCCACGCGCGCGTGCGGTCCACGCGCAGACTCTTCGATATCCCACGCTGAGTCCCACGCGCTATAACCCCTCGACTGCTGAGCCCCACGTGTCACGATCTGGAGCCGTTTCACCGATCGAGGTTTCATCTGGGCCGTTCATCATTCAAGCCAGCCCGACCGTTCGATTAGATCTGATCCAACGGCCGAGAACGCCTCTGGCCGAAGACAACTCCCCCACACCGCCACCATGCCGGTCTCCAACCACCGCGTTCAGACATATCAGAACAACACAAAAAAAGAGAGATTATGTCAGTATCAGTTCAGATCTAAAAAATAAATTATATTACTTGTTACCAAACCAAAGAGACAAGGATATATGTATGAAACAAGTAATTGTAAGGCAGGGAAGTTGTAATCGGAAAGAAAAAATACAAAAAAACAACAAGTTTTCAGTGGTAATACTCTTCTCTTTTCTTACTTCTTTGCATGCATAAAGGAAAAGATACGTAGTGATAACAAAAAAGGGGTTTAGAGTTATTACCTTCGTCGTCTGTGGATCTCCCTTCACCAGTGACAAGCCTCTTCGGCTTTCCGAAGCCGAACATGGTGAACTGAAGGGAGAGGGAGGTCCCTTCTGGTTTCACTTCGGTCAAACGTAAACGAAATTTTTTTTCCCGTTTTGTATTTACTCAGATCTAGGCCAAAGGGTGAGTCTTAGCATAGATCTAAGGGCATATACGGGTTCGGTTTAGAAAAAGGTTGGTTTTGGGTGTTTCTTTTAGTTCACCGGTGCCGGTTAGAGGCGGCCGGCGGTGGAAGGGACGGCGCAAAGTCGCCGGTTTCTGGGTTCACCACAGGGGTAGGGAGGATGGTCAAGAGAGAATGAGAGGTTTGGTTTATTATAAAAGCTGGAATTGAATGAAAATGGGGAAAAATTCGAGTCTGGGCAAAAAAAGGGGTTTTATAGGTGTTTTTATTTCGTGAAATGGTGAAATTCCGTAATAAATCCTCCCGCGTTTTCAATATTTTCGTTTTTGTCTCGCCGCAAGGGATATTTACAACTTTGATCCCCCTCTTATTTCAAAATCTCGCAATCCAGTCACTAAATTAAATCGAATCAGTTTTTAAATGGCAAAATTACCTCACTAGTCCCACCGCGTTTTTGAAATTTTCACTTCGGGTCTGCCCCTTGGTCCAATTACAGTTTCAGTCCTTTTAAGTTCGGTCCTGCTTGCATTTTCGTCCCTAAATTGCATGTTATTGTCCTTTAATTTCTGCTACTGATGTTTATTTCTTTTCATTTCAGTCCTGTTTCCATGTAAATATTCATGTTCGTTTATTATAATCGTGTATGTTGATGTAGCCTTTTGCCTTATCATATATCCCTCATATATGCCTTGTATTTTCTTGTTTACATGTATATGTGTGTTAAGTTTATGATGATTATGTATCTTTATGTATTTGTTCGGTTATTCGTGTCACGCATATTATGTTGATATTCTAGTTGGCTCGTACACAACATGTTTTGTATTTTAGCATGTATTGTATGTTATCTTGGCTTTTAGGTTACGTGTTAGTATATTTTCTTTTCATGTATAATACCTTGTTCTACATATGTTGAAATGTGTTTTATATCTAATATGTATGTCGTCTTGGAATATGTGTTTTTGTTCACACATATATTTATTCATGCCTTGTTATTGTGATATGTTAAATTTGTTTTTATTTACTATTAAGATTAATATGTATATATGTATGTTTTAGTTACGTATTTTATTTATGTTAGATTAGTATTATATTATGTCAATATTTATTTGTATTGTATTTAAATTATTTGCCATGTTTATATTTTGCTCACTAAGGTTGCATAATGATATATAAATTGTCAATGTGGTGCCCTTTTATCCGAGCGTAAACGGGGCCAGTATCAGGCGTAGTGATAGTGGTTGGGCGTTTACTCTCGGATAATGGGGCCTTTAAAATTTATTCGCAATTATAACCGAATTTTAAACTAATCGTCACTTTAATCCGGAAAGTTTAATATTAATAAAGCAGTAATTATTAAAGTACCAATTTTGGGCGGTGTGGGGGTGCTAATCCTTCCCCATCCGTAACCGACTCCCGAACTCAAAGTTTTTTGAATCTCTGGTTTTATGGTGTCTGGCATACCTAAGTGGCCGGTGGCGACTCCAATTTTTAAATAAAATACGGTTTTTTTATAAAAAAAAACCCCACGTAATAAACGTTTTATGCCTAAAAAATCACAAACACTTCGAAAACCTACTTTTTTTAGCAAAAAAAGACATCGCTACAACTGACTTATCAAAGTCATTCCTCTGTAATGTAACAGTGCAATAAAGTTCCTGCAGAATGGCAAGCGAGTCCCAATTGCAATTTATATCATATCATCAAACCTTTATTTTATTAATCAAATATACGTTAAGCTTTGTAACTTAACTGCCTGCATAAATGCATTTCATGTATTATAGCCCGAAGTAGAATATAATGTGATACTATGGTACACGAGTCATCACAACCGACACTATAGTGTCTACAACGCCGTAGCGTCTAATAATGAGTACGTACTCGAGCACTCCTTTTTCTCCTCATTATCGCACCTTTTGTGCTAGTTGATACCGAAGTGTCTAAACAATACCGTAGTGTCTGAAGTCAACACCGAAGTATCTGAAACGCACCGTAGTCTTCGAATCTGTTTGCTAAGACTCTATGGATATCCAATTATACCAAAGACTCTCACACTAGTACTCGGGCATATCAATATAATATTTTCACATTCAATATCCAATCCATAAATACTATCATCCATAATTCGATAATGGGCAGTTCATACCCAAAATTATAAAATCTGATTTATCTTAGATAAATCATTATGCCATATCAATGTACCGCATCTGCCATTTAATATTTCATGCCATTTGCATAACTTTGATTAACACACATTTTCATTAATATCAGGGTCGACTTATCGCAAGTCTTCCTTATATCATATATATAAAATAGGTAAAAATGAACTCACCTTGGCCACTTAACACAATGCCTCACTAAGTCCTAGTTCGATCTTTTCTTTCATAGTACCTCGAACCTTCTTTGATTCCGACTTGACTCATTAATCACATGAATACAAAAAAAATATTTGTTAGATTCGAATCTAACAATACCATAAACATGCTATCTAATATAATCATTCGAATATAAAATTTTCAAATATTTTTACTTTCTTCCTTGTACTGTTCAAAAACTCATTATGGCCCTTAGTGACCAATTTGAACATCCAATAATTCTTCTGAGCTTGCTAACTAACATTTAAATACAAAATGTTTCAAATTCCATTTTCTGACAGCTTGCGCTACCTTCAAAGATTTACTTATACTGGGCATAATACATACTCGATCTTAATTTCCTTTATACTAGAGAAACTAGATTTGATAACGGTTCTAACGATATAAGCCGCGTAAATTAATAAAATCTACAAAAATTATGAAAAATCACTAAATTTACGTCACAGACTGTCCAGCTGAAAACACCTCTATAATTTTTCTGACCTTCACTCGAATAAAAATTCATATCTTTTAACTTGGAACTCGAAATCAGTTTCCGTTTGTTGGAAACGAAACTAGACTAACAAATCTTTATAACAGTATAAAATTCATCATCTAATCATTTTTGTAGAATATATGACGAATTTTTGAACTTACTGCCATAATTCAAATTCAAACATAACTTTCCATAAATAACTTCTAATTTACACCAACTTCTCCTTATTTCTCTACTTGTCAATTTAGACCCATCACTTTACTTCAAATGACTAGAATAAAGCTTGTATTCATATGTTCTCTTTACATCCTTCATCAAAATAAGCCTAAACATTTACTTCTCTAATTTCTCTTGATTTGTCGAGATGGTCACCAAATTTCAAATATAAGGATTCAAGCTTCTTAACTTTGCAAATTAGTCCTCCAATCAACATTACTACCTTAATTCCATTATTTTAACTAAAAAACTTATTTACTTTTTCTACATATCCTCATTTCCGAATAGACCATTCAAGTTTGACAATTTGTCAAAATGGTCACTAATGTGATTAATCGTCGATTTAGAATTCTAGCTTCATTTTCATGCCTCTAACATCATTAATAATATAAATACACATAAAATTTTTTAAAAAAATAAGATCTGGTCCCTTAATTTTGAAGCTTGACAAAATGTTCCCTATGTATTTAACATAGGGTTTTGCTTTCAAACAACAAATCAAGCTTACAAGATCATTAATCCAACATCACGAACCCTAAGTTAGACTCGAATCAATAAACCCTAATCTTCTCTATACAAACCAAAATATGTAGGTTTTAAATCCCAACTCAATAACATGATTCTAACATCATACAAACATGATTCTAACATCATACAAGCATGATTCTAACTTAAAATCAACCATGGATTCATAAAATCATAAAAAGCCCCAATTTGTCCATAACCCCAAATTTCTTCCTCATATCAAATATCATCAACCAATAAAGTATTATTAAAACCAACCATTTATGGTTTAATGTGAGTTTTTAGCTTCCTAAAAATTCTCCAATGGTGTAGTAATACTTTGGCAATCTTTCTTATAGTGAAAGAGGTGGGAGAACCTTCCAAAGGCTTAGGGAAGGAGAAGGCTTAGAGGAGTGTCAAGAGCTTCTTTTAACCTATAATTCGAGGTTAGTACACTTCTAACTTATGTGTGTTCACGTGCATCATCATTTTGGTATGTTTGCTTGAAATATGATGTTTTGGTCAAGTTAGAGCTTGATTGATCATCCATGGTAAAATCTATAATTGTTGTTGTTTGGGGATAAAAATTGATAAAAAAAAACACACCTAAATAACTCCTCATAACGTGTAGGAATATTGTAGGGCTCAATGGTTAAGGGTAAGGGCGAAATTAGGGTATTTCTAAGCTTCAGAGCATGAAATCTGGGCTCAACTATCGGTACGGTTCCTGCCCGTATCGATACGCCCTTATAGAAGATGAGTCTTCCAGGTGAAATTACAAAGGGGTATCGGTACGCCTAGGGGCGTACCGATACCAGTGTTTTATTATAATTTCCAGTAACCAAAACGACTATCGATACGCCAAGGGGTGTATCGATACGGGCTTCGGGATCGATACGTAAAGTGGGCATACCAATGTTTGGCTTTGATACTCCTCGTAAGAATTTTGATACCGGCTTAGGGATCGGTACATAGGGTATACGTACCGATGTTGGGTTTTGATATGCCATGAAGGCGTATCGGTATGACTAGGTGACAAACTCTTTTGGACCAAAGCTGGATATCAATACCCATGGAGGCGTATCGGCACGGCCTGGACAGTTTGTCCAAGATTTTATATTTTGGGTTTGGGGGTTCTATAATTTGTGGTTAAGCTCCCAATGGGTCTCTTATGATGTAAAATGAGTAGTAAAACTGAGAAAGCGTGTTTCTAACTTCTTATGTTAATTAATTGGACAATAATGTGTTTGAATAAAAGAGAATTGCTTGTGTTAGCAAATCTTAGGGATCCTTAGTGGATCATATATGGTTGTGCCATGTGTGGGCACTTCTTTGGTTGTGTCTTTGTTTGGTGGGATCCAGTTACCCAGTGAGTGAGTGTTGCAACACAAGAAGGCCACTCGATGCGAGATTCTGAGTGATGAAATGAAGGCCATCGATGTGAGATTATGGGTGATAATATTTGCTCGACGTGAGATTCCAAGACCCACTCGATGTAAGATTTCGAATGAAGACTCGATGTGAAATTCCAAGTATATCCGCTCGATGTGAGATTCTGAGTAGCTCGATGTGAGATTTCAAGCATGAGTGGGTTTCCAGTGCCGAGTGATATTGGGCCTCACTCTTGGTTTATTTATTGATGTGTTTATGTTATTTGAGATGTCGTATCGTGCATAACATGTGTCTAAACGGTTATGGTAGCGTCACTACTTTATCTTACCTTGATATCATATCATCTAGCATACTCTTAATTATGATTCACCTGAATCATGGTCGAGTGGTTGTGTATCCACTGAGATTTGTTAGCTCAACGTTCGAAATCGTTATTTTCATTCGTAGGTAGATAGGTTGATTGTATGTAACAGAGCACCATCGAAGTAAGGAATTCAGCATTGACGTTTGTGGTTGAGTACAGGTACTTAGATGTATTGGGCTATGTATTTGTAGGACCATTGTATTTGTAACTCTATTTGAATTAAATTTGTATCGGTCAAATATTTTAAATGTTGGTTATTTGGAGCTCCTTATGAATGTTTAAATGTTTTCAATGTTGTTAACTTAATATTTTGGAAATGTCATGGTTTGGACTTGGTGAATTGTGTTTATTGGATTTAGAAATGAAAATTTTTATGGGAGTGGTTTGGGCTTGTGGCCCAAATGTAGCATTTGAATATTGGGTGTTACATTTAAAGGTATCAGAGCCTAGGTTTAGTCAGTTCTAGGAAGTCCCTAAGGGACTCTAGTGTGGTAAATAGTGTCTAGCAAATACATACCCAGAAGTCAAAGTTGTACTTGAGTTAAGTTGAAAATTCAATGTTGTAATCATGTTATTTGTTTATGCATAATAGAATCATGGCTAGAAGACTGAGGAATGTTGAGGAAAGTTTGGGTTCTCAAAGAAGAAGCTTCGATGAAGAGTACGTATCGGATGTGGAGGAATCGGATGAGGGAACTAGACACGAGGCCAATTATTTCTCTCATTTGCACCGAGCACTAGAGAGGATCATAAGAGCGATTCTGAGGTATACATCTACCCTTCATGAGGTATCAATTGAGAGGGTGCGTAGAAAGGGTGCTACTGATTTCCTTGGGACAAGATAAGATAATCTGATGAAGGCATATCAATGGCTTCGAGACACCTGTTGAATTATGAGGCAAATGAGGTTGAGGTCTGATGATAAATTATCTTGTGTTATATCATTGTTAAAAGAGAATGCAAGGGAATGGTGAGAGACGGTAGAGCTTGAATGGTACCCCAACCAACCTATATGGGACAATTTTTTGATCAGTTTAAGAAGAAGTACGTGGATGAGGCTCACATTGATAGGTTAAGGGACCAATTTACTCACCTTGTACAAGGGAACCGTTCAGTCTTTGAGTATGAACAATAATTTTTGCAGCTAAGTAGGTGTGCACCGGAGTTAGTGGCCACTGAGAAAATAAAGGGCAAAAGGTTTATTAAGGGTTTAAGAAAGGAGATCCAAACCTATCTGACAGCAATCCCACCAAAGGTGTTTTCTGAGCTAACTGCTAGTGCTAAGTCTCTTAAGCAAGTGCAAGGCCTAACTTATGGTCCAATTGGAGGGTATGGGAGTTCAAGTGGGAGGACTCATAATTTCTTTGATAGCTCATAGTCTCACTCAAGAAGAGACATGTAACACCCTTAACGTATACTCGTAGTACGAAAACACATTCTCACAATATTATTTAACATAGTTCTAAACTTGTAATAACTTTTTTTACATCTGACATAAAAACTAGTTTATAAAATAACCCTTTCTCAACTTTCGAAGTATTCATAGCCTCTTTGCATATTGCTATTTTGACCCTGAATTGGTTTATAAATCATGTTAGTCAGTTATTAAAATAAGTATGTAACTCAGGGTAAAAACTAGGTACACTGCCTAGGCCATTTCTTGAATTTAAAATCGTTACGCGATAAACGATAAATAAAATTTTACCCGATTAAATATCATCACCATAATTCTTTAACCATACGAATAATTCATATTTATCTGACTACTAATCAAACTTATACCTTTAAAACAACTAATGAATAAATTGATACATGCCCACTAGAGAATATCATAAATTAGAATGTCTTACAGATGTTTGGCATATTGCATCTTGATCAACATGCTTGACTCCTCTTCCGGTAAGTTTCGAATAACCTACGTGTGAAACAACACACGCTAAGTATTCACTTAGTGAGACAACTATAAATTAAAGTAAAGCATTTCAATGTATAAAAATAACATAAATAAACAAATTACTGTGCATATTATATAAAAATATAGGATCGTATAAAACTGACTTATCAAAGTCATTCCTCTGTAATGTAACAGTGCAATAAAGTTCCTGCAGAATGGCAAGCGAGTCCCAATTGCAATTTATATCATATCATCAAACCTTTATTTTATTAATCAAATATACGTTAAGCTTTGTAACTTAACTGCCTGCATAAATGCATTTCATGTATTATAGCCCGAAGTAGAATATAATGTGATACTATGGTACACGAGTCATCACAACCGACACTATAGTGTCTACAACGCCGTAGCGTCTAATAATGAGTACGTACTCGAGGACTCCTTTTTCTCCTCATTATCGCACCTTTTGTGCTAGTTGATACCGAAGTGTCTAAACAATACCGTAGTGTCTGAAGTCAACACCGAAGTATCTGAAACGCACCGTAGTACTGGAATACAGCTGCTAAGACTCTATGGATATCCAATTATACCAAAGACTCTCACACTAGTACTCGGGCATATCAATATAATATTTTCACATTCAATATTCAATCCATAAATACTATCATCCATAATTCGATAATGGGCAGTTCATACCCAAAATTATAAAATCTGATTTATCTTAGATAAATCATTATGCCATATCAATGTACCGCATCTGCCATTTAATATTTCATGCCATTTGCATAACTTTGATTAACACACATTTTCATTAATATCAGGGTCGACTTATCGCAAGTCTTCCTTATATCATATATATATAATAGGTAAAAATGAACTCACCTTGGCCACTTAACACAATGCCTCACTAAGTCCTAGTTCGATCTTTTCTTTCATAGTACATCGAACCTTCTTTGATTCCGACTTGACTCATTAATCACATGAATACAAAAAAATATTTGTTAGATTCGAATCTAACAATACCATAAACATGCTATCTAATATAATCATTCGAATATAAAATTTTCAAATATTTTTAATTTCTTCCTTGTACTGTTCAAAAACTCATTATGGCCCTTAGTGACCAATTTGAACATCCAATAATTCTTCTGAGCTTGCTAATTAACATTTAAATACAAAATGTTTCAAATTCCATTTTCTGACAGCTTGCGCTACCTTCAAAGATTTACTTATACTGGGCATAATACATACTGGATCTTAATTTCCTTTATACTAGAGAAACTAGATTTGATAACGGTTCTAACGGTATAATCCACATAAATTAATAAAATCTACAAAAATTATGAAAAATCACTAAATTCACGTCACAGACTGTCCAGCAGAAAACTGCTTTATAATATTTCTGACCTTCACTCGAATAAAAATTCATATCTTTTAACTCGAAACTCGAAATCAGTTTCCGTTTGTTGGAAATGAAACTAGACTAACAAATCTTTATAATGGTATAAAATTCATCATCTAACCATTTTTTTAGAATTTATGGCGAATTTTTAAACTTACTGCCATAATTCAAATTCCAATATAACTTTCCATAAATAACTTCTAATTTACACCAACTTCTCCTTATTTTTCTGCTTGTCAATTTAGACCCACCACTTTACTTCAAATGACTAGAATAAAGCTTGTATTCATATGTTCTCTTTACATCCTTCATCAAAATAAGCCTAAACCTTTACTTCTCTAATTTCTCTTGATTTGTCGAGATGGCCACCAAATTTCAAATATAAGGATTCAAGCTTCTTAACTTTGCAAACTAGTCCTCCAATCAACATTACTACCGTAATTCCATTATTTTAACTAAAAATCTGATTTACTTCTTCTACATATCCTCATTTCCGAATAGACCATTCAAGTTTGACAATTTGTCAAAATGGTCACTAATGTGATTAATCGTCGGTTTAGAATTCTAGCTTCATTTTCATGCCTCTAACATCATTAATAATATAAATACACATAAAATTTAAAAAAATCAGATCTGGTCCCTTAATTTTGAACCTTGATGAAATGGTCCCTATGTATTTAACATAGGGTTTTGCTTTCAAAAACAAATCAAGCTTACAAGATCATTAATCCAACATCACGAACCCTAAGTTAGACTCGAATCAATAAACCCTAATCTTCTCTATACAAACCAAAATATGTAGGTTTTAAATCCCAACTCAATAACATGATTCTAACATCATACAAGCATGATTCTAACTTAAAATCAACCATGGATTCATAAAATCATAAAAGCCCCAATTTGTCCATAAGCCCTAATTTCTTCCTCATATCAAATATCATCAACCAATAAAGTATTCTATGAATTGTTTACATCAAAATATAGAGTTTAAGAGTAGAACAACCTTGTAGTTTGAAAGATTACCTAAAAACCGTAGACTTTGGGGCTTAAATCGAGTGAAAATTTTTTTTTTCTCTTCTTTTTCCTTAACCAACGTTTTGGAGAGTATTTTTGCTGATAATTCCTTCATATTTCATATATTTAAGACACTTGTACCATTAAAAATGAATTTTTAATTCAATAAATTCCACTTTCTAAAAATACCCTCCAACTAGGTTTATATTTCTAATTTGCCATTTTGTAACATTCCAACTAGACTTAGTTGGATTCTAATAAGCCATTATTCATCCATAAAAGAAATCTCAAAATTCCTTCCACGTCCCTTTTGGGAAAAATGATAAAAAAATGCCCTTTACCAATCAACTTATTGAAAAAATTGCCATTCCATGTCATTTCAATCGATTTAAATTTTTCCCTACCTTTTTAACATCCAAATATCCATAAAATGGTATTTTATGACTCTTTTGAGATTTATGGAACTATCTCTAAAATTTTATCTCAATCCAATTTGTCGATAATTAGTTAGAACTTTTACTACGATTTCTCGATATTCGAATTATCGAATTGAATATGACTTTATATTGTCCCATCATCTAATAAAATTTCATGTATTTCCACTCATCCATACAGATATGAGAACTTCCTAGATGGTCATCCATCCTAAGCTTTGATACACGCTTAACTACGAAGTTTGATCAAAATTAGGTATCTTGAACTGCATTTTTCTTCCTGAAACTTTTATTGGGTTTTTTGTATCATATCCTGTCTTATCCATATACAGAATAAAAATAATGACCAAATAAATTTTCTTTATTAGTCATATATCCGCATCCCTAATTATTATTTCGAGAATAACTTTTTACATAATTCTGGGTTTGGGGTTCTGGGTAATACCAAAATACACATTCTAATGGTCTATCCATCCATGGAATAAAAATTCTTAATGTTAAAATTCTTCATTAGGGCCTCATATTTTCCCCATCTTTATTCTCTAAACACCAACTTTTGAAAAGCTATCATTTTGCTCACTAAATTTTAAATTTCAATTCTCATTCCAATTTTCCTCAATTTCAACCAAACTTTGCAAGTGTCCTAATTAGCTTGCCCTCTATCATCTGATGCTTTTAAATCTCATAAATTCCTTTTCCATAACCTATAATCAAGAAATCCTAACGAAGGCCATCATTTTTGTCATTTTGGTCACTAAGTTAGCTTTTAAGCTACTAACTTAGTCACAAATGAGCTTAATATTGTTTAACGAAATTTTTTGGGTGTTACAAGTTTCTCCCCTTTAAGAAAATTAGTAGCTCGAATTTTCATTTCAAGCATGAGTGGGATCCATTGTTACAAGTACTACTACTTCAATTTTGCCTTGATCCTTCTAATGTGTTTATTTTATCTTACATTTCCTTGAGAAAACCACTATTAATGAAATCTTATGGTTTCTTAATTCTTGGTCTCTATTAACCAAGTTTGCTATCCATTAGCAGAGAAAGTTTGCTTTACCTTCTCACTTGTACAAAATATGTATGACGAGATGCCATCTTATTGCTTGACTATTCTTATTTATCGTATGCCAATTTAACCATTGGCAAATATTTCTAATCTGCCTTCCAAAGTTTGACGTAATCCATTCCAAGTCTGTGTACTTAGGTTTGTGGAGGAAGAATGAGACTAAATCTTAATTCAATATTCCAAAAATTTGTAAATACTCAAATAATTCTTGGAATAATCTTTAAACCTTTATTAGTTTGCAATAAGTACCATGACACCATGTATTTCTGAAATGTCTCTTCTTAAAATACATGTTTATACATTTATTTATGAAAATTTTTATGAGATAAATGTTTGGATTTAATCTAATGTCACAATCATTGGGTGATTGAATTTTCTTTGATTTAGATTTTAGGCAATCCTCTTACGAAATCCATTGTACTTATTTATGTATTCCTACTAATCCAAGAAATACTTAGTACAGTCAAAGTTGTCTCTTTCTAATCAAAATTCAATCTTGCTAATCTTGGCTATTTTCAAGATGTATAATTAATCATGGCTACATTGATCTTATGTTGAGGAAAGTTTTCTTTCAAGTCACTATCACTAGAAATATAAATTCTTCTTTATTAATCGGATCAGTAACCATCAATCTCAATCTCATTTCTCTGATTTTTATCTAATTTAGTTTGTTTTTCATCAAACATTCTCTCTTTATTGGTTAAGTATAATTTCCATCTAATAACTTCCTACTACTAAGTTTTCCAGCTTTCTTTCAAGATAAGATAATCGGTGTTGTCTTATCAGTGCCATATTCGACCTCTTGAATATATATTTCCCAAGTAAAGATACTTCTTCTTATTATTAATTATCTTATGTTATATCTTAATATCATTTAATCACAAAGGGAATCCTATGACTGCCTTTTTGAATTGAACCCCAACCAACCTACTATCTAAATTTTTGTAACCTATGTTTTATAAACATAAGTACATATATAGATGTCACATTGACTAACATCTTATAATTTTACATCAGCTCCTGTACAATGAACCGGTAACTCAACTCAAATAAGTTTTTACAATACTTATTTCACTTTTATTACTCTCTACGAGAAATTTCTTGACCAAAAGGTTCGTCGTTTGATGAAATTTTAGCGTCTTACAAACCTTACTATAATCTTATTCTATCTCATGCTAATGATGAGCAGCTTCAAGTCATACAATCAACCCTTAAGCAATATGACATCCTAAGGGCATGTATTTCCAATTGGAAAAACTTATAACAAACTTGGTTTAGCATCATAATTTCTTTGATAGCTCATAGTCTCACTCAAGATTAAATGTAACACTCTTAACGTATACTCGTAGTACGAAAACACAGGATTCTCACAATATTATTTAACATAGTTCTAAACTTGTAATATTTTTTTTACATCTGACATAAAAACTAGTTTATAAAATAACCCTTTCTCAACTTTCGAAGTATTCATAGCCTCTTTGCATATTGCTATTTTGACCCTGAATTGGTTTATAAATCATGTTAGTCAGTTATTAAAATAAGTATGTAACTCAGGGTAAAAACTAGGTACACTGCCTAGGCCATTTCTTGAATTTAAAATCGTTACGCGATAAACGATAAATAAAATTTTACCCGATTAAATATCATCACCATAATTCTTTAACCATACGAATAATTCATATTTATCTGACTACTAATCAAACTTATACCTTTAAAACAACTAATGAATAAATTGATACATGCCCACTAGAGAATATCATAAATTAGAATGTCTTACAGATGTTTGGCATATTGCATCTTGATCAACATGCTTGACTCCTTTTCCAATAAGTTTCCAATAACCTACGTGTGAAACAACACATGTTAAGTATTCACTTAGTGAGACAACTATAAATTAAAGTAAAGCATTTCAATGTATAAAAATAACATAAATAAACAAATTACTGTGCATATTATATAAAAATATAGGATCGTATAAAACTGACTTATCAAAGTCATTCCTCTGTAATGTAACAGTGCAATAAAGTTCCTGCAGAATGGCAAGCGAGTCCCAATTGCAATTTATATCATATCATCAAACCTTTATTTTATTAATCAAATATACGTTAAGCTTTGTAACTTAACTGCCTGCATAAATGCATTTCATGTATTATAGCCCGAAGTAGAATATAATGTGATACTATGGTACACGAGTCATCACAACCGACACTATAGTGTCTACAACGCCGTAGCGTCTAATAATGAGTACGTACTCGAGGACTCCTTTTTCTCCTCATTATCGCACCTTTTGTGCTAGTTGATACCGAAGTGTCTAAACAATACCGTAGTGTCTCAAGTCAACACGAAGTATTCAAACGCACCGTAATCTTTGGAATACTGTTTGCTAAGACTCTATGGATATCCAATTATACCAAAGACTCTCACACTAGTACTCGGGCATATCAATATAATATTTTCACATTCAATATTCAATCCATAAATACTATCATCCATAATTCGATAATGGGCAGTTCATACCCAAAATTATAAAATCTGATTTATCTTAGATAAATCATTATGCCATATCAATGTACCGCATCTGCCATTTAATATTTCATGCCATTTGCATAACTTTGATTAACACACATTTTCATTAATATCGGGTCGACTTATCGCAAGTCTTCCTTATATCATATATATATAATAGGTAAAAATGAACTCACCTTGGCCACTTAACACAATGCCTCACTAAGTCCTAGTTCGATCTTTTTCTTTCATAGTACATCGAACCTTCTTTGATTCGACTTGACTCATTAATCACATGAATACAAAAAAATATTTGTTAGATTCAAATCTAACAATACCATAAACATGCTATCTAATATAATCATTCGAATATAAAATTTTCAAATATTTTTAATTTCTTCCTTGTACTGTTCAAAAACTCATTATGGCCCTTAGTGACCAATTTGAACATCCAATAATTCTTCTGAGCTTGCTAATTAACATTTAAATACAAAATGTTTCAAATTCCATTTTCTGACAGCTTATGCTACCTTCAAAGATTTACTTATACTGGGCATAATACATACTGGATCTTAATTTCCTTTATACTAGAGAAACTAGATTTGATAACGGTTCTAACGGTATAATCCACATAAATTAATAAAATCTACAAAAATTATGAAAAATCACTAAATTCACGTCACAGACTGTCCAGCAGAAAACTGCTTTATAATATTTCTGACCTTCACTCGAATAAAAATTCATATCTTTTAACTCGAAACTCGAAATCAGTTTCCGTTTGTTGGAAATGAAACTAGACTAACAAATCTTTATAATGGTATAAAATTCATCATCTAACCATTTTTTTAGAATTTATGGCGAATTTTTAAACTTACTGCCATAATTCAAATTCCAATATAACTTTCCATAAATAACTTCTAATTTACACCAACTTCTCCTTATTTTTCTGCTTGTCAATTTAGACCCACCACTTTACTTCAAATGACTAGAATAAAGCTTGTATTCATATGTTCTCTTTACATCCTTCATCAAAATAAGCCTAAACCTTTACTTCTCTAATTTCTCTTGATTTGTCGAGATGGCCACCAAATTTCAAATATAAGGATTCAAGCTTCTTAACTTTGCAAACTAGTCCTCCAATCAACATTACTACCGTAATTCCATTATTTTAACTAAAAATCTGATTTACTTCTTCTACATATCCTCATTTCCGAATAGACCATTCAAGTTTGACAATTTGTCAAAATGGTCACTAATGTGATTAATCGTCGGTTTAGAATTCTAGCTTCATTTTCATGCCTCTAACATCATTAATAATATAAATACACATAAAATTTAAAAAAATCAGATCTGGTCCCTTAATTTTGAACCTTGATGAAATGGTCCCTATGTATTTAACATAGGGTTTTGCTTTCAAAAACAAATCAAGCTTACAAGATCATTAATCCAACATCACGAACCCTAAGTTAGACTCGAATCAATAAACCCTAATCTTCTCTATACAAACCAAAATATGTAGGTTTTAAATCCCAACTCAATAACATGATTCTAACATCATACAAGCATGATTCTAACTTAAAATCAACCATGGATTCATAAAATCATAAAAGCCCCAATTTGTCCATAAGCCCTAATTTCTTCCTCATATCAAATATCATCAACCAATAAAGTATTCTATGAATTGTTTACATCAAAATATAGAGCTCGAAGAGTAGAACAACCTTGTAGTTTGAAAGATTACCTAAAAACCGAGATTCGGGGCTTAAATCGAGCTTGTAAATTTTTTTTCTCTTCTTTTTCCTTAACCAACGTTTTGGAGAGTATTTTTGCTGATAATTCCTTCATATTTCATATATTTAAGACACTTGTACCATTAAAAATGAATTTTTAATTCAATAAATTCCACTTTCTAAAAATACCCTCCAACTAGGTTTATATTTCTAATTTGCCATTTTGTAACATTCCAACTAGACTTAGTTGGATTCTAATAAGCCATTATTCATCCATAAAAGAAATCTCAAAATTCCTTCCACGTCCCTTTTGGGAAAAATGACCAAAATGCCCTTTACCAATCAACTTATTGAAAAAAATTGCCATTCCATGTCATTTCAATCGATTTAAATTTTTCCCTACCTTTTTAACATCCAAATATCCATAAAATGGTATTTTATGACTCTTTTGAGATTTATGGAACTATCTCTAAAATTTTATCTCAATCCAATTTGTCGATAATTAGTTAGAACTTTTACTACGATTTCTCGATATTCGAATTATCGAATTGAATATGACTTTATATTGTCCCATCATCTAATAAAATTTCATGTATTTCCACTCATCCATACAGATATGAGAACTTCCTAGATGGTCATCCATCCTAAGGCCTGAGCACGCTTAACTACGAAGTTTGATCAAAATTCGGTATCTTGAACTGCATTTTTCTTCCTGAAACTTTTATCAACTTTTGTATCATATCCTGTCTTATCCATATACAGAATAAAAATAATGACCAAATAAATTTTCTTTATTCGAGTCATATATCTGGCATCCCCTAATTATTTGACTGAGAATAACTTTTTACATAATTCTCATACGGAATCTGGGTAATACCAAAATACACATTCTAACCCGGTCTATCCATCCATGGAATAAAAATTCTTAATGTTAAAATTCTTCATTAGGGCCTCATATTTTCCCCATCTTTATTCTCTAAACACCAACTTTTGAAAAGCTATCATTTTGCTCACTAAATTTTAAATTTCAATTCTCATTCCAATTTTCCTCGAATTTCAACCAAACTTTGCAAGTACCCTAATTAGCTTGCCCTCTATCATCTGATGCTTTTAAATCTCATAAATTCCTTTTCCATAACCTATAATCGAAGAAATCCTAACGCTTGCATTTTTGTCATTTTGGTCACTAAGTTAGCTTTTAAGCTACTAACTTAGTCACAAATGAGCTTAATATTGTTTAACGAAATTTTTGGGTGTTACAAGTTTCTCCCCCTTTAAGAAAATTCGTCCTCGAATTTTCAACTCAGGCCTGATCCATTGTTACAAGTACTACTACTTCAATTTTGCCTTGATCCTTCTAATAACTTCTTTTATCTTACATTTCCTTGAGAAAACCACTATTAATGAAATCTTATGGTTTCTTAATTCTTGGTCTCTATTAACCAAGTTTGCTATCCATTCAGAGAAAGTTTGCTTTACCTTCTCACTTGTACAAAATATTCTGACAGATGCCATCTTATTGCTTGACTATTCTTATTATCGTATGCCAATTTAACCATTGGCAAATATTTCTAATCTGCCTTCCAAAGTTTGAGTAATCCATTCCAACTGTCCACCAGTTTGTGGAGGAAGAATGAGACTAAATCTTAATTCAATATTCCAAACCTTGTGTAAATACTTCATAATTCTTGGAATAATCTTTAAACCTTTATTAGATGCAATAAGTACCATGACACCATGTATTTCTGACTAGCTCTTCTTAAAATACATGTTTATACATTTATTTAGCTTTACAAGCTGAGATAAATGTGCAGATTTAATCTAACTGTCCACAATCACCCAGATTGAATTCTTTCAGTTTAGATTTACTGGCAATCCTCTTACGAAATCCATTGTACTTATTTATGTATTCCTACTAATCCAAGAAGTACTTAGTACCCTTGCTCGTCTCTTTCTAATCAAAATTGCAACTCTTGCTACTCTTGGCTATTTTCAAGATGTATAATTAACAGGCTACATTGATCTTATATGAATAGCTTTTCTTTCAAGTCACTATCACTAGAAATATAAATTCTTCTTTATTAATATCAGTAACCATCAATCTCAATCTCATGCCCTGATTTTTATCTAATTTAGTTTGTTTTTCATCAAACATTCTCTCTTTATTGGGTTAAGTATAATTTCCATCTAATAACTTCCTACTACTAAGTTTTCCAGCTTTCTTTCTCATAACTTAATCGGTGTTGTCTTATGGAGTGCCATATTCGACCCTCAAGCATATATATTTCCCAAGTAAAGATACTTCTTCTTATTATTACTTCTTCATATCCGTATATCTTAATATCATTTAATCACAAACTTACAGTCCTATGACTGCCTTTTTACCTTGAAATGTGAGCCCTTACTATCTAAATTTCCTTGTAACCTATGTTGTTATAAACATAAGTACATATATAGATGTCAAGGACTAACATCTTATAATTACTGCATCAGCTCCTTACAATGCAGGTAACTCAACTCAAATTGAAGTTGATTACAATACTTATTTCACTTTATTGTACTCTCTACGAGTCATTTCTTGACCTCCGAGATTCGTCGTTTGATGAAATTCGGTAGCGTCTTACTTTCCTTACTATAATCTTATTCTATCTCATGCTAATGATGAGCAGCTTCAAGTCATACAATCAACCCATCAGTAATATGACATCCTAAGGGCATGTATTTACTGAAAAACTTATAACAAACTTGGTTTAGCATCCAGAACCGGCTAAACCTGTAGCTCTGATACCATTAAATGTAACACTCTTAACGTATACTCGTAGTACGAATACACATTAAGGATGTCACAATATTATTTAACAGAGTTCTAGACTTGTAATATTTTTTTTTACATCTGACATGAAACTAGTTTATAAAATAACCTTTTCTCGACTTTCGAAGTATTCATGGCCTATTTGCAGATTGCTAGTTTTGACCCTGAATTGGTTTATAAAACATGTTAGTCAGTTATTAAAATAAGAATGTAACTCAAGGTGAAAACTAGGTACACTGCCTAGGCCCTTTCTTGAATTTAAAATCGTTACGCGATAAACGATATATAAAATTTTACCCGATTAAATATCATCACCGTAATTCTTTAACCATACGAATAATTCATATTTATCTGACTATTAATCAAACTTATACCTTTAAAACAACTAATGAATAAATTGATACATGCCCACTAGAGAATATCATAAATTAGAATGTCTTATAGATGTTTGGCAGATTGCAACTTAATCAACATGCTTGACTCCTTTTCCAATAAGTTTCCAATAACCTACGTGTGAAACAACACATGTTAAGTATTCACTTAGTGAGGCAACTATAAATTAAAGTAAAGCATTTCAATGTATAGAAATAACATAAATAAACAAATTAATGTGTATATTATATAAAAATATAGAATCGTATAAAACTGACTTATCAAAGTCATTCCTCTATAATGTAACAGTGCAATACAGTTCCAGCAAAATGGAAAGCGAGTCCCAATTACAATTTATATCATATCATCAAACCTTTATTTTATTAATCAAATATACGTTAAGCTTTGTAACTTAACTGCCTGCATAAATGCATTTCATGTTTTATAGCCCGAAGTACAATATAATGAGATACTATGGTACACGAGTCATCATAACCGACACCGTAGTGTCTACAACGTCGTAGCGTCTAATGATGAGTACGTACTCGAGGACGCCATTTGCTCCTCATTATCGCATCTTTTGTGCTAGTTGACACTGAAGTGTCTAAACAATACCGTAGTGTCTGAAGTCAACACCGAACTGTTTGGAGCGCATCGCAGTGCTGGAATGCAGCTGCTAAGACTCTATGGATATCCAATTATACCAAAGACTCTCACACTAGTACTCGGACATATTAATATAATATTTTCATGTTCAATATCCAATTCATAAATACTATAATCCATAATTCTATAATGGGCAGTTCATACCCAAAAATTCTAAAATCTGATTTATCTTAGATAAATCAGTATGCCATATCAGTGTA
The DNA here is from genome assembly GCA_019671005.1 of Hibiscus mutabilis. Taxonomy (NCBI): domain Eukaryota; kingdom Viridiplantae; phylum Streptophyta; class Magnoliopsida; order Malvales; family Malvaceae; genus Hibiscus; species Hibiscus mutabilis. The sequence continues at coordinate 32,400,248 of CM033733.1, read as the reverse complement.
CCACATCTGCCATTTAATATTTCATGTCATTTGCATAACTTTGATCAACATACATTTTCATTAATATCAGGGTCGACTTATCACAAGTCTTCCTCATATTATATATATAAAATAGGTAAAAATGCACTCACCTTGGCCACATAACACAATGCCTCACTAAGTCCTAGTTCGATCCTTTCTTTAATAGTACCTCGAACCTTCTTTGATTCGAACTTGACTTCATTAATCACATGAATACAAAAAAAATATTTGTTAGATTCAAAACTAACAATACCTTAAACATGTTGTCTAATATAATCATTCGAATATAAAATTTTCAAATATTTTTCCTTTCTTCCTTGTACTATTAAAAAACTCATTATGGTTCTTAGTGACCAATTTGAACTTCCAATAATTCTTCCGAGCTTGCTAACTAGCATTTAAATACAAAATGTTTCAAATTCCATTTTCTAACAACTTGCGCTACCTTCAAAGATTTACTTATACAGGGCATAATACATACTGGATCTTAATTTCCTTTATACTAGAAAAACTAGATTTGATAAAGATTCTAACGGTATAAGCCACATAAATTAATAAAATCTACAAAAATTATGAAAAATCACTTAATTCACGTCACAGACTTTCCAGGCAGAAAACTGCTCTATAATTTTTCTGACCTTCATTCGTATAAAAATTCATATCTTTTAACTCGGAACTCGAAATCAGTTTTCGTTTGTTGGAAACGAAACTACACTAACAAATCTTTATAACGGTATAAAATTCATCATCTAACCATTTTTTTAGAATTTATGGCGAATTTTTAAACTTACTGTCATATTTCAAATTCCAACATAACTTTCCATAAATAACTTCTAATTTACACCAACTTCTTCTTATTTCTCTACTTGTCAATTTAGTTCCATCACTTTACTTCAAATTACTAGAATAAAGCTTATATTCGTATGTTCTCTTTACATCCTTCATCAAAATAAGCCTAAACCTTTACTTCTCTAATTTCTCTTGATTTGTCGAGATGGTCACCAAATTTTAAATATAGGGATTCAAGCTTTTTAACTTTTCAAATTAGTCCTCCAATCAAAATTACTATCTTAATTCCATTATTTTAACTAAAAATCGGATTTACTTCTTCTACATATCTTCTTTGCCGAATAGACCATTCAAGTTTGACAATTTGTCAAAAGGTCACTAATGTGATTAATCGTTGGTTTAGAATTATAACTTCATTTTCATGTCTTTAACATCATTAATAATATAAATACACATCAAATTCATAAAAATTAGATCTGGTCCCTTAATTTTAAAGCTTGCCGAAATGGTCCATCTGTATTTAACATAGGATTTTGCTTCCAAACAACAAATCAAGCTTACAAGATCATTAATCCAACATCACAAACCCTAAGTTAGACTCGAATCCATAAACCCTAATCTTCTCTATACAAACCAAAATATGTAGGTTTTAAATCCCAACTCAATAACATGATTCTAACATCATACATGCATGATTCTAACTTAAAATCAACCATGGATTCATAAAATCATAAAAGCCCCAATTTGTTCATAAGCCCTAATTTCTTCCTCATATCAAATATCATCAACCAAGAAAGTATTCTATGAATTATATACATCAAAATATAGAGCTTGAAGAGAAGAACAACTTTGCAGTTTGAAAGATTACCTAAAAACCGAGATTCAGGGCTTAAATCGAGCTTGTAATTTTTTTTCTCTTCTTTTTCTCTTCACCAACGTTTTGGAGAGTATTTTTACTGATAATTCCTTCATATTTCATATATTTAAGACACTTGTATCATTAAAAATGAATTTTTAATTTAATAAATTCAACTTTCCAAACATACCCTCCAACGAGGTTTATATTTCTAATTTGTCATTTTGTAACATTCCAACTAGACTTATTTGGATTCTAATCAGCCATTATTCATCCATAAAAGAAATCTCAAAATTCCTTCAATGTCCCTTTTGGGCAAAATGACCAAAATGCCTTTTACCAATCAACTTATTCAAAAAATTGCCATTCCATGTCATTTCAATCGATTTAAATTTTTCCCTACCTTTCTAACATCCAAATATCCATAAAATGATATTTTATGACTCTTTTGAGATTTATGGAACTATATCTGAAATTTTATCTCAATCCAATTTGTAGAACTTTTACATTGATTTCTCGATATTTGAATTATCGAATTGAATCCGTGACATTATATTATCCCTTCATCTAATAAAATTTCATGTATTTCCACTCATCCATACAGATATAAGACCTTCCCAGATGGTCATCCATCCTAAGGCCTGAGCACGCTTAACTACGAAGTTCAATCAAAATTCGGTATCTTGAACTGCATTTTTCTTCCTAAAACTTTTATCAACTTTCGTATCATATCATGTCTTATCCATATATAGAATAAAAATAATGACCAAATAAATTTTCTTTATTCGAGTCATATATCTGGCATCCCTTAATTATTCGACTGAGAATAACTTTTTACATAATTCTCATACCGAAATCTGGGTAGTGCCAAAATACACATTCTAACCCGGTCTATCTATCCATGGAATAAAAAATTCTAATTGGTAAAATTCTTCATTAAGGGCTTATATTTTCCCATCTTTATTCTCTAAACACCAACTTTTGAAAAGCTATCATTTTGGTCACTAAATTTTCAACTTCAATTCTCATTCCAATTTTCCTCAAATTTCAACCAAACTTTGCAAGTACCCTAATTAGCTTTCCCTCTATCATCTGATGCTTTTAAATCTCAGAAATTCCTTTTCCATAACCTATAATCGAAGAAATCCTAATGTTTGTATTTTTGTCATTTTGGTCACTAAGTTAGCTTTTAAGCTACTAACTTAGTAACAAATGACTTTAATACTGTTTAACAAAAATTTTGGTTGTTACAAGACACGAATTGATAAAATCATGAAAGAGGGACATCAAATTAGAGCTCGAGGTCAGGTTGTAGATCTGAGTTTTCCAGTCCTAGGAGGCCTATATCGTCTTCATCCATGATGAGTCTGTATAGTTCTCAGAGATGTACGGGCGCACAGGTTTGTAATTAGTATGGGTGTAGGCGTCATGGGGAATATTGGGGAGCAAACTAAGCTTGATTTGAGTGTGGATCATAGGATCACCTTGTGAAGGATTACCCTGACGTTACCACTATCATTCCAGTTCAGGAACCAAGGATCTCTTACATGGCTTAGAGAGGCTAAGGTTTTCCTAGAGGAAGGGCAAGTTAGGCAATTGGCTATCAGAGTAATGGCATGTTCCAGTTTACTGCTAGGGTACCAACAAGGCAGTTCGCGATCAGAGCCTAAGAGGATTGTGAGCCTACAAATGTGATATTAGGTACGTTCTCCTTGTTTTCTACTTCTATAGTTGCATTAGTAGATTCGAGATCTACCCACTCCTACATCTGTAGTGGGATATCTCAACAATAGGGCATACTGACCGAAGATCTAAATATAGGATTTGTGTGTCTAGCTCATTAGGGCTAGATGTGGTGGTGGATAAGGCGTATAAGAGGTGTTCGATTGAAGTTCAAGGTTCAATCTTTCTGAAAAATTTGATGGTTTTCCCGTTTCAAGAGTTTGACACGATCCTAGGTATGGATTGACTTTTTGAACATGACGCTAGTTTGGGTTGTAGGACCAAGAGTTTGAAGCTCCGTGTTGCTGATAGGTCTAATTTAGTTGTTAGAGGAGAAAGACACCCTCGCATCCTCAATATAGTTTTGGCTTTGGAGGCACAAAGGGTAATCCAACAAGGTTGTGAGGCTTTTTTGGCTTATGTGGTTGATACAAGAGTCGGGGGTTCGGTCATTAAGAGCCTTAGAACATATTGTGAGTTTACAAATATCTTTCTAGAGGAGTTACCCAGATTACCATAGGATCATGAGCTTGAGTTCTAGATTGAGTAATGCCCGGTACAGCATTGGTGTCTATCACACCCTACTGAATGACACCAGCAGAAATAAGAGAGTTAAAGAAGTAAATTGTTGGAGAGAGGATTCATTCGACCAAGCATCTCACCCTAGAGTGCTCTAATTTTGTTTGTAAAGAAGAATGATGGGTGAGTGAGAATATGCATTGATTATTGTCAGCTAAATAAGGTAAAGGTGAAGAATCGTTACCCCCTCCCGAGGATTGATGATTTGTTTGACCAGTTATGAGGTGCTTGGGTATTTTCTAAGACATACTTGAGGTTAGGGTATTACCAGCTGAAGGTGGTAGAAGAAGATGTTCAGAAAAATGCTTTCAAGATGTGGTATGGACACTACGAGTTCTTAGTGATGCCTTTTGGGCTTACCAATGCCCAGCGGCATTTAAGGATTTGATAAGTAGAATTTTCTAGCCTTATTTGGATCAGTTTGTTGTGGTATTCATCGATGATATTTTGGTGTATTCACGCTCAGAGGAGGAAAACGATTACTATTTGCGTGTGGTTCTCTACATATTAAGGAATAGACGTCTTTATACTAAGTTTAGTAAATGTGAGTTTTGGCTTTTAGAGGTAGCGTTTTTAGGTCACATTATTGTTGCGGATAGAATCCGCATTGACCCTCAAAAGATTCAAGCTATAGTAGAATAGAAACCACCTAGAAATATCTCGAAAGTCCATAGCTTCCTTAGACTTGCGGGATATTATCAACGATTTATCAAAGGTTTCTCTATCATAGCAGAGCCCCTGACTAAGTTGCTATAGAAAGAAGTTCTATTTGTATAAAATGAGAAGAGATAGTAGTGTTTTAAGCAATTAAAGGCCTACCTCACGGAGGTTTCGATTTTGACACAACCCGAGATAGGGAAGGATTATGTTGTGTTTAGTGACGTGTTATTGAATGGGCTTGTTTGTGTCCTCATGCAAGAGGGTAAGGTGGTTGCTTACGCCTCGAGGCAACTTAAACCACATGAACAAAATTACCCTACCCATGATTTGGAGCTTACCACAGTCATCTTTGCATTAAAAATTTGGAGGCACTGTCTCTATGGTGAAAAATGTTACATCTATACGGATCACAAGAGCTTAAAGTACCTGCTTACCCAGAAAGAGTTAAATTTGAGACATCACTGTTAGATCAAGTTGTTAAAAGATTATGAATGCATTATTGAGTATCATTCGTGCAAAGCAAACATAGTGGTGAATACCTTGAGTCGTAAGTCTATGTCTGATTTGAGAGCTATGTTTGCCCAATTAAGGATGATTGAGGATGGTGGACTCCTAGCTGAGCTTCAGGTTGAGCCTATATTGGTACCAGAGATATAGAGGACTCAAGTTTTGGATGAAGACTTGGTAGCTCAGATCGATGCAGTTCTGAGAGGTGAGGCTTCAGACTTTGAGGTACGAGATGGTGGGTACTTGTACTTCAAAGGTCGACTGTGTGTTCCTGCTTTAGAGGATTTGAGGGACCGCATCTTGAGGGAGGCACACCATAGTCCTTTCACTGTACATCTAGGGAGTAACAAGATGTACCAATATCTTCAACCTTTTTATTGGTGGCCGTGTATGAAAATGGATGTCTTTGAATTTGTGGCAAGATGCTTAGCTTGCTAACAAGTGAAGGCAGAACATCAGGTTCCATCAGGTTTGCTTTATCCAATTTAGATTCTACAATAGAAGTGAGATCAGGTTACCATGGATTTTGTTACCGGCTTGCCAAAGACTCAAAAGAAACATGACGTTATATGGGTGATAGTGGATCGTTTGACCAAGTCTGCCCATTTCTTGCCAGTGTGCATGGATTTCACCTTAGAGAGGTTGTCCTAGTTGTACATCAAGGAGATATTGAGGTTGCACAGAGTGCCGTCTTCAATCATATCGGATATAGACCAACATTTCATAGATACATTATGGAAGAAGATTCACAATGCCTTGGACACCAAGTTACACTTCAGTACAACTTTTCACTCTCAGATTGATGGCCAGTCTGTGTGTGTTATCCAGACTCTAGAGGATGTGCTTCGGTGTTGTATTATGGATTTTGAGGGAAGTTAGGAGGGGCAGTTATCGCTTGTTGAGTTTGCTTACAACAACAACTACCAATCAAGCATTAAGATGGCTCCTTTTGAGGCCTTATATGGACGTAAATATAGGACACCCTTATGTTGGACTGAGCTATATGAGAGGAAGAACGTGGGATCTGACTTGGTAAGGCAAATCGAAGGGAAGGTTCATTATCAAGGAGAGGTTGCGAGCGGCCTTTGATCGTCAAAAGGCTTATGCAGATCAAAAATGCAAGCACGTCAAGTATGAGGTGGGTGAGAAAGTGTTTCTAAAAGTGTCACCGTAGAAAAGGATAATCCGTTTTGGATGGAAGGGAAAGTTGAGCCTGAGGTATGTTGGACCTTATAAGGTGCTTGAGAGAGTTGGGCCAGTAGCATATCGGCTAACTTTGTCTCTGAATTTGATGCGCATCTACGATGTTTTCCATGTATCCATGTTGAGCCGTTATCGTTTTGACCCTTCGCATATTATACCGCTTGAGGATATTGAGGTTAACACGGATTTGACATATAAAGAAGAGCCAGTGAGAGTGCTCGATATGGGAGTCAAAGAGCTACGTAACAAGTGTATACCCCTTGTAAAAATGTTATAGAGAAATCACTGAATTGAAGAGGTTACGTAGGAGGTTAAGGCCGATATAAGAGAGCTCTATCCCTATTTGTTTCCACTAGGTAAATTTTGAGGATGAAATTTTTTTAAGAGGGGGAGAGTTGTCATGACCCGGGTTTTAAACTCAAGCATTAGGTTAACCCGAGGTAAAGGCCTCATGTTTAGGCCATGTTATTAGGCCTTATGAACCTTTTGGGCTTGAGAATATGACATGAGGTTATTTTGGTAAATGCCAAAATAGGGGGAAAATGAGGGGGAAAGTCTTAATTTTTTATGCATTGTGCAGAATTTGGAGATATCATCATCTTTATGTCTTCCTCCTCTTTCCTAAACCCATTCTGCCCTTCAAACACCATCACCAAAGGTAGGATTTTGAAGTTTAGCCTCTTGGATCATGTTGGGCTTGTAGATGGAAATTTTATCAGCATTCAAGGATCTATAAAACAAGGTAAGAATGGTTTAAAATGGTAAGGGTTGAGGTTTTAGTAGAGGTTCTTGAGGAAGAACGAGAGTGTGTTTTGGGGAGCTCCATTTATGGTTTAATATGAGTTTTCAGCTTCCTAAAACTTCTCCACTAGTGTAGTAATCCTTTGGCAATCTTTCTTATAGTGAAAGAGGTGGGAAAACCTTCCAAAGGCTTGGGGAAAGAGAAGTCTTAGAGGAGTGAGATGAGATTTTTTTAACCTATAATTCGAGGTTAGTACACTTCTAACTTCTCTGTGTTCATGTGTATCATCATTTTGGTATGTTTGCTTGAAATATGATTTTTTTGATCAAGTTAGAGCATGGTTGATCATCCATGATAAAATCTATAATTGTTGTTGTTTAGGGATAAAAATTGATAGAAACACACCTAAATAACTCTTCATAACATGTAGGAATAATGTGGGCTCAATGGTTAAGGGTAAGAGCAAAATTAGGGGATTTCTAAGCTCTAGAGCACAAAATCTGGGCTTGAGTATTGGTATAATTCCTACCCGTATTGATATACCCTTATGGAAGATGAGTGTTCTAGGCGAAATTACAAAAGGGTATTGGAGCGCCTAGGGGCGTATCAATACCAATGTTCCATTACAATTTCCAGTAACCAAAACGGGTATCAGTACACCAAGAGGTGTATCGGTACGGGCTTCAGGATTAGTACGTAAGGCGGGTGTACCGATGTTTGGCTTTGATATGCCATATAGGCATTTCGATGCAAGCTTAGAGATCAGTACGTAGGGTATGCATACCGATGTTGGGTTTCTCGATACAATTGGCTGACAAACTCTTTTAAACCAAAGTTGGGTATCGATACCCATGGAGATGTATTGGTATGACCTGGACAGTCTACCCAAGATTTTACGTTTTGAGTTTGGGGCTTCATAATTTGTGGTTAAGGTCCCAATGGGTCTCTTATGATGTAAAATGTGTAGTAAAACTGAGAAAGTGTGTTTCTAACTTCTTATGTGAATTAATTGGACAATAATGTGTTTGAATAAAAGAGAATTGCTTGTGTTAGCAAACATTATGGATCCTTGGTGGATCATATAATGTTGTGCCATGTGTGGGCACTTTTTTGGTTATGTGTCTTTGTTTGGTGGGATCCGGATACCCAGTGAGAGAGTATTGCAACACAAGAATACAACTCGATGCGAGATTCCAGCTGATGATATTTGCTCGATGCGAGATTTTGAGTGCCACTTGATGTGAGATTCTGAGTGAAGACTCAATGTGAGATTCCGAACAACTCAATGTGAGATTCTGAGCATGAGTGGGTTTCCCAGTGTTGGATGACATTGGGCCTCACTCTTGGTTTGTTTATTGATGTGTTTATGTTATTTTGAGATGTTGTATCGTGCGTAACATGTGTTTAGGCGATTATGGTAGCGTCATTACTTTATATTACCTTGATATCATATCATCTAGCATGCTCTTAATTATGATTCACCTGAAGCATGGTCGAGTGGTTGTGTATCCATTGAGTTTTGTTAGCTCAGCGTTCAAAATTGTTGTTTCTGTTCGCAATTAGATAGGTTGATTGTGTGTTGCGGAGCACCATTGAAGCAAGGAATTCAGCATTGGCCTTTATGGTTAAGTACAAGTACATAGATGTATTGGGCTATGTATTTGTAGAACCCTTGTATTTGTAACTCTATTTGAATTAAATTTGTATCGGTGAAATATTGTTTAAATGTTTTAAATATTGTTGAACTTAATATTTTGGAAATGTCTTGGTTTGGACTTGACGAATTGTGTTTATTGGATTTACAAATGAAAAATTTTATGAGAGTGATTTGGGCTTGTGGCCCAAATGTAACATCCGGGTTTGGGGTGCTACAGTTCAAAAAGTTTGAGGACCAATTTGGAATGAGTCATAGTTTGAGGATGAAATTGGAATGCTTAGAAGTTTGGGGACCAATTTAGAATGATGGCTATAGTTTGAAGATGAAATTAAAATATTTAAAAATTTATGGACTAATTTAAAATAAAGATAATAATTTGGGGACGTGTGGTGCAATTAATATGATCATTGACATTATTCATATAAACTTATATATTATAAAAAATAAAAAAATCATTTGACTTCTGATAACTAATTGAAGTTTTTTATTTGACGAATATTTATGCTAATATACAAAGTCATTTGTGATTGGACTTTGTCTCCGCATGGAATAACTTTATATTATATGAATGTCAATTTTTCATAATGCTAAAAAAATGTTCTTAACGCTTAACTGAAAAATTATATTGGATCTCATTTTTTTAAATCAATTTAACCATCAACATTTCATTTTCGATCAAAATAATTCCTTTGTGGATAAAAATTATTAGTCAACTAACTGTAAACAGCTTCGATTGACTTGACAGAATAACACGTTATATGAAAAAATAATTTTATAAATTTATTTTTAATTGATGTGACATTATTTCAAGGCAACAACTTTGTCTATATGACATTGTCATGTCAACGTACACTACCACATAGGTTTGTTACGTCAGGTTAAGTCATTTATCGTTAGCTGACTAACAGTTTTCATCCTATATAAGTCATTTTAACCCAAAATGAAAAGTTGAAGATTAAATTATTTTTAAAAAATAAGGGTTAACGTGAGTATTTATTTAAATGTTTGAGACAATTTTTTAACTTTATGTCTTTCCTTAATAAGGTGTACACCTTTTCACAATTAGTTTCTGCAAAGGCCAAAATGTTCCATAGAATAAGCGTGGGAAGTTGACGAAATAAAACACCTACTTGTAATTTATAGAAATTTAATTACACTTTTGTTGTGTCCATTTAGGTATTTATAGCTTCTCATGAACCAACGTCCCTTTTATGACAATCCATCGTTAAAGTCATCTTCGTCCCCTCTACATTTGTTAAATTTCGATGGGTTATTGTACAAGGCTTAGAGTTGTGTTCGGACTCTTGAAAGACAAGGGTTCATTGATCAAAACAACCTTATCCACTAAAGGCCACAAAGCTTCCACTCGTCGCGTCATTTTACGCGCCACCACCCACGGCTCCTCCGTTCCTCCCGTAGATCGCCAAATCTCCCCCGTTATCATCCTCGGACATATCTTATGCGCCACCGTTTGCACTTGTATCCAACTCATCATGGACCTGCTACACCATACTAGGAACTCAACGGTTGCTCTGAAATGCCTCTACATAATCCATAACATTATAGGAAAAGGGTCCTCCTCTATCTTGAAAGATGAGCTCGCGATTTACCCTTTGTTTGGAGGTCAAAATTTTCTCAATTTGTCGATGTTCTGAGATGACTCCGCTTTGGAAGCATGCGAAATATCGGTGTGGGTCCAGTGGTACGCCAGAATGTTGGAACAAAGATTGACAGTTTCGAAGATGATAGACTGATAAGTGTTCAAAAGTATTATTTTTATTACCCTTTTTACTCATATTATTGTTAGACTTAGGCTCATGTTAGTTGCATAATTAGTCATTCATGCATTAATTCATGTTTCTTTCCACCGTTGAGCTTGATTACATAACTTGGTGATTTTTGTGGAAAAAAGATGCTGCTTTGGTGTGCTTTTGTGTGTGTGCAGAATCACTTGCCTAAACGAGGCTAGAACTAGTTCCCAGGGCAATGCATGAAGGAGATGCCGAGCTAGTTGCCAGGGCAATGCATGAAGCAGATGCCGAGCTAGTTGCCAAGGCAATTTTCGACAAAAAATAAGATGATATGGTAGTCGAAATTGATGACTAGATAAGCCCAAGATTACGTGGAGCAAAGTTAAATCCCAAAGGAGTTTGATTTCCATGAAGAGGTTAAAGAGAAATTAAATCCCAAGAAGATAGGAGAAGTTCTAGAAGGAATTTAAATATAATAAAGAATTATATTCTTTAAAGATAATTTAATTCCAACTTAACTTCCTCCTCAAAAAATACTTTGACCTAGCCCTATAAATAGATCACCAAGCTGTCAACCCCAAAGGGGAGAGAGGAGAGAAATTTCGACAACTCCAAAGGGGGGAGAGGAGAGAAATTTCAACAACTCCAAGAGAGGGAGAGGAGAGAAATTTCAACAACTCCAAAGGGGAGAGAGGAGAGAAATTTCGACAACTCCAAGAGAGGGAGATGAGAGAAATTTTGACAAGAGCAAGGGGAGATATCGACAAGGCTCAACCATTCTTCATCTTTTTCTTTCTTGTTCCATTAGGTTTATGCTAGGAATTCTTTGTTTTGTGTTTCTTTGGAACCTAGCCATGAACTAAATCTATTTGGCTATGGTTATTGTGTTTTTTGGTTGTGAGAAACAATTGGATTTTGTTTAGGTAATAAGAGTTTGCACTTTCTATTCAAGGTTTATTCATTCTTGGTTCTTATTCTTATTTGCGAGTGAATTGGGAGAGGATCTCGTAACTTCATCTATTTATCTAATATCGGGAAAGTTGGATTCAAGAAACGAATGAGTATGGTCTTTATTCAATATATTGACGGTGAAGATTAATCCAGCTTAGGAATAAGTTAAGGATTTCAACGTCTAAGAGGAGTGCAAGATTGGTTGTTGTTCACCATTGATTCACGCAGGGGTGTATTATCAAGGCATGCACAAGTAGCTAGAGTTTCGACTTAGGGATAAGAAGAAACCATTGAAGAACGCTTCGCCGAACCTTAAAGTTGCTGCCCAGACGCCCAAGTAGTTGCCCAGCTAGTCGCTCAGGCAACCATCGACTAGTTGCCAAGGCAACACCACTGTGCAAGTTGCCCTTGCACTCTTTTACCAAGACGATCCAATCGGTTATCACACCTCAACTCACGATAACCTGGCCTATTCTCTCTCATTTGATTTCATCTATTCTTTTACTTTATTGCTTTCTAGTTTAGTTGTTAGTTAAACTCCTACAATCTTCTACTTGTGTTTTTACTTTTTACAGTGCAAGAGATTGAATTCTTAAAGTGGCACCAATCCCTGTGGAGATGATATCTTTTATACTATAACTTGCGACGTGTACACTTGCACAACTGCGGAGCACTTTTTACGCGCAACAAGTTTTTGGCGCCGTTGTCGGAGATTGACAATACCGACTTTGTTTTTATTTTCTTGCACTTTTTATTTTTCTTGTTTAAGATTCAAAGGGCTAACAAACTTTGGTTTTGGATTGGTATATGACCAGGGCGAGACCGATTACACCAGAATATCCCTTTGATCCAGAAATCGAACGAACCTTGCAAAGACTCAGACAAAGGTTAAGAGTAGCAATGGCTAATTAAGACGGTAATATGAATCAAGAAGTTCCAACAGGAGGAAGAGTGATTCTTGCACGAAATAGAACTATTCGAGACTATCTTGAAGAAGATCTTGATGGACTTAATCCAGGAGTTGTCACGCCTGAAATTAAAGCCGACCGCTTTGAGTTGAAACTGGTGATGTTTAATATGATCAACACAATTGTTCAATTTGGCGGCTCAGCAACTGAAGATGCACGACAACATCTTAAATCTTTCCTCGAGATTTGCAACTCATTCAAAATACAAGGAGTCACCCCCAATGTTTTACGACTAAGATTATTCTCCTATTCACTGAGGGATAAGGCGAAAGCATGGTTAAATAGTATTCCTGCCGGATCAATAGGATCTTGGACCGATCTTTGTCGTGATTTCCTTGCTCGATTTAATCCTAAAAATTTGACTGATAGGCTTCGTAACGAAATTACTTCTTTTCGACAGGCAGATGATGAATCCATGTACGAGGCTTGGGAGCGATATAGAGAAATTCTACACAAATGCCCCCTACATGGATTCCCTGTGTGGACACAAGTAACAATGTTTTACAACACTGTGAATACACTAACAAGGATGATGCTAGATGCATCGGCAAATGGCATACTCCTAGATAAGTCACCGGAGGAAGCAATGCAAATTCTAAACAGGCTTACCAAGAATGATTATCAATTCCCATCTGCTAGAAGAGGAGGAGTTAGACGCCAAGCCACAATACATGAACTGGATCATCAGACTCAATTTCGGCACAATTGGCCACCCTAACCAAGATGGTCCAGAACATGCAAAAACCAAACAACACACAGGAGGTCAAGGTAATGGATTCCTTTTGTGAGTTATGTGGTGGTAACCATGATTCTTCTGAATGTATGCAGAATCCGGAATCCAGCTTTTATGTGGGGAATTACAACCAGAACAACACTGTGATGTCCAACACATATAATCTAGCCTGGAGGAAGCACCCAAATTTTTCATGGAGTAATCCCAACAATGCTCTAAACCAGAACAATCAGAATGCACAAACATCAGGATTCCAGCAGAATATGCCATGGCAACTGTTGCCGCAGCAACAACCGACAACATCTAGTTCTTTGGAAAATTCTCTCAATGCTTTTATTTTGAAAACTGAATCTTATATGGTTAAGAATAGTAAATTCATAAAAAGGACCGAGATGAGATTGCAAAACCAAGAGGCGGAAATCAAATCATTGGAAAATCAAGTCGGACAATTTGCTCAAAACTTGAATACTAGACCGTAGGGAGCTTTACCTAGCGATACTGAAGTTGCAAGAGGAACTGGCCATGAGCAATGTAAGGCGATCACCACTAGAAGTGGCCAACAACTTAAAGAGGCTCAAGCTCGCTCAAACAAAACCCCACAAAAAGATCAAGATGAACTCAGCGACAAAGCCTCAGATGCTGAACCAAGAATTACCGCAGCAACCAACGATAAGCATGCCTCGACAATCGGTGATAAGGATGCCTTGGCAACCAACGATAGGCACGCCACGGCAACCCCAGTTGACAATGCCTCAGCAATGCCGTCAATCAGGTTCCAGACCAATGAAAGGATCGAAGATATCTGACTTCCACCACCATTCCCACAAAGGTTGAAGCGACAAAAGCAAGAATATCAATTCAAGAAGTTTCTTGATATCCTAAAGCAAGTCCACATCAACTTGCCATTGGTTGAAGCAATTGAAAAAATACCGAACTATGCCAAGTTTCTTAAAAACATTGTGTCCAAGAGAACAAGGCTAGGAGAGTTTGAAACAATTGCCGCAACAGAAGGATGCATGGCCATGTTGCACAATCTCATGCCACCCAAGTTGAAGGACCATGTTCCATTGGAAACCACTATGTCGTGAAAGCATTATGTGACCTTGGAGCAAGCATAAACTTGATACCAAAATCAGTTTTCTAGAAACTAGGAATCAGGAAGGCAAGACCTACAACAGTTATGCTACAGCTAGCCGATAGATCCTATGTGCATCCAGAGGAAAAAATCAAAGACATACTGGTAAAAGTTGATAAATTTATTTTTCCCGCTGACTTTATTATTTTAGATTGTGAAGCAGATGAACATGCACCTATCATTCTCGGAAGACCCTTCCTAGCAACAGGGAGGACCTTGATCGATGTTTAAAAGGGAGAACTCGCAATAAGGGTGAATGACCAGCAAGTTAAACTAAATGTGTTCCAAACACTAAGGCATGCCGATGATTTGGAAGAATGCCGACTTCTTCATGCCACGACAGAGTTTAACTTCGACGAGGAATTTAGTTGCCTCAGCAACTACATTGCCGATCAAGAGGAACCTGAGGAGTATGAAGAACCAATCGATGAGGAACAACAAGAAGAGGCAAATTGGTTATTCAATCGACCAGGTACATACTTTGAACCACTGGATTACTCAGGTAAGGAAGGTAAACTCGAAAAGCCCTCCATTGAAAAACCACCGATTCTTGAGTTAAAACAGTTGCCAGGGTAACTAAAATATGCTTACTTGGGAGCCGATAATACATTGCCTGTAATTATTTCATCTAAGTTACAGCCTGAACAGGAAAAGAAGCTGATCAAAATGTTGATGCTACACAAGAAGGCAATAGGGTGGACAATTGCCGACTTGAAGGGAATTAGCCCGGCAGTGTGCATGCACAAGATTTTATTGGAAGATGATCACAAACCTTCGATTGAGGCCCAAATGAGATTGAATCATTCCATGAAAGGGGTTGTAATGAAAGAAATCATCAAGTGGCTTGACGCCGGCATTATATACCCTATCTCTGATAGTACATGGGTAAGTCTGGTACAATCTGTACCGAAAAAGTGAGGTATAACGGTGGTAAGTAATGAAAACAATAAACTCATTCCAACCAGGACTGTGACCGGTTGGAGGATTTGTATGGATTATCGAAAGCTAAACAAAGCCACTTGGAAAGATCACTTCCCATTACCCTTTATTGATCAAATGCTTGACCGTCTTGCAGGTAAACCATTTTATTGTTTTCTTGATGGTTATTCAGGTTACAATCAAATTGCCATAGCACCAGAAGACCAAGAAAAGACAACCTTCACATGCCCTTATGGTACTTATGCTTTTAGAAGGATGTCGTTCGGATTGTGTAATGCCCCAGCAACCTTCCAAAGATGCATGATGGCACTCTTTTCAGACATGGTCGAAGACTTTCTTGAGATCTTCATGGATGATTTTTCCATTTTTGGTAATGACTTCGACAATTGCCTTGGCAATTTAGAGAAGGTGTTGGCAAGATGTGAAGAAACCGATTTAGTCCTTAATTGGGAGAAGTGCCATTTTATGGTAGATGAAGGAATAGTGCTCGGCCACAAGATTTCATCCAAGGGAATTGAAGTAGACAAAGCCAAGGTGGACGTGATCGAGAGATTACCCCCACCAAGTTCGGTTAAAGGAATCCGAAGCTTTCTTGGACATGTAGGTTTTTACAGGAGGTTCATTCATAACTTTTCTAAGATTACTAAACCCTTGTGCAATTTGCTTGAACAGGATAAAGCCTTCAATTTTGACGATTCTTGCACCCAAGCATTCGAAACCCTAAAGGAAAAGCTTGCCTCAGCACCCATTGTCGTTCCACCAGATTGGATGCTACCTTTTGAGCTCATGTGTGATGCAAGTGATTTCGCAGTAGGAGCAGTCCTAGGCCAACGCACAGGTAAGACCTTTCATGTGATATACTACGCTAGTAAAGCTCTTAATAGTGCTCAAGTGAATTACACAACAATGGAGAAAGAGTTACTAGCCGTAGTTTTCGCATTTGACAAGTTTCGATCCTATTTGATTGGTACAAAGGTAATTGTCCATACGGACCATTAGGCAATTAAGTATCTATTTGCTAAAAAGGATGCCAAACCTCGTTTGATTCGTTGGATATTGCTTTTACAAGAGTTTGACATTGAAATTAAGGACAAGAAAGGAACATAAAATCAAGTGGCCGATCACTTATCACTCTTAGAACGCAATGAGAAGGAGGACGCGGATTTAGAGATATGCGATGGATTCTCGGATGAGCAACTGTTAGTTGCCTCAGTAACCATGGATGCGCATTGTTGCGTGTGATAAGTGCTACGCAAATGTGCAAGTATACACGTCGCAAGTAATAAAGTGATATGAGTATCGAGTATCGTCTCCACAGGGATTGGTTTGGGCCACTTTGCTTAAGTTACTGCACTGAAAATAAAAACACAATTAATAATAGAGGTTTTAATTAACGAGAAAAGTAAAAGCAATAAACTAAAAGAATAGATGAAAGAAAAAGAGAGAGATAGGCCAGTTATCGTGAGTTGAGGTTGATAGCCGATTGGATCGTCTTGGTAAAAGAGTGCACGGGCAACTCAGTTGCCGTGGCAACTTGCACAACGGGGTTGCCTTGGCAACTAATCGATGGTTGCCCGGGCAACTAGTTGGGCAACTACTTGGGCGTCGGGGGCAGCAACTTCAAGGTTCGGCAGAGCGTTCTTCAATGGTTTTTCTTATCCCTAAGTCGAAACTCTAGCTACTTGTGCATGCCTTGATAATACATCCTGCGTGAATCAAGGGTGAACAACAACCAATCTTGCGCTCCTCTTAGCCGTTGAAATCCTTAACTTATTCCTAAGCCGGATTAATCTTCACCATCAATAGATTGAATAAAGACCATACTCATTCGTTTCTTGAATCTAACTCTCCCGATATTAGATAAATAGATGAAGTTACGAGATCCTCTCCCAATTCACTCGCAAACAAGAATAAAAGCCAAGAATGAGTAAACCTTGAATAGAAAAGTGCAAACTCTTATTACCTAAACAAAATCCAATTGTTTCTCACAACAACAAAACACAATAACCCCAATCGATCAAGTTAGTTCATGGTTGGGTTCAAAAGATATACAAAGAATAATCCCCAAACCATGAATCTAATGGAAGCAAAGAAGAAGAAGAAGTCGAAATTTCCCCTAATGCTCTCTTGTCGAAATTTCTCTATTTTTCTCTATATCTGGATTGTCGAAATCTCCTTGCTATTTATAGGGCTAGGCCAAAGTCCTTCTTTGAGGAGGAGTTTGAGTTGGAATTAAATTATCTTTAAAGAATATAATTCTTTATTATAATTTTATTCCTATTAGAACTTCTCCTATCTTCTTGGAATTTAATTCTTCTTTAATCTCTGCATGGCAATCAAATTCCTTTGGGCTTGGGCCTTGCTCCATGTCATCTTGGGCTTGTAAAGTCATTAATTTCGACATCCCTATTGCATTTTTTTCTTTGTCGACAAATGCCATTGCAACTGGCTCGGCGTCTCCTTCATGCATTGCCCGGCAACTAGCTCAACATTGCTTTGGCAAGTGATCCTGCACATACACACACAAAAAACACACCAAAGCAGCATCTTTTTCCACAAAAATCACCAAGTTATGTAATCAAGCTCAACGGTGGAAAGAAACATGAATTAATGCATGAATGACTAATTATGCAACTATTATGAGCTTAAGTCTAACAATAATATGAGTAAAAAGGGTAATAAAAATAGTACTTTTGAACACTTATCACGCCCCCAAACTCGAACTATTGCTTGTCCTCAAGCAATGCAAACTAACAATTACCTGCCAAGACTTTAATCATCAAAGACATGCTTCAAACTTGAATTCAAACCTCGGAACCGTGGCACAAAGTATGATCACATTTTAATTTTTCGGATAACACAAAAATTACCCGGAACCAAACTATAGTGCTCGTGACAATGTGTGTGCGTAGTTGTGAACAAGTTGATTTTCAAGATTCTATGTGAACTACAGGCTTTTATTAATTCAATTATCGGTGTATTTATTTTTATTTTCACTAGAGCCAATTTCGGGCACCTCCAGCAAAGTAAGCAATTCCTCATTTTATTTTAGTCGACTAGAGCCAATTTCGGGCACCTCTAGCGATTCTTTAATGTGCATTAACTACTAGAGCCAGTTTGGGCACCTCTAGCAAGAAAGTGTATTTACTACTAGAGCAGTTTTGGGCACCTCTAGCAAGAAATTAACTTTTAATTTTCAATTTTAAATTTACCCAAATTTTAAGCAACCTAAGTTCACTAAGTTTCTTTGAATCAACAACCCACAACCGTGTAAAAAAATCAGCATCATAGTAAAATTCTAAGTTCTTTTCATGCAATCCTAAAATTAAAGGTTATTTCAATTAAGTGTGCGTGGCAAAAATTCATCATTGGATATTCAACAAGTCTTAAGCAATTAAATCAAATTAAAGGCATGGCAAGTAACATATGCAACCTATATGTGATTGCTAAAGATGAATGCAACTAAACATGAAACTAACTAGAAACCAACACCCCCCCAAACTCGAGAGAAGCATTGTCCTCAATGCATGTAAAAGTGAAACAAAATTTAAGAGAAACTAAATGAAATGAGTTAGTCAGAGAGGTCGTCACCTCGATTGATGAGTTTCCTTCGTGCCGTTTGCTTGATTCAATTTTCGGTCAGTGGTTGAATGCTTGTGGCTGGTACCGCGTGAATAGCATTGCCTTGATTTGGTCCATGTTTGCCGATGCGGGTTTACTTGCACGCATCATGAGTTGCCGAAGCCATTGTTGTTGCACGGGCATCGCTGATTTCATTGTGGTTCTTTGTGGCGAGTAGTCGATAAATTTCCTTATCATGGTGGTTGTGAGTCTTGTTGTGGAAAAGAAAATAAAAAAACTGGAAACTAAAGATAATGAAGAAAAATAAAATATATCCTAAAAAATAAAGAGAAAAAAATAACAAAAAATAATAGAACAAAATAGTTCAAAAAATAAAAATAAAAATAAATGTATCGAGAGTTGTCGTGGCGTCGAGGGTTGCCGAGGCATGCACATCCATGGGTGCCGAGGCGTCGGGGTTGCCGAGGGCGTCTTGGCGCCCAAGGTTGCCGGGCGTGCGATCAGAGTTGTTGCGGTGTTGAAGGTTGTCGTTTTCGATACTTCTTATAGTCCATCCGCACCCTCCATCGGGTGATAATATTGCCCAAAAAGAGTTTGGCCAATGTGCTTGCCACTACTCCCTTTTGCGTTACCATGGTGGAGGTGTCTTTCTTCTTTGTTCGCTTGTAGTCCATGTATACTCTCCACCTTGCTACTATTCCTGAAGGCACAAATATATTAATAGGAAAAATTATATCCATTCTCAACCATTCAATTACCTCATTCTTGTCGACTTCTATCATGGTTGGATGTAGCCTTTGTTGTCGTGGCAATTGCTTTGCTCAAGCCAATTGCCGTGGCAATCAGTTGTCAAATTTTGCTTTAAGTCAAGGGAAGAATCAATTTTCTCAAGAGCTTTATGAATCCAAACACCTTTTTCTTTTGGCCTCTCAAACATCTCCATCGGTAGAGAGATTTGATGGCTTCAAATCTACCAACCTTGGTTCCTCAAGACATACCTGCAATGGACGAGGTGAGTTTTTAAAGAATTCAAAAGGTTCAACTATTACCTGCTCATATTCCATTGGCAAAGTATTATCATCTCGTTGATCTTGCATGTGGTCGAGTAATTGCCGTGGCAATTGTAGATGAGAGCAATCTACACATTCCTGCTTCAACATCAACGTTATAACTTTCCGGGCATCAGGTTCCTCAGAATTTGCTGTAGTATTGTTGTTCTCAGCTTCACCGAGTGTTGTCGCGGCATTGCTCGCTCAGGCTCCTCAATCATTGCCGAGGCAATTTGTTGTTCAAGCTCATCATGTGTTGGGCAGTCTCTCTCATTGGCATCCTCTTGACTTTGAGGTTCTAGTTGTTCCTCACACATCGGAGAGATTTCTTGCCTTGGGACGTCAGTATCCCTAGGAATGAATTGTTGGTGCATGTTATCCATGACATATGTGGATCTCCCAATTGATCTTTGAATCCCCTAAGGTTGCATCCCACTGATCTATCCTCGTATCCATAGATTTTGATAGTTCTCGAATCTCTTCAATTGATCCGTCAAGTCTAGCCAAGGAAGCTAGTAACGTTTCCTCCAAGGAATTGGAATGCTCTTGAAAATGACTACATTGCCATGGCATATCTGTTGCTGCGGCAAAATTGTTATGGTAAAAAAAAATTTGAGCTTTTTGACCATACCATGAAGAATTTTGCTGCTGGTTCCCTCTATGGTCCTCCATGTAGTTATATGCACCGAAAATGTGAGGGCAAATTTCAAACTCATGATGTTCTCCACACATAGCACAAGATTTTTCCACAGTATAAGTTCTTTGGGCTTTTCTCGGTTGGTATAGGTAATCATCAAAGGGTGCAAGAAACTCTTGATTGGATTGATTCATATCTTCCAACATCATCTCTCGAATAGATTGGCTTTTATTTCCCAACATGTTGATGTCCCTTAACTTGTAGCACACCTAATTTTTTTTTTTTGATAAAACAAACAAAAAGAAAAGTTAGTAAAACTAAGAGAAAAAAATGCAATAACAAAAACAACTAACACCAATTGCCAATCCCCGGCAACGGCGCCAAAAACTTGTTGCGTGTGATAAGTGCTATGCAAATGTGCAAGTATACACGTCGCAAGTAATAAAGTGATATGAGTATCGAGTATCGTCTCCATGAGGATTGGTTTGGGCCACTTTGCTTAAGTTATTCTTGACCGAAAATAAAAACACAATTAATAATAGAGGTTTTAATTAACGAGAAAAGTAAAAGCAATAAACTAAAAGAATAGATGAAAGAAAAAGAGAGAGATAGGCCAGGTTATCGTGAGTTGAGGTGTGATAGCCGATTGGATCGTCTTGGTAAAAGAGTGCACGGGCAACTCAGTTGCCGTGGCAACTTTACACAACGGGTTGCCTTGGCAACTAATCGATGGTTGCCTGGGCAACTAGTTGGGCAACTACTGGGCGCCCGGGCAGCAACTTCAAGGTTCGGCAGAGCGTTCTTCAATGGTTTCTTCTTATCCCTAAGTCGAAACTCTAGCTACTTGTGCATGCCTTGATAATACATCCCCTGCGTGAATCAAGGGTGAACAACAACCAATCTTGCGCTCCTCTTAGCCGTTGAAATCCTTAACTTATTCCTAAGCCGGATTAATCTTCACCATCAATAGATTGAATAAAGACCATACTCATTCGTTTCTTGAATCTAACTCTCCCGATATTAGATAAATAGATGAAGTTACGAGATCCTCTCCCAATTCACTCGCAAACAAGAATAAAAGCCAAGAATGAGTAAACCTTGAATAGAAAAGTGCAAACTCTTATTACCTAAACAAAATCCAATTGTTTCTCACAACAACAAAACACAATAACCCCAATCGATCAAGTTAGTTCATGGTTGGGTTCAAAAGATATACAAAGAATAATCCCCAAACCATGAATCTAATGGAAGCAAAGAATAAGAAGAAGTCGAAATTTCCCCTAATGCTCTCTTGTCGAAATTTCTCTATTTTTCTCTATATCTGGATTGTCGAAATCTCCTTGCTATTTATAGGGCTAGGCCAAAGTCCTTCTTTGAGGAGGAGTTTGAGTTGGAATTAAATTATCTTTAAAGAATATAATTCTTTATTATAATTTTATTCCTATTAGAACTTCTCCTATCTTCTTGGAATTTAATTCTTCTTTAATCTCTGCATGGCAATCAAATTCCTTTGGGCTTGGGCCTTGCTCCATGTCATCTTGGGCTTGTAAAGTCATTAATTTCGACATCCCTATTGCATTTTTTCTTTGTCGACAAATGCCATGGCAACTGGCTCGGCGTCTCCTTCATGCATTGCCCTGGCAACTAGCTCAACATTGCTTTGGCAAGTGATCCTGCACATACACACACAAAAACACACCAAAGCAGCATCTTTTTCCACAAAAATCACCAAGTTATGTAATCAAGCTCAACGGTGGAAAGAAACATGAATTAATGCATGAATGACTAATTATGCAACTATTATGAGCTTAAGTCTAACAATAATATGAGTAAAAAGGGTAATAAAAATAGTACTTTTGAACACTTATCACGCATGCCTCGGCAACCCCTTACGCCTCGGCAACCATGGACGTGTATACCGCAGTAACTATGGATGCGCACGCCCTGGCAAACCTTGACGCCCACACCTCGACAACCCTTGACGCGCATGCCGCAGCAACTCTAGACGCGCACACCTTGGCAACCATAGAAGCAGTTTCCACGGTAACACATGCCTCGGCAATACCCTGGTACACAGATTTAGTTAATTTCCTTGTTTGTGGTATTTTACCTTATAGCCTTACTCACCAAGGGAAGAAGCGGTTCCGCCATGATGCTAAGCATTACTTTTGGGATGAGCCTCTTTTGTTTAAACAATGTGCAGATCAGGTTATACGTCGATGTGTCCCTGAAGAAGAGCAGCAGAATGTACTCCGGCAATGCCACTCTTCAACCTATGGAGGACATTTTGAAGGAACACGTACCGCGGCCAAAGTTTTTCAATCCGGTTTGTATTGGCCAACACTGTACAAAGATGCCCAAGAGTTTTACAAGCAATGTGATCAATGCCAGAGGACGGGCAATATCTCTAGACGACATGAGATGCCGCTCCAAAACATCATCCAGGTGGAATTGTTTGATGTGTGGGGGGTTGATTTTATGGGACCTTTCCCATCTTTATTCGGCAACCTCTACATTCTTCTTGCCGTTGACTACGTGTCTAAATGGGTTGAGGCAGCTGCAGTTCCCACCAACGATTCCAAGACCGTGCAATGATTCTTGTAGAAAAATATATTTACACGATTTGGGACGCTGAGAGCAATTATTAGTGATGAAGGCAAGCACTTCGACAACAAACTGATCGCCAAGATGTTACAACGCTTTGGTGTATCACACAAAATTGCCACGACATATCACCCACAAACCAATGGTAAAGCAGAAATTTCTAACCAGGAATTGAAGGGTATACTCGAGAAAGTTGTAAATCCCTCTAGGAAGGATTGGTCAGTAAGACTAGATGACGCACTTTAGGCATATCGCACTGCATTAAAAACACCCTTAGGTATGTCTCTCCTTCGACTTGTCTATGGAAAAACATGCCATCTACTGGTGGAAATCGAACACAAGGCATATTGGGCAATCAAGACCGTGAATATGGATTGGGAAAGTGCCGGGCAAAAGCGTTTGTTGGACCTCAAAGAGATAGAAGAATTCTGTGCACTCACCTATAACAATGCACGAATCTAAAAGGAGAAAAAAAAAAGCAATGGCATGACAAGAAACTATTGCCACGGCAATTCATGACAGGGCAACTAGTTCTCTTATTCAATTCTCAGCTAAAACTTTTCCCGAGAAAACTAAAATCAAGATGGTCGGGACCATTCGATGTTGTCAAACCATTCTTCCATGGTGCCGTGATAATCAAGTATCACTGACGAACATGAATTCAAAGTCAACGGACAAAGATTGAAGTACTACAACAGTGCCCATGTGGAACGTAACAAAGAAGTGGTCACCTTAGGAGATGCATGAACATGCTCTCCTTTCAATATTTTTTATTTTATTTTCTTTTTTATTTTTTAGGAGATATTTTATTTTATTTTTCTTTATTATCTTTAGTTTCCAGGTTTTCTTTGTTTTCTTTTCTTTTCCACAACAAGACTCACAACCACCATGCTAAGGAAATTCACTGCCAACTACTTGCCACGACAACCACAACAGAGAATGCCCCGGCAACTACCTCAGCAATTGCCATGGCAATAGAAACTGGCGATGCACAGGCAACAACAATGGCTTCGGCAACTACTGATGCCCAGGCAAGTGAACCTGCCTCGGCAAACATGGATCAAATCAAAGCAATGCTATTCATGCGGTACCAGCCACAAGCATTCAACCACCGACCGGAATATGAATCAAGCAAACGGAACGAAGAAAACTTATCACTCGAAGTGACGACCTCTTCGACTAACTCATTTCATTTAATTTCTTTTAAATTTTGTTTCACTTTTACATGTATTGAGGACAATGCCTCACTCAAGTTTGGGGGAGATTGTTATTAGTTAGTTACCATGTTTAGTTGCATTCATCTTAAGTATTGCGTTTAGGATACATAAATTGCTTGCCAGAACTTTAGTTGGAACAAGAATTGCCTAGATTTGATGAATATCCGATGATGACTTTGCCAATGTACTTAATTGATAGAACTTTTTATTCTAGGATAAATATGGAAACACTTAGAATCGTACTATGATGCTAAACTTGATGAAACATTGTTGTGGCTTGATTGATTTAAGGAATTCTAGCGAACTTAGGTTGATAGTTAAAAAGTTGGGGGATTAGAATAAAAAAATTGGATGAATGCTAGAGGTGCCCAAAATTGGCTCTAGTATGTGCTAAAAAAATTAATATCCAGAGGTGCCCGAAACTGGCTCTAGTCGAATAAATTAATTTAACTTAAGACAACTAAAAACAAAACACTAGAGGTGCCCGAAACCGGCTCTAGTTAAAACATGTTAAAAGAACCCAATGAAGTAATTTGAAAACCTCTTGTTCGCATAAAATCTGAAAAATCAACTTGCACACAACTCCGCACACACTCACAAGCATTATAGTTTGATTCCGAGTAACTCCTAAAGTTTTCTGAAAAATGAAAAACCAATCATACTTTGTGCCACGATTCTGAGAATTGAAATCAAGTTCAAAGCTAAGTTTGTGAAAATTAAAGTCTTGGCGGGTAATTATTAGTTTGCATTGCTTGAGGACAAGCAATAGTTCGAGTTTGGGGGTGTGATAAGTGTTCAAAAGTACTATTTTTATTACCCTTTATACTCATATTATTGTTAGACTTAGGCTCATATTAGTTGCATAATTAGTCATTCATTCATTAATTCATGTTTCTTTCCACCGTTGAGCTTGATTACATAACTTTGTGATTTTTGTGGAAAAAGATGCTGCTTTGGTGTGCTTTTGTGTGTGTGCAGAATCACTTGCCTAAACAATGCTAGAACTAGTTGCCAGGGCAATGCATGAAGGAGATGTCGAGCTAGTTGCCAGGGCAATGCATGAAGGAGATGTTGAGCTAGTTGCCAAGGCAATTTTTGACAAAGAATAAGATGATATGGTAGTCGAAATTGATGACTAGATAAGCCCAAGATGACGTGGAGTAAAGTTAAATCCCAAAGGAGTTTGATTTCCATGAAGAGGTTAAAGAGAAATTAAATCCCAAAAAGATAGGAGAAGTTCTAGAAGGAATTTAAATATAATAAAGAATTATATTCTTTAAAGATAATTTAATTTCAACTTAACTTCCTCCTCAAAAAAGACTTTGACCTAGCCCTATAAATAGATCATCAAGCTATCAACCCCAAAGGAGAGAGAGGAGAGAAATTTCGACAACTCCAAAGGGGGGAGAGGAGAGAAATTTCGACAACTCCAAGAGAGGGAGAGGAGAGAAATTTCGACAAGAGCAAGGGGAGATATCGACAAGGCTCAACCATTCTTCATCTTTTTCTTTCTTGTTCAATTAGGTTTATGCTAGGAATTCTTTGTTTTGTGTTTCTTTGGAACCTAGCCATGAACTAAATCAATTTGGCTATGGTTATTGTGTTTTGTGGTTGTGAGAAACAATTGGATTTTGTTTAGGTAATAAGAGTTTGCACTTTCTATTCAAGGTTTATTCATTCTTGGTTCTTATTCTTGTTTGCGAGTGAATTCGGAGAGGATCTCGTAACTTCATCTATTTATCTAATATCGGGAGAGTTAGATTCAAGAAACGAATGAGTATGGTCTTTATTCAATCTATTGATGGTGAAGATTAATCCGGCTTAGGAATAAGTTAAGGATTTCAACGGCTAAGAGGAGCGCAAGATTGGTTGTTGTTCACCCTTGATTCATGCAGGGATGTATTATCAAGGCATGCACAAGTAGCTAGAGTTTCGACTTAGAGATAAGAAGAAACCATTGAAGAACGCTCCGCCAAACCTTGAAGTTGCTGCCCAGACGCCCAAGTAGTTGCCCAGCTAGTCGCCCAGGCAACCATCGATTAGTTGCCAAGGCAACCCCGCTGTGCAAGTTGCCACGGCAACTGAGTTGCCCTTGCACTCTTTTACCAAGACGATCCAATCGGGTATCACACCTCAACTCACGATAACCTGGCCTATTCTCTCTCATTTGATTTCATCTATTCTTTTACTTTATTGCTTTCTAGTTTAGTTGTTAGTTAAACTCCTACAATCTTCTACTTGTGTTTTTACTTTTTACAGTGCAATAGATTGAATTCTTGAAGTAGCACCAATCCCTGTGGAGATGATATATTTTATACTATAACTTGCGACGTGTACACTTGCACAATTGTGGAGCACTTTTTACGCGCAACATAGACTATCACCTTAATTCTCCTCCATGATCTAAGAATGAGATACTAAACAAAAGATATAAGATTTTGTGGTTGTTGAACTTAGATTTACGAAAGCAAGTTGATGTCCTTGTTAATTTTGCCCATCTTTTAAGCACGATGCCTGATTTGCTTTATCTTCAACGGGAGAGCTTGGTGTATGAGGTTGTAAGATTGGTTAGCCAAGATTACAGCTTAGTCCAATGTAAAATCTTTGTCTGGGTCATGAAACTCAGAATGAGGACAAGGAGTTTAAGTGAGAGCACTGAGTTTTTGAGCTTCGTAAACATGTTGGACGATTACAAAGAGAGTATTTCGTTATTGTTGGTGAACAGAAACAAGAACAATGATTTGTAGGATTTGATCAATGAGACTAAGATGAATCTTGTGACGATGATGGAAATAAAGGAGAAAGAAGGGAAAATGGTGGTGATTGCAAGGGAAGATGAGTCGAGGAAGCTGACTGTGTCACGTCCCGCACCATAGGGTCTGAGCCCAGCATACACCAGGCTGTCGAGGCAACACTCCACAACATTTTGGTCCTGCCAGCACCCATCTGAGTTAGCCTAACACTTGGGGTTGAAGAGCCTTGCACATCGAATATGGAAAGTATCACATTCAAATCAGCATATTCCCTTTGAATCATTGCCTTATTCTTTGTAATCTTGTAACTATGGCATGTTAGACAATAATCCCTTAGAATAGGGGATATTATACCTTAGAATCGATCTACACCGATGATGTATTCTCATCTTAGCCGTTGGATGTAGGAGGCTCTAACTATAAATAGAGGCTTACCCCCACCTTACTTTCTCACTTATGTTTTGAGTAATACATTAAGCATTCACTCAATTCCCTCATCTTTTTTTGTCTTGCCATTTCCTTTCAATTGTTCTATTGCTTCCGCAAGGATCTTAGCATTCTAGCTTTGATCATTTTAGGCTTACTTAGGTGATTCGTTATTCAATAGCATCTAAGGTCGTACAGACCAAGATTTGAATTTCTACAGACATGACAAGTGGTATCAGAGCATGGTTAATCAAGAAAGGTGACACCAAAAAACACCAACTAGGTCCTAGTATCTGACCGTGAGACTCAGGAAGCGAGAGAGTTCAAGGGACATTATTTTGACCTTGGACAAGAGAATCACTAGACTTGAGATGAATATGAACGAAGTCCAAGGGACCATCAAAAAAGCAAAGCCACGTCTTGAGAGGATAGATTCCCTCAAGGGTGAAGTCATAGAAGAGGTTTAAGGACTTCTCAAAAGTATCGTACGAGAAGTTGAACCAGCAAGATAGTTTACTTGAAGCCGCAATGGTGGCTATGAAGCCCGAACTGATATAAGGGGTTAAGAAGCTCAGTGCTGAGCTACTCCTATACAAGAATGCCATGCTTGGTGGCATGATGGTTGAAGCGACATCGCCTAAGTCGGGGATCGATGTTCCAAAGCCCAAGCAGCTCAAAGAGACACATTCAGCACAAAAAGTTAAGAACTTTGTGTGGGGACGCATCGGTTTGAATGAAAAGCGTAGAGGCATTGCTGTTGAAACATAGGTCGAGTTTTAAGCAAAGATCATATAGCAGTTGTATCTCGAAGATGCCGAGAATAAGGCCTAATCCAAACTTAGAAAGCTTAGGGAAGACAGATCCATTTGAGATTATGTTTGGGAGTTTAGTGAACTACAACTCCAAATCCCAGACTTGAGCGAGAAAGATGCACTTTTCATTTTATGGATGGAACCGAGCTAGAGCAGAGAGCTATAAAAGAACTTTCCAAAATAATGACGATTGTAGAATCATTGAAAGACCATATTACCAACCGAAGTGACTCTACCAAACTGAAGCTAAATTACAAAGATAATAGTGGGGGTGACAAAGCTAAGAACGAGAATGTGAAACCATTAAGCAGTGGTGTCAAACTCCGTAAACCGTGGGAAAAGAATAACAAGACCTTTCAATGCTACACTTGTGGAGGTAAGCACTTGGCGATGAACTGCCCATAAAAGACAAGGTTGTTGTTATTCAAGATAAAGATGCAAAGAGAGAGAAGTTCTCAAGATTAACTTCATAATTAGTTCCATGAAAGTTAAGAAGAGATGATCTAAGAAGAAAGGCCTGATGCTCGTGGACATCACCGTGCCAGACCAAAATTTGAGCGCGCTAGGGCCACTAGTACCTTAGAATTGTTCGTGTCAGAACTAGCTGCAAAAAGACTCAACCTTCATGTTGAGAAGGTAAATGGGTTTATTAAAATTATCAATATCGAAGAAGCTCTGAATGCGAAGGTAGCAAAAGGAGTTAAGCTCGACATTAGAGGTTGGACGGATAAGGAATCTATAAAGGTAATCCCACTCATTGACTTTGATTTTGTTATTTGGCTTAGTTTCTTTGATCGGATTAATATGTTCTCGGTTCCAATTGCCTATTGTTTGTGTATACTCGACCCAAAACATCAATACATTGTTACGGTGAACTGAGAGAGTCCGGAGTTGGGGCAAAGATGCCATCAGACATTCAATTTAGCAATTTAGCAAAAGGGTAAGCAAATATGAGCCAACCTACTTAGCAACGTTGGTAAGCGATGAGCCGACCATGTCTGAGGATATCCCAACTGAGGTGAACCAACTCTTAGCAAAATTTCGTGATGTGATGCTTGTCAAGTTGCCAAAAAGTCTCCCAATAAAGAGAGAAGTAAACTACAAGATTGAGCTTTTGCCGAATGCAGAGCCACCCGCTAGAGCCCCTTACTGAATAGCCTTGCCTTAACTAGAGGAGTTACGCAGACAATTGAAGGAACTCCTAGATGTTGAGTATGTCCGACCATCCAAGGCACCTTATGGAGCGTTGGTGATATTTTATAAGAAGCATGATGGAACACTCATAATATACATCAAGTATCAGGCCTTGAACAAACTCACCATAAAGAACAAGTACCTGATCTCGCCCATTGTTGATTTGTTCAGTCAACTTGGTGGTGCAAGGTGGTTCGCCAAGTTGGATTTGTGGTCCGGATACTATCAGGTAAGAGTTACCGAATGAGATAAACCAAAGATAGCATGTGTGACATGTTATGGTTCGTATGAATTCCTTGTGATGCCTTTCGACCTCAAAAATGCTCTCGCAATATTTTGCACCCTCATGAATAAGGTACTTCAACCATTTCTTGATCAATTTGTTATTGTTTACCTTGACAATATTGTGATATATAGTAAGATATTTGAAGAGCATTTTGAGCACTCTAGAAAGATGTTCGAAGTTTTGAGATAGAACAAGCTCTACGTTAAAGAAGAGAAGTGCTCGTTTGACCAAAAAAATGCCTTTTTCCTAGGCTACATCATTGGAGGTGGCATGATCTGAATGGATGAGGCCAAAGTTCAAGTGATTGAAGATTGGGAGCCGCTAACCAAGGTGACCGAGTTGAGACCTTTTAGGGGCTAGCCAACTATTATCGAAGGTTCGTGAAGGGTTACTCCAAGATTGCCACACTATTGATCGAGTTGCTGAAGAAAGACAAGGCGTGGGATTAGAGCACCAACTATCAAAAAGCCTTTAAGGATTTAAAGTAGGCTATAACAAGTGAACCAGTGTTGGTGTTGCAGGATCACATCTAACCTTTTTGAGATCTATAATGACTCGCCTGATGTTGCCATTGGAAGGGTCCTTATGCAAGAAGGACATCCAGTTACATTTGAAAGCTGAAAGCTCAATGAGATCTGAAAGAAGTACACAATCTATAAAAAAGATGACTGCAGTAGTGCACTATTTACGTATATGGAGACATCACATACTTGGTTCTAGGTTTGTCGTATTTACAAATAATGATATAAATAGTTATTTTCTAACCAAAAAAAGTTATCTCCCACGCAAGTCCGTTGGTAAGAATTTCTTGTAGAATTTGACTTTTTTAGATAGTACAAGCCAGGAAAGGTGAACTCTGTAGCTGATACCTTAAGTCGAAGGTATAACCTAGAGTTCGTTAACTTTCCACAAGGACAACTATTGGAGATCATCAAGGAAGGACTATCACATAACCCAATAGCCAAAGTATTGATCAACTATGCCAAGGAAGGTTAAACCAGAATGTTTTGGCTCGAGGTGGACTTGTTGTATGCCAAAGGACATCGCATCTATGTGCCTCAGCTCGAGGAGTTGTGCAAGGAACTCATGAAGGAGTATCCTAATTCTAAGTGGGCTGGACATCCGGGGATGAACTAGACCTTAGCCTTGATTGTCGAGCACTATTATTGGCCACGCATGGGAGAAGACATCAAGGCCTATGTGAAGATTTATCTCATTTGTTAACAAGACAAGATAGAGATGAAAAAACCAGCGGGACTGTTGCAACCATTGCCCGTTCCCGAGGGACCATGGAAAAGTGTATCCATGGATTTCATTGTTGGTTTACCTAACACTGACAGTTTATCTAGTATTATGGTTATGGTTGACAGGCTTTCAAAGTACGGGACTTTCATACTAGCATCCAAGGTGTACCCAGTAGAGGAGGCAGCTCATCTTTTCCTCAAGCATATGGTAAAGTTTTAAGGAATGCCAAAGACGATGATCAGTGACTAGGACACGCGGTTTATAGAAAGATTCTGGACTGAGTTGTTCAAGCTCATAGGATCGAGCTTGAACTTTTCGACTAGTGCTCATCCACAAATAGACGGGCAGACTGAACGAGTGAATATACTAGTGGAGATCTACTTGAGGCACTACGTGAGTGTCACACAACACGACTGGTTGAAGCTGTTAGATTGGCCCAATTTTCCTATAACCAACAGCAGAGCAGAGCGAGGCGACCAAGTATGAGGGGCCGAATCCAGCTGCACACAAGTTTGCCAAGTAGTGGAAAAAGCATCATGACTTAGCCCGAGCTTGCTTATACAAGATGGGAAAGTAAACCAAGAAATGGGCGGATCAAAAGTGAAAAGACGTGAACTTCAAGTTGGCGACCTAGTCCTTGCTAAGTTAACTGGGATCTTACACAACCCAACAGTACACAAAGGGCTTGTGCAAAGATACGATGGACCGTTCAAAGTTAAGAAGTGGGTAGGCACCATAGCAAATAGATTAGAGTTGCCATCAACTATCCGAGCTCATCTCGTATTTCATGTTAGCCTACTCAAGCCATACCATTGAGATGAGTTAGATCCAGATCGAGACAAGTTACACAGAGCACCAGTCAGAGTAAAGGTTTCTTACGATAATGAGGTTTAAGATATCCAAGCAGAGAGAGTTATTCGACTACCAAGTTATCGGCCAAGGTACGTATACTTCATCCAATGGAAGAGACTTTCATACAATGAAGGGAGTTAAGAACCAGCCAATGCCTTATGGCAATTCAAAAACCAAGTAGACTGGTATCATACTAGTCAAGTGACGAGGGCATCACCAGAACCAGCGAGAAAGAATATCACTGTCTGCACCCTAGAGTCCAAGCCCAATGCACACCAGGCTACTGAGGCAACACTCCATAACATTTTAGGCCTGCCATCACCCATCCAAGTTAGCCCAACACTTGGGGTTGAAGAGCCTTGCACACCGAATATGGAAAGTATCACATTCAAATCAGCATATTCCCTTTGAATCCTTACCTTATTCTTTGTAATCTTGTAACTATGGCATGTTAGACAATAATCCCTTAAAATATGGGATATTATACATTAGAATCGATCTACACCATCGATGTATTTTCATCTTAGCCGTTGGATATAGGGGGCTCTAACTATAAATAGAGGCTTACCCTCACCTCACTTTCTCACTTCTGTCTTGAGTAATACATTGAGCATTCACTCAATTTCCTCGTCTTCTTTTGTCTTGCCATTTCCTTTCATTGTTCTATTGCTTCTGCAAAGATCTTAGCATTCTAGCTTCGATCGTTTTAGGCTTACTTAGGTGATTCGTTGTTTGAGAGCGTCTAAGGCCGTACGGACTGAGGTTTGAAGTTCTACGGACGTGACAACTGCGTTTAGTGAGTTGTTTCAGTTTGTATCTCGTAGGAGATGGGTTGAGTTTCGAGTTTTAACTGACCCACTTTTCGACCCCAACTGTTTGTAACTTACGACTACTTGTGTTCGCCTTTTTTAGTGGTGTACATAATCATTTGAGTTGCACTAAATTTGATTTGATTAATGCAATTTATTGTAATGTTTTTTTATTAAATAGAGAGGTATTATATTCTCATGCTGGGATTTGAACCTATACAAGATAGGATAAGATGAGTATCCTTAGTCACTAGACCAATTAGAGTATCTCATTTATTGTAATGTTTTTAATATTTAGTAAGATGTCGTAAGATGTTCAAAACAATATTTAGTATGATGCATTTCCATTAATGAGTAGCACTATTATTCTTGGCAAGCCTATGGCTTATTAAGTATATATGATTTGAGCATGTAATTTGAGGTCCGAGTAAGTCTCAAAGCCTTAAAAAGAGGCTAAAAAGACAGTATCGATACGACCATTAGATTGGGTATAGTAAAATTTGAGCCATTGGATTAAAAAAGAAAAGAAAATTACAAAAAAAGGTAAAGGTAAAACCAATTAACCGGTAGGCTAAAAAACGAGTTAAAACCTTTATCCCAAGCTGCATCGGTACCCCAGTTCCTCTCTAAATAGTTTTCAAACCTTTTCAAACTTGTTCTAACATTTTCTACTAGACTTTTTAGAAGATTGAGTTCGAAGGAAGTTAAGATATGAGGTAAGAAATGTGTCCTTAGCAATACATTAACCTGTAATTTTAAAAAAATTTGGTACCCAAACGGCATGAGTAGGGACAATATTCTTTTTTTCTAGGATTTTGAAAACATATATGGTTTATTACACAGTGTGACGAGTTTTGGATGATGGGTTTGTATTTACTCAAACAAAATTATTGGTGATTTTATTTTGTAGCAATTGAAATGAGGCAAAGAGCTAGTTGAAAAAGTTGAGGGAATGAGCAAGCATTCAAAAAGTAGACAGCTCTGGTTGAAAAAGTTGACACATTTGCTACGTTTTATGCAATGTAATAGGCTTACAATTGTAGTAGGCTTACAAATGGTTGTGTTCAATATGATTTTTAGGTGAAAATACATTTCTGGTGATTTAGTATCGATATTGTTCATGCGATACCGATGCTTCTAAAATATATGGTTAGAGAATAATAGTACGAATACTGTTAATGATGATATCAGTAATGTTCATGTAATATCGGTATCGAATATGCAGTATCAAAATAGGATAAAAGTGAGATAATTTGAAGCATAAAATGGTATCAATACTGTAGAATAATATCGGTACTAAAAATGAAATATAATGTGAATGTGTATATTATACGATTATCGTGTAATGTGTATAGGTTTTAATGTTTAAGAATGGATGCTAAGGATGAAGAAGTATAGATAGCAATCTAATAGGATGATGATGGAACAAATTATTAAAAGATATATAGTGTAGATAACTGTGGTTATAACATGGAGACACGTTAAAAAAATTCTATAGCAAAAAAATATTAATATGTTTTGGATCAATATTTGAATAGGTAAGTAGTAAAGATACTTAATTTGTTTTGGTCCAATAGTGGATTTTGTTGAGTATTATGTGTGTTATAAACTTATGTAACATTAATTTTAGAAGAAGGTGATTGAGCATGGATAAAAATAACAATTTGGACGTAGGTGTGAAGGATGACACGGTCGCAGAGGTTGAGGCCCCAAAACTATTGCCTGCATATTTTAACTTCTTGTAAGTTAAATTTGAATGTAAATTGAATTCTTGAAATTGTTAATTGGTTAGAATTAAGTTTTGCATAGGGTAACTTTGAATTAATGTATGTACAGTATAAGTGAATGTAAATGACGCAAGGGAAGGAAGAAGACAATGACAGATGAGGTAAGTGAGAAGTTTAGAATAGTTTTATGTGATTTGTATTTGTTAGTAATGTTTACATACGAAAAAATTGTAATATTTATCTGACTAATAAAGGTGAGAAAATATTGGCAAAGAAATAAGCAAAAATGAGTGATGGGGCACTTACAGCAGAATAAAGCTTATATAGAATCGACATCAAAAGGCTAAGGCACGGCTACTATTAAGAAGTAAGAGTTGATTTATTTCTTAAACGAAGTACTTGAGCTTAAAAGTAATCATTAGTATACTATAAAATACTAACATTGAGGTAATTATTCATATGTTATATGTTGTAAGAGGCATCATCAAGGTGTAACATGAAAGAGTTGTTGAAGTTGTTTAAAGAGATGGAGATTAAGAAGATTGACGGTGTTGTTGGAGAACTTGGGTTTGGGGGTTTACATGGAATTGAATCCCGAGCAATTTGTCGTGATCTATGTCGTGATTTATTGGAGAGCTTTGATGTTGAAAGATCAATGATGCAATTTAATGGGCGCAATATTTGTGTAATTATGGAAGATGTGGAAGTTGTTCTGGGGCTAAGAAATGAAGGTGTTGATGTTGGACACGTCATGGAGAGATATAATAGGAAAAAAACTAGCTTTGAAGAAAAAAGAAGCTCCAAGGTTTCATATGTTGAACAAGAGGAAGAAATATTAAGTGGTGCTTATGAGGGAGATGAATTGAAAGCGAGGGTAATTATGTACATTGTTGGTGTATCTCTATGTCCAATGTCGAACACCATGCCCTCGACAAAAAATTTTAAGTTATTGTGCTCTAATGGGTTGAATGAAAAACTGAACTAGTGTAAACCTACTACTCGAGGCAATTCTAAAAGAGTGACTGTTGTTAAGAAATTGGTAAGATGATGTGTTTTTGCATGTAGAAGATGTTAAACTAACATTTTGTATGAAGTTAAGGAGTATGTGAAAGATAATGTGTTTTAGCATGTAATTTAAAACATTAGGGGAATGTTTCTTGGATGAAAATTTCATACAAATGTTTGGCTCACCATGGGTGCCATTGATAGAGCTGCACGTGATGGTGCCTAAAGTCAAAATTCCAAGCAATGTGTATATTGCTGGAAGTGATTGTATATGTTTAATCATTTTATTTTATATAGGCATGTTATTAATAATTGAGTTATTTTGTTATGATTAATGACATAGATGACTGTGGGATGTATGTAATTAACTAGATGCAACATTGGCATAGGAAGTGTGTGGAGGATGTGATACGAGCATAGGCAGAATTATTTTGATTTAATCTCATATCAAAATTTTAATGATTATATTATGATCTTTTGATAAATTATTTTATTATTCTATATAGTCTGTTAGGAAATGGGATAGACTTTTTGCTATATGATGTTCTTAATAATGAACGAAATAAAAAAGATGTGAAACTGTAGTTTTTGTGAAGTCACTTTGTGGTAGATATGCAGTCAAAGCCGTACACAAACCATGCAAGCATACGTCGACCTATATGCTAGTGAGTAATTGAGTTGCTTTAGTTCTATTTAACGTTGAATTATTTATTATCTTCATATTTATTTTGCTATTTGTTATTAATTTTTGAATGTTGTTAATAAACAGATTAGATTAGATGTTGGAGATATATTACGATCTTTTTTTTGTACGGGTCATAGGCAGGTGTTTTGGACCCTATTTTTTGTAAGGGGCATATAGGAAAAATCACATAATCTTAAGTTGATTTTGTATAAAATTACATCATTAGATACATTACTCCTTATGCCCTTTGCAAATAGGTGATGTAATTATTTTAAGTGTAATAAAAATTTGAAATTTTTTTGTTAAAAATCTTTTGTTCATTATTATCAGTGTTTATAACATTACAAACGAGCAACCTACTATGTTTCAAACTCTTTTAAAATTAGATGATTGGTATGTTTACGCAAAATATAGTACCAAACATGTGGTGGAAAATGTTGGAAAGAGTAATGAATATCGATAATGTGAGTATAGTATCAATATACTTTGCGTAAATAGGCACATCGAATTATTATTTAGTATTGATTGTACAAAATAATATCGATGTCAACTGTTGTTTTGTGTTGATAGTATCGATACTGTTAAAGAAGTATCGAAAGGTGGAAACTATTCTGCTCGGACAGATGCATAATGCGGTATAAGTATGACTTAACAATATCAATACTAGTTAAAATACTTCCTATATAATTTAGTATGAATAGAAATGTTGAATGAAAACATAAATTGAATGATGCTATGTAACCTTACAAATACATCAAAGGAGAAAATGTTGGGTAGCATTTATCGTTGCAAACTCTTCTTTTGATTTTCTAAAAATGCATCATGATTATTTAACGCGTATACTGGACGAATTGAATAATAAGTTGAGGTTAAGTAAATAATTTGTGTCAACTCCCAACATAAAAAATATATAAAGTAGCTTATGGTAAAGATATATTACCGTGGAATGTACATTCACGGATATATTGAAAACATGATTGTCTTCATTCCATGCATGTAATTGATCCTAAGTGAAACGTAGAAGGAAACACACATTAACTTATAATTTATTACGGATAAGAGAAGAAAAGAATAGTGACTCACAATTTTTTCACATTGGTAATTGTGGTCAACGTCTTCTGGAAAATTTATGTCGTCGTAAAAAAAATTTGACGTTGTCTCTAGTGAAGGGGTTGGAAGTTGAAGCTTCAAACAAAGACATGTGTTTTTATTATGTCCCTCGTATTTACAAAATGAACAGTGATGGGTTTTTGAGGTGGACACTTGCTTTCTTTGTATTTGTTTTTGATATAACGAAACCCTTTAAAAAAATGTTTTTAAAAATGCTCTTCTAAGAAAAGTAATTTTAGAAAAAGGGAATATTTTTAGAAAATATTTAAGCTCCATTTTTTTCTTTTTGAAATTGAATTTTTCAAACATATCTCTCTCCTTTTTGTTATATCAAAAATAATTCAAACATCAAAAGTTTAATACCAATTGTTAGTACAAAATAACAATAGAGAGTAGACTCAAAAATTTAAACATGAAAGAAAGAAAGTGGCTCTCCCTTAATCAAGCATCAGTAAAATTGTTAGTCTAATAATTCAAGAGAAATAAAATTGAATTTCAATTATATAAATTAATCAATTAAATCAAGAAATTCAATTTAACATGCTATAAATTAAATATATAAATATGCACACAAAGCATGACATAAAGGAGACAAACTTGTCTCTTTTTTATTGTGCGTACCAGTACGTGGATGTCCGTATCAGTATTCGTTGAATGCCGTATCGGTACGGCATGGGCTGTATCGGTACCAACTGCACGAAATGATGAGATGTTGCAACAAAAACACACTTAAAGACCTTATAAACCAATTTTAAGTTCAAGCACACCTACAAAAGGACAATTAATTTTAATCCTCTAAGTAATCTATTTTTTAATGTCTTCATTTTTGTTTGAAGAAATGGGTCCTTTTGGGACCCAAATATTTGTAACAATTTTACTAGTTAAAAATTTAGGGAAACTGGCTTATCTTACATAAAAATTTGATTTTACAAAATTTATTTTGGAGCATTCTCCATTTTTCTTTTCAAAACTTTTGTAAATCAATTTTTTTCTTTTCTAAGATCATCAATTTCTCTATGATGATCTTCTTGAACTTTTTGAAACAAGTTTTGTAAATCTAAAATTGTTTTCTCTAAAGCATCAAATTTTGCTTTAAGTTCAAAATTGGCTTTAGAAAGCAAATCATTTTCAACTTTTAATTTTGAAACCATTTTCTTTTTTTTTTAAATATGATTTTCAAAATCTAGAACCAACTCATCATATACATGTTGTAATTCATCAAAAGTATATGAAATTGAAGATGATGAATTAGAAGTTGCCATTGAACCTTTTTCAATGGCCTGAGATATAGGTTGGCTACCTCATCATCGGTGGAGTCTTTTTCATCACTCCATGTAGCCATAAATGCCTTCTTCTTTGAATGGCTTGATCTATTCTTCTTCATCATTGGACACTCGTATTTGACGTGTCCTGGCTTCTTACACTCAAAGCAAATGATTGGATCCCTCGTCTTCTTTGATTCATGCCTAGCTTCTTCTTTTTTGCACTTCATGAATATTTTGAGCTTCTTGAATGAAGAGTTTGGCCATCTCTTCATCTTCACTACCCTCTCCACTTGAATCTTCTTGTTAGCTTGTGGAGGATTTAAAAGCAACATTCATCTCTTGTTCATTTTTCTCTTTTGACATCATCATTTCATGGGTGAGCGAATATCTTATTAGCTCGTCAAGCTTAAGCGTCTTCAAGTTCTTTGCTTCAATAATGGAGGTCTTCTTGGAATCCCATGAGTAGAGAAGTGAATAGATCAACTTCTTCACAAGCTTATCCTCTTGGATCACCTCTCTGAATCTTTTAAGCTCATTTACAATGATAGAGAATCGATCGAACATAGCTTTGATGTCTTCTTATGGGTTCATCTTGAAGTTCTCATAGTTGAGGTTAAGAAGTCCAATATTGGTCTCTTTCACCTTGTTGGTTCCTTTATATGTAACTTCAAGCTTGTCTCATATTTCTTTAGCATCCCAAGAGCACATGCATGGCCTTGAAGTTGAGTTACATTTTCCTCCTTTCTTAATCACTCCATCCATTCCTATCCTTGAGGATAAGAATGTCTTCTACCCTTTTTGTGGAAGTGTAGGGCTATCTTCAATGATCTCCTAAATCTTGTAATTAATGGATTAAATAAAGATCATCATCATATTCTTCCAATAAGAATAGTTGGCACCATTGAAGTATGGAGGCTTCGAGATGGATTGCACCATTTGAACTGGTTGATAGATGGATTGATTGAGCACATCTAAAATCAACTCAAAGGTTGTTAGACTATCAATTTAAGCCTCACTTTGATACCAATTGTTAGGCTCGAATATCTTCAATTGAATTGCCAAGAGAGGGTGAATTGGCTTTGCGATGAAAGTGGTGGAAGCAATTAGAAATTAAAAAAATTGTGCGAAAGGATTTATAGTGGTTTGACTTCTAAACCGAGTCTAAATCCAC
The DNA here is from genome assembly GCA_019671005.1 of Hibiscus mutabilis. NCBI lineage: Eukaryota > Viridiplantae > Streptophyta > Magnoliopsida > Malvales > Malvaceae > Hibiscus > Hibiscus mutabilis. The sequence goes on along the minus strand of CM033733.1, from coordinate 32,360,606 downwards.
TACCTTAGCTCCCCACTAAGGATTTTCCACAAATTCACTAATTTGTCTTTCTTTTTCAAGTATAAAGAGTAACATTTACAACTCCCTCAAAGCTTATGCCCCAAAGCTTTGAGACACTCTCTCCCAAGAAAAAATACAAATAAGCAAACAAGAAAAAACCTCTCTATGCAAATGTGTTTGCAAATTAAACTCACCCAAAACCTAACACTTGAGCAAATTTAACGATTAAGCTCACAAGTATGTTCTACAAGAAAAATGACAAAATTAAGCTCTAGAATAATTTCTCTAACATCAAATGCTGACAATATGTTTCTTGTTATTCCATGGATGTTTAAAGATGTCTTTTAAACCCTCTAATGGCTTTATGACCGTTACTAGCCGGTGGGGGTTGATTAGAGCCGTTGGGAACTTAATTTCCAGCATTAAATACTCTTCTGGTGCAGTGGGTATCGATACACGGGTCTCGGTATCGGTATTATCCTTAAATAGAAAGAGTCATTGAGCATTTATAACAATGAGTATTGGTACACGATATTTACGTATCTGTACGGTGCCTAACGTATTGGTACGACCAAGCATGTACCAGTACGAGCACTTGCTCACTGGAAATTTGGAAAACTTAGGGAAACAAAAGGCGTATTAGTACGCGTAAGATCATATTGGTACGAGCTATTTGGTATCGGTACAAGAAAAATTGTATTTGTACTCACAGCCTGTTTGACTCTTAGGGTATTTTGAAAACATTTGTTCAACTCAAAAACACTTCAAAGCATTTCAAAAACCTTTGGAACATATTGTTCAAGTTATTTGGACTTTGAATTATTTTTGCAAATTTGTTTAAATCAAAAACATTTTTCATTTAAGTTATATCAAAATCAATATCTCAACAATCTCTTTTTTCATAAAAAAAACATCTCAATAGAATTACCATACACAACATTATATTCTTTCAAAGTTTTGTATTTTAAAACAACATAAAGCCAAAAAAAAAGCCGCTAACGTTTGGCTGAGTAGTCACTTTGCTCATATTCTTTTTTTTGAATCAATTTAACCCTTACTATTTCATTTTGGGTCAAAATGACCCATCTGCGGAGGAAAAATGTTAGTCAACTATCGGTAAATGGCTTAGAATGACGTGACAAACCTACACGGCAGTCCACGCTCACATGATAAAGTCATATAGACAAAGGTGTTGGCGTGAAAGAATGTCACATCAGTCAAAAATAATTTTCTCTGTTAACGTGTCATCATGTCAAGTCATTTCAAGTTATTTACCGTTAATTGACTAAAATTTTCATCTATTGAGGGGCAATTTTGATCCAAAGTTAAACGTTGAGGGTCAAATTGCTTAAAAAATAGAGATCAAATTGACTATTCAGTCAATAAAAATCAATTAATTTAAATGCCTTCTCACGCGTAACATTTCTTTTCTTTGTGTTTATTTATGAAAATTTTCATTTCTTACAATTTTAATATTTTCTAGTCTTAAAATAAAAAAATAATTGGAACAAAGTCACTAACCACTATGACGACTGTCAAAGCATAATGTAAATGAACCGAACATTTAGTGAATCGTTTGGAAGAAGTTCATTTATATTCGTTTATTTATTAAACGAATAATTATGAACAAAATTTTATGTTCATTTAATTAAATGAACGAACACGAATAAAGGTCTCGTTTGTTCATTTGCGTTTATAAACGTTCAATAATTCATTCGTTTATATTCATTTAAATTTATTCACACATGTTCCTTTATATTTATTAATTTTTTTAACAAAAGTATTATATTAAAAAATTGAAAACATATATTAGAAATATAAAATAAAAAGAAAATAAATTAAACAATATTCAATATTCATATTTAATGTTTATTTACGTTCGTTTATCATTTTAACGAACGAATACGAACAACCTATATTCCTTAACGAACGAACACGAACAAGAAATTATATTTGTTTAGTTACTCGTATCTATTCATTTGTTTAATTAAAATTAAACGAACGAACATAAATACATCATCATTCGTATTCATTAGGTTGGTTTATAAGCCTACCATTTTATATAATTTCCGAAATACCCCACTTTCTTAATTTCATTAAAATGTTTTCCCTGAAGTCAAAATGCCCGGACATTTCTAGGTTTTCCGATTTGATCCTCCGAAGCCCGAATTTCTCTCCCGGGATTTTCCGAATTATATACTTTATCTAATCTCACTTATTCTCCTTCCTTCCTTCCTTTACCGTCTTTCAACCGGGGTCTCTGCATTTTTTTGCCTTGGTTACAGGTTCGTTCTTCTCCCTTATTTTTCTGGATATTTTTGGGTCTAATTTTTATGATTAGGTTGAAATTTTTTGAATGAAGAAAGAATAATAGATTTTGATCTTACGTTCTATCTGGTCCCCAGGAGAATCCACCGAAAAAAGCAAATAGTATACTTTTAGTATCTTGATTTTCCTTTTTTAATGTATTCTTCGTTTTAATTAAATATTTCAGGCTATTAATTCCTTCGTCTAATCGGATCACAATTTTTATTTATTTATTTATTTATTATTTGTTTTTTTTTTTTTTTTTTTTGCTTTTGATAATCATTTGTTTTCGTTTTTGATTTACAGGAAAGGAAAGCAGCAGATCCTGGGCAATAAAATTTGGTATTTTCGTTGATTATTTGTAATTGTTTTCTGAAACATCAATGTACCCAAGATCTAGTTTAGATTGATAATTGACTTGATGAGAAAGAAGAGGAAAGGAAGTGAAACCAATGTATCTCCGGAGGTAACCAACAATTTTGCACACACTTGTGGCTCCCGATCATCTAATATTAGGTCCCATTATTCCTTAGAAGATTATGCAAGGTTAAAAAAAAGATGTAAAGAAGAGGTGGATATACATCCTATTGGTTCATGTAAAAGTAGACTTACTGGTGTTGCAACTGCCCCGCCTTGTGGTGCGTCTTCTTTGGTGCCTCCAGGAAGAGGTCTTAAGAGGAAGATAGGGTGCATTGAGGCAATTACACGAACTGGTAGGAAGAAAAAGATCGAGGATGATTATGTTAAAGGTGATCCCATTGGGCAGGGGAAATTTGGGTTGGTTTGGTTGTGTAGGTCTAGGACTAGTGGAGTGGATTTTGCATGTAAAACCTTGCAGAAGGGAGAGGAAACAGTTCACAGAGAAGTAGAGATAATGCAGCATTTATCTGGTCATCCTGGGGTCGTGACTTTGCAGGCAGTGTATGAGGAACCGGATTGCTTTCACCTGGTAATGGAGTTGTGCTCTGGAGGTCGATTGATTGACAGAATGGCAGAGGAACAGTATTCAGAGCAACGTGCTGCTAATATTTTTAAAGATGTGATGTTGGTCATTAAGTACTGTCATGAGATGGGAGTTGTGCATAGAGATATTAAGCCTGAAAATATTCTCCTCACAACTTCAGGAAAGATAAAGCTAGCAGATTTTGGCCTTGCCATGAGAATCTCCAATGGTGAATATCTTTTAAATTATCACTTTCTTTAGTATCTTGCAACTGAATGTGCAAACGTTTGGAGATGTATAATTATGTTTGTATGTTCCCAATTTTATCAAATGTGAAAAACATTTATCAAATGTGAAAAACATCTTACTTTTGAGATTGGCTTAAAATGAGTTGCACATATACATGAAGAGTTACAGAGAGAATGGGCCAAAGAGAAAAAATCTTCCTGTCAGCCTATGATGAAGAGAACTTGAGTTGTTATCTGGCCTTTTATATATTATCCTTTCTGTATCCAAATATGTTAATATTTCTCTGAGCTATGCCTATTGCTCGTAAGTAACACAAATTACTATTTACCACAGGTCAGACTTTGTCTGGTTTGGCTGGAAGTCCAGCATATGTTGCGCCTGAAGTACTTTTGGGTAATTATTCTGAGAAGGTTGATGTATGGAGTGCTGGTGTGCTGCTTCATGCACTTTTGGTTGGTGTCCTTCCATTTCAAGGAGACTCCTTGAAGGAAGTATTTGAGGCAATCAAGAATGTAAACCTGGATTTTCACTCGGGGATATGGGAGTCTGTGTCTAAACCTGCACGTGATATGTTGGCAAGAATGCTGACAAGGGATGTTTCATCAAGAATAACTGCTGATGAAGTACTAAGTAAAGCCTCAACTTTCTCTAAATTATGTAGAATTATTAAATATACATGTTTTCCTAATTATATACATATACATATACATATACATATACATATACATATACATATACATATACATATACATATACATATACATATACATATGAAGTTCTTGAGCCATCATTAAGGTAGTACATTCATTGACTTTCTATCATGAATTTTTGCTTTCTTAGAATTGCTTCTGATCTTGTTTGTGTGTGTGTATTCCTCAATTTATGTGGACTAAGTTCTTTTTCCCTCCAACAGCTTAGTTAAAATAATCAAACTTTGAATCAGTTCTTGAAATAGCTTTACATTTCTGTTTCTGATATTTTTTGAATTGTGAATGTCAGGGCATCCGTGGATATTGTTCTACACTGAGCACTCATTAAAGACATTATACATGAAATCAAAGTCGAAGAAATCAGTTGAACTATCTGTCCAAAACTTAAATTCTCCCAGATCCGAGAGTGTGGCGAGGATAGATGGTCACTCTCATATTCGACATCCACAGTTGGTCTTATCGTCAAACAGTTCGAGCTGCAAGTCTGAGGAACAAGATGAAAATGGTGTGGTGGATGTGCTGACCGTAGCAATTTCCCATGTGAGGATTTCCGAACCAAAGAGGAGCCGACTTTGTAGCCCTCCGGGACCTATAGAACAGCAGTGTTCATCTAACTTGACTGCTAACAACCTCTGTCGAGCCTTTTGATCATGCTGACACGACTAACATACATGATTTTCTTGAGCTGGGGATTTAGAATTATCCACCCTGGTTGAAATTTTCAGCGGCCAAAATGATGAATATGGATGGAAACGCCAATCCATGTGACAAACATTGTCATCTCTTAGCAAAGTTTTTTTGGCTTCTTAAACAACGGTGCTAACTATATAATTGTACTAGCCTGTTGGGAATTCCTGCATAGAGTTTATGTAATAGTTCTTTTTGAAATCGCATTTTTTCAGTTTGTATAGGTTTCTGTTATTGGAAATGAAGAAGTTCCCTTCATTAGTGGCATGTTTAAAGCTGCTATTGTTACTGAAATATTCATAGCTTATATATGGGAATTTATGTTTAAAGCTTGGATGTTCATCGTAATAAATAACACGATACTTTGGAAATTTATGTTGAAATTTACAGGCTCGGACCATAAGAACAGAAGGCATAACAAGGGGAGGATACTCTTTTTATAAACACTTTCGTCCAAGTGTTGTAGAAAATAGCAGCAAGGATCATACAAATCATGCATTAAAATAGAACTAGCGTTCTTACGACGAGCATAGCAGAAGAAACCTAGAAACATTGACGTCTTAGTTAATTACAGCGGACAAACCACAAAGAAAAATACAACTTTACAGAAACCGTTAGCAACATCGACATTTTGGCACTATTTCGACACGTATTCAGGAGTCTCACGAACTTCATCTTCTGGACAACTTGGACCACATATAGACAACAAAGAAGCAAAACAGTGCAAAAAGAACCACGTGAACGATATGGTTAGAGCCATGCTTAATTATACTCTTGTTCAGTTTCCTAACGTTGTTCTTAACCCCTGCTTGAGCTTTAATCATTGTCATTTGCTGTCATAAAGTGAGATTACACATTCAGTAAGCAGCAAAAAAATATTAAGCATCTATGTCCTCCCAAATATAAAAGGCAGGCAAAGAACCTAGTAATTCCATGTTATCCTCGGCAGGAAATCACCATTTAAGACAACTGATAGAATTTATTTTGTATGCATGTGTATACATGTGCTTAATAAAGCAACATGATACAAAGGATCACTGTAGATAACAGTTCTAATCAAGAATGGGTAATCATCAAGAAAAGCTTCCTGCTTATCCTTTGCATTCAGTTTTCTTTTGCATTACAGCTTAGCAATACCAACTCGATGGCAAACAGAACCCTGCCTCCTTGTCCACCACAAGATTCAAAGAGATGGAGGAAAATAATGATAAGATGAATCAAAGAGCAGAGTGCATTATGTTCATCGACTCTAATAAACAATTACTTAAATAATAAAACATATGAACTGAAGGGATAAAAAAGGATATTTCCTAGCCATATAAACTCCAAAGGGGAAACATTCCTAATAACTTTAGGTGACAGATGGAAGATCCTATTGCTATCTTTTACGCAATAGAGAAATCACATGATAAATACTATGTCAAGCGCATATACCTGACAATAATTACTTCCAGCGTTTTTTCAGGTTATTTTTCCAAGACTTCCATTGTTCAAAGGGTTCAAAATTTTATTCCCCCCTCAATTTCACTTTCCTCTACAAGACCAAGTAGCAATATTATAGTAAAACCACAAAATGTCTGATAAAATAAGGTGGGCATTCCTCATTTTCAAGGAACAATACATCATAGCAATAATTCACAGCATGCAAGAAACCATATAAAAATGTGAAGAAAGGGTAAATGTAGCAGTAATAATACCAGCTGATCTAAAAAGTCCTTCTGAAATTTGGCTTCTGATCCTATCTCTTGAGCAACCTGCACCATAATTAAGATTAACACAATTTAGCCAGTTAAAGGTAGAGAACGAATAGAGAGGAAAAGAACCTTCCCTCTAGAGCATAAAAGAGAGGTAAAAAAACAAAGCCAAAGTTCATTTTAAGTGTCAAGTTACAAGTCCTTACAAGAAAGAAATAAAAATACCGACACAACTCCAATAGAAAAAGGAAAATAGTATTAAATGTCATTAGAAGATAAATTCTTATGAGCGTTGTTTATCTCAATTCAAATTGCCGTTTGATATTTATAAACATTGGTTCAAATTAATTTTCAATATCTTTTCAAGAAAGAAAATAGACCAAATAAACAATGATAATATTATCACGATTCACGACGTCTACTGAGAACTGAAAGAATCCAAAGGAATATTTACACTAAGGAAGGTGGAAAATCATATCAAATTACCCGCAAGATCCTTTATGCGCTTCATCCAATAGAGAAAAAAAATATCAAATGAATCATAGAATATGAAATTAGGAAATAAATGAAAAGGTCTTACATTTCGCAACTGTTTAACTTGGCTATGGAGACCGGAGATCTCATCGTCCAAATCACCATGCACCGGGTCAATCCGCAATTGTATTTCATCGGAGCTAGCCACCGGTCTCGTGCTTAAACCCCCCCTATTTCAGCATTAACAACAAATCAAAAGTGGCTCAGACAAACTAATGAAAAGAGGAAACCTAATAAATTCTATACTCGCTAAATTCTCTAATTAAAAAATAATTGAATCAAAAGAAATTCAATAAAATAAAATTAGACCTTGATCGGTAAGGAGTCGCACCGCCGTAGAAGGAATCGCCAGACGCCATAGAAACGAACGAGCGGAAATAAGCTAAAGAGACACCTTTAAACAAGGGAGCTGAGTCAAATCAGAATAGAAAAAAGAAAAATATAAACTAATGCGAGAGCTCGCCCGATTTGAAAGTTTTAATTTATGGTCTTTACTCTTAATTTCTCTCGGTGCCTTTTTTTAGAGATGGCTTGTTTAGAGGGAGATCAACCGTTAGTATAATAATCGTGCGGCTCTAGATTATTTTTTGCATTTTAGGTATATTTTGTATTTTTTTTTTTTTGTTGAAAGAGTTAGGTATATTTTGTAAGAAAGCCAAAATGGGGCAAATTTTGGTGGACCGTATAATCCCAAGTTAATATTGGGAAAATAAAATTTGTGAGAGAAATTTTGAGGATTTAGACAATTTATAGGAATAGGAGAAGACATACTTATAGGTGGCATTTTTTATTTTTTATTTTTTATTTTTTTGGTCCGTGCGAAAAAAAGTTATCGGTAAGTGGCGTATTGATTTTTTTAAATATATTTGGCTGTAATTTAGTCAGTGCATAACTCATATAGCTCATGTGAAAAAATTATAAACAAATTAAAAACACTACCTGCAGGTAGCGTCCTCTCCCAATCCTATCGATTTTACCATAAATCCTTAAATTTTTTCTACATACACTATTTTCCTAATATTAACTTGAGGTTGGATTACAGCCAAAATTTACCCCAAAATGGGGTCCAAAGAAATCCGAATTTAGAAATTGAGTAAACTAAATTCAAATTAAAAAAAAAGAGTAAATAAAGTTTAAGAAATAAAAAAATTACGTCTCTAACTGAACTTTTTCTTGAATAGGCTATATTGAAAACTCAACAATCATTATTATTATTATTATTGTTTTATTAATTAGACACGCGATATTGATGTATAAGTTAAGGTCAAAAAAATAATTTTGAAGATTTCTTCGCTAATGGTCCTGATTGCATCAACGTACTATCATATAAAGGAAACTAATCATATTATACAATCGACCTTTCTTAATCAGAGGCACATCGTGATAACCGCTACACAAATGTCAAATTACCATAATGATATGATAGAAGAAATTGTACCACAAGACAGGCGAATAAACACAATGTGAAAAGAAAGAATCAAAATAAGAAAAAAATTATTTGAGACAAATATAAAAGACAATATCAAATAAAAGAAAAAAATCAAAGGACGACATGATGTGTTCTGCCGGGATAACACTTTTAAAGAAAAGTAGAGAAAAAAATTTAAGAAAATATTAACAATAATTTTTTTTTGAATGAGGAACATATTTAATATAAAAAAATTAGTATGCATCTTATTAAAAAATTCCTTCGCCTAATCTAAAAAAAAAATACAATCAAAAGTTACAACATAACAATATGGAGAAAAAAAAACTACCACGACCCATATAAACCGTTATACTGCTCAACATTTAGGAAACTACTAAAAGATTAAGAAGCATAGGCCGAGAGGCCCTCCTCATATACTAGGGGGCTAATCGTTGAAGGTGGCTAAGAGAACCAGGAACACTATGCAGCAACCTTTTTTGTATCGAAATCTTAAAAAAGGAACGCAGTCTGATTTTTCTTTCGCTCTTTGAGAAAATGTTTAAAAAATTGAGAAAATCTTTTTGAAATTTGTGTTTTTTTAAAATAAAGACTTGGAGTCGTCACCGGCCACTTAAGTAGGCCGACACCATAAAACCAGAGATTTATTTAAAAACGGATTCGGGGTTGGTTACGTGTAGGGAAGGATTAGTATCCTCATCACGCCCAAAAATCGATACTAAAATAAATGTTGCTTTTAATTGATTGAAATTGTTGAAATTTAAATTTAATTAAATGTTCATGATTGAATATAGACTTTAATTAAACGAGTTTTTTTTCAAATTGGTGGGTTTGAATTAATTAAACATTTAATTAATAAGAGTGATTATAAATCAGACTATAGATTAAACCGACATTGAATAAGTTTGACTGTCGGGTTATGGTTCGAATTTCGTACATCACCTTTATGCATGATGCAAGCATTTAAAAATGATGTCATGACTTATCAACTTTTAACTCAAATTAAGCTTACCTTTATACGGTAAGAATTAATTTGAATATTTGGTCAACGTCCATTGAGCCATGACTGTTACGACACAAATATCGGAATTAATAAATACCTCCTTTCTACAATTTAAGTCAATTAATTAATAACATGTCTAAATAAAATATTTAAGGTCAAATGAAAGATAATTAAAATGCATGGCATAGAATTGCATAAAATAAAACCTAGGCCCACTAGTCCTAACCTAAAAGGGCACAAATTATGAAAAAATAATTAGCGATCTAATTATTTGCTAGGTTAGTCTAATACTAACCCTAAATTAATTAAGATCCTAAAAACTAGAAACCCTAACATTTTATGGATTATCTTGAGTTAAAAAATAATTTGATTAATTTTAAACTAGCATCCTATTAAGCCAATGACACTATTTAAAACGAATCAAATTAATAATCATGATTTTAATTGAGATTTCATCTAAGTCAAATATCAATTTTAACCTAAAATAATTAAGAGGTGGTACAATTAATTTAATCAATTTAACATTCATCCCAATAAGTCAAGGACAAATTTAAATTAATTAAATTAATTCGAACCAAAAACTACCTAAAGGTTTCAACTAATTTAAACCTAAATTTAATTTAATTAATTTAAACTTACACCCTAATAAGCCAATGGAATAATTTAAATTATTTAAATTAAATTTTAAATCTAATTCTACTAAGGCTTCACCTAACCTAAAACCTAAACTAAATTCATTTTAATTAATTTAAACACATACCCCATTAAGCCAAGGGCATGTTTTAAAGTAATTAAAACAAAATCTAAAAAGCTAAAATATTCTAAAAAATATACAAGCAAATAATAAATTAAACAACATCCAACAAACAAAATAAATACATAACACAAACAAATAAATTAAACAAAAATACATATAAAAAATTTAAATAAATAAAGATGATTGTCAACAAATCTCATCAATATTTTCATTAAACCATAAGAATAGATTACACAATACATAAACAAGGGAAGAAAATATCAAAATCCAAATATTTGCTCGATCAATCAATTCACTAATCGCTATAGTTGGGGTTGAAAAGCTTAATTTAAGGGTTGATGATTCAAATAGTGATTTTTTTTAGCTTCGAATGGTGGGTTGGTGCGGCAGTGAGTTTTGTGAGGTTGAGTGGGGGACGACCCTTTTTTGGGGAAAATGAAAAAATGGGCAGTGGGTAATGAAATCAAAAAATGAAATGAAAAAGTGTAGGGGAAAAGGTAGCTTGGGCTGTGGAGAAAATGAAAATAGGGCCGTGGAGGCGTGAATTCCAGAATGGTGTGAATGGTGGGGGACGTTGGAGAAAAATGGGTCAGGGGAAATGAATTTGGGAATGTCGTGGGTGTTTTTTTTAGGGGAAATGTAATGGCCGTAGGGTTTAAGGGTAGGTATTATTATTATTATTATTATTATTATTATTATTATTATTCATAAAATAGAACCTATGAGGTTCAAGACCTTAGTCACTAGGTGGTGGCTCATCCAATGGGAGTAAGGCATCAATCCATCCAATAAGAGTAAAAACTTAATGAGAAAGGAGTTTGAATTTTTATTTTTATTTTTTTGTATTTTTTACGGCTTAATAATAGTCAATAAGGTGCCCAACCTATACCTTTCTTTCAGTTTGATGCCTAACGTTTTTTTCGGCCCACTTTGGTGCTTAATGTTTCATTCCGTAATTCAAATTGGAGGCTGTTAAAATTTTTTCATTAATCAATTATAACATGACACGTAGCCTGTTTTATTTATTTATTTAATTTATGAATTATTTTAAAATTATATATTTCTTAAAAAAACCCCAAAGTTTTAATTTCTTTCAAACAAACCCTCAAATCACATCTCCTTCACCGTCCGGCATCCTCCTCACACTGGCGGTTCACCGTTCACCACCCAAGCGTCGGGTATCTCACCGTTCAACATCCCCACCCTCTAGCCATATGTTAGAAGCTTAATCGATCTCTTTTTTCTTCATTTTTCGATGTTCGTCGACGGAGCAATCGACGGTCCATTCACCGATTTTCGACGACGAGATCATGGGGCTTTCAATCGTGGGGAAGGCAAGGGGGAGGAATTTCGGGATCTAGGGTTTGGGTTTGGGGGGTTTTAGAAAAATTAAAGATTTTGGATTTTTTATATAAAATTAAAGATTTTTTTATTTTTAGAAAAATAAAAATTAAGGAAAATACCAGAATATGCCACGTGTCGTGTTTATATTGGTTACCAAAATTTTTTTAACGTTCGTCACGGAAAAACCCAATTTGAGTTACGGAATGAAACGTTAGGCACCAAAGTGGCCCGAAAAAAACGCTAGGCACCAAATTGGAAAAAAGGGTATAGGTTGGACACCTTTTTTACTATTAAGCCCTATATAAGATTATATGTAATGGGCCATGTTTGATGTGGGCTATTGGGTTAGGGTATAAGGTTTTGGGTATTGAGAGGGGTAAGTGGATTGATCTTAATTCAAGCATTTAATTCAAACCGGATAAAATTTAGTGTCTACAGCTGCCCTTCTTTGCTCATTGCTATGAAACGGGAATAGAGAAAAGACTAATGATACAAATTTGGTCCCATTTCCCTGTCCAAAGATTCTAAGATGCGAGTTCCTCCTATATAAAATTGTTCATTCTTCCTCTGTCTGAAGTCCTAGAGCTACAAGTATCTGCCTTTTTGCTCTGCAATCTTTAAAGCTACAGGTCCCTCATATATAGAACCTTTCACTTCGAAATCCTGAAGTTGCAAGTTTGAAACACCTCGCTTGAAGTCCTTGAGCTACAGGTATCTGCCCCTTTTGCTCTAAAATCTTTGAAGCTACGGGTCCCTCCTATATAGAACCTTTCACATCGAAATTCTGAAGCTGCGAGTTTGAAACTCCTTACTTGAAATCCTTAAGCTACGGGTATCTGCTCCTTTCGCTCTAAAATCCTGAAGGTGTTGGTCCCTCTTATATAGAACCTTTCACCTTGAAATCTTGAAGCTGTGAGTTTTTCCTCACTTTAAGTCCTTGAGCTACGAGTATCAATCCATTTCGCTCTAAAATTCTAAAGGTGTCGACCCCTCCTATATAGAACCTTTCACCTTGAAATCCTGAAGCTGTGAACTCCTCGCTTGAAGTATTTTTCGAATTTTCACTTTGTTGTTGTTTTTTCTTCTCTTTTTTTCTTTTTGTTTTTTTCTCTCTTTTTTTTCCTTTTCCCTTTCTTCTTTCTTCTTTTTTCCTTTTCCCTTTCTTCTTTTTTTTTCCTTTTCCCTTTTCCCTTTTTTCTTTTTCTTCTTTTTTTCTCTTTTTTGTTTTTTTTTCTTTTCTCTCTTTCTTGCTTGGGAAGGGTCAAATTAAAAGGATCTTCACTTCATGAAAATGTGTCCTTATGAAAGGATTGAATTAAGGAAAATATCTTTAGGAAAGGACTGAATTGAGAAATTGGTTTTGAGAAGGAGCACATCCTTAAAAATGATCAAATTAAGGAATTCAAGTTTTAAGAAAATCATCCTTAAGAAAGAATAGGATTGAGAAATTCATTTTCAGAAAGAACATCTTTAAGGAAGGGATAAAATCGAGAAATTCAAGTTTTGAGAAGAATATCCTTAAGAAATGGATAAAATCGGGAAATCTATGTTTTAATAAAAACATCCTTAAGAAAGAGATAAAAACCGAAAATGTTGACTTTTAATAAAAACATCCTTAAAAAAGGGATAAAACTAGAAAATTTGAGTTTTAATAAAAACATCCTTAAGAAAAGATAAAACTGGGAAATCCAAGTTTTAATAAAAACATCCTTAAGAAAGGGATAAAATCGGAAATTCAAGTTTGAATAAAAACATCCTTAAGAAAAGGATAAAACCGAAAAATTCGAGTTTTAATAAAAACATCCTTAAGAAGGGGATAAAATCGGGAAATTCGAGTATTAATAAAAACAACCTTAAGAAAGGGATAAAATTGGGAAATTTGAGTTTTAATAAAAACATCCTTAAGAAAGAGATGAAATCGAAAAATCCGAGTTTTAGTAAAAACATCCTTAAGAAATGGATAAAAGTAGGAAATATGAGTTTTAATAAAAACATCCTTAAGAAAGGGATAAAATCGGGAAATCTGAGTTTTAATAAAAACAACCTTAAGAAAGGGATAAAATCGGGAAATTCGAGTTTTAATCAAAACATCCTTAAAAAGGGGATAAAACTGGAAAATTCAAGTTTTAATATAAATTGGTATCTCGTTTTGAGACTACCGAAACACCTTATAGAAAGGGGTGTCTTACTTAGAGACCACCAGAATACCTCGACTGAAAGTGGTGTTTCACTTAGAGAATACCGGAATACCTCACACAAAGTGGTGTTTTACTTAGAGACTACCAAAATGCCTCGACTGAATGCCCCAACTTCAGATCGTCTTGGCATAAAAAGATGCTCGCCGCTCCCGAATAACTGGAGATTGGAAAACCTTTAGAAATCATAATTGTGCAAGTCAAATGACTCTTGATTCTTTTTTGAGTTCTACTTCTCCTCATGTAAAGTTGTAGATCCAACCTTTTATCAATCTTCGAATGCCTGTTTGAAATAAACAAAATGCTATGATGGTACGAGTTATCATGCTTCTAACATAAGGACGTCTAACTACAAATGATGCATGAATAGATTCATTTTTAGAATTGTTGGGGAAAACCCTTGCTTTGTAGTCGATCACCCTTAATTTCTATGGGCTTTCTATGTTTACTAAATCTTTATCTTTTGTCTCATCTTGAAAGGAGATTGCTGACTTGCACTGGTCAGAACAAGATCTATCATTTCATGAAGTTCAATTCTGAAACATTGCCCCCATTCCACTTGGGCTTAAACGTTGCCTCTTTTACGACTCTTCATGACGAGCCTTCTTCTACATCGACGTTGGGGTGAACACATGCCCCTGAATCTTTTTTTCTGACTTTCACAAGGTTCAATCTTCACTTTCTTGAGCCAGATAAGGTATTATGGCAGAAACTTACTTTAAATCTCTAAAGTGTCTGGCATATGAAACACATATGTACTATTCCTTTGTGCTAGATCGACCATGTAGATCCTTGACCTAAAACTCTATCCCTGAAGTTATGCAGAGAAACATTTTCCTTTTCTTGATCTTTACAGTGGCAGTGCCCCATCTCACATTTGGGTTTAGACCTTCTAACATTTTTCTTTCTAAACTTCTGATTTTTTTTAACTCTAAAGCGCCCTTTCAAGTTTTTACTTTAGATTTGCTTAAAGCTCCCTTTCGGGTTTTCACTTTGATTTTCTATTTTTTTCTTTTTTTTTCTTTTAATTTCTTTTTTCTTTTTTCTTTTTTTTCTTTTTAGGCACTCTTTCGGGTTTTTACCTAGAAATACCAGTGTCTCGGACATCTTTTTGCCTTTTTCTAATAAGTTTGAGTTTGGACACCTCCCGTCGTCTTACTTTGGCGTACTCTAAAAACTTAGCGCCTGAGATCTTTTCTTTAATTAGACCTCGGTATACCTCTTTTTACACAAAACTTAGCTGTCGAGGTTAGCTTCTGTCCTTGAATCATCACATCAAATCTTTTTCTTTCCCAATATTAGGGTGAGTAACTACCTCAACTCCCTACACTTTAAATCCCCTTATAAAGCAATATAAAAATCCAGTCTACTTGTTCGTTCCAATGAGACTTTATGAAGATGATATAGATAAAAATAATTGTATTATTTTGAAAAATATGGCAAGCAATATTTACTAAAATCAAACTTATGTCTTGGAAAAAAGATCAACCCAAGTAAAACTTATGTTTAAAAGATCATGAATGTTGTGGTGATACATACACATATGAAATCCTTTCCAGGTTACTAGGCATCCGAGAGGAACAACTTCCATACCTAATTTCTAACCAATTTAAGGTAGCTCTCTTAATCTCACTCGCTCACCATGCCCTAACCTTCCCTTATTTGGGTGTCGATCAGGCACTTTAAGTTTGACGTCCCTTGAAGAATTGTTAACCCTTATAGGCGGAATGTAATATGAAGACAGACTCATCTTAGATATCAATGTATGATCAGAAAGGTCTTTGTAGACTCGCAGCGTAAGTCATGGTTCACGGTTAGACAAAACCACATTTCCGTACTTGTTTGACCCAAATATGCTCTTATGAAATGCTTTCTCCTCTTTTATTATTCTTTTGGATCGCTCTAGACTGCCCATTTTTGGATTTTCACCCTAGAGTTCATTTCTTTCTATTTCCTTTAGACCAGCTTGCATCCCGGCTGGATTTTGATGCTCGCTTTCTATTCAAAGGTGATTTGATCCTCCAAGGCTCTTCAAAATTGGAATTCACAGGTAATTTTTTGGGACCATTTCTTCTGATTAAAACTTCGTTCTTAATGCTTGATATGCTCATATAAAATACTCTTTTCTCATTTTTCTCTTTCTTTTTTTTCTTTTTTCTTTCTTTTTCTTTTCCATTTTTCCATTTTTCTTTTTTTTCTTTTTTCTCTTTTTTTTTTCTTTTTTTCTTTATTTTTTCCTTCTTTTTTCTCTCTCTCTTTTTCGATCACCACTGTTGAGTTTTCAGCCTAGAGTTCATCTTATTTTTCTTTACGAATATGTATTTTTGGCTATGTTGTATCCTGACTAATATTGATGTAAGCTTCCGCTTGAAATTCATTAATTCTCCACAGCTCTTCCAAATTGAGGCTTATTGAATGGTGGATTCCTCTTGCTTTATCCTTATTGCATTGTTCAACTTGGTGCTCTCATTCTTGATTGCTTAGGCATTATGATTGGCATTTTCCATTTTTGCTTGGTTGACTTTTTGAGCCTAATTTTCCCTTCAACTGATTCTTTTTGATGATTTTCTGGTTCTTGCTTCAAATGTACCTGGTCTCATTTCTTTCTTCTTGAAAAATGAAAGAATGTCATTCATCATCTCATTCATAGGCATCGAGAAAAAGTATTCAGGGGGTAAAAGTTTTGGGTCAATGCTCGACTCAAGGATCTTAATCAACCAATGCCTGATATACAAAATTCACTCAATGGGATCTGTCCATTATTCCTAAACACTCGTTGTTGTCCCCCCTTTGCCTAAATAGAACATGGGGTATTCCCATTTGTAGTATCCCCACAACATTCAATTTTTAAAATTAATTTAAGGGCATTCTTATAATTAATATTAATAAAAATGTATATACATATACATATTGGTAAAACAAAAATTAACCCATAACAAAGAATAAATAAAATATTAAAACAAGTGAAAGAATATAAAATACTTGCCAAATGAAATGCATATGAATGTCTCTTCCATTGAAACAAGTAAACATGTTCTTACAAATAACCATTTACTTCTTCTATTTTTCTTTCTTCCTCTTTTTTTTCTTTTTCCCCTCCTTTTTAACTCTTCTCGTCTCTAGATTTCAACCAGTTTGAAAAACAACTACCTTGTCAGGCTAATGATTCTTTGCCCCATTGGTTTATCATTTCATGCGTTAGCTTCCCATCACCAATCAGCTTCTCGACTTCCTCTTTCAAAATCCAACACTTTTTAGTAGGGTGCCCCGACACCCCTATGTGGAACTCACAAGCACCGTTTGGATCATAAGCATACAGACGAGGATCTACTGTCCCTTCCATCGGCCTAGAGACAATCAGCCTTTCTCCCGTACTAAATGAGAAAGTAAGACTACAATGGACACTCGACAGACTTTGAGGGGCTTTTTGCCTCGAATCTTCACGTGCTGTAAAGCATTTTCCTTAGTGCTTTCGCTTGTCGTATTGCCTTCTTAACCAATAGCATCTTCTCTTGGATCTTTTTATTTTGATTCTTATCTAACTTTGCAGTTTGGTTGTAGCTAGAAGATTGATTTTCAAATTGGGGATTGTTGGCTCAAACCCCAATACCACGAGATCCAAAAGATACTAAACTTTACGCTTAAAAATTATGCATTTTTCGATGGAGTAACCATTAATTTCGGAATGGTAATCACAATAATCCTCATTCTTGAACCAACTCAGATATAGAGGCGATTGAGATTTGAAGAAGTATGGTGCAACCAAGCGGGTGTGTAGCAACTTGGAAAACAAATCTCGGTACGTAAAAGGACTAGGAGTGAATTAAAAGTCCTTTGATTTCTCTTTCTTCTCTTGAACCTCGAAAGCCTGACTGATCGATAACTGCTGAGGTTCCAGAATCATCAACACCAAAGGTCTATCTTGTGTCATAGGGGATGGCAATTCAAATAACGAGGTAGCTGACATCCTCTTGTTGCATTTCCCACTTTCTTCATCTCACAGCTCTACCCTATCTGACTCTTCGCTTGCTTACGAAGACAAGATTTTCAATGGAGAGTCTCTGATCTTATCCGACACCAATTTGGTAGGACATTCAAAGGTGGTAAAGACTATCTCATATTGGTTGATGATAGCTTGGTTTAGAGTATTTTCGGCTACAAAGTTGCAGTCGTAACTCTCGTTTGTTCTTCCAATCTTCTTTTACATGAAAGAGTCATCCACCAAACCCTTTCCTTTGGTCATGGTAGCCATCATACCCATCAATTCATTGATTTGCCCCTAGTTTCATCTTAGAAATTCTTCATATATACCATCATCTCCTTTTGATTCCCAAACAAAAGCTCTTGGAGCTCCTCAAGCTTATCCACCCTAGCCACTAGGTCATTCATACTTCTGAAGCTGTACTGGCTAAAAATTCTCCCTTTGTTCTCTCTATTTTCTGAGATGAATGCTCCTCTCAGACTAGCTTCCATTTTAGCAAAACTTTCTTCCACTTGTCGTCTTTGGTGTTTGGGAAATGTAAATGTAGGGTCTTTGATCACTGGCACGGAATCCCTAACAATTAATTTTATTGTTTCATGAATTAATGCATGCAATGCATCGTATACATAATAGAAATAAATAACTATAAGCAAACACTTAAAAATGCACAAATGAGTGATAATATGAAGCGCCAAAGTTCTTACACATGAAATCCTTTAATTAATTTCAATAACTTTACATTTTTTGCAAATAAATGCGACATAATGTAAATATGTATGAATGCAAAAAACACTAATTTGGCAAATATCTTCCTTAAACAACTTGCATTAATTGAGATATTATTTTATTACAACGATGAAAGAAAACCGCTAGACATACGACCCGAACTAAGACAATATTTGTTCTTTTCTGACTTATTTTGGCATATTCCTGAAGTTAGATAGCATCCCATGCTAGAAACTAGAGCCATTGGGCAATTCCTCGTACTTGAGTTACCAAGTTTGCTGTCTCTTGTTCTTGCCCCCAAAATTCTAAGCAGCATCTCAGAGTTGTTCCATCATCGGTATCTGATACTCTTGGATTGCCCATTTTTAGCTTGCAACTCGATCCTTGTGCTTCTGAACCTCGACTTCTCTTTCCTCGAATCTAACATTTAGTTTGTAGAAATTCCTCAAAATTCTTGTCATCGTTGTTATGTACCAAATCTCCCATTGATTAAGCCTTTAATTTCAAACTATTTCCAAATTAGTGTTTTCTTAATGATATGACAAGATATAAAAATAAAGAAAACGGAAAAGAAACTGGTTAGTAATGGATAAATAAAGATATAAATTAATCATAAGAAAAATAAGCAAAGCGAATTAATCATCAAAGAAAAGCGAAAACCTAACCACATGAATTGTAATTCCTATGGTTATCTGCATGGCTCTAATCGGGGTGGGCTTCCTAAATTCTCACGCATGAGTTTGATTTTAAAAAGGGTACCCGAACCTATCTTATTACCTACTAAGGCAACAAGAACCCTAATTATGGCCCATTACAGGCTTACGAATTGGATTCAGTTTGAGGGAAAGCACAACCTAGTGACATGGAGGGATGTTCACATATCAAAAGGCATGGATTCTGAAAGTGAATTATTGACCCGTGAAGGGCTAATCACGTGGGTAGGTGGCATTTCACTCCCACTCAAAGGACAAAGCTCAGGTATAGAACTTGATGATCATGACGCAACACATATTGATGATTCCTTATAAATTAAATGAGCAATTAATTAAAACAACCAGTTATCAAAGCCCAAGCCATGTCTTCAAAAAAGAACAAATTAATTGAAGTCAATTTAAATTTCAAAATTTCCATCATTAAAAGCAACATATATTTTCTTGGCTTAACTCTCTTTTTTGTTTTGTAAAAAAAAAAAATTTTATCCCCAGCGGAGTCGCCAACTGTAGTGACCCTTTTTTGTTTTATCAAAATCACTAAAAAAGAACGTAGTCTAGTTTTCTTTTCGATTTTTGGGAAAATGTTTGAAAAAAAATAAGGAAATCCTTTTGAAATTCGTGTTTTTTGAAAATAAAGACTTGGAGTCGCCACCGGCCACTTAGGTAGGCCGTACACCATAAAACCAGAGATTCATTTGAAAATGGGTTCGGGAGTTGGTTACGTTTGGGGAAGGATTAGCACCCCCATCTCGCCCAAAAATTGGATCCAAAATATATGTTGCTTTTAATTGATGGAAATTGTTGAAATTGAAATTGAATTTAATTAAATGTACATGATTGAATATAGACTTCAATTAAACGAGTTTTTGTCAAATTGGTGGGCTTGAATTAATTAAACATTTAATTAATAAGAGTGACGATACATCAGACCATAGATTAAACCAACATCGAATAAGTCTCACTGTCGGGTTAATTTGTGGTTCGAATTTTGTACATCACCTTTATGCATGATGCAAGCATTTAAAAATGATGTCATGACTTATCAACTTTTAACTCAAATTAAGCTTACCTTCAAACGGTAAGAATTAATTCGAATGTTTGGTTAACATCCATTGAGACAAGACTGTTATGACACAAATATCGAAATTAATAAATACCTCATTTCTACAATTTAAGTCAATTAATTAATAACATGTCCAAATAAAATATTTAAGGTCAAATGAATGACAATTAAAATGCATGACATAGAATTGCATAAAATAAAACCTAGGCCCACTAAAGTTTTAACCTAAAAATGCCTAAATTATGGAAATTTAATTAGCGATCTAATTATTTATTAGGTTAGTCTAATATTAACCTTAAATTAATTAAAATCCTAAAAACTAGAAACCCTAACATTTTAGGGATTATCTTGAGTCAAAACAATTAATTTGGTTAATTTTAAACTAGCATCCTATTAAGCCAATGACACTATTTAAAACGAATCAAATTAATAATCATGATTTTAATTGAGTTTTCATCTAAGTCAAATATCAATTTTAACCTAAAATAATTAAAAGGTGGTACAATTAATTTAATCAATTTAACATTCATCCCAATAAGTCAATGACAAATTTAAATTAATTAAATTAATTCGAACCAAAAACTACCTAAAGGTTTCAACTAATTTAAACCTAAATTTAATTTAATTAATTTAAACTTACACCCTAATAAGCCAATGGAATAATTTAAATTATTTAAATTAAATTTTAAATCTAACTCTACTAAGGCTTCACCTAACCTAAAACCTAAACTAAATTCATTTTAATTAATTTAAACACATACCCCATTAAGCCAATGGCATGTTTTAAAGTAATTAAAACAAATTCTAAAAAGTTAAACTATCCTAAAAAAATATACAAGCAAATAATAAATTAAACAACATCTAACAAACAAAATAAATACATAACACAAACAAATAAATTAAACAAAAACACATATAAAAAAGAAACTTAAATAAATAAAGAGGATTGTCAACAAATCTCATCAATATTTTCATTAAAGCATATAGATTACACAATAAATAAACATGGGAAGAAAATATCAAAATCTAAATATATACTCGATCAATCAATTTATAAATCGTTATCGTTGGTGTTGAAAAGCTTAATTTAAAAATTGGTGCTTCGAATGGTGATCTTTTTTTAGCTTCGAATGGTGGGGTGGTGCGGCAATGAGTTTTGAAAGGTTGAGTGAGGGACGACCCTTTTTGGGGGGAAATGGAAAAATGGGCAGTGGGTAATGGAATCAAAAAATAGAATGGAAAAGTGTAGGGGAAAAGGTGGCTTGGGAAGAGTCTAGGGATAGGGGCGTTGCGGCTGCGGAGAAAATGAAAATAGGGCCGTGGAGGCGTGAATTCCATAATGGTGGGGGACGTTGGAGAAAAATGGGTCAGGGGAAATGAATTTGGAAATGTCGTGGGTGTTTTTTTAGGGGAAGTGTAATGGCCGTAGGGTTTAAGGGTAGGTATTATATTATTATTATTATTTTATCCCATAAAATAAAACCAATAAGATTCAAGACCTTAATCACTAAGTAGCGGTTCATCCAATGGGAGCGAGGCATCTATCCATCTTATAAGAATAAAGACTTAATGAGGAAGAATTTGAGATTTTTATTATTTTTTTGTATTTTTTTTATATAAAATCAAATGTAATAGGCCATGTTGGTGGTGTGGACTATTAGGTTAGATTATACAGTTTTGAGTATTGAGAGGGGTATTATGGATTGATCTTAATTCGAACATTTAATTTAAATCGGACAAAATTTAGTGTCTACAACTTGTTTATACTAGTGAATTTAGTCATGGCATCCACAACTATATTCCTTTTCGAGTGATTTTGTTGAAACTTGGCTAACCAGTTCTGATGTAGAAGAGACGAGATGTGAGCTGAAATCGCAATTTGACCAAAACACACTTGCGTTGCTGAATAAAGACTAAGTCGTGATTCGAACCCACACAAGATAAGATAATATGAGTATCCTTAAACACTCGGTCAATTTACGAATCTTCATTAACCATCTCCTATAATTTAAAAAATAAATATCGCTTTAACTCTCGCTGAATTAATGACTAGGCATATTAATAGGCTAATACTTAATTTAGTCTTTAAACTATAATTAAGACTTTAATATAATTATTTGATATATTTTTAATTATAGGGTAAATTATAGGAATGGTCACTTTTGTTTCATAAGGGTTCAGTTTTGGTCCCCAAATTTAAAAAGTAATGTTTTAGTCATTTATGTTATCGATTTAATTTAATGGCGTGATACATTAATAAAATATATTAAAATTTAAATTAACCCTTAAATTTAACATAAAATATTAATTTGACCTTAAACTTTAAATAAAATATCAATTTAACCCTTAAACTTTATATAAAATATCAATTTAACACCTGAATCCGAATAAAGTCCTCGCCATTGGTTTACGGTCACTACTGTTGCCAGTCACCGTCAGCCACCACCTACTACCTTTCGTGGACGACCATTGGACTCCAAAAATTTCAATTCACTCCTTTTGACCTCGTGAACGTGAACCAAATATTCATTTCATTGGTTAATTATCATTAGTTTTTCACTTCGAAATTAACAATACTAAATTACTCATCTTTTTTAAGAATCTACTTTATCCAGTTTTAAAATTAAGAGGGACTGAACCGGTCTCTTCACAATGACAAGCCTAAATTTGCTTCACTTACACGGAAGATAAATAAATTGCTAAAATTATTTTCTTATATTTTTTTCCGATAATCTTCTCATTTTCTACTATAAATCTTAGTCATCCATTTACTTTCATCTATAGGTCTAAAAAATGTGTAAAACTTTTAAGTTTTATGTGGTGTAAGAAGATCCTATCTCATATATATTTATATGCATACATGCATAGGTTAATAGACATTTAAGAGCTTGAATAAATACAAGATTCTATTGAAAAATTTTTATTTAATGTATTAGGGTTTAGGGTTTAGGATTTTTGAATTTAAGTTTTAGGGTTATGGTTTTAATGTTTAGGGTTTAAAATTTTAAGGTTTAGTAATACACTGAATGATAGTTTTTTTAATGAAATTTGTATTTAATACAAACTCTTAAATAACCCTTAACCCTTGCATGTATGTATAGGTTAGACAATGCCTATATATATATATATGTGACTAAGAACGATAAACTAGATTTTATTGAAACAAAGAAATGTACAGACATAAACAACACAACAAATCAAAAGGAGAAATTTGGGGACAAATTCCACCAAAAAATTTATACTGATAAAAATAATAATATGAAAACCCGAAAGGTGCAAAGAAAATCAAAATTTTTTTTAGAAATTGAAGTTCATCATCTATAGAAACCCAATAATCATCAACAAAATTCCTTGACTCTATCCAATCAGACGCTTAACAAGCGATATAGGTGTGATGAACGAAACAAGCAACTTCGCTGATGTAATCTGTTTGAAATAAACTATCAGAAAACAAGAATTACTTTTTGTTCCAAAACTCATAGTTTCTGCATTAATTAAATAGATTGAGCTGAACTAATAATGGAAAACATGAACTATGGAAGAGTTTGTATTTACGAATATATTGACTAGAGTACTTTTTGATATTTCAGAATCTGATAGTTGTATACCGAGTCCTAGTCTACTCATTCTTCTTGGGCAGCCTCCCACCCGTAGCCTCGGATGGCACTTTCTCTTTTGAGCATAAGATTGAAATCAAGTTAAAAAAAACTCTAGCCTAACCAAGTGATTTATGTAGAATGAGTAAGAAGTGCTATGTTCAGGCTATGAATGGCATGTTTCACAGTTTAGTCCCCGGAGTTTAAAATTCTATTCCTCTGAGTAAAGGAGTTTAGATAATGTAACATTCAGGCTATGAATGGCATTTTCAGGCCAATCCTCTTCTTTTTGGTGAAATGATATGGTTGCATTCATAAGATGCTAATCCTCTTCAATCTGTCATTTTTCTTTTGGTTTAAACCAGTAACAATATTATGGGGACATTTGAATCGTGAAAAAAAAAGATTATCAGAAAAAAAAGTCTGAATCTCAAACCTGCCTCTGGATTTGGAGGATTCCCACCAAGGATAATACTACGCTACCAACAGTTCGTTTTTTTTGGATTTATACCGAAAGTCCTATTCCTTTTTTTTATTGGTATTCGACAATTCATTCCGTTTAAGACAAAAGTGCCCGTATAAAATAGGAAAATTCCAGCCCTTGGCAGATGAAATCAAGAGACAAACAATGGTTTAATTATGCTTTTAGTCCTTGAATTTTTGTAATTTATTCTTTCGGTATTTTTTAGGAATTTGATCATTTTATTTATTTGATTTAAAAATTTAAAAGCAATTAATAACATATGTAATCTATTTTTATTATATTTTCGTCTAATACTAAATTTTATTATATTTAAATATTCAACAATAGCCTTATTTGATTATCACTATTTTAAAATTTTTATCAATACTTTTTAACTTTAAATTTTATTTTATTATTTATTTTAATTTATTTGGAAATATGTCATAAGTAATAAAAAAATTGAACATACAGTAACGAGGGTATGTAAATATATATATATTTTAAAAAATATTTAACATAATAATTATATTAATAATATGATAAATATATTTTTTAAAATTTTAGATAGTGTAATAAAAATAATCTATGACTTTTTATGCAGATATTTTTAATTTAATATTGAAAGTTTAACATGTTAAAAAGAAAATATAACACATGGATAATTTGGTAAATTTTACGTCCAAGTAAGCTTATGTTCCTCCAACCAAACACGGTAATCTTACATTACTACCAAATAAACCAAACAAGGTAATCTAACATTCTAAGTAATAGCATTATAGGGGTGTTCAAAATTATCCGACCCATTGACATGTACACGGTAGTCTTACTTTATTTTTAGGTTTAAATGAAAAATAGGTGCTCAAAGTATGCATTTTTTGAATTTTAGGTGGCTAAGGTATTTTTTTTGTAAAAATAGGTTCCCAAAGTTTCAAAAGTTATAATTTTAGGTGCCTAAAGTATTTTTTTTTGTAAAAATAGGTGCCCAAAGTTTTAAAAGTTAAAATTTTAAGTACCCCAAATATGCCACGTGTCAAGCATTGGTTGGTTTAAATTTTTTTTAACACCCATTAATTGCCAGGCACCTAAAATTATAACTTTTGAAACTTTAGGCACCTATTTTTATAAAAAAAAAATACTTTGAGCACCTAAAGTTCAAAAAATGCATACTTTGGGCACCTATTTTTCATTTAAGCCTATTTTTTATACTAGCTTTGTAATACCCCAAATTTGCTATGTTAATTTAGGTCATTTAGTACTAAGATAAGGACTTAAAAGCTTACTTAGTGACTAAAATGACAAAAATGCAAAAGTTAGGATTTTCTCAATTATGGACTGTAGAAAAGAAGTTTCCGAGGTTTTAAGGTGTCATGTGATAGAGAACAGGTAAAATAGAATACTCGCAAAATTTGGTTAAAATCCAAGGAAAATTGGAATGGGAATTCAAGGTTAAAGTTTAGTGACCAAAATGATAAGTTTTAAAACTTGGGTGATGGAAGTGGAAATATGAAAAATTGAAGGACCAAAGTTGTAATTTCCCAAAAGTTAGGTGTTTTATTTTAGAAATAGTAGAGCACCTATATGTGTGGATCGAATGAGGAATTACTGGTTTGATTCGATATTTCGATTATTGGGAAAATCGTAGTCAAAGTTTAAGAAGAATTTGGATACCCGGACGAACTAAAAAATTATGAAATTTTACCATATGATAGAAAAAGGTTATAAAAGTCATTTCCAAGTGTTGAAGAATAATCAATAATTATTTTATCCTGTACATGGATTAAACAGATCCTTGAGAAAAATCTAATATAGATTACGGGAATAAAAATGCAGTATAAGATATTGAATTTAGATCGAACCGCAAAGTTAAGCATGCTCAGGACATAGAATGGGTGACCTATTGGGAAGGTCTCATGTAAGTAATTGAGACTGATAAAAAGAAATAAGCTCAAGTTAATATTATTAGTATGGATATCAGATAAAGGATTTTTAAGAGAATTTTATCAGATAAAGATTTCGGATAAATTATCAGTATATTGGACCAAGTCAAAATTTCAAGATTTTGATTTTTACAAAATTATGGAATATTTTGTAGGTCAACAATATTTATTTATGGAAGTCAGAATTATGAGAATTTCAGATTTTACCCGATAGTTTGAAAAAAATGGAAAATCGTAGTAGGTGATTATTGGGTAATCGGATCGAATTGAAATTTTAAAGACAATTCCATAAGCCATGGAAAATTCATAAAATATTTTTTTATAAATATTTTAATATTTCTAGTTGGATTCTAACTAGATTTGGTTCTATTTTTACATAATGGCAAATTAGAAAATAAGTTTTAGTTGGAGGGTTATTTGGAATCAAGAAATTAAATGAATTTAAAATTCATTTAATTAATACACATGGCATAAAAAAGGAAGAAGGTGAACAAATTTATTTCTAAAGGCAAGAGAGAAAAGAGGGAAAAAATTACAAAATTTTCCCTAGGCATTTTGAAGGCTTTAAAGCAAAATTCAAGGTATGATCCTTTAGAATAATTTTTTCTACATTCAATTCTCTAAATTTTGGTAGCAATATTGCATGGTGTTGTGAAGAACTACTTGAATTATTGATGAGAAAGAATTAGGGAATTGATGTGCTAATTTGAAATTAGGACTTGAATTACATAAATTCAATGTTTTTTTTGATGAAATTAAGCTTGGATTGTATTTAATTTCATGATGAAGTTAAGAACCCTAACCCTAAAAATTTGAGATTTTATTTAGGGTTTTGAAATTTATGATGAAAATGAAAGATTGATGATATTGGAAGTTTGATTTTGATGTTAGAATGAAAAATCCTTAACTAGTCTTCTAAGTGACTATTCTGGCATGTTTGATAAATTAGGGAAAATATTGTGAAAATTATCCTAGTGATGGATTTGAAGAGATTATGAATTTAGAAGCTTAATTATGGCATTAGGACTAAAATAAAGTCCTTGAAAAGTTTAGACACCCAATTTGCCATATAGGAAGAATTTGGGGTTTTAAGTGTAAATTCTTGAAAATGAAGAATATATGTTGGAAAAATTAATTTGAGCATGTTAGAATGTTGTTTGGATGAAAAGTGAGCCTAGAGAAGCTAAGGGACCAATTCGGCAAACTTCAAAGTTAAGGGACCGAATTTGAATTTTATGAAAATTTGAGTGTATTTATGTAATTAATGATGTTGGAGATGTGAAATTGATGTTAGAATGCTAAACCGATGTTGAATCGAATTAGTGACCATTTTGACAATTTGTCAAAATCAAGTGACCAAATAGGAAATGAATTATTGGATGGGATTAAATCTGATTTTTTTAGTTAAAATAATAGAATTAAGGTAGTAATGTTGATTTGAGGACTAAATTGTAAAGTTAAGAAGTTTTAATCCTTACCTTTGCATTTTAGTGACTATTTTGGCAAAGAAATAAAATTTGAGGGAATTATTTTGAATAATTATTTGATGAAGAAGATGATGAATTGGTGGTTTGAAGTAAGTGACGGGACTAAATTAACAAGTATAAAAATAAGAAGAAGTTAGTATAAAGTAGAAGTTAATTATGGAAAGCTATGTAGAATATTGAATTTTGGCAGTGGCTTCGAAAATTCACCATAAATTCTACAAAAATGTTTAGATGATGAATTTTATATCGATGTAATGATTTGTTCGTTTATTTTCGCCTCCAACAAAAGGAAACTGATTTTGAGTTCCGAGTTAAAAGATATGAATTTTTAATCGAATAAAGGTCAAAAAATTTACAGAACAATTTTTGGTCAGGGCAGCTCTATGACGGGAGTTTGAAGAATTTTCATAATTTTTGTAGATTTTATTAATTTATGTGGGTTACACCGTTAGAACCGTTATTAAATCTAGTTTCTTCAGCATAAAGGGAATTAAGATTCAATATGTATTCTGCCCGAAATAAGTAAATCTTTGAAGGTAGCGCCAGCTGTCAGGAAATAGAATTTGATACATTTTGTATCTAAATGTTTGATAACAAGCTTGGAAGAATTAGTGGAAGTTTAGAATGGTCATTAAGGACCAAAATGAATTTTTGGACAATATAAGAAAATAAGGAAAATTATGGAAATTTTATGTGAAATGATTAAATAGCTTGATTGATATATTGTTCGAAGTGAATTTAACAAATGTTTTTTTTATATTCATGTGGTTAACCAAGTCAAATCCGAATCAAAAGAAGATTCATGGTACTATGAAGGAAAGGATCGAGTAGAATTTAGTGAGGCATGTTAATAAATGGCCCATGTGAGTGTATTTTATTTATTTATTATATATGTAAGATGAATGAATGTATTTTTATCTATTTATATATATATGATGTGAAGAAGACTTGCAATAAGTCAACTTTGATAATAATGAAAATGTATGTTGATCAAAGAAATATTAAATGGCATATGTGATACATGTGAAATATCCCAAATTTTTGGCTAGTGACAACAATGTAAATTTTGAAAGTTTTGGGGTTAAAGTATAAACTTTGGAAAAGTTTTGGGACTAAAGTGTAAATTTCCCCTATAAGTAATTTTATTCAGTATAAGAGTGAATCGGATCGAAATAAGTACCTTGATATTGGTTTTAAGAATTAAGATGTAGTAAAAGGTACTGAATTTGGATCGAATAAAATTGTTAAGCGTGTTCAGGCCAGGGAAATATTAGGACGGGTGACCTCCGGGAAGGTCCCATAAAAGTGTTTCTAGTCGATATTTTGGACTCAGTAAGAGTAGAGAAAATTCATATGGATTATCGATAAAGGAATTCTAAGAGAAATTTTATTTTATGAAGATTTTCGATAATTATTGGAATAATAGACTGAGTTAGGAAAATTTAGTCTAAGTCCTTGGAAAAGGAAGTTTTATGGGATAATAGAGTTTATTTCCCGAATATGGAAATATAGAATTTTCGGAATAAATCCAATAGCTCGAAAAAGGTAAAATCGCAGTAGGAGTATTTTATGAATATCAGGAAATCGGATCGAACTGGAATTTTAGAGGCTGATCCAAAAGCCATGGAAAAGTCATAAAATACTATTTTATAAATATTTTATTATAGTTGGTTGGATTCCAACTAGACTTAGTTGAATTTTTACAAGAATAGCAAACTAGTAAATTACTAGTTGGAGGGCAAATTGGTCATTTGTCCCCAATGGCAATTTTGAAATATTTAAAAAGTTATAAGGGCAATTTTGGAAAGAGTAAATGGAAGATTAAATCTTGGCCCTTAATTGATGATAAAATCAATCTCAACCATTAGATAAAAAGGGCAAGATTGTAATTTCACTATTAAAAGAATTTAATATTCATTTAATAGTTATATGTGTAAAATAATGGTGAAAAGATAAACAAATCCAGCCAAAAACGTGAGAGCTAGGGAAAGAAAGAGAAAATTTTTCCAAGCTCGATTCAAGCCCCGAAACTCGGTTTTCAGGTAATCTCTTCAACTGCAAAGTTGTTCTACTCTTCAAGCTCTATCTTTTGATGTCAAAATTCATGGAATTCATGCTTAATTGATGAGAATTTACATGAGAAAGAAATTAGGGTTTATGGATCAATTGGGGCTTTTGAGATTTTATGATTCCATGATTGAATTCAAGTTGAAATCAAGCTAGTATGATGTTAAAATCATGATATTGAGTTGGGATTTAAGTTTTACATGTTTTGATTATTATGAAGATGATTAGGGTTTATGGATTCAAGTTTAATTTAGGGTTTGTGATGTTGAATTAATGATTTAGTAAGCTTGATTTGTTGTTTGGAAGCAAGACCCTAAGTTAATTTGATAAGGAACAATTCGGCAATCTTAAAAGTTAGAGGACCAAATTTGAATTTGTATGGATTTGTTGTGTATTTATGTTATTAGGGATGTTGGAGATGTGAAATTGATGTTAGAATGCTAAACCGATGTTAAATTGAATTAGTGACCATTTTGACAATTTGTCAAAGTTAAGTGACCAATTCGGAAATGAGGTTTTGGATAAGGACTAAATCTGAATTTTAGTTGTAATGATGGAATTAAGGTGGTAATGTTTAATTGAGGACTAATTTGCAAAGTTAAGAAATTTGGATCCTTACCTTTGCATTATTAGTGACCATTCGATAAAGAAGGGAAATTATAGGGAACTATTGTGAATAATTATTTGATGAAGAAGATGATAAGTTGGTGGTTTAAAGAAAATAATGGGACTATATTGACAAGTAAAGAAGTAATGAGAAATTAGTATAAAAGTTGAAGTTAATTATGAAAGCTGTGTAGAAAACTGGATTATGGCAGTAAGTTTGAAAATTCACCATAAATTCTACAAAGATGGTTAGATGGTGAATTTTATACTGATGTAAATATTTGTTCGTCTAGTTCGTTTCCAACAAGCAGAAACTGGTTTCGAGTTTTGAGTCAAAAGATATGAATTTTTAAGTGACGAAAGGTCAGAAAATAGAGCACCAGTCTGTTCCGAATTCCAGCATTGTAATTGACTTTGAAAATTTGCCATAAATCGTACAAGTTGAATTTGGGATATTAATTTATATGGTTGAAAAGATTATTGAACCTAGTTTCTTTCAAAACAAACGGAATCGAATTCCGAGTTGTAGATTATTTTATAGAAATATTTCTTTGAAGGTAGTGAAATCTGCCAGAAAATGAGAATTGATACATTTTGTATCTAAGGTTAATTAGTAAGCTTGAAAAGGGTTAATGGAAGTTCTAAATGGTTATTGAGGACCAAAATAAGTTTTGGACAGTATAAGGAAGAAAATAGAAAATTTGTATATTCGAATGATTAGATTTGATAGCATGTTTGAGAAATTGTTAGATTTGAATCTAACAAATGTTGTTTACATTCATGTGATTAATGAAGTTTGGATCCGAATCAAAAGAAGGTTCGAGGTACTATGAAAGAAAGGATCGAATAGAGCTTAGTGAGGCAAGCTAATAGATGGCCCAGGTGAGTGCATTTATATGTTTTAAATTGCAATTAGGAAGACTAGCGAATAGTCGACCTTAATTTAAAAATAGTATTGCCTTATATATATATATGTTGAGCTACTGCATATTGCAATAAAGGTAGATTAAATGGAATATGAAGTATGAATTATTATTCTGAGAAATGATGATGATTTATGTTTGCCATGACTATTTATGATGAAGCATGAAACATGAAATGTCTATTTATATAATTAATTATGATGTTGAGTTGATGATGAAAGAAATGCCCAAGTATTGTGTATGAGAGTCCATGGTATAGTTGGCAAGCTTGATGGAGTACAAGGTACGAACTATTGTTTGCATAAATGATGATGCATTATGCTTACATGAATTACATGATAGTGATGATACATGATTCATATGACAATATAATACATGAATTACATGAATAATGATATGATTAAAATGAAACAAGTAACCACCTTGGGGACCCACGCCCTTGGTGTTGCACCTGGGGATCCACGCCCATGGTGCCAAGAGCACTAAAGAGATGTGATTATAAAGAGCAAAGAGTGTTCTTTTATGAGGAGCAAAGAGCGTCCTCGAGTACGTACTCAAGTATTAAAGCTATGGAGTCTTAAAGGACTTTTTAGCTAGAAGTATTAAGGCTATGGAGTCTTAAAGGACTTTTCAGCTAGTACAAAAGGCTACGAAGTCTTAAAGGACTTTTCAGCCAGTATGATCACAAGTCGATTACATGAAAAACATGTTATGCAAACAATGGCATAATGAAAACATGACCATGATAGAATACATGTTATGCAAATGATGGCATAATGAAAGCATGACCATGATAGAGCACATGATATGCAAATGATTGCATAATAAAAGCATAACTATGATAAATCATATGTTATGCGAATAATTACATGATGAAATCATGTACATGATAGAGAATATGATAGCATGATATATGATTTACATGATAAAGATGATACATGATTTACATGATAGAAATGATACATGATTCATATGATAGCTATGATACATGACATATATGTACATTGTGATATACTTACCATGCTATAGAGAAAACAAATTGCCTCACTAAGTTCGTACTTAGCATGTGTTGATTCACTCGTAGGTTAAGTTGGAGCAATATTTGAAGAGGAGTTGAGCATGCTGATCAAGCTTCAATCCGCAAAACATCATTAAGATATTCTAGCTTATGATAATCTCTAGTGGGCATATAACTATTTATTTGCTAGTAGAATATGATGCATGAAATTAAACTAAACGATAGAGAATTAATCAGTTTTGATGATGAAACGTATATGGACAAAACAAGATAAGGCATTAGTAATGTGACATCTTTGACTCGTATTCAGTACGGGAAAGGGGTGTTACATTTAGTATATGGAATAATGATTTATCTAAGATAAATCAGATTTTAGATTTTGGGTATGAAATGCCCATTATCGAATTATGGTTGATAGTTTTGATGAATTGAATATTGAAGATGAAATATGGGATGTGAATTGCCCTATTATATGAACAGTGATGATTGATCTATAAGGAAATAAATTGCCCAGGTACTAGTGTGAAATCTTTGGTATAATTGGATATCTATAGAGTCACTTAGCAACTGTGTCCTAATGTAGGCACTTCGGTGCTGAGATAATGTAGGCACTTCGGTGCTAAGAAAAACACTAAGGTGTTGCGCGAGAAGCAAAGGGCGTCCTTGAGTACGTACTCACCATCAGACGCTACGGCGTTGTAGACACTACGGTGTCGGACTCGTATACCATAGATTCACATGAAAATCCTTGGTATAGTTGGATATCCATAGAGTCCTAGCAGCTGCGTGAAAGCACTACGGTGCAGGAAAGGCTCTACGGAGTCAGTTAAACACTATGGTGTTCATAGCACAAAAAGTGCGATTATATGAGGAGCAAAGAGCGTCCTCGAGTACGTACTCATTTCAGTTGCTTCGGCGATGTAGACGTTACGACGTCGTATACACTATGGTGTCGTGATGACTCGCGTACCATAGCTTCACATGATTTTGTACTTTGGGCTATGATAAAGGAAATGATATGCAAATGATTGCATGAAGGAAGTATGACTATGACAAAAGAAAGTATATGCAAATGATTGCATGATGAAAGTATGCGTATGTTAAAGAATATGATAGGCAAATGATTACGTGATAAAAACATGACTACTTGATGATCATGAACCATTGGTATCATGATTCTATGACAAAATTGATAGATGATATGAATCATATTGAAAACATGTTTATGTTGAAGAAATTTTTATGCTTGTGAGCACTTGATGAACATAGAACAATAATGACATGACTCTTAATATAGTCATGATACATGACTAATTCTGCATTAAAGATGGCTTGATTTTATACTTTGGCTATAATACTTGAAATGCAATTCTGCAAGTAGTTAAGCTAAAAAGCTTAATGTACATAAGACTGGTAAGACATATCAAATCTTGTGATTTGAATATTATATTGGTCAAATGAACTATATAAGTAAGACAGTTCTATATATGATAAAATGATATCAACTGCAAATTGAAAATCATTTTCCATCTTACAGACCTGTGTTATTATAATTATTGTTTATATTATTATGATTATGTTTCACTAAGTTATACTTAACGTGTGTGTTGTATCACACAAAGGTACTTTGAATTAGATAGCAAAAGAGGAGTTGCACATTGTTGAATCAAGTTAACTTGTACTAACTGTAATGCCCCAAAATTTGCTATGTTGACTAAGGGTCATTTAGTACTAAGATAAGGGCTTAAAAGCTAACTTAGTGACTAAAATGACAAAAATATAAAAGTTAAGGTTTCTCAATTAGAAGATTCTAAAGGTATTTTCAGTTATTTGAAAGTGTCATGAAATAGAGGATAAGCTGAAGAAGGTTCATATGAATTTGGGTATGAATACGAAAAGAATATGACCTAGTGACCAAAATGACACTTTATAAAAATTTGGAGACTAAAGTGTAAATTACCAAAAAGGTAATTTTATTTAGTATGAAGATAAAATCGATCGAAATAATAATTTTGATATAAGTTTTAGAAATTAAAATGCAGTGGAAGATATCGAATTTTGATCGAACAAAATTATTAAGCGTGCTCAGTTCAGGAAAGTACTAGGATGAGTGACCACTGGGAAGTGGCACATCACTGTATTTTTGTTCTATAAAAATGATACAGAATAATTGGAAATAATTCGTATGAATATCTGATGAATGAATTTTAAGAAAAAAAATTTATCTGATAAAGATTTCAGGTAATTATCAGTATATTTGGACCGAGTCAAATTTTTAAGATTTTGATTTTTAAAAAATTATGGAATATTTTTTATGTCAAAAATATTTATTTATGGAAATTAGAATTATGAGGATTTCAGATTTTACTCGATAGTTCGAAAAATAGAAAATCGTAGTAAGTGATTATCGGGTAATCAGATCGAATTAGAATTTTAAAGGCAGTTCCATAGACCATGGAAAATTCATAAAATATTATTTTTATGAATATTTTAATGTTTCTAGTTGGATTTCAACTAGGCTTGGTTACAATTTTACAAGATGGAAAATTTGAAAATAAGGATATAATTGGAGGGTTAGTTGGACTTAGGAATTAAATGAATTTAATATTCATTTAATTGAAATACATGTGGCAATATAAGATAAAAGATGAACAAAAAAATGTTCATCTTTCTCCTATAATTTCGAAACCAAGAAGAAAACAAGGGGAAAAACACACAAAAATTTCCAAGGCAATTTTGAAGGCTTTAAGGTTAGAATCAAGGTATGTTGCTTTGAGAAAAATTAATCTATGCTTCATGCTCTTTCTTTTGATAGTAATTTTGCATGGTGATATGAAGAATTGTTCATGTTATTGATGAAAGAGAAATTAGGGTTTCAAGTTCTATGATGAGATTGAAGTATGATTTAAGTAAATCAAGTGTTATGGAGTAGAAATCAAGTTTAGAATTAGATTAATTTCATGTTTGAAGACATAAACCCTAACCCTAGAATTTGGGGTTTTATTAGGGGTTTTGAAATTAAGGATGAATATGGAAGAATTATGATGTTACAAGCTTGATTTGCATGTTGGAATGAAAAAATTCTCAATTAGTTTTCTAAGTGACTATTTTGGCATGTTTGATAAATTAAGGAAAATATTGTGAAAATTATCGTAGTGATGGATTTGAAGAGATTATGAATATATAAGCTTAATTATGGCATTAGGACTAAAATAAAGTCCTTGAAAATTTAGACACTCAATTAGCCATGTAGAAAGAATTTGGGGTTTTAAGTGTTAATTCTTGGAAATGAAGAATAAATGTTGAAAAATTTCTATTTGGTTTTCAAGATGATCAAATCGGCAATTAGGGAAATTTTAGGGGTTTATATTCAAGTTTTAAGTGATGATGGAAATGAATAAATTATAATGGTTGGAGCAAAATTTAAATGCTAGAATGATTGAATTCCCTTTACCATGTTAAGTGACCAATTCGGTCTAAGTAAAAAATAAAAAAATAAAAAAAGGGAAATTATTTGAAATTTTATTCTAACACTAGAATTAGTAAGATTTGGATGATATAAGTTTGATTTGGTGATTTAGGACCAAAATGTACGTTGTACATTAAAAAGGACCATTTCGGCCAAGGTGAAGATTTAAGGGGATTATTGTTGCAATGATGCTTTAGGGATGTTTGTGGAAGAAAGAAAAAAATATAAGCCTAAAGAATGATATTTGAATTCAAGAATCCTTAATTAGGATTTATGGTGACCATTTCGACAATAGGGAAAATAGAAAGAAAATTCTTAAGGTTTTGTTTTTAAGTATGAACTTGGTGAGATTATTAAGAATTAAGTTTAGTTGGATCAAAAATAGAGTCCTTGAATAATTAGGGACTAAAATGCCAATGAAGAATTGGTGAAGAGCCAATTCGGCCAAAGCTTGGGAATAAGAGGAAAATTTTTAAGAAGGATAAAAGTGTTGGATTAATGTTGATTAAGTATGATTCTAAGCTTAAATGTTAAAGTAATGACTAAAATGCCATTATTTCAAAATTTATAGTAGTAGTTAAAGTTTAGTGTAAAAAGGAAAGAATTATGGAGTAATTGTTACTTAAGCTTGAATAAATTATTTGGGGTTCAAAATGGTCACTAAGGATCATAATGAACATTTGGTAAAATCCAAGGAAGAAAAGAAAAATAGAATTAGAAGTTAAATATGGAAGTTGAGTTAGAATTGAATTGTGACAATGATTTTGAAAATCCACCACAAATTCTACAAAAATAGTTAGATGTGAAATTTTATACCATTGTAAAGATTTATCAGTCTAGTTTCATTTCCAACAAAAGGAAGCTGATTCCGAGTCCTGTGTAAAAAGATATGAATTTTATTCGAAAGAAGGTCAGAAAAATTATAAAGCAATTTTCTGCACTGGACAACCTGTGACGTGAATGTAGGGATTTTTCATAATTTTTGTAAATTTTAGTAATTTATGTGTCTTATACTGTTGGATTCGTTATCGAATCTAGTTTTTAATGGTGTAAAGAAAGTCGAAATCCGATATGTATTCTGTTTTGTAGAAGTGATTAACTGAAGGTGGCGCGAGCTGCCAGGATTGGAATTAGGAATAATTTCTAATCGAATATTAGTTCGATAAACTCAAAAGAACTATTTGAAGTTTAAATTGGTCGTTAGGGGGCATAATGAATTTTGGACAGTATAAGGAAGAGAGAAAGGAAATTAAAATATTTGGGGAATTTTATTATGTTCGAATGATTTTTATAATAGGCCATATGTTTAAGGAAAGGTTAGATTAAAATCTAACAAGTGATTTATTTTATCTACATGATGATTCAAGGCGAACTCGAATCACAAGAGAGTTCGAGATGACAGTAAGAAAAGAAAAAGAACGAATCAACGCTTAGTAAGGCAACCTAATACAAGGCCCAGGTGAGTGCATTCTTACTTATTTATAATATATGTGAAATGAATGAATGAATGCATTCTTATCTGTTATATATATATATGATATGAGAAAACTTGCAATAAGTCAACCTTAATATTAATGAAAATATATGTTGACCAAAGTTCTGTAAATGGCATGAAATATTAAATAGCATATGTGATACATGGATATAGCATAATGATTTATCTAGAATAAATCGAATTTCAAACTTTGGGTATGAAATGTTCATTATCGAATTATGATTGATAATATTGATAAATTGGATATTGAAGGTGAAAATAATATATTAATATGCCCAAGTACTAGTGTGAGAGTCTTGGTATAATTGGATATCCAAAAAGAGTCATAGCAGCTGCGAACCAACACTACGGTGCTGAAGGGAAAGTAGGCACTACGGTGCTGAAGGTAAAGTAGGCACTACGGTGCTGAAGGTATGAGGAGCAAAGGGCGTCCTCGAGTACATACTCACCAACAGACGCTACAGCATTATAGACACTACGGTGTCGAGATGACTCGTATACCATAGATTCACCTGAGAATCTTTGGTATAGTTGGATATCCATAGAGTCCTAGCAGCTGCGTCATAGCACTGCGTTGCGAGATAGACTCTTCGGGGTCGAGATAAACTCTACGGAGTTGAGTTCAAACACTACGGTGTTACATAGCACAAAATGTGCGAGTATAAGGAGAAAAGAGCGTCTTCAAGTACGTACTCATCTCAGTCGCTTCGACGATGCAGATGCTATGGCGTCATAGACACTACGGTGTCATGATGACTCGCGTACTATGGCATCACATGATTTGGTACTTTGGGCTATAATAAAGGATATGACGTGCAAATGATTACATGACGAAAGTATGACTATAATAAAGGATATGACGTGCAAATGATTGCATGACGAAAGTATGACTATGATAAAGGATATGACGTGCAAATGATTGCATGATGAAAGTATGGCTATGATAAAGGATATAATATGCAAATGATTGCATGATAAAAGTATGAACATGATACAGAATATTACATTTAAATGACTGCATGATGAAAGTATGACCATGTTACAAAATATGATATGCAAATGATTACTTAATGATCATGAACTCTTGATATCATGATTCAATGACAAAACTGATAGATGATATGGATTATATGGAAAGCATGTTGATATTAAAGAAATTGTTACGCATGTGAATACCTGATGAACAATGATGAGATGAATCTTAAGATAGTCATGATACATGGTTAATTCTGCATATACAGATAGCTTGATTTAATATTTTGGTTGTAATACTTGAAATGCAATTATGCAAGTAGTTAAGCTAAAAAGCTTAATGTACACAAGACTGGTAAAACATATCAAATCTTGTGATTGGAATATTATATTGGTCAAATGAACCATACAAGTAAGACAGTTCTATATGATAAAATGTTGACAATTGCAAATGAAAATCATTTGTCATCTGGCAGAACTGTGTTATTATAATTATTGTTTATATTATTATGATTATGTTTCACTAAGTTGTATTTAACGTGTGTTTTGTATCACACGTAGGTACTTCGGATTAAATAGAAAAAGAGGAGCTGCACATTGTTGGATTAAGTTTGCTTGTACTATCCGTAAGTATCACCACATCCTAGTCTATAGGGGCATGAATCGAATTTAAGTAACTATTTAGTATGATCAAAAACATGACTAAGTTTTTGAGAAATTAAGAATATTAGAAAAAATGCTTTAAACGAATTTATACTCAGTCGATTGTTTATCGTATAGAGATTTAAAAAAAAGAGAAAAAATTAGTCTGAAAATCAGTGTAAATCAGTTAGTAGCATCTTTAATGTGTATTCGAATATCGAATATACATTGAGGGTTTTACACTAACAGTAAGTATCATCATATCCTAGTCTAGTGGGGCATGTATAGATATTAAATAAGTAGCTATTCCGTATGATCTAGCATCATGACTTAGTTTGAAGAATTAAAAATTTAGAAAGATGCTTTAAACAGTTTTATACTTAGTTGGTCATTTATCGCGTAGTGATTTTAAAAACAAGAAAGGATCTAGGCAGCATACATAGTTTTCACCCTGAATTATGTTCTCATTTTAATAACTGCTTAAAGTATTTTACAAACCAATTTAGGGTCAAAACTAGCTGTGGTTGCTAGACATAGTTTTGTTTGAAAACTAAGAAAGGGCCAACCACTGAACTACTTTGTTGAAAAAAAAATTACAAGTCAGGAAATCAGTTAAAAACTTTAGTAACATCTTCAATGTATATTAAATCATCAAATATACGTTGAAGGTGTTACATTTAGTGGCATCAGAGCAAAGGTTTAGCCGATTCTAGAGGTTAAACCAAGTCCAATATGATTTTGTTAAAGTGTACATGCCCCTAGGATGTGATGCTATTGATATGTTGTTTGTATACCTTGGTGTAGCTCCTCAACAGTATGAATGAGACTCTAATGGTTATAAGAAAAATAAGATGCTGTTAGATTTCGTCGGTTGACGAATTTTTAAGGGTTAAGAAAAGACCTGTAGTGGATACAACACAGTGAAATAAATATGATAGTTAACTTCTATTCAGAATGATTTATCTGTATAATAGAGAACTGGTACAAAATTATAAGAAAATAGAGAATTCTCCGATTGTAAGGAAATTTCCAAATGTGTTTTCGGATGAATTACTAGGATTACCTCAAGATTAAGAGGTAAGTTCGATATTGACGTTTAATTCGAGAATAAAGCAGGCATTGATAGCACCTTATAGAAAGGTACCAACTCAGTTAGAGGAACTGAAAGCTCAGCTATAAGAGCTATTAGATTGGAGTTATATTCGATCGAGTGAGTTATTATGAAGTGCTTCAGTATTATTCGTAAAGAAGAAAGATGATTCTTTACGATGAAGTATAGATCATCAACAGTTACATAGGGTAACAATAAAGAATAAATAATCCGTTACTAAGGATTGAGGATTTGTTTGACCAGTACCGAGGTGTAGTTGTGTTTCCAAAGAATCGACCTTTAATTGGGTTATTATCAGTTAAAAGTTAAAGAAGAAAATATATCGAAGATAGTACCCAGAACTTGTTATGGATACTAAGAGTTTTTAATGACACCGTTTGGACTTACAAACGCTTTGCCACATATAAGAATTTGATGAATAGGGTGTCCCAACCCTACTTGGACCAGTTCATGGTGAAAAAAAAGAAAAGAAAAGAAACTTTTAATAGAAAAATAGTTAGATTGAACTATTCTGATCTTTGAAGATAAGTTACGAGCCTAAATTATTGAGAACACATGATTGTGGGAAATGAAGTTGAACTATAACCCGATATTTGACGTATGATGAAGAACCGATGAAAATCTTAGCCTATAGAATTAAAAGGAATAAGAAAATTCCATTGGTCAAAATCCTTTGGAGGAACCATAAAGTGGATGAGGAAACTTGGGAGACCAAGAAGAAAATGAGAGAATAGTACTCGAAAATATTTAAATCATGTACGTTTTGAAAATTCGAGGACGAATTTTCTTAAGGGGGAAGATTTTAATACCCCAAAATTTGCTATGTTAATTTAGGGTCATTTAGTACTAAGATAAGGACTTAAAAGCTTACTTAGTGACTAAATGACAAAAATGCAAAAGTTAGGATTTTCTCAATTATGGACTGTAGAAAAGAAGGTTTTAAGGTGTCATGTGATAGAGAACGAGTAAAATAGAATACTTGCAAAATTTGGTTAAAATCCAAGGAAAATTGGAATGGGAATTCAAGGTTAAAGTTTAGTGACCAAAATGATAAGTTTTAAAACTTGGGTGATAGAAGTGGAAATATGAAAAGTTGAAGGACCAAATTTGTAATTTCCTAAAAGTTAGGTGTTTTATTTTAGAAATAGATAGAGCACCTATAGGCGTGGATCGAATGAGGAATTACTGGTTTGATCCGATATTTCGATTATTGGGAAAATCGTAGTCAAAGTTTAAGTAGAATTTGGATTCCCAGATCAAACTGAAAAATTATGAAATTTTACTATATGATAGAAAAATGTTATAAAAGTCATTTCCAAGTGTTGAAGAATTTATCAGTAATTATTTTATCCTGTGCATGGATTAAACAGATCATGGAGAAAAATCTAATATAGATTACAAGAATAAAAATGCAATATAAGATATTGAATTTAGATCGAACTGCAAAGTTAAGCGTGCTCAGGACATAGGATGGATGATCTATTGGGAAGGTCTCATGTCAGTAATTGAGATTGATAAAAAGAAATCAGCTCGAGTTAATATTATTCGTATAGATATGAGATAAAGGATTTTTAAGAGAATTTTATCCGATAAAGATTTCGGATAAATTATCAGTATATTGGACCGAGTCAAAATTTCAACATTTTGATTTTTATAAAATTATGGTATATTTTGTAGGTCAAAAATATTTATTTATGGAATTCATAATTATGAGAATTTCAGATTTTACCCGATAGTTTGAAAAAAATAGAAAATCGTAGTAGGTGATTATCGAGTAATCAGATCGAATTGAAATTTTAAAGACAGTTCCATAAACCATGGAAAATTCATAAAATATTATTTTTATGAATATTTTAATATTTCTAGTTGGATTCTAACTAGATTTGGTTCTATTTTTACATAATGGCAAATTAGAAAATAAGTTTTAGTTGGAGGGTTATTTGTAATCAAGAAATTAAATGAATTTAAAAGTCATTTAATTAATACACATTGCATAAATAAGGAAAAAGATGAACAAAAATTTGTTCATCTTCTTCCTACATTTCGAAAGGGAGAGAGAAAAGAGGGAAAAATTTACAAAATTTTCCCTAGGCATTTTGAAGGCTTTAAAGAAAAATTCAAGGTATGATCCTTTAGAATAATTTGTTCTTCATTCAATTCTCTACATTTTGGTAGCAATATTGCATGGTGTTGTGAAGAACTACTTGAATTATTGACGAGAGAGAATTAGGGAATTGATGTGCTAAGTTGAAATTAGGACTCGAATTACATGAATTCAATGTTGTTTTGATGAAATTAAGCTTGGATTGTATTTAATTTCATGATGAAGTTAAGAACCCTAACCCTAAAATTTTGGGATTTTATTTAGGGTTTTGAAATTTATGATGAAAATGAAAGATTGATGACATTGGAAGTTTGATTTTGATGCTAGAATGAAGAATCCTTAACTAGTCTTCTAAGTGACTATTTTGTCATGTTTGATAAATTAGGGAAAGTATTGTGAAAATTATCCTAGTGATGGATTTGAAGAGATTATGAATTTAGAAGCTTAATTATGGCATTAGGACTAAAATAAAGTCCTGAAATGTTTAGGCACCCAATTTGCCATATAGGAAGAATTTGAGGTTTTAAGTGTAAATTCTTGAAAATGAAGAATATATGTTGGAAAAATTAATTTGAGCATGTTAGAATGTTGTTTGGATGAAAAGTGAGCCTAGAGAAGCTAAGGGGCCAATTCGGCAAGCTTCAAAGTTAAGGGACCAAATTTGAATTTTATGAAAATTTAAGTGTATTTATGTAATTAATGGTGTTGGAGATGTGAAGTTGATGTTAGAATGCTAAACCGATGTTGAATCGAATTAGTGACAATTTTGACAATTTGTCAAAATCAAGTGACCAAATAGGAAATGAATTATTGGATGGGGATTAAATCTGATTTTTTTAGTTAAAACAATAGAATTAAGGTAGTAAGGTTGATTTGAGGACTAAATTGCAAAGTTAAGAAGTTTTAATCCTTACCTTTGCATTTTAGTGACTATTTTGGCAGAGAAAGAAAATTTGAGGGAATTATTTTGAATAATTATTTGATGAAGAAGATGATGAATTGGTGGCTTGAAGTAAGTGATGGGACTAAATTGACAAGTATAAAAATAAGAATAAGTTAGTATAAAGTAGAAGTTAATTATGGAAAGCTATGTAGAATATTGAATTTTGGCAGTGACTTCAAAAATTCACCATAAATTTTACAAAAATGTTTAGATGATGAATTTTATATCAATGTAAAGATTTGTTTGTCTAGTTTCGCCTCCAACAAACGGAAACTTATTTCGAGTTCCGAGTTAAATGATATGAATTTTTAATTGAATAAAGGTCAGAAAAATTGCAGAGCAGTTTTTGGTCAAGGAAGCTCTGTGACGGGAGTTTGAAGAATTTTCATAATTTTTGTAGATTTTATTAATTTATGTGGATTATACCGTTAGAACCGTTATTGAATCTAGTTTCTTCATTATAAAGGGAATTAAGATCCAGTATGTATTCTGCCCAATATAAGTAAATATTTGAAGGTAGCGCAAGCTGTCAGGAAATAGAATTTGATACATTTTGTATCTAAATGTTTGATAACAAGCTTGGAAGAATTATTGGATGTTCAAAATGGTCATTA
Organism: Hibiscus mutabilis; assembly: GCA_019671005.1. NCBI lineage: Eukaryota > Viridiplantae > Streptophyta > Magnoliopsida > Malvales > Malvaceae > Hibiscus > Hibiscus mutabilis. The sequence goes on along the minus strand of CM033733.1, from coordinate 32,316,826 downwards.
AGGACCAAAATGAATTTTTGGACAGTATAAGGAAAGAAGGAAAATTATGGAAATTTTTATGTTAAAAGATTAGATAGCTTGATTGAAATATTGTTCGAAGTGAATTTAACAAATGTTTGTTTATATTCATGTGGTTAACCAAGTCAAAACCGAATCAAAAGAAGATTCGAGGTACTATGAAGGAAAGGATCGAGTAGAATTTAGTGAGGCATGCTAATAAATGGCCAAGGTGAGTGTATTTTATTTATTTATTATATATGTGAGATGAATGAATACATTTTTATCTGTTTATATATATATGATGTGAAGAAGACTTGCAATAAATCAACTTTAATAATAATGAAAATGTATGTTGATCAAAGAAATATTAAATGGCATATGTGATACATGGATATGGAATAATGGTTTATCTAAGATAAATCAGATTTCATATTTTAGGTATGAAATGCCAATTATCAAATTATGGTTGATAGTTTTGATGAATTGGATATTGAAGAAGAAATATGGGATGTGAATTGCCCTATTATATGAACAATGATGATTGATCTATAAGGAAATAAATTACCCAAGTACTAGTGTGAAGTCTTTGGTATAATTGGATATCCATAGAGTCACTTAGCAGCTGCATCCTAATGTAGGCACTTCGGTGCTGAGATAATGTAGGCACTTTGGTGCTAAGATAATGTAGGCACTTCGATGCTGAGAAAAACACTAAGGTGTTGTGCGAGGAGCAAAGGGCGTCCTCGAGTACGTATTAAACATCAGACGCTACGACGTTGTAGACACTACGGTGTCGGACTCGTATACCATAGATTCACATGAAAATCCTTGGTATAGTTGGATATCCATAGAGTCCTAGCAGCTGCGTGAAAGCACTAAGGTGCAGGAAAGGCTCTACAGAGTCAATTCTAACACTACGTTGTTACATGCACAAAAAGTGCGATTATATGAGGAGCAAAGAGTGTCCTCGAGTACGTACTCATTTCAGTCACTTCGACGATGTAGACGTTATGACGTCGTATACACTACGGTGTCGTGATGACTCGCGTACCATAGCTTCACATGATTTTGTATCTTGGGCTATGATAAAGGAAATGATTGCATGAAGGAAGTATAACTATGATAAAAGAAATGATATGCAAATGATTGCATGATGAAAGTATGGTTATGTTAAAGAATATGATAGGCAAATGATTACGTGATAAAAACACAACTACTTGATGATCATAAACCATTGATATCATGATTCTATGACAAAATTGATAGATGATATGAATCATATTGAAAGCATGTTTATGTTGAAGTATTTTTATTCATGTGAGTACTTGATGAACATAGAACAATAATGACATGACTCTTAAGATAGTCATGATACATGACTAATTCTGCATTACAGATGGCTTGATTTTATACATTGGCTATAATACTTGAAATGCAATTATACAAGTAGTTAAGTTAAAAAGCTTAATGTACACAAGACTAGTAAGACAGATCAAATCTTGTGATTTGAATATTATATTGGTCAAATGAACTATATAAGTAAGGTAGTTCTATATATGATAAAATGATATCAAATGTAATTGAAAATCATTTGCCATCTTACAGAGCTGTGTTATTATAATTATTGTTTATATTACTATGATTATGTTTCACTAAGTTATACTTAACGTGTGTTTTGTATCACACGTAGGTACTTCGGATTAGATAGTAAAAGAGGAGCTGCACAATGTTGGATCAAGTTAACTTGTACTAACTGATAAGTGTTCAAAAGTACTATTTTTCTTACCCTTTTTACTCATATTATTGTTAGACTTAGGCTCATATTAGTCGCATAGTTAGCCATTCATGCATTAATCCATGTTTCCTTCAAACGTTGAACTTGATTACATAACTTGGTGATTTTTGTGGAAATAGATGCTGCTTTGGTGTGTTTTTGTGTGTGTATGTGCATGATCACTTGCCAAAGCAATGCCGAGCTAGTTGCCAGGGCAGTGCATGAAGGAGACGCCGAGCCAGTTGCCATGGCATTTGTCGACAAAGACTAAAAGCAATATGGATGTCGAAATTCATGACTTTACAAGCACAAGATGACATGGAGCAAGGCCCAAGCCCAAAGGAATTTGATTGCCATGCAGAGATTAAAGAAGAATTAAATTCCAAGAGGATAGGAGAAGTTCTAATAGGAATAAAATTATAATAAAGAATTATATTCTTTAAAGATAATTTAATTCCAACTCAAACTCCTCCTCAAAGAAGGACTTTGGCCTAGCCCTATAAATACCAAGGAGATTTCGACAAGGGTCAAGGGGGCAAGCAAGAGGGAAATTTGGCAAGTCCAAGTAGGGCAAGAGGAGAGAATTTTCGACAAGCATCAAGGGCAAGGAGGATTTCGACAAGCCTCTTCCTTCATCTTTGTTCGATTGGGTTCATGCTAGGGATTAATTATCTTGTGTTTCTTTGGAACCTAGCCATGAACTAAATTTACTTGGCTATGGTTATTGTGTTTTGTGGTTGTGAGAAACTATTGGTTTTTGTTTAGGTAATAAGAGTTTGCACTTTTCTATTTCAAGGTTTATTCATTCTTGATTCTTATTATTGTTTTGAGTGAATTGGGAGAGGATCTCGTGATTTCATCCATTTATCTAATATCGGGAGAGTTAGATTCAAGAAACGAATGAATATGATCTTTATTCAATCCAATGATGGTGAAGATTAATCCGGCTTAGGAATAAGTTAAGGATTTCAACGGCTAAGAGGAGCGCAAGATTGGTTGCTGTTCACCCTTGATTCACGCAGGGATGTATTATCAAGGCATGGACAAGTAGCTAGAGTTTCGACTTAGGGATAAGAAGAAACCATTGAAGAACGCTCCGCCGAACCTTGAAGTTGCTGCCCAGTCGCCCAAGTAGTTGCCCAACTAGTCGCCCAAGCAACCATCAATTAGTTGCCAAGGCAACCCCGTTGTGCAAATCGCCACGGCAACTGAGTTGCCCGTGCACTCTTTTACCAAGACAATCCAATCGGCTATCACACCTCAACTCACGATAACCTAGCCTATCTCTCTCAATTGAATTCATCTTTTCTTTTACTTAATTGCTTTCTAGATTAGTTATTAGTTAAAACTTCTATAATCCTTTACTTGTGTTTTTACTTTTTACAGTGCAAGAGACTAGATTCTTGAAGTGGCACCAATCCCTGTGGAGACGATATCTTTTATACTATAACTCATGGCGTGTATACTTGCACATTTGCGTAGCACTTATTACGCGCAACAAGTTTTTGGCGCCGTTGTCGGGATTGGCAATAGCGACTTTGTTTTTACTTTCTTGCACTTTTTTTATTTTTCTTGTTTAAAATTCAAAGGGCTAACAAACTTTGGTTTTGCATTGGTATATGACCTGTATGAGACCGACTTCACCGTAATATCCCTTTGATCCGTAAATCGAACGAACCTTACAAAGACTTAGACGAAGGATAAGAGAAGCAATGGCAAATCAAGACGGCAATATGAATCAAGATGTTCGGCGGGAGGAGGAGTGATTCTTGCACGAAAACAGTAACTATTCGAGACTATCTTGAAGAAGATCTTGATGGACTTAACCCGTGAGTTGTCGCACCAAATTGAAGCCGACCACTTTGAGTTGAAACCGTAATGTTTAATATGATCAACACAATAGGTCAATTTGGCGGCTCAGCAAATGAAGATGCACGACAACATCTCGAAATCTTTCCTCGAGATTTGCAACTCGTTCAAGATACACGGAGTCACCCCGATGTCTTACGATTAAGATTATTCCCTATTCACCGAGGATAGGGCAAAAGCATGGCTAAATAGCATTCTGCCGGATCCATAGCATCTTGGACTGATCTTTGTCGTGATTTCCTTGCTAGATTTAATCCTACAAATTTAATCGATAAAGCTTCAACGACATTACTTCTTTTCGGCAAAGCAGATAATGAATCCATGTACGAGGCTTGGGAGCGATATAGAGAACTTCTACACAAATGCCCTCTACACGGATTCCCGGTGTGGACTCAAGTGACAATGTTTTATAATGCCGTGAATACACCAACAAGGATGATGCTAGACGCCTCGGCAAACGGCATACTCCTAGATAAGTCACCGGAAGAAGCAATGCAAATTTTAAACAGGCTGGCCAAGAATGATTATCAATTCCCATCTACTAGACGAGGAGGAGTTAGACGCCAAGCCACAATACATGAACTAGGATCATCGATTCAATTTCGCACAATTGGCGCTTTAACCAAGATGGTCCGAACATGCAAAAACCAAACAACACACATGAAGTCAAGGTAATGGATTCTTTTTGTGAGTTATGTGGTGATAACCATAATTCTTCCGAATGTAAGCGAGAATCAGGAATCTAGCTTCTATGTGGGGAATTACAATCGAGCAACAACATGATGTCAAATACATACAATCTAGCTTGGAAGAAGCACCGAATTTTTCATAGAGTAATCCCAACAATGCTCTAAACCGTAACAATCAATGCACAAGCATCGGATTCCAGCAGAATATGCCACGGCAACAGATGCCGCAAACAACAACCGAGCGACATCTAGTTCTTTGGAAAATTCTCTAAATGCTTTTATGATGAAAACTGAATCTTATATGGTGAGAATAGTAATTTCATAAAAAGAACTGATGCTTTTATTAACAGGACCGAGATGAGATTGCAAAACCAAGAGGCGGCAATCAAATCATTGGAAAATCAAGTCGGACAATTTGCTCAAAATCAACACTAGACCACAAGGAGGTTTACCTAGCGATACATCAAGTCGCAAGAGGAACCGCCATGAGCAATGTAAGGCAATCACCACCGAAGTGGCCAACAACTTAGAGAGGTTCAAACCCGCTCGTCAAACAAAACTCCACAAAAAGATCAAGACGAACCTAGCGGCAAAGTCTCGGATGCTGAACCAGAATTGCTGCGGCAACCGGCAATAAGCATGCCTCTAAGAACCGATGACGCCTCGGCAACTTGCGATAAGCACACCTCGGCAACCCCGGTTGGTAACGATCGATAACTCCGGATGTCCCAAAGAATGCCGTCAATCAGGTTTCAAACCAATGAAAGGATAGAAGATATCCGACTTCCACCACCATTCCCACAAAGGTTGAAGCGACAAAAGCAAGAATACCAATTCAAGAAGTTTCTTGATATCCTAAAGCAAGTCCACATCAACTTGCCATTGGTGGAAGCAATTGAACAAATGCCAAACTATGCCAAGTTTCTTAAAGACATTGTGTCCAAGAGAACAAGGCTAGGAGAGTTTGAAACAATTGCCGCAACAGAGGGATGCATGGCAATGTTGCACAATCGTATGCCACCCAAGTTGAAGGATCCCGGAAGTTTCACAATACCCTGTTCTATTGGAAATCACTATGTTGGGAAAGCACTATGCGACCTAGGGGCTAGCATAAACTTGATGCCTAAATCAGTTTTCCAGAAACTAGGAATCGGGAAGGCAAGACCTACAATGATTATCTTGCTAATGAATGACAGATCTTATGTGCATCCAGAGGGAAAAATCGAGGACATACTGGTAAAAGTTGATAAATTCATTTTTCCCGCTGACTTTATTGTTTTGGATTGTGAAGCAGATGAGCATGCACCTATCATTCTCGGAAGACCATTCCTAGCGACGGGGAGAACTTTGATTGATGTTGAAAAGGAGAACTCACAATGAGGGTGAATGACCAGCAGGTAAAACTAAATGTGTTCCAAACACTAAGGCATGCCGATGATCCGTAAGAATGCCAACTACTTCATGCCACGCGAGTTTAACCGATGAGGAATTTAGTTGCCTCGGCAACTACATTGCCGATCAAGAGGAACCCGAGGAGTATGAAGAGCGGTCGATGAGGAACAACCAGAAGAGGCAAATTGGCTAGTCAATCGACCCGGTACATACTTTGAAACCACTGGACTACTCGGGTAAGGAAGGTAAGATCGAAAAACCCTCTATCGAAAATCCACCAATTCTTGAGTTGAAACAATTGCGAGCAATGAAATATGTATACTTAGGGACCGATAATACATTACCTGTAATTATTTCTTCTAAGTTACAGCCTGAGCAGGAAAAGAAGCTAATCAACATGTTGAAGCTACACAAAAAGGCAATAGGGTGGACAATTGCCGACTTGAAGGGAATTAGCCGGCGGTGTGCATGCACAAGATCTTGTTGGAAGATGACCACAAACCTTCAATTGAGGCCCAGAGGAGACTGAATCATGCCATGAAAGGGGTTGTAATGAAAGAAATCATCAAGTGGCTTGACGCGGCATTATATACCCTATCTCCGATAGTACGTGGGTAAGTCCGGTACAATGTGTGCCGAAAAAGGGAGGTATAACATGTGGTAAGCAATGAAAATAATGAACTTATCCCAACCAGGGTGTGACCGGTTGGAGGGTTTGTATGGACTATCGAAAGCTAAACAAAGCCACTAGGAAAGATCACTTCCCATTACCCTTTATTGATCAAATGCTTGACCGTCTTGCGGGTAAACCCTTTTACTTGTTTTCTTGATGGTTATTCAGGTTACAATCAGATTGCCATAGCACCGTAAGATCAAGAAAAGACAACCTTCACATGCCCCTACGGTACTTATGCCTTCCGAAGGATGCCGTTCGATTGTGTAACGCCCCGCAACCTTCCAAAGATGCATGATGGCGCTGTTTTTTTCAGACATGGTCGAAGACTTCCTTGAGATCTTCATGGATGATTTTTTGGTTTTTGTAATGACTTCGACGGCTGTCTCGGCAATTTAGAGAGGGTGTTAGCAAGATGCGAAGAAACGGACTTAGTCCTCAATTGGGAGAAATGCCACTTTATGGTAGATGAAGGAATAGTGCTCGCCACAAGATTTCATCCAAGGGAATTGAAGTAGACAAAGCCAAGGTGGACGTGATCGAGAGATTACCCCACCAAATTCGGTTAAAGGAATTCAAGTTTTCTCGGACATGCAGGTTTTTACAGGAGGTTCATTCATAACTTTTCTAAAATCACTAAACCTTTGTGTAATCTGCTTGAATAGGATAAAGTCTTCGATTTTGATGATTCTTGCACTCAAGCATTTGAAACCCTAAAGAAAAAGCTTGCCTCGGCACCCATTGTTGTTCCACCAGATTGGACGCTACCTTTTGAGCTCATGTGTGATGCAAGTGATTTCGCGGTAGGAGCAGTCCTAGGCCAACGCACGAGTAAGACCTTCCATGTGATATACTACGCTAGTAAAACTCTTAACGATGCTCAAGTGAATTACACAACAACGGAGAAAGAGTTACTAGCTGTAGTTTTCGCATTTGACAAGTTCCGATCCTATTTAATTGGTACAAAGGTAATTGTTCATACGGACCATTCGGCAATCAAATACTTATTTGCTAAAGAGGATGCTAAACCTCGTTTGATTCGTTGGATATTACTTTTACAAGAATTTGATATTGAAATTAAGGACAGGAAAGGAACAGAAAATCAAGTGGCCGATCACTTATCACGTTTGGAACGCAATAGGGAAGATGACGCGGATCTAGAGATATGCGATGCATTCCCGGATGAACAAATTCTAATCGCCTCGGCAACCCTTGACGCCTCGACAGCCCATGATGCCTCGGCAACCATGGAAGCACACGCCTCGGCAACTCTCGACGCCGCAGCAGTCTTTGACGAGCACGCCTCGGCAATTTTGGGAGAAGACACTACGGCAGCACATGCCCCGGCAATACCCTGGTACGCAGATTTAGTTAACTTCCTTGTTTGTGGTATTTTTCCGTATGGCATTACTCACCAAGGGAAGAAGCGGTTCCGCCATGATGCTAAGCATTACTTTTGGGACGAGCCTCTGTTGTTTAAACAATGTGCAGATCAGGTTATACGCCGATGTGTCCCTGAAGAAGAGCAACAGAATGTACTCCGGCAATGCCATTCTTCACCCTATGGAGGACATTTTGGAGGAACTCGTACCGCGGCCAAAGTCTTGCAATCCGGTTTGTATTGGCCAACATTGTACAAAGATGCCAGAACTTTTACAAGCAATGTGATCGTTGCCAGAGGACGGGCAATATCTCTAGACGACATGAGATGCCACTCCAGAACATCATCGAGGTGGAACTGATTCGATGTATGGGGATCGATTTTATGGGACCTTTCCCATCTTCATTCGCAACCTCTACATCTTACTCTTCGTCGACTATGTGTCTAAATGGGTAGAGGCAGCTGCAGTTCCCAACGACGATTCCAAGACCGTGCAACGATTCCTCGCAGAAAAACATATTTACGGTTTGGGATGCCGAGAGCAATTATCAGCGACGGGGCAAGCATTTTGACAACAGACTAATTGCCAAGATGTTGCAACGCTCGGCATATCACACAAGATCGCCACGGCATATCACCCACAAACCAACGGGCAAGCGAGAAATTTCCAACCGGGAGTTGAAGGGAATACTCGAGAAAGTTGTAAATCCCTCAAGGAAGGATTGGTCATTAAGACTAGATGACGACTTTGGGCATATCGCACTGCATTCAAAACACCATTAGGTATGTCCCCTTCCGGCTTGTCTATGGTAAAACATGTCATCTACCGGTGGAAATCGAGCACAAGGCATCTTTGGGCAATCAAGACCGTGAATATGGATTGGGAAAGTGCCGAACAAAAGCGCTTGATGGATCTCAATGAGATAGAAGAATTTCGTGCACTCGCCTATAACAATGCACGAATCTACAAGGAGAAAACAAAGCGATGGCACGACAAGAAACTATTGCCACGGCAATTCACGCCAGGCAACTAGTTCTCCTATTCAATTCTCGGCTAAAACTTTTCCCGGAAAGCTGAAATCAAGATGGTCGGGACCATTTGAAGTCGTCAAACCATTCTCCCATGGTTTGTGATAATCAAGTCCATCTCGACAACCATGAATTCAAAGTTAATGGACAAAGATTGAAGCACTACAATGGTGCCCATGTGGAACGTAACAAGGAAGTGGTCAACTTAGGAGATGCATGAGCATGCTCTCCTCTCAGTATTTCCTTTTTCTTTTTATTTTTATTTTTATTTTTAGGAGATATTTTATGTTTTCTTCATTATCTTTAGTTTTCAGGTTTTCTTTATTTTCTTTTTCACAACAAGACTCACAACTACTATGCTAAGGAAATTTACTGCCAAGATCCTTGCCCCGACAACCAATGAAGAAGATGCCGCGGCAACTTACTTCATGCATGCACAAGCTGATGCCACGGCAACCAAAGCTGAGGACATCCCGGCAACAAGAAAACAACCATCACGTTCAAGCAAGAAAATCAAGACGCCAACTAGAAGGAAACTAATCATCTACGATGACGAACTCTCGGAGTAAGTCCTCGTATGCATTTTATTTTTATTTTTATTTTTCGTTATTTTTATGCATGCATTGAGGACAATGCCTCACTCGAGTTTGGGGGGGATTGTTATTAGTAATTACCATGTTTAGTTACATTAATCTTAAGCATTACATTTAGGATACATAAATTGCTTGCCATGCCTTTAATTGGAACAAGAATTGCTTAGATTTGATGAAGATTCAATGATGACTTTACCAATGCACTTAATTGATAGAATTTTTATTCTAGGATAACCATGAAAAACTTAGAATTTTACTATGATGCTAAATTTGATGAAACACGGTTGTGGTTTGATTGATTTAAGGAGTTCGAGTAAACTTAGGTTGATAATTAACTAATTGGGGTATTAGAATAAAAATTGGATGAATGCTAGAGGTGCCCGAAATTGGCTCTAGCATGTGCTAAAAATTGATCACTAGAGGTGCCCGAAACTGGCTCTAGGAGGCATTAAAATTTGTTTTTTTACTAGAGGTGCCCGAAACCGGCTCTAGTCGATTAAATTAACTTAAGAAAACTAAAAATAAAACACTGAAGGTGCCCGAAATTGGCTCTAGTTAAAACATGTTAAAAAGAACCCAAAGAAGTAATTTGAAAACCTATTGTTTGCATAGAATCCGAAAAATCAACTCGCACACAACTCCGCACACACGCACAAGCATTATAGTTTGATTCCGAGTAACTCCTCAGTTTTCCGAAAAATAAAAAGCCAATCATACTTTGTGCCCCTGTTCAGAGAATTGAAATCAAGCTCAAAGCTAAGTTTGTGAAAATTTTAAGTCTTGGCAGGTAATTATGAGTTTGCATTGCTTGAGGACAAGCAATAGTTCGAGTTTGGGGGTGTGATAAGTGTTCAAAAGTACTATTTTTCTTACCCTTTTTACTCATATTATTGTTAGACTTAGGCTCATATTAGTCGCATAGTTAGCCATTCATGCATTAATCCATGTTTCCTTCAAACGTTGAACTTGATTACATAACTTGGTGATTTTTGTGGAAATAGATGCTGCTTTGGTGTGTTTTTGTGTGTGTATGTGCAGGATCACTTGCCAAAGCAATGCCGAGCTAGTTGCCAGGGAAGTGCATGAAGGAGACGCCGAGCCAGTTGCCATGGCATTTGTCGACAAAGACTAAAAGCAATATGGATGTCGAAATTCATGACTTTACAAGCCCAAGATGACATGGAGCAAGGCCCAAGCCCAAAGGAATTTGATTGCCATGCAGAGATTAAAGAAGAATTAAATTCCAAGAGGATAGGAGAAGTTCTAATAGGAATAAAATTATAATAAAGAATTATATTCTTTAAAGATAATTTAATTCCAACTCAAACTCCTCCTCAAAGAAGGACTTTGGCCTAGCCCTATAAATACCAAGGAGATTTCGACAAGATCAAGGGGGAGAGCAAGAGGGAAATTTCGGCAAGTCCAAGTAGGGCAAGAGGAGAGAATTTTCGACAAGCATCAAGGGCAAGGAGGATTTCGACAAGCCTCTTCCTTCATCTTTGTTCGATTGGGTTCATGCTAGGGATTAATTATCTTGTGTTTCTTTGGAACCTAGCCATGAACTAAATTTACTTGGCTATGGTTATTGTGTTTTGTGGTTGTGAGAAACTATTGGTTTTTGTTTAGGTAATAAGAGTTTGCACTTTTCTATTTCAAGGTTTATTCATTCTTGATTCTTATTATTTTTTTTGAAAGTGAATTGGGAGAGGATCTCGTGATTTCATCCATTTATCTAATATCGGGAGAGTTAGATTCAAGAAACGAATGAATATGATCTTTATTCAATCCAATGATGGTGAAGATTAATCCGGCTTAGGAATAAGTTAAGGATTTCAACGGCTAAGAGGAGCGCAAGATTGGTTGCTGTTCACCCTTGATTCACGCAGGGATGTATTATCAAGGCATGCACAAGTAGCTAGAGTTTCGACTTAGGGATAAGAAAAAACCATTGAAGAACGCTCCGCCGAACCTTGAAGTTGCTGCCCGATCGCCCAAGTAGTTGCCCAACTAGTCGCCCAAGCAACCATCAATTAGTTGCCAAGGCAACCCGTTGTAGCAAATCGCCACGGCAATCGAGTTGCCCGTGCACTCTTTTACCAAGACAATCCAATCGGCTATCACACCTCAACTCACGATAACCTAGCCTATCTCTCTCAATTGAATTCATCTTTTCTTTTACTTAATTGCTTTCTAGATTAGTTATTAGTTAAAACTTCTATAATCCTTTACTTGTGTTTTTACTTTTTACAGTGCAAGAGACTAGATTCTTGAAGTGGCACCAATCCCTGTGGAGACGATATCTTTTATACTATAACTTGCGACGTGTATACTTGCACATTTGCGTAGCACTTATTACGCGCAACACTAACAGTAAGTATCACTACATCCTAGTCTAGTGGGACATGTATAGATATTAAATAAGTAGCTATTCCGTATGATCTAGCATCATGACTTAGTTTGAAGGATTAAAAATTTTAGAAAGATGCTTTAAACGGTTTTAATACTTAGTTGGTCATTTATCGCGTAGTGATTTTAAAAACAAGAAAGGATCTAGGCAGCATACATAGTTTTCACCTTGAATTATATTCTCATTTTAATAACTGTTTAAAGTATTTTACAAACCAATTCAGGGTCAAAACTAGCTGCGGTTGCTAGACATAGTTTTTTTTTTAAAACTGAGAAAGGGCCAACCACTAAACTACTTTGTTGAAAAAAAAATTACAAGTCAGGAAATCAGTTAAAAACTTTAGTAACATCTTCAATGTATATTAAATCATCAAATATACGTTGAGGGTGTTTCAAGCTCACACTTGTTTACGGTATATATGGATGTGTTATTCACAATTGCAAGAAGCTTGTTAATTTTTGTTTAGAAGTGGGAGCAATGCATTAAAAAGTGTAAAGCTGAGTGAGTAACAACATTTCTGGCTGAATTATCTTAGTCTATTACTAACATTGAATTATGGTTGCAATCACCTAAATCCGTCCGGCGCTCTCTTTTCCGTTTTAAACTTTCTTTTGATTTATTATTTAATTTAATTTGGAAAACCCCTGCACAATTTTGGAATTAAAAATGTGGAGTCGCCACCGATCATTTTAAAAATGGTAGATCGGACACCAAAATAAAACCAAAGGTTAAAAAAAATTCAGGTCCGGGAGTCGGTTACGGATGGGGAAGGATTAGCACCCCCACACCGCCCAAAATTGGTACCTAGTCGATTATTCAATGTCTTGATATTGGAAATTACGAATTCGAATAAAATTTAAAATACGATTCTTAAATGCATGAAAATATTCTAAATATTTAAAGAAACGTTCCGTTATTTAGAATAATCGAGAAGTTCACATCCCTTTACGCCCGAGAAATGATTTCTCGTTTTTCTAAATAAAAGAAATTTCCCTTAAGTATCATATCCTAAAATGGTAAGGATATTCTTTTATTTAGAGATATCGAGAAGGTCACATCCCTTTACGCCCGGGACACGGGTTCTCGAACTCCATAAATAAAAGAATATTACCTTAATTTTTGACTTATCTAATTATTATTATGATGCAAAATATAAAGTAGCATGTATATGTACTTATACTTAAAAATATATTATTTATGGTAAAATATAGTTAATATCGTATTTATAAAAAAAACTATATATGTAAAGTTAATAGTTTATATATATTATTTTTATAAAAATAAATATTTATTATTATTTTATATATATACTTAGAATATAATATTTAAAGTAAAATACATATGTATTATTTATTAAAGATATACCTATGTATACGTTAAGTTAATATTTTTTTATATACATATATTTATTTTACAAAAATAAATATTTGTTATTATTTTTATATATATGATAATACTATACTTTACTTTTTCAAATATACATAAAACATATATACATATATAAAAGTATAAAAATATTAAAATATTATACATAAAATATGAACAATAGATATAAAACATATATTATATATTAACAATAGATATAAAACATATATACATATATCTTATATATGAAATTAATATATAATATATTAACTACTTTATACAATAATTATAATATATTATATACATCTAATAATAATAATAATAATAATAATACTGCATGATTTACACTACTATACATAAAACAACATGAAGCTAAATATTAAGGACTAAAATAAAACAAATATAAAACATAAATGAATAAGCATAAACTAAAAGAACTAACATGCTGAAAATTAAAATATAGTGACTAAATTGAAATATAACAGAAATTAAAAGCTGCAAAAAACGCAAAAGGTGATATTAAATGCGCATTAAAATAGAAGGACCAAATGTGTAATTAGACCTTGGACAGAAATGAATGCGGGGTGAAAAACCAGGGACTTAGAGGGTAATTAACCCATTCAAAAGGGCGCGAATCCTCCACGGGTTACCTGGTCACCGCGCGGGTCAAGTGCTAAAGTGGCACTGTTTTATAGAGCCCTTATACGGCGTCGTTTTGATATGGGCGGTTTAAAATAAAGAGTTTGTTTTATTTTTTTTCGAATAGAACCCAAACCCTAAAAATTTCTTCCCCATTTTCTTTCTCTCAACATCCGCCGACAGCCGCTCTTAGGAATGAAAGTCAATCATCGGCGTTAAAGCCTCACGACGAGGAACAACACGTCGACGGTGGAGGTACGGTGCTTTTTAAACTTTCAGAAAAAATTTATTGATTATTCTTCCCCTTTTTTTTTACAATTTTCAGAACGCTTTTGGCAATTTTTTGAATTCCCAGACCCTGATTTACATTTTTCGTTCCAAAATCCCCCTCTTTATTTACATTAGTTTCAGTTTTATAATCGATTTTAACACTAACCCCTCTCTTTTTTATTTGTTGCAGATCCAAGATCCAAATTTTGTGGGATGTTGCCGAGTTGGTGAGGAATCTCGGGGATGTTGGGTAGGGCAGATTAGGCTAGGTTAGGGTTATTTTTATTTTTTAGGGTTCATTTGGTTTAGATTTTTAGGATTAAAGATTAGGTTTGGGTAGATTAGGGTTTTAAGATTAAGGATTCATTTAGGGTTTAATTTTAGGATATGGTTTAAAATGGGTGATCGGCGGCGGTTGGCAGCGACGACGGCAGTGGTTGTGGTGGTGACGGCGGCGGCTAATGGAGGAGTCAGCATCTGGGTCAAATTTAATTTGGGTTGTATGGTTTTGGGTATAATTGGGCCCGAGTTTGAATTGTTGGTTTAGGGATTTGGGCTACCCAGAAAAAATGGGTTATTACAGCTGCCCCTCTTTGCTCATTGTTGTGTAACGACAATAGAGCAAAGACTAAAATGACTCGTTTTGTCTGGTCTGGCTGACCTCCTCCTCTCTTGACGTATGTCTTCTTTCTTCTGTAGATCTTTTTTCTTTTTGACACAAGTCTTCTTTCTTGTCTTGGTTGATCTACCTTGTAACTCTTGGGAAGCAAAATCTTTAAAATAGGGGTTGGGGAAGCAAAATGAATGTGGCTTGTTAGTTCTCTTCTTCGGCACCAATCTTTAGTCTTTGGCAGGTCTTCGATCTTCGCTCTTCGAGGATGTTGAGTTCTTCAATCAATCTGTTCCTCTATTTTCTAGGTTGAGACTTGCCAAAGTACAATGATGTTCGGACGAAAACAAATGCCTTTTTGCTTATCATTTTCTCTTTTTTTTGTTTTTTTTGTAGCTTCATCTTCTGTTGAGTAGATGACCCACTCAATTGGAAGTTCAAGGAGATAAGGTCAGTTGTTGTAGTTTCATCCTCTATTGGATTGGTGACCTGCTCCATTGGAAGTTCAAGGAGATAGGGCTAAATGTTATAGTTCATCTTCTATAGGCTGCCCTGCTCCATTAGAAGTTCAAGGAGATAGGGTCAGATGTTGTAGTTCATCTTCTATTGGGTGTCCTACTCTATTGGAAGTTCAAGGAGATAGGGTCAGATGTTGTAGTTCATCTTCTATTGGGTGCCCTGCTCCATTGGAAGTTCAAAGAGATAGGGTCAGATGTTGTAGTTCATCTTCTATTGGGTGTGTGACCTGCTCCATTGGAAGTTCAAAGAGATATGGTCAGATGTTGTAGTTCATCTTCTATAGGGTTCCCTGCTCCATTGGAAGTTCAAGGAGATAGGGTCAGATGTTGTAGTTCATCTTATATTGTATGGGTGACCTGATCCATTGGAAGTTCAAAGAGAAATGTTCTAATGTTGTAGTTCATCTTCTATTGGATGAGTGACCTGCTCCATTGGAAGTTCAAGGAGATAGGGTTAGCTGATGTAGTTTTGTCTATTCCACAGACTTGTGTTGGTACTCATTCTGCTGTCACTCCAGGGAGATGAGACTAACGTATCTTCATTTTATTCGTTTTGAATGTCTAAGGCCTCTTTATGGGTTCGTGACTTGGAGATGTTTGAAAAAGATCCTTTCAAGGCACCCAATTGGGTTTTCACCTTGATTTTTTTATCTTTTTTGAATTTTTTTTATTTGGATTTTTTTTGCTTTTTTTTTCTTTTTCTTATTTTTTGAATTTTTCCAACTACAAAATTGATAAAAATGTAAACTTAAAAGCCATTAAAGTTTGACCAAGCTACCATAGTGCCTAGGAGACAAGGTCTGAAGTTTGTAAAGTTGATCCAGCTACGACACCGACGAAGCAGCAGTATCTGAAGTTTAATTTGACCAATTTAACATACCGCCGAGGAGACATAGTCTAATGTTTGTAAAGTTTTGATTTGATTTGATTCTTTTTACTCCGTCGTGTCGAGGAGGCTGGACTTTGTCAAAGAGTATCTTCTTCTTTCCCTCGTGGATGCCAAACAATCTTCTTCGTTCTCTTAGGTTCCACTCCTTTATGTCAAGGGCACTGAAACTTGATGAAAGTGATATTCTCCATTTTCTTTGTTTCCAAGACCACAGTTTGGATTCGTGCCTAGAACATTTTCAAAAAAGTTCTTTTCAAGGTGCCTTTTCGAGTTTTCACCTTGTTTTGAATTTTTTTCTCTTTTTTTCCTCTTTTTTTCTTTTTTGTTTTTTTTCTTCTTTTTTTTTGATTTTTTTTGAAAAATTTTCCATATTAAGGACTGAAACTTTTCAGAAGTGATCTGCTCCTTCATGTCAAGGATGTCATACCACTCTTGCCCCACTCTTTCTGTCAAGGGTGTTGGAACTTACTGACAATGATCTGTCCCTTTGTGTCAAGGATGTCATACCACTTTTGCCCCATTCTTGTCAAGGATGCTGGAACTTTTCAGACAGTGATCTGCCCCTTCGTGCCAAGGATGCCATACCATTTTTTCCTCATTCCTTTCTGTCAAGGATACTGAAACTCGCTGGACCTTCGTTTTGAATACCAAAGGCATCCCTTTTGGGTTCGTGCTCTAGATATTTTCAAAAAGGCCTTTTTCAAGGAGCCCTTTCAGGTCTTTGCCTTGATCTTCTTCGATTTCATATTGAGGTATCAATCTCCTTGTGGTTCGGCTTCCTTTCTTGATTGAGAACTTGTTATATTTGATTCATTCTTGTTTTTATACAAGGTAGAGTATATGCACTTGTTGATGGTTGCACCCTATTTTTATGGTGTATGTATACAATTAACCTAAATGATTGATGCAAAGATGAATGACATGCAATGAAGTTGACTATAGCTTGACTTTAAAAGGAATGCTCCATGACTCTAACTGTAACACCCTCAACATATATTCGATATTCGAATACACGTTAAAGTTGTTACTAACTGATTTATACAAATTTTCAGACTTGTAACTTTTTTCAACAAAGTAGTTCAGTGGTTGGCCCTTTCTCAGTTTTCAAACAAAACTATGTCTAGCAACCGCAGCTAGTTTTGACCCTCAATTGGTTTGTAAAATGCTTTAAGCAGTTACTAAAATGAGAATATAATTTAGGGTGAAAACCATGTATGCTGACTAGATCATTTCTTGTTTTAAAATCACTACGCGATAAATAATCAACTAAGTATAAAACCTTTTAAAACATCTTTTTAAATATTTTAATTATTCAAGTTAAGTCATGATGCTAGATCATACGGAATATCTACTTATTTTATATCTATACATGCCCCCACTGGACTAAAATGTGGTGATACTTACTGATAGTGCAAGCTAACTTGATCCAACAATGTGCCGCTCCTCTTTTGCTAACTAATCCAAAGTACCTACGTGTGATACAAAACACACGTTAAGTATAACTTAGTGAAACATAATCATAATAATATAAACAATGATTATAATAACACCACTCTGCAAGATGTCAAATGATTTTCAATTGCAGTTGATAAGATTTTATCATTTATAGAACTGCCTTACTTGTATAAATCATTTGTCCAATATAATATTCAAATCATAAGATTTGATATGTCTTACCAGTCTTGTGTACATTAAGCTTTTTAGCTTTAGCTACTTACATAATTACATGTCAAATATTATGGCCAAGTATAAAATCAAGCCATCTGCAATGCAGAATTTATCAAGTATCATAACTATCTTAAGAATCATGTCATCATTGTTCATCAGGTGTTCACATGCATAAAATTTTCTTCAACATAAACATGCTTTCAATATGTTCCATATCATCTATCAATTCTGTCATAGAATTCATGATATCTATGGTTCATGATCATTAAGTAATCATACTTTCATCACGTAATCATTTGCATATCATTTCCTTTTTCATAACCATTCTTTCATTATGCAATCATTTGCATATCATTTCCTTTATCATAGTCATTCTTTCATTATGCAATCATTTGCATATCATTTCCTTTATCATAGTCATTCTTTTATTATGCAATCATTTGCATATCATTTCCTTTATCATAGCCATTCTTTCATTATGCAATCACTTGCATATCATTTCCTTTATCATAGCCATTCTTTCATTATGCAATCACTTGCATATCATTTCCTTTATCATAGCCATTCTTTCATTATGCAATCACTTGCATATCATTTCCTTTATCATAGCCCAAAGTACAAAATCATGTGATGTCATGGTACGCGAGTCATCATGACACCGTAGTGTCTATGACACTGTAGCATCTGCGTCACCGAAATGATTGAGATGAGTACGTACTCGAGGATGCTCTTTGCTCCTCCTATTCAAGGACGCTTTTGCTCCTTATACTCGCACATTTTGTGCTATGTAACACCATAGTGTTTGAACTGACTCCGTAGAGTCTATCTTGACCCCGAAGAGTCTATCTTGACCCCGAAGAGTCTATCTCGCACCGTAGTGCTATGACGCAGCTGCTAGGACTCTATGGATATCCAACTACACCAAATATTCTCATGTGAACCTATGGTATACGAGTCATCTCGACACCGTAGTGTCTATAACGCCGTAGCGTCTGATGTTGAGTACGTACTCGAGGACGCCCTTTGCTGCTCATACTCGCACTTTTTGTGCTATGTAACACCATAGTGTTTGAACTGACTCCGTAGAGTCTATCTCGACCCCGAAGAGTCTATCTAGCACCGTAGTGCTATGACGTAGCTGCTAGGACTCTATGGATATCCAACTATACCAAAGATTCTCACACTAGTACTTGGGCATTTATTTCCTTATAGATCAATCATCGTTGTTCATATAATAGGGCAATTCACATCTCATATTTCATCTTCAATATCCAATTCATCAATACTATCAACCATAATTCGATAATGAGCATTTTATACTCAAAATCTGAAATTTGTTTTATTGCAAGTCTTCTTCATATTATATATATATATATATATATATATATATATATATATATATATATATATACGGATAAAAATGCATATATTCATCTCGCATATAATAAATAAACAAAAATACACTCACTCATATCACATATATAATAAATAAGTAAATGCACTCACCTGGGCCATTTATTAGTATGCCTCACTAAGTCCTATCTGATTCTTTCCTTCACAGTGCCTCGAACCTTCTTTAATTTAAACTTGACTACATTAATCACATAAATTCAATAAAATATTTGTTAGATTCAAATCTAACAATACCTTAGACATGTTGTTAATATAATCAACTGAACATAAAATTTCCAAATATTTTATTTTCTTCCTTGTACTGTTCAAAACTCATTACGGTCCCCAGTGACCAATTTGAACATTTGGCAAACAATTCATGCCTTAATGTCCCTATTCTTCCATTTTAATCCTCTACTTTCTCATTCTTGCCAAAATGGTCCTTCTTCAATTTCATCATTAATTCCATAACCCTAATTGAAACCCTAAATTTCAAGATTAGGGTTTATTACTTTCAACATGAAATTAACTTGATTTCAAGCTTGTTTTCACCAAAACTAAGCTTAATTCGTCATCTACTACTTAAATTCAATCATAATCCATGAAACCCTAATTTCTCTCTCTTTAAAACTTAATCCAAAACTTAATAATTCCATGCAATTTTACTATCAAAATGTAGAGAATGAAGAGTTTATCACTTTACCTCAAACAACCTTGCTTGAATTCTTGATCAAATACCTTGAATTTGAGCTAGAATTTTTTTTGAATATTTCCCCAATTTTTCTCTTCCTCTCGAAATACTAGGGGAAGAAGGTAAACTTTTTGTTCGTCTTTCCCTTATTTTTGCCAAGTGTCATAATTAAATGAATATTAAATTCATTTAATCACTTAAGTCCAATTAACCCTCCAACTAGAATTTATTTTCTAATTTGCCATCATGTAAAAATAAAACCAAATCTAGTTAGAATCCAACTAGAAATATTCATAAAAATAATATTTTATGGATTTTCCATGGCCTATGGAGCTGTCTTTAAAATTCCAATTCGATCCGATTACCCGATAACCACCTACTTCAATTTTCCATTTTTTAAACTATCGGGTAAAAATCTGAAATTCTCATAATTCTGGTTTCCATAAATAAATATTGTTTCCCTACAAAATATTCCATAATTTTGTAAAAATCAAAATCTTGAAATTTTGACTCGGTCCAATATACTGATAATTTATCCGAAATCTTTATCGGATAAAATTCTCTTAAAAATCCTTTATCTGATATCCATACGAATAATATTAACTCGAGCTGATTTCTTTTTATCAGTCTCAATTACTTACATGAAACCTTCCCAATAGGTCACCCATCATATGTCCTAAGCATGCTTAACTTTGCAGTTCGATCTAAATTCAATATCTTATATTGCATTTTTATTCCCGTAATCTATATTAGATTTTTCTCCATTATCTGTTTAATCCATGTACAGGATAAATGATTGCTGATAAATTCTACAAATATACATAAAATAATATATTATAACTCTTCCAAAGTTTATGGAATCATCTTCGAAATTTTAGCTTGATCCGATTTACCGATAAATACCGAGAATTTTATCGATTACTAAATAAATTCCTTGATCAAAATAAATCATAGAATTCATCCTAAATCAAACTAAAATATTTCCAAAACTTGGAAATGACTTTTATAACATTTATCTATCATATGGTAAAATTTCATAATTTTTCAGTTCGATCCGGGTATCCGAATTCCATTTAAACTTTGACAACGATTTCCCTATAATCGAAATATCGGATCAAACTAAAAATTCCACATTCGGTCCACACCAATAGGTTCTCTATCTATTTATGTAATAAAATGCCTAACTTTTTGAGAAATTACAACTTTGAGGCTTCAACTTTTCATATTTTGACTTGTATCACCCAAGTTTTAAAAACTTATCATTTTGGTCACTAAACTTTAACCTTGAATTCCCATTTCAATTTTCCTTGGATTTTAACCAAATTTTGCGAGTATACTATTGTACTCGTTCCTATCACATGACACCTTAAAACCTCAGAAATTTCTTTACTATAATCCATAATTGAGAAAATCCTAACTTTTGCACTTTTGTCATCTTAGTCACTAAGTAAGCTTTTAAGCAATTATCTTAGCACTAAATGACCCTTAAACAATACTGTAATTTTTTAGGGTATTACACTAACTAGTCATATCAGGCCTCTTAGCATTATTGCCCCATGTTCTGTTCTGTTGACTGATAAGGTCAATCTTGTCGAATGATGCTCCAACCTCTCTCAGGTTTGATCGTCTCTTTAGGACGTCACCTCTTCGAGCGAGTGTCAACTTTTGAGTGTCTTTTTTTCCTGATTCATGAGTTCTATTAAGCTCACTCTTCTAATTTTGTGATGTTTGTGGATAAGGATTCCCTACTAATATTTCTGTTGTTCGACCCAATATGTAGTGTTTGCCTTATTTTGGACATTTAGGGTGAAAGAGTTTTAAATGCAAAAACTTGTGAAAATGAGTTTTTTTCATTTATGTAAAAATCTTGTGTAGAGAAGAAATAATTAAATTTTTTAGAAATGTGAAATTTTAAAAAATCAAAATTGAGCACTCAAATATTAAGTGCAAAATGTACTTTTTCTTCAAATTGACAATGAGCAACCCAAATGAAGCATATGTTTAGATGATAGTGTCACGGGTCGTGATCCAAGGTCCGAGTCATTAGCACCACAGGGTGCACACCAGGGTGTCCATGAGGTTCTGAGGCACACTTTGGGCTTGAAGAGACCACCAGACTGGCCCGATCTGTAGGAAGATCCAAGAAGGCTTATCCATCCACACCTATGTGAACATATGAGATTCTTTCCATAGATAGCTAAGGAATATTCTTGGCATTATGCCTTGTGGTTGGTAGAGTTGTATCTAGGCCGTTGATGTAAATTAATAGGGACCGTCGGATTAGAGGGGACTTAACTATAAATAGAGGCCTCCCCACCTCAGTTGTAATTATCCATTCTTTCATCTATTCTCGAGTAATAGAGAGCGCATTCACTCTAAATTCTCTGAGTTCTTCTTCTTTTGTTCTTTGTGTTCTTTCAGAGTTCTTCGTAGCTAATCTCATAGTTTGTTTCCGCTAAGAACGATCTTGCATTCTTCGGTGCCTTCGGAATTTGATCTTTCAGATCGAGGATTCAGGCTTACTTAGTCGTTTTCCTTAAGGACTCGACTAAGGCCGCACGTTGGGCTAGTTCAGAAGTCTAGCCCTGTGACAGTTGGTATCAGAGCATGGTTCGTAGCACGGTTCGTAGCCACGGTTGGTGAATCGAGTGTTCGTGGAAGGCATTGTTCGAGATGGCGACAAGGAAAGGAGGAAACACTGCAGCACGGAAGGGTGATGAGGCCCAGGCTATCGAAGGAAGGACCCAGAGGCATAGAGACTTTGTGGCGTCATGGGAGAAGATATGGGCCAAGTTTGAAACCACCAGGTTCCAGAGGAAAAGCCTCGTGATTGCCAAGGAGAGCCTCGAGGTGAAGGACCATGAGGGGGGAGTAGAAGGCATATCAAACATGACGGACAAAGTGGAGGGACGGAGTGATGCAGTTGGAGCTGAGGTGTAGGCTTCGACAAAGATGGATGAGACTTCGCATGGCGAGGAAAAGCCATCGAAGTGGAACAAGCCCAGGATGCTAGCCCAACCATGGAAAGGAAGCCACAAAGGTGCTTCTATTGTGACGGTGAGCATTGGTCAAAGGATTGTTCCAAGAAAGTCGACCTTTCAGCCATCAAGGTAAACGATGAGTCTGTGAAAAGGGAAGCTATAGTTGGCATGATTGTTTCGTCCACAACGGTCAAGAAGAGGTGCAGCGAAAGTGTCTTCGTTGCGAGGGGCCACACAGTTGGCTCGATTACCCTGACATAGTTAAGTCGATGGTGGAGAAAGTTCAATGGAAGTGTTTTCATTGCATGGAGCCACATCGTTGGCGTGATTGCTCACATAGAGTCAAGCAGTCTAAGGTACAGAACGAGCCTAAAGAGAACAAGGCTTTGAAGCTCGATTCGTTATGTGAAGAGCCACCATTGGGCAAGGTGGAAGGTGCATTGAACTTCGTGGAGAAAGAAGTGGCAATGCAAAATGGGGCGTTAGACTTCAAGGATGTAGAAGGGCCGATGCATTTTAGAGTGAACGCGGGGGAGTTTATCCCGAAGAAGGTTCATCTCGAACATAATCTTTGTGTTTTTGGTTTTGATTTGTCCGGTTTGTTGGGTGTAGGCAGCAGAAAACCTAACCCATCAGATGGTGGAAGTTCAAAGGCAGCATCCAAACCTTTGTTCGAGGGTCGTGATGATCCAAGTGGAGACAAATACCAGCTCCTAGGAAAGAGTTCCTACGGTCAAGATGTGCGAGGTGGTTCGATGAGCGATGTTACATGGCGGTGGCTACCAAAGCGAGAAGTTCATATGGGTGGACAACCCAGCATGAGTCGGGTGCTTTTTATGGGAACAGCAGTCCTTATGGGAGGACAACCAAGCCCGATTCAGAGTTGGGAGAAAGCTAAGGTGCCAAGGAGGTCCCAAGATCGTTGCCGACTTCATTCTGGAGCAGCGACGAGGGCGTCGCCAAGTTTGGTGGAGGAGAATGTAACGGGTCGTGATCCAAGGTCTGAGTCATTAGCACCACAGGGTGCACACCAGGGTGTCCATGAGGTTCTGAGGCATACTTTGGGCTTGAAGAGACCACCAGACTGGCCCGATCCGTGGGAAGATCGAAGAAGGCTTATCCATCCACACCTATGTGAACATAGGAGATTCTTTCCATAGATAGCTAAGGAATATTCTTGGCATTATGCCTTGTGGTTGGTAGAGTTGTATCTAGGCTGTTGATGTAAATCAGTAGGGACCGTCGGATTAGAGGGGACTCAACTATAAATAGAGGCTTCCCCACCTCAGTTGTAATCATCCATTCTTTCATCTATTCTTGAGTAACAGAGAGCGCATTCACTCTAAATTCTATGAGTTATTCTTCTTTTGTTCTTCGCGTTCTTTCAGATTTCTTTGTAGCCGATCTTATAGTTTGCTTCCGCTAAGAACGATATTGCGTTCTTCGGTGCCTTCAGAATTCGATCTTTCGGATCGAGGATTTAGTCTTACTTAGTCGTTTGTCTTAAGGACTCGACTAAGGCCGCACGTTGGGCTAGTTCAGAAGTCTAGCCCCGTGACACAAGCACATGTGAAGTCCTTCATGAGCTATTAGGCTTCTGAGAGAAACATTTTCCAATACCTAATTTCTACCCCATTTAAGTGGCCCTCTTGATCTCACTAACTCACCATGCTCCATCTTTTCCCCATTTGGTGTCGATCAGGCACTTGAAATTTGAGGTTTATTGAAGAAAGGTTAATCCTTATAGGCAGAATATAATCTGAAGACAAAACTCAGATATCCATATATGATCAGAATGGTCTTTATAGGCTTGTAATGTAGGCTATGGCTCATGGGTATGAAAAAAGGGATATACATGCCAAAATAAGTGTTTAAGGGTAATGAAACCAAGGATCATTTCTTCTTGGCGAACTCTCACTTCTACACTTGTAATTTTGATGTACTTTGATGAAATGCTCTTTTACTTTCATTATTTGGATCGCTCTAGACTGCCCATTTTCGGGTTTTCACCCTATAGTTCATTTCCTTTCTTTCGTAGCTCTAGGATATGTAGCCTTTAATCGATTTGTGTCTTGGCTCAGTATTAATGTGTTTCTATTTTGAAAGTGATCAATCCACCAAAATTGGTATAAGCTTCCAATTAAAATCTCATTCTTGCATTGCTTGATCTGGGTATGCTCACATGGAGTAACCTTTTTCTTTCATTCCTTGGATCGCTCTATACTGCCCATTTTTGGGTTTTCACCCTAGAGTTCACTTTCTTTCATGTTTAGAAAAATGTAGTTGTGGATACGTTTTCCATCCCGACTAGACATTGATTCTTGCTTCTGCTTGAGAGTAACCAATCTTCCAAGGCTCTTGCTTTTCCTTTATTGCACTTTTTGACTTAGTGTTTTCTCCCTTAATTGTGTCAGCGTTCTTGTTGGCAATTTTCAACTTGATTTGGTTAGCTTCTTTGGGCACAAACTTTTCTTTTATTGGCATCTTCTAATGTTTCTCTAACCCTTTCATTTCATGTATCTGATCTCACTTCTTGCCCTAATTAAAGTATGATCTGTGTAGCATCAAGATCGGGAGACTTTTATTTGCAAATAAATTTTTTGCCTTCTTTGCCCCCAGTGTGGGGGTTATCCTTGGTTTGGGTTTTATTAGAAAGAAATGATCAGGCTCAAATGGGGACATCAATGGAC
Source organism: Hibiscus mutabilis (assembly GCA_019671005.1). Taxonomy (NCBI): domain Eukaryota; kingdom Viridiplantae; phylum Streptophyta; class Magnoliopsida; order Malvales; family Malvaceae; genus Hibiscus; species Hibiscus mutabilis. Next base: position 32,291,306 of record CM033733.1, on the reverse strand, counting down.
ATTTTCTTATTTGGTGAAAGGAATTGAAGGAATGCTATTCGTCATATCACATACGGATGTCTAAATAGTCTTCAGGGGGTAAAAGTTTAGGGTCAACACTCGATTCAAGGACCTTAAAAAACAAATGCCTGAGAGGGGAAATTCACTCAATGTGATCTGCCCATTTCCTGAACACTCATTTTGTTCCTTTTGTCTGCCTAAGTAGAACAGAAGATGTTCGCATTTGCAGTATCCTTGCAACATTTGCTTTCTTTTAGACATAGGTTGTTTGAATTTGATCATTGGATTTGAATAAAAGGTACTCTTGCAATTAAAATTCAAGAACCTGATAAAAATGATATGTACATATATTTGGGAAAACAAAAACCAACTCATAGCAATGAATGAAATGTTTAAAGAATGAAAGAATATGAATTATTTGTCAAATGGGGTGTAAAATAAAATTTATTTTATTAAAACAGGTAAACAATAGTTTTGACAAAAGCTCACACGGTGCGTGAAAAAGACAGACTTCTCGTTCTGAAGTTACATCAAGTTCAAAAAGATTGCCCCATTTTTCATCCCACTTCTTTCTAATGTGGACCTTTCCCTTTACTCTCTCCTTAGAAGGATTTAGTCATTTAATCTTAAAATGATGGGTTTAATTGGACCTAAGTTGGATGTGATAGGGTAAATTACCAAAATCAGTCTATGAAGGCAAATGCAATATATGTAATGAACATGTTATGTTGCTAAAAATGCAAAATGCAATAAAGATGCAATGCTGAATGTAAATATGAATGCAGAAAAGAGGTTGATTCTAGAGTGAACATCTTAGAGCATCTTTCATAAAAAGTCATGTTACATCAAACATTAGAGTTACAGATAATGTCGAGCTCTAGCACCTAGCTTCTGCAACTTCTCTACGAGCCTAGCCAACTTCTCATTTTGTTCTAGGAGCTCATCGTTTTGACTCAATTCTATCGCCGCATCAGCCAAGTCCGTTACCTGTCGGGCAACTCTTTGTGCTTTAGCAATAATGTCCTTCATGTAGTTGTCTTTTTTCCTTTATCTTCTCTGAAGACTCTTGAAGCTGAAGATTCCACTTCTCATCATTTTCTTTCCAGGCTTTCCTGAGACCATCCACAAGATCTTTGTACATCAATAGAATGTCGTTACACTCATCCATTTTCTTCTTTAGCCTTTGAATTTCAGCTTGACTATCATTTAATTCAGCAGCGATGTCTCCGCGCAAACGTATACACATGTTCAAGGCCTCAATCTTGGCTTGACTACTCCTCAGGTCGTCCTTAAGGGCAAGGTATTGATTTTCCATTGCTTGCAGATTACAAGACAAGGTACTAGCTCGTTACTCGTTGGCCTTAGAACTCTTTTTCCAAAATTCGACATCTCTTTTTAGGTCTTTAATTCTTTCTGTAACAACCCATTCCAAGCCTGGTAGAGAACCGAGTCAGAATGCGTTACTGGCAACGAATTTGGAGTCTAAAATAGTGTTTAAACTATTATTATAGCGTCAAAAAGGTTTACTGGATTAATTATTGTCGGGCTACTCAATTTGGGGATCAATTTAAAATTTTTCTGAGTTTAAGGGCTGAAATGTAGCTTTTACAAGTTAGGGGTCCTTGATCGAATTTCCTTAGACTTACTCGACATTAAACATACCCATATTATACTGGTGCAGTTTCATTACAAATATATATCGTTTACCCACTCAATTTTATCCTGAATCAATCAAGGGCTAGATTACAAGAGCGGGACATTCATGTTACAGCTGGTAACTAACCTAACAGACTCCCGTACCGATACAACCACTATCTGTATCGGTACGGTGACACCAGAAGGTAGGTAATTCTATTATGGCATGGGTACAGTACCGGTACGCAATCACATCGTATTGGTACGCCTATAGGGATCTAGGTTAAAGGGTTCATTGGTTGGCTTCCGTACCGGTACGCAATCACACCGTATCGGTACGTCTATCAAGGTCGTTAAAACGATTAAAACCATATCGATACCCTGTATCGATACGTATGGCTAGGGAATTCATTCAACTTTTGACTCGATATACCATACTGGTACAAGCTTAGCTGTATCGGTACAAATGCTACAGTAAAATTCCAGTAACCAATTTCTGTATCGATACGCACTATTCAGCACCGGTACGCCCCTTTATTCCAGGTTCCTTATGGTAAGCCCGTATCGATGCGCCATCACCCATATCAGTACGGTTGTGTCTGCAATGACATTTTTCTTCTAGTTTTTCATCATTTTAACCTATCAAATCTTGTCCAAAAGTTATGAAAATTTACCAGCAAGTTATTATTAGCCATTTATTAATTTTTTTACTTTTTCGTTCCTTTAAAGCCAATACTGCTAGTTTTACTCATTTTGCATACATACCCAAAATACTAGTTTGACTCTTTTAACTACGGGGCTGACATAAACACACAAAAGAGTACTAGATAAACTTGTTCATGCCCAATGCCATCTTACTATGAGTTTAAGGACAAAAGATAGCATACATATAGCGTGCTTAACGTGAGTTGCAACTTCAACAACACGATCGATCTACGAATCCTTAAAAGTCATGAAATGCATGGGACGCACATATGTTATGCTTACATAGCCTAGTGAGGTAGTTAACAACAAGTGCATAAATAGGATTTAAATAGCAAAATAAGAATGTAGACATGCGATCATGCCATGTACAATTCAATAACACATAATCATCATTTCATATCATCCATGCATCGTATTTTATATTAGGCCATAAACATCATTCCCTTGGAAATCGTAACCCATGGATATGCGGATTACCCTGAACACCAAATAATATCACATATAGGCCTTAGCCTTGAACCGTAGTTCGAATCCCTTACATAATCCAACCTTTACACCATATTTAGGCCGTTGTCCAATCCCTTACATGATGAGCTGAAATAACCTTATGGCATGAAAATTGTATCCAAAGTTCACAAGTGTCCAAGGAACACATTTTCATCACATGTCTTACCTTTGTGCCCTTAGGCCATATTGCATCATACCGAATCATATAAAGAGTTTTGTCTCCATAAAACATATAAGATCATCTAATCATTATATCAACTTCATGGTACATCAGAATGTCATTCAAGCATATCTTACATGTATAAGTCATTAAATGCACTAATTCATGTATGGCATATTTCACAAACACATAGCCTTAATATGCATCAAATTAATATGGTAACCTTACCATGCTTACCAAGCAGAATCTTCTCATGTATGCTCTAGTTGAGCTTTCCTAGCACATACGCATTATAGAAAACATAATTAAATACAACTGGGATGGCACCTAGCCATTCCCGAGACTCAACTACACTCACCTCAAATCTGAAGCTCTTATGACTCTCAGATTACGATCCCCTTATTCCTAGCTTTTGTTGGAGATGGTGGATTAGCTTCCTCCAATTCTTGAGCTAGGTAGTCAACAAAGGGAAGTATTAGAATAGATATTTGGGTTGAAGAATCAAAGGTTTAGCTTTAAGCTCCTTAACTTCAAATCAAAATTAAACTTGAATCTTTCATGGGCTCTTGAAGCTATTAGAGGGCTTTTGCTTACCAAATCAGTGGCTATCAAATGGTATATAGAAATCAAGGAAAGCTTGAGGATTCAAAGGAGGTGCTAGCTTGAGCTTAGGTTGAAGACAACAATGGAGGTGTGAGCTTAAGGTGCTTGCTTAAGGAAAGATGGAAGATAGCAAAAAGTCTCGGTTAGCTTTCGAAAATGTTTCCACTTTTCAGTCTTTCTCATCTTTTATTCAATAGTTTTCCCTCAACAAAGGGTGAGCTTAATTATTTTAAAATTCTCACCACTCCTTCAACCAATGGCAAGCATTCCTCCATAGTTAGGAAATCTATTTCAAAATCATTTCAAATTCCAAAAATTAAAATAGCTATCAATTCATGCCATCATTTATCTTACAAGGCACAAGGGTTTCACGTGGAATGGTTTAAGCAAGGTGGTGAATCACCCAAAAATTGGGTTAATTACGAGGTTGGCCCATCAATTCTTCCAAGTTTGTACTTTTGCCCCCAAACTTTCAATTTTCACAATTTGGTCACTAAAAGACTTCCAATTCATTCGACTAGGTCCAAAATTGACAATTAGGCTAAGACGGAGTTCATTTCATCAAAATAGAGTACAAAGCTTGAGCTATTACATCAATTAGGCAAATCTAATATAAAATTTTTGATCACCGGGACTAAATTCTGACTAGACTAATTTTTGGGGTGTGACAACTCTCCCCCTTAAGAAAAATTCATCCTCGAATTTTCACCTGAACCGAAGAGATGGGGATATTGTTTCTGCCTAACCTCTTCCAGTTCCCATGTAGCCTCTTCTACTGAATAGATTTTCCAAAGTAACTTAACTAAAGGTACAGATTTGTTACGAAGTCTCTTGACTTCTCTTGTGAGAATCTGCACCGGTTCTTCCTCGTACGTCAGATTAGACTGAATCTCCACCGACTCGGGCTCGATCACGTGAGAAGAATTAGACCGATATTTTTGTAGCATGGACACGTGAAAGACATTATGTATACGAATCAACTCTTCAGGGAGAGCTAGTCGGTAAGCGACAGGTTCGATTCTTTCAATTACCTCGAACGGGCCAATAAAACGAGGATTGGGTTTCCTCTTTTTGCCAAAACGGAGGATTTTCTTCCAATATGATACCTTAAGAAAGGCTCTCTCACCAACATCGTACTGAATGTCTCTCCTCCTTAGATCCGCGTATGCCTTCTACCGATCAAAAGCTGGCTTGAGCAGGTTATAGATAATAGTCACCTTCTCTTCGGTTTCCCGAAGTAAATCGAGGCCTAATACCTTGCTTTCACCAAGCCCGGACCAACATAGAGGATTTCTACACCTTCTCCCACAGAGAGCTTCGTAAGGGGCCATCTTAATCGAAGCTTGGTAACTATTATTATAGGCGAACTCCACTAATGGTAAAGATTCTTCCCACGTATTTCGAAAATTGATAGCACAAGCTCGTAACATATCTTCTAGGATCTACAAGGAATAATTGATATAGGTATAGGAAATTTATATACATATTAATGGGAAAGGACACAAGTTACATGAATAACTCTTTCAAATTGCCCATCGGTTTGAGGATGGAAAGCAGTGCTTAAGTGCACTCGAGTTCCCAGGGTTTCATGCAAGTTTCTTCAAAACCGAGATGCAAAATGCGGATCACGGTCAGAGATAATGGATATGGAAACTCCATGTAAACGTATTACTTCTCAAATGTATAGTCCAGCAAGTCTAGGCAAGCTGAAGTTCATTCTCACTGGAAGGAAGTGAGCATATTTGGTGAATCGATCTATAGTGACCCAAATGGCATCATTCTTCTTTGGTGTCATTGGAAGACCACCTACAAAGTCCATTGTAATACGTTCTCATTTCCATTGTGGTAGCTCAATGGGTTGCAAAAGACCAGTAGGAACTTTGTGTTCAGTTTCACTTTTTGGCAAGTCAAACACTTAGCCATTAAGTTCGTAACTTTGCGTTTCATGCCAAACCACCAGTACAACTTTTTCAAATCTTTATACATCTTGATGGCTCCAGGATGAACAGAGAAAGAACTACGATGAGCCTCACTAAGGATTTGATTTTGAAGGTCATCATTATCGGAAATATAGATCCAGTTCTAAAAACACAATAACCCTTCCGCGTTCATAGCAAAATCTGAATCTGGTTCATTTTTTATTCGAGTTGCAATAACCCGTAACTCCTAATCAGAATCTTGGAGTGCTTTGATTTGCGACACAATATTCGACTGAACTCATAACTCAGCCACCAACTTTTCTTACTTTTTGAGCTGAAAATAAGCATTCAAATACCTCGAAGAAGGGAATGGCTTCCGACTAAGAGCATTAGCTACGACATTGGCTTTACCTGGATGGTAATCGGTAACCAAGTTGTAATCTTTCAAAAGTTCCATCCACCGACATTGGTGGAGGTTCAACTCTTTCTGAGTTATGTGGTACTTCAAACTCTTGTGGTCGGTAAACAAATAACACTTTTTGCCATACAAGTAATGTCTCCAAATTTTTAAGGCGAACACCACAGCATCTAACTCCATATCGTGAGTCGGATAGTTTAGTTCATGTGGCTTAAGTTGTCGTGAAGCGTAGGCTATGACCTTCCCTTCTTGCATTAGGACACAACCTATTCCCAAGTGGGACGCATCACTGTACACAGTGAAGTCTTTGCCGGATTCAGGCTATACTAGAACAGGAGCATGAGTTAAGACCTGCTTGAGTTGGTCAAAACTCCTTTGTTGCACCTCCTTCCAGGTAAAAGGAATCTCTTTTCAAAGGAGCTTCCTTAAAGGTGCAGCAATCATTGAAAACCCTTTAACAAACCTACGGTAGTAGCCAGCAAGACCTAGGAAGCTACGAAGTTCCCCTACATTCTTGGGAGGGATCTAATCAAGGATGGCTTGGATCCTCTTTGGGTCAACTTGAATACCTGCAGAAGAAATCACATGGCCCAAAAAAGAGACTTCGGATAACCAGAATTCACACTTACTGAATTTGGCATACAACTATTTTTTTTTGAAGAGTTTGAAGCACGATTCGGAGGTCTTCTTCATGAGTGGTGGTATCTTTGGAATAGATCAGGATATCATTTATGAACACGACCACGAACTTATCTAGATAAGGCCAGAACACTCAATTCATTAGGTTCATGAAAGCTGTAGGTGTATTCGTAAGCCCTAAAGGCATTACTGGAATTCATAGTGGCCATATCTAGTCCGAAAGGCAGTTTTCAGAACATCAGATTCTTTTACCAACATTTGATAGTACCCAGATCGTAGGTCTATCTTAGAAAACACTGGAGTCCCTTTCAACTGATCGAAAAGGTCCTCGATCCGCGACAACGGATACTTGTTCTTTATGGTAACTTTGTTCAACTGTCGATAGTCAATGCAAATACGCATTGACCCATCTTTCTTCTTGAAAAACAAAACCGGAGCTCCCAAGGGTGAGGAACTCAGTCAAATAAATCCCTTTTCCAAGAGGTCTTGGATCTGAGTCTTCAGTTCTTTTAGCTCGACATGGGTCATTCTATACGGAGCAATGGAAACTGGTGCAGTCCCCGATTGCACTTCGATTTTGAACTTTTCTTCTCGAGTCAGAGGAAGTCCCGAAAGCTCGTCAGGGAAAAACATCAGAGAATTCTCTTACTATAGACACATTTTCACTTCAATTGCATACAAGGCAGATCTACCAGGCTCAGACTCTGTTTTTAACAAGGTTACGCCCTTCTTACCGTGTCCTCGAAGATACAATTTTTTCTTAGAACAATCTACCCAAGCCTGATGCTCCGCAAGCCTATCAAGGCCTAGGATAAGATCGAACTCATGGAAGGGCAGGGCCATCAAATTGGTAGGAAATGGGATCCCTTAGATCCTTAGGGGACATACTTTACAGATTAATCATATAATCACACTATCCCCTAATGGGTTAGAAATAACTATTTCAGAAGTAACGGGTTCATGTTTTAAGGCATACTTATCAATCAAAGGTGTACTAATAAAAGAATGAGTGGAGCCTGGGTCTATCAAAGCATATACATAATCGGAGCACAATTCCACTATACCTGCAATAACATCCGGGTCATCTTCTTGCTCTCGACCTCTAACATGGTACATCTGTGCTAAGCATGCAAATCGCGTCCACCAGATGGAGTATTGGTATTACGAGGTCTCCCCATGGTTCCAGACTGTACTTGCTTGATTCCTTTCCCCTTAGTAGGGTTACTCTGGGATGCTACTAAGGCAGGAGTATTAAGATTTTGTGGGCACTATCAGATGAAGTGACCCTTCTCGCCACAAAGGTAGGAGGTTCTAGACTGCTTATGGTAAGGCCTAAGATGCTTCTTCTGACAAAAGTTACATATGGGAATCTGAAAACCTTATCTTGAACCGCACGTACTATTGATAGAATCTGTACGAGCAACAGATATCCAGTCATTAGAGATCGCGGCATAAATCTTATCTTCGGTGATTGTTGTAAAATAACAGACCTCTGGTCATACTGTTATCCCTTCTTCTGAGGTAGGGGAGGCTTGAACTCATCTCTGAACCTCTTATCGGATCGATCTTGATTCCCCTTTCTTCTTTTATAAGCCTTCTGAGAGGCTTCAGTAGCATTCGCCTTGTTGACCATGTTCTGAAAATCCTCCAGCTCCAGAGCAGTGAAAAGAGGACGTAGTTCGTCATAAAAGCCGTCCACAAACATACGACACTTTTTCTTCTCAAAACGTATGATCTCGGTACCGTACCTCAAATACTTGTAGAAGTCGTAGATGTACTACTCCACTAGTCTCCCTCCTTGCCGAAGATAGAGGAACTTCTTACGTCTCTCAGCAATATAATAATCACTGATGTACTTTTTGCGGAATTCCTTAAGGAAGAAATCCCACGTAACCATACGCTCAGGTACAATGAGTGTCACTGTGTTCTACCAACTCCGAGCCTCTTCAGCAATCAACGCCAGTGCACACTCCAGCTTGTACTCATACGGGCACTTCAACTGTTTGTTCAGAATTTTTAGAGTATTCTCGAGCTAGTATTCAACTACTTCAAGATCATCTTGCTCCTGACTAGTAAACGTATAGGCCTGATATTGACTGAGTTTATCTATCAGGGCTCGGGTAACAGAGGAGGGTGCTACAGTGGCAGATTAGGGCTGCTGCTCTTGCCTAAGAATAATAACTACCTGCTGAATCATCTCAGCCATAGATACGAGATACTCTTGCTGAGAGGGTGGCATCGACGACGAATTAGGTGGGTTATTCTATCTCACTAGTTCAGGTCGAGTTTCCACTTCAACCATATTCCCCTGTGTCGAAGAGGAATCTGAGTGTAATTCCAACCCCTCACATCTAGCGTTGGACTCAGACATTTTAAATCTAATCAGAAAAGAGCAATGAATTGTGTTAGTTGCAAGTCACAGATAGCATACTCAAATAAACTCCTAGGTGGCATATGCACATGTAGACTCATGATGAACCTCAGTTTAGTCCTAAAATCGACTAAACTCTGGCTCTGATACCATAAATGTAACACCCTCTTCCCGGCCTGGTAGAGAACTGAGTCAAAATGTGTTACCGGTGACGAATTCGGAGTCTGCAATAGTGTTTAAACTATTATTATAGCGTTAAAAGGTTTACCAGATTAATTATTGTTAGGTTACTCAATTTGCGGATCAATTTAAAACTTTTCTGAGTTTAAGGGCTGAAATGAAGCTTTTACAAGTTAGGGGTCCTTGATCGAATTTCCTTAGACTTACTCGACATTAAACATACCCATATTATACTGGTGAAGTTTCATTACAAATATAGATCATTTACCCGCTCAATTTTATCCTTAATCAATCAGGGGCTAGATTATAAGAGCGGTACATTCATGTTATAGCTTGTAACTAACCAAACAGACTTCCGTACTGATACACCCACTATTCGTATCGATACGGTGACACCAGAAGGTAGGTAATTCTGTTATGGCATGGGTACAGTACCGGTACGCAATCACATCGTATCGGTACGCCTATAGGGATCTAGGTCAAAAGGTTCATTGGTTGGCTTCCGTACTGGTACGTAATCACACCGTATCGGTACGCCTATTAAGGTCATTAAAACGATTAAAGCCGTATCGATACCCTGTATCGATATGCGTGACTAGAGAATTAATTCAACTTTTGACTCGATATACCGTACCGGTATAGGCTTAGTCGTATCAGTACGGATGCTACAGTAAAATTCCAGTAACCAATTTTTGTATCGATACGTACTATTCAGTATCAGTATGCCCCTTTATTCCAGGTTCCTTATGGTAAGCTCGTACCGATACGCCATCACACGTACCGGTACGTTTGTGTTTGCAATGACATTTTTCTTCTGGTTTTTCATCATTTTAACCTATCAAATCTTGTCCAAAAGTTATGAATATTTACCAGCAAGTTATTATTAGCCATTTTTAATAACATGCCCAGTTTCGTAGTGTTTCGAATCCGTTTACTAACTTTTTACTTTTTAGTGCCAATACTACAAGTTTTACTCATTTTGCATACATACTAGTTTGACTCTTTTAACTACGGGGCTGACATAAACACACAAAAGAGGACTAGATAAACTTGTTCATGCCCAATGCCACCTTCCTAGGAGTTTATGGACAAAAGATAACATACATATAGCGTGCTTGACTTGACTTGTAACTTCAACAACACGATCGATCTAAGAATCCTTCAAAGTCCTGAAATGCATGGGACACACATATGTTAGGCCTACATAGCCTAGTGGGGTAGTTAACAACAAGTGTATAAATAGGATTTAAATAGCAAAATGAGAATGTAGACATGCGATCATGCTATGTTCAATTCAATAACACATAATCATTATTTCATATCATACATGCATCGTATTTTATATTAGGCCATAAACATCATTCCCTTGGACATCGCAACCCATGGATACGCGGATTACCCTGAACACCAAATCATATCACACATAGGCCTTAGCCTTTAACCGTAGTTCGAATCACTTATACAATCCAACCTTTACATCACATTTAGGCTGTAGCCTGGACCGTAGTCCAATCCCTTACATGATGAGCTCAAATAACCCTATGGCATGCCAATTGTATCCAAAGTTCACAAGTGTCCAAGGAACACATTTTCGCCACATGTCTTACCTTTGTGCCCTTAGGCCATATTGAATCATACAGAATCATATAAAGAGTTTTGTCTCCATAAAACATATAAGATCATCTGATCATTATATCAACTTCATGATACATCAGAATGTCATTGAAGCATATCTTACATGTATAATTCATTAAATGCACTAATTCATGTATGGAATATTTCACAAACACATAACCTTAGTATGCATCAAATTAATATGGTAACCTTACCATGATTACCAAGCGAAATCTTCTCATGTATGCTCTAATTGATCTTTCCTATCACAGACGCATTATAGAAAACATAATCAAATGCAACCGAGATGGCACCTCGCCATTCTTGAGACTCAACTATATTCACCTCAAATCTAAAGCTCCTACGACTCTCAGATTACGATCCCCTTATTCCTAGCTTTTGTTGGAGATGGTGGATTAGCTTCCTCCAATTCTTGAGCTAGGTAGTCAACAAAGGGAAGTATTAGAATCGATATTTGGGTTGAAGAACCAAAGGTTTAGCTTTAAGCTCCTTAACTTCAAATCAAAATTAAACTTGAATCTTTCATGGGCTCTTGAAGCTATTAGAGGGCTTTTGCTTACCAAATCGGTGGCTATCATATGGTATATATAAAACAAGGAAAGCTTGAAGATTCAAAGAAGGTGCTAGCTTGAGCTTAGGCTGAAGACAACAATGAAGGTGTGAGCTTAAGGTGCTAGCTTAAGGAAATATGGAAGATAGCAAAAAGTCTCGGTTAGCTTTTGGAAATGTTTTCACTTTTCATTCTTTCTCATCTTTTATTCAATAGTTTTCCCTCAACAAAGGGTGAGCGTAATTCTTTTAAAATTCTCACCACTCCTTCAACCAATGGCAAGCATTCCTCCATAGTTAGGAAATCTATTTTAAAATCATTTCAAATTCCAAAAATTAAGATAGCTATAATAGCTATCAATTCATGCCATCATCTATCTTACAAGGCACAAGGGTTTCACGTGGAATGGTTTAAGCAAGGTGGTGAATCACCCAAAAATTGGGTTAATTATGAGGTTGGCCCGTCAATTCTTCCAAGTTTGTACTTTTGCCCCCAAACTTTCAATTTTAATAATTTGGTCACTAAAAGACTTCCAATTCATTCAAATAGGTCCAAAATCGACAATTAGGCTCAAACGGAGTTCATTTCATCAAAATAGAGTACAAGGCTTGAGCTATTACATTAATTAGGCAAATTTGATATAAAATTTCTGATCACGGGGACTGAATTTTGACTAGATCAGTTTTCGAGGTGTGACACTTTCTTTCCATTGATCGAGATTGTCACCCATACCAACATTTTTAAAAGTCAAACTAAGCTCTTCATAGTTGTCTTGCAAGCTCTTCAGTTTATTTTTCAGACAATCCACTTTTTTCTTCGATCACTAGCTTGAGTGTTACACCTCAAATGGCTTTTTTTATCTTTTTCAATCTTGAATTTCTTCGGCACCAAAGCTGCTTGAACGATAGTTGAACCATCTAGATTTTCTTTCTTGAATTTTCATATGCTGCACTCTAGAAGGTTCTAAACTCGACGTTTGAAGGTAGTACAGTTTTTAATTAAATGCCCCATAATTCTAGCATGATACTCACAACGAGTTTTAGCGTTATACCATTTAGGGTACATAGGTTGTAGAGGTGTGATGTGACATGGGACCAGTAACCATGCCTCAAATAATTGCAGATATAGCTCTCCATACGATATGGGTATAGGATCGAAAGGACCATTGGTTCTTGGCTTTTGGATACCGGCCGACGATGACTCGGAAAGCTACACACTAGAATCTGAATTCTGTCCCCAGGTACTGGATTATGAGTGTTGGAAATTGGCTTCTCTTAGTATGCTCTGGGCACTAACATTGGTTAGGCTTTTGAAAGCTTTGGGGATTTCTTCTCCAAAACTCAGTAACCCTTCTTCGACAAGGCTTATGACTTTGTTCCTCAGAGCTTCGCAATTTTAAGTAGTATGCCCGGTACCTCCTACATGATATTTACACTTAGCCTTGTTGTCATACCCTTTAGGGAAAGGAGGCTCCTTTGTCTTGGATTGAACTAGAGTTACAAGACCCTTTGATACGGAAGCCAGGATCCAAGAATTACCTCAAAATCTAGGAACCCTCTAGATCACAATTAATCTAGAAAACTCACTAATATGATCCGAGAAAAGCCCAAACTACAAGTTCAGCAAACCGATAATAAAGCATGATCTTGATGTAGAAAACGAGATAGGATGAATTTGATGGTGGCGGTGTTGGATAGATTTGTCCTTGGCACCCTCCTAATCGCAATTGAATAGGCAAACACCTACAAACGGCACGAATCTCTCCGATGAATGGATGATGACGAGATAGATGTTGTAGGATATTTTGTCCTCGGCACCCTCTTAGACGCGATTATCTAAGCAAGCAACCTCAAGTGGCTCTAACCCACCCTCCTAGACACAATTACCTAGGCAAGCAAGAGTGTGAAGATGATCTCCATCACAAGAACTTGACGAACTTACATTGAAGAAAACTTCTGATACGAAAAATAACAAGGCAAATCTATCTACCTTGAAAATAAAATGGCCCATGGCCAAAGGTTTTTGCAACTCATAAATTCAGATGTTGTTCTTATTAATGAAGCAAATATGCCTTTAAATAGGCTACAAATGAAGAGTTCAACTTAAATTAGGAAAAGTAAAGATAATAATAAAATAAATAAACATATTTTATCTAACCTAAAAAACTAATAAATAAATAACAAATCTAATCCTAAATCATCTAAATATATTCATAAAGAATCCTAGATTAAATTTAAGTACAAATAATCAATAAAATTATTGAAAATTCGTAATACATAATATTTCCCGTGATAAAACCGTATAGACATTTCTGCTCGCACAGTCTTCACTAAAATGGACATAACCTGAGCTCCCGATGTCGGATTGATGTGTTTCAAGATGCGTTGGAAAGCTAAGAGATAGAAGAATATGCTTGACGAAGACATGTAGACTCAGAAGTGCCCGAATCTCATCCGAAAATTCGATGCAAGTCGGCTGAAATTCCAGACTTATAAAACAGCTTCAACTCTTTGGCTACAATGCATCATTTTAGTCCCCTATACACGTATCATTCTCCCCATGTTGAAAACGATTCGACCCGAATCTTAAGAGTTGTTGATCACAACCTTCAAGTCTCTTGAGATGTCTCCAGGAATGAAATATTAAAACTAGGATCTATATAGAGAATTATATTTTTTTCCCAACTACTAAAACAAAAGTAAAAGATAATTGTTTCAAATACCTAAACCAAGGCTCTGATTACCAATTGATACGGAAGCCAGTATCCAAGAATTACCTCAAAATCTAGGAACCCTCTAGATCACAATTAATCTAGCAAACTCACTAATATGATCCGAGAAAACCCCAAACTCCAAGTTCAGCAAATCGATAATAAAGCATGATCTTGATGTAGAAAACGAGATAGGATGAATTTGATGGTGGCGGTGTTGGATAGATTTTTCCTTGGCACCCTCCTAATCGCAATTGAATAGGAAAACACCTACAAACGGCACGAATCTCTCCGATGAATGGATGATGACGAGATAGATGTTGTAGGATATTTTGTCCTCGGCACCCTCTTAGACGCGATTATCTAAGTAAGCAACCTGAAGCGGCTCTAACCCACCCTCCTAGATGCAATTACCTAGGCAAGCAAGAGTGTGAAGATGATCTCCATCACAAGAACTTGACGAACTTTCGTTGAAGAAGACTTCTGATACGAAAAATAACAAGGCAAATCTATCTACCTTGAAAATAAAATGGCCCATGGCCAAAGGTTTTTTGCAACTCATAAATTCATGATGTTGTTCTTATTAATGAAGCAAATATGCCTTTAAATAGGCTACAAATGAAGAATTCAACTTAAATTAGGAAAAGTAAAGATAATAATAAAATAAATAAACATATTTTATCTAACTTAAAAAACTAATAAATAAATAAATAACAAATTTAATCCTAAATCATCTAAATATCTTCATAAAGAATCCTAGATTAAATTGAAGTACAAATAATCAATAAAATTATTGAAAATTCGTAATAAATAATATTTCCCGTGATAAAACCGTATAGACATTTCTGCTCGCACAGTCTTCACTAAAATGGACATAACTTGAGCTCCCAATGTCGGATTGATGCGTTTCAAGATGCGTTGGAAAGCTAAGAGAAAGACGAATATGTTTGAAGAAGACATGTAGACTCGGAAGTGCCTGAATCTCATCCGAAAATTCGATGCAAGTCGGCTGAAATTCCAGACTTATAAATTAGCTTCAACTCTTTGGCTACAATGCATCATTTTAGCCCCCTATACACGTATCATTCTCCCCCTGTTGAAAACGATTCGTCCCGAATCTTAAGAGTTGTTGATCACAACCTTCAAGTCTCTTGAGATGTCTCCAGGAATGAAATATTAAAACTAGGATCTATATAGAGAATTATATATTTTTTCTCAACTACTAAAACAACAGTAAAAGATAATTGTTTCAAATACCTAAACCAAGGCTCTGATTACCAATTGATACGGAAGCCAGGATCCAAGAATTACCTCAAAATCTAGGAACCCTCTAGATCACAATTAATCTAGCAAACTCACTAATATGATCCGAGAAAACCCCAAACTCCAAGTTCAACAAACCGATAATAAAGCATTATCTTAATGTAGAAAACGAGATAGGATGAATTTGATGGTGGCGGTGTTGGATAGATTTGTCCTTGGCACCCTCCTAATCGCAATTGAATAGGCAAACACCTACAAACGGCACGAATCTCTCCGATGAATGGATGATGACGAGATAGATGTTGTAGGATATTTTGTCCTCGGCACCCTCTTAGACGCGATTATCTAAGCAAGCAACCTCAAGCAGCTCTAACTCACCCTCCTAGACGCAATTACCTAGGCAAGCAAGAGTGTGAAGATGATCTCCATCACAAGAACTTGACGAACTTACGTTGAAGAAGACTTCTGATACGAAAAATAACAAGGCAAATCTATCTACCTTGAAAATAAAATGGCCCATGGCCAAAGGTTTTTGCAACTCATAAATTCATGATATTGTTCTTATTAATGAAGCAAATATGCCTTTAAATATGTTACAAATGAAGAGTTCAACTTAAATTAGGAAAAGTAAAGATAATAATAAAAAAATAAACATATTTTATCTAACCTAAAAAACTAATAAATAAATAACAAATCTAATCCTAAACCATCTAAATATCTTCATAAAGAATCCTAGATTAAATTTAAGTACAAATAATAAATAAAATTATTGAAAATTCGTAATAAATAATATTTCCCGTGATAAAACTGTATAGACATTTCTGCTCGCACAGTCTTCACTAAAATGGACATAACTTGAGCTCCCAATGTTGGATTAATGCGTTTCAAGATGCGTTGGAAAGCTAAGAGATAGAAGAATATGTTTGACGAGACATGTAGACTCAGAAGTGCCCGAATCGCATCCAAAAATTTGATGCAAGTCGGCTGAAATTTCATACTTAGAAAACAGCTTCAACTCTTTGGCTACAATGCATCATTTTAGCCCCCTATACACGTATCATTCTCCCCATGTTGAAAATGATTCATCCCTAATCTTAAGAGTTGTTGATCACAACCTTCAAGTCTCTTGAGATGTCTCCAGGAATGAAATATTAAAACTAGGATCTATATAGAGAATTATATTTTTTTCTCAACTACTAAAACAACAGTAAAAGATAATTATTTCAAATACCTAAACCAAGGCTCTGATTACCAATTGATATGGAAGCCAGGATCCAAGAATTACCTCAAAATCTAGGAACCCTCTAGATCACAATTAATCTACCAAACTCACTAATATGATCCGAGAAAACCCCAAACTCCAAGTTCAGCAAACCGATAATAAAGCATGATCTTGATGTAGAAAACGAGATAGGATGAATTTGATGGTGGCGGTGTTGGATAGATTTGTCCTTGGCACCCTCCTAATCGCAATTGAATAGGCAAACACCTACAAAGGGCATAAATCTCTCCGATGAATGGATGATGACGAGATAGATGTTGTAGGATATTTTGTCCTCGGCACCCTCTTAGACGCGATTATCTAAGCAAGCAACCTCAAGCGGCTCTAACCCACCCTCCTAGACGCAATTACCTAGGCAAGCAAGAGTGTGAAGATGATCTCCATCACAAGAACTTGACGAAGTTACGTTGAAGAAGACTTCTGATACGAAAAATAACAAGGCAAATCTATCTACCTTGAAAATAAAATGGCCCATGGCCAAAGGTTTTGCAACTCATAAATTCATGATGTTGTTCTTATTAATGAAGCAAATATGCCTTTAAATAAGCTACAAATGAAGAGTTCAACTTAAATTAGGAAAAGTAAAGATAATAATCAAATAAATAAACATATTTTATCTAACCTAAAAAACTAATAAATAGCAAATCTAATCCTAAATCATCTAAATATCTTCATAAAGAATCCTAGATTAAATTTAAGTACAAATAATCAATAAAATTATTGAAAATTCGTAATAAATAATATTTCCCGTGATAAAACCGTATAGACATTTCTGCTCGCACAGTCTTCACTAAAATGGACATAACTTGAGCTCCCGATGTCGGATTGATGCGTTTCAAGATGCGTTGGAAAGCTAAGAGACAGACGAATATGTTTAACGAAGACATGTAGACTCAGAAGTGCCCGAATCTCATCCAAAAATTCGATGCAAGTCAGCTGAAATTCCAGACTTATAAAACAGCTTCAACTCTTTGGCTACAATGCATCATTTTAGCCCCTATACACGTATCACCCTTCCTAACCAGTATCGGGAGCAGATCTGTGTATGCCATCAAAATTTGAAATGCCTTCTTTTTATCTTTCTCCACTCTGACTTTTCTTTGGCTCACATCCACTTTCTTTGAAATAGAAGCCCTTGTATCTTCGGGTGTCTTATTAATGTCGATCACAATGGTGCACCGACCTTTGGGTTTATCAGAACCATCTTGTTCAGATATAAGGTCTTGCTTGGTGGCCATCATACTTTGGCATTTATTCAGTCCGTCCTTCTCTCCCTGTACATCAGACTTTTTTACCATATCAGCCATCATGCTCATCATTTCAGCCATCTGTCTTTTCATCTCTTGCACCTCACTAATCTCAGCACTAGTGTAGACATGCTCTGGCATGTCTAACGTGTGAATCTCGAAAGAAAGACTTCTCATCTTTTCTGGCGTCTCTTCAAGGCACTGCCCTATATCTGTGGTCTTGTCTATCTGATCACTTGACCCTTTCATTATGAAAGCCTCCTTAATCGTAGATCACTCGTGAATCAACACCCATTTTTTATGTCATTTATATGCAATGCAAAAAATACAAAAACATAGAAAACAAAAAATTGGTCAATATACGTGTAAAAAATGAAAGCAAGATTAAGTATGTAAGTACTAAAGAATAAATTTGTACAGCCTGCCCAAGCATGATTTTCTACCCGACATAATAAACAAAGACCTACCCGGCATTATATCTACCCGACATGCTTTTATTTGCAAAAAAGAAAGATCCTACCTGGCAAGGTATCTACCCGGTACAGAATGAAAGATCCTACTCGGTATGATTTCTACCCAGCATAATGAAATATAAACAGATTCCTACCTGGCATAATTTCTACCCGGCATATTATTCATGAAATAAATCTATAAAGTAGACAAAAGGTTAGAAGCGTTTCTCCTTTGAACTTTTAACGGGTTCCATTTCAAGAGCAAGGCTTCTATAGTCCATTACATGAAGTTCGGTTCTAGGGAAGGGTACCCGAATTGTCCTCGTTATCCCTTACTAAAGGTAACAAGGCCCCTAGTCCTAACCCATTACAGGCTTCAAACGGACCAAGTTCAATTCAGGGGGACACATCTCTGATGCCTATACGGAGGTAACCCACACGAAAGCATAAGAAATATATCCTAAAAGCGATTCACCAACCTATACGGTGGTAACCCACACGAAGGAGGTATCACACTTCCACTTAAAATGGGAATGAGCTCGGGTAGAAAGCTCATAAAATGCAATGCAAGTGCACGGTGTATGAGGAGAAACTCACAAATCTTTTGACACCCTATGTCTATATTCACTTTTACTAAGCAGTAAAAGTAAAGCAGATATATTTACAGAAAATAAAATGCATGTCCTATTAACTAAAAGACAATCATATTTTAAATTAAAATCGAATTCGTCAATTTCCAACGATCAAGACTAAAAGATAATCGACTCGTGGCTTGACTTTCTTTTTGTTTTAAAAAATATCCCTAGCGAAGTCGCCAACTGTAATCACCCAAATCCGTCTGGCGCTCTCCTTTTCATTTTAAAATTTCTTTTGATTTATTATTTAATTTAATTTGGAAAACCCTTGCCCGATTTTGGAATTAAAAATGTGGAGTAGCCACTGATCATTTTAAAAATGGTAGACTGGACACCAAAATAAAACCAGAGATTAAAAAAATTTTGAGTCCGGGAGTCGGTTACGGATGGGGAAGGATTAGCACCCCCACACCACCCAAAATTGGTACCTAGTCGATTATTTAATGTCTTAATATTGGAAATTACGAATTCAAATAAAATTTAAAATATGATTCTTGAATGCATGAAAATGTTCTAAATATTTAAAGAAACGTTCTGTTATTTAGAATAATCGAGAAGTTCACATCCCTTTATGCCCGAAAAATGATTTCTCGATTTTCTAAATAAAAGAAAATTCCCTTAAATATCATATCCTAAAATGGTAAGGATATTCTTTTGTTTAGGGATATCGAGAAGGTTGCATCCCTTTACGCTCGGGACACGGGTTCTCAAACTCCCTAAATAAAAGAATATTACCTTAATTTTTGACTTATCTAATTATTATTATGATGCAAAATATAAAGTAGCATGTATATGAACTTATACTTAAAAATATATTATTTATGGTAAAATATAATTAATATTCATATTTATAAAAAAAATTATATATGTAAAGTTAATAGTTTATATATATATTATTTTTATAAAAATAAATATTTATTATTATTTTATATATACTTAGAATATAATATTTAAAGTAAAATACATATGTATTATTTATTAAAGATATACCTATATATACGTTAAGTTAATATTTTTATATACATATGCTTATTTTACAAAAATAAATATTTGTTATTATTTTTATATATATGATAATACTATACTTTACTTTTTCAAATATACATAAAACATATATACATATATAAAAGTATTAAAATATTAAAATATTATACATAAAATATGAACAATAGATATAAAACATATATACATATATCTTATATATGACATTAATATATAATATATTAACTACTTTATACAATAATTATAATATATTATATACATCTAATAATAATAATAATAATGCATGATTTACACTAATATACATAAAACAACATGAAGCTAAATATTAAGGACTAAAATAACACAAATATAAAACATAAATGAATAAGCATAAACTAAAAGAAATAACATGCTGGAAATTAAAATATAGTGACTAAATTGCAATATAACAGAAATTAAAAGCTGCAAAAAAACGTAAAAGGGTTATATTAAATGCGCATTAAAATAGAAGGACCAAATGTGTAATTAGACCTTGGACAGAAATGAATGCGGGATGAAAAACCAGGGACTTGGAGGGTAATTAACTCATTCAAAAGGGCGTGGATCCTCCCCGGGTTACCTGGTCACCGCGTAGGTCAAGTGCCAAAATGGAACCATTTTATAGAGCCCTTATACAGCATCGTTTTGATCTGGGCGGTTTAAAATAAAGAGTTTGTTTTATTTTTTTCAAATAGAACCCAAACCCTAAAAATTTCTTCCCCCTTTTCTTTCTCTCAACATCCGACGACAGCCGCTCTTGGGAATGAAAGCCGATCATTGGCGTTGAAGCCTCACGGCGAGGAAGGGCACGTCGACGGTGGAGGTACGGCACTTTTTAAACTTTCAGAAATTTTTTTATTGATTCTTCTTCCCTTTCTTTTTTTTACAATTTTCATAACGCTTTTGGCATTTTTTTGAATTCCCAGACCTCGATTTACATTTTTCATTCCAAAATCCCCCTTGATAGAGTAGCGCAATTTTGGATTTGGAAGCCTTCAATCAAGTTGTTGCAAGAACTAGGAGCTCTACACTCAATCAAGAAAGTTATGGGCAGATCTGAAAATTCAAGAGAAAAGGGAATGGATTTTCTTGAAAATTTCAGATTCAAGGTTCGAAATTCAAAGAAACAAAGATAAGAAGGAAAATTAGAAGATGATTAATAAGAACAAAAGTAAAAGGATTGAAAAAGATTAAGATGAGGATAGATAAAACAAATATGAAATTTCCAGCTTTGTTTATGCTTGTGGAGATGGCGTGAAGGTTGAAGATGAAGATGGCTTGCGATTTGTTGTTGTTGTTTTGGCCATTATTGTTTGCATCAAACAAATTCAGCTTCTTGTCTAATATGAATAATTTAACCCCGCTCATGCATGTATCATTCCCCCACTCCTCAAAAGGATTCGTTCTCGAATCTAAATCGGCAATGAGAGAACAATCATCAACTTCAATTGAAAAGGCTTCTTTGTTGTATGTGGAGTGATCTAATTTAGCTCCTCTCAATGGTTCAACAAAATCCTGAAAAAATAAGACAACACTACTCGAACATTTGTAATGACTAGTCAAAACAAAATCACTCGTCACGTTTTTTTTCTTGTCTTTTTCTTTTGGGCTTTGTGTGACTTTTACCTCATATGTATTTTCACTCACCAAATTTGGGCCATTAATTTGACTTTTTTCACTCTCGGCCTCTTTACTCTCAGTCTTTTGTATCTCACATCCCATATCCCTCTCATAAAATTTATCATCAATGTACAATTTCTGTAGAGGAGAAAGTGTTTCTAACGGAATGGTAGGACAAGAATCAAATGAAGGGTTAGAATTAAACTTACTTTCTTCGTGGGGAGGTGATGAGAGTATGGCAAGTGGACCTACTACTTCACACGAGGGATTATAAGCATTGTCATATTGTCTAATGTGTTCACTATCACTATCCTTTTGTTTGGGAGATGGTTCTTCTCCAATATCAACATTTGCACAAATGCTAGAAGTAGAAGTACGAAGAGAATCATGTGTACCTTCTGGTTTTGGGATGTCTTCATGGTTGGTTGCCTTTGTGTGGTCAATTGATTCAGCCTTTTGTGTTTCCAATCTTTTTCGTTTTATCTTCTCACACTGTTTTTTTGCTTTTGCTATTTCTTCGTCTACTTTTTCCGGCTCTATTGTAGCAAACGAGAGCTTCTGGCCTTGGTGCACAACCGAGTATCCATTTGTATTGATTCGATGGACAGGACCCCGATCATTTTTCCAAGGTCTTCCTAATAGCAAGTGGGTGACTTCCATAGGAACCACGTCACACCATACATCATCACAATAGCTTCCAAGAGTAAAAGAGATTAAACAACGTTCGGTTACCTTCATATCCGATCCGCTATTAAACCCTTGAAGATGATACGGCTTAGGGTGTTCTTGGCATGGTAGATCGAGTGCATCAACAATGAAGCTACTCACTAAGTTTACACGACTATTACCATCAATAATTAAAGAACATAGATTACCTTGTATCTTACATCGTGACCGAAAAATATTTATTGGTATACGATAACGAGTGTTGAAAAGAGAATAAAACATCCTAATTGTTTTAAGAATCCAAAGAAAAGGTTAGACACCAATAGAATTATAGTTGCAAGGAGAAAGAAGAGTATGCAACTTTTAGTCCTACTAACACAAGGAAACAAGAAGGTGTTAGAAGATGTGTAAGAAGCAATAAAAGCTAAAACTAACGAAAACTAATGGCTAAGAATGAAAGAAAATTAGAAAAAACCCCGAAAACCCTAGAATTTTGCAGCAACTTGATCTACTTCGTTCGAGGTGTTCCCGATGTCAAAAAATTCTGAAATTTTATGTGGTGACTCCTCCAAAGGTGTAGCTATGATCTGGAAATTTTCAACTCAAAATTCGCTCGTTTGAATTTGACGAATTTTCCCTAATTTTTGAGTTTTTCACCCAAAAACACCAAAATTATTGTCAAGAATCGTCCCAAATCTGATACCAAATGATAGAGTAGCGCAATCTTGGATTTGGAAGCCTTCAATCAAGTTGTTGCAAGAACTAGGAGCTCTAGACTCAATCAAGAAAGTTATGGGCAGATCTGAAAATTCAAGAGAAAAGAGAATGGATTTTCTTAAAAATTTCAGATTCAATGCTCGAAATTCAAAGAAACAAAGATAAGAAGGAAAATTAGAAGATGATTAATAAGAACAAAAGTAAAAGGATTGAAAAAGATTAAGATGAGGATAGATAAAACAAATATGAAATTTCCAGCTTTGTTTATGGGTTGTGGAGATGGCGTGAAGGTTGAAGATGAAGATGGCTTGCGATTTGTTGTTGTTGTTTTGGCCATTATTGTTTGCATCGAACAAATTCAGCTTCTTGTCCAATATGAGTAATTTAAACCCGCTCATGCATGTATCACCCCTCTTCATTTACATCGGTTTCGCTTTTATAACCGATTCTAACACTAACCCCTCCTTTTTTTTATTTATTGCAGCTCCAAGATCCGGATTTTGTGGGATGTTGCCGAGTTGGTGAGAGATTTCGGGGATGTTGGCTAGGGCAGATTAGGCTAGGTTAGAGTTATTTTATTTTTAGGGTTGATTTGGTTTAGGGTTTTGGGATTAGAGATTAGGTGTGGGTAGATTGGGGTTTTAGGATTAAGGATTCATTTAGGGTTTAATTTTAGGATTTGGATCAAAATGGGTGAAGGGTAGCGGTTTGCAGCGGCAGCGGCAGTGGTTGTGGCGGTGACAGCGGTGGCTAATGGAGGAGGCAGCAGCTAGGTCAAATTTAATTAGGGTTGTATGGTTTTGGGTATAATTGGGGCCGGGTTTGGATTGTTGGTTTAGGGATTTGGGCTACCCAGAAAAAAAAGGGTTATTACACTGGTGATTTTAGATAAAATGTTTCCATACTTAGCATGTCAATATGTGCGCATGTCATATGCTGCAGATGATTGTTTAAATTTGTTTTGGACCATGAGACATATATCTTGAATTATTGCACTTTCAATATAAAATTAAAGTTTGCTGCAATTCAAACTTATAATGTTCATTTGTTTTCATAATGAAGATATATGGGCTAATGCTATAATGAGATCTATGAGGAATCCGAGCAATACTCGTCCAGGAGGAAGTCAAATTCGAGCTATAGTTAGCAAGCAGATCTCTGAGTTTATATTCTGTTAAAATGTACTGGGAACATGGATGATAGGTTAAGACCATATTTTCCCAGTTAATGTCCATTACAAGTAAAAATCATAGGTTTGAGAATATAAATCATCAATTTCTTGCTTCTAAGTACTATAGTTCCTGGACGGCATGTACTGCACCAAAAATACAAAGATGTAAGGAAAAAATACTCTAATGGACAGGGATGGATTCAGAGGGGGTTGGAGGGTGACTGCCCCTAAAAAATTAAAATTCATATATGATTTGGAATTCTTTTAGAATTTTCTATTGAAAATTTATTTCCGCCCCTAAAATGTTATAGATTCGCCCCCTTGATATAAAATTCCGCGTCCGTCAATACTTATGGGTAAGTTGTCTTGTTTTCAATGTTTGAATCTGATAATTTGGTTTGTGTCAATATTTCCTATACACTGTAGTGCTTTGAGTTATGTCCTAGAACCTGCATCTAATGTGCTCATCATCATAAATGACCAGCAATATCAAAAGCTTGAGACTCCAATGGGAGGAACTCATAACAAAAAAATTCACTTATTTTTCTTTGTTACAGGAGTTTGATTCTAAATCCTAAACATTGGGGGAGGATATAGACTTGGACCTGAGCGTTTTGAGTTTTGGCAAGAACATCAGTCCCGTTTGCATGACATGATGTTTATTCCACTACCTTGCTTTAATAAAGGTTTAACCATAAAAATCTATATTAAATAGGTGTCTAAAGTATTTTTTTGACGAAATAGATATATAATGTTTCATTCCGTAATAATTTTAATATTTTTCGACAAATGTTAAATATTTTATGTTTATCCAATAAATGTGAAATGTGATTTATTTCTGTAATTTTTATTTTTTAAATCATAAAATCTTTAATTTTATAAGAAAACTCAAAAATTTTAATTTCTATAAAAAGCCTTCAATCTCTAACCCTAAATCTACAAACCTCTAAATTTCTCTCATTCGACCATTGATTCAACCACCACCAATCACCCCTTCATTCAACTCCCCATAGTCAATAACCCCTACCTTACATCATCAGAAATCGACGAGCGAGCGATGAAACGAACCATTAACGTCAAACGTGAAATCTTTAATAGAACTACGAACGGTGGATGGACGAACGATAAACTAAGCCTTGCGACTCTTGCAACGAGACAAGGAGACCTCACTGATGCGGCGTCTGTATGATGTTCAACGGCGATATAAGAAAGATTTAGGGATGTTTGTTTTTTAAAATAATAAATTTTTGAGGGTTTTTTTAGAAAAAAAAGTTAATGATTTTCTAATTAAAAAACTAAATAAAAATTAATAAATAAGCCACGTGTCATGAAATGGTTATATGAAAAAAAATAATGATTGTTGATAAGAAAACCCTAAAATAATTATAAAATAAAATATTACACTTATTATGTCCAAAAAATAATTTAGACATATATGTGAAAAAATATCGATTAAACACATTTCTGATGATTAGACATTTAATAAATCGTCTATAAAATATGAATTGAAAGAGAATATTGTCCAAAAGCTATCCCTAGTTAATTAGTCAAAAAAAAAAAAGCTATCCCTAGTTCAAACCCACGTACATGGTTTGAACTTGGGATAATATGGATCATTTTGTTTGGATGGACTTTTATAGGGGTGAGCACTCGACTCGTCTTGACAATTTGTTTTTTTTTTAATTTTAAGTTATTCGAGTCGAGTTATTCAAGTCAACTCGAGTAACTCAAAAAACTTAAAAAACAAAAAAAAATGAATTTTACAGTTTTGTGATTTAGTCTATGATTTCATTTTTCTTCAATTTCTCTTTCATTTTAAGTCCATTTTGACCAAATTTGAACCACATGTTCCTAAAACAATTTAGAATGCCTATTCAGCTTCAATTAATATTTTTGAAAATGAATTTCATCCTTTTGCAATTTAGCCCCTCAACTTTGTATGATTTCCTCATTTCTTCAATCCCTCCTTCGTTTTAAGTCCATTTTGACCAAATTTGAACCACATGCTCCTAAATCACTGTAGAATACATATTTAGCTTCAATTCATGTTTTTAAAATAAATTTCCTATTTTTCAATTTAACCTCTCAATTTTGAATGATTTCTTGTTTCTTCGATTCATCTTTCGTTTTAAGTCTATTTTTGACCAAAACTAAACCACATGATTCACTAACACTGTATAATATGTATGTAACTTCAATTCATATTTTTATCAAAATGTTCTTTTTGTAATTTAGTCTCTTAACTTATATTTTATTCATTTTGATCATTCAACTGAATTTTTTTGTAAAGTTTTTCTTTACATCAAATTATTGACTCATTTACACTCCCATCAATACTTTATCTCCAAAAGTTCCTTATTTAAAAATAACATTATAAATATATTTTAGAAGTTTAGATGATATTTTTTATTATTAAATAACATTACAAATCTTATTTATACATGTGAAAAATAATATGAATAAATATATATATATGCATATCTTATATGGTTAGAAAAAGTCGTTTAAATTGGAATCAAACCATACTATAACGTGATAAATAATTACAATTAAATTTGTATAGGAACTCAAAAACTCGACTCTAATTTCATAAACTCGACTCTAATCGAAAAATTTCAAATTAAGTTTGAGTTGTAAATATGATATGTCAACTCGAATAACCCGAAATTTTTTTACTCGACTCGGTCGAACGCTCACCCCTAGATATTTGCATAAATTCTATTTTCATGGCAAGCCGATAGACTCCTTAGTAGCTTAAGGCCTAGTTTTTTTATTGTGTTTGGAGGGCCATACCGGCTTTTCCACCTAAAAAATTTCAAAAACAATGAAAAACATTCAAAAGTTTGGTCTCCAAACTTTGGTTTGCCCATTATTTTAGCCTTCTAAATCATAGTTTGCACACAGGAGCAAAAAAGGGGTCTAAGTTCTACATTTCAACAATAGAAGTTAAATCACCTTGAGCATTAATTCAAGCAAGTCTAGGTCACTCTAAGTTCTTCCTCCTGCACCCTCTGCTCATTTCAATCTACTTAACCAAAGTAATTTTCTTTTAAAACCCATTGATCCCACCATAAATCCTTCGCTTTATCCCCTTGGCCCTTAACCTTGCCGAGAATAACAGATTTTCGATTTTTCATGAGCATGAGAATGACATCATAGATTTTCTAGATGCTTGTTTGACTAGGAATCGTATTGATTGGCCATCGGTTCAACACAACCACTCCTTTTGCTGGCTTTGGAGCGGTTGTGTTGCGTGCAAAGGATAAGGGGTGAATCACCAAACTAACAACCCTATATCCTAAATTTCCCAAATTAACACGCTAAATTCTATATTTCTCAAACTAACGCTATTACAGTACATGTTATATACTTGATCCTTAATTGAATATAACTTATTTCAAAGTTTTTATGAAACTAAATATAAAAAAACTATTATGAACTGATGATTAGCAAATCTAATTAGAATTCACCATACATGCTAGACGAGCTCCACTTAAATTTTATATAAAACTAAAAAAAACTATTATGAACACAACTATTATGAACCCACTTCGCATCTTTAATGTATTGAAGAACAAAAATAAAATTTTTTGAATTATTAGAAACTAACTTTGATATTTAACTCTATGAATTGCAAAAAAAAGGTTGTTGGCATCAGCTTATATAGGTCAAGCTAGAGTGTAAGCCTTTGTTTCTTTTCAATGTGTGATTCTTGAAGCTAAAGAGTTTGATATTATATTTTAGCTTCAAGAATCCTACGTTAATAAGAAACACAGGCGTACACTCTAGCTAGGCTTATATAAATTGATGTCAACATCCTTTTTGCAATTTATAGAGCTAAATAACAAAATTGATACTTAATAGTTCAATTTTTTTTATTTTCGTTCTTTAACATTGAAGATGCGAAGTGAATTTCTTGTAGTTTATTTTTTTTCATTTTCATCATTTAGTAAAGATATTTGATTTTTAAAAAACTTAAGTGAAACTCGTCGTGCATGCATAGCGAGTTTCAATTAGGATTTACTAATTATCTATCAACTAGTTAACTAATTTTTTTAGAACTTACTATGTATCTAGGATGAATTTATTGTAATGGTACTAGTCTTAGAAATATAGACTTTTGAGTGTTATTTTGGTAATTTTAGGATGTAAGGGGCGTTTGATCTTTCACCCTAGGACAAGGACCTTAATGGCTGAATGGTCTGAACAACAGGATAAGTTTTGGCGACGATTATGATGGGAAATCACTTTATTAGTGGATATTAAACTTTCCTTTCTTATGTTCTATTTTTTCATGATTAGGACTCCAGTGTTTACCGTTGATAACCATCAAAGGAGTACCCTTTGTAATCATGGGTGGTTTGACACTGCCCCAACAGAGACTTTTGCAAAATTTTATGTAAGTGATATAAATTGTTAGAGAGTTGTATTAAAAATTTAGAGGTGTGAAATTATAAAATTTTAAAAAATATAAATTTAAATAATTGATAAAAAATATAAAAAATATAAAGTTTACAACTTTTAGAAGGTGCGACTGTCATCTAAGTTCTTAGTTTTCAATTTTCTTATATGTCCATAACAAAGTCTGTATCGTTGGATATTTTATTTTTGATATCTTTAGGGGAGGAAAAAGAATGGAAAAGAAAGAGTTAGGCAGCCTCTATTTCATTCAAACTGACCTCATGTGTAAACTTGGAGATTTATTTCATGGATGCTTCTTGATTATTCAAATTTTTGGTTAAGTTGAAGGAGGGTAATGCCAATTCTGACCAAATTGGGCTCCACCATGAAAAAAATAAAGATACAAATCTGGGTCTCAGATTCCTTTTCAAGCTTCTTTTGACCAGCTTCAGATGACATCTGACACAACTTTTTTTTTCTGAAAAGGCCAATTTGATGGTAAGGGTGACTACCCCACTTTCTTTTTCTTGGAAGGTTAAGTTTTCATTTCACAAATTGGTGGCATATTTCAAGTGTCTCAGCCTTTCAGCTCGTAATGAAATATAAAAAAATATGGACAAATACGTATCAAATTGGTCGAACATAGAGGAAGAAGGTTTTTCATGTAGATAGTGTGAGAAATTCTAAAATTAAATTAAAAAATAAAACTTGAAAAATCCTTGGCTAAGGATTATTTGAAATTTTAATTCTTAATTTATTCCAAACAGAAACATCAAGCATTGTTTGTTGTTGTAATAGTAAAATGCATGTGGCCAAAAGTGGTGGGGGGAGGGATGTACTTTCAAATAATAAAAATCAATGGCCATCCAATTGAATGCAAGTCTCTTTTCAAATGATAAGATACGTTGCAGTAGGAGGAATACGTCTATCAAAAGGGGCAATCCAATGGCAAAATCCTCACCCTATGTAAGGTCATTTTTTCTTACTGTTTTTTTAAGTATTTTATTTTCCTTGGAGATTGCTCAAAGTATGAAAAATTAGAAACAAGAACGGAGTGCAAGATTGCAAAGAGATGAAAAATAGGGGCTTGCTACCATGACATGTATAATTTTCTAATCCAATTATGTGCTGACCTGAAGTTGCCCAATTCTCTCATCTTTTATATTTGGCTTCGGTGATAAGCCATGCAAATAAAATCTAATATTTTTAAGCACAAATGCAATATTCATAAACACGCATGTCACAAGATCTGAAAAAAGGATCCACGAAAAACTGAAAAAATTTTATTCTCAACTTTTCCCAACCCTCCTTTCCCCTCTCGTCGACTTTTTTCCTCTGGTCTGGGGGTTGCCTTTGAGTTGTTTCTTGGCCATTCACAGAAGACCACCAGTTGCTCGTTTTGGATGACCAGTTGGTCTAGCAAGATAAATGCTAAGACCCCTAGACCAATTGGTCTTCATTTGCTATATCAACTAGTTGTTAATTTTAATGCTATGTACTTAGATCCTTAATTGAATACAACTTATTTCTATAAAAATGGGGGGGGGGGGGGTTTGGTCCATTTTCCTTAATTGGTCCATTTATTTGATAATGAAGCAGTGGGTAGAACTTGGAAGGAAAAAAATGGGGGATTTTGGTCCACTTGTTAAGTCCTACAAGAAGGAAAGGCCAAAGCTTTTGATCCCGTCACCTACTCAATTGCACAGTATGATGACTCAGATCCCACTTTTATGATAAGTTTGCTTTTACTATCCTGCCTTTGAGAATACCAACAAACAAGGGCATTTAGATTTTCCATCCTAATTATAAGAGAGAGAGAGAGAGAGAGAGAGAGAGACCATTTTTGTGGACTCGGCTGCTTCATAACGCAAACAAAGGGTGTGTGACAAATCATCAAATCATTGGTCCCACCTTTCATATAGGAAAGGGCAAGTCAGAGCAGATAACAAGAGTCTCCGGAAGCTAATTCAACCATATTGCCTAAAGCTCAAACATCATCATACTCCATTAAAAATCATGAACTCAAAGATACAACTCCGAGTTCCAAAGGAGTGAACTAATGGAACTTCCTGTCAATGGTTCATTTCCACATTCTGGAGGGAGGAAAAGGAAAATAATTTAAAGCAAAACTGAATGTTAAAGGTGAAAGTAAAGGAAAAGGAAAAACAGAAGTTTTATGGTCCATCCATATGCATATTTGGCATTTATTACCCTTCTCACATTGCTAACAGAACAATAACAAATTCAATAGTCATGTGCTACTGCTACCACAACACATCTGAAAATACCAAACATGGAGGGAAGAGAGAAAAAAAAGACAAAGACAAGAGAAAGAGAAGTCCGCAATTTTAGCTCTCATAAAACTACATCTTAAACTAAAATTTTAATCCGAATGAGTAGATAAATGCTTCAACGGCCTGTCCCTGCTTTACTACAAGCATGAAAAAATGAATCCACATCCACCCATATCTTGATATTCTGTAAATCTCAGAAACTTCCATGTATCAGCCCAAGCCTGAACCAGATGTTATTTACTCAACTTCGCTTGATTGAGAATGCTAGGACATTCACATAGGTTACTTAAGAGATGCACACCATGACCATATCAAAATTCCCCGTGCGATTGTTCAACTTGCTTGGTTTTTGGTTCAACCAAGAGAAAAAATCAAATAGCATTCTGCACCACATTTGCCTACAAGATGGTGACAAATTTTGGTGCATCATATCTTGGCCCTTCAAGAGATCGATACATGTATAATGTTTCAACACAGTCATCCATCTCTTCCGCATCAGCAAATCTAATCACTTCAACCACTAGGCGAGGCATAGCACGAGCAATCTGCTGGCAACCTTGACGAGTTAGTCTACACGAAGACATCCAAAGGAACCTCATGTTATAGTAGTGATGCAAACCAGAACACAGAGCAGCATCACCAAAGGGGCAATCTCTAATTTCAAGCTTCTGCAATTGAGGACAGCCCTCAAGCACATATTTAAGTCCCATGTCACTGTCTCCAGCAAAAGCCACTGACAATGTGCGTACCAATTTCCCATATCTTCCAATATAATCGAAAGCTTTATCTGTTAATAAACCAGAAACAGCAAGGCGAGTGAGCTTCTTACAATTCATAACAATGGCTCCAAAACCATCATCCATGGGTTCCCCAGTCACATGATCAGGCATGTGGCGCCCCATTATGCACAGCCGGAAAACAACAAGATCTGGACAGTTTTTGGACATTGCTACAACAGCTGCATTAGTCATCCTCTGGCAGAAATACAGAATAGATTGCAATTTCCTACAACCCTCAGAAATAGCTTGGAGGCCTACTTCAGAAACAGGGCTATCACTATCCTCCAGAGCATCAACAGGGAAAACCCGAAGCTCACGTAATTCCTTACATGTTGCAGCCACTGCTTGAAGTCCTTCATCGCATATTGAATCAAGGACCTGCATAACGAAAGCTAAGGTAAGCATCAAAGCACTTATTTATTCACAAAGCTTGTACAGAACAAAATATTGAATCCATACCCAAAAAATCTGAAGCTTGTGGCAGTTGCTTATAATCGGCTTAAGCTGTTCGGCAGTAATGTTGGCATAGCTGAAATTAAGAGACGTGAGGTTTGCACAAATAGGGTACACTGCAGGCAGATAATCTGGAACTATTTCCCTAAACCCAGAGAGGCAAACTAAGGATTTGCAGGCAGCAAAAGCGGTGGCATAATCCGGTTCTTGATGACCCTGCCCAGCAACCTCTGATGGGCTAAAGGACCCTGTCCCAAGGTGTGTGGCCTGTGGAGCTTGAACCATCAGTCCGTATAGCTGGCCAATTGAAACATATCGATTTAACCTAAGCTTCTTAAGTGAAGGAGACCTAGCCACCAGGCTTTCTAGTGCCTCAAAATTTATCGGGGATTCCACACAATCAAATATCAATGACTCGAGATGTGATTCACCCTCAGGAAAACAGGATATCCAATCTGTTTCATCATCTGCAACCTCGGATTCGATCAGATCAAGCACCCTAAGCTGCCTGCAATTATAGAAATACATCAATAAAGTGTCCGTACATTTTTACATCCTCTAATAAACACCCAGATCAAGAGAAATCATAAAAGATCTAAAAACATTCAGTCTACAAAACATAAGCATCAGATCAAACAAAAATATCAGCACAAATGAATAGCATTTCTTTGTCCCATAGTGAAAAAACCATAAATTAGTACTCTTAATTCTTTAAACAGACGGATTCAGCTACATAGCTTTCTAATAATAAAAAAACTTGTTGGAAAAAAAGCAATACCTGCACTTGCTAACAAAAATGGCGAGGCCACTAGTTCCAAACCCATCACAGCATACGAGAACGAGCTCCTTAAACCCCCAAAACGACTCGGCCAGTGTAGCCAGATCATCATCCGTCACTGACATACGCTTTAGGTAAACTTTTTCCAGCCAAGGGCAGACTTTGGCGAAAGCCAGCACCCAAGTATTGAAGTGGGCACCCCAATCGGGCGGCATAAGATTGAAGTCCGCAAACCTGGGCTTCCCTTTCAGATGAAGAGCTCTCACTCTGGTGAACCTAGCCGTGGCCCGACTCGGCGAAACCGCGTAGCAGTTCCCTATGAAAAGCTCGGATCGGGTGAGCGCCTCCACCCGATACCATGACTTGCACACTAATGAGGCGGCGTTTCGGTCCCGCCTCGACGTGAGGAAGTGCAGGACGTTTTCCAACACGTTCTCCAGAACCTGATCCGAGTACGGTGACTGGAACCCCGGATGAGCCGACACCGACCCGGTTGCGTCACAGTTCCTCGCCTTGTTGGAAGTGTTGTCAATATCTGACTGCGGAGATTGCTGCCTGTCGTCGTCATCAGACATTTGGTCCGCCATGGTGTGTCGTGCCAGCGGAGATGGCAGTGCACGCGCGGCCTTTAAAATAACAACAACAAAAATACGATCTTCACCTATGGGGTGGATAGTGGGTATTTGTGGATTGATATGGAAAAGAAAAAGAAAGGAAAGGAAAAATAATGGTTGAGAGAGAGGGGGGTCGACAGTGTTGTCTGTGTGTGTCTGACACAGAGTGTCTTCTTCTATCTTTCTTAATCTAATGACTGAGCATTGGGATTCTCCATGTTGCCTCTTCGACGCTTCCCCTCCCTCCCTCTTTCTTTCTCTCTCTCTCTTTCATCTGCAGTATCCACCCATCCCCTCTATTTTTTGGGCTGTTTTTCTTTCTTTTTTTTTCTATTATGATTTCTAGGGTTTCGTTCTATTCAGATCGTACATTTGATTTTAATAGGTAAATCTCTCAACAATGATTTTTTTTGTATACATAACGCTTTAAACCCAAGACATTGATTAAGCGATATCAAATTACTTACCATTTGGACCTACCCGTCGGTAATTTTTCTTTTTTTTTTTATAAGCTTTTGCAATTTTTTTCTTTTTTTTTATTTTTTTCATAAAAATAGCTAGTTTTATTAAAATAATAAATATTTAAAATTACAGTTAAGGTTTACAAACATATGCGTAAATTAAACATTTAGTTTAATATTTTTTATAAGCATTAAAATAAAAATTAATTGAAATTATACAAAGACAATACAATAAAAAGATTAAAATTCAATCAAAAGACTCGAATAAAATATAGATACAAATAACATCATGAATCGTCGATTAAAGGATAAAGTCATCAATACTAACATTAAAAAATACATATAACCCTTATGATATGTTGACGAAACGGTCATTACCACAGCCCAATCGCGAACAAGAAATGATGATTGTGAACACGTATTCAAATACAGCATGAGAGTTCAAAGTAAGAAAAATCAACAAGATAACAAATAAACATCTTAATCAGTCGCGGCGACGTCAAATCTATATTAAAAAATATAAAATGAAAAACCGGTCAAACAACCTAAAAAAGAGACACGTGTGTCACAAAGACAAAGAAAAATATGTCATAAAAATAAAATTATTCTTATTAAAACTAGAAAAATAAAAATAATAAAAATATAATATAAAAAATAAAAAATATCAGAATTAACACTAAAATTAAAACCAAACAAAGAAATAAAAGAGTTAAACTTTTAGATTTACAAAAATAATATCATCTCATAACTAATTTTTGAGTTGACATCTTATATATATGTGTATAAGTAAAAATGTTATATCAATAGCACATTTTAGAAAGTAAGTTTGATAAGATATGGTTTTTTTATGTGACAGTTTAGTTATTTTTTAAAAAAAAATAATTCATGTGAATTGTTCACTTATCAAAATGTAGAATTAAAAGGTCGGAATTGAAATTTGAAGTAGGTATTGGAGGGGAAATGCCTTCGCGCTCATTTTTTTTTTTTTATTTTCTCCCACCTACCTTTTTTTAAACTTTACCCTTAAAACATATAAACGATAAAAAATTTAGATTTTATTTGACAATTAGCGGATATCTAATTGCATTAGTTGAAAATTGATTTGACTAGACAATTACATTAATTGATTGTATAAAAATATTTGATAAAATTAATTTATTATTGATATTTTTTTATTTAAACAAATAAAATGACATATAATGATACGATTGTATCAATACTTGTTTGGATAATTTATTTAATATGTATTAGATTATGAAATGATTATTTTTAAATAGAACATTAAGGAAATATATATTAATTTTTTATTTATATAATTATCTTTTTAATATAATTTTATTAATTATTAAAAGGTTAATTACCACGTTGATACATGAACTATACTAAATTTTTAGTTTCATACATAATGTTTAAAAATTCTAGATTTTATAAATAGAGTATTTCGTCGTTAACAGGCTTACCCACTTTCGTGACGAAAGCCGACGTGGCATAGACGAATAAAAAATTGACATGTGACATTTTTAAAAAAATCTCCTTTAACTTAAGGTATAATAACAAGATTATTCCTTTATATTTTTATTGAGTTTCAATTTTACCCATAAAATGTAAATATTTTAAAAAATAAATATTTACTTTTATAAATTATAAAAAATAACTTACAAACCCCCACCTTCATCTCTTTCCTCCCACCCAACTCTATCATTCTCCAACCACCACCGTCCCATTATTTGTAAAAACCCCACTTTCACCTCTGATCTAAAGGCGTTAGTGGGCGTTCACCTTGTTGTTAGTGTTGTTCACGGTCGTTTTCCTCTCATCTCCTCTCTGTGTCGTCATCCCTATCACGAACTATTTTACATTATCCAATTGAAGCTTGAAGTTTTTTTCATATATGGATATAAACTATACCAATTTCACAATGAGAAGAAATAAATAAAAAATGGACAGAAAAAACACTTAGAAGAAATTAGTGGAAGGGGATTTGAGCGAGGAGTTGAAGAAAGCAATGAAAGAGATTGTTGGGTTTTGAATTTGCCAACATATACGCTTTGCTTGGTAGAGAGAAAAGAAAATTAGAATGATGAAAAATTAAAGTGATGAAAAAATAAAAAGATAAAATAATTTTTTATTAGTGTGTTTAGTTGAGAGGATGAAAAATTTTAAAAAAATAATTTTTTTCTCTTTATTTCTTGGTACAATGAAAAAATAAGAGGAAAGAAAATAAGCTTTGGAAATTATAATTTTTTTTTTTTATTTTTACGATTTAGTTCAATATTTTTAATATGATTACTTTTATTCAATTTAGTCCCTAAATTTTTTATTTAATATGAAATTGACCCCTATGTGCTTCTAATTTTATAATTTAAATATAATATTTTTAATATATTTTTATTCAATTTAATCCCTAAAATTTGTCTTTAATTCAAAATTGACCCATACGTATTTCTAATTTTTTATAATTGAGTCCAATATGTTTAATATGGTTCTATTTTTGTCTAGTTTAGCCCATAAATTTTTATTTAATCTAAAATTGACCTCTATTTATTTTTAATATTTGTATAATTTAATCATGATAGTTTGATTGTCAATGTAACACATAATACCCGGTCCAGATGAATCTAGCTTGAATATCAAATGCTATAAATGGCTCATTATGGCCTAAAAAACAAGCATATTAAATCACATGAAAGTAAACAACTAACATGAAAATAAAGCGAAAAAATTAACTAAAGTCACCCGAGAAAATAAATCTTTAAAAAAATCAGAAAAAACAAATGATTTAACAAAAAGACATTTTGGTAATTTTAAAAAATTTAAATCCAAAAAAATTCAAAACCTAAATACAAGTTTAATATAATTAGAAACATCCTATAGCTCTGTTTTGCTTTAAAAAGTTCAAATTGAAGTAAATTTAATCGAATCGAGGTTTAAGAATTAAAATGTAAATAATTCATAAGTTGGATTTTAAGTTAAAAACTCATTTTCAGGTCCATTTTAGACTCATTAATTCCAACTAGACTTAATGGTAAAATTGTGTTGAAATTGGATTTTAAATAGAGTGTTAACTACAAAATAAGTAGTTTATGAGCCATTTTGAAAACATTAATAAAATACAGGGACCAGATTTTCAGCAACTGGAATTAAACTTTACTTTATGAAATCAATATGATAATTGATATATAGACCAAGCTTCAGGTTAATTCGAGCTAAAACGAGTCCTTAATTGCAATTATAAAATTAGTGACTGAAACGCAAAGTTTACAATTATAAGGTATTGGACTAAATTATAAAATAGAAATAAATAGAGGTTAATTCCAAGTTAAATAAAATTAGAGGGATTAAATTGAATAAAATAAAACCATAGTAAAAATATTAGATAAAACTATAAAAAGTAAAAATAAATAGGGGTCAATTTTAGATTAAATAAATATTTTAGGAACTAAAGTAAACAAAATATTATTATATTAAAAATATTGAATTTAATAGTAAAATTAGAAACAAATAGGGGCAAATTTTAGATTAAATAAATTTTTAGAGACTAAATTGAATAAAAATAAAAGCATAGTAAAAATATTGGATGAATTTATAAAAATTAATTATAAATATGGTGACAATAAAATTAGAATTTTTAAATATAATTTGATAATTTTATTATTAAAGTATTATAACTCTCACTCTTCTTTCCTATTTTTCATCCAATTTTAGAGAGAAAAATATTTTTATAGGAGATTTTCTTTCTTTTTAATTTTTCACTCTATCAAGCAACGGTCAACTTCCTTTTCTTTCATATTTTCTCTTTCTTCCGCCCTTCAACTTTTTCACCCAACCAAGTGAAGCCATAATGATAATGTAAGCTTAATATTTGGTTTTGATTGGTGTTCGTTTTCAGTAAGCATTTATGTTTGTATTGATAATGCTACAAATTAGATTCAATTTTTCATTTGAATTTCATTTAGGATAGAGAAGATGAACAGTTGTGTGAGAGGCTACAAGAAGATGAGCGGTTGTTTAACGAAGTCATAAAGATAAAATATTTTTTTTATAAAAAATAACAAAGAAATGAAAAGCAAAGTAATTTAAGATTTTTTAATTAATATTGTGTTATGTGTCGATCATTGATTGAGCTGGATATTTTCTTTAATAAAATTTAAATGTATTAGCACTTGTATGTAAATTTAATATGATTTCCTTTTCCTTTTCCTTTTCCTTTTTTTATGAATAGTGAAAAAGCTAAACTAAATTCCCTAAGGTATTACAATGAGTGTGCAAGATAAATAAAACTTATCCAGAAAATATAAAAGATATTATATTTCAAATACGTGATAGGGGCTTACCGTTGGTCAGTTAATTACCTTCGTTATAAATATATGCGAATACCATCTTTCATTCCTTTTGAATAGTCATCAATGTGATAAAGAATGGTTAACGCCACTTCCTCTTGCAATTTTCGGTGTAATAGACGCATCGCCTCTCGACTATCTACTTCTACGATAACCCTCCTCGCTCCATATGACCAAACACGTAAACCTTCGAAAACTTGTTACGATTTTTGTTTTAATATAATAATTAAAAAATAATTTTAGATTAAATTAAAAAGATTTTAAAAATGATTTTAATTTCAAACAATTTAAAAATAAGTTTGAGGTAATTTCAAAAGGTTTTGAAAGGGGTTTAAAATGTTTTAGAGTAGCCAAACTCAAGTTTTCAGCACAACCGTATCGATACGATTGCACCCCGTATCGATACCTTTTAGGGTTTCAGCTATAGTATTTTTTTAGAATCGAAAACTCGTATCGGTACAGACTTTTGCGTACCGCTACAAAGAGGGGTCGTACCGGTAATCGTATAGGCTTACCGATCTTTGATTTTCAAACCCCAACGGCTATTTTCAAAACCCCCAATGGTTATTTCCCTGCAGCATACCGAACTCCGTACCGATACGGCTTGCAGCATGACGATCCACAGTACTGATACGCTCCAAGGCGTATCGATACGCCAAGGCTGTGGCGAGCATAACGACTAGTTTCTGAAGAATAGGTACCGATATGGCTACCTCGTGTACCGATACCGGTGTCTCTAGAACTGCATTTATTGCGGGAAATAAAGTCTCAAACGGCTCTAATCCAATCCCAATGGTCTCCAATGGCTAGGAATTCAATTGGGAGTATAAAAGGACCCTTGAAGCACCAGCAACAACTAATGCTTGTATTGCCAACATTTATTATGATTGAAAAGGTGTCTTGGTACTTTAATTCTCATTCTTTCTATAGACAAACACTGGTGAGCCAAATTGTCAATGTATGCTCAAGTGTTCTAGGATTTGGGTGAGTGCTAAGAGTACAAACATCTACCTAAGAGAGGGATTTTCTGTTTGCTTTGATTTCTCTTGTTAGAGAGGGTTCCCAAAGCTTGGGTTGTAAACTTTGGATGCTAGACTTGAAAATTGAGTATAGGTTATAAATGTTGTCTCCTAAGCCTTGTAAAAGGGGAAGAAACTCATAGTGAATTTGGAAATCCTTAGTGGGGAAGCTAAGGTAGTGGATGTAGGCTTTGGTTAGAGAGACGAACCACTCTAAATTCTTGTGTCTATTATTCTATCCTTTTGCTTCCACTACCATCACCCAAAAAATCACTTCTCCACCACTTGGCAACATAATTATGCTTCTAGAACTTACCATACCCCCCACGTACTTGGAAGAGTCAAGCAACCATTGCTTTCGCTTATCCCAAAGGACACCCCACATGATGCCCATCCATGTATCTCATTACGTTTTTCATCCGAATTTAGCTTCGTTCCAATACTGAATCCCTCCCAATGTTACTGGTGCAGCGATCTAAAAACGAGGTTTAAAGGTGTTTAGGGTCTTTTGGGTATTTTTTAAAAATGTCTTTCATTGGGGTTTTTGAAAAAAGCTGTATTATTCTAAAAATGGAGTCGCCACCAGTCACTAAGGTAAGCCGGGCACCATAAAAACCAAAGATTTTAAAAACATCGGGTTCGAGAGTCGGTTACGGATGGGGAAGGATTAGCACCCCCACACCGCCCAAAATCGGTACTTTAATAATTACCGCTTTATTAATATTAAACTTTCTGGATTAAAGTGACGATTAAATTAAAATTCGGTTATATGTGCGAGTAAATTTTAAAGGCCCCGTTATCCGAGAGTAAACGCCCAACCACTATCACTACGCCTGATACTGGCCTCATTGACGCTAGGATAAAAGGGCACCGCATTGACAATTTATATTTCGTTGTGCAATCTTAAAAAGCAAAACATAAAAACATACAATTTGCATTGACATGATGTTAAAATATAAAATATGAACATTTCAAAATAAATAAAAATAATTAAACACATGAACATAAAACCTAACATATCGTAATTACAACAAAGTACGGGCATGAACAAAAACATACTTCCAAAGACTAAATTAATTAATCCTAACATGCTTGAACCCATAAAATCACAAATACAACAAATGTATGACATACATATAATATGATATTAAACTAACAAAACAACATCATCATGATATTAAACAAAAACGGAAAATAACATGAGCATAATATATCACAATAATAAAAAAAAACAAAGCATAAAGGAACATGTGAAAAAGAAAAAAACAAACTTCAAGAAATAATTAATCACATTTATACATGTAATAAAACCTAAACAAAAAAACACAATGCAATATATATACAAAACATACATGTAATGTGATGCCAAATTAACAAAACAATATATCCATAATTCTACACTAACTTTATCATATGACACAATTTATGCATACATCAAGATAAAAAAACAAGACATTATGTATCAGAAAAACATCACACTAATATTAAGGGTTAAAACGCATGAAAATTAAATTACAAGGCATGAAATAACATAAAAATGGACTAAAATGAACAAAACGTGAAACTTAAAGAAATAAATATACATTAACAGAAGTAAAATGATGGAAATTAAATACAAAACAAAGTGACTAAATTAAAATAAGACAGAAATTAAAAGCTAAAAAAGGTACATGAAAGGACGATATCAAACACGCATTAAAAATAAAAGGACCGAAAACGTAGTTATACTGCGGATAAAACGAGAACATGAAAGAAATGAAGGGACTGGATAAGTAATTAACCCATTGAGAACGCGCGGATCCTCCCCGGGTTACTAGGTCACCGCGGGTCGGAGCATCTGAAACGGCGCTGTTTCA
Source organism: Hibiscus mutabilis (assembly GCA_019671005.1). NCBI lineage: Eukaryota > Viridiplantae > Streptophyta > Magnoliopsida > Malvales > Malvaceae > Hibiscus > Hibiscus mutabilis. Next base: position 32,250,206 of record CM033733.1, on the reverse strand, counting down.
TGAGCTGGTTCAAAATAAAAGTTGTTGTTTTATTTTTCATTCGAAACAGAAATAAAAAAGATAAAAAAAACCTAAACTAAACCTAATACTAAAGCTTTCAGCCTCTTCTCCCTCTTCAACAGACGACGCCGCTCTTGCCGTCATCGTCGTTCCTCGGCCGAAAGCCTCGCGGCGAGACACCACAGCAACGACGAGCTAAGATTCAATCTTCCCTTTCTTTATTTTTTGTTTTTTTTTTTATTTTCAAAAGAAACTTCTAGTTTTTTGAAAAGAAAAAAAAGGTTTTCAAAACAAGGAATCTGATATGATTCTGAGTTTTTTGATCGAAATAAAACTTAAACGTGCAAGAGAAAGCTCGAATTACCTTGAAGGGAAATTTTTATTTCGAGAAACTTGTACCAGTCATGTGAGACGAGCACAAGTACAATATCGTAATAGATGGTCAACATCTTCACAATCCGCTCCACACAAGGCACACCTTATATTATCCGCCGTATGTCGGCAAAACCATTCTTTATCGGTAAGCAATTTCTCCCAACAAGCAAACTAAAGAAAAATCTTGATCCGTTGCAACGAACGATACTTGGATATGATAGCTCATATTGCGTCACGACCAAACGAATTACGATTTTGCTTTTACTTTAAAGCAAAGGCTGAAATAAAAAATCATCCCTTATCTATGTTTTTTTTCTTTTGATTTTAGTTTCCAAATTATTTTTTTAGTCAAAATCTAATCTATTATTTCTGACTATTTTAAGTACCTAAACTATTTTTTGGTCAAAATACGCACATAATTAAGCTGTTTTTTGCTTTTAATTCCTAAACTATTTTTTGATCAATAAATCTTTGTGACGTGTTAACATCTTATTGGCCAAAATAAATTTTTTTAACTTAGATAACTATTGGACTTAAATTGACCAAAAATAATAGTTTACGTATTTGTTTTAATAAAAACAGTTTAAGAACTAAAAGCAAAAAAATGGTATTCTTTGAGGGCTGATTTTTGATTTAAGCCTAAAGAAAACTTTCACAAAGAAAAAGTATTGTAGAATATCTTGAAAGTACCCTAGATATTTTTCTAGATTGTATTTTGGTCCCTTAATTATAAAATAAGTAAATTAACTCTAGTACAATTTGTATTTAGTAAATTGACTCCTTGGTTAAATTACCCTCTATACCACCGTTAAACGTTGATTCAGCAAAAAAAAAACTACTTAATCACTAAATTAGCTACTTGACACTTACTGGAATTTAAATCTGTCAACTACTCTAACTCAGAATTCAAGGTGTCGGTAAACCTTCTTAGAAGCACAATAACATGCACATTATCGTTGTTGCCATAAGATTGAGAATCTGCGGAGACATACTACAGATTGCAAACCCAGTAGTCTACAGATTTCACCAAGTTAAACCAAGAAGATAAATGTGCTTAAAGTCATAGCAGAAGTTCCATCATAAGTTCACATCCAACAAATAAAAATTTATGCTACAAGAGAAAGTAAGTCGCCAGCTTGGGGCTTGGGATTGCATATCTACTTCCGTTTTCGGCCTCGGTCTCGACACTTTTTGTTTTTCTTAAGTTTATTGTTCCCTTGAGGCTTGGGATTGATAGTAGCTTCTGAAGCTGGCTTCCCACCCTTACTACATTCATCAGCATTACTTGTAGTCTCTTCCGCATCACATTGGCCACCGGATTCATCGGATACGTGATTTTCAACATTTTCCAAGTGGAATAGCTGCCGCTGAAAAGTCACCATCGTAGACCACCCTAAACGTAACTCCTCGCAAAGGGCAGCAATTATCGGAATGCTACTTTCCAGTCTCAGCTTACTGAAAAAGAAATGGAGAAAGAAGCAGGAACTCCTAAGAAAATATGTTTCCCAGATCTTGTCGTGCAAAATGGTACGTTTCGAATACATATGGGAAAAGCAATGTATGAAACTGACTTCGGTTCTAGTTGACTATGCAGTTGCTTCGCTGAATCGAGCATCCCTCGAGAAGTCATCTTCAATTGCATCTGCAAGTTTCTTCTGCAAACATTCTTTTATACCAGCATCGATGATGGAAATGAATTTTTCTAGATATACCTACAAAATACAGCAAAGGGGGATATGATGAAAGATGCCAAAATTACAATAAGCATGATCAGAACAGTGAAATAATACTAGAAATGTAAAATACAAGGAAACCAGAAAGACATTTAAGCTCATCTAATCACATGCATATAAACATTACCCTCAATATTGAAGCATATGAAATAAAGGTCCTTAGATCTTCGATACCGTCCACTGCCGTTAAACCTTCAACAATTTCCCAAAAACGATCATGGTTAAACTGCAGATCACTAACTTCTTGATTCTGAGTATCCAAGTCTTGATCTGATAGAGAAACCGGGCTTGAAGACGGAACAACCTCTGAGCTTGTCACTTCATCGTAAATGGCTGCAGGTTGTACTTGATATTAAGAAGTTCCAGTTTTAGGGAACAAAATTCTCATTATTTCCTCCTTGCACGGATTGACATTCGTATCAACAAATATAGCATCCTTGCATCCAAAATCGGGACAGTTTCCATGCATGCTCACAATTATGAGAGGGTTTCCGATTATCTTAAATGGCACCAGCAAGCACATTTAAATCGATATTCAGACAATTATATGTCAGCATTTTTCCAAGAGCATCAAAAAACGCCCAGGGCAGTAGTCCTGTAATATGCTTTTGACCCAGCAACAAGTCATTAAGTAAATCAAGGCCCTTGCCAAAGTTCAAATGCAGCAAACACATAATGTTCACCAGTCTTAAAACCAGCAGAGAATGGCACTCCTTGACATTTTTACGCGACTTTTTGATCCATTCTACAGTCTCCTCATCACAATACAGCAACTGCTGAACCATGCCAATTACAAATTTAAGAATGTCTTCCAAGGGTTGCTGATCAACAACCTCAAAACAGGAAGTTAAGCTAGGTGTCCCATCCTGGTATATAAGCCATTCCACAAAAGTCGTCTTTGTAGTGAGAAAGGATCCGTTGAAGAAGGATAACATCATCAACAAAATACAAGAAACAGACAGGTGACATATAAAATCAGTCATGTCCCTCCAGTTAGCTTTATAAGTATCCTGTAAAGCTTCATGAAATTTGAAAATAACTGGCTCAATACTCCCAATTTGTTTGATATGATCAGCAGCAAATGCAGCAGGAGCTTCTATTCGCCCCAACATATTCACAGATAAAGCCACTTGTAGAAAATGCATAACTCCTATCCTCTTCGAGACTCGACACAAAGTGCTTCCATGCTCCATTCCATTGTAAACATTCAAGAATCTTCCCATAAAGATTACTTTTAAGCTGACCAGATCCAAGAATTATCAAAGCCACCTTACCAATTTCCCCATATGACAAGAGTCTGTTTTTAGACCTGGCCATTTCAAGTACAAATTCTTCAAGTAAATTTCTTGAGATTTCAGTTCCCCTTAGAGAGATCATGTTTTCTGTTAGTGATTCTCGCCATTCAAGAGGAAATACAAAGCCAAAGAAGTGCTTGGTTGACAGGTTGATGAATTTCATCAAATCCTTTTCCGCATGCTGGCAGTTCAGAAACTTGGAATTCAAGAAGAAAACTTGCAACTTCATAGATTAGAGTTAGAGACCTGCTTTTATTAAAGGATGACAGAGAATTACTGTGTGAGAAATTATATAGAACCTGTAGTTTTTCCAGGACTTGGAGGCCAACAGAGAGTAATTCAGAACACCAATAAGTCCTTGCAGCTGCAACAATTTGATGGAGTGAAACAGAAAACAACTCCTGCTTGCTGCAAACAATTTTGTTATCCGGTTTTCTTAGCCATTTGGCATCAGAGTTCAGTAGATAGACAGTATTCGGATTATTGAACTGTCTCCATACACCAAAATAATTCAAGCAGAATTCCCCATATCTATCCACCTTTATTTTTAGCAAGATCAAGATACTCTAATATCTTCAGAATTTCATCCTTCCAAAAATTCCAAAAGTAGACCACAATCTCAGTCGAAACACGGTTATTAGAAATTTGCTCTTCTGAACAGCTTGGTAGACCAAAGACCAATTCATCTATCCATTCAAATCTTGAGATATTTAAATGAAGGTGATGGTTGAATGATTCGAGCAGTTAAAATTTCACCTCAGGTACTATTGTGCCTTTGAGAAGCAGTTAAATATTCTTTCATCAAGAATAAATTGGTTGGCTTCTTCAGTAAAATATCGGCCTCTGAACAAACAAGCACATAAAAGTCGTTTGAGAAAGTCTTCGCAAATGACTTAGCTTTAGTTAGAAGCTTCTCTTTATCTTTAAACTGCTTTAATGGTCAACTTGTTCTCCCAGGCTAACCAAAGAGAGTTGGCAAACACATACCAGAGAATAAAATGTGCGGCGTCCTCAAATTTTTCTTAAGTTCCTCCACAGCTTTATCAATTTTGACCATTTTTACATTTTGTTTCCAGCATTGAATATACTTCAAGCCCATGTTGAAGAGTTTTCCTTTTGCACAAACAGACAAGCATTTTGAGAAATAGTTCCCTCTTGCATACAGTTCTGCTGCAGTTGCAGTCTTGTAATGACTGGTGTTATAATTATGGGGACGATAGTGACAAACAAACAAACAATTGCAAAGAAACATAACACCAAGAATTTACGTAGAAAACCCAAAAGGAAAAAACCACAGTCAGAGTAGGAGAAACTTTCACTATGTAAAAAAGAGATTACAACTGATGAATGAACCCTTAATCCCTTAAGAGACTTGTTTCCAAAAGAAACCCGCATAGAAAGAAATTCTACTCAAACTGGGTTTCCAACTCTTCATCACATATTCAAGAGAGAAGTATAATCCTACAAGGATTTGAACAACCCAAACTAGAATTTGAGTCACAACTCTAATAATCTCCACCATGGCACAAATTCTTGTCCAACAAGAGCTCCACCTCTTCCACAAAACCCTTTCAAAAGGGTCATCAACAATGAACACCAACCAAGTCTAAGCAATGCTCAAACTTGATTGTAGTAATGGACTTGGTCATCATATCCGCAGGATTGTCGTAAGTGTTGATCTTGTTCACAACAATGTCACCTCGGGAAATAATATCAAGGAGTAAAGTGATATCGTTTATCAATATGTTTTGTCCTCTCATGAAACATATGATCCTTCTTGAGGAAGATAGAGCTTTGACTATCACAAAACAACGTGCTAATTTGAAGGTCTTCGCAAAGTTCACCATATAGTCCCTTTAACCAAATCGCTTCTTTGCAAGCTTCAGTAATCGCCATTTACTCAGCTTCAGTGGTTGATAAAGCAACTGTGTGTTGTAAGGTGGCTTTCCAACTAATGGCACAACCTCCAACAGTGAAGACTGATCTTCTTCTATCTAGGTCTCCAGCAAAATCAGAATCGACGTACCCAATGACTCCTTCTTTATTTCTTCCAAACTGTAAGCAAGCATCACTAGTGCCTCGTAGGTACCTAAAAATCCATTGAACAACCCTCCAATGTTCTTTTTTCAGGACCTGCCATGTATCTGCTCACTAAACTAAATGCGTATGCTAAATCCGGGCATGTGCAAACCATAGCATACATGAGAGATCCCACCGAGCTTGATATGGAACTCGTGACATGTACTCAATCTCTTCATCTGATTTTGGAGATAAGTTTGATGAAAGTCTAAAGTGGGCCGCCAGGGGAGTGCTAACTGGCGTAGCATTCTTCATATTAAACCTGCAAAGAACCTTTTCAATGAGCCCCTTTTGATTTAGGTACAATTTACACAATTTTCTGTCTCTCTTGATCTCCATTCCAAGTATCTTCTTTGCTGGTCCCATATCTTTCATCTCAAATTCTTGGTTAAGCCGAGTCTTGACATGTCTTATCTCTTCTTTATTCTTAGCTGCTATCAACATGTCATCAACATAAATCAGTAGATATATAGGTGAGTCATCACTACTCCTTTTAAAGTAAACACAACTATCAAAATTACTTCGCCTGAAATTATGAGTAGTCATAAAGGAATCAAACCTCTTGTACCATTGTCTAGGGGATTGTTTCAGGCCATACAAAGATTTCTTTAACAAGCAAACACAATCCTCTTTTCACGAGACCACGAAACCTTCTGGTTGTTGTATGTAGATGTCCTCATCAAGTTCTCCATGTAAGAATGCAATTTTTACATCTAACTGCTTAAGCTCGAGATCGTACATGGCTATTGTAACACCCATTTTCCGTACTGAATACGAGTCAGAGATGTCACATTAATAATGCCTTATCATGTTTTGTCCATATACGTTTCATCATCAAAACTGATTAATTCTCTATCCTTTAGTTTAATTTCATGCATCATACTCTATTAGCAGATAAATAATTACATGCCCACTAGAAATTATCATAAGCTAGAATATCTTACTGATGTTTTGCAAATTGAAGCTTGATCAGCGAGCTCGACTATCTTCAAATACTCCACCTTAACCTACGTGTGAATCAAACACACGCTAAGTATGAAACTTAGTGAGGCATAAGATGAGAACATATAATACACGGTCTAATGTATGATAATTTATAAAACATGATAGTCATTAAATTACATATTCTGTAATATAAGAATTTTTGTACTGTGAGTTATGTAGCTATACTGTAATAATTCTGTACTGTAAATCATGTACATGTACTGTAAAATAATTTAATTGTACTGGAAAAATCATGTACCTGTATTGTGAAGTCATATATCTGTACTGTATCATTATACAGTTATCATGTGAAATCATATAGCCCAAGGTAAATATTAAGAGACGAGTAAACGAGTCGTGTACCCATAGAGTACTACCACTCCCCTCAGGGATGAGGCAACTATAACGAGCTCATAGCAACCATTAGGTGAAAACTGTAGACACAATTAAGTTTCGGGCTATAGACATTCGTAGATGCTGAACTGTAGACACAATTAAGTGTCGAGCTATAGACATCCGTAGATGCCGAACTGTAGACACAATTAAGTGTCAAGCTATAGACATCTGTAGATGCCGAACTGTAGACACATGAGGTGTCAGACACGTAAAGTGTCAAACTGTAGATACGTCAAGTATCGGCTATAGACGCATAAAGTGTCAGCGCAGCTGCTAGACTCTTATGATATACCACAATACTGTCATTCTTAATATTATATTACCAAGGGCAACTTTAAAACAATTCCTGCAAAATGGCAAGCAACCCAAATACCATATATATATATATATATATATCATGTAAAACATGTCATGTTAGAGCATTTCATACTCCAATATGTTCTATAACTTTCATGGTATACATGCCATTTGAAAACTGTATGAAATAAATCAGTATCTGTATATCATACTATAAAACATGTGTGATCATAAAAGAAACCACAATTTTTTTACTCAATAAAATAAAGTTTCATACCAAAAACATGTCATGCACTCACCTGGGCCATTTATTAGCTTGCTTCACTAATCTCTATTCGATCCTTTCTTTCATAGTACCTCGAACCCTTCTTTGATTCGGACTTGACTTCATTTATCACATGAATGTGAATAACACTTGTTAGATTCAAATCTAACAATATTTTAAACATGCTATCAAATCTAATCATTCGAATATACAAAATTTCCTTTATTTCTTATACTGCCCAAAACTCATTTTTGGTCTCTAATGACCATTTTGAACTTCAAATAATTCCTCCAAGCTTGCTAACTAACATTAGATACAAAATGTCTCAAATTCCATTTTCTGGCAGCTTGCACTACCTTTGAAGATTTATTTCTATAAAATGATATAAAACTCGGAATTCGATTCCCATTGTTCTGAAAGAAATTAGATTCAATAAGCTTTTCAACCATATAAATTAATAGTCCGAATTCAACTTGTACGATTTATGGTGAATTTTTAAAGTCAATTACAGTGCTGGAATTCGGAACAAACTGATGCTCTATTTTCTGACCTTTCGTCACTTAAAAATTCATATCTTTTGACTTGGAACTCGAAATCAGTTTGTTGGATTACATCGGTATAAAATTTACCATCTAACCATTTTTGTAGAATTTATGGTGAATTTTCAAACTTACTGCCATAATCTAGTTTCCTACACAGCTTCCATAATTAACTTCAACTTTTATATTAACTTAACTTATCTTCTTTTCCTCTTTTTCTTTATCAATCCAAAACAGTCCCTCACATTCCAAATATGTTCATTTTGGACCTAAAATACCAAAATAATCAAATTTGATCATAATCTCATCAATTCTAATGCTAGAATAAATTTCACAATAATTCCTTTATATTTTCAATTCTAACCGAATTGATCATTTGGAATAACAAAGAGAATTTAATCATTCTAACATCAAAACAAGACTTATAACTTCATCATACATTCATTTTCATCCTTAATTCAATTCCCTAACCAAATTCCCAAAACTTAGGGTTAGGGTTTATGTTCTTGAACATAAAATAAATTCCAAGTCAAGCTTTTTTTCATGTCTACAACATCAAATTTACACAAATCCATCCTTAATCCTAACATGTTTCATGAAATTCCAATTTCTCTCTCTTCAAGAACATGAGTTATTCTTCATGTTACCATGCAATATTACTACCAAAATGTAAAGAATCAAGTATAGAACAATTTATTTTAAAAGAACATACCTTGATTCTAACTTAATCCTTCCAAATCAAGCTTGAAAAAATGAGTTTTCTTCTTTCTGTCCTTTTTCTCTAACTCACGGAAATGTTGGATAAAATGAACAAACTTTTGTTCAATTTTTATCTTAATAATATCTTAATTTTATCTAATTTGACCACTTGTCCATATTAAAATGAACATTAAATTCATTTTAATCAAATGTACTACTTTGCCCTCCAACCAAACTCATATTTACAAGTCTTCTTTAAAATTGTCACTCCATTAAATTTGAATCAATTTGGTTCCTTCAAAACCGACCACTTCCAAAGAAAATCATAAAATTTGTATTCGATCCAATCATCCGATAACACCTAATACGATCTTCTATTGATCGAACTATCGAATCTAATCCAAAAATCTCATATTTTCTCAATTCCGTAAATATTATTTTATAATTTTCCATGGATAATGGAACAGTCTCTAAAATTGAAATTACGATTCGATCTGATTTCCCGATATTTATTAAATACTTCTACTACGATTTTACCTTTATCGAGCTATCAAATTTATTCCAAAAATTCCATATTTCTATTCGGGAAATAAACACTATCATTCCATAAAACTTTCTTTTCCAAGGACTTAGACTGAATTTTCCTAACTCAGTCTATTATTCCGATAATTATCGAAAATCTTCATAAAATAAAAATTATCCTTGAAATCCTTTATCGTAAATCCATTCGAACATTCTTTACTCTTACGGGTCCAAAATATCGATCGAAACACTTTATGAGACCTTCCCAAAGGTCACCCATCCTTGTAGTTCTCGGCAAACAAGACGCTTAATAATTTCATTCGATCCAAATTTGGTACCTTCTACTGCATCTTAATTCTTAAAATCGATATCAAGGTACTTATTTCGATCCGATTCACTCTTATACTGAATAAAATTACTTATTAGGGAAATTTACACTTTAGTCCCTAAACTTTTCCAAAGTTTATACTTTTAACCCTAAAACTTTCAAAATTTACATTTTGGTCACTAGCCAAAATTTGGGATATTACAATTCTTCCCCCTTTAAGAAAATTCGTCCTCAAATTTTCAACACGTACCGGTTTCAAACATTTACAGATATTGCTCCCTCAATTTCTTTCAATTTCCCAAGTAACTTTTTCAATCTTGTGATTCCTCCTCAGAGCTTCAAATATAATCTCCTAATAGATCAATTCTTTCTTAGCTTCTTTTCTAACCATTTCAGTAGTATCACTACTTAACTTTCCAATTCTCCCCTTATATGTACTGACAGTACAGACATCTTATAATGAGATACTACTGAGTTATTTTCATCATAACTTCAATCCTTAGCAAGAGCTAACTTCCATGATTATTTCACTGTATCATATCTGCTATGGGTCATTTCTTGACCTCCAAGATTCGTCAATTGACGAAATCCATCATCGTTTTACTTTCCTTATTCTAGTCTCATTCCATCTTATACTAATGAGGAGCAGCATCAAGTTATACAATCAGCATATCAATAATATGATATCCTAGAGGCATGTATTTACTGAAAACTCTATATCAAACTTGGTTTAGCATCCAGCACCGGCTAAACCTTTGCTCTAATACGAATAATTGTAAAACTCATTTTCCGTACTGAATACGAGTTAGAGATGTCACATTACTAATGCCTTATCATGTTTTGTCCATATACGTTTCATCATCAAAACTGATTAATTCTCTATCGTTTAGTTTAATTTCATGCATCATACTCTACTAGCAGATAAATAATTACATGCCCACTAGAAATTATCATAAGCTAGAATATCTTACTGATGTTTTGCAGATTGAAGCTTGATCAGAGAGCTCGACTCATCTTCAAATACTCCACATTAACCTACGTGTGAATCAAACACACACTAAGTATGAAACTTAGTGAGGCATAAGATGAGAACATATAATACACGGTCTAATGTATGATAATTTATAAAACATGATAGTCATTAAATTACATATTATGTAATAAAGGAATTTCTGTACTGTAAGTCATGTAACTATCTTTTGTCAGAAATCATGTACCTGTACTGTAAAATAATTTAATTGTACTGAAAAATCATGTACCTGTATTGTGAAGTCATATATTTGTACTGTATCATTATACAGTTATCATGTGAAATCATGTAGCCCAAGGTAAATATTAAGAGACGAGTAAACGAGTTGTGTACTCCTAGAGTACTAGCCACTCCTCTCAAGGAAGAGGCAACTGTAACAAGCTCGTAGCAACCCTTAGGTGCAAACTGTAGACACAATTAAGTGTCGGGCTATAGACATCCGTAGATGCTGAACTGTAGACACAATTAAGTGTCGAGCTATAGACATCCGTAGATGCCGAGCGGTAGACACAATTAATTGTCGAGCTATAGACATCCGTAGATGCCGAACGGTAGACACACGAGGTGTCAGACACGTAAAGTGTCAAACTGTAGATATTTCAAGTATCGGCTATAGACACATAAAGTGTCAGCGCAGCTGCTAAACTCTTATGGTATACCATAATACTGTCATTCTTAATATTATATTACCAAGGGCAACTTTAAAACAATTCCTGCAAAATGGCAAGCAACCCAAATACCATATATATATATATATATATATCATGTAAAACATGTCATGTTAGAGCATTTCATACTCCAATATGTTCTATAACTTTCATGGTATACATGTCATTTGAAAACTGTATGAAATAAATCATTATCCAGTAAATCATACAATAAAACATGTGTGATCATAAAAGATACCACAATTTTTTTATTCAGTAAAATAAAGTTTCATACCAAAAACATGTCATGCACTCACCTGGGCCATTTATTAGCTTCCCTCACTAAGCTCTATTTGATCCTTTCTTTCATAGTACCTCGAACCCTTCTTTGATTCGGACTTGACTTCATTTATCACATGAATGTGAATAACACTTGTTAGATTCAAATCTAACAATATTTTAAACATGCTATCAAATCTAATCATTCGAATATACAAAATTTCCTTCCTTTCTTATGCTGTCCAAAACTCATTTTTGGTCACTAATGACCATTTTGAACTTCAAATAATTCCTCCAAGCTTGCTAACTAACATTAGATACAAAATGTCTCAAATTCCATTTTCTGGCAGCTTGCACTACCTTTGACGATTTATTTTTATAAAATGATCTAAAACTCGGAATTCGATTCCATTTGTTCTGAAAGAAACTATATTCAATAAGCTTTACAACCATATAAATTAATAGTCCGAATTCAACTTGTACTATTTATGGCGAATTTTTAAAGTCAATTCCAATGCTGGGAATTCGGAACAAACTGGTGCTCTATTTTCTGACCTTTCGTCACTTAAAAATTCATATATTTTGACTTGGAACTCGAAATCAGTTTCCGTTTGTTTGTTAGACGAACAAATCTTTACATCGGTATAAAATTCACCATCTAACCATTTTTTTAGAATTTATGGTGAATTTTCAAACTTACTGACATAATCCAGTTTTCTACACAGCTTCCATAATTAACTTCAACTTTTATATTAACTTAACTTCTCTTCTTTTCCTCCTTTTCTTTATCAATCCAAAATAGTCCCTCACATTCCAAATATGTTCATTTTGGTCCTAAAATACCAAAATAATCAAATTTGATCATAATATCATCAATTCTAATGCTAAAATAAATTTCACAATAATTCCCTTATATTTTCAATTCTAACCGAATTGATCATTTGGAATAACAAAGAGAATTTAATTATTCTAACATCAAAACAAGACTTATAACTTCATCATACATTCATTTTCATCCTTAATTTAATCCCTAACCAAATTCCCAAAACTTAGGGTTAGGGTTTATGTTCTTGAACATAAAATAAATTCCAAGTCAAGCTTTTTTCATGTCTACAACATCAAATTTACACAAATCCATCCTTAATCCTAGCATGTTTCATGAAATTCCAATTTCTTTCTCTTCAAGAACATGAGTTATTCTTCATGTTACCATGCAATATTACTACCAAAATGTAAAGAATCAAGTATAGAACAATTTATTTTAAAAGAACATACATTGATTCTAACTTAATCCTTCCAAATCAAGCTTTAAAAATTGAGTTTTCTTCTTTCTCTCCTTTTTCTCTAACTCACGGAAATGTTGGATAAAATGAACAAACTTTTGTTCACTTTTTATCTTAATAATATCTTAATTTTATCTAATTTGACCACTTGTCCATATTAAAATGAATATTAAATTCATTTTAATCAAATGTACTACTTTGCCCTTCAACCAAACTCATATTTACAAGTTTTCTTTAAAATTGTCACTCCATTAAATTTGAATCAATTTGGTTCCTTCAAAACCGACCACTTCCAAAGAAAATCATAAAATTTGTATTCGATCCAATTATCCGATAATCACCTAATACGATCTTCTATTGATCGAACTATCGAATCTAATCCAAAAATCTCATATTTTCTCAATTCCGTAAATATTATTTTATAATTTTCCATGGATAATGGAACAGTCTCTAAAATTGAAATTACGATTCGATCTGATTTCCCGATATTTATTAAATACTTCTACTACGATTTTACCTTTATCGAGCTATCAAATTTATTCCAAAAATTCCATATTTCTATTCGGGAAATAAACACTATCATTCCATAAAACTTTCTTTTCCAAGGACTTAGACTGAATTTTCCTAACTCAGTCTATTATTCCGATAATTATCGAAAATCTTCATAAAATAAAAATTATCCTTGAAATCCTTTATCGTAAATCCATTCGAACATTCTTTACTCTTACCGGGTCCAAAATATCGATCAGAAACACTTTTATGAGACCTTCCCAAAGGTCACCCATCCTTGTAGTTCTCTGGCTTGAGCACGCTTAATAATTTCATTCGATCCAAATTTGGTACCTTCTACTGCATCTTAATTCTTAAAATCGATATCAAGGTACTTATTTCGATCCGATTCACTCTTATACTGAATAAAATTACTTATTAGGGAAATTTACACTTTAGTCCCTAAACTTTTCCAAAGTTTATACTTTTAACCCTAAAACTTTCAAAATTTACATTTTGGTCACTAGCCAAAATTTGGGATATTACAATTCTTCCCCCTTTAAGAAAATTCGTCCTCAAATTTTCAACACGTACCGGTTTCAAACATTTACAGATATTGCTCCCTCAATTTCTTTCAATTTCCCAAGTAACTTTTTCAATCTTGTGATTCCTCCTCAGAGCTTCAAATATAATCTCCTAATAGATCAATTCTTTCTTAGCTTCTTTTCTAACCATTTCAGTAGTATCACTACTTAACTTTCCAATTCTCCCCTTATATGTACTGACAGTACAGACATCTTATAATGAGATACTACTGAGTTATTTTCATCATAACTTCAATCCTTAGCAAGAGCTAACTTCCATGATTATTTCATCGTATCATATCCGCTATGGGTCATTTCTTGACCTCCAAGATTAAATCAGTGTGAAATCCATCATCGTTTTACTTTCCTTATTCTAGTCTCATTCCATCTTATACTAATGAGGAGCAGCATCAAGTTATACAATCAGCATATCAATAATATGATATCCTAGAGGCATGTATTTACTGAAAACTCTATATCAAACTTGGTTTAGCATCCAGCACCGGCTAAACCTTTGCTCTAATACGAATAATTGTAAAACTCATTTTCCGTACTGAATACGAGTTAGAGATGTCACATTACTAATGCCTTATCATGTTTTGTCCATATACGTTTCATCATCAAAACTGATTAATTCTCTATCGTTTAGTTTAATTTCATGCATCATACTCTACTAGCAGATAAATAATTACATGCCCACTAGAAATTATCATAAGCTAGAATATCTTACTGATGTTTTGCAGATTGAAGCTTGATCAGAGAGCTCGACTCATCTTCAAATACTCCACATTAACCTACGTGTGAATCAAACACACACTAAGTATGAAACTTAGTGAGGCATAAGATGAGAACATATAATACACGGTCTAATGTATGATAATTTATAAAACATGATAGTCATTAAATTACATATTATGTAATAAAGGAATTTCTGTACTGTAAGTCATGTAACTATACTGTAACGTCATGTACCTGTACTGTAAAATAATTTAATTGTACTGAAAAATCATGTACCTGTATTGTGAAGTCATATATTTGTACTGTATCATTATACAGTTATCATGTGAAATCATGTAGCCCAAGGTAAATATTAAGAGACGAGTAAACGAGTTGTGTACTCCTAGAGTACTAGCCACTCCTCTCAAGGAAGAGGCAACTGTAACAAGCTCGTAGCAACCCTTAGGTGCAAACTGTAGACACAATTAAGTGTCGGGCTATAGACATCCGTAGATGCTGAACTGTAGACACAATTAAGTGTCGAGCTATAGACATCCGTAGATGCCGAGCGGTAGACACAATTAATTGTCGAGCTATAGACATCCGTAGATGCCGAACGGTAGACACACGAGGTGTCAGACACGTAAAGTGTCAAACTGTAGATATTTCAAGTATCGGCTATAGACACATAAAGTGTCAGCGCAGCTGCTAAACTCTTATGGTATACCATAATACTGTCATTCTTAATATTATATTACCAAGGGCAACTTTAAAACAATTCCTGCAAAATGGCAAGCAACCCAAATACCATATATATATATATATATATATCATGTAAAACATGTCATGTTAGAGCATTTCATACTCCCTTATGTTCTATAACTTTCATGGTATACATGTCATTTGAAAACTGTATGAAATAAATCATTATCCGTAAATCGAGCAATAAAACATGTGTGATCATAAAAGATACCACAATTTTTTTATTCAGTAAAATAAAGTTTCATACCAAAAACATGTCATGCACTCACCTGGGCCATTTATTAGCTTCCCTCACTAAGCTCTATTTGATCCTTTCTTTCATAGTACCTCGAACCCTTCTTTGATTCGGACTTGACTTCATTTATCACATGAATGTGAATAACACTTGTTAGATTCAAATCTAACAATATTTTAAACATGCTATCAAATCTAATCATTCGAATATACAAAATTTCCTTCCTTTCTTATGCTGTCCAAAACTCATTTTTGGTCACTAATGACCATTTTGAACTTCAAATAATTCCTCCAAGCTTGCTAACTAACATTAGATACAAAATGTCTCAAATTCCATTTTCTGGCAGCTTGCACTACCTTTGACGATTTATTTTTATAAAATGATCTAAAACTCGGAATTCGATTCCATTTGTTCTGAAAGAAACTATATTCAATAAGCTTTACAACCATATAAATTAATAGTCCGAATTCAACTTGTACTATTTATGGCGAATTTTTAAAGTCAATTCCAATGCTGGGAATTCGGAACAAACTGGTGCTCTGTTTTCTGACCTTTCGTCACTTAAAAATTCATATATTTTGACTCGGAACTCGAAATCAGTTTCCGTTTGTGGGACACCAAACTAGACGAACAAATCTTTACATCGGTATAAAATTCACCATCTAACCATTTTTTAGAATTTATGGTGAATTTTCAAACTTACTGACATAATCCAGTTTTCTACACAGCTTCCATAATTAACTTCAACTTTTATATTAACTTAACTTCTCTTCTTTTCCTCCTTTTCTTTATCAATCCAAAATAGTCCCTCACATTCCAAATATGTTCATTTTGGTCCTAAAATACCAAAATAATCAAATTTGATCATAATATCATCAATTCTAATGCTAAAATAAATTTCACAATAATTCCCTTATATTTTCAATTCTAACCGAATTGATCATTTGGAATAACAAAGAGAATTTAATTATTCTAACATCAAAACAAGACTTATAACTTCACCATACATTCATTTTCATCCTTAATTTAATCCCTAACCAAATTCCCAAAACTTAGGGTTAGGGTTTATGTTCTTGAACATAAAATAAATTCCAAGTCAAGCTTCTTTTCATGTCTACAACATCAAATTTACACAAATCCATCCTTAATCCTAGCATGTTTCATGGAATTCCAACTTCTTTCTCTTCAAGAACATGAGTTATTCTTCATGTTACCATGCAATATTACTACCAAAATGTAAAGAATCGAGTATAGAACAATTTATTTTAAAAGAACATACATTGATTCTAACTTAATCCTTCCAAATCAAGCTTTAAAAATTGAGTTTTCTTCTTTCTCTCCTTTTTCTCTAACTCACGGCAATGTTGGATAAAATGAACACTTTTTTATCTTAATAATATCTTAATTTTATCTAATTTGACCACTTGTCCATATTAAAATGAATATTAAATTCATTTTAATCAAATGTACTACTTTGCCCTTCAACCAAACTCATATTTACAAGTTTTCTTTAAAATTGCCACTCCATTAAATTTGAACCAATTTGGTTCCTTCACAACCGGCCACTTCCAAAGAAAATCATAAAATTTGTATTCGATCCAATTATTCGATAATCACCTAATACGATCTTCCATTGATCGAACTATCGAATCTAATCCAAAAATCTCATATTTTCTCAATTCCATAAATATCATTTTATGATTTTCCATGGCTTATGGAACAATCTCTAAAATTAAAATTTCGATTCGATCTGATTTCCTGATATTCATTAAATACTTCTACTGCGATTTTACCTTTACTGAGCTATCGAATTTATTCCAAAAATTCCATATTTCTATATTCTGGAAATAAGCACTATCATCCCATAAAAACTTCATTTTCCAAGGACTTAGACTGAATTTTCCTAATTCAGTCTATTATTCCGATAATTATCGAAAATCTTCATAAAATAAAATTTATCCTTGAAATCCTTTATCATAAATCCATTCGAATATTCTTTACTCTTACTAAGTCTAAAATATTGATCAGAAACACTTTTATGAGACATTCTCGAAGGTCACCCATCCTTGTAGTTCTCTGGCTTGAGCACGCTTAACAATTTCATTCGATCCAAATTTGGTACCTTCTACTGCATCTTAATTCTTAAAATCGATATCAAGGTACTTATTTCAATCCGATTCACTCTTATACTGAATAAAATTACTTATTGGGGAAATTTACACTTTAGTCCCTAAAATTTTCTAAAGTTTATACTTTTAACCCCAAAACTTTCAAAATTTACATTTTGGTCACTAGCCAAAATTTGGGATATTACAGCTACTATACCAAGTAAAGCTTGGATCGAACTATGCTTCACTATAGGCAAAATACATATGTAAAGTCTATGCCTAGAATTTGACTGTAGCCTTTTGCAACCAGCCTTGCTTTGTATCTGGGTTCTTCAACTTCTGAGATCCCTTCTTTCTTCTTGAAAACCCATTTGCAACGAAATGCCTTCTTACCCATAGGGAGATTCACAAGGTTCCAAGTAGCATTCTTGTGAAGTGATTCCATCTCCTCTTGCATGGCAACCAACCAATTTCTTGCATCTTTACAGCTAATCACCTCAGAGTAAGACGAAGGCTCTTGATTTGCATCAATATCTTCAGCAACACTCAAAGAATATGCAACTAGATCAGTCTCGGTATATCTTTGGGGTCATTTAATATCTCTTATCGGTCTATTTCTGGTGATGGAATATTTTGGTGAGGGAGGAGCTATATTTTCGGTTTCTGTACTAACTTGGAGGGTTATCCCATCTTTGGATGTTGTATCAATATGAAGCTCCACCTTCTTGGACTGTGTGGTTGAATTCTGTTGCTTTTTGTTGGTGGAATCCTTGAAGGATGAATCACGTAACATGGCAGCTTCATCAAAGATAACATCTCTGCTAATCACAATTTCTCTAGTTTCAGACACAATAGCTTGTATCCTTTTACTCCAACTTTATATCCCAGGAACACGCATTTGATGGATCTTGGTTCTAATTTTTCGTTATCTACATGAGCATAAGCAGGGCAACCAAAAATTTTTAGATCAGAATAATTGACGAGGTTACCAGGCCATACCTCATGTGGTGTCTTTTTCTCAATGGCAGTGGATGGAGACCGATTAATCAAAAAATATGTTGTTGAAGCTAATTCAACCCAGAATGGCTTCAATAACCCAGAATTGGACAACATGCATCGAACCTTTTCCATTATTGTTCAATCCATCCGTTCAGCAACGCCGTTTTGTTGTTGTGTGTGTTACGAATTGTAAAGTGCCTCACGATCCCTTCTGACTTGCATAACTTATTAAATTCACCGTAACAGAATCCTAACCCATTATCAGTGCGAAGACGTTTAACTTGTTTTTCCGTTTGTTTCTCGATCATCGTTTTTCATTCCTTGAATGTGGATAGAACTTCACTCTTTTGTTTTAGTAAGAATGACCAGACTTTTCTTTAAAAGTCGTCAATGATTGTCAGTATGTAATTGGCTCCACCGCTAGAAGGTACTCTAGATGTCCCCCACAGATCAGAATGAATATAATCTAGAGTACCTTTTGTGTTGTTAATTCCACAGGTGAATCGAACTTGCTTTTGTTTCCCGAAAATGTTGTGCTCGCAAAACTCCAGTTTGCAAATTCCTTGCCCGTCTAGGAGTCCTCTTTTGGTTAATTCTGTCATGTCGTTTTCACTCATATGCCCCATGCACATATGCCAAAGTTTTGTAGTATCTTCATCTGACATAGGAGGAGAAGCGACTGTACTATTTCCAACAATTATGGAACCCTGCAAAACATATAGTTTTGAGGTCTTTTTCTGTCCTTTCATCATAATGAGGGAACCCTTGCTGATCTTCATGACTCCACCTTCAGTGGTATACTTGAACCTTTTTGAGTCAAGGGTACTTAGCGAAATCATGTTCCTCTTTAGATCTGGTACATGACGTACGTCGGTTAGGGTTCTAATAAACCCATCGAACATTTTAACTTTGATCGTGCCAATCCCTGCAGTACTGCATGATGCGTTATTCCCCATCAGAACTATTCCTGTAGAAATAGGTTCATATGTTGTAAACCAATCCTGATTGGGACACATGTGGAAAGTGCATCCAGAATTGAGGATCCATTCCCCATTCACTTTACGGTCATTATTGGCCGCAACTAAAAGTTCAACATCGCTGTAGTTTTCTACTATATATGCTTTACCAGATTTTTCTGCATTCTGATTTGTAGTCTCTCGTTTGATCTTATTCTCTAACCTGTAACACGTAGATTTACTATGACCATTCCTTTTACAAAAAACACAAGTTTTACCTCGATTTGATGACTTGGATTTGCTCCTGATTTTACCTCCAGAATTGCGACCACCTTTTCTTCTGCAGTTCGAACTAGTTGATCCATATGTCATTATCGTCAGCAACCTGAAGCTCTTGATACCAATTTGTTATAATTATCGGGACGATAGTAACGAAAAAACAAACAATCGCAAAGAAACATAACACCAAGAATTTACGTGAAAAACCCAAAAGGGAAAAATCACAAGCAGAGGAGGAGAAACTTTCACTATGTAAAAAGGAGATTACAACTGATGAATGAACTCTTAATGCCTTGTATCTATTTATAGGGCTAAGAGACTTGTTTCCAAAGGAAACCTGCATAGAAAGAAATTATACTCAAATTGGGTTTCTAACTCTTCATCACATATTCAAGAGAGAAGTATAATCCTACAAGAATCTGAACAACCCAAACTAAAACTTGAGTTACAACTCTAACAGCCGGCAAGAAGAAAACATTCTGCTGCTCTCTCCAGAGCAGAATCCCCACTTATCTCCAAATAAACTTGACCTGCATTTTAAAAGCATTTCAGAAATTTTCATGAACCAGCTTGGGAACAGAAGGATGCTCCCGATGATTAACCGGACTACCGGAGAACGACATATTTAGGAAAACCAAGTATAGGAATAATAGAATGTGAAATTGATGTTCACAAAAGGTGAAATATAAATAGGAAAATGTAAATCTACCAGCTCTTTCATACTCCTTTAACATGCAAAAGCACTCTGCAGCTTGCTCAGCCTTGCCAATACAAGCAATAGGTCAACATTTGCCTACTTCCGAGAGCCTTGGAAAGTTGTACAATAGCACATCCTACAGAAATATAATGCACAAAAGCTAATCAAAACATGAACGAATCTTTTAACATTTTTGCAAACAAACAGTGTTTATTTGTTTATTTGTCAAAGCCATGCAAACAAACTTGTACTTAGTTTCTGAACTTTTGGAGAAAGAAAAGAGTAGCTTGAAAATACAAAACTAATTAACTACCAACACAGGCATGGATTAAAAGGCAGGTCATAGGATGATAAAAAACAAGTAATTATCAAACATGAAATACCTGAAACTCCAACCCTTTGCATTCCATTACAGTCAGAACAAGAGCCTGCTTGCCAACATACTTCAAAATTTCATTCTTGGCGGCAGGATCATCTCGTACGAGTATGACCTGCTCTGCTCCAAATCCAACCATATGTCCACCACCTTTACCACTGTTTGCGAATAATTTTGCAAATGAATCTGGAATATCCTTGAACTGTGTTGCACCATCGATATCGTTCATATTCTGAGAGGAACCGTCTTCAGAATAGTTTCCGCCACTGGCAAACCTGTATAACAAGGATTGTTAGACCAGGATAAATAGGGTAACAAGAAAATCCATCTAATACACTACCCTGACCGGAGTGCCTATTACATGAAAAGTGTTCAAATTAATATACATGGAAGTCGAACAAAATAACCAACTTCATAAATGGTAAAAATGGTGTAACTTGCAACAATTTCGCAACCATACAAGACCACAGACAAAGAAACCTTTAAACTTTACCATAGGTAAGCAGAAACTTCTACACAGTCAAAACATTATCATTTTATCAATGCCGTAAATCTCATTAGGTTAGGTTATATGAAATCAGATTTATTTCCGGGACAACTATAAAAGCAAAGGTATTCATCTCAGTATCCAACACACCTTTTCAATTGAAGAACATGATGTTTCACTGCATAACAAAGTTTTGGACTGACTGTGACAAAAAGCTGACGCAATGGAGTTGCTTCAGTCCCTTCAACACCATCCTTATTTGTGTTTTCCTGACAGATTTCATTAGAGCTATTTGTGTTGACTTCATCATGTCGCACCAAGGACTCGGCACAATTAAAAAAAAATAACGGAGCTACCACCAATCTTTTTCAAGGTGTGATTAGATCACCTAAAAACGAATTATTTTAATAAAAACATTTTATTTTATTAAAGCAACAATTATGGTCTGCGAAAACAAAAAAAATGTGTGCGGGAGTTGGTTACGCGTGGGGAAGAGTGAGTACCCCACAACGCCCAAAAATTGATACTTAGCCGATTACAAGTTGCTTTAATGTCGGAATTTGCAAGTTCGTGAAAAATTTAAATTATTATCAATTTATGAATGTGAGCTCATTTTAACGGCCTCCGGGGAATAAACAATATCACCGCCAATACTTCTGGCGCTAACATGTTTACTCCCTTTTGGAGAGACACCGCATTGCAATTTATATGTTCGGAAAATAAATTAAATATGGCATAAAAGGCAGATAAGAACATATTTATTTAATTTTGAGATTAATGTTTAACCTAACTATTCTAGGCTAATTATTAAACTTAATCAAAAGACTAATCAGTCTAAGTGAATTTTACCTAAAGGGTTCAAATTTAGTTAAGTGTTAATTTATTAAAGAAAACTAAACCTACGGTCTAAAAGAACCTAATCTTAAGGGTTTTCGGCTAACCTAAAGATTTAACTAAAGAGCTAACATTAAAAGGTTTTCTTTAAAAGAAATTAAATTAACAAGATAACATAAAATCATAAAATACACAAAATTAAATTACGTAAAATTAAATATGTACAAGAAAATAAACGAACATTAAGGAAAAGGGATAAGTCCAACGATTTTTTTTCTAAAAGTCATCATTCCCTAAATCGGGTCAACACTTGATATTTGAGCCAAAATAAAAAGAAAATCTATTTTTTTAAAATTAATAAAATAGTGTAATGAGTAAAACAGGGTGAGGAATTATTAATAAAAAAATTTAATGATAACAAACCAAAAGATTTAATTAAACTTGTAGCAGTGGCAAATTTAAAAAAATAAAGAAATAAGCCAAATTAGATTAAAAAAAAAGGACTAAATTGAAAGGTTTTAAAATAAGGTATCTGATAGAATAAATGGGGCGGAGGGTTTTAATGAACCAAATGAACCCTTTTTATTTTAAAACACATGGGTATAAAACCCAACTCCATAAACACCCAACCACTCTTTTTTCCTTTTTTAAAATAGATCGAACCAACCCTATTTGTTTTTATCTCAAGTGTTCTTCATGTTCTTCAAGGGATGAAGAGCATGGCGACCATCTGTCATGTCGGCCGCCATCCACCAACGCCGGCTGCCGTTTGCTGGTGACGAATTAAAAAATTAAAATTCTTTTTTAATTCATAATCTGAATCCCTTTCCCAAAATATCAAAATCGATTTAAAAGGGCCAAAATCGTTAAAAAAACTTTTTAAATCTCACCCTCTTTTTAAGAAACTTTCAGAATCCGGCCACCCTTATTTGAATCCCGATGGTGAGAGTTAAAGGCACGGGGATGATGTGTATCCTTCATCGGGGATACAACCTCATATCACAGTTCATGGTAGCAACGGCTAAAAACAAAATGGTAAAGATTTATCCCTTTTCCTTCAATATATTCGAAAAATAATAAAAAAACAGTATAGATACCTAGAAATTGCTTGCTTGCTTCTATTGCTCAGAAAATTCGTAGTTGTTACAAAGAAATTGGTATGGTTTATATATGTATTTACATACCAAAAATCACAAAGAATAAATCCTCTAAATCCTGGTGATTTGCTTGATTCAGGTTCTTTTCCCCTTTGCATTTGATTTCAATTCGCTTTCCCCTTTTAGTTGATTCGATTTGGCATTTTAATCCTTCCCTTTTCCTTTTGTGTTTCGAATTTAATCTTCCCGTTTGTGTTTTCTAGATATGGCGGTCAAATAGTGAGGGACGGATCATGGACAAGGAACTGAAAGGGTGGCGGAACGACGTGTGAAAAGAGATGGATGAAGGTGAAGCCAGCGCGTGGAATGTACACTCATAGAGAAGTTGAACGATTTTCATCCTTGATCGATCTGGACTAGAACCAACGGTTGTGGATGGGCTGCACATGGGAGAAAAGGTATCAGCCAGGGTTTTGTTATTTTGGGCCAAAAAGACCACCAATATAATATGGACTCTTTATTTAAATAAATGGACTATTTTTATTATGTTTTATATCTAATAATAATAATAATAATAATATAAGGTCGGCCAAATCTAGTGATTATGGCTGCCCCTCTTTGCTCAATCTAGTGAAACATGAATTGGGCAAAGAACAAAAGGTATTAATTTTATCCGGCCGATTTGCAAATTGGTTGTCGAGGTTTGCACTCATACTTCTTCAAAGAACAAGTCAAATTCTATTCTTTCAATCCCGAGATAGCGAATAAAAACCCTAATCCTTTAAATCTGAGTTAAAAAGGTGATCTGCTCCTTTTGACCCGAGGAGGACAAACCAAAGGAAAACTTTACCCTACAACCTTTTAGGGTGGAAAATTTGGGATATCTCTACCCCGTGACAGCTTATGGGTGGAAATTTTAGGATATCTCTATCCCGTAACTGCTCATGGGTGAAAATTTTTGGGATATTCTGTCCCGCAAAAGCTTATGGGTAAAAATTTTGGGATATCTCTATCCCGTAACCGCTCATGGGTGAAAACGTTGGGATATCTCTATCCCGCAACCGCTCATGGGTGAAAAATTTGGGATATCTTTATCCCGCAACCGCTTATGGGTGAATTTTTTTGGATATCTCTATCCTACAACTGCGTATGGGTGAAAAATTTTGGGATATCTCTATCCCGCAATCGCTTATGGGTGGAAAATTTGGGATATCTCTATCCCGCAATAGCTCATAGCTAAAAAATTTGGGATATCTCTATCCCACAATCACTTATGGGTGAAAAAATTTGGGATATTTCTATCCCACAATCGCTTATGGTTGAAAAATTTAGGATATCTCTATCTTGCAACCACTTATGGGTGAAAATTTTGGGATATCTTTATCCCACAACCACTTATGGGTGAAAAAATTTAGGATATCTCTATCTTGCATCCGCTTATAGGTGAAAATTTTGGGATATTTCTATCCCGCAACCGCTTATGGGTGAAAATTTTGTTCAAGATATCTCTATCCTTCGTTTTTTAAATCTTTTAGCACATTTTGATAGAACCAAAATAATGCAAAAGGACAAAGATCCCATTTGGTCAAACTGTAAATTCTAGTGGGGAACATACTAAAACTCCACTCTCTTTAAACCTGAGGTGGTGGAGCGGTGACTTTGATCCTCGTTTTCCTATATCTGTCAAAATGAATGCTATGATTATGTTGAACTAGCATGTTCTTAGGAATACATGACTGATGAATGCATGACATGTTTAATGGTGGAAAATTTTTTATTTTTGTTTCTTCTAATCTTTAAACATAGCTATCTCCACTATCTCTATTTTTCCATTCTCATTCTTTGTACCTCTTTGCTTCATAGAAAACATCTTATCTTCGCAGACTTCCAAGCATTCCTGTATCATGGGCCTTGGCAATCCACTATTGGATTATCATTGTAGTTGATACATCAATATTTAGTGAAATGCCTCCTTAAATGGCCCTTAAAGTTGTAGATCTTTAAAAGTCTCTTAAAATAATACCAAGCACCTTCAATGCTCCTTGTGAGTTTTCAGATTGCTTGTAGGGGAATCTCCACCTTAAATGTCTTTGAATGATATTGGCGCTTTAATCTTTCCCTCTCGCACTTATCAAAGTCAGAGATCTTGAATCCTTGATCAACGTAAAAATTACCCCATTCTTCTACATCATGGGAAGGCATAATAAGTGAGAATTTTAACTTCTCCAACTTGAATCAATGATGTCTTCGGCCTTCTAACCTGAGGAATCGAGATTTGGGGAAATTTGTTCTTTCTTGAAGTGATATAGGGTGTCTTGCCCCCATTCTTGAAGTGATGCAGGGTGTATTGCCCTACTTCAAGAGAATTGCTTTTGAACAGATATTTGTCAGCTCCTGCATACAGATGCCCCACAGTCCTTTGTCATTCAGTACAATGAGGCCAATATCTTTAGGCTCTTTTTGATAAAATCCTTCGTCAAAGTCCCTATATTTGGGGAAATCTTTTTGTCAACATAGAAACGTCTGTTATTGGTCGTCATTTCAATGGAAGATACCTTTAAGACCAAAGAAACCAAAATTTTAAAGAAAAAATAGAATAAGATGCCTTGGATATCAAGTGCATGAGCGTCTCTGATTCAACCCTCTAGTGATCATTTTAAGCATAACTTGTGTCTATGAAGACTTTGAATGTCGTGACGATATTTTGAAGTTGTGAAATTTCTCTCAGATCACTTGGTTCACCCTTATGATTATTGCATTACTTGGTCCAATAGAAAATAACTCATTTTTAGTTCTCATCATTCTTCTCCATTCAGAAACGTGTTCAAGCTTCTTAGACTTGCTTAACCAAGGGAGTGCAAAAATATCTTTCTAAGAATAAAATTCTATAAGTGCATGTGTGTGTTTCTGATTGCAACTAGCCACTATTTTATTATCTTTTTTTTGACCTTTTTTCTCTTTCTTTTTTTACCTCGAGATTTCATTTCATTAATTTGTTTGACTTTGTCAAGATTTGAGATCACTCGTGAAGCCAAAGTATAAAGTAGATGGAGCATTGTTTCCTTATTAGAAACTCAACCTCACGGCTACAGCGGAGTGCCCTTGAGGTTTTCTTTTTACTAGTTGTATTTACTTATTTCGTGATTTCATCTCATTAAATATTTGACTTTGTCAAGACTTGAAAACCACTCGCGAAGCCAATGTATAGAATAGATGAAGCATTGCTTCCTTATTCAACATTATAGCTTCAGCGGAGTGCCCTTAGATATTCCTTGAGTTGCTAGTTACAATCTATATGTTTTTATTGTGGTATAGAAGACTATTATTAGAATTTCAATTTCAAGCAACTCTTCTTGGTTAAACTTGCCAAGTCCACGATTCCACATTTATGAATTTTAAAGATTTTTTCATCATCGAACATAATCAAAGGTTTGGTAATCTTTTTTTTCTTACTTTGCCGACCTGAGTAGTTTGGAAGACAAATCACCTTCACCATTTTCACAATAATCAATTGATCCCTATCGGAATCAATGTCACAACATGCAATTGATATCCAAAGACGTACAAGGGTAAGATAAGATATTTGTATATATATTCAAGGTTTCAAGGTCAAAGATGCATCTTTCATTGAAATGAAAGTTCTGTAAACCTAACATGTGCCCTTACAAAATGATCTTTGCTACTTTTGGACAAGAATAGAGAAGTTGATTTCACACGTTACTTCAGAAATTAACTTTCAACCTTAGAAACTTAGGAGCAAACTGAACCCTAACACAACCGTCATCTAGCTAACAACGTCTCACCGGGTTTGCGACATTCTATAGAGCTTATCTTGAGTGTTCTTGTGCTCCTATTCTAAAGCTGACAACCTATTTTCAATGGCCAATGCTCGGGTTTGTGAACGAGTATCATACTTGTGCAAAATTTGCCATTTTAAATATTTTTATGGAATTTACCATAATTAATCCTTTTATTATGTTTGTATGTATGCAATGATCAAAACATACACTGATACAAACACAAATGACACAATGCAATTAAATGCATGAATGCAAGCAAGGGGTGTTGATTCCATAAATAGTTGCTCAAGAAATAGCTTTTGTTGGATGACAAAGGTTCTTATTACAAAAGATGAAGATATGTTTTACGAATACATCTCAGCCTGATCACGCAGTTCCTTTATTTCTTCAATCAGCCACATGAGTTATGGCCCCACTTCCCCTATTGGCATGACATGCAGGTGAAAAGTTGTAGCTTCTTTAGCTAGCATCATCACATGCTTAGCTACGTCTTGAATTTGGAACATGATACTCTTGTTAAACTCGTCCCGCTCTTGGAACCTTCTTGCATTGTCCCTAAGCCGAGTGAACCAGTAATCATTTCCTCTTCATTGATATCTTCAAGAACCAAAATCTTCGTTCTACATTTTAGGATGATGTCTTCCATAGCTTCCACTTGCTTCTTCAGTGTTTCATTCTCATTCTGAGTCTGAAGCTTAAGATAAGTGTTATGATTCTAGAACATGTGCAGTGAATGGTTTAGGTCTGCCACCATGGCCTATAGCTCAACAATACGAGCTTAACTCTATCTTAGCTTCTCATTGGTCGTATCACACATACATTGTAATTCGTACAAGCTGATCTTGTTATCATGTGTTTTTCTCTTCTATGCAACAACGCTCTCTCTCTTTCTCCTTCAAAGGCTCGCTTGTTCTTCTCGTTCTCAACCACTTGTCTACCCTTCTTTTTCTCGTCTGCAAGCATCCACTTGTACCTTTCGATTTTCTTCTTATCACGTTCTTTTTCCTTTCCAACGGATTGTTCCATCTCTTGTCTCTATTGCTCTAGAGTCTTCCTTAAATCAGCATTTCAGACCGTGGCCTAAAATTTGAGGAAGTATACTCTCTAAATTTTGAACTTCTCTTCCAGGTTCTTGTACATCTTTGCTACCCAGTTAGTCTCTTCCTTGTATTTGTGCACATCTAGGCTTACTTCAAACATGTCTTCCGTATGTTGGTTTTGCAGGGCCTCTATCTTGGCCTTGGCATTTTTTAGCTCGCCCCTCAAAATGTCAGCCTCTGACGGGACTATCTTCAAATGTTCCTCCAAGGACTTGGTTTGCCCTGGTGTAGGCAATGGTATTTTTTCATTCACCCTCACATGCCTCCAAAAGTCATAGTAAGGGGTGAACATAGACTCATCATCGTGAACTACCTCCATGAAATAACAGTGCTTCCAGGAGTCATTGATGGTCTAGACCTTCTCCTTGTACTCTCATTGGAATTCAAACTCAGACGAGTCAAGACCAGTAGTGAAGTGGATGAATTATCAAGAGCCATATTGCCGCGACACTAGTAAAAGAGCACAACCGATTCAACCCGAGGCCTAGTAGCATCAGATGATCATAATCCTCGCACTTGTACAAAACCTCGGCGTGGACCATCTACGGAATTCTCCACACGATTTCCTGATCACGGCGGTCTCTAAATATGCCCACCCACTTGCTTCTTGTGGCTATTGATCACTCTTTTGCCAAAAATTTCTTGAGCGGAGAGAAGTTCAAAGAGAAGACATTGGACAGTACTAGAGTCAGACTCTTCTAGAAATGTGTAAGGGCCCAAACCTGAAGCAAAGGAGTGCATCCTCTGAAACACACACCTAGACCTGACAAACTTCACCCGAGACCCGAAAACTGAACCGATTTACCCGAACCGAGACCCGAAATCGACCCGAACATGATGACCCAAAATTTGATCCGAAACTGAAACAAACCGAACCGAAACCGATCCAAATTTTAGTTGAACCGAAATAGACCCGAACCGAATGGACCCGAACCGAATGGACCCGAACCGAATGGACAACCCAAAATATAGAAAAGATATTAATATAAATAAATAAAGATAGGATATGAACAACCGCACAACTCACCAAAAAGTTAAATATATTGACTTTATAAATCTATATATAGGGTGTAAAAATTTTATCGGCCTAAAAACTCGATTAAAATATACTGATCTCCCATAGACCCGAACCGAAATCAACCGAACCGAAAATAATTGAACAAAAAATAACTGAACGGAAAATCAACCGACCCGAAATGACCCGAATCATAATAGACCCGATCTAAAACCGAACTGAACTGAACCAAAACTGAATTTGAACCAAATAATATTAGACCCGAAATGACCCAAATCGAAATGACCCGAACCGAATGATCCGTTTGCCACCTCTACACACACCTTCCATCTTCCGACATGCATTTTTAGGAGATGAAGGTTTCTGCTAGTATAACTGCTACATAATTAACTTCCCTCTTAAGTTGCTCAAAGAAGCCCAACATAGCTACATCAATATTACCCTGCACTCTCGAGAAGATAACCAAGCCGTAAATAGCTATGGTTAGGAGATTAACTCTCTTTGCTCTATCTGGATGAATCGGGATTATATCACGAATGCTTGACCAGGCAAAGAAGAAACTGCCTCCTCTTTTCTATGTCAAAGCCACTATAACAATTATTCAAATCATTTATATTTCCCTAACACTGTCACGCCACCAGTAGGGAATCGTTTCCCATCATCTTCCTTTTTTTTCACCCACCTTACTGATCTGTTTCTAATCTCCTTTTCATTATTTTCTCTTTTTTTTAATAACCAATACCCCTTTACAACTTAAATCGTCAGCAACCACCACGTAGGGAATTAATTATTTCCCCCACCTTCAGCAGATCACAATACGCACAACAGGGGCAGCATCACCGCACCCCTGCCTTAGGCCATTCGCCCCATTCCAATGTTCGACCTCTTTTTTAAGCTCTATATCTCCTTACAAGAATTTCATCGAATATATATGGTGCATTCTAACATAAGATCAAATAATTCAATCAACTATTCTACCAAACATTCCAGAACTCAAATCTAATCTTAACCAATTAGATTAATTCTGAAAACAATTTCATAAAATTGATATTAGATTTCATCTTACCCATAAAATTAACTATAATCTAATTAACACATCTTGATTTTTATCTACAAATCACAATCACCGTTTATCATCCAAAAATCAAATTGTAGCGACTAAAAAATCCATAAAATTCGCTTTGAAAAAAATATTTCGGGAGAAAAAGCTCATTTTTTAGAATAAAACTTGGAGTCGTCACCGATCACTTGGATAAAGTACACCGGAAACCAAAAAGCTAACCAGAGAAAAAAATAGACTCGGGAGTCGGTTACGAGTGGGGAAGTGTTCGTACCCCCACTACGCCCGGAAATCGATACCTAAAGGTTCGTATCATATTTATTAGGAAAAATCAAAATTTGACTTAATTTAATATCTAATCCCTAAAAATGCATGCATGCATGATCATACGGTTCGAACATAAAAATAACAATCTCGCAAACAACGGTACCCAAATAAGATGACGCCCCAAGACCCGGGACGACATTCCATCAGGATACCGAGATCTCGAGAACTAGGCTAATGCGATAAATTAACATGCATGAACAAAATAATATATGTTAAAATGCATGAACAATAAATACACAAAATAACAGAACATATATTATTAAACATATAAATATATACGTAACATATATAAACAATAAACATAGTATATAATATATAAACAATAAACACATATATAAACAAATATACATAAAACATATTAATAATCAACAAAAAATTTAAACAACATATACCGAACAAATAAATAAACGCATGAACATAAATAAGCAAGATAAAGGACTGAAATTAAATAAATATAAAAGCAGTGCTGAAATTTAAATATGAATAAAAAACAGAAGCAAATATTAAACAAAATATAAAACAGGGGGTGAAAAGGTGAATAAACCTAGGATTTCGGACTTAATTAAAAAGCTAAAGGAAATTTGAAAGACCAAAAGAGGAGTTAAACCGTTCAATTTTTTATTAAATTAGGAAAGAGGGCGAAATTGAAAACTGCTTGAAAATTCCAGGGACGACGGGCATGATTTTAAAAGACGAAAAGACTTAGGGCGTTATTTCAAGAACACAGAGGGGTTTAAGAGGCAATTTACCCATTTTTAAAAGTCTAAAAAGGGTGTAAAACCTATTTTTTAGCTGAGATGAAGCCATTTCCTCTCTTTTCTTTTTGAAATCGTTTCTAAAAATCTTCTTTTCCTCTGAAACAAACACCAAAAAAACATCATTTTATTCCATTTTCAGATCAAACACCCTAAAAAACAAGAATACGCATGGTGTTCTTCATGTTCATGAAGAACACCACCCTCGATTCCTAGAAACCATTGTCATACCCAGACTTCGATGGTGGCTCAGCCACCGTGACGTTTTTTTGGCCGTCATTAATCAGCGCCGAAAACTTAAAAAAAACTTTTTTGAACCCCTTTAATTTTTTAAAACTAAAACCGACCCTTATTTTTATAAATCATACACCAAAATCTTTCATTGTTTAGAAAAACAATAGCCCCTTTTTTGATACTCTAACCATCCGATTCACCATTATTGGCTTTGAAGGCCGAGGGCTTATCATCCGAAAGAGGCCCATCCATTATCAGAAACCCTAAAACGATCGAAATCCTAGATGACTCGAAGGTAAACCCTAACTCTAGTTATTTTCCTTTTTATTTGTGATATGCAAAAGAAAAAAAAGGAACTGTGAATACCTTCTGATTTTTTTATTAATTCATAAAAAATTGATTACAATGGATTGTACATCGTTTTTTATATTTGATTTCTTTTTTTTATATTCATTTAATTGCTATACTATTGGTAATTATGGCTCTAATATTCCTATCTTTTTTTATCATTTTTGCCCTGCACGATGGCTGGAGAGTCTGTGAGAATACGACAACGTGGCGGTCCTTGGTCCGCGATAAAAGAGCAGTCGTTGATGAAGACACATGGTAGTATCAAAGAAAAGGAGACGAATGGTATCTCCCAAATAGATCTGATATGGGCCATTGGATCTGATCTAATCCAACGGTTATGATCTTGCCTAGAGATGGACGACCAAGATGACTTGTGGGTGATGACGCGGTGGCATCAGATGAGGCCACGTGGCGCGTGAGAGCTGAGGAGTCTTGGGGTGATCCGCTGCATGCACGCGTGAGAAGATGATAGACGGGCGTGTATCTCACGCGGCTCTCGGGCTTGATCTGGATCGTTAGATCGAATATGATCTAATAGCCCATAACGGGCTACACAATAAAAGAGAGGGATTAGTTCTGGTTATCAGATTAGGATAGGGCCTATAACGAGCCTTGTTGTAATATTTGAGTAGGTTAAATGTAAATGGACTTGGACTGATTTAATTTAATTGGGCTTTCTATTATTTTAACTATGATCTGTTTTATCTAATTTAAAGCCTCTTTATATAATAATAATAATAATAATAATAATAATATAATACAATAATAATGACAAAATCTAGGTCAACAGACACGATAAAATTAGTGTTTACACAAATAAATCAAATTAAATTCGTTTTAATTTATAAAATCAAATAGAAATGATAGATAACCAATTAAAAACAATTAGAGAATCTTTAAAAATCAAAAGCTTACCCAATTGATAGGAAAATTGGAAGTTGAAAACCTCCTCCATCATTTGAACATGAATTCCAAGAAGATTTAATGAAGACTACCCGCTCTTGTTAGATTATTGATTAGAAATCATTTAGGATATAAAAGAAATGAAAATCAAGAAGGAAAATCAATGTTCTTTAAAATGTGTTTGGCAAATTCTAAAGAGAAAATGAGATAAAAGCTTAGATATGTTTTTCTCATTTTTGGGAAATAATAACTGCCATATTCTTTTGTTAACAATGAGAGGGAAAAGATATATTAATAATTGGTCTAATAATCCCAACAAAATATCTCTTTAATTCTTTTTATAATATTGCCATCACTAATATTTTACAACTATTGCAAAATAGTCACTTTTAATTTAATATTAAATCGTCCCTTTTAAGATTACTCAAAACTAAATTTCATTATTTAATAAACACATTAAACATATTTTCAAAAATATTTACTACGATAAATTTTTCGAAAACCAATTTAATCAACCCAAATTATTTTTTGAAATTAATTAATTAGCTAAAACCTAACCCAAAATTCTAACCAGTTCCGATAATTTACTAGAATCTTCTAACCCATTTTTCGGGATGTTACATGATGAGTGTTAGGGTATTGGACTCAGTTCATCAAGGCAAAAAAGATGGCTTTCAACCATGTTATTCTGGATTTCGGAGTGATAATGAGGAGGATATCAGTATCTTCAGCTTCAAAGTGGCATTGGCAAGCGAGAACCGCTTGTAACTGGAGAGTTATGAAGCACGGGTACTCCCCTTTAAGGGCGTTTCGTGTCTCCGATACATTTCAACCATGTTATGAATTTTAATGATTTTTTATTTTATATATATATATATATTTATTAAAATTTATTTTATATTTACCGTATTCATACCCTGTAATTTTGAAAATTGTCTTTTCTTGTCCTCGTATCCGTATCTGTGCAACTTAGCTGGAGAGTAGTGTGCCAGGAACCCTGATACTGATGGAAGTGACTTGCAACCCAACCTTGCTTAGTTGGCAGTGACAATATCAGCTTCTTACATTCTTCTATAACACCCGATTCTAGGAGGCATTTGGGAATATTATCACAGACGGGCTCGACTGGTTGAGCATAGGGCAAAGGACAAGGTTCAAACCCAGGCGCGGTGGTGATTTTGTTGCTAGATTGAGTATTGCAACAATTGTCAGCTGGTAATGAGGATTCGAGGTGTTTAGGGGGAGAAGCAGTGGGAAGCGGGCAAGATTCCGTTGTAGACATCTTGTTGATTTCCCTCTTGTCTTGCATGATTATCTATAGAAGGTTTTTGAGTGCTTTTGTATTGAACAAAGTTGTGAAACATTGAGATACATTGATTAGACGAGAGGACAATGATGTTCATATTGTACCATTTTATATGGGATTAGAAATCATTTACTCTTTTTTGGTGTCCCTATTTATGCCTCAACATTAAAAGATTTGTTTAGGGTTTGGGATTAGAGTTAAGGTTTGGACTTAAGATTAGAGTTTAGAGTATTGAGTGTACAATGTATTTTTAGGGTTTATGGTTTAAAATTTAGGGTTAGGACTTATGATTTGATTTTTTTAGTATTGAGACATAAAAAGAGACTAAAAAGGAGCAGTAGATTTTTATTTTCTTTTATGTGTTTGAATCCCAACATTTTCTTTAGGAATGTAAATACCACACTACTTAATTAAAAAAAAGCCGTGAAACATAATTTCATTGTTGATGAATACCTCGTAGGCAAGGAAGGAGCTAAAAAATTTCTATTACGGTATAAGGGTTTAGAAAATTTTATATGGTTTTTTTAAACGAGTTGAGATAAACGACATATGTTAATTTCTTTCAGATGGTGCCGATACTTTGTAAATAGTATTCATATTATATTAAAGTGATGTTTATTTTACTTTTAAGGGCAAAATACAAATTTCATCACTGAATTTTCTTCTCTCTTATTTTGCTCATTGAATTTTAAAACTTTTTAATTTACTCACTCAACTTTAGATATTGATTTATTTTTGGTCACTCCTCTGTTATCTTTATAACTTTGTGGTGACATGGCATTTTTATTAATTTTGAACTGCCATGTAGACACCAATTACTATTTTATTAATATTATTTTTATATTTTTATTGAATTTCTTTATCGGCCACCCCTACCGCCTGGCTGCCATGTAACATCCCCTTCCCGTATCCGTACATTGAACACGAGTCAGAGATGTCACAGGCTTTTAAAAACATCTTTTAACTTAAAAATCGAGGTAATTTAAAAATTTTAAAATAACTTCCCAGGTGGTCACCCATCTTAAAATTTCCCTAATTCAAACACGCTTAACTTTATTTGATTTATAAATAAAATAATAATTTAATTCTTGATAGTAAAACTTTTTACGTAAATAGTATAATCCTATCAAAATATATAATAATAATAATAATAATAATAAGCAGTATAAACGTTTAACATCTATGGAAGGTATATAAAACTATTACATACCCGATTGACATATTTTAGTAAAGGACAGGTTTAGTTAGTACATGCCACTATTTATATTCATAATAAGGATGTCATAAGTACTAAAATAACCTGTCGATTTATGTCTCCTCACAAAGAAGGTGATGCAAAGCTCCATTCCTACTTCCGTTTACCTACGTGTATAATAGAAATACACGCTGAGTATAACTCAGTGAGGCATAAGATGAGTAACATATAAATACTCTATGATGCATGAAACATTTATAAAGCATGATAATCGATAAATCATATATTCCGTAATACAGAGATAATCATATAGTTATGCTGTGAAATCATATAGCCCAAGGTAAATATCAAGAGACGAGTAAACGATTCGTGTACTCCCAGAGTACTAGCCATTCCCCTCAGGGATGAGGCAACTGTAACGAGCTTGTAGCAACCCTTAGGTGCAAACTGTAGACACAATTAAGTGTCGGGTTATAGACATCCGTAGATGCCGAACTGTAGACACACGAGGTGTCAGATACATAAAGTGTCGAACTATAGATACGTTAAGTATCGGCTATAGACACATAAAGTGTCAGCACTGCTGCTAGACTCTTATGGTATACCACAATACTGTCATTCTTAATATTATACTACCAAGGGCAAACATTTAAAATAATTCCTGTAAAATGGCAAGCGACCCCAATAACGGTTTATATCATGTAAAACATGTTCATACTCCAATATATTCTATAAAATTCATGGTATTTAAAAACTGTATAGCATAACTTGTCATCTGTATCGTGCTATAATTTATTTATGATCTTTAAATCAAATAAATAATTTATCATGCAAAACCATGTCATACTATATAAAAATCTTTACCTTTTTGGTTGACTTATTACAAGTCTCCCAATAAAAATGTATGCACTCACCTTAGCCTCGATAAAATTAACTTTGCTACATGATTTCCACTTCCAATCCTTTTCTTTTCCTTTCCTCCTGGAACGACCTTGGTTTATGTCAGAATCTACATAGAAAATAACATATACCATCCCAAGTATATGTTAGTACATTTTCATCCCCTTTATAATAATGGAAAGTAAATAAAATATCTATCCATTATATAGGAATTTGATCCGATAAAACTTTTTATATTCGAATCACAAATTCTCATACTTTTCTTTAAATCTCCAACTTTTCCCAAAATATCTATTTTAGTCCCTAAGGACTCTTTCTAACTTCCAACCAAAAAAAAATCAAGTCTAGTCCTTACATTTCTCATCCTTTACACTTTAGGACCCAACTTTAAAAATTTACACTTTGATCCCTAAAGTAGCCGGAAACCCAATTTAACCCAAAATGTTGATTTAAACTTCAAAATCAACATTTAAATCACTATACTTAACTTTCCAACATAATATACTTCAAATACAAGCTCAACAAGAAAGTACCTAAACTTTTCAAAGTTTACATTTTGGTCCCTAATGCAATCTAATTAGGGATTTTTCATTCCAAACACCTTAAATCAACATATACAACCAATCTTCCTTCAATCATATTCCAAAATTCCAAACTTTAACATAAACCCTAATTCTTAGTTTTCAAGAACATGATCATTTCTTCATCCAAATAACAAAATCAAGCTTATAGAACATCATTCTCATCATTTTCATCATCAAAATAATTTTTGCCATAATTTCCCCTAATTTTCTCAATATTGCCGAAAAGTCCCTAATTAATTTTTCATGGAAGTTTCATCATTTAAACCATAGAAACAACATCACAACCTTATTTCTAACATGAACAACCATTAAAACACAAGATTTCAACATGTCCTTCATCCACCCTAATCACCAAACTCAACTTAAGAACATGGAAACCAAACAAAACTTATACCAAATAATAGAGAACAATGGAGATCAACTTCTTATTTCATATCTAAACCATAAATCCAATCCATCAAGCTTAAAAAGCCAAAAGAAAATTTTCTTACCCTTTGGTGATGTATTTGAATAAGAGAAGATGAGTGAAGAAATGTCTTGAATTTTCTTTTGTTTAAAATTTAGCCATTTGTCATCTAATATAATTAAAATGAATTTTAAATTCATTTTAATGTATAATGACCTTTTTACCCTTATAATCCAATGTTCCACCACTTGCCACATGTCTACCTACCAATCCAAGGATTAAAAATAATCCAAAGAGTTAGTGATTACCAACTTTGCCCTTGGAATTTCCCAAAATTACTATCTTGCCATTTTTCATCCAATGGCTCATATTTAACATGGAGAACCTACTTTAATCCAATGGTCCATGTTAAATCATACCATTTTAAGACATGGAAATGACACTTTTAACCTTGCCTTATCATCCTTAAAATATCTTAAATATTCGATTCGATTCCATTATCCGAATATCTTTCCAAATTTTATCACTTTATAGCCACTAATACACACTCCATACGAAAAATCCGAGTAACACGAAAACGTCACTCTTGGGGTTGAACCATTCATTTACGGGACTAAATTATATAACTTTTAAAAATTACAATTTAGTCCCTAAACTTTTCCAAAGTTTATACTTTGACCACCGAACTTTCAAAATTTTCATTTTGGTCAATAAACTAAAACCATCAATCTTTAACTCTTTACATTTTAGTCACTAAGCAAAAATTGGGGCATTACATGCCATCTCCGTTTTCATCTCCAATCCGCTACCTATCACCTTAAATCTCACTCACGCCTCAACCATCGAAAGTTAAAACATTTGCAATACTCTTCAACCCATTTGAATACAAATAGAGATAAAAATCAAATCAAATTATTTCACTGTAACAAAATCAACAGTTGAAAAATTCAACTTGAAGTGTAGGTTAATTAGTCATTACAACAATGTTAACATCTCACCATAAATAACTGACAGTAGCAATGAAAGCTCAAAGGTATAGAAGTTGCAAATCTCATTTTGAATTTGGTTTCGTATATAACGAGCCGTATAGTTGGAGGAACCGTTAAAAAGGATGCTTGTTTTGATTTTGGTGGATCTCCGACGATCAAAGATTCCATTCGAATATCCCAATGGTGAAGATGCTCTTTTTGGGGTGGAGAGAAGTATATCTTCATTTGAACTCCATCTAACGGCGGACGGCCTAGATCGGAGAATAAAAAATAAAAGTACTCGATGTTAGATTTGTTTAGTTTAGGCTGTTTTTTGGTTAAACGAATACTAGATTCATGTTCAGGAGAGCGAAACATGTTTGGTGAAAAAACTTGGGTCTCATTGGCCATTGTCAGCGGTGGTCAGTCATGATGAATGGTGACCGAAATTTGAGTATGTCCAGAAAAAATTAGAGTAGAAAGAAAGAAGAAGAAGAAAAATGAATAAAATAGAGATAAAGTCAGTTTTATATAGATTTGAAACGACGTCGTTTTGGTGTTGATTTAGCTTTTTCAAAATGACGTCTTTTTGATGCTTGTGCCATGTCATAACGTCGTTAACTATTTAACGGCAGAGTGACAAAAAATTCAATTTTTAAAGTTAAGTGAGTAAATTGAAATTTTTTAAAGTTCAGTGACCAAAATAGAAGAGAGAGAAAAATTGAGTGATGAAATTTATATTTTACCCTACTTTTAAATATATTTTACATTAAACTTTGGAAAGAATATTTTATTTTTAAAAAGTTTTACCCATTCCTTTTTATCGGCTTCGTCAGTGTGCATTGGTACAATTAAAGTGGTAAAAATGATTGAGGTTAACTATACTTGGTTGTTGTTCGCGTTATCTATCAAAGTGTACAGTTTGTCTTGAAATTTAAAAAGATTAGAACAAAAATTTTGGTCTGAAATATGAGTTCGGAGAAAAAATTAGACTCAGTTTAAAATATGAGTCAAGCAGTTAAGGTGGGAGAATAATATTTGCTTAAGCGCGTCCGAATCCATATCTTCTTTAGTATGAATTTTTCTTATAGATATATTAATATTTATATTATTTTTATTTTTATTTTAAAATTTTCAAGTCTATAATTTATTTTATATAAATTTTGACCCATTCAATTCGTAGCATGCCTAATTATTTTGGTACAATTAAAGTGGTAAAAATGATTGAGGTTAACTAATAATAATGTGTTCGTTACTATCATGTTTGCTTTGTGTTTATATTAACAACACATTTTGTATAATTCGTTATAATAATTCAATTATATAATTTTTATACGTTAATAATTCCTTTATGTAATCACCATTTCGTTGGGTGTTTAGGGATTAAATTCAAGGAAATAGGGACATTTAAAAATATTTAAGAATATACGGTAAAATGAGCAGTGGGTGAAAGACCCCACCTGCAGGTGGCGTCTTGATATTTTTTAATTATTTTTCCCCAAAGCTGACATGCACTTAACCCTTTACGTTATAAAAATATTAAAAAAACGCATGTTGATATTTTTTAATTATTTTTTCGTCAAAGTTGTCATGCACTGAACACTTTACGTTATAAAATATTATAAAAAATCTAAGGTGGCGTCTTTCACCTTCACTATTCAATTTGCTGTAGTTTCCAACATAAAACTTAAAAACCTCATTCCCTAAATATAATTTCAAAGGGCAATATTCTCCTAATTTCTCCCACCTTTAGACTATTAAAAAACATTATATATATTAATCATGATCATTTTATTTTATGAAAAGACAATTTTATCTTTAAATTCCTTCTATTAAAAGCTTTAGTTAACCAATAAGGGTAGTGTGCAATGGCAAGGCACATTATTCTCCTAAGGAAAGAATTCAGGTTCGAACTTTAAAGAATAAATTATTGGAAGAGAGTCACGAATCCCGAACATGAGCTATAAAATGGACATGTACTATACCACAAAAACTTTTAAGTTAAAGGTAAATTAAGAAATTGTAAACGAAAAAAATAGAATCATACATAAATATAAAATTGAAGCTTTGGAAGAGTTGACGGCAATGCTTCAATGGATATTTGACTTAGGTAAAAGTTGAAGTTGTTGAAGACTTGAAGACCAACGATCAAATGGAATTCGTGTCAAGGGGAAGATTTGTTATATTTTGACTCAAATTCTAATTGGCAATTAAGTTGAGTTTTATTGTAATTCTAGTAGTGGAAGAATACTTGGTAATTAGGTTTATTTAATACCTAAATATTTATGTTAGACGAGAAGTCTTATAGGCTAAGGTTCCTTTGTAGCCAAGTATTTAACTCTATAAATATACGGTGGTCTTAACCTTTAGAATTATGAGAGAATGAAATGGAATTAATCTCGAGAGATGTAACCACTTTTAGGTTCTCTACAACTATTATGACTACGTTGTAGAGATAGGTATTGTAGGGATGTTGTGAAGAGTGTTTTGGTTTCACTGGGTTCTGGGATATGTACATCGGGTTTTGGGATACACGAGGTATTATGTATTTATACTCTTCGTGTTCTCTACTTTGGTTGTGGATTGTTCGTTTCTCTCATCCATGGAGGTAGGTTACGCCGAACCACGTTAAATCTTGTCTCTTGTGTATGTCTTGGTTTATATTGTTATTGCTTTGGCTATTTTCTGCATACCAAATTTCTAACAAAATAAAATAAAAAAAGGGATTTAGAAGAGATTGAAGTAAGGGCGGGATTAAAGGAAGTTGGAAATGTTTTGGACGATTAAAGGAAAGGGTATTACGCAAGTAGGTTGTGTTATAGATATTTTAATTAAGTGGTTACCTTGGTGTGGTCCTATTGGTATTAACTCTTGCATTTTCTCGTGGAGAATGGCAAGCGTTTGGAAAGTTTCAGTTAGGCGTCGAGACGTTGGCATTGAGACGGTAGCGAGTTGGTGAGTGCAAATGTGTTTTGGAACTCTAAAGAGGTTTGAATTATGGCTTTGATGGTTTAGTTTAAGCCTAGCAAGCTTAGCTAAGCTCGAAAGTAAGTTTTCCTAACTTCGCCATTGGTTATCAAATGAGATACGAAAGCATGATTTACATGACTTGCTTAAAAGCATGAGCAGCAATTACTTATTGTTTTTATGCATCAAAATATGATATGCTATGTTTAATCAAGCATGAATGTGCCTAAGTGCAACCTTGGAAAGTGTCGAAGAGCACCGTATATGATTTGGTATGACTTGCAAGGTTGCTATGAGTACCACAATATAATTATGTTTCCTATTTGTTAAATGCATAAGAAAAATAGTAAGTAAGCACATTTTAAAAGGGCATATTGACTTGTGAAAAACAAAGTTCGATATAGGATATAGTTGGTATGTCATAAGATTAATGTAACCCTCTAGACCCGGCCCAGAAGAAATGGGCCGAATCTAGAAAGTCACATTTAAAAACTTATCTCTCAAGTAACACATTTTAGATTTACTTACTTATAAAACAATATAATTAATAAATAATAATAATTGTAAAATATGTCAAAGATTTATGAAACTCAACCATTAAAATATATTCTGAATATTTAATAAAATATATAATTAAAATCTGAAGATGCATGCGAAAACGTAATCCCAAAATATAATGTCAAAAAGTCTGATTACAAAAATGTCCTAAATCATAAAATAATAATATGAAAGTCTAAGTAAAATAGTTCATACTGATGATTAAATATCTGAGTAAAACACAAGATGCTCTAAGTACCGAGTCGCCTAAAGATTTGAGTATATCTGAAAGAGAAAGACTATGGTGGTGTAAGTTAAAGAGCTTAGTGTGTCTCTAAAGTGCAAACAAACACAAAATCAAAACATTATTCAATTTTCTAATAAAGTCATTTGAAAACACATTAAATCACAATAAATCTATCATATTGAAATGATGTCTGATGCACATGAAATCTCAGTATCCAATCTCTGATACACCAACCCAAGAGTAAGGTTCCCCAGAACCTACTCTCTCCATCGTCACCATCTAAAGTGGACTCAGCCCGAAGGGTGGAATCACTGATCCGATACGGAATTCAATCCGCAGGGTGAAACCGTTGATCTTTCCCGAACAATCTCAATCCATATACCCCCAATGCTATTATGCTGATGTTAAAATCTAAATCTCATCCAAAACTTGAATCGTTAAAATTTAAGTTGCATAATCTTTTAAATCCGTTGTTTCACAACTCAATAAATCTGATATTTCATAATTTTGGCAAATTTGATTTTTTTTGATAAATCACAATATGGCAGGTTATGCATTATGTCTGAAAACGTTCACCCAATCACAACAAAATATGCACACAAAATGTATAGAAACATTCATTTAAAACACCGAAAAAAAACACATAAGTTAATAACACAGAAAGAGACACACCTTAGACAACAGTAGCTCTAACGCCGAGAAGGATGAGTCTCATACTCAAGCCTAGCTGAATCTGAACCTATGAGGTAAAATCACTACATTATTATTTATTATCAACACTAAGCCACCAACTATAAACATAAAAACTAAACTGAAAGCGCACTCACGTGAAAACCTCAAAGAATATACACAGTCAAACTGGATCGGATGAGGAGGAGGTAGCTCGACAGCCTCATAGTCCATACCTGAACACTATAATAACTCAGGTCAAACACTATTCAATTCTTCTAAAATTATTAAGTACAAATTAATTGTAATTTAGCAAAATAAGGCTTTCGGTTTGAATTTGACGAAACAAATAGCGAATTCGGGCTCAAGACGTCGAAAAAAGTCAATATGAAGGTTATTTGAAAAAATCAACTCTAAGTCAAAAGTCAAAGTAAACCTTAATAAAAAGTAAAAGTCGACATTAACTTGAATGGTTAATGGTCAAACTGGTCAAAGTCAACAGCCCAAGGTCAAACGGGTCAACGTATCCGATTCTGTCAATAGGTGATCCAGTCAAAGGTTAATGGTTCGGTTCGATCTACTGGTCAACGTAATTGGTTCGATTCAGATCAAAGGTCCAATTCGGGTTATTGACTCACTCGGTTTGTTCACCATATAAGTTCACATTTAAAGCTGGGCTTCCACGGTTTGAGTCCTTCACACAAGTTATACTAGGCCA
Source organism: Hibiscus mutabilis (assembly GCA_019671005.1). NCBI lineage: Eukaryota > Viridiplantae > Streptophyta > Magnoliopsida > Malvales > Malvaceae > Hibiscus > Hibiscus mutabilis. Next base: position 32,206,793 of record CM033733.1, on the reverse strand, counting down.
TCTCATTCTTAGGGATTTCAAAATTTTCCATCTCATGAGACCCACCAAACAACTTTCACAACCCCACAACTCATTCACACTGCTGCAAATTGAAACTAAGGTTTACAGAACCTAGAAGTCACAGCTATGGATGCACAACGATGACGATCAACAAGGTGGCGATGGCAGCACAACCAAACGACGGCAAGAATGGAAGCAGTAGATCATCAGAAGCACAAAATGATAACCACAACTCGAACAAAACCCAAATTAAACAATAAAACACAACTCAAAACCTGATTTGAAACCATAAACATGGATTCAAGACTTACCCACACAAGATTAGAGCAAGAAACGAACGGTGACACAAGAAATTGAAAGGTTTCACCAACGTCCCTCATGAAAAACGGCCGATGCAAGGTCAACGACGATTAGGTTCTGATCGAGATTAAACGGCGAATGCACTGGTGTTCTCAAACGAAGAAAAAAATGATAGAGAGGCTAAATCAGAGTTTTGATCAGAAAATTCTATGAAAAATGGTGATGAGTTTAAAATGCAGAGCAAAAGAGAGGGGAGATGCGATGCGGCTGCTGAAAACAAAGTTTTCCAGGGTCGATATAACTCATAAGATAGGGTTAAAAACCAAAGTTTGGGTAAATCACAAGGGAAGGGTCCCATCTTTACCCACTTAACATATTAGCTCCAAAATTCCGATTTTAATTCAAAAATGTCACTGAAATATGGTTTAATCCCTAACTAATAATTAAGTTAAAATTAGGGTTTTGAACAAAAAATTCCCAAATTTCTAGGGTTTCCAAATTATGGATTTTTTGAATTGGGATTTTCAAATTAGGGCAAAATTTGGGGTGTTACAACTCTCCATCCCTTAAAGAAATTTCGTCCCCAAAATTTTCAAACTTCACAACAAATACCCAAAACTAACAAACACAAGATTATACTTTCTCATATAGAATTCACAATCTATTATAACTAAGAATTAGAACTGAATTCATCATATTGTACCATTATATCTTCAGATACATCCTCATAATCATCACGAACTTCGGTTAAATATACTGAACTTGGACGTCTGGTCTCGGGTCTAACTGATCTATCACTTTGAGCAGGTCTACCAATACTAATATTTCCTGGATATCATGGCTAGCAGAACCTCTACTCCTCACAGATGCTTGTACTGATGACCGATAATGGTTTTGTTTATCCGCAATAGAAGGTGAACGTGGACAACTTGTTAAATAATGATCCTAATAACCACATCTAAAACATGCTTATTTCTTAAATCTACACTTTCTATTATGCTTCTTATTACAATAACCACATACAGAAATAGGCTGACGAACTTTTGAACTACCTACGCTACCAGTCAGAACTGTCGATGTTGCAGGTCTTACATTCTAATAACTCAGAGTAACAAACTCATCCCTAGGCCTCATTCCAGACGAATTGAAAAAGCTTGGTTGAACAGATATGTCTGGTCGCTCCCCAGCTTTCTCAGAATTCTGAAGTTCATCATTTTCCATAAATGCAATTATTATCTCAGCAGTCTTAGTTCGTCCAACCAGCTTATTGAACAACTTATCATGATGCATAGCAACATCTTTTTGAAGCGGTACACGAAGCCCGTTCAAAAACTAATCATGCTTATCTTTCTCAGTCGTAACTAACCCAGGAGCATACTTGGACAACTTTCGAAACCCTATCTCATAGTCATTCACCGACTTATTATTCTGCTTCAAATTCATAAAATCATCGCGGTACTTTGCTAGAAACTCAGTTCCCACATATCGATCCTAAAAAGCCTATCAAAATTACTCCCATGTGATCTGACTAGCAGAAATAGTATCTACCACTAACTCTCACCAATTCTATGCTTCACCCTCTAGCAATGAAACAACTCCGTCAGCATCAGATTAGCAGGGTAAATTATCCCAACAAATAATCGTAGTAACTTCTTCAATCAATACTTTGTATCAGCTGAATGTGCACCAGATTTACCCTTAAACAATTTCATTCCAACAACTATGAATTCTGTAGATATGCGTTTCCTTGAACCATCTAACTAACGAAGGTGACGTAGTAAATCACAATTCACCGTGGCACTTACCAGCTGAACTGTCTCAATTTTCTCAACGTTATGTGAGTCATCACTCTAGTCTGATGTCCTTCCAACGGCTTACCCTCATCATCCGATGTCTCATTTAGATTTTTTGTCTCATCAGAAGAAGCTAGACAGTCACTATTAGAAACGGCGATATGGCCTCGTTCTCAGCCTCGAACAGACGAAAGATTAGAACTCCTACGCGGTGGCATAACAATCTATCAACAAAGGCAATAACCTAGAGTCAGATTCGGTACTAGGGTCTCGGATTTAAACTACATAGAAAGTAATTGAGTAGAAATCAACTGAAACAACAGTAAGTTTTTTTGAAAATTCCTATTTACTCAAAACATTTCAGAGGCATGCAGAAGCCAAAAAGCCAAAAATATTTTGAAAACAACTTTTGTGAGCATCACAGTCCGAAGGTTGAACATGGCTCTGATACCACTAAATGTAACACTCTAGACCCGGCCTATAAGAAATGGGCTGAATCTAGAAAGTCGCATTTGAAAAGTTATCTCTCAAGTAACACATTTTAGATTTACTTACTTATAAAACAATATAATTAATAAATAATAATAATAAATATCTCAAAAAATTTTGAAACTCAACCATTAAAACATATTCTGAATATTTAATAAAACATCTAAGTAAAATTTGAAGATGCATGCAGAAATGTAATCCCAAAATATAATGTCCAAAAGTCTGATTACATAAATATCCCAAATCATAAAATAATAATCTGAAAGTCTAAGTGAAATAGATCATACTGATGATTAAATATCTGAGTAAAACATAAGATGTTCCAAGTACCGAGTTGCCTAAGGGTCTGAGTATATCTGAAAGAGAAAGACTATGGTGGTGTAAGCTAAAGAGCTTAGTGTGTCTCTAAAGTGCAAACAAACACAAAATCAAAACATTATTCAATTTTCAGATAAAGTCTTTTGAAAACACATTAAATCTGATCATATTGAAATGATGTTTGATGCACATGAAATCTCAATACCCAATCTCTGATACACCGACCCAAGAGTAAGGTTCCCCAGAACCTACTCTCTCCATCGTTACCATTTGAAGTGGACTCAGCCCGAAGGATGAAACCACTGATCCGAAACAAAATTTAGCCCGCAGGGTGAAACTGTTGATCTTCCCTGAACAATCTCAATCCATATACCCCAATGTTATGATGATGATGTTAAAATCTGAATCTCATTCGAAAATTAAATTGTTAAAATTCAAGTTGCATAATCTTATAAATCCAATGTTTCACAACTCAATAAATTTGATATTTAATAATTTCGGTAAATTTGATTTTTCTGATAAATCACAATATGACATGTTATGCATGATGTCCGAAAGCGTTCACCCAATCACAACAAAATATGCACACAAAATGTATAGAAACATTTATTTTAAACACCGAAAAGAAACATATAGGTTAATAAGACAGGAAGAGACACACCTCAAACAATAGTAGCTCTAACGCCGAGAAGGACGAGTCTCATACTCAAGTCTAGCTGAATCAGAACCTATAAGGTAAAATCACTACATTAATATTTATTATTAACACTAAGCCACCAACTATAAACATAAGAACTAAATTGAAAGCACACTCACGTGAAAACCTTGAAGAATATGCACAGTCAAACTGGATCAGATGAAGAGGAGGTAGCCCGACAGCCTCAGAGTCGATACCTGAACACGAAAATAACTCAGGTCAAACCACTATTTATATCTTCTAAAATTATTAAGTACAAATTAATTGTAATTTAGCAAAACAAGGGCTTTCGAGTTTGAATTTGATGAAACATGTATCAAATTTGGGCTTAGAACGTCAAAAAAGGTCGATGAAAGTTATTCAAAAAAGTCAACTTTAAGTCAAAGTTTAAAGTCAACCTTAATAAAAAGTAAAAGTCATCATTGACTTGAATGGTTAACGGTCAAATTGGTCAAAGTCAACAATCCAAAGTCAAACCGGTCAACAGATTTGATTCTGTCAACAGGTGATCCGGTCAAAGGTCAATGGTCCGGTTTGATCCACTGGTCAACATAATTTGTTCGGTTTAGATCAAAGGTCCAATTCGGGTCATTGACTCACTCAGTTTGGTTCACCATATAGGTTCACATTTGAAGCTGGGCTCTTACGGTTTGAGTCCTTCACACAAGCTATACTGGGCCATCTCATTCTTGGCGATTTCAAAATTCTCCATCTCATGGGCCCCACCAAATAACTCTCACAGCCCCACAACTCATTCACACTGCTGCAAATTGAAGCTAAGGTTTACAGAACCCAAAAGTCACGGCTATGGATGCACAACGATGACGGTCAACAAGGTGGCGATGGCAGCACAACCAAACAACGGCAAGAATGGCAGCGGTAGATCATCAGAAGCACAAAATGATAACCACAACTCGAACAAAACCCAAATTAAACCATAAAACACAACTCAAAACCTGATTTGAAACCATAAACATGGATTCAAGACTTACCCACACAAGATTAGAGCAAGAAACGAACGGTGACACAAGAAATTGAAAGGTTTCACCCACGTCTCTCATGAAAAACGGCCGATGCAAGGTCAACGACGATTAGGTTCTGATCAAGATTAAACGGCGAACGCACTGGTGTCCTCAAACGAAGAAACAAATGATAGATAGGCTAAGTCAGAGCTTTGATCAGAAAATTCTATGGAAAAGGGTGACGAGTTTAAAATGCAGAGCAAAAGAGAGGGGATTGCGATGCAGCTGCTGAAAACAAAGTTTTCCAGGGTCGATATAACTCATAAGATAGGGTTAAAAACGAAAGTTTGGCTAAATCACAAGGGAAAGGTCTCATCTTTATCCACTTAACATATTAACTCCAAAATTCTGATTTTAATTCAAAAAGGTCTCTGAAATATGGTTTAATCCCTAATTAATAATTAAGTTAAAATTAGGGTTTTGAACCAAATTTCTAGGATTTCTAAATTAGGGTTTTCAAATTAGGGCAAAATTTGGGGTGTTACAATTAAAAGTGCACTATAAATTGTAAAAGGCTTAAAGTCTAATTAATCAATCGTTCTGCGACTTTGAGGTAACTAAAAGATATTATCCGGACTGGAGGCACGAAAAGGTAATTGAAAGACTATTACCACCGTTAAAAAGGAAACTATTTCCACTGTAAAAGGTGATTAAAATACTATCATCATTGTAATCCGAGTATCCGATGTGATTTATGATTGAATTATGGTTTTTAAATAATGAGTAGTTACACTTAGAAAATGCCAATATATTCACATTTGATAAATTTTGAACATTGGAATATGATTTGCATATGATATGAAGAAGTATATTGATTTGAAAAGTTGTTTGATTTGAAAAGCTGTGTACATTGTATTATTGAATAAATCCCAATCGGGTAAATGATTATTGCATTGGCTTTCGAATGATGGGTAAATTCTAAAAATTGAAATATTTTAAAACAAGTTTTTAATATTGGATTTGGTTTTGAAAATGCATTGGTGTCTTCTTTTTGAGAGCACTCAATAGAAATTATATTCTTACGTTTTCGTTTTTTCTTCAATGTAGTGAATTAAGCAAATGCGGGGTCGTGATTCGTGACAAGGAATGATCCTGAGACAAGCATATAAAAGAGTATGTTTATAGTGTTTCCAATATTTGTAATATGGCAACGTGTGTTAAATATTTGGGAAGTTTTGTTTTGTAAAAGACTTGATAAATTGGTTGAATTTATATTTTGGATGATGGCAATATGTAATGTTTATGACGATAATTTTATTTTAATGTTAAATATATTTGATGGTTATGATCTAATGTTTTAAAATGGCTTAAATAATGATTGCATGGATTGCTTATTTCCCTAGTGTTGAAACAATCACATGCCTCTAGTTATATTTGTTTTATAGCCTATGTTTGGGGTCTTAAACTTTTGGTGTATATTGGAAATTGTGTTGTATTATTAGAAAACATGCCTTTAGATTCTTTGTTTGAATATGATTTGTGTTAGTTTATGGCATGTAATTATTTGAGCATACAAATTTAATGTTAATGGAAATTTAGAAGTATGGTTAGGTTGTTGTAAATAATCTGGATAAGTTTGGGTTGGGGTTTGAATCCCCGAATCGCATTTTGGTACAGCTCGTATCGGTACATTTAGAGTTTCATACTGGTACGCGAGGCCATTCCAGTGATCAATTTCGTCTGTGACTACCGGTACACGGGACCGAGTTTCAGCACGCGTGACTGAGTACCGGTACGCTCTATATCGTACCGATGCTGAATTTGTCTTTGATGTTTTCCTATACCGGTACGGTATTCCGTGTACCGGTACTAGGGTTGTTAATTCAGTTGTTGGACTTTACCAATTTCCGATTCTTTGCATTTTGGTCACCGTATGTTCATGCATCAATTGAATGAGTAAATGTTTTCCGTTTGAATTGTAATTTTGCAAGCATCCTTATAATGTATCTAATTGCAGTAGGATGCTTTTAGAAATGTGTTAGTCCCTGTTATTTTATAGATTTACGTTTTAGTCTCTAAATTTAAGATGAGCTTAATTCGGTTTTGGGCATTTATAAGCGGGTTGAAACGGTGTCGATTTAGACAAGGGGGATCCACATGTTTTTCAAGTGGGTCGGGTCTGACCCGCGCCTTTGTTATCCAGGTTAATTGGGTGTTTGGGCCCTATGGTTTTGTATTTCTTTCAATTCAGTCCCATTTTAATAAAATCAAAATTACAGTTTTAATTCTTTCAATTTTGTCATATTTTCTAAATTATTTGTTTAATTATTCATTTTAATTACATTAAATTATATGTGTGGTGCATTTTTTAAATTGGGCATATAGTTTTCGTGTCTAGACCATTTAATCAGTTAGCTTTAATTAATTGTTAGAGACTTTAGACTTTGATAATTAATTAGGTGAGATAATTATAGTAAATTAATGAGTATTAAGTAAAGAACTTTGAGGTTCCAAATTTGGATGGTGTTTCATTGCTTGCAATGTGCTGTTATCCAACATGGGCTTTTAAGAAGAATACTTAGTACCCATTACAACCCCGAAATTAATAAACAACCTAGTTAATTAAATTAAAACTTTGATTAGGACTATCACTTTAAATAATTAGAATAACAGTTAATGAGTGAATATTTAGGGGTTTCAATTTGGATGATGCTCAAGCAATTGAGTGTTATCTCATAAAAGCCTTTAAATTTAATAATATTCATAGTTTTAAACAATTTAATTAATTAAAGCCTTTTTAAGTTAGAACTTAAAATAAACAAGACAATAATAAATCATGCATTAAAACCTTTTATGTTGGACATTTTTTTTAATATGAATAAGGGTGCCTCGAATGTAAAGGGTGCTTTTAATCTCATATTCAGATAAAAAATATATTTCCTTATAAAAGGAATATCTCCATTTAGAATTTAAATCCAGTTAATAACTAATGATTAAATTAAATTCAAAATATTATTCAAAATGCCAATATGCCACGTAAAATTAAAAGATACCGATAACGAGTGTTTGTGGGGTGCTAATCTTTCTCCACAAGTAACCAACTACCGAACCCTAATTTTTAAAAAATAAATCTCTTGTTGTTTTTATGTTTTTATGGTGTCCGGCCTACCTAGAAGTGATCGGTGGCGACTCCAAAAAAATTTCAAAATCGAATTAAAAATAAAGCAAAACTCTAATTTTCAAAATTAATCATCAGATTATTTTTATCCCAGTTCAAAAATGGTCACGACAGTGTACTCATAAATTAATGATTAAAAAGATGCAAAGCCAGTTTCACTATGTTTATTACTGACTCTATTGAAGACGTTTAGTTCCAAGTCAATTTTACCAACCTCAAATAAACTCATTTGTATATGGAAATGAAGGAATAAACATGTAAATATTTGATAGATTGACGATATAAAGTATTAGATATATGATAATATATTGTAAAAAGTTTAAATTTAAAATTAAAATTATTTTTTATAATATCTGATTTAATGGTCGACTAGTCCGAATCGAATTTTACAAACGCTCATTAAGAGAGAGACCTTCCCAACTCAGTTTTTTCCGTTCATAACATCCATATTCGAACCTTTAAATTTAGTTAAGGGACCTGACGTCTCATCTCATTAGACCAATTGATTGTTGATAAATTAAATTTATTTTTGATATTCCATTAACATCTTATTTACTATCAACACATAAAATTATATACTCCTTATGTATTAATAAACTTGTCACTTTTGTTTTTTTAAATTATCTCTAAATTCTAATTATAACTCTTAAATTATAAATTTTTAAATTTAAACTCTTTATCTTTAAATCCTAAATTTTAACCCTAAACTTTAAAATTAAAATATTTACATTTTTTTATTTTCATCGCGCATGTATATTGAATATAAATTCTAACTTCTCCCTATCTAAAGAGAATAAACGAATGGAGGAAGAGGGGGTGTGAGGTCTTATTCATAATTATTGATACTTAAAGGACCAAGACCGCCGCCATGATTTTGTCATTTTGCCATGCGATGGGATTTGGTGCACAACTGCCCTATTGTTTCATAAAATCGTCACACCTCACCATTTACTACTCTACCCCTAACTTTTTTTTGATCAAATACTCTACCACTAACTTTGATAGTGGAAATGTTGATCCACTAAATCCATGACATATTAGATCAGCTAAATAAAGTAGGATAAATTACATTTCAGGTCATTTAGTTATCTGTGTGGATGTAAATAAGTCACTAATTTCTAAAAATTATAATTTAGTCACTCAATTAAAATTGTTGTTACAAACAAGTTACTAAACTGTTAAAACTAAAATATGTTATGGCATAATAATAGTTTTGGTCCCTATATTCTATCAATTTAGTTTTAATTCAAAATAATTCACAAAATTAACCATATATATTTAAAAATTCTGAAATAGAACACTCCTGACACACCCTACGACCACTTGTTACACTCCTTACTATTGTACATCAGCTCGATAACTGATAGAAGAGATATCTCGACAGACATTGTGTCTACACTACTGAAAAGCTAACAGATTAAAGATACATACACATTTGACCCTGACAGTTCCTGCTAATAAGCACAATCAGTCCACTAATAATTTAAATATAATGGTTAAATTTATTGAATTATTTCGAATTACAAGCAAATTAATAGAATTTATAAGTTTTGGAGACTAAACATGTTATTATACCAAGTCACGTTACGTGTTAGAAATAAAATTTTAATTGAGTGACTAAATTATATACTTTAGAAAACAAAGTAACTCGTTTCACATAATTGAGTTATTGGGTGCATTTTACCGAATGGGAAACATGGACAAATCTCTGGCAAAGTAGGAAGGGGACCATCATGGACCAGCTAATAAACTGGAAACATTAGTCATTACGATTGTCTTACTGTTATTATAAGAGGAGATTCTTGTATCTCGGTCGAAGTTGCAGCAGTGGAACCAAAGTTTTAAACAAAAAGAAAAGAAAGTTAAATTCTAAGACTGTAAATCATATAGCAAGCGCTAATCATAGGAAAGTAGAAGCAAAGCAGCAGAAAGAGTAGGTGTAAGTCAAGAAAACTGCTCCCATCTCTTCATCTTGTTTGAAGAAGCAATGGAAAACCAAAGCCGCTCCAATTCCAAAACTGCAGGAAAAGCTATAAGATGCAAAGGTTCTATTGCTATTTTATTTTATAACTATATTTTCCCCACCTTTTCTTCTCTGTTTTTGGTTTGCCTTACTCTCTGATTCGTTTATTTATTCGATATAAACAGCTGCAGTTTGCAGAAATCCAGGGGAAGCACTCGTAATCGAGGAAATTGAGGTTGAGCCACCTAAAGCTTGGGAGATTAGGATCAAGATTCTCTGCACTTCTCTCTGTCATTCTGACATCACCTTCTGGAAAATATCCACTGTAACAATTTCTTTATCAAACTTCCATCTTTTCATATATTTTGTTTGGCAAAAAGAACAAGATCACCACTTTGTTCTCCTCTAGGGACCATTGGCAGTTTTCCCCAGAATTTTTGGGCACGAAGCTGTCGGGTAATTCAACCACACCTTGCACATGTTCTTGTTCAATTTTTAATCCATTTATACCTGTTTTGTATTATGTTTTAGCCTGTAATTTGTCCCGTTTTTGGTGGTTTCAAGAGTTGTTGAGAGTGTAGGGGCGCATGTGGAGGAAGTTGAAGAAGGGGATACCGTGGTGCCGGTGTTTCATCCGAATTGCAGAGAATGCAGGGAGTGCAAGTCCCAAAAGGGGAATGAATGCTCAATATTTGATTACAAAGTGGTGACTAAAATGCCAAGGGATGCAACAAGTAGATTCAGGGGGATGAATGGAGAGGATTTGCACCATTTCTTTTTTGTTTCCAGCTTCAGTGAGTATACAGTGGTGGATGTGGTTAATGTTGTCAAAATCTCAAAGGAAATCCCGGTTGATAAAGCTTGCCTGCTTAGCTGTGGAATATCCACCGGTAAGTTAACAAAGGGAATTATACATCTTCCTATCCAGCACTATAATCCGGGCTTACGTGTTTGGATACGGATATGAAAACTTTAGAAAAATCTAACCGTACACCTATCGGATACGTTTCCATGTCCAACACTCGTAACACGTGTCATTGATTACCCTTTGCTTTCGCCTGCTTCAATTGGCCATTAGTCTGAATGACAGGGATAGGAGCAGCATGGAAGGTGGCAGATATTGAAGAAGGCTCCACAGTCGCCATTTTTGGCCTGGGAGCTGTTGGACTTGCGGTACTCCAAATAAAAATCCAATTTTCCTAGAGAAATAAATGACTCCAACATATCACAATCATTCACGTTCATTCATACATATCAGGTTGCAGAAGGGGCAAGGTTACGTGGAGCTTCAAAGATCATTGGTGTGGATTTGAATGAGGAAAAATTTGAGATTGGTAACACTAGTATTGATCGTAATCATGTTGATAAAGCATCAAAAACTTATGCTGAACAGTCTGTTCTTTTCTATTTACAGGGAAAAAGTTCGGGGTCACTGATTTTATCAACCCCGCAGCATGTGTAGAGAGCAACGTTAGTGAGGTTAGTCCACAAAAAAAAAAAAAGTTGGTGGGAAATGGGAAATGTTCAATTATACACCAACTCCACATGCCTGATTATAACACATACCAAACACACATATTAAATCCAAAAAAAAAAAAAAAACAAGAGAAAAGTCAATGTTTGGTGATATAGTTGTTGTATATATATATATTTGCCAGGTGATTCAGGAAATAACAGATGGGGGCGCCGACTACTGCTTTGAGTGCATTGGGTTGGCTTCCCTAATGGAAGATGCTTTCCATTGTACAAGACCGGTAGGTTAAAATGTTTTGTCAATTTTTCTTGTTGGTTAAAGATTAGAAGCTGATTTCCATGGTTGGTTTTGGGGCCAGGGTTGGGGCAAGACAGTGATATTGGGAGTGGAGAAGCATGCTACGCCATTAGCTGTCAACACATATTTTCTTCTAAGAGGCAGAACAGTGACGGGCTCTTTCTTTGGAGGACTTAATCCCAAATCTGACATTCCAATGCTTGCTCAGAAATATGTAAACAAGGTCAAATTCCATGCCTAGTAATTTCGTGCCGTGAATAAGTTGTTTGAGAAGCTAATGTTTTTATATGTATATGAATATGAGCGCATGCAGGAGCTTAATCTGGATGGATTCATAACGCATCAAGTGAGTTTAGAGGATATCAACAAAGCTTTTGATTTAATGCTTCAAGGAAAAGGTCTCCGTTGTATCATATGGATGGATTAACTGCTTTGCTTTCTTCTTTACTTTTGTTTTCTCATTTGTCTGACGTGGAAAACATTATGGTATTTTTCCTTCTCTGAGGAATCAAACCCTACTCATCCAAATTCGAGACATGTTTTGTTCACCATAGTACTCTTGGATTTTGTTTATGTTACGAGTTACTACTCTGCTCGACTTATCGGATAGGTCAGCTGCTTCATAATCTAGTATTGTTTTATACTTACAAGTCCATTAAGAAATTGCTACTCTTAAATATGTTCTCAAAGAATTAAAACTTAGAACTATATCACACACGCACGTTGCCTATTTAATACCAAATTTTTTACTAGATAAATTACTATTCATTTTGTAGACTGCACTAGTTTGTATCTTATGTTTTGGGTAAATTATCTATTCATCGTTAAAATATGGGGCCGATTCGAATCTAAACACTGAATAAAAAAAATTTAACTATAACACTAAACTTTCATTTCAGTATTAACGAAGCTGGTGACATGACGGTTTTTAAATTTTTAAATCACATTTACTTTATAATACATTATTTTAATTCAATCCGAATTATAATTAATTCAACTAATTTAGTCATTCTCATTTATAAATTCCATTAATCCGGTCTACATTATTCTAATCGATGCCCTTCCTTCCCAAGGTCCGTTCTATAAAACTATTTCTCCTCCATCAGCTTCCACAACCTCCCTGAAGGGATACAAAATTGGGTTCGAATCTCTTAAAAACACGACGCAACGGAAAAATAAAATTGATATCCCTCAACCTATCGAGGTGATGCTTATTTGGAAAACAATCATTGTTTATAAGTATCCGCACGAGTGAAAAATGAAAGCTTGAACAGTTGAAAACCTCTAAGGCCAACTATATATATATATATATAAGTCGGGTATAGTTAGGTTTCAAACTAGATCCTTATTTATTTGAAATTTTTTAAATAATGATAATTTAAAATATTTTTTCTAATATAATAACGAATATCTTTTAAATAATGATAGATTTCAAACTAGAGTTGGGTTTCAAACCTGAATCTTTTATTTTGCTTATTTTTAAGTTCAAAATTAATAGAAGATAATGATAAATCTATTATATGTTATTATTTTGATTACGAGTTTAAATTTTTTAAATTAAATTTAAATCTAAATAATAACTAATTACTATTTTTAATTAAAATAATATTATCATTTAAATGACTAAAGAGAGTTGATAACTATAATCATTTTTGTTTGTTCTTAATGTATAATATTATAGGGCTCAATTAATATGTGTCAAATCATATTTGGTCATACAAATTATAAAATGGTCTCTAGTAAAACATTATGATTACCCAAGTTAATTGAAAGCTCGTGATTCAAGACAACATATAACTCATGACATAATCTTTTTGTTTTACAATATCTGAATAAAATATAAAGTATTGATCAAATCAACCGTATATAGTTCTATCTTTAATTTCTTGATACTCAATTAAACTGACAAAATGAATACTCAATTAGATTAACAAAATGAATGACATTAATTTTCACCAATTTATTAGAGCACGACCATGCATTTTTTAATTTCAACCGTGTAAGGACTCAGAGACATTTCTCTAAGAGGGACAAATTCCATCTTAATCACTTGTATACCAATGAGTGATTCTTATTATGTTCAAGAATACCTTGTATAATTGTACCAATGAGTGATTCTTATTATGTTCAAGAATGCCTTGTATAATTGTTCGATTAAAGACAATGTTTAATTATGTCAAAACGTAATATTCCTCATGTTGAGGAATATAATCATTTTAGGCCTAAAGATTTAATTCCATTAATTTCTCAGGTCTGTAAATCCTACAAACTTGGGTTTTACCCTACAAATCTCTATAGATATAAAATCAAATTACTTGTTTTTCTACAACTCCCAATTCAAGAGGAGTGAAATGGAAGGTAAGAGGTTGCACCAAGCAAGAAGATTTTGGTATGAGAGCTGATGAAAAGTTGGGGCACAGATTTAGAGAAATGAATAAATAGTAATGTTCTCACAGTATCGTCCAACTCTCCACAACTACGTCTGCATGAATACCATGCATAAATGTTGCAAAACATAGGTTCCATGCATTAAGCATTTTAACAGAATCTGTGGGATTTCATCAAAAGAGAAAAGGGGGATGTTGGTTACACAACACCACACCTCTATGGCTAGTTAGAATGGGCAGAAACATCTCAATAAATTCATGGTACTATAGATGACAATAGGATAGTTTTCTAATGCTTCAACTGCCAATGAAATCCAGTAGAAAAATAGTATTCTCTCGGTTCCACGGCATGCATCCATATAGATGATACCAAGATTATTCCCTGTGAAAATACATGAAAGAAATTAGTTAAATGTTCAAGAAATCCTAACTTAACATGGTAACCTTGTTAATTCAAACCATAATGTTACAGCAACATGATACCAAGTCAAAAGAAAAAAACAAATCTAACAATATCTTAAGAATTAAGATCAAGCAAATCATAAACTAAACATGCCGATATTTATGCCATACATATGCTGAATGAAAAATTTAATCAAAGGTTTGCTGGGAAGGGGTATAAAAGTGCGGACACCAAAAACACACATGAAGGTAACCCAAAGTTTTAAAAAACCAGTTTACCAGAGTTCAACAGATAAGCCTCCTCATGAATACAAATTATTTAATTGAAGTTCACGCAAATCTGGTTCCATGCAATACAGGGAGATTCGGAAATGTATCCAGGCAACATGAATTCCATCTTGAATGGTTTTAAACAAAGGAATCACTATTGACCAGAAAAAGGATTGGCAGAACCGATCATTATTCTTGCATATGACCGAAATGGTTGTTTCATGTATCACTTTGAGGAGGACATTTAAGATGAGTTTTTCACCTTCAATGGCAACTTCAATAAGGAAAGCACCTCAATTGGAACACAGATTGTCCAGAACCAAATCTTCATCAGCCACCTCACATGGTGCAAACTTTGTTTTTCATATTATACGGATCAGATTTTAACCTGATATACTACAATCTATAGGAGTGAAAGTGAGGATTAGTTGTATCAAGATCCCGATAGATGGCACATTCTTTTCCGGCCTCTCAGAAAAAGTTCTACTAGGCAAGTCAGGGTGCTCATTCAGCGATTCACACTAAAGATAACTCTTGATCATGTTCCGGAATACAGGATAAACATAGGCCTTTAGAGCCCAGCTTAGATGATCTCTCTAAAGCTCAAGCCTATCGTGAGATTCATGGCATTTTGCCAAATTCAATCCTATGGCCTAATATATGATGTATATACAAACAGAAAAATAAAAGGATTAATAAACAAATGTGCATTCCTAAACAAGGACAGAAAAAATATTTACTGAAAGTGTAAGGCATACACTGAAATATTATTACTCACGACAATCAAAGATAAGCAGAATAATCAAGTATAAGTAAAACAAACCATACCAGTTACTCTATTTGTTAAATCACACCTAAACACAACTATAGCGGAAAGATCAATTCCTGGGAAAAATAGTTTGATATGAATTTGTAATGGTATTAACTTGTGATCAATTCTAGCATGAGGTTCAGAACAGCTTAGCCATATGGCGGGAATATTCAACATAGTATACACCTATAGCAAGGCATGAATTCAGTAAAACATAAGGATAGCAGCCTTGTCATCTACTGAAGCCACCAAAGTCTGCATTCTGAGGAGGCTAAACAATCATCCAATGATAGAGAAACAAATCTTTACGCTACGCTGATACTCGTTAAATATCTGGCACGGGTCTCTTAACAGTAATTTAGGTATTGATGAAGGCATTCACAATTCTCAGGAGCCATTTCCATGTAATGGCACCATCTTCATGATGGCAATCATCATCATTGCAAAGCATTTGTAAATGAAGGAGGGTTTTTTCTATATAGATTCTTGCAAGTTAGTTTAACTTAAAATCAGACAGTACTCGGAAGCTGAGCAACATTAACCATGATACTAAAAGCAATACCAAAGCTGGCACCGGCATGAATCATGCACCCCTTATACATAAAAAATACTACTTCTGAAGGAAAGGCCGGCTTTTTTAGATCCCCATTAAAATGATAAAATGGAAAAAACTATAAGGTTCTATATGAGCAGTTTGTTTCAAATGGTTTGTTTGCAGCAATTCAAAAGGACCAATACCATTGTGGTGAATCAGACTAGAAAGGGTAATTTACAATCTAGATCACGCCAACTTTGTATTCATTTTCATATAGATAAAAGAATCTTTCATTTAATCAAATTAGATCACTAAACTTTTTTTATTATTAATTTAACTAATTTATATTAACATCGTTAAATATTCTTAATGGAAAAGCTTTCACTCAACTATTTCAGCTTCCTTTAAAAAACACCTGTATCAATTTGACTCAATAACAATTTTAGGTCTCGTAGAAACAAGAGGGCCATAGCATTTGACAATCAAGTTTCCACGAAGAGAAACAGAAAGGGGCAAAGATTAATTAAGGTTTCTAGAAGTAATGTTTTGTGTTTAGGGACAGAGCAGAAGAAGAACAAACCTCCCCTTCCACGTCGTGTTCGTTGGAGATTGAAGCTTAGAAAGAATCACAGAAATGTTATACAAAACAAGTAAACACCAGAAATAACTTACCACTTAATGAGCCATCCAAAGAGGAAATGCTGCATAATAGGAACCTTTCCCAGCACCTCAGCTTTATACATCTTAAGCATCCCACTATTCACCTTCTTCCAATTAGGCACTGCACTTATATCATCCAACATCGGCGAATGCTCTGCAAACGGACCTTTCTTCACCTTCTTTATAAACCCAATACAGGACAGATACATATAATCACTCGAAAAGTTGTCCAAAATATCCTCATTGTGAATCGATTTCGGCTTCATATACTTGTGATCAACCAACTGCGAACTACCAAATATAAACGGCAAAAAATGGTAATCATCTAAACCCCAAACCCCATGTGACCCCGCTGGTTCCAAGCAATAAACAAGCTGAAGCTTCCTCATTAAGTTTAAATATTTGACGAAAACTCTAGCCACCACTGCTTGGTAATCTTCTTCCATAATTATGCCCATTCTAGCTAAGCAATATAACCAGGCTGCAAAATTGGTTTCGTGTCCCGTTCCGTAATCTATTCGGCTCGAGTTCCCAAAGCTGTCTGCGAAGTAAGGGACTATTTCCACGGTGGAGGGTTTAAGATCGTCAGGGAGGAACTGTAGCATGAGGGATTCGGCGTTTTCGGTTAAACGTTCCTGCCAGGTTCGATAAGAGATGTTACCGTAACGAGAGGATTGCTGAACGGGTGGGATTTGATCGACCCAGAGTGTTAGGTTTTCGATTATGGAAACGATTTTGGCCACAGTGGGTGATTCATGGCATGGATCGGAGATTTTTTGGCCGCGGATGGATTCCGACAAGGCGACGATGAAACCCAGGAAGTTTTTAGAAGTAGGGGAGTCGTGGAACTTGCGGATGTCGTCGGGGAATGTGATTTGTTTGGATGGGATTTGGAAATGAAAAGGTGGAGTGATGGTGGGGACTTTTTGGGATTGAGGGACGGGAGTTAGGATAATGGCTTGGGTGTTGTTCGGAGGGAGGTTCAAGGCGGGAGCTCGAATGGGTCGGTACGTAGGGGGAGAGGAAAGGTCGGGCCAGGATGTTGGGGATTGGGTTGGTGGCGAGAAGGTCGTTTCGCCGCCGCATTTGCAGCAAGTTCCCGTGATGGGAGTGGATGTGGAGGGATGAGAGTGAACGTGAGGGGCTTCGTCTCGTGGGGATCGCGGCGGCGGTGGTTCCATGGCGGTGGGGAAGAAGTGTTTACGATCTTTCTTGGAAATGATTGAAAATGCTCTCTTTTGTTTGCGAATTTTCCAGACCAAAACTAGATATTTGCATTTATTTTGGGCTACGTAGTTACAACGGTCCACGAGTGCCAATTTGAAAAGCCCAAGGCCTAGTTCATAGTCTGTCTTTAAGATTCAACCAATTTTTTTTATGATTCACCCAATTGAAATCATACATACATATATAAATACGCAAGCTCGAATTTTCTAATAAGATCTTTCAAAAGAAAATGTCACATAACTCAATTGCAGAAGGGGTAATTTACATTTTAATCATTTAACTTAACGTCCACTTTTAACTACATCACAAACTTTTAATTTAATTGAATTATATCATTAAACTTTTATTATTTATAGATTAAGTCACTTATATTAA
The DNA here is from genome assembly GCA_019671005.1 of Hibiscus mutabilis. NCBI lineage: Eukaryota > Viridiplantae > Streptophyta > Magnoliopsida > Malvales > Malvaceae > Hibiscus > Hibiscus mutabilis. The sequence continues at coordinate 32,188,655 of CM033733.1, read as the reverse complement.
AATTATTAAATAATTCTAATGAAAAAACTGAAATTAAAAATTTTATTTAACATATTTTTCAAATATATTTATCAAATAATGTCAAATTGATGATTTTAATAATTTTCTGTAAGAATTTTCTAAAACATTTAATTTATATAAATTCAAAGAAAAAATAACTAAATTTCTTATAAATCCTAAAAGAAAATATTTAAATTATTAATTAAATATTATTTATTGATAATATGTGAAAATATTTAAATAAAAATATTAATTCCAATTTGTTTCATTAGATTTATTTAATGATTTCAATGCAAATAACTTAATTTATAAATAATAAAAGTTGAATGATGTAATTTGATTAAATTAAAAGTTTGTGATGTAAATAAAAGTGGATATTAAATTTAATAATTTAAAATGTAAATAACCCATTACAAAAGTATATGCAATTTATTCTAATTTCTTTTATACATTTTTTAAAGAAATAGGGCCTTGTTAAAAAACCCTTACTAACCATATTTTAGTAACAAATCAACAAATCAACGATTACAGCTTAGTTCATACAATGCTCTTCAAACAAATCTTTACTATCATCACTAGCAACCCACACAAGATACATGCTTCTATCTATACCTTGTTTCGTTAAAGCATGAGCATCATGGTTTCTATCTATATATTCAAACTTGATTTTCAAGATAAAGCTAACACAATACTCCACACACTTTTTGTAACACCCCTTCCCATATCCGTACACCGAATACGAGTTAGAAGTGTTATGACTTCTTTAAATCAAAATCGGGGTAATTTAAAATTTTCAGAAAACTTCCCGATGGTCACCCATCCTAAAATTTTTTTAGCCCAAGCACGCTTAACTTTACTTAAAATCGACATAAATTATTTATTCGAGTTCCAATCATGAATCAATTATCTTAGCATGCAACACATCCTTAAAGGTTATTGTTAATCTTGAATCCTTCCAGAAACACCAATTATCTTAAAACCCATAACAACTTTAAAGGCCAATCCCAACTCGAATAAGTTTAGCAAGCATACATGCCACTATAAAAATCAACCTCAATTAGGATGTCATTACTGTGATTACCTGTTGAGCTTTCCAATATTGATGCAATGCTTTTCTCCCTCTCACCTTGATTTACCTACGTGTGTACAATCAAACACACGCTAAGTACGAACTTAGTGAGGCAATAAAGGAAATTAATAATAATAGTTTAAACTTTATTCAAGAACATGACTACATTGATATAGCATGATATATGCCAATGCATTAGCTTTCACATTGTATTAGTAATTATTTACTACATGCCAATGTCATCGATTTTCATGTTTGCCCGGTCATCATAATATGCCTCATATGTATAAATGCATGATGATCACTAGATAAGTATACCATCATACTAATCATGTATCAACATAATATAAACCAGAAATAAATTTCTTACCGATATACTTGCCATTTCCCTGAGTGTTCATATAAATATGTCCCGAGAGTTCATATACTCTCTAACCTGTTTACCATTTATTATCCCTTTATTTATAGCCCAAAAATAAACTTTGAGGACCCTGGATACACGAGTCAAATATGCACCGAAGTGCATTTCCTGCACATTTATAAGGCTGTGCTAACCATACACTATATGTTAATTACTAACACTATAGTGCTATCCCGAATAAATATGCACCGAAGTGCTTCCCGCACATTTATAAGGCCGTGCTTACCATACACTAAGTGTACTTTTAACACTATAGTGCTATCCCGAATTCCCGATTATGCAGCGTGCTACTAGACTCTATGGCATGCCAACTATACCTTGTCCCTCAATGACTTATTTGGGCATAATTTCCGTACTTATTCCATCCATGGCAATGTATATCAATATAATTGAACATAAGCAGTTCATACCCGAATTAACTTTCATAGAATTCCATCATCAATAACTAGTGATCAGTGCATTTATTTTCAACCTTTGACATATTTAAAATATGTCAAATATATAATCAATGACATAAATATCATGACAATATATAAACCAGGTAGACTCATCGCAAGTCCTACCGGTGATGTATAAAACATCCATGTATCATGTTATGTATGCATTGCACTCACCTGGGCCATTTATTAGCATGCCTCACTAAATTCTACTCGATCCTTTCCTTTATAGAACCCCAAACTTTCTTTGATTCAGCCTTGACTTCATTATTCGCATGAATAAGATAAAATATTTGTTAGATTCAAATCTAACAATACCTTAACCATACGGTCTAATATAATCATTCAAATATAAAATTTTCAATTATTTTTACTTTCTTCCTTGTATTGTTCACAAACTCATTATGGTCCCTGGTGACCAATTTGAACTTCTAATAATTCTTTCGAGCTTGCTAACTCACATTTAAATACCAAATGTTTCAAATTCTATTTTCTGACAGCTTGTGCTACCTTTAAAGATTTACTTATACCGGGCATAATACATACCGGATATTAATTTCCTTTATACTGGAAAAACTAGATTCGATAACGGTTCTAACGGTATAAGACACATAAATTAATAAAATCTAAAAAAATTATGAAAATTCTTCAAACTCCCGTCACAGACAGAAACTGCTCTGTAAATGTTCTTACCTTCATTCGATTAAAAATTCATATCTTTTTACTCGAAACTCAAAATCAGTTTCCGTTTGTTGGATACGAAACTAGACGAACACATCTTTATAACGATATAAAATTCATCATCTAACCATTTTTGTAGAATTTTCAAAGTCACTGCCGGAATTCAATCTTCATCATAGTCTTCCATAATCAACTTCTAATTTGTACCAACTTCTTCTTATTTTTCTACTTATCAATTTAGTCCTATCACTTGTTTCAAACCATTAATTTATCATCTTCTTCATCAAATAATTATTCAAATAATTCCCTCTAATTTTCTTTCTTTGCCCAAAATAGTCACTAAAATGCAAAGGTAAAGATTTAAACTTCTTAACTTTGCAATTTAGTCCTAAAATCAACATTACTACCTTAATTCTATTATTTTAACCAAAAATCAGATTTAATCCCCATCCAAGAATTCATTGCCTATTTGGTCACTTGATTTTGACAATTTGTCAAAATGGTCCCTAATTCAATTCAACATCGGTTTAGCATTCTAACATCAATTTCACATCTCCAACATCATTAATTACATAAATACACTCCAAATTCATAAAATTTAGATTTGGTCCCTTAACTTTGAAGCTTGCCGAATTGGTCCCTATAAGTTTTAACTTAGGGTTTTGCTTCCAAACAACAAATCAAGCTTACTAAATCATTAATCTAACATGACAAACCCTAAGTTAGACTTAAATCCATAAACCATAATCTTCTCCATACAAACCAAAATATGTAGGGTTTAAATCCTAACTCAATAACATGATTTTAACATCATATAAGCTTGATTCCAACTTAATTTCAACCATGGAATCATAAAATCTCAAAAGCCCCAATTTTGTTCATAAACCCTAATTTCCTTCTCATGTAAAATTCTCATCAACCAAGCATGGATTCCATGAATTATTGATATCAAAAGATAGAGCTTGAAGAGTAGAACAACTTTGTAGTTGAAGAGATTACCTGAAAATCGAGTTTCGGGGCTTGAATCGAGCTTGGAAATTTTTTCTCTTTCTTTCCCTAGCTCTCACGTTTTTGGGCTGGAAAAGATGAATTTGTTCATCTTTTTCCACCATTATTTTACACATATATCTATTAAATGAATATTAAATTCATTTAATAGTGAAATTACAATTTTGCCCTTTTTATCCAATGGTTAAGATTGATTTTATCATCAATCAAAGGCCAAGATTTAATCTTCCATTTCCTCTTTCCAAAATCGCCCTTATAACTTTTTAAATATTTTAAAAATGCCATTGGGGCCAAATGACCAATTTGCCCTCCAACTAGTTTTTATTTACTAGTTTGCCATTCTTGTAAAAATTCAACTAAATCTAGTTGGAATCCAACCAAATACAATAAAATATTCATAAAATAATATTTTATGAATTTTTCCATGTCCTTTGAATCAGTCTCCAAAATTTCCATTCAATCCAATATACCGGATAAATAATCTTTTACTCGAAATAAACTGTAGGATTCATCTTGAATCAAACTAAAAATATTTCCAACACTTGGAAATGACTTTTATAACCTTTCTCTATCATATGGAAAAATTTCATAATTTTTTAGTTTGATCCGGGTATCCAAATTCCACTTAAACTTTAACCGATTTTCCCAATAATCAAAATATCAGATCGAACCAAAAATTTGACATTCGATTCACATTCATAGATTCTCTATTTATTTATGAGATAAAAATTTCTAACTTTTAAGTAATTACAACTTTGGTCCTTTAACTTTTCATTTTTCGACTTGTACCATACAAGTTTTGAAAACTTATCATTTTGGTCACTAAACTTTAACCTTGAATTCTCATTCGAATTTTTCTTGGATTTTAACCAAATTTTGCGAGTACCCTATTTTACTCGCTCTCTATCACATGACACCTTAAATCCTCATAATTTTCTTTTCTACAGTCCATAATTGAGAAAATCCTAACTTTTGCATTTTTGTCATTTTAGTCACTAAGTAAGCTTTTAAGCAATCATCTTAGTACTAAATGACCCTTAAACAATACTATAAATTTTGGGGTATTACACTTTTTTACTACCTCTGTAAAATTTGTTGGAGCCGAATGAGGCCTTTCAATCCAATTGACTGCTAAAAGACTATCAGTTTCAACTATAAGCAAAAAAAAATTGAACCACTTTAAAGATGAGTAAAAGATGCATCCTTCCAAAATTCCTTGCAGTTCTGCCTTTGTATGATCAGAAATCCCAATGAATTTTGAGAAACGTATGAGAGTCTTACCCTGTGGTCTCTAAGGATTTCCCTTATTTCAGCAGGCCAAACACTTTTGCGGACGGCAGCATCTACGTTAAATCAAGCCCCTTATGCAGCCAGAGAGATTCGACTAATAGGCAGTTACACGTGTCACCATCCTATTAGGCAGTTACACGTCTCACCATCTCTCTGGCTGCATAAGGGGCTTGATTTTTCATTCCTTTTATTCATCTAATAGGCAGTTACACGTGTCACAATCCTGTTAGTTTAAATAAAAATATTATAAAATAACATATATTACTTACGAGGGGAGAGAAGAAATGATATGAAAAAATAAAAAAAATAACAGCCGGTGACCAAAATAGGAAGAAAACATAACATTAGTGATATTTTTGCAAAAAGAATAGTTCGATGACCAAAATAGGAAGGAAACATACGTTAGTGATGTTTTTGCCAAAAAAATAATTCGGTGACCAAAATAGAAAAAAAATCATAGTTCGGTGATTACTGGTGTAGTTTACCCTTTATAAAATCCAGGTTGAATCCGTCAGACCCCAGAGCTCGAGAACTATAAGCAGAATCGACCGCCAACCAAAGTTCTTCAGAAAAAGGCCACTCTAGCATATTTACCGAGGCTAGACATAGTCTGGAAACTTAGGCCCCAACATCTTTAATTGGGATTGTGTTAACTTCATTATAGCTGCATCGGAAATGATTCTCGAAAGCCGAAGATATCTGTTTTGGATTAGATAGAGTGGAATTACCAACCCAAATTGAGGATATGTGATTAATCTTCTTTCCTATAGAAGTCGTGAAGTGGAAGAACGCTATGTTTTTATCCCCCTCCTTAAACCATATCAATCTGGATTTCTGTAATCATTCTAGTTCTTCTCTCCTATACCACCCCCACAAAGTTCTTTTTAGTTTTTTTAATTCCAGACCATGCTTCCGAATTGTTGCCATTGGACAAAGCTATAGTTTCTAGACCATCAATCTTTTTTTCTAATGCAGTGATGGGTTCCTTTTCCTCTTCTCGGATCTGTTTAACCCATACTCTCGAAGCTCCTTTGATCTCCTTCAACATATGCCAAATGCCTCTACCATGATAATTTTCACAAACTGTTTTAACTAATTATTAATACCTCACATCATCTGCCCAATGTGTAAACCATTTGAAAGGTCGAGGCCCTTCTACCATATTTTCAGCTTTTAACAACACTGGCACTGGTCCGAGAGACATCTTAGAAGAATGTTCTGCCCCATCTGAGGAAACCTTTGTAGGATTTCTGGTGAAATAAGAAATCTATCAAGTTTACTAGCAGATGTAATTGTACCTCCTCTATACCACATAAAAGATCCACCAGCCATGGGTAAATCAATTAAATTGTTCCCCTGGATGAAATCAGAGAAATTCTTCTTGGAGTTTGGTTTCACCGTGGTTCCACTTCTCTCTTCACTCGATTTGACACTATTAAAATCTTTACCAATTATGATAGGAACCTCTATTGATTCAATGAAGCTGCTTAGATATTCGAAAAAACCTCTTCTCTCACCTTGATCATTGGTTGCATACACATTTAGTATACCAACTTTTAATTTACAGTGCAACAAGGTTCCAATGACAATAATCCATAACCCTTGGATGAATGTTCTTTTAGCATAGAAGAAGCTCGAGTCCCACACTAAAATTAGTCTACCCGATCCCTCTGATGGAGCCGTAACAAACTCTCCTAACTTAAAGCACCAAAATTGATTCTTGACCCATGGTTTTATAGTTTCCAACTTTGATTCTTGAATGAATTGAAATAACTCGATACACAACCCTCAATTTCTCATTTTTTCCTAGACCCCTAACATTCCAGGTAATGAACGAACAATTCATGACTATTTGTTTAAAACCCATAGGAGATAATCGCTACTTACCATTAAATCAGCACACATCAGCACTTTCCAACTCATCTAACAAGTCTAGGACTACCCTATTAGGTGCGTTAAACGATACCCTTAGCATTGCCCTAACCTCAAACGTAGCCCCAACCTTCGATGAACAATCATGCTAATGACCTAAATTTGGGATGCCAGGCTCAATGAGCTTTTAATTTTATCCCAAAATGGACTGAACGGATTGGTCTCTGACCTCATCTTCTCATGTCCTTTTTGTGAACCTCCTTTGCCTTTTCTTTTTTCCTTCGATGAATTCATCCACCAGTTGAACTTATCTATCCCAGCCCTAATTCTTTGATTCTTATTTCTATTTTGTTTTTACACAACTATTTATTTCTTTGGGTAATTGGGTTCATCATTCCACATGGTGATTCCTCAAAACCCTCCACTACATCAATGGAAACATCTTGGAGCCTGGACTTATTGGAGATAGATGGGCCCGATAAGATTTTCATGACCCCTCTAGTTGTTGGGTATAGACCACAGCCTACCTCATATGCCTACACACATGGCCCACTGCCAACTATAATTGGTACCTCAAACAATCCAACACCACTGGACTCATATTGTGCCCCTTACGTTGTTGAGCCTGTTGACCCAACATAGTTATTTTTGCCAGCCTGCGCCGCTCTTTTATCCACCTCATGGAAGCTAAGTCTCTCTTCGGGAACTTACACCTCATTAATTTCTTCGTGATTGCATGGATCAGTAACCAAAGCATTGTACACCTCATCCTCATGCACGTCAAACGGCGATCGCCGTCGAACTTCTCAGTTGTCAGCATAATATTGTGAGTATAACCATTAACGATGATTACCAACCTATCCAGAATGATGGAAACTTTTTACACCGAAATTAATACTCTCGCTTTATCAAAATGATTAAGATTGAGTGTCTCGTCATTGATCTTGCAAACGGATCCCTATCTACTTCCCACGCCGTAAAAGAAATTCTGGTTCCAAACTTGTAGGGGAACATCCTGCATCACCACCTAGTCTTTCACTCGTCGCTTCCCATCAAACCTTTCCAACCTCTCTAGCAAGTGGGTTGGTGCATTTAAACACTTCCCATGCTTGATATCCTACCAATGTGAGATAAGGGGTTTTTATTTTCCTTACACAATTCACAAGTACCTTACTTTGAACATCAATTTCTAATTTATCACTCAACTGTTTTAAGCATATGAGATACCGTTGTAAAGGTCTCATAGAGTAGAATATGAACCAATAAATTCATTATTAGAATCTTCACTTTTACCTATAGAAAATATGGCTCAAAGTTACTAATTTATCACATTTTTCCAACAATCCCCCACATGAATGAAATTGATGATTTTATCAAAACATTTTGCTCGATGTGGTAATAGATTCTACGACTAATAGAAGTATAGGATAGGTAGGTGTCCACCCTTGCACCTTTCTTGGTGAAAGTATATTTACTTTACTGGCTGACCAGTAGACGTGATATCCTTAAACTGTTCTACCATTTGTGTAAACGATGATATACCTCACACAATTATTCATCTGACAATGATTTTAGTTCTCATGGGTATATCCTTAAATCCATGGACATCGCCTGCTTCTACAAGAGTTTGAGAAAACTTTGCCCAATAGTCTCCTTGAAACGGCCGTACTTCACTCTCACATAGGTGACTTATGTTGCTTGGCTCACCAAAGCACACAATGGTCAATAAAAGCATTGCTTAGCCTAAACCACTTTGATCAATGTTTACATTATAGGAATGGACTTGGGGATAATAGCCCCAACAGTGATTGCACGGGTCTATGCAACTAGGTTGCCCCTTTGAATCTAGATCTTGGGATCTTTAGTCAACTAGGTTTTCCTTCACATAGTGCCTCAAATTTCCATGGGCGTTAGTACTATTCCTTTTGATGTTTTCTCAACTACATCTCAATTTAACCCTTTGGTTAGCGGATCCGCAACGTTATCATTTGATCTTATCAAATCAATAGAGATAACTCTATTTATGATCAATTTTCTAATGGTATTGCATCAACAACACATATGTTTCAACTTACCATTATACATAAAGCACTGTGCTTGATTATCACAATATATACATATTGTGGGCATATGCTTTGGCCATTCAGGAATATCCTCCAAGAAATTTTGAAGCCATTTGACTTTTTCTCTAGAACTACAAACTCAGATTCCATTATAGATCTTGTTATAACCATTTGTCTTGAGGATTTCCATCCACTTGTGCCTTTGATATCTTGAATATCAGATATCCAATCGGCATTGGAGTATCCTTCTAAATAGTAGGATCTCTAGAATAATGCAATCCATAATCTCGAGTACATTTAATATATCTCAATACCTTCGCAATTGCTTTCCAGTGATTTTTACCTGGATTACTTGTAAATCTACTTAAACTGCTTACAGTAAAAGCAATATCTGGTATAGTGCAGCTTATGACGTATATTAGACTGCCTATGACCCATGCATATTCCACTTGGTGAACACTTTCACCTTGATTTTTAAACAAATAAGAACAAGAATCTATAGGAGTCATGGCTATACCAGAATTATCCTTGTTAAATTTCTCAATAATCTTGTCCACTTTGTGTGTCTAGGTTAATATGAGACCTTTAGGTGACCTTTTGATTTGTATACCTAAAATCGTATCGGCCAATCTCATATTTTTCATGTAAAATCTTGAATTTAACATGTCTTTGGTACGCTTTACCTTTTCATTGTTTCTTCCAACAATGAGTATGTCATCAATATACAAACATAGAATAATATACCCAATGTCGGTAGTTTTAACATATACACATTTGTCATATTCGTTAATCTTGAAGCTATTTGTCATCATGACACGATCAAACTACTCATGCCATTGCTTTGGTACTTGTTTAAGTCCATACAAAGACTTTACCAATCTACATACTTTTCTCTCTTGACCAAAAACTACACGACCCACTGGTTGTTCTATGTATATTTCCTCATCAAGATCTCCATTTAGGAAAGCAGTTTTAACATCTATTTGATGTACTTCTAGATTCTGCAAAGCGGCAATTGCAAGTATCATTCTTATGTATGTTATTATTGATACATGAGAAAATATATCAAAATAATCAAGGTATTCCTTTTGTCGGTAACTTTTTATAACCAATCTGGCCTTGTATTTATCAATCATTCTATCTGCTTTCATTTTTCGTTTGAAAATCCATTTAGAATTCAGTGGTTTATTTCTCGGAGGAAGATCCACTAATTCCCATGTATGGTTTTGCATGATGGAATCAATTTCACTCTTAATGGCTTCCTTCCACAAGATGCCTTCAAAGGAATGAACAACATCACTATACGTTTGAGGTTCAGCCTCTAGCATAAAGGTTAGGAAATTTGATCCAAATGATCTTTCCACCCTTTATGTTTACTCTTTCTTGGCTCTATTGCAACCTCTTGTTGATTATGTAGACTATCTTCATCGTTAGTCTCCAAAGTTTCTTCGTTAGTCTCCAAAGTTTCTTTTGTTGAACTTTGATCAACCTCTCTAGATTTATGAGGGAATATATTTTCAAAGAATGATCGTGTTCTTATGAATCTTATGGTTCTTTGATTCATATATAAAAAACTGATATGCATTGATATGTTCTGCATACTCAATGAAAATACAATCCACAGTTTTAGGACCTATTTTCATTCGCTTTGGCAATGGGGCCATTACCTTGGCAAGACACCCCTACATTTTTAAGTAGTTGTATGAAGGTTTTCGACCTTTCCATAACTCATATGGTGTCTTGTCCTTTTCCTTTCGGGGAACCTTATTCAAAAGGTAATTAGCTGTAAGGATAGATTCCCCCCACATGTTCTGTGATAACCCAGAGCTTTCTAACACTACATTAATCATTTCTTTTAGAGTTTGATTTTTCCGTTCAGCTACTCCATTTGATTGAGGAGAATATGGTGGACTTATTTCGTGAATAATTCCATGTTGTGAACAAAATTCACCGGATGGTTCAACATATTCACCACCATGATCACTTCTTACCATCTTAATCTTTTTATTAAGTTGGTTTTCAACTTCCATCTTATAGAGTCTAAACTTCTTTATAGTTTCTTCATTGCTTTTAAGCAAATATACATAGCAATCTTAGTGCTATCATCGATGAAGGTAATAAAATACTTATTCCCTCCTCTCGTATGGACAAATTTCAAGTCACAAATGTCGCTATGTATTAGATCAAGCGGTTCGGTATTTCTTTCAATAGATTGAAATGAAGACCTTGTTAATTTTGCCTCAACACATGTTTCACATTTACGATTATAATTAATATGAAATGAGGGAATGTGTTCTAAGTTAATTAGCCTTCGCAACGTGTCATAATTAATTAACATGTCCGAGTCTACCATGCCATAAATTAAGTGACTCAAGCATATAAATGGAAGAAGAAGCAACATTCTTATTCATGTTCTTAGCTATTACAGAGATAGCATTGAGTTTCCACATATCATTCAATACATATCCTCTACCCACAAACATTCTCCCCTTAGACAAAATCATCTTTTGGGATTCAAACACCATCCTAAACCCATGAACACTTAGGAGTATCCCAGAAACAAGGTTTTTACGTATGTCAGGCACATACAACATATTTTGTAGCTTGAGTTCTTTGCCAAATGTCATCTTCAAAATCACAGTACCTTTCCCCTTGATCTTGGAAGTCACAGAATTGCCCATGTAAAGCTTCTCCCTATTGACGCAAGGATCAATTCAGAAATCGGTTGAGGCCTGCAACTACCCAATTTCTTTAAGAAAGATTTTTGGTCACTCCGAGGTGCTTGAGATCTTTGGTCGTCTGTCTCCTAAAATGCAACAACGAGAAGATCAGCTACAGTTGTACTACTGCATAGATCATGAACTATACCCTTGCCTTTGTATATAACAGAAAATTTTAGGAGATGGAAATATTTTTCAAGTTGTGTTTTACATAAGTAGGTTTACACGGTATTTATAAGAGTTTCACATAGGAGAATAATTGGAAAATAATATATTTTGAATATAATGGTCATGAATACTGTATCCAAAAAATAACCATTAATACCATATATATCGAATATATTTTCATGAATCACAAGCAATATTAGAATAATATTCGAATTAAAAGATACAATATCTTTTCATATATTTATCCTCTTAATTCTGAATATTAAAAAAGATATGCCACATTTAAGGAAAAATTTAATTCTCAATGGGTAAAATATCCTCAGGCCCATGAAAGGCTCGACCGGTCCATACATTCGCGTTGCCCACGTCGTGCAGGTGCACCCCCAACCCGAATGGGTTCAACAAACTTTGATTCACACTCTCTTATAATCACTAATTTTGTTCAGGCTTTATTCTTCTAACTTGGGCTTAATTATTCTCCTATCACTACTAATATATATGTATATACTTTTATTATTATCTTTGTTAATTATTAATTGTTATTATTGTTTTATCGTATTATGGTTATATATTTAATGACATCATTAATATTTATTACTATCATTTTTTGTTATATTATTATCATTGTCATTACTATTATTATTATTACTATCATTGTTCTATTATAATATATATTATTGCTATATTATTATTAGCGTCTTATTATTATTATTATTATTATTATTATTATATTTGTTATTAAACAAAAAACATTAAATAAATAATACATAATTATAAATAAGCCCAAGTTAGGATTAAAGTCCATTAAATGTCCAATTACAACCCAATCTGCCTTATACCCACTTAACCCATTTAGCACATCTACCCAATCAGCCCAAATAACCTAAACCCATTTCACAACTAAACCCAAACACCCGTTACCCTACCCGGATATCCTAAACCTACCCTTCCTGAGTACCCACCAGACCCGAATAACCTAAACCTAACACTCCGAACCCTAGCCTCCATTAGCCCGACCCTTCACCTTCTTCTAGAGGCTTCCCTTGGAGTCCCTTGGCCTTCCAGCTCCCGGCCACGTTGGTGGCCACATCAGCGTCACATCATCGTCATGTCACCGGTCATGTTGGCAGCCACATCACCACCCTCTCTGCTTCACCCTTGCTGCGCACATCCGGCCAAAATGCAGGCCATGTCTCTCTCGTACAAGCCTCTGCCACACCTACAAAACAAAGGCACAAAAAACACTAGACAATGCATGCAAACAACAATGGCAGCAACCAGAATTTTTTTCTTTCATTTTTCTTTTTACCATTGTAATTCAGCTATAAAGCCAGATCTAGACCACAATGTAACCCTAGACGGGGAATGTTCACAAAAAGCAATAAAAAAGCAAAGATTCAAAGATATATCAGTTTTTTCCTTTCGAATATGTAATAAAAATAAAAAAATTTAGGGTTTACCTTAGGGGGAGGCCGATTGCCCGCTGCCGTCGTCCCCTCTCCGTTCAAAAAATAGTTTTAGGGTTTAGTTTTGAAAATGAAAAGGGAAGTTGTTCGGTAAAATAAATATCAGATTTGGGGTTTTTGAAAAGGGGGAAGTTGGATATGTTGTTTTTCTTAAAAAAAGGGTTTTTTAAGCCACCGACCACCGCTAGATTCTGGAAAAATAAAGAACGAGAGGGGGCTAGGGTTTGAAGTTCAGAGAGAAGCTCTCTTTTTTTTGGTTTAAAATCTGAGTTAAGGGGCAAATGAGAGTTATGAGGCGTTTTTGGCTTCGGGTTTTAATATTTATACTATTTACAAAATGAAGTCGTTTCAGCCGCCCTCAACTCGCGCGTTGACCCTGATCCGGGGAGGATCCGCGCATTGGGTCTATGGGCATATTACCGCTTATAGAGTTTAAACTTCTCTATAGTTTCGTCTTTGCTTTTAATCAAATATACATAGCAATACTTAGTGCTATCATCGATGAAGGTAATAAAATACTTATTCCCACCTCTTATTTGGACAAATTTCAAGTCACAAATATCGCTATGTATTAGATCAAGCAGTTCGGTACTTCTTTCAATAGTTTGAAACGAAGACCTTATTAATTTTGCCTCAACACATGTTTCACATTTATGATTATAATTAATATGAAACGAGGGAATGTGTTCTAAGTTATAGCCTTCGCAAAGTGTCATAATTAACATGTTCGAGTCTACCATGCCATAAATTAAGTGACTCAAGCATATAAACGGAAGAAGAAGCAACATTTTTATTCATGTTCTTAGCATTTACAGAGATAGCATTGGGTTTCCACATATCATTCAATACATATCCTCTACCCACAAACATTCTTCCCTTAGACAAAATCATCTTTTTGGATTCAAACACCATCGCAAACCCATGAACATTTAAAAGTGTCCCAGAAATAAGGTTTTTACGTATGTCAGACACATACAACATTCTGCAGCTTGAGTTTTTTTGCCAAAAGTCATCTTCAAAACCATATTACCCTTCCCTTTGATCTTGGAAGTCACAGCATTGCCCATGTAAAGCTTCTCCCCATTGTCCCAAGGATCAATTCAGAAAATGATTCATTGTCGCAGTATATGTGACGCTTGGCTACAGTATATAGCCTCTATTCTCTTGGGTTAGAGTCAACCAGGTTGACTTCAGAGATCACAACACATAAATCCAAGCATTCCACCTCTATTGAAATTTTCTCCACGGTATTGGCCTCGCGAGCTTTGGCTTTCTTTAGTTGTCTACATTCAGAAGACTTGTGCCTCACCTTGCCACAGTTGTAGCATGTTCCTTTGAATTTCTCCTTCTTGGAAATTCCACCTCTAGGTCCCAGCTTTGACCTACCTTGAGGTTATTTTCCCCTTTTGAAGTCTCTAACTTCTGCCATGTTTGCCTTAGTTTCATTGAAGGTAGCTTTTTTGAGCTTTTTGGCATTACCTTTATTGTCCTCTTTTATTTTAAGTCTGACAATTAGTTCCTCTACTGTCATTTCCTTTCGTTTGTGCTTAAGGTAATTTTTGAAGTTACTCCACCCAAAGGGTAGTTTCTCAGTGATGGTAGCCACTTGAAAGGAATCACTGATGATCATTCCTCCAGCAATGATTCCCTGAACAATCAATTGGAGTTCCTCCACTTGACCCATAACAGGTTTGGAGTTAACCATAGCATAGTGCAAGAATTTGGGAACTAAAAACTTTTTAGCTATAGCATCTTCAGATTTGTATTTGAGGTCCAATGCCTTCTACAGTTCTTTAGTCGTTTCATGAACTGAGTATACAAGATATAATGAATCCACTAATCCATTCAGGATATAGTTTCGACATAGATAGCAGGAGTTGTTCCAAGCCTCTATAATATTAAAGGTAGTAACATAGTCTACCTCTCTTTCACCCTCTGTCTGTTTTAGAGATGGACGTTCTTTATTCAGGAAGTTGGCTAAGTTCAGCGTGGTCAGATAGAAGAGCATCTTTAGCGTGACCAGATTAAAAACTTGCCTCGAACCCTGATAGGGATCAACACTCTAGCATTCGAGTTGGTATTTTCGGTGGTATTTTCTATAGTTATTGTCATGTTCAAAAACAAAGAACCAGAGTCAATAATATTAGATAGAAAATTAATTCTAATTTATTTGTAACAGAATCTAAATTCAAAACATGTAACCAATGTTACTTTCATTTTCTATCAACCAGATTTGTTCACTTGAAAGGGAGATCTAGCAAACCCGTTAAAATGACAGCATAAATCCCGAAAATGAATTAATTTTCTCTCTCGATTTCCCCAAGGTTTCCAAATCGTCCTGAATCATAAGAAATGTAGAAGAAGAGATTTTGTCTTAAGATTGTTACAAGTATAACAATCCAAGATGAAAGAAAATAAAAAAGAACTTTTATTAAGTGAACAAAAGAAATACAGTATATAAATAAATACTTGAAATTAGACAGAAATCAACTGGAGTCGGTTGAGGCCTGCAACTACGCAATTTCCTTAAGATAGATTTTCTGCCACTCTGAGGTGCTTGAGTTCTTTGGTCTTCTGTCTCCTAGGATACAACAACGAGAAGATCAGCTGTAGTTGTACTGTTGCAGAGATCACGGACTATATCCTTGCCTTTGTCTATCATCGAAAATTTGTGGAGAATAAAATATTTTTCAAGTTGTGTTTTACCTAGTAGGTTTACACGATATTTATAGGAGTTTCACATAGAAGAATAATTGGAAAATAATATATTTTGAGCATAATGGTCATTACTACTGTATCCAATAAACAACCATTAATACCATAAATATCGAATATATTTTCATGAATCACAAGCAATATTAGAATAATATTCGAATTAAAGGATACAATATCTTTTCATATATTTATCCTCTTAATTTTGAATATTCAAAAAGATATGCCATATTTAAGGAAAAAATTAATTTTCAATGGGTAAAATATTCGCAGGCCCACGAAAGGCTCGACCGGTCTGTACATTCCCATTGCCCATGTCGTGCGGGTGCGCCCCCAACCCAAATAAGTTCGATGAGCTTTGATTCGCATCCTCCTACGCCTGCGCGCGAGGCACAGTTTCCATCCAAGTCATTCAATGACTAGCAAGTGGGTTGGTGTATTTAAACATTTCCCATGCTTGTTATCCCACCAATGTGGGATAAGGGGTTTTTTTCCTTACACAATTCACAAGTACCTTACTTTGAACATCAATTTCTCATTCATCACTCAACCGTTTTGATCATATGAGATACTTTTGTAAAGGTCTCATGGAGTAGAATATGAACCAATAAATTCATTATTCGAATCTCTACCTTTACCTATAGAAAATATTTTATCAAAACATTTTGACTCGATATGGTGATAGATTCTGCTATTAATAGAAGCATAGGATAGGTAGTTGTCCACCTTTGAACCTTCCATTGTGAAAGTATATTTACTTTACTAGCTAACGATTGATGTCCTTGAACTGTTCTGCCATTTGTGTAAACGATGATATACCTCACACAACTATTCCTTTGACAATGATTTTAGTTCTCATGGGTATGTCTTTAAAGCCATGGACATCGTCTGCTTCTACAAGAGTTTCAGAGAACTTTGCCCAATAGTCTCCTTGAAGAGCCCCCTGTAATGCCCTAAAATTACATTTTAGTCCTCGTAAGCTTAATTCGAGCAATTAGATGTCGAAATGTAGCCCGATTGAGCTGTAAGTTTAACAATAATTGGTATGATCACCTTAGGACCTAAAAATGCATTTCGATAAGATAAAAGGAAAAAATGGTCCGTATCTAATGTTCTTCTTTAGGGTTTATCTCGATAAATCCTAATGTAGCTCACTCGGTTCTGTCTTACGACTAGAACGGGTCAAGGGGGTTACATTTGGTGGTATCAGAGCAAGGTTATGATTGTTGGGATGTGGGTTATGGTTGTTTGTATGGTTGATGTTGTATGCATATGTTGTTTGACATGTACGGTGTTTGAATTGGTGAAATCTTGTTGAGATGTGGTATGTTTAGGAGTTAAACCTTGGGACACATTGCCTTGTTACTACTTGAGTTAAATGATTTTATTCTAAACAAGAGTGACTTGGATTCTTGCTGCGAGCTGGCCTAATTATTTTGTTTTGTTACATTATCATGTTTAGACTCATATTGTCGAGTATGGGACCGAGATGAGAGACTAGAGCTCACATGGGTAGTGTTGTGGACACACATGATGATGAGTTGCCTCATCCTCCACAGAATCTTTTTGCTAGTGTTAGAGTTGAAGGAGGTGCACCTCAGGCACCACAAGTACCTGTTTTTGGTGATATGGCACCGTTGGTTCAAGCGATGACGGAAGCTTTTCAGGCGGCCATGGCTGGAGTGCATGTACATGCACTGGCGCCTGCAGTTGTTAATACCGAGTTGCCTTTAGAGCGTTTACGTAGCCTGAGTGGTGTTGAGTTTTAAGGATTGTCTCCTAAAGTAGCCGAGGAATGGTTTTCTAGTACCGAAATGATCCTTGGCCAGATGGAGTGTACGAATATACGTAAGCTGGGATGTATTGTGTAATACCCCGAAAATATTTTTTAAGTTAGTTAAGGATTTACACGAAGTTTGATCCGAATCTGAAAAGAATAAGGCCTAGTAACCAAAATGACACTTTAGTAAAAGTTTGGGGGACTAAAGTGTAAAATATCAAGTAAGTGATTTTTATTCAGTATAAGGGTAAATCTGCTCAAAATAAGAATTTTGATATCAAATTTGGGAATTAAGTTGCAGTAGAAAGTATCGAATTTGGATCAAATAAAATTGTTAAGCGTGCCCAGACCAGAGTAACACTAGGATGGGCGACCTCTAAGAAGGTCCCATATCTGTGTTTCTGATCGATAAATGACTCAGAAAAATTTGGAATAATTTGTATGAATATCTGCTAAGGGAATTTTAAGGAAAAATTTTATCCTATAGAGATTTTAGGTAATTATCGGTATTTTAGATCGAGTCAAAGTTTCAGAGTTTGACTCCATAAATATAGGAGATTTATTATGACAATATTATTTATTTATGGAATTGAGAGATATGAGATTTTTGTATTAGATTCGATAGTTCGATCAATGGAAAATTGTATTAGGTGATTATCGGGTAATTGGATCGAATAAAAATCATAAAATAAAATTTTATGGTTTCTTTGGGAATGGCCGGTTATGAAGGAACCAAAATTGGTTCAAATTTAATGGAGTGTCATTTTTGAAGAAGAATTGTAAAAATAAATTTAGTTGAAGGGCAAATTAGTACTTTGGATTAAAATGAATTTAATATTCATTTTAATTTGACAAGTGGCAAAATTGAGTTTAATTAGGATAATATTAAGTTAAAAATTAAACAAAAATTTTCCTTCCTATCTTGCTTATGCCGTTGAGAAGGAAGAAAGAAGAGAAAGAAGAAAATTTCATTTTCAAGCTAATTTTGAAGGTTTAAAGACTAGATTCAAGTAAAATAAATTAAGGTAATGTGATCTATGCTTAATTCTCTTCATTTTGATGGTAGTTTTGCATGGAAAGGTTAAGTATAGCTTATGTTTTTGAAGAAGAAGATTGTGAGATTTATGAATACATGTTGAATATGAAGTTTGATTTGAATAAATAAGATGTTGTAGGCATGAAAACAAGCTTGAATCTAGTTTAATTTTATGTCCAAGGTTATAAAATCTAACCTTAGAATTTGAAGTTTGATTGGGAAAATTGAATTAAGGATGAAAATGAATGATTTGTGATACAAGAAGGCTTATTTTGATGTTAGAATGAAAATTCTCCATTAGGAAATTAAAGGGGCATTTCGGTAAAGAAGGAAAATTAGGGGGATTATTTTTGAATAATTATTTGATGAAGGAAGTGGTGAATTGGTGATGAAATTGTCATTTTGATAATGTTAGAATGATGATTTGATCAAAAATAATCCTTTGAGGATTAAGGGATAATTTCGGCTAAAAGGGAAATTAAGGAGAAATACTTTGAAAATTTATTTTGATAGTATACTTGAAAAAATTGAGATTGTATATGTTAAATTATGATGTAAGGATCAAATTAAAATCCTTGTAAAGGTTGAAGGATTAAATCGGTTATGAGGATATTTTGGGATGGACCAGTTCGGTCAGTGCCTTAAATTAAAGGAAAAGTTGGTAGAATTTTAAAAATGTTGGATTGTTTGATTAATGTATGAATTCAAGTAAATTTTGTGAAGTTAGTGACTAAAGTGTCACTTTAGTAATGTTTGAAGCTTGAAGGGATAAGATCCAAAATGAATAAATAGTGTTGGAATTGTTCTAGTTTAAGTTTGATTAAGTAGTTTGATGTCCAAAATGGTCACTAAGGACCTAAGGGCAAATTCGAAAATCACAAGAAATTAAGGAAAATGTTAGAAATATTTTATATTCGAATAATTATGTTTTGTAAATTAAGTTAGAAATGTTAGATTTGAGTCTAACAAAAGAATGGTAATATATGTATTTGATTGGTCTTCTACAGTTCCGAGGGAGACACAAGTATTGGAGGAAAAGAAAATGTTACCGAATAAGTTTAGTAAAGCTACTTTTGCATCGCTACAGGTGAGTGCATTTTTACCTATTATATATATTTGATATGAGGAAGAATTGTGATAAGTCGACCTTGATATTAATGAAAATGTATGTTGATCAAAGTTATGCAAATGACATGAAATATTAAATGACATATGTGATACATTGATACGGCATAGAGATTTATCTAAGATAAATCAAATTTTAGATATTGGGTATGAACTGTCTAATATCGACTTATATGATTTATATTGATGCTTTAAAATGAAATGTTCATTATAATGTTGATTTTGCCCAAGTATTATGTTATGAGAGTCCATGGTATAGTTGGATATGCATAGAGTCCTTAGCAGCTGCATCACTCAAGTTATGATATGATTACATGTTTTTGTGACTACGATGGTGTCACATACACCTTGGGGACTCAAGCCCTTGGTGTGCACCCTGGGGATCCAAGCCCGTAGTGCTAACGACACTAACGAGGTGCTTTAATGAGGAGCAAAGAGCGTCCTCGAGTACGTACTCATTTACATGTTCAAGTTAGACACTGCGATGTCTTATTTATATGACTCGAGTACCTTGATCTCATATTGTATACGTTGGGCTATTTTTAAAGAACGTTATATTGTAAATGAATTTCTTATGACTGATGAATATTGATAGCATGATATTTATAATTATTTTATGTTATGATATAAACTGTATTGGGATCGCTTGCCATTTTGCAGGAATTGAATTGCATTCCCATATGATATACTGTAATGCATTATTGCATGCTTTTATGTAAATAAGTTTAATTGCCTCACTAAGTCATTACTTAGCGTGTGTTCTATTTCACACGTAGGTTCTCCGAATTATACTAGCGAGGAGGAGCTATTTTTTTGAAGTCAAGTTACTACAGTAAGTTACAGTATGTACATCCTTATTGTAGTTTGATAAACTAGTGGGCATGTAACTATTTTTAAAGTAAACTGTTTTGTATAACTAAGTTTTAACCTATGTGTATGATAATATAGATGTATTATCTTTGAAATTATTGACTAAGGATACTGGTAAAGTAAATAAATCTAGTAAAAGTACCTTGATTATTAATTATTGCGTAACAATTTCAAAATTCAAGAAAGGATATAGGCAACACACATAGTTTTCATTCTGAATTGTATTTTCATTTTAATGATTGACTTATAAGTTTTACAAACCAATTCAGGGTCGAAATAGGTGTGACTGCCTGATATTGTTTTTAATTAGAAACCGAGAAATGGCCAACCACTGGACTAGTTAAGCAAGAATAGTATAAAAAATTACAAGTTTTCTGAATATGAGTATGAACATCTTTAATGTATATTCGGCCTACGAGTATACATTAAGGGTGTTACATTTATTGGTATCAGAGCTACAAGTTTAGCCAATTCTAGAGGTTAAATCGAGTCTAATCTGATTTGTTATTAAGTACATGCCCCTAGGATGTCATGTTACTGATGTACTATCTGTGTAACTTGATTTTGCTCCTCACTAATATGAATAGGTTACTGTGGTAATAGAAAATGTCGAATACTGCCGGATCGTGTCAGGCGATAGATCATGGGGACTAAGAGGAGGTCCAAAGTGGAAGCAATGAGGTACATCATGCTCCACCTCTAGCTCCCGACCCAGATCAGCCTCATGCGCAACAAAGAGCTCAAGCCCAAGCCCAAGAATATAGAGCGTTAGTACAAGATTTAGAAGCTATGGTTAATAGGCTTCAGCCTCCAACACCCGCACCAACCCCGACACCCGTACTAGTTAGAGCATCTACTGCGAAGGAACTTAAAAAGTTGAGAGCTCTAGAATTTCATGGAGAGGGTGGTCCGATGGCTGCCGACTTGTGGCTGAACAATGTCAAAGTCCTGATGGAAGAGTTAAATTGCATAGATGTTGAAAAGTTAGAAGGAGCTGTATCTTTAGTAAGAGAACATGCTCGTATTTGGTGGTCTAATGCCACATAATTAGTACCAGCTGCTGAGGTAACTTGGATGTTTTCCCAAGAAGCATTCAAGGTTAAGCATGTAACACCCTCAACGTATATTCGATATTCGAATACACATTAAAGATTTTACTAACTGATTTACACTGATTTTCAGACTTGTAAATTTTTTTATTATTATATATATATATATATATCAAATCTTACTAAGTTTAAATTCGTTTAAAGCATCTTTTCTAATATTCTTAATTTCTCAAAACTTAGTCATGTTTCTAGTTCGTACAAAATAGCTACTTACTTAAATTCGATTCATGCCCCTTTAGACTAGGATGTGGTGATACTTACTGATAATACAAGCGAACTTGATCAAATGATGTGCAGCTCCTCTTTTGCTATCTAATCCGAAGTATCTACGTGTGATACAAAACACACGTTAAATACAACTTAGTGAAACATAATCATAATAATATGAACACTAATTACAATAACATAGTTATACAATATGGAAAATGATTTTCATTTGCAATTGTTAACATTTTATCATATATAGAAGTGCCTTACTTGTATAGTTCATTTGATCAATATAATATTCAAATCACAAGATTTGATATTGTTTTACCAATTTTGTGTACATTAAGCTTTTTAGCGTAACTACTCGCATAATTGCATTTCAAGTATTATAGCCAAAGTATTAAATCAAGCTATTTGTATATGCAAAATTAACTATGTATCATGACTATCTTAAGAGTCATGTCATCCTTGTTCTATGTTCATCAAGTGTTCATATGCATAAAAATTTCTTTAACATAGGCATGCTTTCAATATGATTCATATCATCTATCAAATTTGTCATAAAATCATAATATCAACGGCTCATGATTATCAAGTAGTCATACTTTTATCACGTAATCATTTGCATATCATATTCTTTAACATAACCATACTTCCATAATGCAATCATTCGTATGTCTATCCTTTATTATAGCCATATTTTCATTATGCAATCATTTGCATATCATTTCCTTTATCATTTGCATATCATATTCTTTAACATAACCATACTTCCATAATGCAATCATTTGCATGTCTATCCTTTATTATAGCCATATTTTCATCATGCAATCATTTGCACATCATTTCCTTTATCATAGCCCAAAGTACAAAATCATGTGATGCCATGGTACGCGAGTTATCATGACACCGTAGTGTCTATGAGGCCGTAGCGTCTGTATTGCCGAAGCGACTGAGATGAGTACGTACTCGAGGACGCTCTTTGCTCCTCATATTCAAGGACGCTCTTTGCTCCTTATACTCGCACATTTTGTGCTATGTAACACCGTGGTGTTTGAACTGACTTCGTAGAGTCTAACTCGACTCCGTAAAGTCTATCTCGACCCTGAAGAGTCTATCTCGACCACGAATAGTCTATCTCACATCGTAGTGCTATGACGCAGTTGCTAGGGCTCTATGAATATCCAAATATACCAAAGATTCTTAGGTGAACCTATGGTATACGAGTCATCTCAACACCGTAGTGTCTATAACGCCGTAGCGTCTGATGGTGAGTACGTACTCAAGGACGCTCTGTGCTCCTCATATTCGCACTTTTGGTGTTATGTAACACCGTAGTGTTTGAACTCAACTCCGTAGAGTCTATCTCGACCTCGAAGAGTCTATCTCGCACCGTAGTGCTATGGCGCAACTGCTAAGACTCTTTTTGGACATCCAATTATACCAAAGACTCTCACACTAGTACTTGGGCAATTTTTTTCCTTATAGATCAATCATCATTGTTCATATAATAGGGCAATTCACATCCCATATTTCATCTGCAATATCCAACTCATCAAAACTATCAACCACAATTCGATAATGGGCATTTCCTACCCAAAATCTGAAATCTGATTTAACTTAGATAAATCATTGTTCTATATCCATGTATCACATATGCCACTTAATACTTCATGCCATTTACATAACTTTGATCAACATACATTTTCATTTATATCAAGGTCGGTTCATCTTAAGTCGTCCTATTTATCAATATTGCATATATATATAATGCAATCACTCATATCACATATATAATAAATAAGTAAAAATGCACTCACCTGGGCCATTTATTAGCTTAACTCACTAAGCTCTATTCGATCATTTCTTTCATAGTACCTCGAACCTTCTTTTGATTCGGATCCAAACTGAAAACCGAGTTTCGGGGCTTGAGTCGAGCTTGAAAAAGATTTCTCTTTCTTTCCCTAGATGTCATGTTTTTTGCTGGAAAATATGGATACATTTGTTCATCTTTTTACCATTATTTTACACATATAACTATTAAATGAATATTAAATTCATTTAATAGTGAAATTACAATTTTGCCCTTTTTTATCCAATGGTTGAGATTGATTTTATCATCAATCAAGTGCCAAGATTTAATCTTACATTTCCTCTTTCCAAAATTGGCCTTAAAACTTTTTTAAATATTTCAAAAATGCCATTGGGGCAAAATGACCAATTTGCCCTCCAACTAGTTTTTATTTACTAGTTTGCCATTCTTATAAAAATTCAACTAAATCTAGTTGGAATCCAACCAACTATAATAAAATATTCATAAAATAGTATTTTATGACTTTTCCATGGCTTTTGGACCAGTCTCTGAAATTTCAGTTTGATCCGATTTCCTGATATTCATAAAATATCTCTACTGCGATTTTACCTTCTTCGAGCTAGTAGATTTATTCTGAAAATTCTATATTTCCATATTCGGGAAATAAACTCTATTGTACCGTAAAACTTCCTTTTTCAAGGACTTAGATTGAATTTTGTTGACTCAGTCTATTTTCCCGATACTTATCGAAAATCTTCATAGAATAAAATTTCTCTTAGAATTCCTTTATCGATAATCCGTACGAATATTCTCAACTCTTACTGAGTCCAAAATATCGATCAGAAAAACTTTTATGGGATCTTCCCGGGGTCACCCATCCCAATATTTTCCTGTCTTGAGCACGATTAACAATTTTATTCAATCCAAATTCGGTACCTTTTAATCCATCTTAATTCTTAAAACCGATATCAATGTACTTATTTCGATCCGATTCTCTCTTATACTGAATAAAGTTACTTATTGGGGAAATTTACACTTTGGTCCCCAAACTTTTCCAAAGTCTATGGAATCATCTTTGAAATTTTAGCTTGATCCGATTTACCGATAAATACCGAGTATTTTATCGGTTACTAAATAAATTCCTTAAATCAAAATAAATCATAGGATTTATCCTGAACCGAACTAAAATATTTCCAACTTTTGGAAATGACTTTTATAAACTTTCTCTATCATATGGTAAAATTTCATAATTTTTCAATTCGATCTGGGTTTCCAAATTTCACTTAAACTTTAACTGCGATTTTCCAATAACCGAAATATCAAATCAAACCAGTAATTTCTCATTCGGTCCACACCAATAGGTGCTCTATCTATTTATGAAATAAAACACCTAATCTTTTGGGAAATTACAAATTTGGTCCTTTAACTTTTCATATTTCAACTTCTATCACCCAAGTTTTAAAACTTATATTTTGGTCAGTAAACTTTAACCTTGAATTCCCATTCCAATTTTCCTTGGATTTTAACCAAATTTTGCGAGTATTCTATTTTACTCATTCCTTATCACATGACACCTTAAAACCTCAGAAACTTCTTTTCTACGGTCCATAATTGAGAAATCCTAACTTTTGCATTTTGTCATTTTAGTCACCAAGTAAGCTTTTAAACCTTTATCTTAGTACTAAATGACCCTTAAATAGTACTGTAAATTTTGGGGTATTACAATTCTCTCCCCCTTAAGAAAATCCTGTTTTAAATAGTTTCAGGTACTGTTCTCTCATTTTCTTCTTTGTCTCCCAAGTTGCCATATCCACTTTATGGTTCTTCCAAAGGACTTTGACCAATGGATTTTTTTATTCTTTATTCCTTTTAATTCCATAGGCTAAGATTTTCATCGATTCTTCTTCATATGTCAAATATCGGGTTGTAGTTCAACTTCCTTTGGGTTCTTTTATTAAAATTTCTTTCTTCATTTCACCATTATAAACTCTTATTTTATCTGTAAGTACGACATGTTCGAGTAGAGCCACTTCGAATAACTAAAATTCACATGTAGTAAACTTCGCATAAACTATTTATCTCTTAATGTCTGTAATACCACTTGAAGATGTCGATCATGATCAACTTCAGTATTAGAATACACTAATATATCATCTATAAACACCCCCATAAACTGATCCAAGTAGGGTTGAAACACCATATTCATAAGATCCCTATATACGGCGGGGCATTTATAAATCCAAACGGCATCACTAAGAACTTGTAGTGTTCATAACTAGTCCTAGGTACCGTCTTCGGTATATTTTCTTCCTTAATTTTTTTAACTGATAATAACTCAATTAAAGGTCAATCTTTTGGGAATACAGCTCCACCTTGTAGCTGATTAATCAAATCCCCAAATCATTGGTAACAGATTATTTATTCTTTATTGTTATCCTATTTAACTGTCGATGATCAATACTTAATCGTAATAAATCATTTTTTCTTCTTTACGAATAATACTGGAGTACCTCATAATAACTCACTGGATCGATTATAACTCCAGTCTAGTAGCTCTTGCATCTAGGCTTCAACTTCTCTAACTTGATTGGTGCCATTCTAAGGTGCTATTAATATCTGCTTTGTTCTCGAATTAAATGTTAAAATCAAACTATACCTCTTTATCTAGAGGTAATCTTAGTGATTCATCCGAAAACACATTTGGAAATTCCCTTACAATCAGAATATCCTCTATCTTCTTATAATTACTGTATCAGTTCTCTATTATACAGATAATTCGTTCTAAATATGAGTTAACTATCATATTTATTTCACTGTGTTATATCCACTATGGGTCTTTTCTTAACCCTCAAAATTTGTAAACTGACGAAATCTAACAGCTTTTTATTTTTCTTATAACCATTAAAGTCTCATTCATACTATTGGGAAGCTGCATCAAGTTATACAAGCAATACATCAGTAACATCACATCCTAGGAGCATGTATACTTTAACAAAATCATATTGGACTCAGTTAAACCTCCAGAATCGGCTAAACCTTTGCTTTGATACCACTAAATGTACACCCTCAACGTATATTCGATATTCGAATACACATTAAAGATGGTACTAACTGATTTACACTGATTTTCAGACTTGTAAATTTATATATATATATATCCAATCTTACTAAGTTTAAATTCGTTTAAAGCATATTTTCTAATATTCTTAATTTCTCAAAACTTAGTCATGTTTCTAGTTCATACAAAATAGCTACTTACTTAAATTCGATTCATGCCCCTCTAGACTAGGATGTGGTGATACTTATTGATAATACAAGCGAACTTGATCCAACGATGTGCATCTCCTCTTTTGCTATCTAATCCGAAGTACCTACGTGTGATACAAAACACACGTTAAATACAACTTAGTGAAACATAATTATAATAATATGAACACTAATTACAATAACATAGTTATACAATATGGCAAATGATTTTCATTTGCAATTGTTAACATTTTATCATATATAGAACTGCCTTACTTGTATAGTTCATTTGATCAATATAATATTCAAATCACAAGATTTGATCTTGTTTTACCAGTTTTGTGTACATTAAGCTTTTTAGCGTAACTACTCGCATAATTGCATTTCAAGTATTATAGCCAAAGTATTAAATCAAGCTATCTGTATATGCAGAATTAACCATGTATCATGACTATCTTAATAGTCATGTCATCCTAGTTCTATGTTCATCAAGTGTTCATATGCATAAAAATTTCTTTAACATAAACATGCTTTCAATATGATTCATATCATCTATCAAATTTGTCATAAAATCATAATATCAACGGCTTATGATCATCAAGTAGTTATACTTTTACAACGTAATCATTTGCATATCATATTCTTTAACATAACCATACTTCCATAATGCAATCATTTACATGTCTATCCTTTATTATATCCATATTTTCACTATGCAATCATTTGTATATCATTTCCTTTATCATAGCCATACTTTCGTTTTGCAATCATTTGCATCTCCTATCCTTTATTATAGCCATATTTTCATTATGCAATCATTTGCATATCATTTCCTTTATCATTTGCATATCATATTCTTTAACATAACCATACTTCCATAATGCAATCATTTGCATGTCTATCCTTTATTATAGCCATATTTTCATCATGCAATCATTTGCATATCATTTCCTTTATCATAGCCATACTTTCATTTTGCAATCATTTGCATGTCCTAGCCTTTATTATAGCCATATTTTCATTATGCAATCATTTGCTTATCATTTCTTTTAGCATAGCCATTATTTCATTATGCAATCATTTGCATATCATTTCCTTTATCATAACCATTCTTTTATTATACAATCATTTGCATATTATTTCCTTTATCATAGCCCAAAGTACAAAATCATGTGATGCCATGGTACGCGAGTCATCATGACACCGTAGTGTCTGTGACGCCGTAGCGTCTGTATCGTCGAAGCGACTGAGATGAGTACGTACTCGAGGACGCTCTTTGCTCCTCATATTCAAGGACTCTTTGCTTCTTATACTCGCACATTTTGTGCTCCAAAGAGTCTATCTCGCACCGTAGTGCTATGATGCAGCTGCTAGGACTCTATGAATATCCAACTATACCGAAGATTCTCAGGTGAACCTATGGTATACGAGTCATCTCAACACCGTAGTGTCTATAATGCCGTAGCGTCTGATGGTGAGTACGTATTCAAGGACGCTCTTTGCTCCTCATACTCGCACTTTTTGTGCTATGTAACACCGTAGTGTTTGAAATTGACTTCATAGAGTCTATCTCGACCCCGAAGAGTATCTCGCACCGTAGTGCTGTGGCGCAACTGCTAAGACTCTTTTAGATATCCAATTATACCAAAGACTCTCACACTAGTACTTGGGCAATTTTTTTCCTTATAGATCAATCATCATTGTTCATATAATAGGGCAATTCACATCAACCATAATTCGATAGTGGGCATTTCATACCCAAAATCTGAAATTCGATTTAACTTAGATAAATCATTGTTCCATATCCATGTATCACATATGCCACTTAATTTTTCGTGCCATTTACATAACTTTGATCAACATACATTTTCATTTATATCAAGGTCGGTTCATCTCAAGTTGTCCTATTTATCAATATTGCATAAATATGTATAATGCAATCACTCATATCACATATATAATAAATAAGTAAAAATGCACTCACCTGGGCCATTTATTAGCTTGCCTCACTAAGCTCTATTCGATCATTTCTTTCATAGTACCTCGAACCTTCTTTTGATTCGGATCCAAACTAAAATCTGAGTTTCGGGGCTTGAATCGAGCTTGGAAAAATTTTCTCTTTCTTTCCCTAGCTCTCACATTTTTTGCTGGAAAAGATGGACACCTTTTTCATCTTTTTTACCATTATTTTATGCATATAACTATTAAATGAATATTAAATTCATTTAATAGTGAAATTACAATTTTGCCCTTTTTATCCAATGGTTGAGATTGATTTTATCATCAATCAAGGGCCAAGATTTAAACTTCCATTTCCTCTTTCCAATATTAAATTCGATTACTAAATAAATTCCTTAAATCAAAATAAATCATAGGATTCATCCTGAACCGAACTAAAATATTTCACACTTGGAAATGACTTTTATAACCTTTCTCCATCATATGGTAAAATTTCATAATTTTTCAATTCGATCTGGGTATCCAAATTCCACTTAAACTTTGACTGCAACTTTCCAATAATCGAAATATCAAATCAAACCAGTAATTTCTCATTCGGTCCACACCAATAGGTGCTCTATCTATTTATGAAATAAAACACCTAATCTTTTGGGAAATTACAACTTTGGTCCTTCAACTTTTCATATTTATACTTCTATCACCCAAGTTTTAAAACTTATCATTTTGGTCACTAGACTTTAACCTTGAATCCCATACCAATTTTCCTTGGATTTTAACCAAATTTTGCGAGTATTCTATTTTACTCGTTCTCTATCACATGAGACCTTAAAACCTCAGAAACTTCTTTTCTACAGTCCATAATTGAGAAAATCCTAACTTTTGCATTTTTGTCACTAAGTAAGCTTTTAAACCTTTATCTTAATACTAAATGACCCTTAAATAGTACTGTAAATATTAGGGTATTACAAAGTATGTTGGGGATCAGTTCAAAAGAGAGATGCTGCAACGGTTTCTGAACCTTAAGCAAGGTAGTCGTACTGTCTATGAGTACGAGTTAGAGTTCAATAGATTGATTCGGTATGTAGCTGATTTGATGTCGACTGAAAAAGGCCCGATGTGATTTTATAGAGGGGCTTCACCCAAGGCCTAAGGAAATTCTATTAGGCATGAATTTATCAGTATACTAGGACGCAATGAATAGAGCTAAGGCCATGGAGAGAGCCTACTTGGAGCGAGTTAGAGCCCAGTCCTCTCGATCATCAAAGATTCCTAGCGAGACTTCCATCTCGACACAGTCTAAATGAGGTAGAGGTAACCGATCACAGAGTAGGGCTAAATCTGGATCTGTACGAAGGAACCCTTCTACAAGGAAATCTCAAAATGCTCAGTCAACAGCTACTGGATTGAGCAGTCTTTCGATTCTAGAGTGTGAGATTTGCCGAAAGTGACACTTGGAGTTTGTCGAGCAGTTACAGGAGCATGCTACAGATGTGGTAGCATAGAGCATTTTATTAGAGACTGCCCGGAGGAGCATGCTAGGAAGCCTACTCAATCTGAAAGATCTGCAGCTGGATTATTCAGAGGTCGAGCTGGTGGATAACCTAGGATATTAACATAGGGAGCTTCTAAAGCTGCATCCAATAGGGAATTCAGAACCCCAGTTTGAGTGTACAACATTCGTACTGATGAAGAGAAACACAATCCAGACATTATAGCATGTATATTTCAACTTTTGGGTGAGCCTATATTTACTTTAATTGATCCTATATTGACTCACTCGTATATTAGTGCTAAGATAGCGGCACAAAGAAAGATTCATATGGAGAATATAGCTAGTGATGTGATTGCTAGTAACCCATTTAGGCATAGTGCATGAGTGACTAGAATATGTAAGAAATGTCCATTAGTAAATTCAAGGGATTAAGTTCCCAGCGAATTTACTGAAACTTCCATTCCGTGAATTTGAAGTTATTCTTGGAATGGATTGGTTATCTACATATGATACAGAGGTGAAGTGTAAAGAGAAACGATTAGTACTACTAGGACCAGACGGTTCAGAAATAGTCATGGTTGGAGAAGGAAATAATTGTCTTAGTTCAGTAATCTCTGCAGCGGTAGTTCAGAGGATGCTGCGTAATGGATATGAAGTGTATTTAGCCCATGTGATAGATACACAGGTAGCAGATAAAAATTTGAAGGATATTCCCACTGTGCGAGAATTTCCAGATGTATTTCCAGATGAGTTGCCAGGATTACCCCCAGATAGGAAGGTACATTTTGGGATTGATGTTTATCCTAGAACTGAGCCGATATCGATGGCACCATATAGAATGGTGCCAACTGAATTAAGAAATCTGAAAGCTCAATTACAATATTTATTAGACCGGGGTTACATTCGACTGAGTGTATCACCATAGGGTGCTCCGATATTATTTGTAAAGAAAAAGGATGGTTCTTTACGACTGTGTATAGATTATCGACAATTGAATAAAGTAATATTAAGAACAAGCATCCGTTACCAAGGATTGAAGATCTACTTGATCAACTTCGAGGAACAGCTATGTTCTCAAAATAGATCTTCGATCAAGGTATTATCAACTCATGGTTAAAGAAGAAGATATACCAAAGACAACATTTATGACTCATTATGGACATTACGAGTTTCTGGTAATGCCATTTGGACTTACGAATGCCTCTGGTGCATTCATGGATCTGATGAATAGGATATTTTAACCCTACTTAGATCAGTTTGTAGTAGTCTTCATAGAAGATATTCTGGTATACTCTAAGACAGAAGCTGAGCATGATTACCATCTTCGAGTGGTATTACAAACATTGAAGGATAAGTGACTTTATGCTAAGTTCTTCAAATGTGAATATTGGTTGTCAGAAGTTACATTCCTTGGATATGTGGTATCAGCAGAAGGAATAAGAGTTGATCCCAAGAAAGTGCAAGCTATTCTCGAATGGGAGGCACCGAAAAATGTCTCTGAAGTTTGAAGTTTCTTAGGATTAGCTGGATATTACAGACGATTTGTACAAAATTTTTTCATCATTGCTATGCCACTTACCCAACTGCTACGAAAAGGTGTTCCATTTGTATGGACAGAAAAGTGTCAGGAAAGTTTCGAGAGATTAAAGAAAGTTTTGACCGAGGCACCAGTCCTAATACAGCTAGAACCAGGAAAGGAGTATACTTTGTACAGTGACGCATCCCATTGTGGGTTGGGTTGCATGTTGATGCAAGAGGGTCCTATTGTAGCTTATGCATCGTGACAGCTCAAGACCCATGAAAGGAACTACCCAACGCATGACTTGGAAATGGCAGCTGTGATTTTTACTTTGAAGATATAGCGACATTATCTATATGGTGAAAAGTGTCATATTTACACGGATCACAAAAGTTTGAATTACCTAATGACACAAAGAGATTTGAACCCGCGACAACGAAGATGGGTTGAGTTTTTAAGGGATTACGACATGGTTATTGATTATCACCTGGAAATGCTAACATAGTAGCAGATGCTCTTAGCTGGAAGATATTTTTTGTTCTACGCGCAATGAACGCACAACTATATTTGAGACAAGATGGTTCTTTAACAGCAGAGTTTCAGCTTAAGCCAGCTTTTGTGGATTAGATCAAAGATTTACAGTTTTCAGATGAAGAATGTATTGAAAAGAGAAGACAAGCTGAATCTGGGGAAACTCAAGACTATGAGATTAAGTCTGATGGTTGTTTGTATTATTGAGGTAAATTGTATATTCCTGACGATAGAAATCTAAAGAAAGCAATTTTTTCAGAAGCCCATCATAGTCCGTTAACCATGCACCCAATGAGTAGTAAGATGTATCAAGATCTGAAGACTCGATATTGGTGGCCAGGAATGAAAAGAGCAGTATCAGAGTTTGTGACCAAGTGCTTAACATGTCAGCAGGTTAAAGCAAAACATCAAGTGCCTTCTAGACTACTTCAGCCAATCTCTACTCCTCAATGGAAATGGGAAAGAGCGACAATGGACTTTGTTTCAGGGTTGCCAGTTACATCAAGAAAAAAATATGCAATATGGGTCATTGTGGATCGTCTGACAAAGTCTGCACATTTTATACCAGTTCGCATGGACTATTTATTAGATAAGTGTATAGAATTGTATGTCAGAGAAATAGAACGACTGCATGGTATTCCAGTATCAATTGTGTCAAATCGAGACCCAACATTTACCTCTCAATTTTAGGGTGCATTACATGAATCTCTAGGTACTAAATTAAATTTTAGTACATCATTTCACCTGCAAACAGATGGGAAATCAGAGCGAATAATACATATTCTGGAAGACATGATTCGAACTTGTATAATTGAGTTTACAGGGTCATGGGAAAAGTACTTGCCTTTAACTGAATTTGCTTACAATAATAGTTATCAAGCAAGTATCAAGATGGCACCATTTGAAGCACTTTATGGGCGAAAGTGTAGAACTCCTCTTAATTGGTTTGAGTTACAAGACTGAAATGTTCTAAATGATCCGAAAATAGGTGAGATTAATTTAACTCGAGAAATGGAGGACAAAGTAAGAATTATTCATAATAATATTAAAGCCGTCGCAGACAGACAAAAAGCTTATGTAGACAAAAATAAGAAAGATATTGAATATGAAATAGGGGACAAAGTATTCCTAAAAGTTTCACCTTGGAAGAATGTGCTACAATTTGGTCAAAAAGGAAAACTTAGTCCCAGATTCATTGGACCATACGAGATTCTAAAAAGAGTTGGATCAGTGGCTTACCAATTAGCGTTACCTCCAGAGATAAGCAAGATTCATGAAGTATTTCATGTGTCAATGATTCTGAGGTATCGATCAGATCCTTCGCATGTCATCATTTCTGAAGAAATTGAACTGCAACCGAATCTGACCTACGAAGAGGAACCCTTGGAAATTTTAGCGTATGGAGTTAAAGAATTAAGGAACAAGAAGATCCCATTGGTTAAAGTATTGTGGAGAAATCACAAGGTCGAAGAAGCCACCTGGGAAACTGAAAAGAAAATGAATAAACAATATTCGCAACTTTTCAACCTAGGTACGTTCTAAAATTCGAGGATGAATTTTCTTAAGAGGAAGGAATTGTAATACCCCAAAAATATTTTTTTAAGTTAGTTAAGGATTTATATGAAGTTTGATCCGAATCTAAAAAGAATAAGGCCTAGTGACCAACATGACATTTTAGTAAAAGTTTGGGGACTAATGTGTAAAATATCAAGTAAGTATTTTTATTCAGTATAAGGGTAGATATGATCAAAATAAGAATTTTGATATCAGATTTGGGAATTAAGATGCAGTAGAAAGTATCAAATTTGGATCGAATAAAATTGTTAAGCGTGCCCAAATCAGAGTAACACTAGGATGGGTGACCTCTAGGAAGGTCCCATATCTGTGTTTTTGATCGATAAATGACTCAAAAAAAATTGGAATAATTCGTATGAATATCTGTTTAAGGAATTTTAAGGAAAAATTTTATCAGATAGAGATTTCTGGTAATAATCGGTATTTTAGATTGAGTCAAAGTTTCAGAGTTTGACTCCATAAATATGGGAGATTTATTATGACAATATTATGTATGTATAGAATTGAGAGATATGAGATTTTTGGATTAGATTCGCTAGTTCGATCAATGGAAAATTGTATTAGGTGATTATCGGGTAATAGGATCGAATAAAAATAATAAAATAAAATTTTATGATTTCTTTGGGAATGGCCGGTTACGAAGGAACCAAAATTGGTTCAAATTTAATAGAGTGACATTTTAGAAGAATAATTGTAAAAATGAATTTAGTTGAAGGGAAAATTAGTACTTTAGATTAAAATGAATTTAATAATTATTTTACTTTGACAAGTGACAAAATTGAGTTTAATTAGGATAGTATTAAGTTAAAAATTAAACAAAATTTTGCCTTCCTATCTTGCTTATGCCGTGGAGAAGGAAGAAAGATGAGAAAGAAGAAAATTTCATTTTCAAGCTAATTTTGAAGGTTTAAAGGCTAGATTCAAGTAAAATAATTAAGGTAAAGTGATCTATGCTTAATTTTCTTCTTTTGATGGTAATTTTGCAAGGAAAGGTTAAGTATAGCTTATGTTTTTGAAGAAGAAGATTGTGAGATTTATAAATACACGTTGAATATGAAGTTTGATTTGAATAAATAAGATGTTGTAGGCATGAAAACAAGCTTGAATCTAGTTTAATTTTATATTCAAGGTTATAAACCCTAACCTTAGAATTTGGAGTTTGATTGGGAAAATTGAATTAATGATGAAAATGAATGATTTGTGATACAAGAAGGCTTATTTTGATGTTAGAATGAAAATTCCCGCTTAGGAAATTAAAGGGGCATTTCGGTAAAGAAGGAAAATTAGGGGGATTATTTTTGAATAATTATTTGATGAAGGAAGTGGTGAATTGGTGATGAAATTGTCATTTTGATAATGTTAGAATGATGATTTGATAAAAAACAATCCTTTGAGGATTAAAGAATCATTTCGGCTAAAAGGGAAAATTAAGGAGAAATACTTTGAAAATTTATTTTGATAGTATATTTGAAAAGATTGAGATTGTATAAGTTAAATTATGATGTAGGGATCAAATTAAAATCCTTGTAAATGTTGAAGGATTAAATCGATTATGTGGATATTTTGGGATGGACCAATTCGGTCAGTGCCTTAAATTAAAGGGAAAGTTGGTAGAATTTTAGAAATGTTGGATTGGTTGATTAATGTATGAATTCAAGTATATTTTGTGAAGTTAGTGACTAAAGTGTCACTTTAGTAATGTTTGAAGCTTGAAGGGATAAGATCCAAAATGAATAAATAAGGTTGGAATTGTTCTAGTTTACGTTTGATTAAGTAGTTTGATGTCCAAAATGGTTACTAAGGACCCAAGGACAAATTCAACAATCACAAAAAATTAAGGAAAATGTTTGAAATATTTTATATTCGAATAATTGTGTTTTGTAAATTAAGTTAGCAATGTTAGATTTGAGTCTAACAAAAGAATGAGAATATATGTATTCGATTGGTCTTCTACAGTTCCAAGGGAGACTGAGGGAGACACAAGTATTAGAGGAAAAGAAAATGTTACCAAATAAGCTTAGTAAAGATACTTTTGCATTGCTACAGGTGAGTGCATTTTTACCTATTTTATATATATGATATGAGGAAGACTTGCGATAAGCCGACCTTGATATTAATGAAAATGTATGTTGATCAAAGTTATGCAAATGGCATGAAATATTAAATGGCATATGTGATACATTGATATGGCATAAAGATTTATCTAAGATAAATCAGATTTTAGATATTGGGTATAAACTGTCTAATATCGACTTATATGATTTATATTAATGCATTGAACATGGAAAGTTGATTATATTGTTGATTTTACCCAAGTATTATGTTATGAGAGTCCATGGTATAGTTGGATATCCATAGAGTCCTTAGCAGCTGCATTATTCAAGTTATGATAAGATTACATGTTTTTGTGACTACGATGGTGTCACATACACCTTGGGGACCCAAGCCCATAGTGCTAATGGCACTAGCGAGGTGCTTTAATGAGGAGCAAAGAGCGTCTTCGAGTACGTACTCATTCACATGTTCAAGTTAGACACTACAGTGTCTTATTTATATGACTCGAGTACCTTGATCTCATATTATATACGTTGGGCTATTTTTAAAGAACTTTATATTGTAAATGAATTCTTGATGACTGGTGAATATTGATAGCATGATATTTATAATTATTTTATGTTATGATATAAACTATATTGAGATCGCTTGCCATTTTGCAGGAACTGAATTGCATTCCCATATGATATACTGTAATGCATTATTGCATGCTTTTATGTAAATAGGTTTAATTGCCTCACTAAGTCGTTACTTAGCGTGTGTTCTATTTCACACGTAGGTTCTCTGAATTATACTAGTGAGGAGGAGCTGTTCTTTTGAAGTCAAGTTACTACAGTAAGTTACATTATGTACATCCTTATCGTAGTTTGATAAACTAGTGGGCATGTAACTATTTTTATAGTAAACTGTTCTGCATAACTAAGTTTTAACCTATTTGTATGATAATATAGATGCATTATCTTTGGAATTATGGACTAAGGATATTGGTTAAGTAAATAGATCTAGTAAAAGTACCTTGATTATTAATTATTGCGTAACAATTTCAAAATTCAAGAAATGATCTAGGCAACACACATAGTTTTCATTCTGAAATGTATTTTCATTTTAATGATTGACTTATAAGTTTTACAAACCAATTCAGGGTCGAAACTAGGTGTGCCTGCCTGATATTGTTTTTAAATTATAAACCGAGAAAGGGCCAACCACTGGACTAGTTAAGCAAGAATAGTATAAAAAATTTATAAGTTTTCTGAATATGAATATGAACATCTTTAATGTATATTCGGCCTACAAGTATACGTTAAGGGTGTTACATATTGTATCGTTGCTCTAGGGTGATGCGTACAGTTGGTGGACAACTATGATCGCGGGTGTGGAACCTTCCAATGTTGCCTGGGAGTTCTTTTGCGAGGCTTTAAAGAAGAAGTATTTGGGAACTCAGTACAGGGATACGAAGAAGAGAGAGTTCATGGCTTTGGAGCAAGAAAACATGTTTGTTTTTTAGTACGAGATCCATTTTGTTCGGCTGAGTAAGCATGCTCCTGAGTTGGTTTTGGACGAGCGAGAGAGGTGTGATCAATTTTGTTCTGGGTTGATCAAGAAAGTGAAGACGTACACGCTGGCTACGGACTACACAGAGTTTGATGTTCTGGTGTCTCGAGTAAAAGACATAGAACAGAATTTGAGTTTGTCTGCCCATTCTGGGGGTTCTTCGTCGGGTAAAAAGAGTGCGGAGTCTGATATTGGTAAGGATCTTTGTAAGAGGCATAAAGACAGAAGGTACCATCCGGATCAGAGGCGTAGAGGATATGGTGCTGGATGTTGTTTCTAGGGTCAGAACACCTATACTGGAGTTCTCGAGTTTAAGAGATGTGGCCGGAGGCATTCGGAGGAATGTTGGGGGTACTATAGGCATTTGTTGGAGTTGTAGATCGAAGGATCATCTCTGGAGCGACTATCCGCAGTTAGCCAGGCAGGTCCAGGCTAATGCAACTGTAGCGGGAGCACAGAGAGGTTGTGGGCATGGCCGTGGACATTTATAGTGCAAGGTTGATGGGCAGAGAGTAGTCGCGCATACAGTAGTAGCTCAGCCAGAGGATGGTAAACCGATGATGGTTTTTGCTTACGTGTTGGGAGGAATGGTACCAACGTGATCGCATGTAACTTTACCTTACAGTTAATACCTTTGTTATCTTTGATTGATTCCGGTTCTATGCATTCTTATATTTTGCACGAGCATGCATGTTTGCTAGATTTAGCTGTTGAGTTGTTAGATATTGGAATGCGGGTAACCAATTCTTTTGGTAAGACAGTTGTAGCTAGGAAGTTGTATAAGAGTTTTCCCTTGATGGTTCAAGGGCATGTGTTTGAAGCAGATCTAATAGAGTTACCGTTTTACGATTTTGATGTGATTCTGGGTATGGATTGGTTGTCTCAACACACAGCTGTAGTGGATTTTAAGGCTAAGCAGGTTTCGTTGAAACTTGCCGAGGATTACAAAGTGGTGGTTGTGGGCAAGAATGTCAAGTTCATGTCAAACGTAGTTTCAACATTAGAGGTGCGAAGGTTGTTAGAGTTTGGGGGTTAAGCATACCTAGCTTATGTGATGAACCCAAATATGAAAGAAGCTCGTGCCCAGGATATTCGTACAATTTACGACTTTCTAGTAGTGTTTTCAGAAGAGTTGTCTGGTTTGCCGCTGGATTGGCAGGTGGAGTTTTGTATAGAGACGTACGCAGATACGACTCTAGTGTTGATTACTCCATACAGTATGGCACCGAAAGAGTTAAAAGAGTTGTATGAGAATGTGCATTGATTATCAGCAACTAATTAAGTTGACGATTAAGAACAAGTAACCTTTGCCGAGGATTGATGATTTGTTTGATAAGTTTTGGGGTGCTACAGTGTTTTCTAAGATTGATTTGCGGTTGGGGTATTACCAGTTGAGGGTGAAGGATAAAGATGTGTCGAAGATAGCTTTTCGCACATGCTATGGGCATTATGAGTTCCTAGTGATGCCGTTTGGTTTGACAAATACACCGGTAATGTTCATGGATATTATGAATAGGGCGTTTCATGAATTCTTGGATTAATTCGTGGTAGTGTTCACCGATAACATTATTGTGTACTCTCGTAACAAGGAAGATCACGATCGACATCTTCGAATTGTGTTGCAAGTTTTGTTAGACAACAAGCTTTATTCCAAGTTAAGTAAATGTAAGTTTTGGATCAGGCATGTGGTTTTCCTTGGTCACGTTGTTTAGGCTAAGGGTATTCGTGTAGATTTGTAAAAAGCCGAGGTGAATTGAAATCCACCGAAGTCTGTATCGGAGGTTCATAGTTTTCTGGGGCTGTCAGAATATTATCTACAGCTTATGGATGGGTTTTCAAAGATTGTTGCTCCATTGACGAAGTTGTTGCAAAAAGATGTGAGTTTCGAATAGACGGAAGTTAGGCAGCAAGATTTCGACAAGTTGAAGAAGGCTTTGACGCAAGCTCTAATCTTGATTCAACCTGAGTTAGGGAAAGAGTTTGTTGTGTACAGTGATGCGTCCTACGTGGGTTTGGGATATGTGTTGATACAGGAAGGGTTGTAACTTATGCATCTAGGCAGTTGAAGGTACACGAGCGCAACTACCCTACACACGATCTTAAGTTGGTTGCGGTGGTGTTTGCCTTGAAGATTTGGTGACACTATCTCTATGGTGAGAAATGTGTTGTATACACTGACCATAAAAGTTTGAAATACTTGATATTGTAGAAAGAGTTGAACCTTAGGTAAGGAAGATGGTTGGAGTTGCTTAAGGATTACGATTTAACAATCAAGTATCATCCGGGGAATACTAATGTGGTAGCGGATGCTTTGAGTAGAAAGGTTGTTGTGGAGTTAAGGGTGATGTTTGCTCGACTAAGTGTGTCACGAGATGGCAGGTTGTTAGCGAAGTTGCAAGTGAAGCCTTCGATGTTGCAAATGATTAAAGAGAAGCAACCATATGATGATGCGCTAGTGCCGTATGTTAAGGATATCTTGGATGGAAATCAAACGGATTTTGGTTTTAATGAGGATAGGGTTTTGTGCTTCAAAAATTGAGTGGTGGTGCCAATGGATGAAGAGTTGAGGCACACTATCTTGACTGAAGTACATTCGAGTCCTTTTGCTATGCATATAGGAAGTACGATGATGTATCAGGATATGAAGAAAGAGTATTTCTGGGTTAGCTTGAAGAAGGATGTCGTGTATTTTTTGGTTCATTGCATGGTTTGCCAATGTGTTAAGGCAGAGCATCAATTTCCTTTGGGGCTGTGGCAACCGTTGAGGCTTCTTGAGTGAAAGTGAGGGAGAATCACCATGGATTTTGTGTCTGGGTTGCCTTTGACGCTGTCAAAGAAGAATTCGGTTTGGGTGATTGTGGATAGCTTTATGAAGTGTGTACATTTTCTGGTTGTGCATACGATGTATACTCTGGATAAGTTGGCAGAATTGTACATTGCAGAGATTGTGAGGTTGCATGGAGTACCAAAGTCTATTGTGTCAGATAGAGATCCGTGTTTCACCGCGAGGTTCTGGGAATGTTTATATAGGGCCTTGGGTACACAGTTAAATTTTAGTACCTCGTATCATCTGCAAATGGATGGTCAGTCAAAACGTGTTATCCAAGTGTTGGAGGATATGTTGCGGTGTTGTATCATAGATTTTTAAGGATCATGGGAGAAACAGTTGTTGTTGGTGGAGTTTGCTTATGATAATAGTTATCAAGCCAGTATCCAGATGGCTCTATATGAGGTTTTGTATGATAGAAGATGTTGTACGCCACTTTGTTGGGCGGAGGTAGGAGAGAAATATGTTTCTATGCCGGATATGTTGAAGGATACTAATAAGAAATTAAAGCTTATTAGTGATCATTTGAAGGCAGCTTCAGATCGGCAAAAGTCCTATGCTGATTTGAAACGAAGAGAAATTGAGTATGTGGTTGGCGATCATGTGTTTCTGAAGGTTTCACCTTGGAAAAAGGTGACGAGGTTTGGACGGAAGGACAAGTTGAGCCCTAGGTTTATTGGGCCGTATGAAGTGTTGGAGCATGTCGGTCCAGTTGTGTATAGATTGAGGCTGCCAACTGAGTTGGTAATGATGCAGGATGTTTTCTACGTGTCGATGTTGCGAAGGTATAGATCGGATCCTTTGCATGTAATGCTGTTGAGAAGGTCGAGTTGAATCCAGATTTGACCTATGATGAGGAACCGGTGAGGATTCTGGATTCGAGTAGTAAAGTTATCTGCGAAAGACCATAGAGTTGGTAAAGGTGTTGTGGCAACACCGCGGTGTAGAGGAAGCTACCTAGGAGAGCAAAAAGGACATGTTGAAGCAGTTCCCTTATATTTTTCTCCAGGTAAATTTCGATGACGAAATTTCTTAAGAGGAGGAGAGTTGTAACGCCCTAAAATTGGGCCTAGATGTGGACCGATGGCTCATGAGAACCGGTTTAGGCAATTCGAATAGTTTCGGGAAAATAAATTTATAAAATTGATTTCTGGGGTAAAATAAAGTATGAAAAATGTTTTAAATTACTTAATTAATATTTTAAGTAATTTGGTGAAGTCAATTTGAGGTAATTAAATTTGATTTTAAGACATTTTGGTCTAGTGACTAAATTGAAAGATTTTAAACCTGTTTTGGTGACAAAATCATAAAAGGATCAAAACTTAAAATCTTTAAGGAGCTATTTGTCCAATCTTTTTCAACAGATTTCTCTTTTAAATTAGTCTATTTTAAAGTAAATTTTAAATTATTTTATAATTAAATAAAGGTGGATTTATTAAAAAGGATTTTAATTGTCAAAATTTTTTTCTTATGTAACTACTTTTCTCCAAATCTTTTCTCTCAATTTTCTCAGCAACCAAACTAAGTTTTCTACTTCAAAATCTCCAGGAATCAATCTCCATTGATTTTCTTTTTGATTTCTAATTGATTACTTCACATTCATTTGCAAAATCTCTTTGGGTTTCATCAAAGCTTGGCCAATTAAGGGATAAATCAACAATTGGAGGTGATTTTTGTTTCTCTCCTCTAATTAAAGGTTCTTTAATGAAATTCTCAAGTTCTTGATCATTTGTTGTTGATTTATATTATGGAATTATGATTTAAACAATGATTTGATAGTTAAATTGAGTTTTGTTGGAAAATTGTTGGAAACTGAATAGAATCTGTTTTGGTGAAGGATTTAATTGATTTATATCCTAATTTGGATGTGTTTTAATGTAGAAAGGATTAATTAATCGATGGAATCCTAAAACTATATGGATTGCTAGTTTTTAGGTTGTTTATAGTTGGTTTTTTGTGTGATCTGGTTGTTGTGGTGTTGCTGGAGATATAAGAACGTGATTAGGTTGTTTGCGAATGTTAATTGATAATGTTAATGTGTTAGAATCGTTAGATGTTGGCTGGGCTTTGTTTGGGTAAGTTTTGGTGGTGTTCTTG
This sequence comes from Hibiscus mutabilis, assembly GCA_019671005.1. Classification (NCBI taxonomy): domain Eukaryota; kingdom Viridiplantae; phylum Streptophyta; class Magnoliopsida; order Malvales; family Malvaceae; genus Hibiscus; species Hibiscus mutabilis. The sequence goes on along the minus strand of CM033733.1, from coordinate 32,145,956 downwards.
ATAGTTTTAGGAAGATGTTTGATGGATTCTTGGGAGGCGAGGTTGTGTTTGTTGGTTGCTGGAGGTTTATGATACAAAGTTGTGTTTTAATCCTCATTTTTGATTGGGTAAAGTAGGGGAGCTGAATCCTTTACCTTTCGAAGAAAGCGCGGGAGTTGTAGAAGCTTGAGTCGCGCATCGGCAAGCAAGCGTTGGATTGTTGGTGAGTGGAAAAAAGTGTTTTACTGCTGTTAAAAGGTTTGAAAAGGAGTTGTGGGAGTTTAGATAAAGTTTGATGCACTTATCTAAGCTCGAAAGTAAGTATCGGTTGAGCTTTTTATCAATTTCCGTTTTGCAAAATGAAATCTCATGCACATGTTTATGGCTTTTATGACTTACTGTATTATGCATGTTTTAAAAGTGAAAGATGTTACAAATGATCATTGATGATTACTTTTCATAAAGTATATGATTTATGCATGTATTTTTAAGAATATGAAAATACATGGTTTAATGCATTTGTGTTGGATTGTTTTGATGCATATGTAAAACAATGAGGAAATGTTGGTTTATTGAATATATTGGCAAGTGGCTGTGTTTAAAATGTTATCGGATATAGTTGGCAGGTCATAGGATTGAAGTGCACTATAAAAGGTTGCTTTATATGTGTCGAGGGGTGTTAAGTGTCCGTAATCTCCACCATGAGAATCACAGTGGTTGAGGTGGGTAAATGTTCCGTTTTCTCCCGCTGGTGGATTTATACATCCAAACCGTGAAGGTGGACAAATGTTTGTTACTTCGGTTTGAACCGTTGAGGTGGGCAAGTGTGTCGTTACTCCGATTGAGGAATGTATGTGAAATGGTTGTGTAAACCACTTGAGAAATCTGTGTATCCAATGTGTTTTATGAAATGTAAGGTTGCTGGTTTTGAGTCACTTGAAAGCCAATATATGAGAGAATGTATCATAAGAAATGGATTATGTTTGTATAATGTGATTTATACATGTGTACTCTTTAAGCTTGTTATAAGGGAGTTGTGTTGTGAAGCTTAAATTGAGGTAGAGGTTGAATCCATGATACATGTGTTGAAAATGATTTAAATGTGCATTTTTGAGATGACATGAGAAGCATGAGATGTTTTGCCATGAGACAATTGCATATGATTTGAATTAAATGGTTTTAAATGCATTGATGAGTGTTTTTGTGAATCCCTCACTAAGCTTATAGCTTACGCTCTCTTTTCCTCATCAATGCAGAGAAGTGACTTTCTCGGATAGCAAGCGAGCAAGGGAGAATCCAAAGATTGTTGCATTTCAAAGTATGGTTTTATATGTTTTAAGTAGTAATAAGAAGGCAATGTGACAGGGTTGTTTTGGGAGATGTATTTTGAGATACTCCCTATTGTAAAAGTTTGGATTATTGTTTTGGACTTGTATATGGTTTTGTACTTGTTTTTGAGGGGTTGGGAGACATTAAGCATGCTTGGGTAGAAATCATGTTCTTAGGTGAATGTTTGATTATGCCATGCCTAGTGTGATATTTTTCCATGTTGCCATGTTTGACGATTGAATGTATATGATGCCATATGATGATTAGAGGTTGAATTAAGGGTGTTAGAATGAGCCAAAGTGTCATATGTTGGACCTAGAGGTCATTACAAGTCTCACCATACCGGTACGGCTCCTCAGGGTGTTGGTACGCGAAGACTTGTCCCGACTCAGAATGTTTAAATTTGCCTAGCCGTACCGATACGCCTAGTAACTGTATCGGTACGTGTAGTGGAGAAACAGTGAAGGTGTTGGTACAAGGGTTACCGTTTCGATACGATCAATGGCTATTAAAGCTAGACTTTTAAAATACACTAGTCGTACCGATAATCTTGAGGACCGTATCGGTACTCCTTTACACTTCAGCACTGTAGCGAAGGTCTCGCTAAATAAAAACGATTGTTTTTTGAAATGTTTTTTGAAAGGTGTTTGTGACTCTTTTGGATATAAAATATTTATTCCGTGGGGTTTTTAAAAGAAACCGTATTAAAAAATGGAGTCGCCACCGGCCACTTAGGTAGGCCGGACACCATAAAACCAGAGATTCAAAAAGATTGAGTTCGGGAGTCGATTTACGGATGGGGAAGGATTAGCACCCCACACCGCCCAAAAAATTGGTACTTTAATAATTACCGCTTTATTAATATTGGATTTTCCGGATTAGAGTGGCGATTATTTTAAAATTCGGTCATAATTGCGAATTAATTTTAAGGGTCCCGTTATCCGAGAGTAAACGCCAACCACTATCACTACGCCCGATCATCGCCCGTTTACGCTCGGATAAAAGGACACCGCATTAACAATTTATATCTCGATATGCAATCTTAATGGCAAAAACATAAAACATGACAAATCATTTAAATATAATAAATATTAACATACCAGAACATTAGTTTATCATGAATGATATTTTAGACTAAAGCATGTATATATATACATATTACTCCAAACAGTAGATAAAAACAACTATCATATGTCAAAATAATAAGGCAGGAATAAATATATATATATACGAACAAATATTTCAAAAAGACATGCATACTGGTAATAAAACATATTTCAACATATACGGGTCAACATATCATAAAAAAAAGGTAAATATACTAACATGTAGCCCTAGAAAATAAGAAAGCTCACACACATATAAAATACAGAACACGCCATATACGAACCAATTAGAACATAATATGCTTGATATGAATAACCAGATAAAAACGAATATCATACTTGACACATATATATACATATAAACATAAAATGAGTCATATACGGGAGACATAAAATGAAATAATATCCACATATACGAGTATAATTCGAACAATAATATTTACAAAGAAAATAGGACTGAAATGAAAGGAAAATGAAAATCAAGTGTAAATTAAAGAGCAATAACATGTAATTTAGGGACGAAATTGAAAAACAAATAAAACCTACAAAGACCAGAGTTGTAATTATACCACAGGCGGACTCAAAATGAAAATTTCAAAAACGCGGGGTGATTAAGGCGTAATTTTACCATTCAGAAGCTGATCAGGTGTAATTTAGTGACTAAATTGTGACTTTTTGGAAATTCAGAGGGTCTGGGACTGTAGTTATACCATGCGGCAAGACAAAAATGAAAATATTGAAAATGCGGTGGGATTAAGTGTGTAATTTACCCATTTAGTAAAATAATAACATCTATATAAGGGCTATTTTCAGACCGAAACCAAGTTTTCCCCATTTTCGTTTCATTCTTCAGTTTCTCAAATATCCAGCGTTCATCTTTTCTCTCAAATGTTCTTGAGAAACCCAGAATCCGGCGGCCGGCCGCCGTATTCTCCGCCGCCGGCCGCCGCTAACCGGCGCCGGTGGACTCCCAAAATACACCAAAACCTTCCTCTTGTCGTCCTCAATATGAATCCATGGTTGGATTCAGAGGATCCCCTTTTATTTACCCTAGATCTAAGAAATATGAACCCGAAAATATATATTTTTTGACCGAAACGAAAACCGCAAAGGGTCTTCCCCTCCTTTTGTTCACCAGATCTGGCTTGTAGAAGCCGAAAGGCTTGTCACAGAGGAAGGGAAGACCCACGGACAAAGCCGGTAAGACTTCTTTACTTGTTTTCTTTTATTTTTTTTTTGTACTTCGTATATGCATGCAAAGGAAACAGGTAAGAAAAAGAGACAAAAAATTACCACTGGACTGCCTTTTGATTATCTTGACTGGTTACAAGTTTCTGGTTTTTACAAGCTTTCTGTTTTTTTGTGTTACTACTCTCTCTGTTTTTTTTCTTGCTTGTCCCTCTCTAAAAACCCCCGTTACAACAGCCCCGTTTCATATATATCACTATCTCTGTATTTTGGTTGCAACTTGTATCTTCTTTTCCAGATCTGACATTTGCTTGTTGTCTTTGGCATAATCTGAACGCGGGGACTGAATATCGGCGCGGTGGCGGTGTGGCCATTCTGCCAGAGGCCAGACGCATTTTCGGCCGTTAGATCAGATCTGATCTAACGGTCGAGATGGCTTGAAGAACGATCGGCCTGGATGAAGCCTCGATCTGATGAAACGGCTTCAGATTTCGCCACGTGGAGCACCGCAGTCGAGGAGTCAGAACGCGTGGATCTTACGCGCGCGTGGGATAATAAAGCGTCCGCGCGTGGACCACACGCGCGCGTGGCACTCGAACGGTCCATACGTGTGGAGCACGCGCCTGGCAGATATTTTTTGACTTTCATTGCATCGTGGCCGTTGGATCCGATCTTGATCCAACGGCCCACAGTTACCTGCACATTGTAATAGATAGGATTCAGATTTGGGCCATACGGGCCTTGTAATTGGATTTGTAATTGGACTTGGATTTTATTTATTTGGGTTTTAATATATTTAATTTTTCATTTTAGTCAGCCCAATAATAATAATACACTTATAACAACAGTAAATATATACTTATATTATATTAATTAATACACTATTCCAGTATATGTACGTATAATCATATGTATAATTAATATGACATCTACATACGCTTATACCCTAGATACATACGTGACATACATACGCCCCTAATACGTACACGTAGCTTATACATGCACACACCTTATATTAGTAACATTCATATAATAAATATACATGCAATATTAATATATTTAAGTAAAAATGAGTGATTACAAGCACTGTTTCGATACGGCAAGTCATTGTACTGATATGATGGTCGTTAATTTAGTTGATATGTTGTCTGATGTTTGGAATCTTTGCAATTTGGTCCCTGTTTCTTAATTATGCAATTAAATGAGTTTGAATGATCATTTTGAGTTGTGATTTAACATGAAGGCATTAAAGATTATTAATCGAGGATTGGTAACTTTAATTTGGTAAAAGCCCTTATATTTTTTTAGAAATTATGTTTTAGTCCCCGTAAGCTTAATTCGAGCAATTGGATGTCGAATGACACCCGATTGAACTGTAAGTTTAAAAATAATTGGTATGATCATATCACCTTAGGACCTAAAAATGCATTTAGATAAGATAAAAGGAAAAAATGGTTCGTATCTAATGTTTTTCTTTGGGGTTTATCTCGGTAAACTCTAATGTAGCTCGCTTAGTTCGGTCTTGCGACTAGACTGGGTCAATGGGGTTACAGCCCCACTTTACTCTCACATAGGTGACTTATGTTTCTTGGCTCACCAAAGCACACAATGTTCATTAAAAGCATTTCTTAGCCTAAGCTACTTTGATCATTGTTTACATGAACGAACTTGGGGATAATAGCCCCAATAGTGACCGCACGGTTCTATGCAACTAGGTTGTCCATTGAATCTAGATCTTGGGATCTGCAGTCAACTAGGCAGGGTTTTCCTTCACATAGCGCCTCAAATTTCCATGGTTGTTAGTCATATTCCTTTCGATGTTTTCTCAACTACGTCTCGATTTAACCCTTTAGTTAGCGGATCCGTAATGTTATCCTTTGATCTTATCAAATTAATAGAGATAACTCTATTTGTGATCAACTTTCTAATGGTATTGCATCAACAACTCATATGTTTCAACTTACCATTGTACATAAAGCTATGTGCTTGATTATCACAATATATGCATATTGTGGGCACATGCTTTGGCCATTCAGGAATATCTTCTAAGAAATTGTGAAGCTTTCGACTTTTTCCCTAGAACTACAAACTCAAATTCCATTATGGATCTGGTTATAACCATTTATCTTAAGGATTTCCATCCATTTGTGCCTTTTATATCTTGAATATCAGATATCCAATCACCATTGGAGTATCCTTCTAAACAGTAGGATCTCTAGAATAATGCAATCCATAATCTCGAGTATATCTAAGATAACTCAATACCTTCACAATTTCTTTCCAATGATTTTCACCTGAATTGCTTGTGAATCTACTTAAACTACTTACAGTAAAAGCAATATCTAGCCTAGTGTAGCTCATGAGGTACATTAGATTGCCTATGACCCTTGCATATTCCACTTGCTGAACACTTTCATCTTGATTTAAAAAAAATAAGAACAAGAATCTATAGGAGTCATGGCTATACCAGAATTGTCCTTGTTAAATTTCTCAAGAATCTTGTCCACTTAGCGCGACTGGGTCAATATAAGACCTTTAGGTGACCTTTTGATTTGTATTCCCAAAATTGTATCGGCCAATCTCATATCTTTCATGTAAAATCTTGAATTTAATATGTCTTTGGTACGTTTTAGCATTTCATTGTTGCTTCCATCAATGAGTATGTCATCAACATACAAACATAGAATAATATACCTAATGTTGGTAGTTTTAACATATACACATTTGTCACATTCGTTAATCTTGAAGACATTTGTCATCATTACACTATCGAGCTACTCATGTCATTGTTTTGGTGCTTGTTTAAGTCTATACAAAGACTTCACCAATCTACATACTTTCCTCTCTTGACCGAAAACTACACGACCCTCAGTTGTTCCATGTATATTTCTTCATTAAGATCTTCATTTAAGAAAGTAGTTTTAACATCCATTTGATGTACTTCTAGATTCTGCAAACAAAAATTGCAAGTATCATTCTTACGGATGTTATTCTTGATACAAGAGAAAATATATCAAAAAAATCAAGGCCTTCTTTTTGTCGGTAACCTTTTTTAACCAATCTGGCATTCTATTTATCAATTGTTCCATATGCTTTCATTTTTCGTTTAAAAATCCATTTAGAATTTAGTGGTTTAATTCTCGGAGAAAGATACACTAATTCCCATGTATGGTTTTGCATGATGGAATGAATCTCACTCTTAATGGCTTCCTTTCACAAGGTGCCTTCAGAGGAATGCACAATATCACTATACGTTTGAGGTCCAACCTCTAGCATAAAGGTTAGGAAATCTGATTCAAATGATCTTTCCACCCTTGCTCATTTACTCATTCTTAGTGCTATTTTAGCCTCTTGTTGATCATCTAGACTATCTTCATTGTTAGTCTCCAAAGTTCCTTTCGTTGAACTTTGATCAACCTCCCTATATTCATGAAGGAATATAGTTTCAAAGAATGAAGCATTATTTGATTCCATTATCATGTTCTTATGAATCTCAGAGTTCTTAAATTCATATACAAGAAACCGATATGCATTCTATGTTCTGCATAGCCAATGAAAATACAATGCACAGTTTTAGGACCTAATTTCATTCGTTTTAACAATGGGGCCATTACCTTGGCAAGACACCCCCCATATTTTCAAGTGGTTGTATGAAGGTTTTTGATCTTTACATAACTCATATGGTGTCTTGTCCTTTTTTCTTTCGAGGAACCTTATTCAAAAGGTAATTAGCTGTAAGGATAGCTTCCCCTCACATGTTCTGTGATAACCAGAGCTTTCTAACAAAGCATTAATTATTTCTTTTAGAGTTTGATTTTTCCATTCGGCTACTCTATTTGATTGAGGAGAATATGGTGGTGTTACTTCGTGAATAATTCCATGTTGTGAACAAAATTCACCAAATGGTTCAACATATTCACCACCACGATCACTTCTTACCATATTAATCTTTTTATTAAGTTGGTTTTCAACTTCCATCTTATAGAGTCTAAACTTCTCTATAGTTTTGTCTTTGCTTTTAAGCAAATATAGATAGCAATACTTACTGCTATCATCGATGAAGGTAATAAAATACTTATTCCTTCCTCTCATTTGGACAAATTTTAAGTCACAAACATTGCTATGTATTAGATCAAGCGATTCAGTATTTCTTTTAATAGTTTGAAATGAAGACCTTGTTAATTTTGCCTCAACACATGTTTCACATTTATGATTTTAATTAATATGAAACGAGGGGATGTGTTCTAAGTTAATTTTCATTCGCAAAGTGTCATAATTAACATGTCCGAGTCTACCATGCCATAAATTAAGTGACTCAAGCATATAAACGGAAGAAGAAGCAATATTCTTATTCATGTTCTTAGCTTTTACAGAGATAGCATTGAGTTTCCACATATCATTCAATACATATCCTCTACCCACAAACATTCTCCCCTTAGACAAAATAATCTTTTGGGATTCAAACAATATCCTAAACCCATGAACACTTAGGAGTATCCCAGAAATAAGGTTTTTACATATGTCTGGCATATACAACACATTCTACAACTTGAGTTCTTTGCCAAAAGTCATATTTAACACCACAATACCCTTCCCCTTAATCTTGAAAGTCGCAACATTGCCCATGTAAAGCTTTTCCCCATTGTCGCAAGGCATCAATTCAGAAAATGAGTCACTGTCCCAATATATGTGACACGTGGCTCTTGTATATAGCCATTATTCTCTTGGGTTAGAGTCAACCATGTTGACTTCAGAGATCATAGCACATAAATCCAAGCCTTCCACGTCTATGGCAATTGTCTCTATGGTATTGGCCTTGTGAGCTTTGGCTTTCTTTGGTTGTCTGCATTCAGAAAACTTGTGCCACAGTTGTAGCATGTTCTTTGGAATTTCTCCTTTTTGGAAATTCCACCTCTAGGTCCCAGCTTCGACCTACCTTGAGGTTGTTTTCCCCTCTTGAAGTCCCTGACTTCTGCCACGTTTGCCTTAGCATCATTGAAGGTAACTTTGTTAAGCTTTTTGGCATTACCTCTATTTTCCTCTTCTATTCGAAGTTTGCCAATCAGTTCTTCCACTGTCATTTCTTTCGTTTGTTCTTCAGGTAATTTTTGAAGTCACTCCACCTAAGGGGTAGTTTCTCAGTGATGGCAGCCACTTGAAAGGATTCACTTATGGCCATTCCTTTAACAAGGATTCCATGAACAATAAGTTGGAGTTCCTCCACTTGACATACAATAGGTTTGGAGTCAACTATAGCATAGTGCAAGAATTTGACAACTAAAAACTTTTTAGCTCCAACATCTTCAGATTTGTATTTGAGATCCAGTGTCTTCCACAGTTCTTTAGCCGTTTCATGAACTGAGTATATCAGATACAATGAATCTATTAATCCATTTAGGATATAGTTTCAAAACAAATAGTCGGAGTTGTTCCAAGCCTCAACAATATTAAAGGCGGTAACATAGTCTACCTCTCCTTTACCCTCTCCCTATTTTGGAGATGGACGTTATTCATTCAGGAACTCGACTAAGTTTAGCTTGGTCAGATAGAAGTGCATCTTCTACTGCCATGTCTTGAAATTTTGTCCATAGAATTTTACGGGCCTCTCATTGTGGTTAGCTACCACACCCGCCAAATTCAGACCTTGGCTTGAACTCTCATTTGGGATCAACACTCTAGCATTCAAGTTGGTTCTTTCAGTGGTATTTTTCTATAGTTATTGTTTTGTTCAAAAACAATGAACCAAAATCAATAATAATAAACAAAAATTAACTTTCGTGTATTTGTAATAGAATCTAAATTCTGAAACCAAAACCTGTAACCAATGTTACTTTCAATTTCTGTTAACCAGATTTGTTCACTTGAAAGGGAGATCTAGCAAACCCATTAAAATGGCAGGATAAATCCTGAAAATGAACTAATTTGTTATCTCGATTTCACTAGGGTTTCTAAACCGTCTTGGATCATAAGAAAGGTAGAAGAAGAGAATCTATCTTAAGATTGTTACAAGTATAACAATCTGAGACGAAAGAAAATAAAAAATAACCCTCGTGTATTTGTAACAGAATCTAAAGTTTTATTTCATCGATTTTAGGTGATTGGCCGTTAACGACCAATAAAAAATTTGTTATCCAATAAAAAAATATCATGTGGCTTGTTTTTTTATTTTTTTAAATGAAAATAAATATATTTTAAAAACATCCCAAAATAGTTCCAAATCACTAACCTTAAAACCGCAAAATTGTCATCGTTGCCACCGTTGATAACCTCCTTGAACCCCACCACTATCTTCGTCAAATGTCACCGTCCATTTCCCCCAACCGCCCATCGCTAGTAACCGACAAGAGACGTGTCAATCAGACGTTGAACGAAGAACACGAAAGATTCTAATAGAACGACATTCGATTAACACACCTACTGACGATAGGTGGTTAGGAGAAATGGGCGACGACGTCCGGCAGCGGTAGTGGTGGGGTTTGACAAGGTTATCGACGGTGGCAATGATGATAATTTTGGGGGTTTTGGGTTAGGGATTTGGGACTATTTTGGAGGATTTTGAGAATATTGAATTTTTTTTAAATTTTTTTATTGTTAGTTTAAAAAAACAAAATATAAAAAATAAAAATAAATATCATGTGTCTAAATCCTATTAGGTGATAAATTTCTTTAACAACACAATCTTAAAACTGTAATTGATTGAAACATTGGGCACATAAAGTTAACAAGATGAAACATTTATGTTGGGCTCAATGAATCAACCGAAATTGCTTGCCAAGTAGTGCAGAAGTGATTTCTTGGGTGATGGTGGTGGAAGCAAAAAGATAGAAAAAAAATTGCACAATGATTTAGAGTGATTAAGTTTTCTAACCAAAGCCTACATCCACTACCTTAGCTTCCCCACTAAGGATTTCAACCAATTCACTAAGAATTCTTCCCCTTTTCTAGGCTTAGGAGGCAACCGTTTACAACATAGACTTACTCACCAAGTCTAGCATCCAAAGCTCACAAACCGAGCATTGGGAACACTCTTAAATAAGAGAAATTCTAAACAAACTGAAATCCCTCTACAAGGTTGATGTTTGCACTCTAAGCACTCATCCAAATTCTAATACACTTGATCATATAATGACAATGAAGCTCACAAGTGTTGTCTATACAAAGAATGGGAATTTAAAGCCCTAAGACAATTTTGGCATCGTAATGTTGTTGACAATAAGATCATTAGTTGTTGCTGAAGCTTGAATGTCCCTTTTATACTCCCAAATGAGTTCCTAGTTGGAGATCGTTGGGATTGAATTGGAGCTGTTGGGGCTTTTCTTTCCCCCAATAAATACAGTTCTGAAGCTTTCCGTATCGATACGCGTATAGCTGTATCGGTACGCCCTTCTTGGAAAATAGCTGTTGAGCTCTTTAACTACCTTCCCGTATCGGAATGCCTTGATGCATATCAGAACGTTGTATCGGTACAAAACTGTTTCGTATCGGTACGGGTGCTTTGTAATCTACAAAGAAGTAGACGTTGGGTTTTTTGAAAATAGTTGTTAGGATTCAAAGCATAGGGTTCTGGTACGCGTATAAGCGTATCGGTACGACCCTTAGCGTATTGGTACGGCCAAGCTTGTACCGGTACGGTTTTTCAGTTCTGGAAAATTACTATAGCTAAAATCCTTAAATGTATCGATACGGGGTACATCGTATTGGTACGGGTATGTTGAAAACTTTAGTTTGGCTACTTTAAAATGTTTAAAACACTTCCAAAACCTCTCAAAAACTTCTCAAACTTATTTTCAAGTTGTTTGGACTTAAAAACATTTTTGAAACCTTTTCAATTTTGTCAAAAACTATTTTTCAATTATTATATCAAAATAAATATCCTAACAATCTCCCCCTCTTTGATATAATAAAACCAACTTGAATTTTTTTTGAGATTCTCCCCCTTAGTAAAAATAAAATTTGAATAAGAGATTAATTGTTGAAAAACTTATGACCCCCCTTATTCATTTTAAAATTCAAAATTTCAAAATATTCCCCGTTTTTTTGTTATATCAAAAATGGTTCAAACCAAAGTTTGAAGACTTTTAAGTTCATAACAATGGAGGTTTTAAAAAGAATTTTGACAAAAATAGGTTTTGTTAAACTAGGCTCCCCTTACTCAAGCATCATTCAAATGTTAGTCCAACAATTATGATAAACTAGTTGAATTAAAGTAAATAAATTAAATTAAAATAAATAAATTCAAATAATTTTACCACACTTGAACCAAAGGTAGGATGCGAATCCTTCCTTCTTCAAGTGTTCTTCCTTATGTGTATAGAGCCCCCTTAATTTTATCACACGTCGATCAATGCTCCATCACACCTTCAAAGACAATCACAAATATTTTGGTATCCAAATTGCTTTGGATCCATAGGCATTAGTAGCACAAACTTTAGTCCCCCTTTGGAATCCATTTTCAATTTCATACTTTTTAGTTGAAGTAATTAGTCATTTTGGGACCCAAATACTTCTAAAACATATACCATTTAAAAATCTAGGGGTACTAGATTGTCTTTGATAAAAATTTGATTTTCCCAAATTGTTTTTCTTTTCAAGCTCTTTGGAAATCAAATTATTTTCTTTCTTAAGATCATCTACTTCGTTTTGATGATATTTTTCCAAACTTTGAAGCAAATTTTGTAAATTTAAGAGTTTAAACTCAAAATCTTTGATTTTTTCTTTAAATTCCAAATTGATTTTTAAAAGTAAATCATTTTCAGTTTTCAATTTTGAAATCATCTTTTTATTTTTTGAAAATGAAGCCTTAAATTCAAAAACCAATTGGTCATAGGATTCTTGTAACTTATCAAATGTAAATGGATTTGAATTTAAACAAGATGAGTTAAAAGTTACCTCACCCTCTTGGAGTGCCATCAAGCATAGGTGGGCTACATCATCTTCATCGGTGGAGTCTTTATCACTCCATGTTGCCACGTATGCTTTCTTTGATGATGATCCCTTTATGTTGAAGCGAGGGCAATCATATTTATTGTGCCTTGTTTTCTTAAATGTTGAGCACTTGAGGGGATCCGCCTTCTTCTTCTTCTTCGATTCATGGTTGGATTCCTCTATGTTGCTATTCATAAATCGGGTAAATTCTTTGAAGAGATAAGCCATATCTTCATCTTCACTTTCCTCCTCACTTGATTCTTCTGGTGGCTTGTGGAGGATTTGTGAGCTACTATGTTTAAATCATTAATTCCGAGCTCTTTGATATTCTTCTCCTTCTCCTCTTTCAATGGCTTGGACATCAACTTGCGGGTAAGAAGAGACCCAATTAGCTCATCAAGCTTGAGTTCCTTTAAGTTCTTGGCATCAATGATGGTCGTCTTCTTGCTCTACCATGATTCGAGAAGTGAGTAAATCAACTTTCGAACGAGTTTGTCTTCTGAAATATCCTCTCCAAATCTTTTTAGCTCATTGACAATTATGGAGAAACTGTCGAACATACTCTTGATGTCTTTATCCGGGTCTATCTTGAAGTTTTTGTAGTTGAGGTTGAGTAGACCAATCTTTGTCTCCTTAACCTCATTTGTACCTTCATGGATCACTTCAAGCTTGTCCCATACCTCCTTGGCACTCCCACAAGAAGAAACTTTGGCATACTCATCCGGCCCCAATGCACAAAATATAATGTGCAAGGCCTTGCAATTAAGCTCCATATTCTTGCGATCATCCGCATTCCGTTCTGCCTTGCTTCGTTGTGGCACGAACGGTCCGTCGAGAACTATATCCCAAAGATGGTAGTCTTTGGCTCTCAAGGAAAACATCATCATATTCTTCCAATAGGCATAATGTTCACCGTTGAAGAAGGGTGGCTTGTCAATGGATTGCGCCATGGAAACCGATTGATTTTTTGATTGGTCGAGCTTGTCGGATCGTCTCAATAGGATGTTAATCCATCTCGACTGAGCCTTGCTCTAATACCAATTTTTGGGCTCGATGAATCAATAGAAATTACTTGCTAAGTGGTGGAGAAATGATTTTTTTGGTGATGGCGGTGGAAGCAAAAAGCTAGAAAAAAATTGCACAATGATTTAGAGTGGTTCGACTTTTTAACCAAATCCTACATCCACTACCTTAGCTTCCCCACTAAGGATTTCAACCAATTCACTAAGAATTTTCCCCTTTTCTAGGCTTAGGAGGCAACCGTTTACAACCTAGACTTACTCACCAAGTCTAGCATCCGAAGCTCACAAATTGAGCTTTGGGAACACTCTTAAACAAGTGAAATTCTAAGCAAACTGAAATCCCTCTACAAGGTTGACGTTTGCACTCTAAGCACTCACCCAAATCCTAATACACTAAAGCATATAAGGACAATAAAGCTCACAAGTACTGTCTATACAAAGAATGGGAATTTAAATCCCTAAGACAATTTTGGCATCATAATGTTGTTGACAATAAGATCATTAGTTGTTGCTGAAGCTTGAATGTCCATTTTACACTCACAAATGAGTTCCTAGCCGTTGGAGACCGTTGGGGCTTTTCTTTCCCATAATAAATGCAGTTCTGGAGCTGTTTGTATCGATACGCGTATAGCCGTATCGGTACACCCTTCTCGGAAAATAGCTGTTGAGCTCTTTAACTGCCTTCCCGTATCGGAACGCCATATCGGTATGAACCTGTTCCGTATCGGTACGAGTGCTTTATAATCTGTAGGAAACTAGCCACTGGGGTTTTTTGAAAATAGCTGTTAGGATTTAAAGCATAGGGTTCCGGTACGCGTATAAGCGTATCGGTACGGCCAAGCCTGTACCAGTACGGTTTTTCAGTTCTTAAAAATTACTGTAGCTAAAACCCTTATCTGTACCGATACGGGGTATATCGTATTAGTACGGGTATGTTGAAAACTTTAGTTTGGCTACTTTAAAACGTTTAAAATACTTCCAAAACCTCTCAAAAACTTCTCAAACTTATTTTCAAGTTGTTTGGTCTTAAAAACATTTTTGAAACCTTTTCAATTTTGTCCAAAATTATTTTTCAATTATTATATCAAAATAAATATCCTAACAGTTTAGCAACTATTTTAACGAAAAAATATTTTATGCACCTAAAATTAAAAAGATGTGTAGTTTAGACACTTATTTGTATATTAAGCATATTTTAAATTATACTAATATTTTATCATCAATATTTTATTTGTTGTAACTAGTTTTATAATTGAATAATTTTAAAATTATTTATGGGTAAAAGATGTATTAATTACATTGCATTTATAGTCTTAAAAATTGTTTATTAATAAAAGATGCATTAATTGTATTGCATTTATAGTCTTAAAAATTATTTATTGTAAAAAATATTTATTTTTTCTTTAATCATATTATTCTTAGTTGCCATGTCATGTGTCACTTAAGTTGAGTGGATAGACCTAGCATTGACGGTCAAATGCATTATTTACTTAACAATATACAATCTGATATGCCAACTGCATTGAGGAAACATATAATTATTAATGTCCAAGTAAATTAATGTTTTCAAGGCATGGACATGGACTATCAATGGCTTGAGTTGAAAATAAAAATAGAGGATACTCAGCCATAAGGTGGTGGATAAATGACAGGTGGCACCGGTTGTGGAGGAGGAGGCACCTGTGCTGCAACTCCACCACTATAAGATGGTGCAGCTTGCTGTCTTGATAAGGACTGTTGCATTGATTTCTTCGTGCATTAAAATCCACCATATCCAATTCATTATCACGGTTCCAATAATTGAATGGGGAAAAGTGCAGGTGCAGGTCATATCAGAGCATGGGGACCTGATGGCTGCAAAGGTGTAGTTAGGATAATCAAAATTTAACTCAACTCGAAAAAATTAAAAATTTTTATTCGAGTCGAATTAAAAAAAATCAGTTTATTTTAATTTGACTCGAAATTTTATAAATTTGTCTCAACTTAAAAAAATTCAAATAAAATTTGAGTTGTAAAATAAAAAATTAAATAAGTCGAATAACTCAAAATTTTTAATAATTAGTAGATTATTTTTAAGTTTGAGTCGAGTCACTCAATTTTTCATGATATATATATATATACCGATATAAAAATAATAATATATGCCACATATGAAAATATATGAAGAAATATATATATATCTTATATAATTAGATAAAGTAGTTTAATTTAGAATCAAATTGTACTATAACATGCTAAATAATTACAATTAAATTTGTATAGGAAATCGAAAATTTGACTCTACTCGAATCGAAATTTTTTTGAATAAAGTTTAAATTGTAAATTATGAGTCGTCAACTCGAATAACTCAAAATATTTTGACTCAACTCGACTTGATAGAACGCTCATCCTTACGTAGGCCTTCCAAATGAAGCAATGTTACAATTTGCTCTTCTTCCATAAAATTACAGGATTTGGATCAACACAAGCCCTCCTTGCAGAATCGGGATCACGGAAAGTAACCTATAGAAACGTAGTTGAGATGTTATTTCAAACCACCCCAATGCACTAGAAACTTAAACGTTTACAAGAAGAAATAAAACAAAACATACAAAGCCATATCCTTTAGATTTGCCTGTGATGATAACAGCTTCAAGAATCTCTCCAAACTGCTGGAAATACCTACGCATTCCCTCTGTTGGCGCATCCCAGGACGAACACTTTAGTAAACGTGGTGTCACCGAAAGGAGGATAGGTCATGACATCTAAACAAGAGCAGACTTTTGCATGCAACTCTTTCCTTTCTACAGTAGAATCCCGATAACATCCACAACGACCCTTATTCCTTTGCTTTCATTGCTCTACTCTAATGTGCTGTGTAATGTATTGAGAGATGGGGGCAGGGTTTTTGTAATATGGAATGACCCGAACGCACTTTGAGCTTTGTTTCCCCAGTCTCTCTCCCAATTCCCTGGTATTTTCTTATGTGCCTTGTCTTTTGAGTTTTAATAAGAAAAATATTTGTAATGTTTATTTGTGCATTGTGTCACGGCCCGCACATTTGGGTCCGAGACAGATGCGCAACAAGCAACCCAAGAGGTTCTAGGCTTGCCAAGAAGACCACCAGACTTGGTCCGATCGTTGGAGACTGAAAGAAAGCCCAAATACATTGAGCCTGGTAAATTAATAGATGTCATCTTACCGGGGAATATTCCAAGGGATAAGAATATCTCTCAATGTAAACACAAACTTAAGGAAAGAATTTCATAATGATAGAGTTTCCTTAGTTAGTGTAGATTTGGTAGGTGGCTTTCGATCTGGGCCGTTAGTGTTATTCGATCTCGTCCGTTCATTGTATGGGGATTCAACTATAAATATAGGCCTCCCCACCTCAATTGTATTCATCCATCATTTGAGTAATACACTTGGCATTTACTCTAAAAACACTCTGTAGTGTTCTTCGCGTTCTTAAGCGTTCTTTCTCT
This sequence comes from Hibiscus mutabilis, assembly GCA_019671005.1. Taxonomy (NCBI): domain Eukaryota; kingdom Viridiplantae; phylum Streptophyta; class Magnoliopsida; order Malvales; family Malvaceae; genus Hibiscus; species Hibiscus mutabilis. The sequence continues at coordinate 32,128,943 of CM033733.1, read as the reverse complement.
TGTTCTTGTTGCCTTTCTCTTTTGTTCGGTTCCTCTTGGAACGATCTCGTGTTTGTGAGCATCGGAAGTATTCGATCTTCCGGAGAAGGATTTCAGGCTTACTTAGTCGTTTGTCTAAGAACATCGACTAAGGCCGCACGTTGGGTGGGTTCAGAAGTCTAGCCCCGTGACAGTTGGTATCAGAGCGAGTGTTCGAGCACAAACACTGATTGGAGATGGCAAATAAAGGAGGGAATGTTGCAGCACAAAAGGGTGCAGAGACCCAGGCTGACAATGGAAAGCGAGACAGTCCGAGCAACACTGTGCCTACGCTGGAAGAAAGGATGGGAAAGCTCGAAGGATCCATGAAGGATGCCCGAGAGGAGATTGACGTTGTGAGAGTACGTCTTGACGTGCTGGATTCTTCAGGAGAGGAGCTCGAAAGCAACATGCAGGATCTAAAGAACAACGTATGAGACCTTGACCAGTGTGCCGATAGTGCGGATAGACGGAGTGATGCACTCGAAGCCGAGCTAAAGGCTTTGAAGGCGGAGATGATGGAGGAAATTAAAGGGGCTCAAGGGAGAGCTTCAAGTTTACAAGGCTGTCGTGACTGGTATGTTAAACACGACAAAAATCAGACCAAAGTTGGACGTGCCAAAGCCGAAAGAGTTTAGTGGAACTAGATCGGCCCAGGGCGTGGAGAACTTTGTGTGGAGGGAGCATGGAACAATACTTTCGTGCTACAGGCATCAAGGATGATGCAGATAAGGTAAACATTGCTTATGTTTACTTAACTGATGTTGCACTTTTATGGTGGTGGCGCAGATGCTCTGAGGAGAAGAGCAAGGATATTCCCATCGGGACTTGGGAAGAGTTTCAGGCTGAGTTCAAAGAACAGTTCTACCCAAAGAACGCCCAACAGGAGGCTCGGGAGAAGCTGCACGAACTCAAGCATGAAGGTTCCATCCTGGAGTATGTTAGACGGTTCACTGAACTCAAACTCCAAATCACGGACATCACTGAAGCCGAAGGCCTCTTTATCTTCAAGAACGGGCTTAAGCGATGGGCCAAAATAGAGTTGAAGAGGATGGGAGTCGAGGAACTCTCCAAGGCTATGGCTGCAGCTGAATCCATAGCCGAGTTCGAGATGGCGGAGTCCCTCAAGCCCCGAGGCAAGGGCTATGGTGGGGGAGTCAAAGATGGGGAAGGTCTTGTGTGCTGTATCTGCGGAGGGAAGCACATGATGAAAGATTGCCCCAAGAATGATCGTCTTAATGCTGTCAAGGGCGATGAGTCCGAGGAGTCAGATGAAGAAGTAACGAGATTTGGTGCGATTGCGAGTGTCAAAGCAATCCAGCCGAGGGTAGAGAAGCAACTAAAGTGCTACCAATGTAAGGGGCCACACAAGTTGCGAGCATGCCCACATCGAATCAAGCCATCCAAGGGGGTGGACGAGCCCAAACAGAGCGAGGCTGCGAGACTTGGCTCGATGATACTGAGTTCTGCTAAGGCGAGAGTACGCAAGCAAAAAAGGTTGATATTTGTCGACATCAACATTGCGGGACGATCGAGGAGTGCTCTAGTGGACACCGGAGCAACCGATCTATTCATGTCCAAGAAGGCTGCCGATAAACTTGGTCTTAGAGTTGTGGGTTCAACTGGAAAGATCAAGACTGTGAATGCTAAAGAAGTTCCAATTGTTGGAATGGCACGGAAGGTTGAGCTGCAGATTGGTGAATGGAAGGGCAAGGAAGACATCAAGGTAATCAATTTAGATGACTTTGATTTTGTTTTGGGAATAAGCTTCCTTGACCGTATAGATTCTCTTATCGTTCCTTGTGCCGACGTCGTCTGTGTTTTGGATTGAAAACAACGTTGCGTTGTGCCCTCGTACCGAGACAAGGGTAAAGGAACCAAGACGCTGACTGCCATTCAACTTGCCGAGGATGCTCCAAGCCAAGGAGACATCGCTTTGGGGGCTACTGTTGGAGGAACTACTTTAGTGGGGCAAGAGTTGCCCAAGTCAGCTAGCGACATGAGGCCCGTGGAAGAAGCACCTTTGGGCAAGGTGGAAGAAGCATTGAACTTCAAGTGTGAAGAATGGTCAATGCGGGAAAAGTTGCCAATGGGCAACGAGGCACCAAACTTCACGAGGGAAGGGTTGATGCCGGTTAGAGTGAATGCCACGAAGGAGGCGCATCTCAAACTTCATCGAGATATGCGCAATGATGCAGAACGAGGAGAAGTTACACGGCGGAATGAACCAAGGCAAGCAGTCTGTATGGGAAGACAATCCAGTTCGAGTCGAGCGCTCCTTATGAGAGGGAGCCGTTCTTATGGGGGAACATCGTTGCCCGATTCTGAGTTGGGAGCAAGCCAAGGTACCATAGAAGATCCAAGATCAACCAAGAGAAGTCTTTTCTGAGACAGCGATGAGGGCATCGCCGGATTTGGTGGGGGAGAATGTCACGGCCCGCACATTTGGGTCCGAGACAGATGCGCAACAAGCAACCCAAGAGGTTCTAGGCTTGCCAAGAAGACCACCAGACTTGGTCCGATCGTTGGAGACTGAAAGAAAGCCCAAATACATTGAGCCTGGTAAATTAATAGATGGCATCTTACCAGGGAATATTCCAAAGGATAAGAATATCTCTCAATGTAAACACAAACTTAAGGAAAGAATTTCATAATGATAGAGTTTCCTTAGCTAGTGTAGATTTGTAGGTGGCTTTCGATCTGGGCCGTTAGTGTTATTCGATCTCGTCCGTTCATTGTATGGGGATTCAACTATAAATAGAGGCCTCCCCACCTCAATTGTATTCATCCATCATTTGAGTAATACACTTGGCATTTACTCTAAAAACACTCTGTAGTGTTCTTCGCGTTCTTAAGCATTCTTTCTCTTGTTCTTGTTGCCTTTCTCTTTTGTTCGGTTCCTCTTGGAACGATCTTGTATTTGTGAGCATCGGAAGTATTCGATCTTCCGGAGAAGGATTTCAGGCTTACTTAGTCGTTTGTCTAAGAACATCGACTAAGGCCGCACGTTGGGTGGGTTCAGAAGTCTAGCCCCGTGACAATTGACATGTAGTATTAGTTAGTATTTGTTAATTATGCAAATCAATGTATTGTTTGTGTGGGGATATTATTAATCAAAACCATCTGGCTTCTGGCAGATCATTTTATTTGATATATTAATTAATTTGGTTTACAAAAATAAGTCGTTTAATGCGATGGGTGCAACAAATAAAATTTGTGAATTCTTTAGATAATATAGAAGAATTCTTTGTGTCAAAATTAAATGTTTGAGCCATTTTTAGAGGTTTGACTAGTCAAATATATTAATTAGACTGTTTGGTGAATAGATGTTTCCAAGAACGGATGGAGTGAAACCTCTCAATTTGAAAAGCTATTAATATGAGCTTTTGAGATTTAGAGGATTTGACATAAGAGTTGTAAAGATTATTTTATCCTTAATAATTAAAAAAGCTTCCAATTTAACATATGCTTCAAATATCATTTAAATTTAACAATTAATTAAATTATATTTAAAATAATTATATAAAGTATAAAAAAATAGAGATTCTTCAAATATACTTAGTAATGTTATATTAAAAAATTAATTTTCATAATTTAATTAATACTAATAGATACAAATTATTAATAACTAAATAAACTATTCAAACAATATTGAGTATAATCATGTCTTTATATGTCATTTTGCTTGTTCAAATAATCAAACATCTATCAGCTATCAGTTAATTTTATCAGACACTTTTATACAATCAGCTAATGCAATTCGCTGGTCAAATCAGCTAATGCAATCAACTATCTGCTATCAGCTAATGTAATCCGCTATCAACTATTCGCTAATTGCCAAACAGGGCCTAAGTTTAAATTATCCGAAAAAAATTAATTTTAAATGGTAAAATTATATTTTCCCCTCCTAAAATAAAAAATAAGTTTTGATTTAGTCCTCAAAATCATATAATTAGATGTCAATGTAATGGTAAAATTACATTTTTGACTCCCATAAACAACTATAATCCAAATCTAACCCCTACAATTTCTAACATTGTCCCTAATATCGTGTGCAAAAAATTATTTTATTGATTTTATGGCCTCGAAATGTAATAAATATACTCAGTATATATATAAGATCCAGTTACACAGTGTAAGAGTTTTCAACTTTTACACGTTTTTTTGGATCGTTGGATGAGTGAAATAGATGGCTGATATTAACGGTGGGTTATGTGAAGATTATCACTTGAAAAAAAGAGTAAGGAGTTAATCTCAACCATCCATTTTACCCATCCAACGATCCAAAAAATGCGTAAAACTATGAGTTTTACATTCTGTGTAGGTGGATCATATCCCATATATATATATATATATATATATATATTCATTAGATGTGAACTTTTTATTTCCATATTAACTTCAATTGGTTACCGAATCAGTAAGAACAATTGTTTTTTATTAAATAGAGTTTTACATTCTAAAGGCAAATGCTAAGATTCGAACGAATACTAGATGAGAAAGTATAAACATCTTTGACCACTTAGCCAATTATTGGATCCCAGAACAATTGGTCTTTATAGAAAACTTTGCTCTGTTTTAAAGCTAGATCCATGGAAAAGGACCTTTGTTGTAAAAAAATGGTTGAGAAAACCTTCAACTGCTTTAATGATTCTGATAATTTATGATGTCATGATACAATTAATTAGGCTTTATTGTCTGAATATTCCCTTTTGGAAAAAAAAATCGGATATCCACCCCCCTTTGTAGAACATTTGGAAAAATACCCCCATTCAGTACACATAAATAAGACTTGCGTTATAAGAAATGCGAATAAGTAACTCGCGTTTAACTGTTTGCGAGTTTGGGGATGATGTGACGCCACTTTTCGGATGGCCGATTATTTTAATTGGATTAAGTAACTCGTGTATAGCAGAACACAAGTTTTGCGATAAATTGAGACGAAACGACGTGAACTTATCGTGTTATCCGAATTTCACTGAACTCACGCTCAATGGAACGCGAGTTTATCGTTTAATAGATGAGTAAACAAGGCTCGATAGGCATGTTTTAGGTGAATTTACACTTTCTTGGGTGATATTTTTTCTTGTTATTGAACATCGACTTTGTAGTATAAATTCATCTCTTTAAAACTGTGTAAAAATCATCCAGTATAAGGCATTCTAACTTTGGTAAAAATTGCATTAAAAACGCTATGTGACCTTGTTTTTGCGCATGAATAACAGGAAAACAAGTGTCGATAGGCATGTTTTAGGTGAATTTACACATTGTTTGGTGATAATTTTTCTTGTTATTGAACTTCGACATCGTAGTATAGATTCATCTCTTTAAAATGGTGTAAAAATCATCCAGTTTAAGGAACTTTGGTAAAAATTGCATTAGAAACGTTATGTGGTCTTGTTTCTGTGCATGAATATCATGAAAAAAGTGTCGATAGGCATGTTTAATTGGATTTTGGGCTACGACTGGTGATATTTTCTGTAGTTATTGAACTTTTACATTGTAATATGAGAACATATTTTTACAAAAGTCTAGAAATTGGGTAGTCTAATGTATCCGAACGGGTTTAAAAATCACGCTGAAAATGCTATGTCGTCATTTTTGATATCATGAAGAACGTGGAAACAAAGGGTCGATAGGCATGTATAATTCAATTTGGTGTATTTTATCGGATCCTTTTGTTTTTTACATTTAGAAGTCCATAAAATGCTATGGAACCCTTTTATTTATTATCTAAACATTACAGTTAGAAGAACAATTAGTTGATTCGAGGCCCTGTCTTAAGAGGACATTTTCTCTTGTCGTGTCCAGGGTACCTACATTTAGTACACAACCTAGGTTGCCCTGTCCGTTCTTTTGAAACCATATCCTCGGCACAATGAATCTTAGTTGAGCGTAAGCGACCTTTTTTTTACGTCGCAGGGAAGGATCTGGCCGTATCTTAGGTTCATCGCCAACTAATACATGATCGTGTTCAACCTCTTCCTTCGTGATACACGGGTCGTCCAGTTACATCCGTGGTCTTTTTGGACACATTCTACAATATAGTTGTCCGCACTCATTTTTTCACTATCGAAACAACCGATCAATGTCTGTTGTAGTTCTTAATTGCATCCTTCGCATTTTTCTTAGTCGTGAATATAATCCCAACTTCTAGTTCACAATCACTATCAATAGTAACATCGCACGACTGTCTTCCAAGAGATAGGAAATCATCTACGTTTGCAGCCATTATAAAGCTTGAACGAACGAAATGAACTAAGGAAAGGAAATGTGTGAGTTTTTGAGGATGTGAAGGGGTCTATTTATAGGGGTGTAAATCAACCGATGTTTGGTCATTTATTTATTTTACATGCTAATAAAGAAGCTTATAAAAGAAATAAACACACGTAGATTATTATAGTATGAACCACAGACATTCTACAAACATACAAGATACTCCAAAGTTATTGAAATAATACTACTGGAGCTAAATAGTCTAAACCAGTATTTGAGGTTGATATCGGCTTACTTCCAGAGTTGAATAGTCCAGCAAGTTTAAATCTTTGAGGTACGCTTTACTTGTACTCTTCCTTGTTAACATACCCTAGTTCACCAACCAGAGCTCAGTAGAGAATTAGTTCTCTTCTTCTAAAGGCCTGAGTAGAGAACCGATCTTCGTCTTCAAGATCAGAGGTCTATTGGAGCCTAGTATTGTACCCCTAAACATGCTTTCATGAAGTGGGTAGATGACCAAGCTTCATGGATTTCGTGAGCCCAGTCAATAGTCCAATACTACCCATTGATCATGTTCCACGACCATGCTAGGGACTTTGACTCCGATTACAAGCGGGGGTCTTAACCTCGAAAAAAGATTAAGACCCCTACCTGCCATTCTAAAAGACCTCGAATTTGTCATTCCTCGTGAACAAAAACACTGAACAATCATCTCACCAGAACTAGTAACACACCAACATCTACTCATCATCATATAGATGCAACTAAAAATACCGACAAACCACAATATCCAGGAAATTTCTTTGTAAATAAATTTTCCAGATACGCGGTTTGTTTCCATTCGTAGTTACAATAAAATCAAAACTTTATTTTTTTTGTTCGAATGCGTAGCGTTGCGTACGGTTCACTGGAATGGTATTTATATCAAGAAACTCGCATTCATTAGACGCAAGTTTAAGATTTGCGTCTTACAAGACACGAGTTTAGTCAGCTTTGTAGGATTCTTGACATGGTAGGTAACTCGTGTTTTACAGGACGCGAGTTTGATCAGCTTTGCAGGATTCCTGACATGGCAGGGTAATTCTCATTTTATAGGAAGTGAATTTATATCGAATATACCCAAAAAATAAAATCTTTAAAACTTTAAGAATAACTATTTGTACCCAGTCCCGTTTGTTATCGATTCAATTAATAACTACTTGTACAAAATTGTTTAGGTGGCTTATGATGGTGCCTGTGCCGGTGCTGAGGAGGCAGAAGTATTTCTCCTCTTCGACGACGAAGCAATGCCAGAAGTCGTACGTTCAGTCCGAGGGCGGTTGCATTGCACACACTCAATGACGACCGCTTCCTCCTCTATAGTCAAAAGATTTGGCTTCTCATTCACAAAGTACCACAGAAAATAATCATGGCTGACCATCGTGTAATGGGTTGCCGTCGCGGAAGATCCTTTTCCCTCCACTGAGCAATCCACTCTATGTGCCTCACAGACCAATCCACCTACCACGCAATATCAAAATTTTTATTTTGATTTTTTATATATATAGAAAATTCAAATTGATAAAACATTAAACCAATTAAAATTATTTTACCTCGAGCTTCCCTTGTCGAGTGAGCCTATGTAATTCGTCAAAATTTGGAGGGTTCTCCAGGATTCTTTGGACACAACCAAACTTCCGTAAAACGCGATCACTTGGATGCCACTCAACTGTATAATAGAAGATGAGTGGTACCTTTGCGGTCCAAGCAATCTTCGTCCCTTCTGAAAATTCCGGTAGGCATTCGTGGATACTCGGATCCGCATACAGTGTCCACAAAAACTGTACAATATACAATTATAACTGAAATTAATAAATTTTATTTTAAATAAATACATCAAATTCAATATTAAATTCAAAATACAAATATTTACCTGATTTTCGGATTCAGTCTCAATATCTTGTCTGATAGCCTTCAGACCTTTGGCCAGACCAACATGACTTAAATTATCGCTCCACCTACATAACAACAAACATAACTTTTATATTAAAAAATGGCTATTAAAAAATTTACTTTTTTAAAAAATATATTACTTTTTTTGTTTACCTCCGGAATAGTGGAAAAATATATGGACTCGACGCACTCAGTTTAGAGCGTAAAACATCATTCTGAACCACGCCCAAGACTGCAGCAACAGAAGACAACCTCCAATGTCGTGCTTCTCTGGATTTGTGGTCTTGCACATCTCCCTAAAGAGAAATGCCAGTACCACCGATCCCCAGCTCAATTTACCGGCATCATCAAAATCCCGCAAATGCCACAACCACAACATGAGTACTTTATTGCGAGATTTTTCGGGCACCAATATCCTGCCAATTATTTGTAGAATATGAGCGCGAGCATATGCCTACAATAGGAAAAATATATATTAAAAAATGGAAATTTAATTATTTTATTAATATTCACAAAAATAATATTCTTTACCATCTTCACTTCTTCGTTCGCTTCCTCCGGTAAATGGCTATAATTTTCCCGCAGCCACCTCAGAAACACAGAGCAACCATCCATCCCGTCTGGCGCAGCCCCTATCAACTCAAAACACAGGCCACGCCAATCATCACTGCTGTGACCTGTAATAGCCTCTTCGTTTACCGGCACACCGAGAATATGCGACACGTCCTCTAAGGTTATCGTCGACTCACCGCACGGAAGGTGGAATGTGTATGTCTCCAGCCTCCACCTCTCTACAAGCGCATTAATCAAATCAACATCCAATTTTGCACCTCCAATAATTTTGGATACGTGCAGAAATCCGGCCCTCAAGATATAATCTGCTAGACGCGGGTCGGGTCCATTTGTCATCCAAGTGATAAAAACTTCCAGACGACGTTCCATCCCACCCTAAAAAATTAAACATCCACAACTTAATTTCAATTTCAAACTACCGTACTATTTTTTTAAAAATAAAACTAAATAAAAACTGAAAATATAAATTTAAAATAAAACTTACATTTCTCCACCAAAAATCGAAGACGTGTTTGTGATCCAACCTTATAAGGGGCCCCTCCATTATTTTAAACTCGAGATATTAACTGAAATATTTTAACGACTGAGAAAGATTATAGAGGGAATTGGGAGAGAATTTTTATTTGGTGTAGATTAAGTGGTGAGGCAGGGGGTTATTTATAGCAGAACTCGCATCGGTTCAAATGCGAATTCAATGAAACTCGCGTCTTGTAGGCCGCGAGTTCAGTGGAATCCGCGTTTCGTGCAGCGCGAGTTCCTTCTTTCAACGCGGTCATTTATTTTTCAACCGTTTTGTATTTACTGTGATAAATCTAGGCGTTTTGTCTGAATATCTCGTTGAACTCGCGTCTTGTCAGGCGGGAATTATTTTTACTGAATATTTAAAAGACGCCAACGAATAAGACACGCCACATCAGATTGAACTCGCGTCTGGCATACCGCGAGTTTAGAATCCGCGCTTGGAATAACATGAGTCCTGCTTATGTGTACCGAATGAGGGATACTTTTCCAAATGTTCTACAAAGGGGGTGGATATCCGATTTTTTCCCAAAAGAAATATCCAGACAATAGTGCCAGTTAATTAAGCCCGAGGGTGTAGTATTCATTATTCAATGCCTATATTTGAACAAGAGCTAGACATGTGCTCCTTTTCACTCCATTGCTCTCTTGAAGATTTTATAGCTAGTTCACCTTGTTGATTTATAAATAATTTTAGGGTTTATTTGTTTCATTAAAAATAGTTTGAGAAATGAATTATTCGCTCATGGAAAATAGTTTCCGAGAAATAAATTACTCCCTCCTGGAAAGCAGTACTTATGGCGCCTTGGGTATGCGTCATCGTTCTCTTCTCCCCTTCTCTTCTTCGTCTTTTTTTTAATTTATTTTTGATCTCTTGTTCCGTCTCTTTTCGCTTTTGATCTCCTCCTTTCATGAAGAAGAACAATAGAGATTATGAGGGTTCATTGTCGAATATTGGATAGGATTCGATCCAATTTTTTCGAATCGCCGATATAATGATTCGTATTTGATTCAGAAAAAATTAGATAGTCGGATATCGGATAATTAGATCAGATATTCGGATACCCGATTATCTAAAAATATATTTTGATTTAATTATTTTTTTGAATTTGAAATTTGTATTTATGAAAATTTTAAAATTTCGAATATAACAAACAACAAATTACTAAATATAACAAGATTCACATCTATGAACATTTCGATTTTTTAATTTTTGGATATAACAAGCACCAAATTTTTAAAAATAAAAAAATAATATTCATAAAAATTTGAATTTTCGGATAATCCGAAACTTAAATATTGCGATCCGTATCTGATCTGGAAAATTTAAAATCGGAACGGATATTCAATCCGAAAATAAAAATCAGAACGGATATTCGAATTTTCGGATCGGATCAACGGATAATCGGATCGGATTGGTCGAATCGAATATTTTTGAACACCCCTAATAGAGAGAAAGAGTTAAACAAGACTAAAAAATAAAAAGAATATTAGAGAGATGGAGAGAAGGAACCAAATCAACTCAAAAAAAGTCATGGCCAATTTAGGGTTTTAACCCAAAAAAAAAGTCTTGGCTAGTTTGGGGTTTCAAATTTAAGAAATTTAAACAAAACAATACATTTCAAAGTCAAGAAAGCCCTCACTTTTCTCTCTTCTCCTCTCTGTCTCGCTACTTTTCTCTATTCTCTTCTTTTCTCTATTCTCTTCTCTGTTCTCCTCTTCACTTCGCCTACGAAAGGCACGCTTTACGTCTAGGCTCTAGGGATCTTTTGTGCCTCGAGACGTCTTTCGCCTTTCAAAACTAAGCTAACTACCATACGTAGTGTTGGAAATGTGATAGATTGGAAACTTTGAGCCATATTTTCTATGGGTAAAGGTAAATATTCGAATGATGAATTTATTGATTCATATTCTACTCCATGAGAGCTTTACAACGGTATCTCATATGCTCAAAATGGTTGAGTGATGAATGTGAAATCAATGCTCAAATTAAGGTAGTTGTGAATTGTGTAAGGAAAATGGAAAAACCTTATCCCACATTGTTAGGATAACATGCATGGGAAGAGTTTATATACACCAACCTACTTGTTAGTTATGGAATGACTTGGGTTTAGGTTGTGCCTCATGCACAAGCACAAGGGTGCAAATCAAAGCTTGTTGAATCCATCGGGGTTGAGAGAGCTCTCACACAATGTGTTGTCTATTGGGCCCTTTGTGGGCTTATAAATATTTTACCCATAACGAATTAATTTTTCCTTAAATATGACATATCTTTTTAAATATTTTGAATTAAAAGGATATTATTTGGTTTCCTTAACTTCGGATATTAAATATGGTAATGCCTTGTAGTTCACATTTATATATTCAATTAAATACGATATTAATGGCTCATTTCGAATTTATTTGGACACGACATTAATGACCATAATATCATAATATATTGTTTCCAATAATATTCCCTTGTGAAACTCTTATAAATAGTGTGCACACCTTCTAGGTTTAACACAACACAAAGGATTTTCAATTGCTTTCACCTTGTGATTTTTGAAATTAGTTTTTCGGTGATAGAAGAAGACGAGGTTACGGTTTGCTGATCACTGTAGACTTGCTACTATTGTGTTCATTTTGTTGTTGTATCCTGAGAGATAGACGTCCGACGTTTCTCAAGCACTATAGGAGCAGACAAATATGTCTTAAAGAAACTGTGATTTCACAGGCCTCAACAAGTAAACAGTTTCAATTTTGTTATTGATATTTCGAATTTTCACTTCGAATTATATATTTTATTCTGTTCGATTTTATTATTAAATTTAGTATTAATTTTCTGTTTAATTTTATCTCTTGGATTAATGCCTATTTTTCTAACACATATAATGTCCATGCAAATGGAAAAATCTACAACTAACCATAATACCTTAGGATGGCAAATTTAAAGCCCAATTATTGTATAAGCCTTCGGCATAGTGAGCTTGAATGAAATTACATCTAAAATACAAAAAAACATAAAGCGAAGAAAAGCATAGGTACCGTGTTATTGGCATGTAAGAGAGCCATTATGTGAATGAAAATTCTGAAAATGGAAACCCAAGCTCTTTTGTTTCTATCATGATTCTTTTGTTGTCCATAATTATGTCATTGCTCTGATTCAAGTGCACTGTGGTTGTCATTAATCTCTATATTTTACCTTTCAATTTTAAGTTTAGGGATTTAGGTTGTAGTGTGTATAATTTAAGATTTATGTTTAGAGTTTTGGGTTTTGGGATTTAGGTTGTAGTGTGTATAATTTAGGATTTATGTTTAGAGTTTAGGGTTTAGGTGTTAGGGTTAGGAATTTAGGTTTTAAATTTTATAGTTTAAATATGAAGGGTTGTGTAATTTTTTTTACATGACTTGTGTATCAAAATATAACCCTTTATATAAATAATCAAAATTTAATTGGAATTAAATCAGACCAATTATAAAACTACATTCTAAAAGGCAGGTAGAAAAACCAAAACATACCATGAGGGTATCAGCCATTCCAGACTAACCACTAATCTTGAGTAGCTACATTCAAATTAACAGATGCAAACTTCTAGCCTCAAGGTCCATCTTCTGAATCTAAAAAAGAAGAAGAAGAAAACAACATCATCAAGCTCAATACTCAAAACAATGAAAAACTAGAGGATTATTTGAAACAAGCAATGAACCAAGTACCAGACATTTTGCATCTTCCAATCCAACTCTTGTACCAGAAAGTTTGTGTTTCTTCTACTCTTCATATTAGAAAAACAATTATGAAATTTAAAGAACAATTGGCTCATTATAGAAGATGATGCTTGAATAAACAAAAAAGTTTCGTGTCGAACACCTCTAATTAATGAACAAATTAACTCATTGTATTATTGAACAAAAGAAAATGCATGTTTATTTGGATTTATATATCCTCATTTTCCATCAAACAAAATTTTTAGTATCACCTTATCAATTCAAGATTCAAAGAGAAGCTGCAAAGGTGATCACACACAATTCAGAATCATATTTGTTTTATTTATTAAAAAATATCATATAGTTTTCAATACATAAAACAAGGCATAATGCCAAAAGTGCCCCTAACAGTTGACTGAGTAGTCACTTTGACCCCTAATCTTTTTTGAAGCAATTTAGCACTCAACGTTTCATTTTGGGTCAAAATAGCCCCTCCATGAATTAAAATTGTTAGTTAACTGACGATAAACAACTTAAAATGACTTGATAGAATGACACGTCAAAAGAATTTTTTATATTTTATACAATTTTTAAAATTATTTTTTGACTGATATGTCATTTTGTAAAGTCAACATATTTGCCTATATAACACTGCTATCGCGACGTGCATTGCCATGTAGGTTCACCACATCGCAAGCAATTTACCGTTGGTTGACTAACAATTTTCATCAGAGATGGCAACGGGGCGGGTTTTTGGCCGCCCCAAACCCGCCCCGACCTATAAACTTCTAAACCCGGGTATAAATATTAATTTACCCACCCCCGATATATCAACTCATAAACCCGACCTGACCCAAAAATTTAAAATTATTATTTTTCGTCGGTGATAAATGTTAGATCTGATCGAACCACCATCAAAGTCACAAAATATAGGTTTCAATTAACTTTAAAACCATATAAAAATAAAATAAACCAATTAAATTTCCCACATGAAAAATACATATTTAAAAGAATATACTCGAACCATTGGACGTCAAAATTAGATATGTTAAAAATCGAACAATATCTACAAAAATTTATGATAAACACAAATTAAAAAAATAGCTTAAAACCCTTAAAAGTGTTTATATACAATGGTATTTTCACAAGTATAATAAAAATTAAATAAATATAATTAAAAATATACCAGGGCGGAGAAGGGCGGGGCGGAGAGTTTCTATCTTATACCTGAACCTGCCCCACCCTGACTCAATGCTTTTCAATACCCGCCCCGATCCCCTAAATTTATGAAGAAAAACCTGATCAGGTCAAGACTGGACGCACCGAGTCAGGTAGTTTTTCCATCCCTATTTTTTATCTGCAGATGGGCCATTTTGACCCAAAATGAAACGTTAAGGGCTAAATTGCTTCAAAAAAAGAATATGTGCCAAAATGACAATTCAGTCAAACCTTATAGCATTTTTTTGGCATTATGCGCATAAAACAACCATCATCTTGTTGTAGTGATCAGAAAGAAAGAACCAGAGTTACAATGGCAAAGTGGCATCACATGAAACTTGCTAAATTAACAAAAAATTAACAATCAATTTCAAGTTACACTATCCAAATGAAAATGGCATTAATGAAATGCCCATAAAAGAGTTGAAGGAAGATTTTAGGTTACGGAATTGAATGAGCTCGAAGAAAATGCAATTGAACTTTATACAAGGAAGTCGTTCGCAAAATTCCAGCCGAACTTAAACATGAGAAATTGTATCGTCTGCTACATCCGATTTTTGAATCGGGGGAGTCTCGAACTTTTCGTTTAACCAAGTATAAGGACCTTGAAAATTTGAGACAGTGGGTCTTCCATGATGACATCATCTACATGTTCTTAAGCTAGAAGATTTTGCACAACTCCCAAAATCTTTGATACTATCTCGGTGGACAAAAAATGCAAAACTTTGTGTCACATCATTTATAGATGTCAATGTCCCTCCTGAATGAAGCAAATAGCTCCATTCAATCTCTCCGATCAAATTATTCATAATCCTGCTACATTGCATCTCAAACTGATGCAACTTTTCGAAAAGCTAAAGATGACATACTAAGATTAACTAAAGAAATGGAAGAATCATGTACTTTAACTGATTCATCTTCCCATGCGCTAAAGAAACACAATGTTCATGACCCTTCACAAAAAAGAGAAACAAAAATAAATTCAAGGAAAGCTAGTGTCCACCTCAAAAACCCATCACTGTTTATTTTGTAAACAAGATGGACATAATAAAAACACGTGTCCTCGTTTGAAGCTTTAAATTTCATCCCCTTCACTCAGGCCAACATCAAATTTTTTACGACAACATGGATTTTCTAGAAAACGTTCACCACATTTACCAACGCGAAGAAATTGTGAGTCACTCTTCTTTTATTCTTATATCCGTAAAAATTATAAGTTAACGTGTGTTTCTTTCTACATTTCATTTAGGAGCAATCACATGTATAGAATGAAAGCATTCACATTTTCAATATATTCTCGAATGCACATTCTATGGTAATATGTCTTTAACGTTGTAACTCCCTCGACCCGGCCTAGTTGCAAGGGCTAGACTGAACGAATTACATTAGGTTTGCCGAAACAAACCTGAAATAGATAACTCAAATTAGGTTTATCTTTTATTTATCTTATCTAGATGCATCATTAACCCCTAAGGTGTTCATACAAGCATTGAATAGAAACCTACTCGGATCGGACATCAATTTGATGTCCAATTGCACACTTTGCGATCTAGGGACCAAAAGGTAAATCTAGAGAATTAACCGGGCTTGAACCAATTTAATGTTACCGAACCATAATTAGTTATTTTACATGCTTGCATGTGAAATCTCAGCACAAATGGATCATTCAAACTCATTCAATCAGCATCCAAAGAAAAAGGACTAGAACGGAAGAATCTAAAAACACAACATCCAAACAACAGACATAACTACCCTGCGTATAGATACTCGGAGATCGATACCGATATTGGCAAGGGCATACCAATACACTAATGCCTCGTACCAATCCCAGGCCAAAATATGAGGGACAGTATCGATAAGGTTGCTCGAATACCAGTCCTTCGACCAAAACCCCAGTGTCCCCAAAATTTTAGTAACAAAAATCTGTATCGATACGATTCGAATCGTACCGATACCCAAGCCAAATATACCTGGTTCAGCCCTCGCGTACTGAAACCCTAAGCCTTGTACCGGTACAGGCTGACCTGCAATGCCCAAATTTGCTGGTTTTTCACCCAATTAATACCCCAAACATGCCTTAATCATTTACATACATATACACCATAAATCCAAGGACTAGAGTAAGTTAAAACCCTCAATGACAGAAGCACCCAAGGAAGATTGAATCACATCACACTTCTATAGGCATGCTCCCTAAAATCACTTCAATCAAACACTCAAAATGAAATCCATATCACAATACAACTTAGGCATTGCATCAATCAATTATTGATACAATTCTAAACATTCTTGGACACTTATAGCATAGCCACAAACATCTCATAACCTATATGCATATCTAGGCATGTCATCAAGGCATCAATCATATTTGAAAATAAACCATCAATCATGCCTTAACCATCAGCATAAAAGGTCATCAAACATTAGCATGTAAACATCCACAAACATATTAAAATTCAGATTACAAATCCCCAAAAACATGGTAACACATTGCCTTATTAACTGAATGTAAATAAAGTTTTCCATACTCAAAGAGGTTGTCGTTCTCTTGGATTATCCTTGTCGTAAGGTGTTGCCCTTCTACTATATTTCTATGCATCAATGGGAAAAAGTAAACGTAAGCACACAATGCTTAGTGAGGTAGCTCATAAGTAAAACATTGATACAACCAAAACCTTTTGGAAAACCAAATATTGTTTCAATGAAAGGCATGCTTAATTAAAACAAAGTATTTCCCAAAATCTTTTTGCAAAACAAATCATGCACAATAACCATATGCACAAAACACTTTTTCATTATAACACATCAGGTACACGAATTTTCTAGTGGTACTAACTCCACCAAATCTCACTTCGGCCCGAGATAGGCTCACTTTTACCCCGTCGTGATAGGCTCACCTCTATCACACAACAATAGGCTTACCCCTATTGCAAGGAACTAGAGAAACCATCAGCTTGGGTAGCCTAGTTAAACCACTATACCTCAAGAGCCGCGGAGCGATCAACTTTATTTTATAGTGCACTTTAAACCCTATAGGATGCCAACTATATCTGATACCTTTTCATTTATGTCACGTAGCCAATATATTACTTTCAAATACATTTACTTACTATTTTTCATTGCATTTCACAAAACCATTTCATATGCAAAACCACATTGCCAAAGGCAACAACACATTCCTTCTTGGAACAAATCTCAATGCTCATAGGCATCCATCAACTTTGATAAATATTGCATATTAATCCAAAATGATGCATTAATAGTAAGTAAATCAAACCATGCTTTTAAACCAAAACATGTAATCCAAAAGCTCATATCAAACCGATATTCGAAGGCAAAAATAGGGAAACTTATGCTTGATCTTAGTTAAGCTTGTTAGGCCATAACTAATCCCCTCATGATCATTGATCAAACCCCTTTAAGAGCTTTTAAGCGTTTACACACTCACCGCTATACTTCACTTTGCTCGCCAACGCGAATAGAGCCACCGAAAAGCGACATATCCAGCTAGGCAACCTTGCCTTGATCGTCAACTATTTTAGCAACATAAAAACAAAGGGAAAATAAATCATTATGCATTCTACTCACTAACAAACAATAATCCCCTGCATCCTTAACAAAATATTTCTGAACTTAGCTGAAACTACCGAAAACATCTCCGATCTTCGTTCACCCAACATCTAACATCAACCTTATGACCCTAACATTCAATCCTCATCAAAACACAACCAAAAACACCTCCTAAACATCCTTATACCTCCAGCACTCAAAGAACACACATAACAGCCCCAAAAACCACTAAGAACTCACCTAAAAATTAATCAATCAAATAGTTTCTGGATTTATTTCAACAGTCTCATTCCACATTATGTTTACATCATCAAAATGTGAATTTACCCAATTAAAATCTCTAGGTTTCATCATCTTAATCAAATCTTTAAGCAAATCATCAAAATCTCAATTAATCATTCAACTCCTAAAATCTATTGCAAAACTAAGTTAAAATCAATTCAATACAAGCCAACTACTAGGGAATATCAATAAAAAGAAGAAATTCACCTTTGAAGACACTTTTACCAAAATTGATGTAAGTATTCTCTTGAAACAAATCTTGTGAAAATGATGAAATCTTTGAGAAATCTTTGTAAGGTTTTGCTAGAAATCAAATGTAGAATCAAATGATAATTTCTCCATTGAAAATCAACAAAGAATTCTAGAAATCTTGTTTGGAAATTGAAATGGAAAATGAAAGAAAATAAAAGGAGAAAATAAGAGAGAAACTTTGGAACAATAAGGAAATGATTTAGGAAACCAATTAACCGTCAACCTCTTACACAATTAAGGTGGTAATCTTTGCTTAAAAATATAGAAAACAACAGCTCCCTAAGGATTCTTAGTATTGACCCATTTACAAAATAGTCACTAAAATAGTTTTGCAAATTTTACATTTCATTCACTAAAATGCAAAAATCCATTTAATTAGATTAAATTAGCCTTCAATTAAAAACCCAAAATGTTTAATACAATAATTAAACATTTTTAAAAATCCAAACCTTTACCAATTAACCAAAATTCTAATTTTTACATTTTAATTTTACCTGAAACGTATTTAATCTATTAACTCAGTTTAATCGGTCCGAATCGAACCCGGTCAAACGCCTAATCCTTCTAACCCTATTTTTGGGTGTTAAAATGTCAGCTACTTTTTTCATTCTTTATGTTGGGAGTTGAAATACATTATTTACTTCACCTCAACTTATTATTGACTTCTTGTAGTATATGAGTTAGATAATCATGATGCATTTCAGAAAATCAAATGGAGACTTTGCAACTGTAAGTGCTACCTAACATTTTCTCCTTTAATATCTTTGCAAAGTTACATACCATGATTCACTATATGTTTTTATGCAACATTGCTATTCATACTATTATATAGTAAGTATGAGAAATTTGTGGCTAATATCGGTACTTCAGTATTGTACAACAGTATGATAAAAAATTAAGAATCTGTCGGATCTTAATTAGTTCATCGTGTTGATACTTTTTTATCATTATCGATACTATCAACCAACGACTTAGGCCAATACTGATATTATTTTGTAAAATTGATACCAAATAACAATTCGATGTGCCTATTTGCGCAGAGTATATCAATGCTACTTTAACAGTGTCGATATAACCTAAATTTTTTAACTTTTTGTACTTTCTCCGTTTGGTACTATATTTTGCAAAAAAATATCAATCATCCAATTTTTAAAGAATTATTCTAACACATACCTTAGAAACTTTGAAATAATCAAGTTTTCGTTTTTAATGTTAATAAAAACTTGTAACAATTAACAAAAGATTTTTAACAAAATTTTTTGAATTTTCATTATGCTTGAAATAATTACATAACCTGTTTGCAAACTGCATACGAAATAATGTATATAATGATGCAATTTTATACAAAATAAATTTAAAATTATATGATTTCTCCTATGCGCCCCATACAAAAAGGGGTCCAAAATACCTGGCTACGACCCATACAAAAGAGTCCTAATATATCTCAAACACCTAATCCAATCTGTTTATTACCAAGATTAAAAATATTAATAACAAATAACAATGTAAATTTGAAGATAATAAATAATTCAACATTATATAGAATAAACGCAACTTATTTAAGCACTCTCGTACCGGTCAAAAAATGCTTGCACAGTTTGTGTACGGACGTGAATGGATATCTACCACATGTAACTTTACAGCAGCTAAAATTTTGGGTATTTTTGTATGCCGTTCATTATTAAGGAGATCATATAACACAAAGTCGGCCCCATTCCCTAACAGACTATACACAAATATTAAATAATTTATCATAAGATCATGATGGAATCATTAAAATTGACTACGAGATTAAAACAAAATAGTCATACCCATGCACGTACCACCTCTTCGATATGCTTCATATGCCAATGCTGCATCCAGTTAATTACATACATCCCACAATCATCTCGGTCATAAAACATAACATTATAACTCACTTAATCATTTATATCATGCAAATCAAAATGGAATGATTACACTTATACAAACACTGATAACTATATATACATTGCTTTGAATTTTGACTTTAGGCACCACCATGCGCAGCTCTGTCAATGGCACCCGTGGTGTGCCAAACACTTTTACAAACTTTTCTTCCAAAAAATATTCTCTTAATGTTTTAATCTACATGCAAAAACACATTATCTGTCACATACCCCTTAACATCGTACAAAATGTTATGCACATTGAAGTTTAACCTTCTTAAAAATTTCTTAACAATAGACATTTTTTTCAGAATTGCCTCAAGCTGTTTGTAATGCCTCAGTTTGGGTCTAGATGTTTTGGGGTTCGGTTTGAGGGTTCAGAATTAGAGGTTCGAGTCGGTTTCGAAATTGTAAAATGAGTTTTGGAAATTGGACATTTTGAACTAGTGACCAAAATGCAAACTTTGAAAACTGTTTTAGTGGCTGTTTTGTAAAGGGTCAAAATTTTGAATCTTTAAGGAGCTAATAGCTCAAAAGTCTAATTTCAGACTTTATCCCTTAAATAGCTATTTTTAGAAGTGTTTTGGAAAATAAAATAGGTTGGGGAGAATTAATTGATAATTAACTTTTAAAACAAAAGTAACGTAACTAACTTTTTCTCAAAACCTTTTTCTCTTAAAATCTCTCCAGCCAAACACTACTCTCTTCTTCTAAAATCTTCAGGTAATCATATTTTACTTAAATCTTTTGATTTCTAATGGTTTCTCAATAGTTTTTAAATAAAATCTTATTATTTTAACTTTGTTTTCACATGTAAATTCAGCCAATTAAGGGAGAAAGCATCCATTAGAGGTAAGGTTCATTCTTCTCCTCTAATGAAAGGTTATTTACTGAAATTCCCAAGTTGTTAATCCTTTACAATGGTTTTCTAATGTGTTTTGATAGTTTAATTAAGTGAAATTGGTTTAATTGTGTTTTAATTACTGAAATTGGTAGATTTTCGAATTGGATCTATTTTGCTGGGTTCTTGATCAGGTTAGATCATGATTTTGATGTTTAATAATGTTAAAAGCTTGAATTTAACATTGTAATCCCGAAACTAGTTGAATCTCTAATGTTGTTGGTTGTTAGTTAAGGGTTTTTGTGTTGTTGTTGGTGTTTAATCATTACTGGGAGTAAAAGGATATTGTAAAAGGGTTTTTAGATGTTATTTGATGAATCGAATCGTTGTATTATGGCTGGGTTAAGACTGGAAGGTGTTTGAGGTTGATTTCGATAAGTTTCGGATGGTTTTTGAGTAGGTAACTTGTGAGTTGCGGGAATTTGCTTCAAAGTAGTGGTTTGGATGCATTTTGATACATGTTTCCTCTGGTTTTGTGCGACGAAAACAGGGGATAATCATGGCAAAGTAGCTTGAAGTGGATTGTGGCTTATCGGGAGCTTGTTTTACTTTGGTGAGCGAAGCGAAGTGAAATCGGTGAGTGGAAACTGGTTTTAAATGATTCCTAAAGATTTGCAAATGTTGTTGGGAGTTTAGGTTAAGCGTGAAACACTTAACTAAGCTTAGAAGTAAATTTCCTCTTTTGCTCTTTGATATCGGATTGGTTATGAGCATGGTTGATTAAATGTTTTGGGTTTCAAACATGGTTTGTTTTACTTAATATAAATGCATGGTTTTGAATACATATGCAATGGAAAAGTATATGAAATGCTAGTAAGCATTGGTTTTCATTCCGGTTGAGAATGGAGGATTGCTTTGGCAATGTGGTTTGCATATGTAGTGATTTTGTTTAATGCATTGTAAAACAATGAGTAAATGGTTTTGTAAATGATATATTGGCTATACGACAAGGTAAGAAACATTCAGATATAGTTGGCATGCCATAGGATTAAGTGCACTATAATATATACCAAAAACTCGATTGTGGCCATGGGTCCTTGAGGTATGGCGATTTAACTAGGCCACTCAGACTATTGGGACATCTCTTGGGTATGCGGTTTAACTAGGCAGCCCAAGATGATGGTGACATTACGGTTTAACTAGGCAATGTCAGTAAAACTCGCAGTCTAACTAGACAAGGTTGTCAAATCTTGCGGTTTAACTAGGCAAGGTTTTGAGTATCATGCGGTTTAACTAGGCATGGTACGAGAAGCCGTGCATCCGATATGTATATGGATAGGGGTGACTATCCAAGGTAAGGGTTGTGTACCTGGGGTCACTATAAATGCCAATATATGAAAGTTCATGTGTTGAACCTATTTTATAATGCTTTGGGATTTAAGAATGGTAAGATAATTTTATGCTTGGAAATTAAGCATGTGATTTACAACGGTTTTCGTATAAGGTTGATATGCATGTTTTGATTTGGAATCAATGAAAATGCTTTGGTTGTAAGCATGGTTTGAAATCAAGTGTTTAGTTTTTAAAGGACATAATTGCATCATTGTTTTATGAGCATCCTAGCTAAGCATGTATGCTTGCGCTATATTTTTCCTAATGATGCAGAGCATTGAGGTTTGGGGCAGCGAAGGCAAAGTCTAAAGTGATCTAAGGACCAAAGACTACTTTGAGTACAAACCCGGTTTAAGTTTTCGGTTAATAAGGCAATGTGTTTTTTTGGGATTTGTAATTCTATTTTCCCCTGGTTTTTTAGCATGGTTAATGCTATATTTTGGTGTTGGATTGTTGTTGATAAGCACGTTAATGGTTTTGCTTATAGTTGATGCTAGCTGGTCGCCTATGTATGCATCTAGATAGCTTTGGTTGAATGCCATGCTTTGATAATTTTAACATGTTGATTATGGTATTAGAGATATGTCAAAATGATGCATATGTTGGAAAATGTTCAATTGAGTGTTTTGGTATGTTGCTAAGTGGTTTAGGGAGCATGCTTATAGGTTGATTCTTTTGAAAGCATATGATTGTTATAGTTGCTAAATTTTGGTGCAAATGATGGGTATGTGTGTTGATGGTTGTTTGTATGCATGTATGTGAGTTTCTAGGATCTAAAAGTATCTAGATTCGAGAAAAAAACCAGTTAAAGATGACATTACAAGCTCAGGCATACTGATACGCAAAAGATCGTATCGGTACGGTTGGGCAAATTCAAGCACCGGGTATCGGTACGGGTATAGGGGTTTCGATACGGTTTTATGCCACTGGAAGACTTGCTTTTTCTGAACCAAGCCCGCGTACCGAAACACATATTGGCCGTATCGGTACAGAAATTAATAACATTAAATTAGATTTTGCGTTCGAATTAACGTACCAATACGGTACAAAGTGAACCGAAACGAGGCTGAAACACCGAATCGATATGAGTTCTCGCTTATCGGTACAGGTGGCTGTTAATTCAATTAATGTCTTGGAAGTTCAGTTCTGTTTTCTTTCGATTTAGTCTTTAAATCTTGTTTTGGTAATTGCGTAAGCTTGGGCGGTCAGATTGAGTCAAAAATTAATATGTAAGCATTTAATTCAACTAATTGGAATGTGTAACCTTAATTTCTCTAATGGCTTTATAATTTACCAGTTTTATGCTTTAGTCCCTAAAATGAATTGTATGCAATTAGTTGCCTTTTCGTGGTCTGTTTCCTTTGTAATTTCACCCGCTACAAGCTTAATCACTTAGGATTAATAATACGCATCTAAACAAGATAAAAGGAAAAAATTGTGGATTGCTTTTCGTAATCTTTCTTCGGTTTACTTCGAAAAACCTAATATAGCTCACTAGGTTCGGTCGGGCGTCTAGGACAGGTCGAGGGGGTTACATTTGTGATTAGTAACCTTAATTTCTCTAATGGCCTTATAATTTACCAGTTTTACGCTTTAGTCCCTAAAATAAATTGTATGCAATTGGTTATCTTTCCATGATCCGTTTCCTTTGTTATTTCACCTGCTGCAAGCTTAATCACTTAGGATTAAAAATACACATCTAGACAAGATAAAAGGAAAAAAATGACTACTTTTTGTAATCATTCTCCAGTTTGCTTTGGCAAACCTAATGTAGCTCACTAGGTTCGGTCGGGCGTCTAGACCAGGTCGAGGGGGTTACATTTGTTGGTATTAGAGACAGGTTAATAAAAGTTTAGGATGTTATTGTTTGATTGATTGCTAATGTATGAAATGCGTGGTGATTGTGTATATGTATGGTGATTTGTTTTGTATCATGTTGGGGTATGAATTGGGAACACATTGCCTATTTTCGAGGTTTTAAAATGTTTTATAAGGTTGTCTTGGATCCTTTGCCTTATGTTAGCCTGACTTTAATGTGTTTTGATGCTTTTGTTAGCATGGCTTGATGTGAGACTCGTTCGATGGCTAGTAATGTCAGGTTCGGGATGAATAATAAAGATAGAGTGAATCCTCGTATTATATTACCTCTTCCTCCTCCGTTGGTTCCTCTTGTTGACGCTGGGGTAGGTGGTGTACCTCAAGCTCCACAAAGGCCGATTTTTGGAGATTTGACTCCGTTAATTCAAGCAATGATGGGGGGTTTCAAGCGGCAATGGCTGGAGTGCATGTGCAAGCTCTGACACCTGCTGTGATGGTTAACCCTGGACTATCGTTAGAGCGTCTTCGTAGTTTGGAAGGTGTAGAGTTTAGGGGATTGAACCTTGAGGCGACCGAGGAATGGCTAGAGAGTACAATTCGTATTCTGAATCAGATAGGTTGTAATGATAAGTACAAGTTAGGTTGTACCGTGTCTCTGTTACATGGTGATGCGTATCATTGGTGGGTAACCACGATTGCTAATGTTCCAGAAGTAGATGTAACTTGGAAGTTCTTTCAAAGGGCTTTTAAGAAGAAGTATCTTGGTCCTTAGTACTTGGATGCGAGGAAGTGTGAGTTTATGGCTTTGGAACAGGGCAGCATGACGGTGGCTGAGTATGAGGTGAAATTGTCCGTCTAAGTCAGTATGCTTCGGAGTTGGTTTCGGATGATCTTGAGAGGTGCAACATATTTTGCTATGGTCTTGTGAAGGATATTAAAACATATATGTTAGCGGTAGACTATACAGATTTTGATGTGCTGGTTAATCGTGCCAAGGATATTGAGCAGTCCTTGGGTGTGACCTTAACAATGGCAAGTAGGGGCTCAGGTAAGAGAGCAGTTAATTCTGGTTATTTTGGGAAGCAGAATAGGAGGTTTCACGATAAGAGTTACAAGCCAGATCTTAAGCGTGGCAGTGGTGGCCATGGTAATCAGGGTTTACGTATCCTAGCTGAGTATGAGCGTTGTGGTCAACGTCACACTGGCACATGCTGGGGAAACACCAGAGGTTGCTGGGTGTGTGAATCTCAGGATCATATGAAGCGTGATTATCCTCGTGTAGTGATGGATGCACCGGTACAAGCTACTGCACCTGCTAGGGGCCGAGGTCTTGGCAATGGTAATTTTTAGAGGTGTAAGGATGGTCAGAGGACTATAACTCATGCAGTTACTGTACGACCAGAGTATAGTGGATCAGCTCGGGTTTATGCTCATCATGAAGGGCTAAATAACACTGATGTGATCACAGGTACCTTTACCTTACAATCTTTGTCGTTGTTTTCTTTGATTGATTCGGGGTCTACTTATTCTTATATCTTAAGTGAGCATGCATCTTTGGTGAATGTCCCTGTTGAGATCTTAGATGTTAGTAACTAGTTTTTTTGGGGAGACGGTTATGGATAGAAGGTTGTATCGGCGTTGTCTTTTGGTTGTGCAAGGTCACGAGTTTACCGCAGATATGATGGAATTGCCATTCCATGGTTTTGACGTTATTTTGGGTATAGATTGGTTGAGTGAGCATAAGGCGGTAGTGGATTGTGAATCCAAAATGATTTTCTTGAGGTTAGCCGATGAATGTGAAGTCGTGGTAGTTGGCGAGAATGTGAAATTCTTGTCCAATTTTATTTCGGCTACTCAAGCAAAAAAATGATGTTTGATGGTTGCCAAGCTTATTTGGCTATTGTTATGAATCTGAAAGCCAAGGGTGTGTGGGTACAAGACATTCAGATTGTATGTGATTTTTCAGAGGTGTTTTCTAAAGAGTTATCGGGTTTACCACCTAATAGGGAAGTAGAATTCGGTATTGAGACTCACGAGGGTACGACTTCGGTGTCCATTGCTCCTTATCGGATGGCACCGAAGGAATTGAAAGAGTAAAAGACTCAGCTTCAGGATTTGTTAGATCATGGGTTCATTCGACCGAGTATTTCGCCTTGGGGTGCTCCAGTTCTTTTTGTGAAGAAGAATGATGGTTCGATGCGTATGTGCATTGATTATCGTTAGTTGAATACGTTGACGGTGAAAAACAAGTACCCATTGCCGCAGATTGATGACTTGTTTGATCAGTTTTGTGGGGCAACGGTGTTTTTGAAGATATATTTAAGATCGGGGTATTATTAGTTAAAGGTTAAGGATGTGGATGTGCATAAGACGGCTTTCGTATGAGGTACAGGCATTACGAGTTTTTGTAATGTTGTTTGGGTTGACGAATGCTCCGCTGTATTCATGGACATGATGAATATGGTGTTTCATGAGTACTTTGATTAGTTTGTAGTGGTTTTTATCAATGATATACTTGTGTACTCCCGTACCGAGGAACAACATGATCAACATAGTTTCTGCATAAGGTATTTGTGTTGATCCACAAAAAGTTGAGGCTATCCTCAATTGGAAGCAACCTAAGTTAGTGTCTGAAATTTATAGTTTTCTTGGCTTGGCTGGTTATTATCGATGTTTCGTGGATAGATTTTCTAGTATTGTGGCACCGTTGACGAAGTTGTTATAGAAAAATATTCCCTATGTCTGGACGGAGAAGCAATAGCAGAGTTTTGAGAAGTTGAAGGAAGTATTGACACATGATCTTAGGTTGATCCAACCTGAGTCAGGGAAGGAGTTTGTGGTTTATAGTGATGCGTCGTATGTTGGTTTAGGTTGCATGTTGATGCAAGATGGAAAGGTTGTAGCCTATGCATCAAGACAGCTAAAAGTTCATGAGGGAAACTATCCGACTCATGATTTAGAACTTGCGGTGGTGTTTGCTTTGAAGATTTGGAGACACTATCTTTATGGGGAAAAGTGTGTTGTTTTTACAGATCATAAGAGTTTGAAATATTTGATGTCTCGAAAGGATTTGAGCTTTAGGCAACGTAGATAGTTGGAATTGCTTAAGGATTACAACTTGACAATTGAGTATCACCGGGGGAAAGTAAATGTGGTTGCTGATACGTTGAGTCGTAAGGTTGCAGTTGAGCTTAGGATGATGTTTGCAAGGTTAAGTGTGACACAGGCAATTGGTTTGTTAGCTGAGCTGCAAGTTAAGCCTACATTGTCACAAATGATTAAAGGTAAGCAATCATATAATGATTATTTGGTTCCTCATATTAAGGACATCTCGGATGGTAAGACATCGAAGTTTTATTTTGATGATGATGGTGTTTTGTGCTTTAAGGGTTGAATAGTGGTGTCAAAAGATCTGGAGCTTATGCGCACTATTTTGGCGAAAACATACTCTAATCTTTTTGCTATGCATCCCGGTAGTACCAAGATGTATTAGGACTAAAAAGAAGTGTACTATTGGGTTGGTTTGGAAAAATATGTGGCGGGGTTTGTTTCTAAGTGCATGGTGTTTTAGCGGGTTAAAGCTAAACATCAGTTTCCATCCGAGTTGTTACAGCCGTTGATAATTCTGAAATAGGAATGAGAGAGGATCACCATGGACTTTGTGTTGGGGTTACCGTTGACACCAGCTAAAAAGGACTCCATTTGGGTAATTGTTGATCAGTTTACGAAGTGTGCACATTTTCTGCCAGTGTATACGACGTATACCATGGACAAGTTGGCGGACTTGTATATTGTTGAGGTGGTACGTTTGCACGGGGTACCTAAGTCTATTGTTTCAGATAGAGATCTGAGGTTTACGGCAAGGTTTTGGAGATGTTTGCACTAGGCTTTGGGTTCGAGGTTGAGTTTCAGCACTGCGTATCACCCTCAAACGGATGAACAGTCTGAGCATGTTATCTAGGTTTTGGAGGATATGTTGAGGTGTTGTATTATTGAGTTTCAAGGAATTTGGGAGAAGCATTTACCTTTTTTGAATTTTCTTATAATAATAGCTATCAAGCGAGTATCCAGATGGCTCCGTATTAGGCATTGTATGGCCGGAGGTGTCGTACACCGTTGTGTTGGGCTGAGGTAGGGGAAATAATGTTTCCTTATCGCATGTGTTGAAAGACACATATGAGAAGGTAAAGCTTGTGTGTGATCGCTTGAAAGCAGTTACGGATAGGCAGAAGTCTTACGCGGATTTGAAGCGTTAGGGATATTGAATATGCGGTTGGTGATCGTGTGTTCTTGAAAGTGTCACCGTGGAAGAAGGTGATGTGGTTCGGACGTAAGGGTAAAATTAGTCCGAGATTTATTGGAACATATGAGATTGTGGAGCGTGTTGGTCATGTGGCTTATCGGTTGAGTTTGCCTTCCGAGCTGGAGAAAATACATGACTGTTCTATGTGTCTATATTGCGGAGGTATCGATTGGATCCCTCGCATGTTATGCCAGTGGAGCATATTGAGTTAAGGCCAGATTTATCCTTTGATAAGGAGCCGGTGGAAATCCTTGATTCCAACAGAAATGTTCTTCGTGGCAAGATGATTAAACTCGTTAAGGTTTTGTGGTGACATCGGGGTGTTGAAAAAGCCACTTGGGAAAGCAAGGCGGACATGCTGGAGCAATTTCCACATTTATTTCCTCTAGGTAAATTTCGAGGACAAAATTTCTTAAGAGGAGAAGAGTTGTAATGCTCCGGTTTTGGGTCTAGGTGTTTTGGGGTTCGGTTTGAGGGTCCAATGGACTGGTATTAGAGGTTCGAGTCAGTTTTGAGATTAAATCAGATTAAATATTTTTGAAGGTGATAAAAATATGGAAAAAGGTTCTAAAATCATTATTTAATATATTAATGATTGTGGTAAAATCAATTTTAAAAATGAGTTTTGAAAATCGGACATTTGAACTAGTGACCAAAATACAAACTTTGAAAACTATTTTTAGTGGCTGTTTTGCAGGAGCTAATAGCCTAAAAGTCTAATTTCAGACTTTATCCCTTAAATGGCTATTTTTAAAAGTGTTTTGGAAAATATAATAGGTTGGGGAGAATTAATTGATAATTAACTCTTTAAAACAAAAGTCACGTAACTAACTTTTTTCTCAAAACCTTTTTCTCTCAAAATCTCTCCAGCCAAACACTACTCTCTTCTTCTAAAATCTTCAGGTAATCATCTTTTACTTAAATCTTTTGATTTCTAATGGTTTCTCAATAGTTTTTAAACAAAATCTTATTATTTTAACTTTGTTTTCACATGTAAATTCAGCCAATTAAGGGAGAAAGCATCCATTAGAGGTAAGGTTCGTTCTTATCCTCTAATGAAAGGTTCTTTAGTGAAATTCCCAAGTTGTTGATCCTTTACAATGGTTTTCTAATGTGTTTTGATAGTTTAATTAAGTGAAATTGGTTTAATTGTGTTTTGATTGCTGAAGTTGGTAGATTTTCGAATTGGATATGTTTTGCTAGGTTCTTGATCAGGTTAGATCATGATTTTGATGTTTAATAATGTTAAAAGCTTGGATTTAACATTGTAATCCTGAAACTAGTTGAATCTCTAATGTTATTGGTTGTTAGTTAAGGGTTTTTGTGATGTTGTTGGTGTTTAATCATTGTTGGGAGTAAAAGGATGTTGTAAAAGGGTTTTAGATGTTATTTGATGAAGTTTGATGTATCGAATCATTATATTGTGGCTGGTTTAAGACTGGAAGGTGTTTGAGGTTGATTTCGATAAGTTTTGGATGGTTTTTGAGTGGGCAACTTGTGAGTTATGGGAATTTGCTTTGAAGCAGTGGTTTGGATTAATTTTGATGCATGTTTCCTCTGGTTTTGTGTGACCAAAACAGGGGATAATCAAGGCGAAGTAGCTTGAAGTGGATTGTGGCTTGCCGGGAGCTTGTTTTGCTTTGGCAAGCGAGGCGAAGTGAAATCGGTGAGTAGGAATTAGTTTTAAACGATTCCTAAAGGTTTGCAAATGTTGTTGGGAGTTTAGGTTAAGCGTGAAACACTTAACTAAGCTCGGAAGTAAGTTTCCTCTTTTGCTCTTTGATATCGGATTGGTTATGAGCATGATTGATTACATGTTTTGGGTTTCAAACATGGTTTGTTTTACTTACTGTAAATGTATGGTTTTGAATACATATGCAATAGTTTAAAAGTATATGAAATGCTAGTGAGCATTGGTTTTCATTCCGGTTGGGAAAGGGATATTGCTTTGGCAATGTTGTTTGCATATGTAGTGATTTTCTAGGCCACTCGGACTATTGGGACATCTATTGGGGTATGGGGTTTAACTAGGCAGCCCAAGATGATGGTGACATTGCGGTTTAACTAGGCAATGTCGGTAAAACTCGGGGTTTAACTAGGCGAGGTTGTCAAATCTTGCGGTTTAACTAGGCAAGGTTTAGGGTATCATGCAATTTAACTGGGCATGGTACGAGAATCTGTGTATCTGATATGTATATGGATAGGGGTGACTATCCAAGGTAAGGTTTGTGTACCCGAGGTCATTATAAATGCCAATATATGAAAGTTCATGTGTTGAACCTATTTTATCATGCTTTGCGATTTAAGCATGGTAAGATGATTTTATGCTTGGAAATTAAGCATGTGATTTACAACGGTTTTTGTATAAGGTTGATATGCACGTATTGATTCGGAGTTAATGAAAATGCTTTGGTTGTAAGCATGGTTTGAAATCAAGTGTTTAGTTTTCAAAGGACTTAATTGCATCATTGTTTTATAAGCATCCTCACTAAGCATGTATGCTTACGCTCTCTTTTTCCTAATTATGCAGAGCATTGAGGTTTGGGGCAGCGAAGGCAAAGTCTAAGTGATCCAAGGACCAAAGACTACTTTGAGTACGAACTCGGTTTAAGTTTTCGGTTAATAAGGCAATGTGTTCGCAATGTTTTTGGGATTTGTAATTCTTTTTTCCCCTTGTTTTTAATCATGGTTAATGCTGTATTTTGGTGTTGGATTGTTGTTGATAAGCATGTTAATGGTTTTGCTTATGGTTGATGCTAGGTGGTTGCCTGTGTATGCATCTATGTAGCTTTGGTTGAATGCCATGCTTTGATGATTTTGACATGTTGATTATGGTATTAGAGATATGTAGGAATGATGTATATGCTGGAAAATGTTCAATTGAGTGTTTTGGTATGTTGGTAAGTGGTTTAGGGAGCATGCTTATAGGTTGATTCTTTTGAAAGCATATGATTGTTATAGTTGCTAAATTTTGGTGCAAATGATGGGTATGTGTGTTGATGTTTTTTTGTATGCATGAATGTGAGTTGCTATGATCTAAAAGCATCTAGATTCGAGAAAAAAATCAGTTAAAGATGACATTACAGACCCAGACGTACCAATTCGTGAGGGACCGTATCAGTACGGCTAGGCAAATTCAAGCACCGGGTATCGGTCCGGGTATAGGGGTTTTGGTACGGTGTTATGCCACTGGAAGACTTGCTTTTTTTGAACCAAGCTCGCGAACCGAAACACATGTTAGCTGTATCGGTACAGAAATTAATAACATTAAATTGGATTTTATGTTCGAATTAGCGTACCAGAATGGTACGCAGCGTACCGAAACAATACTGAAACACTATATCAAATGGGTTCTCGCGTATCGGTACGGATGGCTGTTAATTCAGTTAATGTCTTGGAAGTTTAGTTATATTTTCTTTCGATTTAGTCCCTGAATCTTGTTTTCGTAATTGTGTAAGCTTGGACGGTCAGATTGAGTCAAAAATTAATATGCAAGCATGTAATTCAACTAATTGAGGATTGGTAACCTTAATTTCTCTAATGGCCTTATAATTTACCAATTTTACGCTTTAGTCCTTAAAATGAATTGTATTCAATTGGTTGCCTTTCCGTGGTCCATTTCCTTTGTAATTTCACCCGCTGCAAGCTTAATCACTTAGGATTAATAATACGCATCTAGACAAAGATAAAAGAAAAAAAAGCGGACTGATTTTCGTAATGTTTCTCCGATTTGCTTCAACAAACCTAATGTAGCTCACTAGGTTCGGTCGGGTGTTTAGGTCGGGTCGAGGGGGTTACATTGTTGATAAGCTGTCAAGTATCTTAGCTTCCCCAAGACCCATATCCAACACACAAATGTCATTGTAGGTTATGGTTATTAATGAGGATAAATATTTGCATACAATATTGAAGTAACATGCGCTTGAAATCCAAAATTATATAATTATCCATTTTTAACTGTTTTCATTGACAGAAGTTTGTTCTTGTCATTTCGGAATTCGTTACAGTCCCGAAATGTTTAGAATGTGCAACCCAAAAGTCAGCAAGCTTTTTAGCACCCAGTGACCCTTTTAGAAGCTAACTCTACATTTCACAATAGTATTCATCATGCTTCCAAATAAATCTATGTTTATTTGTAATATACATTAACTAATCAAATAGTTAACATACACTTAAGGAGTAAGGGAGAGTTTTAAGGGGGGAGTTTTAATGCCCCGATTTTGGGCCTAGGAGTTTCCCAAGTGGTTTAGACGGTTCGTTGGATTGGATTAGAGGATTCAAGTCAGTTTCAGGATTTAAATTGGATTAAATATTTTTGGAGGGGTTAAAAATATGGAAAATTATCTAAAATCATTAGTTAATATGAAAATTATTTTGGTGGAATCGATTTTACAAAAATGGGTCTCGAAAGTGGACATTTTGGTTAGTGACCAAAATGTAAAGTTTCAAAATTGTTTTTAGTGACTGTTTTGTAAAAGAGTCAAAACTTTGAATCTTTAAGGAGCTATTTACCCTAAAGTCTAATATCAGACTTTTTCCCTTAATTAGCTATTTTAAAAGGATTTAAAATAATATAAAAGGCTTGGAGAATTAATTGGCAATTAAAATCTTTAAAAACATATTTATCATAACTAAATTTTTACAAAAAGAATTTTCTCTCAGGTTCCCTCTAGCCAAACACCTTTTCTTTCTTCAAAATCTCCAGTTAAAATCTTCATTTAATTAATCCTTTGATTTCAATTGAGATTATAATAGTTTTCTAATAAAATAAACTTGATTTCTCATTATTTTGGCTTTGGAAACTATCTAATTAAGGGGAAAAGCAGCCATTAGAGGTGAGGTTCATTCTTCTCCTGTAATAAAAGGTTCTTTATTGAAATTCGCAAGTTATTGATCCTTTACACATGTTTTCTAACTTGATTTGCTTATTTAATTGTACAAATTGATTAAATGGTGGTTTAATTGATTTAATTAAAGGATTTTCGTATGGAATCTATTTTGCTGAGTTCTTGAATGATTTTAATCATAATTTTGATGTTAAATAATGTTAATAGATGGGTTTTAACATTAGAATCCCGAAACTATGTGAATCTCTAATTTTCTAGGTTGCTAGTTATGTGTTTTTTAGGAGTTGTGGTGATTTATTGAATGCTGGGGATATAAGGATGTTAGAGTTGTATTTTTAGATGTTGATTGATGTTAATTGATGTGTTGACCCGTTAGGTTGTGGCTAGGTTAAGTTTGGAAGAGTTTTATTGTTGATTTTGGGTGTTATGGAAGGAAATTGGATAAAGGATGCTGAGGATTTGTGTTGTTGTGATATTGATTGCATTTTGATGCAATGTACCTCTGTTTTTGTGTGGACTAATTAGGGAAAGTTGAACTTGAAGGCGTAATTGTCATATCGGCAAGCGGGGCTTGTGAGTTGGTGAGTGGAAACATGTTTTACAACCTTGCAAAGGTTTGAAAGTTGTGTTTGGGAGTTTAGATCAAGCTTGAAATGCTGGTCTAAGCTCGAAAGTAAGTGAATGATGAATTCTCTCTCGAACTCAGTTTGGCAATTGATTTTATGCACTTATTTTACATGGTTTAATTACTCACTGTATATGTATGTCTTGAGCATGGTTTAATGTTGGAAATTGGCTACAAAATAAGGTTGATGCGTTTGAAAGTAATGCACGTATTGTTAATGTTTATGAACATTGGTTAATGAAGGGTTATTGCATTGGTTAAATGATTTTGTCGATGCATATGAAAACAGTGAGTTGTTGATGTAAAAATGAATTATATTGGTAAGTGATGTGGTTTAAAATGTTATCGGATATAGTTGGCCGACCATAGGATTGATAGTTGATAAGTCTTCAAAAGTACTATTTTTCGTACCCTTTTTACTCATATTATTGTTAGACTTAGGCTCATATTAGTTGTATAATTAGCCATTCATGCATTAATCCATGTTTGCTTCCATCGTTGAGCTTGATTACATAACTTGGTAGTTTTTGTGGGAAAAGATACTGCTTTGGTGTGTTTTGTGTGTATGTGCAGGATCACTTGCCAAAGCAAGGCTAGAGCTAGTTGCCAGGGCAATGCATGAAGGAGATGTCGAGCTAGTTGCCAGGGCAATACATGAAGGAGACGCCAAGCCAGTTGCCATGGCAATTGTCGACAAGAGCAAAGGTGATATGGTAGTCGAAATTGATGACTAGACAAGCCCAAGATGACGTGGAGCAAAGCCCAATCCCAAAGGAATTTGATTTCCATGAAGAGATTAAAGAAGAATTAAATTCCAAGAAGATAGGAGAAGTTCTAGTAGGAATATAATTATAATAAAGAATTATATTCTTTAAAGATAATTTAATTCCAACTTAACTTCCTCCTCAAAGAAGGAATTTGGCCTAGCCCTATAAATAAGATGGAGATTTCGACAATCCAGAGAGGGAGCAAAGAGAGGGAAATTTCGACAAGTCCAAGGAGGGCAAGAGGAGAGAATTTTCGACAAGCATCTAGGTCAAGGAGGATTTCGACAAGCCTCCTTCTTCATCCTTTTCTTTCTTATTCGATTGGGTTCATGCTAGGGATTATTTATCTTGTGTTTCTTTGGAACCTAGCCATGAACTAAATCTATTTGGCTATGGTTATTGTGTTTTGTGGTTGTGAGAAACTATTGGTTTTTGTTTAGGTAATAAGAGTTTGCACTTTTCTATTTCAAGGTTTATTCATTCTTGGTTCTTATTCTTGTTTGCGAGTGAATTGGGAGAGGATCTTGTGATTTCATCTATTTATCTAATATCGGGAGAGTTAGATTCAAGAAACGAATGAATATGATCTTTATTCAATCTATTGATGGTGAAGATTAATCCGGCTTAGGAATAAGTTAAGGATTTCAACGGCTAAGAGGAGCGCAAGATTGGTTGTTGTTCACCCTTGATTCACGCAGGGATGTATTATCAAGGCATGCACAAGTAGCTAGAGTTTCGACTTAGGGATAAGAAGAAACCATTTAAGAATGCTCTGCCGAACCTTGAAGGTTGCTGCCCAGACGCCCAAGTAGTTGCCCAGGCAACCATCGATTAGTTGCCAAGGCAACCCCACAGCAAGTTGCCACACGACAACCGAGTTGCCCGTACACTCTTTTACCAAAACGATCCAATCGGCTATCACACCTCAACTCACGATAACCTGGCCTATCTCTCTCTCAATTGATCTCATCTATTCATTTACTTTATTGCTTTCTAGATTAGTTATTAGTTAAACTCCTATAATCCTTTATTTGTGTTTTTACTTTTTACAGTGCAAGAGACTAGATTCTTGAAGTGGCACCAATCCCTGTGGAGACGATATCTTTTATACTATAACTTGCGACGTGTATACTTGCACATTTGCGTAGCACTTATTACGCGCAACAAGTTTTTGGCGCTGTTGCTGGGGATTGGCAATAGCGAGTTTGTTTTTATTTTCTTGCACTTTCTTTTTATTTTTCTTGTTTAAAATTCAAAGGGCTAACAAACTTTGGTTTTGCATTGGTATATGACGAGGGCGAGACCGACTACACCAGAATATCCCTTTGATCTAGAAATCGAACGAACCTTACAAAGACTTAGATGAAGGATAAGAGTAGCAATGGCTAATCAAGACGGCAATATGAATCAAGATGTTCTAGCAGGAGGAGGAGTGATTCTTGCACGAAACAGAACTATTCGAGACTATCTTGAAGAAGATCTTGATGGACTTAATCCAGGAGTTGTCACACCTGAAATTGAAGCCGACCACTTTGAGTTAAAACCGGTAATGTTTAATATGATCAACACAATTGGTCAATTTGGCGGCTCAGCAACTGAAGATGCACGGCAACATCTGAAATCTTTCCTCGAGATTTGCAACTCGTTCAAGATACACGGAGTCACCCCCGATGTATTACGATTAAGATTATTCCCCTATTCACTGAGGGATAGGGGGAAAGCATGGTTGAATAGAATTCCTGCCGGATCCATAGCATCTTGGACTGATCTTTGTCGTGATTTCCTTGCTAGATTTAATCCTACAAATTTGACTGATAAGCTTCGTAACGACATTACTTCTTTTCGGTAGGCAGATGATGAATCCATGTACGAGGCTTGGGAGTGATATAGAGAACTTTTACACAAATGCCTCCTACACGAATTCCCGGTGTGGACTCAAGTAACAATGTTTTACAACGTCGTGAATACACCAACAAGAATGATGCTAGATTCCTCGGTAAACGGCATACTCCTAGATAAGTCGCCAGAGGAAGCAATGCAAATTTTAAACAGGCTGGCCAAGAATGGTTATCAATTCCCATCTACTAGAAGAGGAGGAGTTAGACGCCAAGCCACAATACATGAACTAGGATCATCAGATTCAATTTCGGCACAATTGGCCACTTTAACCAAGATGGTCCAAAACATGCAAAAACCAAACAACACACATGAGGTCAAGGTAATGGATTCTTTTTGTGAGTTATGTGGTGATAACCATAATTCTTCTGAATGTATGCAGAATTAGGAATCTAGCTTCTATGTGGGGAATTACAATCGGAGCAACAACGTGATGTCCAATCATACAATCCAGCTTGGAAGAAGCACCCAAATTTTTCATGGAGTAATCCCAACAATGCTCTAAACCAGAACAATTAGAATGCACAAGCATCGGGATTCCAGCAGAATATGCCACGGCAACAGTTGCCACAGCAACAACCAACGACATCTAGTTCTTTGGAAAATTATCTAAATGCTTTTATGATGAAAACTGAATCTTATATGGCCGAGAATAGTAATTTCATAAAAAGAACTGATGCTTTTATTAACAGGACCGAGATGAGATTGCAAAACCAAGAGGCGGCAATCAAATCATTGGAAAATCAAGTCGGACAGTTTGCTCAAAATCTGAATACTAGACCGCAAGGAGGTTTACCTAGCGATACTGAAGTCGCAAGAGGAACTGGCCATGAGCAATGTAAGGCGATCACCACTAGAAGTGGCCAACAACTTAGAGAGGTTCAAGCCCGCTCATCAAACAAAACTCCACAAAAAGATCAAGACGAACCTAGCGGCAAAGCCTCAGATGCTGAACTAGGAATTGCCGAAAAATCGGCAATAAGCATGACTCGGCAACCGACGATAAAGACGCCTCGGCAACTTGCGATAAGCATGCCTCGGTAACCCCAGTTGATAATGCCTCGGCAACTCCAGTTGTCCCGGCAATGCCGTCAATCAGGTTTCAAACCAATGAAAGGATCGAAGATATCTGACTTCCACCACCATTCCCACAAAGGTTGAAGCGACAAAAGCAAGAATACCAATTCAAGAAGTTTCTTGATATCCTAAAGCAAGTCCACATCAACTTGCCATTGGTAGAAGCAATTGAACAAATGCCAAACTATGCCAAGTTTCTTAAAGACATTGTGTCCAAGAGAACAAGGCCAGGAGAGTTTGAAACAGTTGCCGCAACAGAGGGATGCATGGCAATGTTGCACAATCGTATGCCACCCAAGTTGAAGGATCTCAGAAGTTTCACAATACCTTGTTCCATTGGAAATCACTATGTCGGGAAAGCATTATGCGACCTTGGGGCTAGCATAAACTTGATGCCTAAATCGGTTTTCCAGAAACTAGGAATCGGGAAGGCAAGACCTACAACAGTTATGCTACAGCTAGCCGACAGATCCTATGTGCATCCAGAGGGAAAAATCGAGGACATACTGGTAAAAGTTGATAAATTTATTTTTCCCGCTGACTTTATTGTTTTGGATTGTGAAGCAGATGAGCATGCACCCATCATTCTCGGGAGACCATTCCTAGCAACAGGGAGAACCTTGATCGATGTTGAAAATGGAGAACTCACAATGAGGGTGAATGACCAGCAAGTTAAACTAAATGTGTTCCAAACACTAAGGCATGCCGATGATCCAGAAGAATGCCAATTTCTTCATGCCACGGCAGAGTTTAACTTCGACAAGGAATTTAGTTGCCTCGGCAACTACATTACCGATCAAGAGGAACCTGAGGAGTATGAAGAACCGGTCGATGAGAAACAACAAGAAGAGGCAAATTGGCTAGTCAATCGACCAGGTACATACTTTGAACCATTGGATTACTCAGGTAAGGAAGGTAAGCTCGAAAAACCCTCTATTGAACAGCCACCGATTCTTGAGTTGAAACAATTGCCAGAGCAACTAAAATATGCATACTTAGGAACCGATAATACATTACCTATAATTATTTCTTCTAAGTTACAGCCTGAGCAGGAGAAAAAGCTGATCAAGATGTTGAAGCTACACAAAAAGGCAATAGGGTGGACAATTGTCGACTTGAAGGGAATTAGCCTGGCAGTGTGCATGCACAAGATTTTGTTGGAAGATGATCACAAACCTTCAATTGAGGCCCAGAGGAGACTGAATCATGCCATGAAAGGGGTTGTAATGAAAGAAATCATCAAGTGGCTTGACGCCGGCATTATATACCTATCTCTGATAGTACATGGGTAAATCCGGTACAATGTGTTCCGAAAAAGGGAGGTATAACGGTGGTAAGTAATGAAAACAATGAACTCATTCCAACCAGGACTGTGACCGGTTGGAGGGTTTGTATGGATTATCGAAAGCTAAACAAAGCCACTAGGAAAGATCACTTCTCATTACCCTTTATTGATCAAATGCTTGACCGTCTTGCAGGTAAACCTTTTTATTGTTTTCTTGATGGTTATTCAGGTTACAATCAAATTGCCATAGCACCAGAAGATCAAGAAAAGACAACCTTCACATGCCCATACGGTACTTATGCCTTCCGAAGGATGCCGTTCGGATTGTGTAACGCCCCTGCAACCTTCCAAAGATGCATGATGGCGCTCTTTTCAGACATGGTCGAAGACTTCCTTGAGATCTTCATGGATGATTTTTCTGTTTTTGGTAATGACTTCGACAGCTGTCTCGACAATTTAGAGAGGGTGTTGGCAAGATGTGAAGAAATGGATTTAGTCCTCAATTGGGAGAAATGCCATTTTATGGTAGATTAAGGAATAGTGCTCGGCCACAAGATTTCATCCAAGGGAATTGAAGTAGACAAGGCCAAGGTGGACGTGATCGAGAGATTACCCCCACCAAGTTCGGTTAAAGGAATTCGAAGTTTTCTCGGACATGCAGGTTTTTACAGGAGCTTCATTCATAATTTTTCTAAATTCACTAAACCATTGTGTAATCTGCTTGAACAGGATAAAGTCTTAGATTTTGATGATTATTGCACCCCAAGCATTCGAAACCCTAAAGAAAAAGCTTGCCTCGGCACCCATTGTCGTTCCACCAGATTGGACGCTACCTTTTGAGCTCATGTGTGATGCAAGTGATTTCGCGGTAGGAGCAGTCCTAGGCCAACGCACAGGTAAGACCTTCATGTGATATACTACGCTAGTAAAACTCTTAATAGTGCTCAAGTGAATTACACAACAACGGAGAAAGAGTTACTAGCTGTTGTTCTCGCATTTGACAAGTTTTGATCCTATTTGATTGGTACAAAGGTAATTGTTCATACAGACCATTCAGCAATCAAATATCTATTTGCTAAAAAGGATGCCAAACCTCGTTTGATTCGTTGGATATTACTTTTACAAGAATTTGATATTGAAATTAAGGACAGGAAAGGAATAGAAAATCAAGTGGCCGATCACTTATCACGTTTGGAACGCAATAGGGAGGAGGACGTGGATCTAGAGATATGCGATGCATTCCTGGATGAACAACTTTTAGTTGCCTCGGCAACCATGGACGCGCATACCTCGGCAACCCTCGACGCCTCGGCAACCCTTGACGCCTCGGCAACCATGGATGCGCACGCCTCGGCAACCCTCGACGCCGCAGCAGCCTTTGACGCGCACGCCTCGAAAATTTTGGGAGCAGTCGCCACGGCAGCACATGCCTCGGCAATACCCTGGTACGCGGATTTAGTTAATTTCCTTGATTGTGGTATTTTACCTTATGGCATTACTCACCAAGGGAAGAAGCGGTTCCGCCATGATGCTAAGCATTACTTTTGGGACGAGCCTCTTTTGTTTAAACAATATGCAGATCAGGTTATATGCCGATGTGTCCCTGAAGAAGAGCAATAGAATGTACTCCAGCAATGTCATTCTTCACCCTATGGAGGACATTTTAGAGGAACTCGTACCGCGGCCAAAGTTTTGCAATCCGGTTTGTATTGGCCAACATTGTACAAAGATGCCCAAGACTTTTACAAGCAATGTGATCGTTGCTAGAGGACGGACAATATCTCTAGACGACATGAGATGCCGCTCCAGAACATCATCGAGGTGGAATTGTTTGATGTATAGGGGATCGATTTTATGGGACCTTTCCCATCTTTATTCGGCAACCTCTACATCTTACTTGCCGTTGACTACGTGTCTAAATGGGTTGAGGCAGCTGCAGTTCCCAACAACGATTCCAAGACCGTGCAACGATTCTTGCAGAAAAACATATTTACACGATTTGGGATGCCGAGAGCAATTATCAGTGACGAAGGCAAGCATTTTGACAACAGACTAATTGCCAAGATGTTGCAACGCTTCGGCATATCACACAAGATCGCCACGGCGGCAAGCAGAAATTTCCAACCGGGAATTGAAGGGTATACTCGAGAAAGTTGTAAATCCCTCAATGAAGGATTGGTCATTAAGACTAGATGACGCACTTTGGGCATATCGCACTGCATTCAAAACACCCTTACGTATGTCCCCCTTCCGACTTGTCTATGGCAAGACATGTCATCTACCAGTGGAAATCGAGCACAAGGCATACTGGGCAATCAAGACCGTGAATATGGATTGGGAAAGTGCCGGACAAAAGTGTTTGTTGGACCTCAATGAGATAGAAGAATTCCGTGCACTCGCCTATAACAATGCACGAATCTACAAGGAGAAAACAAAGCGATGGCACGACAAAAAACTATTACCACGGTAATTCACGCCAGGGCAACTAGTTCTTCTATTCAATTCTCGGCTAAAACTTTTCCCGGGAAAGCTGAAATTAAGATGGTCAGGACCATTCTAAGTCGTCAAACCATTATCCCATGGTGCCGTGGTAATCAAGTCCATCTCTGACAACCATGAATTCAAAGTTAATGGACAAAGATTGATGCACTACAATGGTGCCCATGTGGAACGTAACAAAGAATTGGTCACCTTAGGAGATGCATGAGCATGCTCTCCTTTCAATATTTTCTCTCTTTTTCTTTTTATTTTCATTTTTATTTTTAGGAGATATTTTATTTTTCTTCATTATCTTTAGTTTTCAGGTTTTCTTTGTTTTCTTTTTCACAACAAGACTCACAACCACCATGCTAAGGAAATTTACTGCGAGATCCTTGCCCCAGCAACCAATGAAGCAGACACCACGGCAACCTACATCATGCCTGCACAAGCTGACGCCACGGCAACCAACCCTGAAGACATCCCGGCAACAAGAAAACAACCATCACGTTCAAGCAAGAGAATGAAGACACCGACCAAAAGGAAACTAATCATCTACGATGACGAACTCTCAGAGTAAGTCCTCGTATGCATTTTTTTTTCTTTTCGTTATTTTTATGCATGCATTGAGGACAATGCCTCACTCGAGTTTGGGGGGGATTGTTATTAGTAGTTACCATGTTTAGTTACATTCATCTTAAGTATTACATTTAGGATACATAAATTGCTTGCCATGCCTTTAGTTGGAACAAGAATTGCTTAGATTTGATGAATATCCGATGATGACTTTGCCAATGCACTTAATTGATAGAATTTTTATTCTAGGATAACCATGGAAAAACTTAGAATTTTATTATGATGCTAATTTTGATGAAGCACTGTTGTGGTTTGATTGATTTAAGGAATTCTAGTGAACTTAGGTTGATGATTAACAAATTGGGGGATTAGAATAAAAATTGGATGAATGCTAGAGGTGCCAAAAATTGGCTCTAGCATGTGCTAAAAAAATTGATCACTAGAGGTGCCCGAAACCGGCTCTAGTATGTGTTAAAAAAATTGATCGCTAGAGGTGCCCGAAACCGGCTCTAGTCGAATAAATTAACTTAATAAAACTAAAAACAAAATACTAGAGGTGCCCAAAACTGGCTCTAGTTAAAACATGTTAAAAAAGAACCCAATGAAGTAATTTGAAAACCACTTGTTTGCATAGAATCCGAAAAATCAACTTGCACACAACTCCACACACACTCACAAGCATTATAGTTTGATTCCGAGTAATTCCTAAGTTTTCCGAAA
Organism: Hibiscus mutabilis; assembly: GCA_019671005.1. Classification (NCBI taxonomy): domain Eukaryota; kingdom Viridiplantae; phylum Streptophyta; class Magnoliopsida; order Malvales; family Malvaceae; genus Hibiscus; species Hibiscus mutabilis. The sequence goes on along the minus strand of CM033733.1, from coordinate 32,086,144 downwards.
AATAAAAAACCAATCATACTTTGTGCCCCGGTTCAGAGAATTGAAATCAAGTTCAAGGCTAAGTTTGTGAAAATTGAAGTCTTGGCAGGTAATTATGAGTTTGCATTGCTTGAGGACAAGCAATAGTTCGAGTTTGGGGGTGTGATAAGTGTTCAAAAGTACTATTTTTCTTACCCTTTTTACTCATATTATTGTTAGACTTAGGCTCATATTAGTTGTATAATTAGCCATTCATGCATTAATCCATGTTTCCTTCCACCGTTGAGCTTGATTACATAACTTGGTAGTTTTTGTGGGAAAAGATGCTGCTTTGGTTTGTTTTGTGTGTATGTGCAGGATCACTTGCCAAAGCAAGGCTGGAGCTAGTTGCCGGGGCAATGCATGAAGGAGATGCCGAGCTAGTTGCCAGGGCAATACATGAAGAAGACGCCGAGCCAGTTGCCATGGCAATTGTCGACAAGAGCAAAGGTGATATGGTAGTCGAAATTGATGACTAGACAAGCCCAAGATGACGTGGAGCAAAGCCCAATCCCAAAGGAATTTGATTTCCATGAAGAGATTAAAGAAGAATTAAATTCCAAGAAGATAGGAGAAGCTCTAGTAGGAATATAATTATAATAAAGAATTATATTCTTTAAAGATAATTTAATTCCAACTTAACTTCCTCCTCAAAGAAGGACTTTGGCCTAGCCCTATAAATAAGATGGAGATTTCGATAATCCAGAGAGGGAGCAAAGAGAGGGAAATTTCGATAAGTCCAAGGAGGGCAAGAGGAGAAAATTTTCGACAAGCATCTAGGGCAAGGAGGATTTCGACAAGCCTCATTCTTCATCCTTTTCTTTCTTGTTTGATTGGGTTCATGCTAGGGATTATTTATCTTGTGTTTCTTTGGAACCTAGCCATGAACTAAATCTACTTGGCTATGGTTATTGTGTTTTGTGGTTGTGAGAAACTATTGGTTTTTGTTTAGGTAATAAGAGTTTGCACTTTTCTATTTCAAGGTTTATTCATTCTTGGTTCTTATTCTTGTTTGCGAGTGAATTGGGAGAGGATCCCGTGATTTCATCTATTTATCTAATATCGGGAGAGTTAGATTCAAGAAACGAATGAATATGATCTTTATTCAATCTATTGATGGTGAAGATTAATCCGGCTTAGGAATAAGTTAAGGATTTCAACGGCTAAGAGGAGCGCAAGATTGGTTGTTGTTCACCCTTGATTCACGCAGGGATGTATTATCAAGGCATGCACAAGTAGCTAGAGTTTCGACTTAGGGATAAGAAGAAACCATTGAAGAACGCTCTGTCGAACCTTGAAGGTTGCTGCCCAGACGCCCAAGTAGTTGCCCAGGCAACCATCGATTAGTTGCCAAGGCAACCCCGTTGTGCAAGTTGCCACAGCAACTGAGTTGCCCGTGCACTCTTTTACCAAAACGATCCAATCGGCTATCACACCTCAACTCACGATAACCTGCCCTATCTCTCTCTCAATTGATCTCATCTATTCATTTACTTTATTGCTTTCTAGATTAGTTATTAGTTAAACTCTTATAATCCTTTATTTGTGTTTTTACTTTTTACAGTGCAAGAGACTAGATTCTTGAAGTGGCACCAATCCCTGTGGAGACGATATCTTTTATACTATAACTTGCGACGTGTATACTTGCACATTTGCGTAGCACTTATTACGCGCAACAATAGTGCACTATGATAAGTCGCCTTGGATGTCGAGGGGTTTATTAGTATTTGAGGGGATTATATGTACCAAGTACTCCCGTTAGTGGGTTAAACATCGTACCGATGAGTAGTGTTGAGGGGTTTATGTGTATCGAAGACTCCACCACAGGTGTCACAACGGTAGAGGGGTTTATGTGTACCGAATACTCCCGTGTGCGAGCCTTGTGTTGCCAGTAGATTGTTTGTTAAGTGTTGAGGGAACACTTGTTGAATTTGTGTATCCGATGTTATATTTTGTAAAGTGGAAACTTGGTAAATGATCACTTGGAAGCCAATATAATTGTTTATGTATCATGAGATGGATTATGTTGTTTAATATGGTTTAAACATGTTTTACTCTTTAAGCCTTGCATTGGTAGTAGGCATGAGAAAGCTTAAATTGAGGGTAGCAAATGGGTTTTGCTGTAGAATCCATGATACATGTTGCATATGGTTTAATATGATATTTCGGAAATGTTAAGTGCATGGTTTTGATAAGGCATGATGTTGAGTTGATGTTCATAAGAGTTTTGAAAAGTGTTTCCAAAAGATATGTGAAATGATTTAACTTGCATTGATGATGGTTATGGTTTGAGCATTCCCCATTAAGCTTAGTGTGCTTACGCTTTCTTTACCATCAATGCGAAGAATTAAGGTTCGAGGCAGCGAGGAAGCAAGAAAAGGAATACCAAGGACTTGTTTTCAAAGTACAGTTTGGAACGTTGAATAGTAGTAATAATGGCAATGTGTCAAAGATGTTTTGGGAGGGTTTTTTGATGAACTCCCTGTTCGAGCAAGATGTATTGGTTGATTTGGTTTTGTAAGTGACTTAATGTGGTGGTGTTGTGGTTGATTTTATGATTTGGATGTGGACTAGGAAGCATGCCTCTATATTTGGTGTTTGAATATGCTTGGCATGTTAGGCTGGCTTATTATGTTGATATGATGATGTTCAAGCATGTTGATGATGCTATATGTTGATTTGTTAAGTGTTAAAGGTTGATTGAAAGGAGCCAAAGTGTCATATGTTGGACCTAGAGGTCATTACAGGCCTCTGCGTACCGGTATGGGTACATCGAGATCGGTACATAGTGACCTGTTGAGGCTCAAGTTATCCAGTTTAAGCTTCGGGTTCCAGTACGCCTAGCCACCGTATCAGTACGCCTTAAGGAAAATAAAAGCTTATTTCGGTACACGGGTTTGAGGATTGGTACGATCATTTTGATTTTAACATATTGTACGGGTACGCAGGGTACCGTATCGGTAGGGGCTTTAGCTACTAGAATTCTGAGATTTTAAAATTGTAAAGAGGGGATTGGTACGGGGTCAAAGACGTATCGGTACGGGTTGGTCAACAAACCATATTGATACAGATATACGTGTATTGATACGAGAAGCATTTTTGTTAGTTGGTCTGCATCAGTACAGGGCATTCCTGTATCGGTACGCCTTGTTAAATCTGTGTTATTTTGTGCTGAAGTTTGGAAATCTTACAATTTGATCCCTGATTGTTACGAAAGCAATTATTTGAGTTTGAGTGATTGTTTTGGAATAGAAATTAACCTGCAAGCATGTAAATGGATTAATCAAAGGTTGGTAATTATAATTGAGTCAAATGACCTGTATTTTGCAGTATTTATGTTTTGGTCCCTTATGTGAATCATTAATCTTTTGGACCTTGAATTGTAATACGATTTAAATGCCACGCTACCGTTGAAGCATGTTTATATAGGATATTAACGAAATACATCTAGACAAGATAAAAAAGGGCTCAGTTTAGGGTTCTAGCTCAGGTTTGCTTCAGCAAACCTATAATAGCTCTTTTAGCTCGATTTTGGCTAGGCCGGGCTAAGGGGGTTACACTATCCGGTTCACTATAGCCACGTATAGGTTTCTAACCACACCAGATCACATAGCCTGTAGATACGTTGGATGTACTCAATCACACAGTCTAAAGTACACATCCTCTTATATAAGTGACCTTGCATTGACTCTAGGACATTCAGATTCCTTACCATAACAAACAAGATACATATGCTCCCCGAGCATCCATACATCTCACCAAGAGATAAGAAGCATCAAAACGAACCATTACAAATGCCCCCAAGGCATAATTCTGTTTGTTATAATTATTAATTCATGTCTTTCAAGTTTATTCACGACATTCTCATTTGATTATCTCATTATTCAAAGCAACTAGACTATGCATGTGTCCCTTCAGCACTCAGCAAGGACCCTTCACGCCACACAACCTCGATTCATCCACCAAGGATCCCTATAGGTTACTAACACAATCAAATCACCCAAAGATTACTAAGTCATTAGCCATTTATTTTGTTTATGGGGTATTAATCTCTATTTCTCGGTTTTACAATTCATTTTACACCTTTAGAGACCTATTGGGCCCTTTACCTCAAATTATAGAACTCCCGAACGCAAACTCGGTAGATTGCTCTACGAGTACCGATACTCCTACATGGGTATCGGTACGACCCTCTAGGTATCGATACTCTTCTTTGAGTATCGATACCCACTATAGGTTTAAAATAAATAATCACGACCTCGTATCAGTACGCCCTCCTTGCATACCGAAACCATGTACCGGTATGCATACCTTGCGTACCGATACCCTACTCATACCAAAATGCCCACTGACGTACCGATAAGCTATTTCGTTACTAGAATTGGCAATGGAACAGTGGTACCGGTATGCCTTTGCCTCGTACCGGTACCCCTTGTAAAAATGCCTGGAAGAGCTCACTTCCAAGAGAGCGTACCGATATTGGCCTAGCCCGTATCGATACACATGCCTAAAACTCTATTTTTAGAGTTCAAATTTCTCTAATTTTGCCCCCTAAACTCAATAGTTAAACCTCAAATTAATCTTACGCGTTATGGGGAAGTTATTAGGTGGATTTCTCCCAATTTTACACATTATCAACATCCAATCTTTAATTTACCATTAAAGGGATTTAAAGCTTCTAAAACCCAACCTTAGCAAACCACAACCATATACTAAGAAAAGCAATCATTTTAGGATCCTCATGAAATGTAGGAGTCAGAAATGTACTGGCCTTAAACAAACAAATCTGATATAAAACACCCACCAAGCTTCTTCCACCTCTTTTCCTTGTTTCAAGCTTCCAAACTCAACTTCCACCAAACCTAGAGATGAACACCTTGAAATAAAGATCTTGAGCTGCTGATAAACTTCTCCTTGATGATCCATCTGGAACTCTCTCTCAACAACAAATTTTTATCTTTAACTTTAAGTTGGGGATGAGTGTTTGAAGGAAGATGAAGATGAAAAAAGAAATAGGAGACAAGATGATCTCACTATATTAAAATTTTGCAGAAAAATAAGAGAATAAGAGCCTTATCTCTTTCTTGAGGAAAAATACTACTTTACCCCTCATTAAGCATTCCTTATTCAAACACCAACCTAACATCCAAGCCCAAAAACTTATGAAAGCCCGCCAAAACTCTTACGGGGACCATTACGACCTAATATCTCAATCCAACAAGCAAGGCCCGCGATTCGTATTGACCTGACTCTCAGATTCTAAAACCCGAGCCGTTACATGCAAACTCAAGGGTTGTTATCAAAGATGAAGAGGGATTTATCTTGGGAGCATGCAGTAGATTTACTCACCATATCTCTTTCGTTTTTGTTGTAGAAGCTCAGGGGGGCAATCTATGGCTTAAAGTTGGCCTCTGAAATGGGTTTTTGAAGAGTCCTTCGTGAGGGTGACCACCTAACAGTGATTTCGAAGCTCAAATCATCAAAGGAGGACTGCTCGAAAATTAGTGCTCTTATTTGTGAAGCCAAAGGAGTGTTAAGAGCCTCGTCGTGTGCCAGTTCTCTTTCACCCCCCGGTCTGGTAACCTTGTGGCTCATAGTCTAGCAAAGGAGCGCTCATCCTTGTCGGTGGATTGCTTCTGGGTGTAGGAGGTCCCTGGCCGTATTAAGTAGCTAGCGGCTTTCGATAGAAGATGGATTGACCCATCGTGAGTTTTAGGGGTCTTTGGTTTCTGTTCTCTAATGGGTCCGGTATTTTGCTCTTTCTTTAGACCCTTAGTGCTCCCCTTATACCGCAACCATTATTGTCTTTATCTCCCCGCTTAGGGCCGATCGGTGTGAGGATTTGCTGGCCTAGTTTTGTTTTATCGCTTAGAAAGGTGTTTCTGTTTAGCGTTTGATTTTCTCTTGATCTTTCGTTTTGTTTAGTGGGTTTTTTTTGGTAACGTTCACCTCTCTCGATAAAAGTTAGTTGGCACCTTTTTAAAAAAAAATTGTAAATTTGGACAAATTATATTATGTGTCATCCCCTTCACGTCATCTATAGGACCAACAAATAAAAATCACTTATCTCATTATTTTTTCTATGTTATATTTTTACTAAGTAAATCTTCACTTGGTAAAAATTATTTTTAAAATTAATTTACAATAAATATGAATGAAGATTCACTTGGTAAAAATATGACAGAAAAAATAATAAGATGTGTAATTTTTATTGGTTGGTCCCATAAATGACGTGGCGGGAATGACCCATAATATAATTTATCGTGGATCTGAGATGTTTGTTGGCAATAAATAAATATTATTGTATACAAATTATCAAACGTAAACTTATATTTCAAGAATTAGAAATTAAAATGTGTAACTAAAAAAGATATGTACCAAATTCAGGCTCTGGTTTAGATTTTTTTTCAAGTTTAATCTTTTTGGGTTAAGGTTTTTCTCGGTTTGAATCATTTCAAGTTTGGACCTTTTCAAATTCATATTTTTCTTGGATTTAAACTTTTTAATAAAAACAGATTCAAACGAACTTAAGACTCGAGCCGAGTTTTCAAACTCCGGCTCATTTCATCGCCTCGACACAAATATATATGAAATTCAATGGTTGAATTGTTAACTGTAGAAAAAATTGTGGAAGTGTGTAAAACTAATTCGATTTTCCTTTAGTGTAAAACCAAAAATATACATATTGCTGTAGTACAAGTTGTCCAGTAGTTTAGCCTGACCAATTCGTTCCCCTTGACTAATTGTTATTGAAGATTTAAAGTTACTGAATTAAATGTGGATCTTCAAGATGCGGGTAACCGGGTAACGTAAAACTGAAGCAAAGGTCTCGAGAAAAGATTGCATTTCCCTGTTAAAAGAGATCACCACCGAATGCATCCCATCCCGGTCATGGAAGGGGCAGCTTCAAATGAAAATGGCAGACATATAGGGCCTTCATGGTAACTACATTGAACCACACCATGGAACTTCCTTCACTCACAATCAAAGTCAACTTCATCTATACACAACAATATACACTCGATTCCTAATCACCTTCATAAAGAAATCAAACATCTGAACCTAATCGATAAAACGGATTTACATGGGTGAATCCTATATTCTTGGTTTCTTCACTAATTCGTAAACTGCAATCCTCAATCCCCATATAACTTGAAGGGTAACCCCAAGCAGGTATGTATTGTCATGTTGGTTTAATCCACAAATCAGCATCTTGTGTAAACACTCTTTATTTCAGGTATATACTGCAATGGAAGAGCAATATGATCTTACCAATTCTATCCCCTAAACCTGACGACGACACAAGATATGTCATCTTTACTGTCTCTTTGAACTGCTTCGGCAATTAGTTGTTTTGCAGCCTTCAGTGGATCTTTAATCTTTCTTGCAATATCAACAGCCTCTTGATTATTCATCACCTGGATTGAGCATATGGCAAAGGAAAAAAAAAATAAATCCTAGATACGCGGACCATGCTTCCTGTGGGATTCTTTACATTTGCACAAAGTAAATAATAAAGATGTAGCAAAAATGAGGAGACGTCAAAGCAAAAGGCATTACCTTCCAAAGACCATCACTTGCAAGGATTAAAATATCTGTATTGTTATCTACATTGGTGTTTTGAATGTCCGGATCAGACCGCAGATGTGATTTAAGGCTCTTATCCCCGAATGCACGTGAAACAGCCAGTTGTCCATTAACTCTTGGGACATCTCCTGATAGCATACATAAACAAAAAATTTAACAATCTCATCTGCATCAGGCCACCCCCCCAGTCTTTTTCTCTCAATTCATAAGAATATGTCAAAGCATAGAATAGCTAAGAAACGATATTAGGTCATCATTACTTAAAAAGCTGCAAATTTGTCAATCGGTGGGATATCCATTCTTATTAATCCTTCTCACCATATTAGCAAATTGGAAATGATATTCCTCTGGATATAAATTCAGGGTCGTATTTTACACGGAAAATGATGCAATTATATTAACCGAATTAGGACAAAACCTTAATACCACTCAATAGTAGAAACCCCAATGGATTAGAATTAGCAGAACTGATGTTTTCGGGCCTCGGCTATTTTCTTGGTGTCTTGAGCATGTATTTCCAAGGCCAACAAACAAGAAGCAAAACAAAGAAAGCATAAACAAGATAATGGCGGCTGGCAGTTTCCTTTTCGTTTGGCAAGATTAAGATTGAATGCAAAGGAAATCCATCATCTAGATTTTTCCAGCAAAGCCACATTTGTAATGGCTTCAGTATATGCCTGATGCATTCGTACTCCAGAACTAACAGAATGACATGCCTTAAGAGACCCTTAAGTTGTAATAAAACAAGGAGCAGAAACATAAAACAGAGTACAGAATTTCACCGGTGCTTGACATGTGAAAAAGGAAAGGCAAACACTATATGGTTTCCTACAAGATCAGAGGAACTGACAGAGACGATCTCTCCCTATGGTAGCAGGGAGACTAAGAGCTAAATATATGACACAATGGAGTTAGAACAGAAGATGTAACTAAAATTTAACTAATTCCTACAATTGGCTGGCAGCAACAGAAGAAAAATAGCCTATCATCTTAATGGTTAAACAAGCTAAATAATACTTCGCTATAACCAATAATCAAACATTTGCCTCCATCAGCATTTACACCAGGCTTTATTCAACTTAATCCAAAAAGAAAAGTGCACACTAGTAAGGGTGTTAGCAAGACAATCCTTTCAATGTAACAGATCTATTATTGATAAATAGATTAACTGACTGCTGATGTCCTATTGAGGAATGACACTAGATGTACATGAGTATATAGTACATACATGAGCATCTGCTTATCAAGAACTGCACAGACCAGGAAATTAGTAAATAGTAAAGTTGAAATAAGTTATTTTAAGAACTTCCTACACAAAAGCGTTACGAATTAGAAGTCGCAAAAACACTAAAAAATAGTCAGCAGGTTTGACTACTCAACTGTCTAGCCAAAATATTCGTTGTTTTATCAACACATATGGCTAGATGTGTGTTCAAAGAATTAACTTCTAAAAATTGGCTGCAGTAACAGACCCGGAATATTTGATACAAATCCACCTCTGTTCTCAATGCTGCCTCGTTCAGTGCTGGGTTCATGATCTGTGGTCATCTGTATTGCCTGACCCCCTCTTGAAAGAACTGCACGTGAATCTCCAACATTTGCCACCCATAGCCTCATTCCATTTATCAATATTGCAGTTACAGCAGTGGATCCGCCACGACCCAAGTCTGAGCTATGTGAAAGAATTGCTTGGTCTGTTTTCTCATAAGCTTTGGATATGGCTCTGGAGGGGTCAACCCAAAACTCTTCCTACAATAAGAAAATTTGAGCAAATAGTGGCTTGAAAATAATAAACCAAACCATGTAATTTCGCCTTTAAAAATGATATAGGTTATCCCACCTCCTTTAGGATATTGGCAAACAAATGCTTCTGTAGGTAGGCAGGAATACTATCTCCCAAATGACCATCATAGATAGCGAAAAGCCCTAACTCGTGCTCATGAATCTGCATGAACTTAGCGACATGATAATCCTCCATGGGATGATTAGCTTTCCCTTTTACTAAGCTGAAACCAAACTTCATCATTCCCTCATGGCTTTTCCCCTTACCAGAACTTGAATACGTACGCCCTTCTCCAAGCTGAAAAGATAAAATAAGAACAATATATCTCATTGTGAACCACACAACCACATTGCTTAATGGAAAACAACAGCATCCTCATACTAATCCGGTTTTCAAAACCATCAAAAGCGTTGCACTGACTACCATTCAATGCAATGGTTACCAAGTTAGAAACATTTCTTTCTTTTTTACAGTGAAAAAATACATATAAAATGACTCAATGCTGTAAAGCTCATTATTAGGAACTTCTTATGAAACATACTTGTACCCCAAAACAAACCTAACATGAATGACCAAATCTTCTCCATAAGCAGCAGAGTTATTCAATTGTAATTACAGTAGAACCTTCCCAGCAACTAAATTCAAAACCCCCAACACAAGAAAACTATTATGGGATCATACTGAAAAACCTTAAAGATAGAAATATGTTTTACCTGAGATGAACTAAAGCAGCACAACCGATCCATAGAAAATAAAATTGTAGAAAACCTCTAATTCGCCTGAATAATTTCCCTTCAGCGTCAAATTCTAGGTCACCTGCTGACCAAATTCAAAGCCTGAAGCATAAGAAACCGAAAACATTAAAGAAAATCCATTTAAACTATAACCCTAAAAGGCTCAAAAAGAAAAGCAATAACAAGAAGTGGGTATTAAAGGATCACCCTAAAAAGGATCAATTCAAAGGCCAAAGTATGGACATGCTTCTGCAGCTGCTGGGTGAAGCTGGTACCATCTAAAGAAAACTTCTTTTATTAGTTTGCACAAGCAATTGAATATGAAAACTGAAGGAGAAAGGGTGGGTGGAGTCGTCAAGAGGGGACATTTTATATATATATATATATATATATATATATATATGATGTTTTAGGAAGAAATAGTTTTTATACGTAAAATAAGGAAAACCATAAAACCCCGTACTTCTTTTATGTTTGACTTTTCTCTTCCAGTCTGGTTTTCCACTCTCCCTTGTTTGGCACAACCACTTTATTTCTCTCTAGCCCTTCTCTTTTTGCTTCTTAATTTTTACCTGTGCCAAACGAGGATAATCAAATAACCCTTTTTTTCAGTTTTTTGAAATAATTATATCATTGCCTAGCTTATCAAATCAATTATGGTCGTAACTAATAAAAATTATTATTTTAATATTTTTTTTACTATTTTTTCCTATCATTTTTTTCGACCAATGAATCCTCATTATTTTTTTAAATATCATTATTTTTTTTTGTAAGTTATTATATTATTGAGTTAATGATATGGAAAATAGTAACGGATTGGATATTTTTTATTGGATGAGTTCATAGTTGATAAGGTAAGTAAGACCCATGATATAATTTCTCAATTTTTTTTGAAATTTTATAAGGGAATTTATTTTTTTAATCATCAGTATCTGATTCATTGTCTGATTAATATGGATTGAGTTTTGTAGAAGCTCAATAAGAACTATCCTTCCAATAAAATTTTCTCCATTCACAACGTTGTGATTCTAATAGAGACAAATTTTTTAGAATGTAGAAATTAGAATGGTAAGATTTAGGGTTTAAGATTCAAAACATATAATAATATTTAAATGTTGTTAATAGAATTATTTTTTTATTATTGGTATATTAAATATTAAATTATTTTATATTAATAGAGAATTGAGTAAAAAAAATCAAAGTATACCATTTAATTATAAGATAAGGAGGATTATCCAGTTCTGAAATATATATATATATATATCTATATATAAAGGATTATATGTATGATTAATTTTTAATATGCATGATATAATTAGTAGATCAAAATGAATATATATATATATTAATTATTAAGAAAATTTTATAACACTCGACGAGGACTGCTGAACATCATTAAATTAATTTATAAAGATTAAAAATCGCAAGGACTCAACATATAATTATAAATTATTTAAAATAAAATTTCAACTAAATTATTTTTCATATGTATTATATTTTTAATCTTTTTTAATAATTGGATCAAATATCAACCTTAGTCAATTTAAAAAATAAAAACTCTAAACCCAAAATCAAAATCAAAAACCTTGAACCTTAAACCCTAAACTTAAAACCCTAAACCCTAAATCATAAACCCTAAACTCTAAATTCAAACATTGGGTTTAGTGTTTATAGTTTAGTATTTATGGTTTAGGATTTTAAGTTTATGGTTTAGGTTTCAGAGTTTAGAATTTAGGGTTTAGAGTCTAGGATTTATAATTTATGGTTTAGTGTTTATGGCTTTAGATTTAGGGTTTAGGTATTATGGTTTAGAGTTTTGAGTTTAGGGTTTTGGGTTTACGGTTTTTTTATTTTTTAAATTGACTAAGGTTGGTATTTGATTCAATTATTTAAAAAAAATAAAAAAATAATATATATATGGAAAATAATTTCATTGAAAATTTATTTTAAACAATTTATAATTATACGTTGAGTCCTTGATATTTTTAATCTTTATAAATTAATTTAATAGTGTTCAGCGATGTTCATCGTTAATAGTGTTCAGCGGTGTTCGTCGAGCGTGGTGGACTCATCCTAATTACTATAGAAGATTTATTTCCATAAAATTGGTTAAAATTAGCTTAACTATTAAATTGACACGTTTTTCATGTTTATCTTTTTCTTTATTTTTGTCTATCAAACAAATAGTAAAATTTAGGTAATCAAATTAGAATGAATCATTGTATTAAATTCTATTCGTATGGGAAAAAGATAAGAAAGTCAAAAATATAACGTCCCACTTAGAGAAATCTACAAGGCATAACTAAGATCTTCCGTGTTAAGGGTTATACAAAATTATTCATTGGGTAAAATAAATATATCATCACTCAACTATCTCCTCATTCCTAATTTCCTCATTCCTAATTTAGTCACTCAACTTTAAAAAAATTAATTTAATAATTAAATTTTATACATTGAATATTTTTAATTGTAACTCTGAATTATTTTATTATTATTTTCTTATGAAATGACATTTATTATTATTAAATATAAAATTAAACCCATATGTCAACCGCCAGTCATCTTTAGCACATCTTCCACTATCGATGGTTGTAGATGGTGGTCGTTCGGTCTCAAATTTTACTAGTTGTTTCGTCCCAGCCCCTGAGTTCGAATTAGACTTCCATTTTGTCAAGAAGTGTTCCAAAGCCCACAATGGCGAATCTAGAAAAATAGCATTGGCTGGGCCAATATGAACAAGTAATTTATCTAACATTACTCATATATTATAAAGATATATTTTATTGAATATTAGTTTCAGTGGCGGGTTCTTTACTTATTTTGGATGTTATCAAAAATTTTCTCTTATTCAATAACTTTAACTTTGTTTCACTTAATCTAATTTTATTCAAAGCTTATGATTATGAGTTTGCCTAATTTCCTTAAAAACAAAATTTAAAAATCTGGACAGATTTTGATTGCACAGCTCTTTATCTCATTTTATTTGTTTATTAAATAAAATATAGTATACTTAAAATTGTATTTAGTGTCAATAATATAATAAATTATCATAAGATAAAATGATACATGCGTACATAACACTTATTTTTTAACATTTGTCAAAATCAAGATAAGAATAATAAAATATATCAGAGTTTTCAACAAACCAAAAACATTGGTGTAGTAACAAATCTTTCATCAATCTTTTTATACGCAACATTCCTCTTTGTTCATGACTTGTTTTGTCAAATTATCAATAATGAATGCAAATATAATATATATTTCCTAGATTAATGAGTTCAAAATATAAAACTGAGAGATATTATTTTAACATTTTTATAAAAATATTATTAAAAAATAAACGAACTTGTTCATAAACATAAACAAATCGAATGCACATTTGTTCATGTTCGTTCGTTTATTAAACGAACATAAAAAAATTATCCATACTCGTTTATTTAACTTAATAAACGAACGTTATACGAATAATTCATCAAATGCTATGTTCATTTACACCCATATAAAAATGGAAGGATGAAAAATGTCTTAACTTTCAAGTTTGACTTGAAAAACTATGAAACCAAAATTTTTAATTTAAGAACCATAAAAATTAAAAAACAATAAAAAAACTTAACTTTAAAAAAAGTTTTAAATATATGTTATGGGCATGGGGTGGGCCATGGCCTTGGTAGGCCCACCTCTAAATAGGCCCGAGAAGTCCATGAATTCGGCCAAAAAACTTCTAATTTCTCTCTCATCGATTTATCTCTTCCATCTCGGATGGATCTTATTTCTCAGTATGTTTCTTCCCTTTCGTCGAGGAAGATTTCCACTGTTCAGATCTTGAAAATTTTTCTACGTTCGCCGATAAATGGCCACGGCAGAAGAGAAACAATTTGGGTGTTCGATTTTAGCAAGGGAGTCAATTTCGTCCGATAGCGGGAGGAAGGAGAAGGTATGACAACGATTTGGTCTAAAGTTGTGAGAGTAATCTGTTATCGACGGTGACACAGATGAACAATGAAGGTGAGGTGAGGATGAGTGAGGATTGGAGTTGTAATTTAGGGTTTAGATTTGGGTGGGTTTGGGTATAAAAACTAATAAAAAATATTTTAAATATTTTAAATTTAATAATAATAAAATATATTTTTATTATTTATTTGAAATTGTTTTTATATTTACTAATAATAAAAAATGTCATGTCATACAAAAAAATAATAATAATAAAATAATTTAGAGTGACAAACATGAGCAGTTCGAAAGTTTGATTATTAAATTGAAATTTTTTAAAGTTTAGTGAATAAAATAAGAGTGAAAAGATAGTTGAGTGATGATCTTTGTAATTTACTCTTATTCATCGTATATGTTTTATATAAGGTTAAGTTACAAAATCCATCACTCAACTTTCTTTTCACTCATATTTTGGTAACTGAATTTAAATATTTAATTTAATTAGTGAACTTTTAAATTTCTCCTGTTTTAGTCACTATGTGATGACATGAATTATTTCATTAGTATTTTCTTATGACATGACTTATTTTTAGTATTTTCCTATGCCATGTAGGACATAGAAAAGATAAAAACTTAAATTATAATCTCAAACTCAGAACCTAATCCCCAAATTATAATCCCAATTCACAAACCTCAAAACTATCCCCTTCAACTTCACTGACCACACCCTCACCTACTAGTGAAAGCGCCATCATCGGTTGGTGAAAGCACCTTCCTCAATTCAAACCACTTTAATCTGGCATCCATTTGGTTGACTACGAAGGGCCATTGGAAGACTACACATCTCGTACGCACACACGATAGTTTCATCCAAGTCGAGAACTACATACAAAAATAATAATCAAACCTAGAACATCAACGATGCACATGATCTTTATTTTACAATTTCACAAGGTTACACCTTACCTTGAAAAAAACCAAAGTTGGCTACAGAGAAACATGTAGTTGGGCCAAACATGATACGAGATACCAATAATTAGGGTAAGTTGATTTGTGAGTGATTGAAAGTAGCTTTCGATCAACAGAAGTCTTATGCAGACTTGAAATGTTGAAAGGTAGAACATTAAGTTGAAGATCGAGTATTTCTTAAAGTATCATCTTAGACGAGAGTTTTGCGATTTGGAAAGAAGGGCAAGCTTAGTATGAGGCTTATCAGGCCATACGAGATCATTGAGTGTATTGTTCTTATTTCAAATCGTCTTTTGCTATCTCATGAGCTTGAGTGCTTTCATGATGTGTTTCATGTTTTGATGTTACAAAGATGGTGAAATAGATGTAGAAACCAAGACAAGTGCAAGCAGTGCAAACACCTATAGTATCTTGCATTTTCTGTGAAAGTTCGCACTAATATGATAAATGCCCCAAAAATCCTAAATCAACATGCTATATGAGGAATTCTAACTGCATGGACACTAATGTTTATAAGAATACATAATCCTAGCTGGAGGACACATCCTAACCTATCTTATGGGAACACGAATATCGGGGGAAGAAACTATAATCAGTACCAGTCTAATCAGCCTACTAATCAAAACCAAAATAGGTTTGCCCAACAACCCGTGTACCGACAATAGCAACAACCTAGACCATTGAAGTAAGATCAAACTTCAACTGGACCAACATCTTCGTTTGAGTCTTTACTCAAAAAATATATTAACAAAAACGAAGCCAATGTAAAGAGTTAGGATGTAACTTTGAGGGCTCTTGAAACTCAGATTGAGAAAATTGCTAGTGCCTTTAACTCTCGACTAGAAGAAGCTTTCCCAACAATACTAAAGTCTCACAAAGGGAAGGTGTTGAGATAAAGATTTAGATATAATAAATTGAAAAATATTTTTGGACTTAAATAAAATATTGCAAAACTTATTCAAAGTCCAATCAACTTGAAAAATATATTTGAAATGTTTTTGAAGAGTTTTTGAATTGAAAAAATATTTTCAAAGGTCTTTAAAAGTCAAACAGGCCTTTAATACTAGTACCTTCTCCCCGGTACCAATACCATGTGGCCTGTATTGGTATGGTCATGACTAGTATTGATACACTCTATTTTGGAAAAAAATCCAATAGCATCTTTTTGTACCGATACAGAGACATTCATACCGGTACATAAGGGCGAGTACCAATATCATGGTGTCAAGTATAGATATGCCTTACTTTATTGTGTCTAACGGCTCTTTCTATTTCTGGCAGGTACTGATACCCTATTCCGAGTATTGATACCCACTACATCAGAAGAGAATTTAATGCTAGAAATTAATTCCCCAATGGCTCTAATTAACCCCTAATGGCTAGTAACGGTCAAGAACTCATTAGAGGACTTAAAAGGGACCTTCAAGCATCCATGGAAGAATAAGAAACCAACTACCAACATTCAATTTTAGAGAAATTGTTTTAGTGCTCAATTTTGTTATATTTCTTTGTAGAACAAACTTGTGAGCTCAATTGTTATATATGCTGAATTGTTAGTTTTTGGGTACTAAAATTTTGGGACTAATGCTCAAGTGCCCAAAAATGGATTCCTAAGGGAACTAAAATTTTTGGGACTAATTCCAATGGATCCAAAGCAATTTGGATACCAAAATATACTTGATTGTCTTTTGTAGGTGTGCTTGAGCATTGATGAGTAAAGTAAATTTCTAGAAGCTCTTGATACACAATGGAGAAGAACACTTGAAGAGGGTGAGGCTTAACATCCTATCTTGGTTCAAGTTGTAAAAATTTAATTTCATGCAATTGCTTTATCATATATTCCTTGTCTAAGTTTCATAATGATCTAAGCATGTTTGTATGACTCCATGTGGTGCCTTAATTGCATATAGTAAGGGGAAGTCTCAATTGCATGAGTTACATATTTTTGGTATATTATGTCTATTTCTATGTTTTCGGCCTTAAACTTGTAATGTTCTGTTGAATTTTGGTGAAATCATGCTTTATATGTTTAAATGTTATTTTCTTGAGAAGTATGTTGTTGATTTGTAGCAAAAATGATCAAAATGTGTATCTAGGACTTAATAGAGCCTTTGTATGAACTTAAAACTAAGTTATACGGCTTTTTAAGTTGATTTTGCTGTATTTTTCACCAATTAATGCCTTCGGTATTTGTACCAGCCATATCGTACCAATACGACATTCAACCAACGTACCAGTACGGTATCGACCATACCGGTACACACAGTCAAAAAGGGGCAATTCGACCCCTTTTTCCATGCCTTGAATGCTTATTGTTTTAATTCATATTTTATGGCATGTTTAATTGCATTTCATGTTTTTCATTTTATCATTTATTTGAAATTCAATATTATTTCTCTCGAATGTTTTGGACTAATCTTTCTTTTGTTGCTCGATTAAGAGGGAGTCATTTTTTAATTCTTTCATGTTAAATCTTATTTTTGGTCTTTTCTCCATTGTTATCTTGAACTTATATGTGATTTCAAACTTTATTTTGAATTATTTTTTATATAACAAAAAGGGAGAGATTGGTTTGAAAAAATTAAATTTCAAAAAAAAGGGAGCTTTAATATTTTCTAAAAATACTCTTTTTCTAAAATTATTTTTCTAAGGGGGAGATTTTCAAAAAAAAAAATAATTTTTCAAGTGGGTTCGTTATATAAAAAAGGGAGATTATTGAGATAAAGATTTTGATATAATAAATTGAAAAATGCTTTTGAACTTAATTAAAACATTACAAAACTTATTCAATGTCCAAACAAATTGAAAAATATGTTTGAAATGTTTTTGAAGAGTTTTTGACTTGAACAAATATTTTCAAAGGTCTTTAAAAGTCAAAATAGACCTTTAGTACCGGTACCCTATCCCCGGTATCGATACCATGTTGCCCGTGCCAATATAGTCATGACCAGTACCGATACACTCTATTTTGGAAAAATTCCAATAGCATCTTTCTGTACTGATACAAAGACATTCGTACCGGTATGCAAAGGCGAGTACCCATACACCCTACTTTATTGTGTCTAACAGCTTTTTCTATGTAAGGCAAGTATCGATACCCTATCCCGAGTACCGATACATGTTGCATGAGAAGAGCTTTTAATGTTGGGAATTAATTCCCTAAAGGCTCTAATCAACCCCCGACGGCTAGTAACGGTCACGAACTCATTAGAGGACTTAAAAGGGACCTTCAAGCATCCATGGAAGAATAAGAAACCAACTACCAACATCCAATGTTAGAGAAATTGTTTTAGTGCTCAATTATGTCATATTTCTTTGTAGAACACACTAATGAGCTCAATTGTTATATTTGCTCAAGTATTAGGTTTTGGGTGAGAGCTTAAACTTGCAAACATATCAGCTTTGCGAGGTTTTCATTGTTTTATCATTTGTATTTTCTCTTTGGGAGAGAGTGTCTCAAAGCTTTGGGGTATAAGCTTTGAGGGTGTTATAAAGGTTACTCTTGATCCTTTAGAAAGAAAGACAAATTAGTGAATTTGTGGAAAATCGTTAGTGGGGGAGCTAAGGTAATGGATGTATACTTAGTTTAGAATTTGAACCACTATAAATCGTTGTGTCTAAATTTTTAATTTCAAATTACTTTCGCCACTTTCATCACAAAGCCAATTCACCCTCTCTTGGCAATTCGGTTGATCGATTCGAGCCCAATAGAAGGGAAGGCTCATGATAACGAGTAGTGTAAGGCTATAACCTTAAAAAACGATTCTAGTATCATGAAATCGAGTACGGATATAGAGGTGGAGAGTGAAGAAAGGACATCTACTTATAGAGTTTAGATTGAGGTAGATGTACAAAAAATAAAAACGAAGGAGGCAAATGTGCTGACAAAGAGGACAATTCGGGAAGCAAGCCTCAGCTTATGCAGTCAGCTTTGTCGAAACAAACTAGTGCAAGACCATCGACCACCAAATCCAAAAATTCATGGAGATCTTCATACAACTCCATATCAATTTTTCCGCTGGTTGAAGCATTTGAGCAAAACCCAAATTACCTCAAATTCTTGAAAGAACTTTTGTAAAAAAAAAGGAGATTTGACGAGTTTGAGATAGTTGCACTTATTAAAGGGTGCAACGTTATTATTGTCGGGACAACCTACCAAGATTCCACCGAAACTTAAAGACTTAGGGTGTTTTACTCTTTCTTTTTCAATTGGGAATCGTTATATTGGAAAGGCATTATGTGATCTCGATGCATCCATTAATCTTAAGCCTTTGTTATTTTTTAGGAAATTAGAGATCTGTGAGGCTAGACCCACCACGGTCACACTAAAGTTTGCTAACTGATCAGCCGTCCATCCTAAAGGAAAGATTTTAGATATCTTAATTTGTGTTAAGACTTTCATCTTCCCAATCGACTTTAAAGTGCTAGATTGTGAAGCTAATGAAGACATCCCCATCATCGTTGGGCGTCCACTTTTAGAAACTAGAAGAGTCATGTTTGATTGTAGAAGGGTGAGTTAATAATGCGAATAGAAAATCAGAGCTTAACGTTCAACAAGTTTGAATCCAGATAGAAATCCAAGGCAACTATCGATGGACATGAATAATTTGAAGAAGTGAAGGATACGAACGATCTGTACACACAAATGTAGCAGGTTAGGGTCAACATGCAAGGTGAGGAATTTAATGTTGGAAATCTTTTAGCTGAGCTAGCGAAAAATATCCCTGAAGGGGTTGAAAAACACCTTAATACGATGCTACTCATCAAAAGAATTGTAAGAAAAAGAAATGTTTTTGAAGAGTTTTCTTAGAGAAAGTTTCCTCATAAAATGGTCATGGCCATAGAAGCTTAGAAATCTTGGAGGTGTTGGTGCCGAAGGGAGCAACAGGGTAGCCAAAAGGCCCCCTAGATCGACGAGTTGCAGCAATGGCTGCTGCAAGCCTCGCGAGTCCAAGTTTATGTACCCGATATAGAACGTGTTACTTATCATAGATCCTGCGTGATCTGAGAATATTGGTGTTTTCTGAACTTATATTTCTTTATCTTTGTAGAGCTTAACTCTTTACTTAATGTAGTAACTCTTGGTTTGATGTTTTTTTGTTAATGGCTATGTTCTTATTTACTGCTATATACATATATATAATATTTAATATTCCAATAGCAGAGAATGATAATTGGTTTAGCACCATGAGTTACAAAAGTTACCGCCTGACTAAGTCAAGTGACACAATGGGAATTAGTTAGGGATGGTCGTACTGACACCTGTATGGATGACGTATCAACACCTAAATGGATATCGTACCGACGAGATAGGCCAAGTGACACAATGGAGCACTAGCCTAAGTATTCCATTTGTGACCTCGAAAGAGTATCTCCTATCAGCTATGTCATACTGCGGCAAAAAGATAAACAGCCTAACAAGTGCTTAAGTTTAGATATCTATTTTGATCACAACCTGTTCGTTAAAATTGGAAGTGCCAAGATCCCCTTTCAATTTCCTTTGGAACTTGCTCCTACAATCTTTCCTGCATTCATGACCCATCCATCTAATTGTTTAATCTACTCACATTCAATAATAGCTAAGATTACACCAGTCCTCGTGGGATTCGATAACAAAAAATGCACACCTTGTGTGTGTCAACTTTTTTACTTGTGTTTATAGTGTATGCTTGCACTTTTTTACGTGTCAGTACGCAGACACCAATAATGCAAAAAATTATAAGGATGAGGGACTAATAGAGTAAATAACCCAAGATTCAAAACACATGGATCCTTCTTCGGGTCAAGGTCACCACGCGAGTCTCCAACCGCGTCAAAATGTTACGTTTGGAGAATGTATATGAAGCAAAGAAATGAATGAAAAAACAAAGAAAATTTCATTTTTCATTTCACTTTGAAAAAATAAAAAATTCTACGCTCCCTATTTTCATCGTTAAACGAAGATGATATTTCCCCAAAAATGAGGCCAACAACCAGAAAAGAAAGAAAACTCGCACAAGCCTAAAAACTAACCATCCCAAAAGAAAACCCCAACATCGAAATGTTTTGAAAGCTACCTTAGACACGACTCCAATGACAGTCGAAGGACTCAGTTTCAAAACAGGGTTTTTGATGACCTACGAACTCTAGATCTCACTCGAATCGGTAAGGCTTTCTTTTCTCTTTAACTTTCTTTTTTGCCTTTTTTGTTTTTTCTATATTTTTCTTTTTATTTCATGCTCTCTATATTTCTTAACCATACCCCTTTGTATTCTCTCTATTTATAAGGCTAAATCATTCGTGTCTCTGATTGGTTGTTGGAAAAATTCCCTTTTTATTCCTCATTTTATACAACGTCTGATTCATTTTCTTTGTTTTTGTGTCTGTCCTCGCTGGCGACAATGCATACGATGGTCAGACGAACACGTGGGAGGTCTAGAGTAAAAGTGAGCACGTGACAACTTGGTAACGTGATCGACGATTATTGAAGCAAAAAGGTCTCTAGAGATGCCTACATGGCATTGGGGAGAAGAACCATCTAGAGGTGCCTGCATCTCTTGCGAAAGACATGCTATTTGGACGTCGTGGTTTACACATGTGCGTAAGGGAGATGATAAGTCTTGACCCTAGTGATATGGATTGTTAGATCACTTGTAGATCTAACGACTGAGATGTTGCAACTATTGTTGCTGAAATTAGGTTATGGTTTAGTTTAGGTTAATATTTAGGTTGGGCATGGGTTGTTGGTTTGGGCTAGAGAATATATTTGAGTATTTGTTTTGTATTAGGTATGTAGGTGTAGACTCTTTGAGTGAATGTTGGCAAAAGGGGCTGAATATATGTATTGGAAAAGCATAAAAACAGTGCCAAGATGAGTCTTTTGCGTGAAAGTATACACAGTCTACAAGTAATACAACAGTTAAGCTGAGTATCGATCCCACAGTGATTGACTTGGAATTTAATTGCTTTGATTGTTACTTGCCTTAAGGAAAAGTGTTTTTGTTTTGAAATTGGTGTTGGAAATAATTGAAAAGAAAAGAAAAGAAATAAAAGTAAAGTAAAGACGTTGGCAAGGAAGGTGCTTTAATGAATGATGAGTGTTGGCATGGAATACCTAATTTTCACGCTATTCATGCCGTGCCAGCCTTTAATAACAACTTGTCTTGGCATTGTTTGCCTAACATATTCAAAATTAGCAAAGCCTCTCTCGATGGTCATTGCCCTAAATTGATCATGTAGAAACCCCTATATCTCTATAGTGCTTGTTTTTAAATAAACCAATTTGATTAAGATCTAATCTATACTCCTAAGGGGTAGATTTCACTCCTAAAATAAGTTCATCTACTTGAACGACTTCTCTCGAAGCCTCTCTCCTTAGTATTCAACAACTTAATCGTTGCCACCCCAAGTCTGTTAAGATATTGAGGAGCAATAGGCTAACAGTGCCAGCTCTCGCATGGCATAGTATTTGGGAAACATTAAAGTATGCCGAATAGATAGAACATTACAAAGTCAGATTTATTATTAAAAACTAAAGCATAAAATAGTGTTCAACACAAACATCCCCCACCAACTATGAAATTAGTTCATGGTGAGGGACTTAACCAAAAAACCACAAACGTTTTCCAATTACATCATCATTTAAAACGTAATAAAATAACTTGAAAGAGAAAATAGGCTAGAAAGGGTCTCTCGATGTAGCCCTTCAAGATCCAAGCTTCTCGGCCAAGCTGGTCGAACCACCCTTCCAAGGTGCAGCCGGTTGTCAATTATCGCACACCAACTCCTCACGATCCAATCTTCTCCGCTCTCCTCAAATGCTTACTCGGTTGGTGTTTAAATAGGCGTGCAAGGAAGGGATAGGATTAGCTCTTCAAGTTTCAAATTTTAACTGCTTAAGGGATAAGGGATAATCTTCTTATCCAGATTTGAATGAGAGCTGATCAGGCTAGGGCTGACATCATATTACCGACGCTACCTTGGCGTCCAAGCTTGGCATGAATCTGCCAACCAGTTTTGGCACCATCTTATCCGCTATTTTTTCAGAGATTGTTCCAATTGCTATCTTTTTGGAGCCTGATCATGTCTTATTTTTTCGGGGTCCAACAACTTCTTGGCATGACATCAAGTTCACTTCTCTACCAACCGGTGCTTGGCATTGTCTGGTCCATTTGTGCCAACAGCACTCGGCATTCTCTCTGGCTTTCCTTCTTTTGTTGCTTTTCTGGGCCAAGTCCTATGCCAAACCTGCAAAATTGCCAACAAAACAACCCTTCACACTACATAGACAAAATTCTAAACTCCTTATGCAAATGCATGATTTTAACATCCTAATGCAACTAAATGTACCTAAAAACAAGCAAAAGCATTGTAAGATTGACATTAAAAATAATACTTTTAGTGAGGTAACACACCCCAAACCTAACTCATTGCTTGTCCTCAAGTAATCCAATCAAAAATAAAAACAAAAACTTAGAAAATGTTATCTCGAAAATTTTTTGGTTGAATGCCAACACGTGCTGGCAAGCAGAATTTGGCTCTATTTCTGCCCTCAGTATCTCAGTGCAATAATGCCAAGTAGGTAGTAATTCAAGTGCAACAATATAACTCTAGTCTAAGTTCATAAAGAATGAATGATGTGTAGGCAATATGTATCGAGTATCCTTTCACTCCCTTAGACAAATTTTTACTACCTAAACTCATATTTCATTCATTTTTTTAATTGCCAAGGGTTTCTGCTGGTATTCACTTAAACTTGCTTCGCAACACTATTTAGCGTGAGAGATAAACGTGAGCATACCACGAATCCCCACCTTAATCTAGACATCACTAGGCTTTCTCTTCAACTCACACCCTAAGGTTTTGGACTTGCGAACTAAGAAGGAGCAAACCATGAAGCCCCAAGTAGCTTATTATCCCTATGGTAGAGGAGAGTTCTATTTTTTTCTTGCCTTGGCAGAACATTGCTGCCTTATTAGTTTCTTTTACCCTGGCATCATTTGTTCTTTTCTCTCTCTCTCTTTTTTAAATTTGAGCATAGTTTCAAAAAGTCTAAGTTTGCTAAGGAACTAGATACATACTACGTGTTAAGTGAAATTTCAGTTCCCTAAACTAGAGATCAATTGCCAAGCAAACCTGGCATAACTATTCTGCTGGCACAACATTGCAACTAGAGATTAAAATTTCCTCACTGGACAGACACCTAGATCAAATTAAATTTGCCTAACAAGTGTTAACATTTTTCAAAATTAAATCAAGGAAAAATTTTCTTTTTCTTTTTTTAGTGGTTCAATATGCATCTAATCTAAATGACCTAGATGCCATGGTAAATGGCATGACAATAGAAATTAAACATGAAATGCATGGCATAAATATAAAGAAATGCACCCCCCAAACCCAAGATGTGCATTGTCCCCAATGCATGCAACAACACATATATACAAAAGAACTGAATAAAAAAATGCATGATCATGTAAATGCAATGTAAAAGGAGTTTAGGAAGAAGATGACTCCCCTTCAGAGATTTCTTCTCGTGTGACACGGGTATTTCTTCTCACAAATGGCCCACGATCATGGGCCATTCGTTTCCTCTCTTTCATGCTCGATTTTGATGCTATAGTAAAGACTCCAACTTCCTTCACTTTCTTGGCAGGTTCTGATGCGGCAGGTGCACCGGTGGCATCAGATGACGTGTGTACAACAGGTGTCACTGGTGACTTGGCTTTGGTAGACTTGGCTTTTGTTTCCTTTGATTCAGATGAAGAATCAGAACTAGCAGACTCGACTTGAACTGGAGACAATGGGACTGTGGCATCGGATGGGGTATGGACTGGACTTGCTGGCATGGCATCATCGTTGGCAGAGGGCTCGGCATGGAATTCTGGCACGAAATCAGGGGACAATTTTTTAAGAACATCACTAATTACAACATTCCTGACATGTGTGTAATGTCTCAGCTTGACATTAAGCTCCTCATATTTCTCTAACTTTTGAAAAATGATCTCCTGGCGATGGTAAATTTGTGACAGCATTGCCAGTGAACTGTCTGGCACAGTGTCAGGCATGGTGTCTGGCACAGTCTTTGATACATTTGGCTTTGGCGTGGACACTTTTGCCTTCCCCTTGCCCTTGTCCTTTGGCTCGGCAGCAATGAGATTCCTCCAGATAGCAGCTGTGATTTTTGTTTCCTTGATTATTTGTCCCTTATTTGTATCAAGCTTGGGTACACCATGGAGCATGCAAATGTTAGAAATCAACAAAGGAAAGAACAAACTGCTATTACCTTTCGTTGCGCACTTGTAAGTTTCCTCAATAATAAGCTTGCCAACTTTAATCTTGCGCCCCATAACAATGGAGTGCAATAGGATCATCCTCTCTTCTGACACAGTCTCATTATGGGATGTAGGCATCATATTTTCCTTCAAAAGTGATTCCATCCTCTCTATTGGGGCTTCAATGCCAACCTCTTCACCGTATGGTGGCCCTTAGATGACACTGTCCAAGCCGTGCTTGGCTCACATAGGTCTGCTAGCAATCTCTTTCTCTTGGCAGTATTCATTGAATCAGCGTACTCAAAATATTCATCCCTTGCACCGTCCAACTCAAACATAGTATTAATATACCCTTCATCAAAACGTACACACTTACCTCTAATCATCAAGAAGGGTAAATCCTTGGTCACAAGATGTGCGTAGAATTCTTGAACGATGGTGGCATAAATCTCCCCTCTTTGCTGGTAGAACAAACTCTATTTATGCAGGCTGATCGTTGACATGACTTCTGGAGGGAAGCCATTGTTCGTCTCTGTTTTGAAGTCAAAGTGCTTCTCATAGCAAAAACTTCTTGAGGCAAAGTTGGTTTCAATTTTTTTTTTCTGAATCTCCTCATTGAAGAATCGCTTGAAAGGGATGAAGGAATAAGCCATTGAAATCGTTGAAGAATTTGAAACGGTGCGGAACAAGTGAAGAAAAAAGACGATTGGGAATTTGGTACTTGCTTGTCGAAAAGGAAAGTAAAAAGTGATAGAGAGTTTTGGTTATTTATCCGGCTAGGATAAGAAGATGAAAAGTGGGCGGTTGAGTGTTTTAATGGGATTAGTAAATAAAGATAATGATGGAAGATATAATGATGGAAGATAAAAAGAGTTTGATTTGAAAGGGGTAAAGTGATAAGGTTGAAGTGATAAGGTGATAGGATAAGGTAAGGATTTTAGGTTAAATTTAAATTTTAACCTAATTTTTGGGCGGCTAAGGGTATTAAATTTAAAAGAAAAATACTCTCTCTTATTGAATGGGCCGATCAAGCTAGGGTTTCTCTCTTCCTTCCATTTTTTACACCGTCACATGCCAAGCTACTTTGGCACTATGCCTGGCAGATTTATCCATTGGGGCATCGGCTCCTGCTAACAATCATGGCAATGTTCATGGCATAATGAATCTGCATAAACTCAAAGAAAACCTTCCAACACAACAAAAGAATAAAACAAAAATTCTAAAAGAAAGAAAAACTACTAAAAACCTTGAAACCTAAAAACAAAGAAAAACATTAACCTAATATTTACAAAAATTCAAACCTGATGACATTTTCATGTTACCTCTGCCAAGAAGATCACCTCCTTGGCATTGTTCTGATCACCTTCCATGAAGGGCTTTAAACGTTGGCCATTCACCTTAAAAGTTTCTCCCGTCTTCAAGTTCCTAATGTCCACAGCTCCATGAACATAGGGCTTTACAACTTCAAAAGGGCCTGTCCATCTTGATCCGAGTTTCCCTGGAAACAATTTAAGCCGTAAGTTGAATAACAAAACACGTTGGCCTACCTCAAACTTTCTTGGCATTATCCTACTGTCATGCCATCATTTTGCCTTCTCCTTGTAGATCTTGGCTTTCTTATAGGCTTGTGTTCTGAATTCCTCCAATTCATTTAGGTCTAGTAACCTCTTTTCTCTAGCAGCTCTCCATGCCATGCCAAGCGTTCTGATGGCTCAGTAGGCTTTATGCTCAAGCTCCACTGGCAGATGGCATGGTTTTTCGAAAACAAGTCTAAACGA
The DNA here is from genome assembly GCA_019671005.1 of Hibiscus mutabilis. Lineage (NCBI taxonomy): Eukaryota > Viridiplantae > Streptophyta > Magnoliopsida > Malvales > Malvaceae > Hibiscus > Hibiscus mutabilis. Next base: position 32,059,095 of record CM033733.1, on the reverse strand, counting down.
CGAAGTACCTAAAAGAGTTTTAAATGCAGTCCTGTAAGCCCACAGGGACTCATCTAGTCTCAAGGACCAGTCTTTCCTTGATGGATTAATAGTCTTCTTTATGATATTTTTAATCTCCTTATTTGAAATCTCAGCTTGCTCGTTTGTTTGTGGATGATATACCGTGGCAATTCTTTACTGTATACCATACCTGCCAAAGCTTTAGAAATTAGATTACATTTAAAATGGGTGCCCTCGTTATGAATAACACTCTAGGGGCACCAAATCTAGTAAAAATATGCTTGTGTAAGAACTTGGCAACGACCTTGGCATTGTTTGTTGGTAGAGCAACGGCTTCTACCTATTTAGATACGTAGTCAACAGCCACAAGAATATATACATCACCAAATGAGGGTGGAAAAAGGACCCATAAAATCTATCCCTCATACATCAAATAAATCCACAAGCATAATGTTTTGGAGTGGTAGTTGGTGTCTGCCAGAGATGTTCCCTTTCCGTTGGCATCGGTCACACACCTTGGCATACTCGTGGGCATCCTTATATAGTGTAGGCCAAAAGAATCTTGATTGCAGTACCTTGGCAGTAGTCTTTACCCTAGCAAAGCGACCTTCATATGGTGCGGCATGGCATAAATGCAATACGTTATGCTGCTCGTCCTCAAGCACACACCGGTGGATCACTTGGTTGGCACATTGTTTGAACAAAATTGGCTCGTCCCAATAGTATTGCCTAACTTTTCGCAAGAACCTTGTCTTGGCATTGTATGCCAAGTCTGGTGGTAGAATATTGCTTACCAAATAGTTGACAATGTCGGCATACCATGGCATGACATTTACTACTAGAAAACACTCGTCAGGAAATTCATCTCTTATAAAATTGGTCTTACCATCTTTAAGATGATGCTCTAATCGTGAGAGATGGTCAGCTACTAGGTTTTCACTGCCTTTTTCTCTCAGATCTCAAGATTGAATTCTTGAAGTAGGAGCGTCCGTCGAATTAGTCTAGGCTTGGCATTCTTCTTTGCCAAGAGGTACTTCAATGCCGAATGATCTGTAAAAACCACAACTTTGTTACCAATTAAATAAGATCTAAATTTGTCAAAAGCAAATACAACTGCAAGAAATTCTTTCTCAGTCGTAGAGTAGCTCAGTTGTGCTTCATTCAAGTTTCGGCTGGCATAGTAGATGGCATAGAAAACCTTGCCATGCCTTTGTCCCAAGACTACTCCAACGGCATAGTTGCTGGCATCACACATGAGCTCAAAGGGCTCATTCCAGTCTGGTGCCACAACTATAGGGGCATTGACCAACTTCTCTTTAAGCTCCTGAAATACTCTCAAACAAGAATCTTCAAATGCAAAAGTGGCATTATGTTCCAATAACAAGTACAAAGGTTTGGCAATTTTTGAAAAGTCTTTAATAAAACGCCGATAAAAACTGGCATGTCCTAAAAAACTCCTTATACCTTTGACACTTGTTGGAGGCGGCAGCTGCTTAATTACCTTAACTTTTGCTTGATCAACTTCTAATCCTCTCTCAGTTACCTTGTGCCCGAGAATAATGCCCTCCTTCACCATGAAGTGGCAGTTTTCCCAGTTCAACACTAGGTTTGTCTCTATGCATCTCTTTAAGACTTGCTCCAAACTCTAAAGACATTCCTCAAATGTTTTGCCAAACATTGAGAAATCATCTATGAATACTTCCATGTTGTGCTCTATCATATCGAAAAAATAGACATCATGCAACAATGAAATGTTGCCAGCGCATTAAATAGGCTGAATGACATCCTTCTAAACGCAAATGTCCCATATAGGCTCGTGAACGTAGTCTTCTCTTGATCATCAGGGGCGATGGAAATTTGATTATAACCTGAATAACCATCCAAAAAACAATAGAAAGCTTTACCTGCCAATCTATCTAGCATCTGATCAATGAATGACAATGGGAAGTGGTCCTTCTTTGTGGCATTGTTCAGCCTCCTTATAGTCCATGCACACTCTCCATCCTGTGATAGTTCTGGAGGAAATCAATTCAACCTTACTATTTTGTACCATGGTCATGCCACCCTTCTTTGGCACACATTGCACTGGGCTAACCCAAGAACTATCGAAAATGGGATAAATAATCCATGCATCAAGCCATTTTATGATCTCTTTTTTACTACCTATTTCATGCTCGGTTTTAGTCTCCTCTGGCCTTATATGGTCTTGCCATGGTACTCTTCCAAGATAATCTTGTGCATGCAAATGGTTGGGCTAATTCCTCGGATGTCTGCCAAAGTCCAACCTAACGCCTACTTATAACCGCGTATAATTGCCAACAATCGTTCTTCTTGATCATTAGTGAGATCAATGGCAATGATCACTGGCAGAGTTGAGTGTTCACATAAATAAGCATACTTTAAGTGATCTGGCAGTGGTTTTAGTTCCAACGTTGGTGGCTCTTCAATTGATGGTCTAGGTGCCTTGATCTTTCTGCCAGCCAACTGTAGTGGCTCAAAATAACTCGCCTCTTCAGCCTCCAAGACTGATTCTTCTGGTTCCTCAAACAGTTCAGCTATGCCATCTAAGTTGCTGCCATCAAATTTTGTATCCTGGAATAACTGTGCACCATCCAAAGTGTAAATGGACTCTATTATCTCTTCTTCTTGGCACTCATCAGGTTCATATGCACATTTCAAAGCTTGAAACACATTAAATGTAACATGCTGGTCATTTATGCGAATTGTTGATTTCCTTTTATGAACATCAATCAAAGCCCTAATTGTGGCAAGAAAAGGTCTACCCAAAATAATCGGGACATTATTATCAGCCTCATAATCCAAAATGATAAAATCAGCTGGAAAAATAAATCTGTCTACCTTTACCAACACATCTTCAATCTTACCCTTGGGATATGCATATGATCAGTCTGCCAGATGAAGTGTCACTGTGGTAGGTCTTGCTTCTATGCCAAGCTTCCAGAAAACTGACATTGGCATCAAGTTGATGCTAGCTCCTAGGTCATATAGTGCCTTGCCGATGAATTTTTTGCCAATGGTGCAGGGAATAGTGAAACTTCTCGGATCCTTCAGCTTTGGTGGCAATCGGTTTAGGATTATGGCACTGCATCCTTCGTTCAGAGCTATAGTTTCAAAATCTCCCAACTTTCTCTTTTTAGACAGAATGTCCTTCATGAGCTTGACATAGTTGGGCATTTGCTCGAAGGCTTCTACCAATGGAATGTTAATTTGCAATTGCTTAAAAACCTCCAACAAACTCTTGAATTGTTGGTCTTGCTTTTGCTTTTGAAGTCTTGCTAGAAATAGTGGTGGTGGATAAATACATGCTGGCTCTACTGGCTTTGCCAATGCAGTGTTGGCATCAGTCTGTTTGGCATCGGTGCTGGCATCAGTTCTGGCATCATCTACTTTTGCTTTCTCCTTCTCTGCTTGCCTGGGATTATCTGCTGGCACAAGCTTCTCAATTTGGCAATTAATTGGCTGTTTAGCAACATTCTCCATCTCACACTGCTTACCACTCCGAAGAGTTATAGCTTTGCACTGCTCATTGTCTTTGTGTCGAGCATCTTTTGTGTCACTTGGCAGTGCTCATTGGGGTCGATTGTTAAGCGCACTGGCAATCTGCCCAAGCTAGACTTCCAAGTTTCTCATTAATGTTGCCAAACTCTGGATTGTGGAATTTTTCCTCTCCATGTACTCTGTGAGAGTGCCTCCTTGGTTGAGTCTCTGCCCATGCTGGAAATTGTTTTGGGCTTTCTGTGGCATGCCATTCTGATAGAATGCTGGCATGTCATTGTTATTCTGCCTCTAGGTATTCTGGCGCTAAGCATTGTACTGGTTACCTCCTTGATTTCCCCATGCTAAGTTAGGGTGTTGTCTCCAACTTCCACTAAAAGTATTGGAGTTAGGATTATAGTAACGATTAACGTTGCCAATAAAATTTATCGATTCAGGGTTGGTAGGGCATTCGTCCATATGATGATTCTCTCTACAAATTGTACAGAAAAGGTCTAATGCTTTGACTTCTTGTGACTCATTATTCTTTTGCAACGTTCTTACTATGCTAGTGAGGTTGGAAATCTCGACATGAATGGACGTTAGTTCATCAACCTAAAATTTCCCATTGGTTTTGGTTTCGGTCCCAAGTCTCGCAGTAGGATATTCAAAATCATTGATCGCAATCCTCTCTAGAATGTCAACAGCCTTGATATACGTCTTGTCAAGCAACGAACCAGCTGCTGAAGCATCAACAATAGTCCTCGTTTGTGCATTTAATCCATTGTAAAAGGTCTGTATCTGGGTCCAATTGGGGAATCCATGCATAGGACACCTCCTCAACAGGTCTTTAAATCTTTCCTAGGCATCATATAAGGTCTCATCCTCATCCTGCCTGAATGTAATAATCTCACCTCGCAGCTTGGCAATGAGTGTTAGCGGCTGGAATCTTGTCAAGAACGTCTGTCATAGGTCTGCCCATGAAGTAACTAAGCCAGGTGGCAAGGAATTAAACCAAGCCTTTGCTCTGTCTCTCAAAGAGAAAATAAATAACTTCAGCTTCACGGTATCTTCAGGTACTCCATTTTGTTGAAATAACTGGAAAATCTCCATGAACTGCTTAAGATGTTGCCTAGGATCTTCAGTAAGTGCTCCATCAATCTGACCTGCATTCAAAAGAGTTTGGATCATTACCGGCTTAAGTTTAAAATCGACAGCGTTTACCTCTGTGCCAACAAGTCCTGGCATCAAATTGTCAATGGTTGGTGCCGAATGTTCTCTAATAGGTCTCTCATTAACAACTGAGACAGCAGGTGGTGGTGGTATCTCTTTGTTAATTGGGTTTCCTCTATTTGTCACCACACTATTCCCTCTATTACCTTGGTTTTGCATCTCGCGAAATCTTTTTTTTAACCTCCGCAAAGTTTTCTCAATTTTTGGATCGTATGGCCACTCGTCCACCATAGGATGGCTTCTGGTCATACACCAACAAAAATAAAAGGTAAAAAAAATTAAAAATAAAAGAAAGACAAGTAAAAATTTAAAAAAATATCAATTCCGTTGCAATCCCTAGCAACGACTCCAAAAACTTGTAGACTCTCTGAGTGAATGCTGGGAAAAGGGACAGAAGATATGTATTGGAAAAGTATAAAAATGTTGCCAAGATGAGTCTTTTGCGTGCAAATATACACGGTCTGCAAGTAATACAACAGTTAAGCTGAGTATCGATCCCACAAAGATTGACTTGGAATTCAATTGCTTTGATTATTACTTGCCTTAAGGAAAAATGTATTTTTAAATTGGTGTTGGAAATATTTGAAAAGAAAAGAAATAAAAGTAAAGTAAAGACGTTGGCAAGGAAGGTGCTTTAATGAATAATGAGCGTTGGCAGGGAATACCTAGTTTTCACGCTATTCATGCCGTGCCAGCCTTTAATAACAACCTGTCTTGGCATTGTTTACCGAGCAGATTCAAAATTAGCAAAGCCTCTCTCGATGGTCATTTCCCTAAATTGATCATGTAAAAACCCCTATATCTCTATAGTGCTTTTTTTCAAATAAACCAATTTGATTAAGATCCAATCTATACTCCTAAGGGGTAGATTTCACTCCCGAAGTAAGTTCATCTACTTGAACGACTTCTCTCGAAGCTTCTCTCTTTAGTATTCAACAACTTGATCGTTACCACCCCAAGTTTGTTAAGATATTGAGGAGCAATAGGCCAACAATGCCAGCTCTCGCATGGCATAGTATTTGGGAAACATTAAAGTATGCTGAATAGATAAAACATTGCCAAGGGAGATTTATTATTAAAAACTAAAGCATAAAATATCATTCAACGCAAACATCCCCCACCAACTATGAAATTAGTTCATGGTGAGGGACTTAACCAAAAAACTACAAACGTTGTCCAAGTACATCATCATTTAAAACGTAATAAAATAACTTGAAAAAGAAAATAGGCTAAAAGGGGTCTCTCGATGTAGCCCTTCAAGATCCAGGCTTCTCGGCCAAGCTGGTCGAACCACCCTTCCAAGGTGCAGCCGGTTGTCAATCGTCGCACACCAACTCCTCACGATCCAATCTTCTCCGCTCTCCTCAAATGCTTACTCGGTTGGTGTTTAAATAGGCATGCAAGGAAGGGATAAGATTAGCTCTTCAAATTTCAAATTTCAACTGCTCAAAGGATAAGGGATAATCTTCTTATCCAGATTTGAATGAGAGCTGATCAGGCTAGGGCTGATGTCATACTGCCGATGCTGCCTTGGCATGAATCCGCCAACCAGTCTTGGCACCATCTTATCTGTTATTTTTTTAGAGATTGTTCCAATTGCTATCTTTTCGGATCCTGAACATGTCCTATTTTTTCGGGGTCCAACAACTTCTTGGCATGGCATCAAGTTCACTTCTCTTCCAACCGGTGCTTGGCATTGTCTGGTCCGTCTGTGCCAATAACACTTGGCATTCTCTCTGCTTTCCTTCCTGTTTTGCACGTATTGAGTGCTCCGCAATTGTGCAAGTATACACGTCGCAAGTAATAAAGTGATATGAGTATCGAGTATAGTCTCCACAGGGATTGGTTTGGGCCACTTTGCTTTAGTTATCGCACTATAAAAGTAAAAACACAATTGATAATTGTAGGAGTTCTAACTAACGAATAAAATAAAAGAGCAATTAAATAAAATAAAGATGTAATCAAATGAGAGGGAATAGGCCAAGTTATCGTGAGTTGTGGAGTGATGATCGAATGGTTCATCGTGGTGATTGAGTAGCAGCTGGATTGCCAGGGCAATTCTATTACGATTGCTTGGTTGATTGCCAGGGTAATTCTGCCGTGTTGCCTGGTTGGTTGCTAGGGCAATTCCCCCCGCGTTGTTTGATCAGATTGCTTGGGCAATGCTCCCGCGATTGCCTGAGCAATTAAGAATGGGTCGATTGCCTGGGCAATTAAGCATTCACTTCCAAAGTTCGGAGAAGTGTTCTTCAATGATTCCTCATTATCCCTAACGCGAAATACTGTTAATTGCACACGTCTTGATAATACAGCCCTGCGTGAATCAAGGGTGAACAACAACCAATCTTGCGCTACTCTTAGCCGCTGAAATTCGTAACTTATCCCTAAGCCCAATTAGTCTTCACTAACACCCGTTTGTATGAAAACCATGCTCATTTATTTCTTGAATCTAACTCTCCCGATATTAGATAAATGTATGATTGAATTTCGAGATCCTCTCCTAATTCGCTCACAAACAATGTTAAGAACCAAGAATGAACAAACTTTGAAAATTGAATTGCAACTCAAAAACCTAAACAAAATCCAAAAGATTTCACAACCACAAAAACACAATAACCCCAACCAATCAAGTTAGTTCATGGTTGGGTTCAAAAGATATACAAAGAATAATCCCCAAACCATGAATCTAATGGAAGCAAAGAAGAAGAAGAAATCGACCAGCCCTCTTTGGAAACTCTCTCAATCGAACTCTCCCTCTTCCCCTCCTTGAGTTTGACGGCTTGGTCTCCTTTAAATAAGAGATGGCTAGGTCAAAGTCCTTCTTGAGGAGGAAGTTAAGTTGGAATTAAATACTTTAAAAGAATATAATTCTTTATTATATTAAAATTCCTTCTAGATTTTCTCCTATCTTTTTGGGATTTAATTTCTCTTTGACCTCTTCATGGAAATCAAACTCCTTTGGGATTTAACTTTGCTTCACGTCATCTTGGGCTTATCTAGTCATCAATTTTGACTGCCATGTCATCTTATCCCTTATCGACAATTGCCCTGGCAACTAGCTCGGCATAACCTTCATGCACTGTCCTGGTAACTGCGTCGGCATCTCCTTCATGCACTGCCCTGGCAACTGCGTCAGCATCTCCTTCATACACTGCCCTGGCTACCGGTTCCAGCCTTGCTTTGGCAACTGATTCTGCACACACAAAAACACACCAAAGCAATATCTTTTTCCACAAAAATCACCAAGTTATGTAATCAAGCTTAACGGTGGAAAGAAACATGAATTAATGCATGAATGACTAATTATACAACTAATATGAGCTTAAGTCTAACAATAATATGAGTAAAAAGGGTAATAAAAATAGTACTTTTGAACACTTAACACCTGTGTTGCTTTTCTAGGACAAATCCTATGCCATACCTGCAAAATTGCCAACAAAACAACCCTTCACACTGTCATAGACAAAATTCTAAACTCCTTATGCAAATGCATGATTTTAACATCCTAATGCAACTAAATGTGCCTAAAAACAAGCAAAAGCATTGTAATATTGGCATTAAAAATAGTACTTTTGGAGAGGTAATAGTAGGCCCGAATAAAATTGAGTATAGATATATCAATTTAGAAGTATTTTTTATTCTTCAGAATATATTAGACAAAAATTCCATTGGTGTAATTTTGGACCTTCCAAACTATCTTTTCTCTATCTATTCTACAATTATACGAAGATAAATAATATTGTTTCGGTCCTAAAATTTATTTATGACCAACGATAAGCCGTATAAGGTGAAATTCTCATTTACGATTTTGGACTAGTGATGTTATCATTGACTATAATTATCTAATAGTTCAAGTACAATTGATTTAGTTGAGGGATATATATATATATATAACTTAGATTGCCAGGATTTCTCATGGTGCATAAGAAACTTTCTTTGGAGAAATGATGGAAGTTTAGATTGTCAAACTATTTTAACCATCCGTTGTGATTTTGTTATTATTTAATTTTGAGATACACTTTAATTTGAACCAAAGATTCTTCTAATATCTCAAGAAATCATCACACTTGAGTTAGGATCAAATGTTGCTTTTTTTTAAAAAATATTTTATAATATTTCTAGTTTTGTTAAATGTTAATACAAAGCAATCATGAACCATGCCTAAATTCTAAACCTGAACTAAAATTAAAATTAGTTGTAACACCAACCCAAACCTAAATTGGAAATTTCATTACTATATTACCCCCAAAACTAGTCCATAGTAGAAAAATAGACTCATCCTTCCAACAATACAAAACTTATCCCAAGACCTAAAGAAGCATCAACCATCATTCTGCTGCTTTTATGCTTAATTTGATTGTAAAAGTATTATTAAATTACAATTGCAAATGTGATCATAATATTGATATTGTGTATGTCACAACTAGAGCTGGCAAACAAGTCATTCAGATTGGTTTCGGTTCGGGTCATTTTGGGTTTGACTACTTTCGGTTCAGGTCTAGTTCAATTTTAGTTCAAGTCTGTGGTGATTCGGTTTGGGTATTAGGTCGGGTCAATATTGAGTTAATAGGAGACTGGTCGATTTCTGTCGGGCTTTTAGGTCGGGTCAATTTTTCACAGCCCTAAATGGCTTTATAAAGCCAATATATTTGACTTTTTGGTGAGTTGTTTGGAAGTTCACATCACATCACATCACATCTTTCTTTATTTGTTTTAATATATTTTCTTTATTTTGGATTGCCTTATGTTTTGGTTGCTTCCAATTCGGGTATTTGGTTTGGTTGAAAATTAGTTTAGATCTATTTTAGTTCAGTTAAAATTTAGGTCACTTTCGTTCAATTTATTTCAATTTTTGAATCAAATTTGAATCATCATGTTTGGGTTGATATCGAGTCTCGGGTAGGTAAATCGGTTTAGGTCTCGGGTCAAATATGACAGGTCTAGTTTACAACATGATTTGTTTTTTAAAATTCATTAGGTTTTTAAATTATGATTATGATTACAATATCGTTGTGAGATTGAGAATCATTTAGATATGACATAATTTAATGCCATAGTTGCAAAACCACACAAAGAAACATAAAAAGCAAAGAAAAACACTTTCGCCTCGTTTGGTTGAGTTGTAACTCGCGTGTTGTATTATTTAGTACGCCTCTATTATGAAACATAATTTTACACGTGAATTTGGTAGATATGAAATTTAATACGACGTATTATTTTATATTATTTAGATGCTAATTTTGATATAACTTAAGTAAAAAAAAGTTTTTGGATTTAAACTAATTTGCAAAAATATTTCAAAAGTCCATTAACTTGAAAAATATGTTTGAAAGGTTTTCAAAGTGTTTTTGACATGTTTAAATGCTTTCAAAATATCCTAAATGTCAAAAATAGGCTTCGAGTATCGGTACGGTCTTCCTCGTACCGATACCCAATAGCCCGTATCGGTATGGTTGTTCATATACCGATATGCCCTTTGATTCCCCAAGTTTTCCAAATTTCCAATAGCCAGTCTTCTTACTGATAAGGCCAAGTTTGTACCGATATGCAAGGGCCCATACCGATACTCAGTATTGCGTACCGGTACACCATGCATTAATTGCTTGTAAGGACTCTTTCTTCTTAGGGCAAGTACCGATACCAAGACCCGCGTACCGATACCGATATGCCCAGAAGTGCATTTAATGCTAGAAATTAAGTTCCTAATAGCTATAATCAACCCCCAATGGCTAGTAACAGCTATGAAGCCATTAAAGGGTTTAAACGACCTCTTCAAGTAGTCATGGAACAACAAGAAACATCATTGGCAACATTCATGTATAGAGAAAATGTTTTGTGCTTGCAAAGTTTATTTTTTCAATTAGAACACACTTGTGAGATTAATTGTTATATTTGCTCAAGTGTTAGGTTTTGGGTGAGAGCTTAAAATTACAAACATATTTCCTTGTAAGGTTTTTCTTGTTTGCTAAATTTGTATTCTCTTGAGTGAGAGAGTCTCAAATCTTTGGGGTATAAGCTTTGAGGGTTTGTAAATGTTATCTCCTTGAGCCTTGAAAAAAGAAAGACAAATGAGTGAATTTATGGAAAATCCTTAGTGTGGAAGCTAAGGTAGTGGAGATATACTTGGTTGAGAAGTCAAACTATTATAAATCATTGTGAAAAATTTTAATTTCCTTTTGCTTCCACAATTCACTTGCAAAGCCAATTCACCTCCCCTCTTGGCGTATTTGATTTATCATTTGAGCCCATCAATTGGTATCAGAACTTCGTCTCTACACTGTATTAACATCCTAGAGTCGATCCTTGAAGTGCTCTATCAGTCTACATCAACCGGTTCAAATGGGCACAATCCAGCACCAAGCCTCCTTACTTCAACGGGGACAACTACTCTTATTGGAAGAATATGATGGTGTTATTCATCCAATCCAATGAATTTCATCTTTGGGATGTAGTTCTTTATGGCTCGTTCATCCCTAAAAAAGCAAGGCAGAATGGAATACGGAAGACAATAAGAAAATGGAACTAAATGCAAAGGTCATGCACATTATATTTTGCGCACTTGGTTTCGAAGAATAAAAAAAAGTTTCTTCTTGTGACAATGCCAAGAAAATATGGTACACGCTTGAAGTTAAATATGAAGGAACCAACGAGGTGAAGAAGACCAAGATTGGACTTCTCAACCTCAACTATGAGAACTTCAAGATGAAACTGAAAGAAGTAATCAAAGTTATGTTCGATCGGTTCTCTATCATAGTGAATGGGTTTAAAGGATTCAGAGGGATGATCATAAAGGACAAGCTTGTGAGGAAGTTGATTTACCCACTTCTCGATTCATGAGATTCCAAAAAGACCGCCATCATTTAAGCAAAGAATTTGAAGACACTCAAGCTTTATGAGCTTAAAGGATCTTTGCTCACCCATGAAATGATGATGTCGAAGGGGAAGAAGAAAGAAGAGAATAAAGAAGAGATAAATTTTGTTCTTAAATCCTCCACAAGCCGACAAGAAGAATCAAGTGGAGAGGAAGATGAAGATGAAGAGATGGCCAAGCTCTCCAAGAAGCTCAAAAATTTATGAAGTGCAAAGAAAAAAGCTAGACATGAATCAAGGATGAAGAGAAATGATCCCGTCATTTTCTTCGAATGCAAGAAACTAAGCCACGTCAAGTACGATTGTCCAAAGATGAAGAAAAAGGATCAAGCCATAAGAAGAAGACATTTGTGGCTACATAAAGTGATGAAGAGGACTCCACCGATGATGTGGTAGACAACCTTTGTCTCATGACCATCGAAGAAGATTCAAGGGTAACTTCTAATTCATCACCTTTAATTTCATATACTTTTAATGAATTACAAGATGCCTATGATGAATTGGTTTTAGAATTTGAAAACCATATTTTGAAAAACAAGAAAATGATTTGATTTCTAAAATCAATTTTAAACTTGAAGCAAAGTTTAAGGACTTTGAGCAAAACAATTTTGATTTACAAAACTTACTTCAAAAAGTTCATGAAGATCATCAAAAATAATTGGATGATCTGAGAAAAGAAAAAGATTTGATTTACAAAAGCTTTGAAAAGAAAAATGGAGAATGCTCCAAAACTAACTTTGTAAAATCAAATTTTTATGTAAGATAATCTAGTTTCCCTAGATTTTTAAAGGAAAAATGATTAAGAATATTTGGGTCCCAAAAAGACTCATTTCCTCAAAGAAAAAAGAAGACATTGAAAAATAGATTCCAAAAGGGACTAAAATTTATGACTAACACCAATGGATCCAAAGCAATTTGGATACCAAAACAAAAATTATTATCTTTTGTAGGTGTCCTTGAGCATTGATGATCAAAGTTGACATTTGTAAGCTCTTGACACACAAGGGAGAAGGACAATTGAAGAAGGAGACGCTTAACATCTTACCTTGGTTCAAGTGGTAAAATTTATTTTTTATGCAATTTGCTTGATCATGGATTAATTGTTTGATTTATATGATGATCCAAGCATGTTTTGAGTGACTATTTAATGCCTTAACTGCATATAGTTAGGGGGTGTCTCAATCGCATGAGTTACATGTTTTTGGCCTTTTATGCTCATATCTATGTTTTTGGCCTTAAACTTGTAATGTTTGGTTGAATTTTGGTGAAACCATGCTTTCTATGTTTTAAATGTTGTATTTTGAGAAGCATGTTGTTAATTTGTAGCGAAAATGATCAAAATGTATATCTAGGACCTCTTAGAGACTTTGTATGAACTTAAGACTAATTTGTAAGGTTTTTTTAGTTGATTTTGCTTTATATTTTCACCAGTTCGTGCCATCGGTATTGGTACAATCCATACCGTACTGATACAACATTCAACCAATACCGATACGATGTAACTATGCAAGTAAATAATGCAAGAATACATCTTTTTGTGTGCAAGTATACATGCTCAGCAAGTAATATAGTAGCGAGTTAAGTATCGTATCTACATGAATTGTCCAGGAATTAAAAGCAACAATAATACTTGTGAATTGAAACAATTAAGATGGCAATTGATTTCAAATTTAATTAAGAAAGTGTTTAAAGGAAAATGAAGTAAGAATTGAGGCAGATTGGTAAACACTTGTGTCAAGATTATTGATGAGCTTGGCAACAGATGTTTGGATTTCCCGCTAGCAATGACATCAATTAATAATGTTCAACCTTAGCTTTACTGCTGAGCAGATTTTAAATTAGCATTGCCTCCGTCGATGACAATCCTCTAAGTTAATTATGCTTAACACCTATATGTCTATAGTGATGTTTTCCAATAATTAACTTTGTAAAGTTTTAATCTTTGCTCCTAATTAGTAGATTCACTTCAGAAGTAAGCTCATCTACTTGAACATCTTTTGTCGAAGTTTCTCACCGTAGTATTTGACAATTAATCCTTATCTCCTAAGATATTAAGGGATAATGAGAATTCAATGCCAACTGTCGTATGACATAAAATATGAAAAATTTAAGCGCAAGCAAAATAAACAATAAAGCCAAGGTATTCAATTATTAAAAGTCTAAACTAAGCGTTCATCACAAACACCCCTAGCCAACTTAAAAGATTAGTTCATGGCTGGGGAAATAAAAAAATAGTATCATTTTTAAACACCATCATCAACATCAGAATTAAATCTAAGAGAAATGGACTAAAGAAGAAGATTCGTCGATGCATCCCTTCAATGGATCCAGAGCTCTAGGCTAGACTGCCTAGTTGAACCTTGGTTCACCGCTACCCTCACTTTCTCTTCACCATGAAGCCTCATTGCTCAATTGATGGACTTTTTTATATAGGCACTCGTGGAAACCCTAATTAGGGTTAGTTTTTTGAAAAAAATTATGCACCATTGTAGGCGTGTTATCTTCTTTTTTTGAAATAGGGTTGACCTGGCTCTAACTCACAGATATTTGATTGGGCATCAGACTTCATTCTTTTGTCAACCGAGCTTGGCATTCTTTCTTCCTGCTTTTTCCAGCTGCGCTCGACATTCTTCCTTCTGTTTTTGCCAACTGTGCTCGACATTCTTCCTTCTACTCTACCTGCTCATGACCTGCCAAACATGCTCACCATAGCAAGAAAATACCTCTCACACTGGTAAAGAAAATTGTATATTCCTTAACTCCCAGATACAAATGCATGAATCTACTAACAAAATGCACAAATATATACCCAAAGTCAAGCAATAACATGGTAATATACGCGTGAAAAGTAGATCTTTTGAGGAATTAACACTCCCCCAAACCTAGCTCATTGCTTGTCCTCAAGTAATGCAAGATTATAGAAGTATAGAAAAGTAAAGTAAAATGCCTCAACAAAATTTTTCTGATTAGCAACACAAGCTAGCAAGCAAAGTTCAGCCCTAGTTCTGTTCTTAGTTATCTCATAATAGAAATGCCAATAGATAAGAAAATTCAAATGCAACAATATAAATCTAACCTATGGTCATGAAGTGTGCATGAAGTGCAGGTGGTTTGCATCAAGTATCCTTCAACTCCCTTAGTGAAACTTTACTGTCCAAACTCAAAAAACATTTTTTATTCACCAAGGATTTTTTTCTAGCATTAAATTTAGGTTCGCGTCATAATACTATTTGGTGTGAGAAGTAAGAGGGAGCATACCACGAACCCCCACGTTAATCCAGACTTCATCACTAGGCTAACCCATTACACTCATACCGTAAAGATTTTGTTGGCCTAAGAACTAAGAGGAAGCAAACCACGAAGCCCCAAGTTACTTATTGTCTCTAAGGAAGATGAGTGTTCTAAATTTTTTTTTAGCTTTTGGCAAAACCTTGTTGCCTTATTCTTTACTTTTATATATTTTTATTATTATTATTCTGAGTTTAGTTTTAAAATCCTAAGTTTGTCTTGGGAACTAGATGCATATTATGTGTTTAAGTGAAACTTAATTTCCCTAAGATAGAGATCAATTACCAGGCCACTCGACATTACTAAATCTACTGGCTCATGCTAGACTAGAGATTCTAAATTCATCATTGAACAGAGGCATACTCGGACGAAATCTAGCTATGCTAGCAATGTGTTTGTCAAAATTATTAGTTCAAAATCAAGTCTTGGCAAAAAAAAATTTAATGGTATGGTATGCGTGGTTTTACCTAATCTACATGGCAATAACAGAATGCAAACATAAACGTAAAAATGAATGAATGATAATAAATGTGAGGCAACACATACCCCCAAACCAAAGGTATGCATTGTCCTCAATCCATGCGAACACATATATACAAATGTAATGAATGCTAAAATGACAAATATGAAACTAATGAGTTAAGGGGTGAGGACTCCCTTCAAAATGTTCTGGGTGAGAGACACGAGTCTTTCTCTTGATGTACGATACTCGATTTGGTGCCACCGACTTCTTTCTTTTTAGTTGTGGCTTCGGGGCAGCGTTAGATGCCTTCACTACTTGCAGGACCTCTTTAATTACCCTTTCCAGCTCAGATGTGGAAGGAGCAACATGGGCGGCTAAAGAGTCTGGAGCCACTGGTGGCAAATCAATCTTGGCAGGAACATCATCACCAGACTCATACTGAGTCTCAGTTCTGGAAGAATCTACGTGGGTAGGTGATACTAGTATAGTGGCACCAAATTGTTGGGCTAAAGTATGGGCAGACTGAGGGCTGGCTGTCATTCTTTCATGTGCATAGAGCTCAGTTGGGAACTCCGGATACGATGGCAATGGAATGATAGACATGCCCTCAAGAGTTGTCCTTAGGGCAAGCTCTCTGGCCCCAATAAGGAAAATGTGATAGGTAATGTCGAAGCAATGAAAGGTAAATGATATAGTCAATGTCGAAGCAATGTACTGAAAATAAAATATAAACAATATAATAATGGCAGTGGGGTTCCCTCGGTGATTCATCAATAGTATAACGAATGGCAACAAGAAACAAGTGAAAAGATGATTGTGGATGCAGTAAAGCACATGAATATCTTACCAATCTCAACTTCTACCCTTAGTCAAAGACTTATATGAGCCCACTCACCACACCTCTCAGTGATGGCTAATAAGTAAATACAAGAACAATTGAGTCAACTTTCATTGTACTCCCATGCAACTTTTGTTGTAATGGCTTGTTAACTTGAGCTGTCACTGCAACTCTTATTGATAGTGGCTACAATAAACACTCTCGTGCATAAAGACATTTAAAATCAAAGATCAAAAGATAGAGGGAAAGCTTAATAAGATATACATTCATCCAACATTCATAAAGTATTTTCATACAAAATGAAACTAAACCATAATCATCAGTATTTAAACAAAAGAAACATTAAGAACTGAATTGGGAAAGCTATCTCTAGCTAACTCGATTGCTTCTTGATGCTTTCTCTTGCCACGCACTCATCGTGGCTACATATTTCTGCATCGAATTCACCTCGGTTCCCCTTTTGAAGCTTTAAGTTGCCATAGCCATCAAGAGAAAGCTCCAAAACCAAGGAAAAAGATGATAAGATATGAGCCTCTCTTATTTTGGGTAAGAATACGTGTATATATATCCTTTTCATCTTCCAATTAGCTGTTTGCATGTGTCTTTTATAGATTTATTGCTGTGAATTTCGTGCAGGACAGCTGTATTAATGGATAGCTCATCGTCTTTTTGATCTTATCTTGAAAATTGTCATTACAGCGACAATGGTTACTTTGATGTGCTGGCATTGTAGCGAAAATTGCACCGACATCATTCCAAACAAAAGTTGTTATAAAAAATTGCCGTCTCATCATCCTTGGATCTTATCCTTTCGCCAACGTCATTTGATTTTATCTTTTTGACAGTTGTCATTGTGGAGAAAATGACTGGACGCAATCTAAGCAACGGTTATACAACAATATCACAATACAGTGACAGTTCAAGCTGCATAATAAGATGCTTTTGCAGCGATATTAGTAGTGTAGTGACAAAAAAAATAAAAAATAGCAGAAATAAGAATAATTCAAGCAAAGTAAACTTACTTAGAAAATATACAAATAGTAAACTAAAAATGCAAAAAATGCATGCATAAGATACCAATATGGGGACAAATTAATTGATAAATAAGGGAAAATACGTGCTCTTTAGAGTACCCTCACCACAAACTTGAGTATTTGCTTGTCCCCAAGAAAAAAAAATAAGCAACAAGGTCTACCAAAATTTTAAGGACATTCTAGCTACTTGAATCATTCCAACAAATCAATGAATCAATTACTTCGACACGATAGAGGACTGCATCAACAACTCAAGCATAAATACATGAACTAGCATTTCAATAATACATAACATCATGCCTATCAAATTAGAATCCTTCTACCTCATAGCATTTATTTATCACAAAACAACAAACATATATATAAATATTATTTTTCTTTCTTTCTTTTCTTTTCTTTTCTTTTTTTCTTTATTTTTATTTTATTTTATTTTTAGTGTGGGATATCAAATAATAAATGCACCCTAAACCTTGAGAAGTAAGATATTGTGTAACGAACCCCCAAGAAGTACTTCATTGCATCGACACGCACAACCTTTGGCCAGATTCATTTTTCTAACGCATGCATTAGAGAGTTCCCCCTTAAGCTAGTATCCTATTGCACTCACATTGGAATGCCATTTATTTACACATAATAAGTAATATTAGTATATATAACATAAGCTGGACTTGGTAGAATTCATCCAAAATCAAAGAGATGATGCTAGATATCCTTTACTCAAGCAAGTAAATGTATTCATGCAGAGTTAAAATACAATTATCTAGCATATATATCCAACTAGCTCATCAATAATTAGAATGATTCAAGATTTAAACATCGAATGTAAGCAAAATATTTTCAACACAAAGAGAACCTTGCTTTTGCTTTTTTTTTGAAATGGGGTGCATTTTATCTCCCAGGTGTATACCCCAAACTTAAATATTGCATTGTCCCCAATGCAAAAACAGAATGCAATGAAAATAGAAATAAATGCAATTGTGATGACAAAATGCAGTAACAAAAGGAAAACAACAACTGCATGAAATGCATGATCAGAACAAACTAAAAAAATTAAAAACAAGCTAACACGATGTTTTTTTTCTCCCGATGTGGCTGCATGGTGCTTCTTCTCGCTACAACATTGTCTTCTCAGCAGTTGCATCCACAACATCGATGCATTGAATTTTTTTGCAGTAGCATCTTTATCTTTTTCTTCTTGTCGCTCAGCTTAGCTAGGTCCATAGGTGCCTCTTCTAATTCTGGTTAACTTTTACATCATTAGCCTCATCTTATTCTAGTGAAATCCAAATGCACCTACAGTAAGCACCCATTTATTCTTTTGTTGTGACAGGGGTTCCTTGAAGAGTCATTTCTAGTACTTGTTATAGTCCATCTGTACCCTTTAGCGAGTGACAATTTTGCCCAAAAAGAGTTAGGCCAATGTGATTGCAACCATTCCCACTTGTGTTGCCTTGGTGGATATGTCCTTTTTTCGTGTTCGTTTGAAGTCCATGTGTACCTCCAACTTGCTACTATTCTGGAAGGCATGAAATCAATGTGAGCAACATTTTTGAAATCCAACCATTTGATTACCCCATTATCATCGACTTTCATCATATTACGGTGTCATTTCCTATTCCAACCAATTTTCGTACCAATTCTCTGAAAATTTTCAAGTATCCTACCACCACTTTGTTCAAGCTTTTCAAACATCTCCATTGGTAGAGATTTTAGTGATGCAATAATATTAGAGGGAATCACCATGGATAAAGTATTTTCTCCCAAATGATCATACCCTTCTTTTGATGGCTTCAAATCTAGTATCATTGGTTCCTCAAGAGATATATGCTTAGATCCCATTAACAAAGTACTGCCATCATGTTGACCCTACACGTAGTCATGAAATTGTTGTGGCAAAGGTGGATGCGAGGACACTTCAATTTGCACCGACACTTTGGATTGCACCGACATTTCAGGTTGCATTGACAATGTCGATTGCCGCACATTTTGCATGTGAGTGATAATTCCTAAAACGATATTTGCTAGTACATCAACAATTTTTTCATTAGGACCCACTCATCATTTTCTGAAAATGTTACATCCGAATCCCTGACTGGCTCACTAGTCTGTGTACCATTCTTTAGAGTGATATCCTGGAAATGTTTTTTCTCTTGAATAGTATAGTTTGCCGTATCACTTGGATGCGTGCATTGCGGTCTAGTACTCATTGTGGATGCAAGTTCTCCCAATTTTGCTTCTATTACGCAAATCGATGAGGACTCCCCTTGAACAATTGCTTCTGTTTGAGTGATATGCTCTCACATCAAAGCTTCAAGAGCTGTGAAGGGTTCAGATATGGAAGCTTGGGTGTACTGTTGCTTTGTAGGTGTTTGAGCATGCAGATGTGGGATCTGAACATATTGTGGCTACACCTGATATTGTTGCTGATGCATATGAGATTGCTGGTTGAATTGTGATTGCAATGGAGTGTAATTCCCTCGTATTGTATTATATGTTCCTCAGGACCAAGTATTCCCATATCAGAATGTCCCAAAATTTTGCCTAGAATTCTAAAATCCCCAAGACTATTGATTGTATGCAGAAGCATTATAGGAATTACCATAAAAGTTGTTCTATAAGAGTTGTGGGTAGTCTTCATAAATGTGGTTGTCACCGCAAATCTCACAGCAGAATACAAGTACAACAACTCATTGAGTGACTTGAATAAGTGTAACTGAGTTAGTCCCTTGCATATTTTTTATCTTGTTTTCCAGAGAAGAAATTTGAGCTCTAAGAGCAGAAACTTAATTCTACTCAATAATTCCTGAATTAACTTTTACTTGAACCGCTCTTGGAATAGGATATTGAAAATCGTAGTTGGACATAATGTAATCTTGAATGATTCGATGTCTATCCTTTAGCAAATTTGTTGCTCTCTCTTTTCAGCACACCTAAAAAAACAAAACAAAAGAAAATAAAGTTAATAAAAATAAAAAATCTACAATGACAAAAATAAACACCAAACAAAAACCGTCTCCGATAACGGCGCCAAAACTTGATCGGTGAAATGACATCACATGATTTGTGCAAGTGAACACACGTCGATGCAAGTATAATAGACAGATGTAAATCTGTCAAATATCGATCCCACGAGGACAGTTGTTCGAACATCTACCAATGTCAGTGCAATAACTAAGAAAAATAAGGAAAATACGATAGGTAATGTCCAAGCAATGAAAGGTAAATAATATAGGCAATGTCAAAGAAATGTACTGAAATTAAAATAGATACAATATAATGATGGCAGTGGGGTTCCCTCGGTGATTCATTAATAGTATAACAAATGCTAGCAAGAAACAAGTGAAAAGATGATTGTCGATGCAATAAAGAACATGAATATCTTACTAATCTCAACTTCTACCCTTAATCAAAGACTTATATGAGCCCACTCACCATACCTCTCAGTGATGGCTAATAAGCAAATACAAGAACAATTGAGTAATCTTTGTTGTACTCCTATGCAACTTTCGTTGTAATGGCTTATTAACTTGAACTGTCACTGCAACTCTCATTGACAGTGGTTGCAGTAAACACTCTCATTCATAAAGGAATTCAAACCCAAATATCAAAAGATAGAGGAAAAGATTAATAAGATAAACATTCATCCAACATTCATAAAGTATTTTCATACAAAATAAAATTAAACCATAATCATCAGCGTTTAAACAAAAGAAACATTAAGAACCGAATAGGGAAAGTTATCTCTAGCTAACTAAATGCTTCCTCTTGTCGCACTCATCATGGTTACTTAATTCTGCATCAAATTCGCCTAAGTTACCCCTTTGAAGCTTTAAGCCGCCATAGCCATCAAGAGAGAGCTCCAAAACCAAGGAAAAAGATGATAAGATATAAGCCTCCATTCTTTAAGGTAAGAATATGTATATATATATATATATATCCTTTTCATCTTCCAATTGGGTGTTTATAGCTGTCCTTTATAGATTTGCAACTTTGAATTTCGTGTAGGACTGTTGTATTAATGGATAGCTTATCGTCTTTTTTTATCTTATCTTGACAGTTTTTATTGCAGCGACAATGGTTACTTTGATGTGTTGACATTGTAGCAAAAATTGCACTAACATCATGTCCAGACAAAAATTGTTATAAGAAAGTTCCAGCTCATCGTCCTTAGATCTTATCCTTTCGCCGACGTCATTTGATCTTATCTTTTTGATAGCTTTCATTGTGGCGATAATGACTGGATGCAATCTAAGCAACGCTTAAGCAAAGACATCACAATACAGTGACAGTCCTAGTTGTAATAATAAGATGCTTTTATAGTAACAGTGTAGTGACTGAACAACAAAAAATATCATAAATAAGAAGAATTTGAGCAAAGTAAACTGAGTTAGAAAATATACAAACAGTAAACTAAAAATGCAAGAATGCATGCATGAGATACCAATGTAGGGACAAATTAATTGATAAATAAAAAGAAAATACGTACTCTTTAGAGTACCATCAACATTATCAGTGTCAAGCGTGGGCACCTTATACTGGATACAGATGGTGGAAATGATGGAAGGGAAAATCAAACTACCACAATAGCGACTGGCACACTTTTAAGTCTCATCGATGATAAGCCAACTGACATTAATCTTTCTTTCAATCATGATGGAGTGAAGCAATGCCATTCTGTCCACCGACACCGTTTCATTATGAGTGGTTAGCATTAGGTGGGCCTTCAAGAAATGATTCCACCCCTGTGGCTGTGGTCTTAAGGCCAACCTCTTTACAGTACTCTTTCCCTTGGAGGATACATTCTACATCGTGCCTGGCTCACACAAATCTTTCAAGAAAAGCTGGCGCTTGGCCTCATCAATAGATTCAGCGAATGTCGAGTGTTCCTCCCCTGTACTATCCAAACTAAACATGCGATTAACATACCCCTCATTAAACTGAACATACTTACCCCGTATGAACACAAAGGGAAAGGCCTTGATGGTGGGGTGGGCATAAAATTCCCGGATGATGGTTGATTGGACCTCCTCGTGCTGAAGACAAAAATACATCCCATTCGTGTTTCTTGATGATGGCAGCCACCTCCGTTGAATACCCCATGTTGGTCTCGTGCTTGAATTTGAACCTCTTTTCATAGCAAAAGGTTCGCGCCGAGTAGTTCTCCTCATACTTATTTTTCGTCTCATCATTGAAGAAGATTTGAGGTGGGGCTGATGAAGATGCCATTGAAGAATATTGGGAAAATGGGTTAATCGATGTAGGTGATAAAAGGAATGTTGGTTCTTGCTTGTATATTGTCGGCTTGAAAGAAAGGGAAGAGTTTTTGATTAAGAGAGAAATAAGAATTAAATAGGGTTTAATGAGGCGGTTGGGATGACTTAAAGTGGAGCTAGTGGGAATAATGATAAGTTTGGATAGTTAAGACGTGTATGGAAAAGTGGGATAATGATGAGTTTGGGCGAGTGGAAGAGTGACGATGCAAGAAATGGGGTACAACTAAAAATATAGGTTTTAATTTCAAACCTTGAAATTTCGAATGGGGCTGCGGCAATTAGGGTTTTTTCTTGCTAATCAAAATTTGATCTCCCTTGGGCCTAATCTTGAATAGGGTCCATGTGTTGCGATGATGGGTGTTCAAATGCTAGCCTTCCATGGCATTAAACCTTGGAAAAATTACTTGCTCTAACACTCACAAAACCTTTCAAAACAGAAAAAGAAAAATCAAAATAATTTAACTAAAATAAAAAAAAGAAAATGGCTATCCTAACTATCTACAAGGATTAAAATGAGATGGCATTCTTACTGAATCTCCACAAGGAGAATGGTCTCCTTGGCATTTCTCTAACTTCCTTCCCAATAATGCTTCAACCTCTGGCATTTCACTTTGAATGTAGTCCTCATTTTTAATTCCTTGATATTCTAGACCACCTAGATTTGAGTTTACCTAGAAACAACTTGAGCCTTGAATCTAACAACAACACTTTCTGCCCAACTTCAAACTATCTTGGCAATATTCTGCTATCATGCCACATCCTTGTTTTTTTCTTCATAAAGCTTGGCATTTTCATAGGCTTATGCTCTAAACTCCTCTAGCTCATTCAAATCTAACAATCGCTTGTCACCTACGGCCTTCTATTCCATGTATAACTATTTGGTTGCCCAATACGTTCGGTGCTCTAGCTCTACCGAAAAATGGCATGACTTCCCAAACACAAGCTTGTATGGTGAAGTCCCTAATGGTGTCTTGAAAGCTATTTTGTATGCCCACAAGTAATTAACTAGCCTCAATGACTAGTCCTTCTGAGTTGGATTCACGGTCTTCTCTTGAATGTTCTTGATCTCTTTGTTTGAAATTTTTGCCAAGCCATTTGTTTAAGGATGGTAGGCAATAGCAATTCTTTGCTGGATTCCATACGTACAGAGCTTTAGTGATTAAATGGCATTTAAAATGTGTACCTTCATCATGTATAATGGCTCTGAGGGTATCGAATCTGGTAAAGATGTGCTTGTGTAAGAACTTGCAACTACCTTGGCACATTTGTTGGAAGAGGAATGGATTTAACCTACTTCGAGACATAACCTACTAGCACAAGTATGTATAAATTGCCAAATGATGGGAGAAAATGACCTATAAACACATCAAATAACTCAAAAAACATGATATTTGAAGTGGAAATTGATGTCTGCAAGAAATATTTCCAGTTTGTTGGCACCTGTTGCATGACTTGGCAAAATCATGGGCATCCTTGAATAACGTTGGCCAAAAAATCCAGACTGTAACTCTTTGGTTGTTGTCTTCATTCCATCAAAGTAACCTTCATAAGGTACTATATGATAGAGCTGAAGAATGTTTTGTTGTTCATCCTCTGGCACACAATAGCAAATGACTTGGTCAGCACACTATTTGAACAAGAATGACTCATCCCAATAGTATTATCGAATATCTCTCACAAATCGCTTTTTGGCATTACTTGACAAGTCCGATGGCATAATATTATTGACCAAGTAGTTGACTATATTATCATACCATGGAATGATATTGATCGCAAGCAACTATTCATCAGGGAAATCATCCTTGATTGTGGTATTATTGTCATCCTTATGGTGGTGCTCTATACGAGACAAATGATCAACCACTAGATTCTCACTCCCCTTCTTATCTCATATCTTAAGATTAAACTCCTGTAACAAGAGTGTCCATCATATCAGTTTGGGCTTAGCATCATTCTTAGCCAAGAGGTATTTGATTGTAGACTGGTTCATATATACCACAGCTTTACTACCCACAAGGTAAGATCTGAATTTGTCAAATGCAATGACAATTGCAAGGAATTCTTTCTTAGTTGTTGTGTAGTTAAGATGGGCTTCATTCAACGTCTGACTAGCATAATAGATGGTATGGAAAATTTTGCCACACCTTTGTCCTAACACAGCTCCAACGGCGTAGTCGCTTGCATCGCATATGAGCTCGAATGACTCATTTCAATCCGGTGCCACAACTATAGGGGCATTGACTAACCTATCTTTCAATTCCTAAAAACCTTTCAAACAAGAATCATCAAATGCAAAAGCGATATTCTGTTCCAAAAGTAAGCATTAAGGTTTAGAAACCTTTGAAAAATCCTTAATAAAATGACGATAAAAACCTGCATGTCCTAAGAAACTTCTAATACCTTTAACACTGGTGAGTGGTGGCAATTGTTTGATTACCTCTACCTTTTCCTTATCTACTTTCGGTCCCTTCTTGGTCACTTTATGCCCGAGAACTATGCCCTCCTTCACCATGAAGTGGCATTTTTCCTAGTTCAGGACCAGGTTGGTTTCAATGCATCTCTAGAGAACAAGTTCCAGACTATAAAGGCATTCTTTGAAACTTTTGCCAAAGATGGAAAAGTCATACATGAAAACTTCTAAGTTATTCTCGATCATATTCAAGAAGATTGACATCATGCAACGCTAAAATGTTACTGGGCATTACACAATCCAAATGGCATCCTTCTAAAGACGAATGTCCCATATGGATAGGTGAACATAGTTTTCTCCTGATCACCTAGAGCAATGGCTATTTGATTATAGCCTGAGTAGCCGTTCACGAAGTAATAAAATGTTTTCCTTACCAGTCTGTCCAACATCTGATCGATGAATGGTAGAGAAAAGTGATCCTTTTAGGTGGTGATAAGTGTTCAAAAGTACTATTTTTATTACTCTTTTTACTCATATTATTGTTAAACTTAGGCTCATATTAGTTGCATTATTAGCCATTCATGCATGCTTGCATTGTTTCCTTGGTGGACAAGCTTGATTTCATATTTTGCTTAATTTTGTGGAAAAAAGATACTACTTTGGTGTGTTTTGTGTGTATGTGCAGAATCACTTGCAAAAGCAAGGCTAGAACCAGTTGCCAGGGCAATGCATGGAATAGATGCCGAGCTAGTTACCAGGGCAATGCATGAAGGAGAAACCGAGCTAGTTGCCAGGGCAATTTTCGACAAGGAATAAGATGATATGGTAGTCAAAATCGATGACTAGATAAGCCCAAGATGACGTGGAGCAAATCTAAATCCCAAAGGAGTTTGATTTTCATGAAGAGGTAAAAGAGAAATTAAATCCCAAGAAGATAGGAGAAGTTCTAGAAGGAATTTAAATATAATAAAGAATTATATTCTTTAAAGATAATTTAATTCCAACTTAACTTCCTCCTCAAAAAAGACTTTGACCTAGCCCTATAAATAGATCACCAAGCCGTCAACTCCAAGGGAGAGAGGAGAGAAATTTTGACAACTCCAAGAGAGAGGAGAGAAGTTTTGACAAGATTAAAGGGAGAAAGGAGAGAAATTTCGACAAGATCAAAGGGTGAAATTTCGACAAAGAGGCTTCAACCATTCTTCATCTTTTTCTTCTTTGTTCAACTAGGTTTATGTTAGGAATTCTTTGCTTTGTGTTTCTTTGGAACCTAGCCATGAACTAAATCTACTTGGCTAAGGTTATTGTGTTTTGTGGTTGTGAGAAACAATTGGATTTTGTTTAGGTAACAAGAGTTTGCACTTTCAATTCAAGGTTTCCTCATTCTTGGTTCTTATTCTTGTTTGTGAGTGAATTTGGAGAGGATCTCATAACTTCATCTATTTATCTAATATTTAGAGAGCTAGATTCAAGAAACGAATGAGTATGGTCTTTATTCAATCTATTGATGGTGAAGATTAATCCGCCTTAGGAATAAGTTAAGGATTTCAACGGCTAAGAGGAGTGCAAGATTGGTTGTTGTTCACCCTTGATTCACGCAGGGATGTATTATCAAGGCATGCACAAGTAGCTTGAGTTTTGACTTAGGGATAAGAAGAAACCATTGAAGAATGCTTCACCAAACCTTGAAGTTGCTGCCCAGCCGCCCAAGTAGTTGCCCAGCTAGTCGCCCAGGCAACCATCGATTAGTTGCCAAGGCAACCCCGCTATGCAAGTTGCCACGACAACTGAGTTGCCCTTGCACTCTTTTACCAAGACGGTTCAATCGGCTATCACACCTCAACTCACGATAACCTGGCCTATTCTCTCTCATTTGATTACATATTCTTTTACTTTATTGCTTTCTAGTTTAGTTGTTAGTTAAAACCCATACAATCACCTACTTGTGTTTTTACTTTTTACAGTGCAAGAGATTAAATTCTTGAAGTGGCACCAATCCCTGTAGAGACGATATCTTTTATACTATAACTTGCGACGTGTACACTTGCACAATTGCAGAGCACTTATTACGCGCAACAAGTTTTTGGCATCATTGTAGGGGATTGGCAATAGCAACTTTGTTTTTATTTTCTTACACTTTTTATTTTTATTGTTTAAGATTCAAAGGGCTAACAAACTTTGGTTTTGCATTGGTATATGACGAGGGCAAGACCGATTACACCAGAATATCCCTTTGACCTAGAAATCGAACGAGCCTTGCAAGGACTTAGACAAAGGTTAAGAGTAGCATTGGCTAATCAAGACAGTAATATGAATCAAGATGTTCCAGCAGGAGGAGGAGTGATTCTTGCACGAAACAGAACTATGCGAGACTATCTTGAAGAAGATCTAAGGACTTAATCCAAGAGTTGTCACACCTGAAATTGAAGCCGACCACTTTGAGTTCAAACTAGTGATGTTCAATATGATCAACACAATTGGTCAATTTGGCGGCTCAGCAACTGAAGATGCACGACAACATCTTAAATCTTTCCTCGAGATTTGCAATTCATTCAAAATACAAGGAGTCACCCCCGAGGTTTTACGACTAAGATTATTCCCCTATTCACTGAGGAATAGGGCGAAAGCATGGTTGAATAGTATTCCTGCCGGATCAATAGGATCTTGGACCGATCTTTGTCGTGATTTCCTTGCTCGATTTAATCCTACAAATTTAACTGATTGGCTTCATAACGAAATTACTTTTTTTCGGCAGGCAGATGATGAATCCATGTACGAGGCTTGGGAGCGATATAGAGAACTTTTACACAAATGCCCCCTACATGGATTCCCAGTGTGGACACAAGTAACAATGTTTTACAACGCTGTGAATACACCAACAAGGATGATGCTAGATGCCTCGGCAAACGGCATACTTCTAGATAAATTGCCGGAGGAAGCAATGCAAATTCTAAACAGGCTTGCCAAGAATGATTATCAATTCCCCTCTGCTAGAAGAGGATGAGTTAGACGCCAAGCCACAACACATGAACTAGGATCATCAGACTCAATTTCGACACAATTGGCCACTCTAACCAAGATTGTCCAGAACATGCAGAAACCAAACAACACGCATGAGGTCAAGGTAATGGATTCTTTTTGTGAGTTATGTGGTGGTAACCATGATTCTTTTGACTGTATGCAGAATCCGAAATCCAGCTTTTATGTGGGGAATTACAACCGGAACAACAATGTGATGTCCAGCACATATAATCCAGCTTGGAAGAAGCACCCAAATTTTTCATGGAGTAATCCCAACAATGCTCTAAACTAGAACAATCAGAATGCACAAGCATCAGGATTCCAGCAGAATATGCCACGGCAATAGTTGCCTCAGCAACAACCGACAACATCTAGTTCTTTGGAAAATTCTCTCAATGCTTTTATGTTGAAAACTAAATCTTATATGGCTGAGAATAGTACCTTCATAAAAAGAAAACTGATACTTTTATTATCAGGACCGAGATGAGATTGCAAAACCAAGAGGCGGCAATCAAATCATTGGAAAATCAAGTCGGACAATTTTCTCAAAACCTGAATACTAGACCGCAAGGAGGTTTACCTAGCGATACTGATGTCGCAAGAGGAACTGGCCATGAGCAATGTAAGGCGATCACCACTAGAAGTGGCCAACAACTTAAAGAGGCTCAAGCTCGCTCATCAAACAAAACTCCACAAAAAGAGCAAGAAGAACTCAGCGGCAAAGCCTCAGATGCTGAACCGGGAATTGCCGCAGCAACCAGCGATAAGCATGCCTCGGCAACCGGCGATAAGGATACATCGGCAAACAATGATATACACGCCACGACAAACCCATTTGACAATGCCTCGGCAACTCCAGTTGCCTCGACAATGCCGTTAATCAGGTTCCAGACCAATGAAAGGATCGAAGATATCTGACTTCCACCACCATTCCCACAAAGGTTGAAGCGACAAAAGCAATAATATCAATTTAAGAAGTTTCTTGATATCCTAAAACAAGTCAACATCAACTTACTGTTGGTTGAGGTGATGAACAAATGCCGAACTATGCCAAGTTTCTTAAAGACATTGTGTCTAAGAGAAAAAGGCTAGGAGAATTTGAAATAGTTGCCGCAACAGAGGGATGCATGCCCATGTTGCACAATCGCATGCCACCCAAGTTGAAGGATCCCAGAAGTTTCACAATACCTTGTTCCATTGGAAACCACTATGTCGAGAAAGCATTATGTGACCTTGGAGCCAGCATAAACTTGATGCCTAAATCAGTTTTCCAGAAACTAGGAATCAGGAAGGCAAGACCTACAACAGTTATGCTACAGCTAGCCGACAGATCCTATTTGCATCCAGAGGGAAAAATCGAAGACATACTGGTAAAAGTTGATAAAATTATTTTTCCTGCTGATTTTATTGTTTTGGATTCACCTATCATTCTCGGGAGACCCTTCCTAGCAATAGGGAGAACCTTGATCTATGTTGAAAAGGGAGAACTCACAATGAGGGTGAATGACCAGCAAGTTAAACTAAATGTGTTCCAAACACTAAGGCATGCCGATGATCCGGAAGAATGCCAACTTCTTCATGCCACGACAGAGTTTAACTTCGACGAGCAATTTAGTTGCCTCGACAACTACATTGCCGATCAAGAAGAACCTGAGGAGTATGAAGAACCGGTCGATGATGAACAACAAGAAGAGGCAAATTGGTTAGTCAATCGACCAGGTACATACTTTGAAACACTGGATTACTCAGTAAGGAATGTAAGCTCGAAAAGCCCTCTATTAAACAACCACCGATTCTTGAGTTGAAACAATTGCCAGAGCAACTAAAATATGCTTACTTGGGAACCGATAAAACATTGCCTGCAATTATTTCCTCTAAGTTACAGCCTGAGCAGGAAAAGAAGCTGATCAAAATGTTGATGCTACACAAGAAGGCAATAGGGTGGACAATTGCCGACTTGAAGGGAATTAGCCCGGCAGTGTACATGCACAAGATTTTGTTTGAAGATGATCACAAACCTTCGATTGTGGCCCAGAGGAGACTGAATCATGCCATGAAAGGGGTTGTAATGAAAGAAATCATCAAGTGGCTTGACATCGACATTATATACCCTATCTCTGATAGTACATGGGTAAGTCCGGTACAATGTGTACCGAAAAAGGAAGGTATAACGGTGGCAAGTAATGAAAACAATGAACTCATTCCAACCAGGACTGTGACCGGTTGGAGGGTTTGTATGGATTATTGAAAGCTAAACAAAGCCACCCGGAAAGATCACTTCTCATTACCCTTTATTGATCAAATGCTTGACCGTCTTGCAGGTAAACTCTTTTATTGTTTTCTTGATGGTTATTCAGGTTACAATCAAATTGCCATAGCACTAGAAGATCAAGAAAAGACAACCTTCACATGCCCATACGGTACTTATGCTTTTTGAAGGATATTGTTCTGATTGTGTAACGCCTCGGCAACCTTCCAAGGATGCATGATGGCACTCTTTTCAGATATGGTCGAAGACTTCCTTGAGATCTTCATAGATGATTTTTCCATTTTTGGTAATGACTTCGACAGTTGCCTCGGTAATTTAGAGAAGGTGTTGGCAAGATGTGAAGAAACTGATTTAGTCCTTAATTGGGAGAAGTGCCATTTTATGGTAGATGAAGGAATAATGCTCGACCACAAGATTTCATCCAAGGGAATTGAAGTAGACAAAGCCAAGATGGACGTGATCGAGAGATTACCCCCACCAAGTTCGGTTAAAGGAATCCGAAGCTTTCTTGGACATACAGGTTTTTACAGGAGGTTCATTCATAATTTTTCTAAGATTACTAAACCCTTGTGCAATTTGCTTGAACATGATAAAGTCTTCAATTTTGATGATTCTTGCGCCCAAGCATTCGAAACCCTAAAGAAAAAGCTTGCCTCGGCACCCATTGTCGTTCCACCTGATTGGACGCTACCGTTTGAGCTCATGTGTGATGCAAGTGATTTCGCATTAGGGGCAGTCCTAGGACAACGCACATGTAAGACCTTTCATGTGATATACTACGCTAGTAAAACTCTTAATAGTGCTCAAGTGAATTACACAATAACAGAGAAAGAGTTACTACCCGTAGTTTTCGCATTTGACAAGTTTCGATCCTATTTGATTGGTAAAAAGGTAATTGTCTATACGGACGATTCGGCAATTAAGTATCTATTTGGTAAAAAGGATGCCAAACCTCGTTTGATTCATTGGATATTGCTTTTACAAGAGTTTGATATTGAAATTAAGGACATGAAAGAACAGAAAATCAAGTGGCCGATCATTTATCACGCTTAGAACTCAATAGGGTGGAGGACGCGGATTTAGAAATATGCGATGCATTCCCAGATGAGCAACTATTAGTTGCCTCGGCAACCATAGATGCACATGCCTTGGCAACCGCTGATGCCTCGGCAACCATGGATGCGCATACCTCGGCAACCCTCGATGCCTTAGCAACTCTTGATACGCACACCTCGGCAACCATGGATGCGTATGCCTCGGCAACCCTCGGTGCCTCGGTAACCCTTGACATGCATGCCGCGGTAACTCTAGATGTGCACACCTTGGCAACCATAGAAGCAGTTACCACGGCAGCACATGCCTCGGCAATACCTTGGTATGCGAATTTAGTTAATTTCCTTGTTTGTGGTATTTTACCTTATGGCCTTACTCACCAAGGGAAGAAGCGGTTCCGCCATGATGCTAAGCATTACTTTTGGGACGAGCCTCTTTTGTTTAAACAATGTGCAAATCAGATCATACGCCGATGTGTCCCTGAAGAAGAGCAGTAGAATGTACTCCGGTAATGCCATTCTTCACCCTATGGAGGATATTTTGGAGGAACTCGTACCGCGGCCAAAGTTTTGCAACCCAGTTTGTATTGGCCAACACTGTACAAAGATGGCCAAAAGTTTTACAAGCAATGTGATCATTGCTAGAGGATGGGCAATATCGCTAGACGACATGAGATGCCGCTCCAAAACATCATTGAGGTGGAATTGTTTGATGTGTGGGGGATCTATTTTATGGGACCTTTCCCATCTTCATTCGGCAACATCTACATTCTACTTACCGTTGACTACGTGTCTAAATGGGTTGAGGCATCTGTAGTTCCCAACAACGATTCCAAGACCGTGCAACGATTCTTGTAGAAAAATATATTTACACGGTTTGGGATACCGAAAGCAATTATCAGTGATGAAGGTAAGCACTTTAACGATAGACTTATCACCAAGATGCTGCAACGCTTTGGTGTATCTCACAAGATTGCCACGGCATATCACCCACAAACCAATGGGCAAGCAGAAATTTCCAACCGAGAATTGAAGCTTGAGAAAGTTGTAAATCCCTCTAGGAAGGATTGGTTAGTACGACTAGATGACGCACTTTGGGCATATCACACTGCATTCAAAACACCTTTAGGTATGTCCCCCTTCCAACTTGTCTATGACAAAACATGCCATCTACCGGTGGAAATCGAACACAAGGCATATTGGGCAATCAAGACCGTGAATATAAATTGGGAAAGTACCGGACAAAAGCGTTTGTTGGACCTCAACGAGATAGAAGAATTTCGTGCACTCGCCTATAACAATGCACGAATCTACAAGGAGAAAACAAAGCAATGGCATGACAAGAAACTATTGCCGCGATAATTCATGCCAGGGCAACTAGTTCTCTTATTCAATTCTTGGCTAAAACTTTTCCCGGGAAAACTGAAATCAAGATGGTCGAGACCATTTGAAGTTGTCAAACCATTCTCCCATGGTGCCGTGATAATCAAGTCCATCACTGACGAACATGAATTCAAAGTCAACGGACAAAGATTGAAGCACTACAACGGTGCCCATGTGGAATATAACAAAGAAGTGGTCACCTTAGGAGATGCATAAGCATGCTCTCCTTTCAATATTTTCTTTTTCTTTTTATTTTCATTTTTTAGGAGACATTTTATTTTATTTTTCTTCATTATCTTTAGTTTTCAGGTTTTCTTTGTTTTCTTTTCTTTTCCACAACAAGACTCACAACCACCATGCTAAGGAAATTCACTGCCGACTACTTGCCACGACAACCACAACAGAGAATGCCCCGGCAACTACCTCAACAGTTGCCACGGCAACAGAAACTGGCGATGCCCGGGCAACAACAATGGCTTCGGCAACTACTGATGCCCAGGCAAGTGAACCAACATTGGCAAATATGGATCAAATCAAAGCAATGTTATTCACGCGGTACCAGCCACAAGCATTCAACCACCGACCGAAATATGAATCAAGCAAACGACACGAAGAAAACTTATCACTCGAGGTGACAACCTCTCTGACTAACTCGTTTCATTTAGTTTCTTTTAAAATTTTGTTTAACTTCTACGTGCATTGAGGACAATGCTTCTCTCGAGTTTGGTGGGTGTTGGTTTCTAGTTAGTTTCATGTTTAGTTGCATTCATCTTTAGCAATCACATATAGGTTGCATATGTTACTTGCCAAGCCTTTAATTGGATTTAATTGCTTAAGACTTGTTGAATATCCAATGATGAATTTTTTCCACTGCACTTAATTGAAAGAACCTTTAATTTTAGGATTGCATGAAAAGACCTTAGAATTTTACTATGACTTGTGGCTTGTTGATTGAAAGAAACTTAGTGAACTTAGGTTGCTTAAAATTTGGGTAAATTTAAAATTGAAAATTAAAAGTTAAATTCTTGCTAGAGGTGCCCGAAACTGGCTCTAGTAGTTAATGCACATTAAAGAATCACTTGAGGTGCCCGATATTGGCTCTAGTCGACTAAAATAAAATGAGAAATAGCTTACTTTGCTAGAGGTGCCCGAAATTGGCTCTAGTGAAAATAAAAATAAATGCCCCGGTAATTAAATTGATAAACGCCTATTGTTCACATAGAATCTTGAAAATCAACTTGTACACAACTACGCACACACATTGTCACAAGCATTGTAGTTCGATTCCGGGTAATTTTTGTGCTATCCGAAAAATTAAAAGGTGATCATACTTTGTGCCACAGTTTCGAGGTTTGAATTCAAGTTTGAAGCATGTCTTTGATGATTAAAGTCTTGGCAGGTAATTGTTAGTTTGCATTGCTTGAGACAAGCAATAATTCAAGTTTGAGGGTGTGATAAGTGTTCAAAAGTACTATTTTTATTACTCTTTTTACTCATATTATTATTAGACTTTGGCTCATATTAGTTTCATTGTTAGCCATTCATGCATGTTTGCACTGTTTCTTTGGTGGACAAGCTTTATTTCATATTTTGCTTAATTTTGTGGAAAAAAATACTGCTTTTGTGTGTTTTGTGTGTATGTGCAGAATCACTTGCCAAAGCAAGGCTAGAACCAGCTGGCAGGGCAATGCATGAAGGAGATGCCAAGCTAGTTGCTAGGGCAATGCATGAAGGAGATGCCGATCTAGTTGCTAGGGCAATGCATGAAGGAGATGCCGAGCTAGTTGTCAGGGTAATTTTCGACAAGGAATAAGATGATATGGTAGTCAAAATCGAAGACTAGATAAGCCCAAGATGACGTGGAGCAAAGCTAAATCCCAAAGGAGTTTGATTTCCATGAAGAGGTCAAAGAGAAATTAAATCCCAAGAAGATAAGAGAAGTTCCAGAAGGAATTTAAATATAATAAAAATTATATTCTTTAAAGATAATTTAATTCCAACTTAACTTCCTCCTCAAAAAAGACTTTGACCTAGCCCTATAAATAGATCAGCAAGCCGTCAACTCCAAGGGAGAGAGGAGAGAAATTTCGACAACTTTGAGAGAGAGATGAGAGAAATTTTGACAAGATCAAAGCGAGAGAGGAGAGAAATTTCGACAAGATCAAAGGGTGAGATTTCGACAAAGAGGCTTCAACCATTCTTCATCTTTTTCTTCTTTGTTCAATTAGGTTTATGCTGGGAATTCTTTGTTTTGTGTTTCTTTGGAACCTAGCCATGAACTAAATCTACTTGGCTAAGGTTATTGTGTTTTGTGGTTGTGAGAAACAATTGGATTTTGTTTAGGTAA
Source organism: Hibiscus mutabilis (assembly GCA_019671005.1). Lineage (NCBI taxonomy): Eukaryota > Viridiplantae > Streptophyta > Magnoliopsida > Malvales > Malvaceae > Hibiscus > Hibiscus mutabilis. The sequence continues at coordinate 32,024,119 of CM033733.1, read as the reverse complement.
CAAGAGTTTGCACTTTCAATTCAAGGAATAAGTTAAGGATTTCAACGGCTAAGAGGAGCGCAAGATTGGTTGTTGTTCACCCTTAATTCAAGCAGTGATGTATTATCAAGGCATACACAAGTAGCTAGAGTTTCGACTTAGGGATAAGAAGAAACCATTGAAGAACGCTCTGCCGAACCTTGAAGTTGCTGCCCAGCCGCCCAAGTAGTTGCCCAGCTAGTCGCCCAGGCAACCATCGATTAGTTGCCAAGGCAACCCCGCTGTGCAAGTTGCCACAGCAATTGAGTTGCTCTTGCACTCTTTTACCAAGACGATTCAATCGGTTATCACACCTCAACTCACAATAACCTGACATATTCTCTCTCATTTGATTACATCTTCTTTTACTGTATTGCTTTCTAGTTTAGTTGTTAGTTAAAACTCCTACAATCACCTACTTATGTTTTTACTTTTTACAGTGCAAGAGATTAGATTATTGAAGTGGCACCAATCCCTGTGGAGACGATATCTTTTATACTATAACTTGCGACGTGTACACTTGCACAATTGCGGAGCACTTAGTACGCGTAACAGGTGGCATTATTTAGCTTCATGTAGTCCATGCACACCTTCCAGCCCGTCACGGTCCTCGAGGGGATCAGTTCATTCTTTTTGTTTTACACCATAATCATTCCACCGTGTTTGGCATACACTACACCGGGCTAACCCACAAGCGATTAGAAATAGGATAAATTATCTCAGCATCCATCTATTTCATGAATTCTTTCTTGACTACCTTCTTCATGCTAGGACTCAATCTCCTTTGGGCCTCGATTGGTTTATCGTGGGTGTCTTCTAAAATGATTTTATGCATGTAGATTGTTGGGCTTATCCCTAGGATGTCATCTATGGCCCCACCCCAAGGCTTGCTTGTATTTGCCCAATGTCTCCAATAATCTTTCCTATTGGTCTTCAGTCAAATCAGCAGCAATGATTACTGCAAAGTGAACTTGTCCCCCAGGTAAGCATATTTGAGGTGGCTTGGCAAAGGTTTTAGCTCCAGTTCTGGTGACTCGTCAGTAGATGGTTTGGGTGCCTTGATTTCTCTACCAGCCAACTCTAGTGACTTAGGCATCCTAAAGTAACTCATGACTTCATTCAGCATAGTTGGATCTTCTAATTCTTCACCCATCACATCATCATCATGTTCCATGGCACCAACATTTGTTCCCTGGCAAAACTGCACCATGGCTACGTTAAAAATAGACTCCATCAGCTCAACAACTTGACATTCCTCAGGTTTATTTGCATACTTAAGAGCTTGAAATATTAAATGTAACCTACTGGTCATTCATATGCATAGTAACATTATCTTTTTGAACATCAATTAAAGTCTTACCCATGGAAAGAAATGGTCTTCCCAGTATTATTGGGATATCAATATCAACCTCATATTCTAAAATAATTAAATTAACTTGGAATATAAACTTATCTACCTTTACCAATACGTCCTCAATCTTACCCTTGGGATGAACATAAGATCAGTCTGCCAGCTGAAGTGTTACTGCGGTAGGCCTTGCTTCTCCAATACCAAGTTTCTTGAAAACTGACGTTAGCATTAGATTGGTGTTGGCTCCCAGATCACACAGTGCTTTACTCATTGATCTATTACCAAATGTGCAGAGAATAGTAAAACTCCCAGGATCTTTCAATTTCGATGGCAATCTATTGGTTATCATTGCACTGCATCACTTAGTGAGTGCGACAGTCTTGAAATCACCCAGCTTCCTCTGTTTGGAAAAGATGTCCTTCATAAATTTGGCATAGTTGGGAATTAGTTCAAGAGCTTCCACTAATGTATGTTAATCTGCAGTTGTTTAAGGACTTCCAAGAAGATCTTAATCTACTGATCTTGCTTGTCCTTTTAGAGCCTTTGGAGAAAATGTGGTGGTGGGTAGGCAAATACTTGCTTAGCTAGTTTTGCCGAGTTGGTTTTGGCATTAGATTAAGGTCTAGCATCGTTAGTGCTTGCCACCCTTTGATCATCTTCCTTGGGAATTTGCTGGTACTGATTTCTCTTTTTGGCAAGTAATAGACTGCTTGGCAAGTGTTTTATTCTTGACTTGTTTGCCACTTCTGCTTGGCATTGTTCTCTCCCTTTTTGGTGAGAATCTTCCATATCAGTTGGCAAAGTTCCTTGAGGTCTATTACTGAGTGCATTGTCAATCGGTCATAGCTAGACCTTCAAGTTTCGCATTGATGTTGTTAAACTCTAAGTAGTTACATCATTTCGCTGCATAAACTCCGTTATAGTGTTCCCATGGGTAGATCTCTACACTAGATGGAAATTATTTTGTGCTCTCTGTGGCATTACATTCTGGTTGAAACCTGGTGGTGCATTGTTGTTCTGTTGTTGGGCACTAAATTGATTACCTCCCTGATTAACCCATGAAAAGTTCAGATGCCGCATTTACCCTACATTATAAGTATTGGAGTGTGGGTTATTATTACGGTTGTAATTACCAACAAAATTTATCGATTTTGGGTTTGCTGGCCATTCTTCCACATTATGATCCTCTCTACAAATAGTGCATAATGGTTCCAATGCCTTCACTTCTCACACTTCAGTAGGCTTCTGCATTGTCTTCACTATATTATTGAGGTTGGAAATCTGAGTATTGGTAGATGATAGTACATCAAGCTTTAATTTCCCAACGACTTTTATTCTGATTCCCAATTTGGATGTAGGATATTAAAAATTATTGGCGGCAATCGTTTCAAGGATGTCATACGCCTTAGTGTAATTATTGTCTAACAACAAACCGTTTGCCGAAGCATCAACAACAACTTGCATGAGAATTGAATTCATTAGAAAAGGTCTCTATCTGGGTCCATGTATGAAATCCATCTATGGGGCATCTTCTCAACAGGTCCTTGAATCACTCCTAAGCATTATACAGAGTCTCGTCATCAGCCTGCCTAAAAGTAATGATTTCACTCTACAGCTTGGCATTAAGTTTAGGTGGCTGAAATCTCAAAAGAAACACTTGGCATAATACTGCCCACGAAGTAACTAAATTGGGTGGAAAAAAAACTTAGCCACAATTTTGCTCTATCTCTCAAAAAAAATGAGAATAACCTCAGCTTTACTGTATTTTCATTCACACCAAGTTGCTGAAATAATTGGCAAACCTCTATGAATTGCTTCAAGTGTTGCCTTAGGTCTCTAGTAGATGATCCATCAAATTGACCTACATTATATAAAGTCTGAATCATTACTGGTTTAAGTACAAAATTAGCTGTATTTACCACTGAACCAATCAGCCCTGGCATCAAGTTATCCATTTTTGGTACCAAGTGTTCTCTAATAGGTTGTTTTGCGGGCATCTCCGTAGCAACAACATGTATCCCATCATGTAATGCCAGATTTTCTTGATTTTTTAGAGCACCATCTACTCCGCCATTCCCGTTACAAGCCATTTCTTGATATTCTCTTATTATCCTGCGTAGGGTTCTTTCAATCTCAGGATCGTATTGTAAATCTTTCTTCACAGTACTGCTCTTGGCCATACACCAAACGAAACAAAATAAATAAAAACAAGTAAAATCAAAGCAATTAATCCCGTTGCAATCCCCAGCAACGATGCCAAAAACTTATCGACCGACTACTGCTTGGCAAACGGTTGAGGATTTGGTGTAACTATGCAAGTAAATAATGCCAAGAATACATCTTTTTGCGTGCAAGTACACAAGTAATATATTAGTGAGTTAAGTATCGTATCCACAAGGATTGTCTAGGAATTAAAAGCCATGATAAATACTTGTGAATTGAAACAATTAAGATGGCAATTGATTTCAGATTTAATTAAGAAAGTGATTAAAGGAAAATAAAGTAAGAATTTAGGCAGATTAGTAAACACTTGTGTCAAGATGATTGATGAGCTTGGCAAGGGATGTTTGGATTTCACGCTAGCAATGACAACAATTAATAATGTTCAACCTTGGTTTTATTGCTACGTAGATTTTAAATTAGCATTGCATCTGTCGATGGCAATCCTCTAAGTTAATTACGTCTAACACCTATATGTCTATAGTGATGTTTTCCAATAATTAACTTGGCAAAATTTTAATTTTTACTCCTAAGGGGTAGATTCACTTCAGAAGTAAGCTCATCTACTTGAATATCTTCTCTCGAAGTTTCTCACCTTAGTATTTGGCAATTAATCCTTATCTCCTAAGTTTGTTAAGATATTAGGGGATAATGAGCATTCAATGCCAACTATCGTACGGCATAAAATATGACAAATTTAAGCGCAAGCAATATAAACAATAAAGTCAAGGTATTCAATTATTAAAAACCTAAACTAAGTGTTCATCGCAAACACCCCAATTCAACTTAAAAGATTAGTTCATGGATGGGGAAACCAACAAAATATTATCATTTTTAAACACCAACATCAATATCAGAATTAAATCTAAGAGAAATAGACTAAAGAAGGAGATCTGTCGATGCATCCATTCAATGGATCTAGAGCTCTCGTCTAGATTTCTTGGTTGAACCTTAGTTTGCATCTACCCTCACTTTCTCCTCACTACGCAACCCCTTTGCTCGATCGATGGACTTCTTTATATAGGTGTTTGTGGAAACCCTAATTAGGGTTAGGCTTTTAAAAGTTTGTTATGCACCATTATAGACATATTATATTTTTTTTTTGAATTAGGGTTGACCTAGCACTAACTCACGACTATCTGACTGGGCATCAAACTTCTTTCTTTTGCCAACTGAGCTTGGTATTCTTCCTTTCTGCTTTTGCCAACTGCGTTCGGTATTCTTCCTTCTACTTTTTCCAACTGCGCTTGGCATTCTTCCTTCTACTCCACCTGCTCCTAACCTGCCAAACTTGCTCACCACAACAAGAAAATACCCCTCACTCGGGCAAAAAAAATTGTACCTTCCTTAACTCCTAGATGCAAATGCATGAATCTACTGGAGATATGCACAAATATGTACCCAAAGTCAAGCAATAACATGGTAATATACGTGTGAAAAGTAGATCTTTTAAGGAGTTAACAACCATGCCTCATATGTATTTTGATTTAGTTCATAAATGGCGTGCTTATTGAATTTCTTGTGTTTAAGTTATTTATTTTCTTTGAAATTCAATATATTTCTCTTGAAACGTTTGAATAACATTCTTTTGTTGCTTGATTAAGGGGGACCCAATCTTTATTCTTTCGTGTTTAATTTTTTAGGGTAAAGTACACAAAAGGTCACTAAACTATCCCAAAAACAAAAAATGCTCACCAAACTTTTAAAAATTACATAATGGTCATTAAACTTTTTATTACAAAATGGTCATTGGGTTGTTAACTGTCGTTAACTGGGAGATTTGGTAGTTACGAAAATTTGTATAATAACATATTTAATCCTTAATATTTAATCATTCAATTAATTTATACATCAATAATGGGGGTTAAATTAGGAATAAACTGATTAAATATGTCAATATAGAGGATTAAATGTTATATTATTTAAATTTCTGTAACTGTCACATCATCCAATTAACGACAGTTAACGGCTCAGTGACTATTTTGTAACAAAAACTAAAGTTTAGTGCCTATTATATAACATTTGAAAGTTTGATGACCATTTTGTATTTTAGAGATAGTTTAGTGATCATTTGTGTACTTTACCCTTTTTTAACTCTTCATTGTTATCTTCAACTTTAATGTGATTTCAAGCTTTGTTTTGAAAATTATATTTTTGATATAACTAAAAGAGGGAGATATGTTTGAAAAATTAAATTTTAAAAAGAAAAAGGGGGATCTTTAATATATTTTTTTAAATGTTCTCTTTTTCTAAGATTATTTTTCTAAGGGGGAGAAATTTCAAAAACAATTTTTCAAGTGATTTCGTTATATCATAAAGAGGTAGATTGTTGAGATATTGATTTTGATATAACTTAAAAGAAAAATGTTTTTTAGACTTAAACCAATTTGCAAAAATATTTCAAAAGCCCTTTAACTTGAAAAATATGTTTGAAAGGTTTTCAAAGTGTTTTTGACATGTTTAAACACTTTCAAAATAGCCCAAGTGTTAAAAATAGGCTTTGAGTACCGGTACAGTCTTCCTCGTACCGATACCCAACAACCCGTATTGATACGGTTGTTCGTGTACTGATACGCCCTTTGATTCCACAAGTTTTCCAAATTTCCAGCAGCCAATCTTCATACCGATACGGTCAAGTCTGTACCGATACGCAAGGACCCATACAGATACTCAATGTCGCGTATCGATATGCCATGCATTAATTGCTTGTAACGGCTCTTTCTTCTTAAGGCATGTACCGATACCAAGACCCGCGTACTGATACCAACATGACCAAAAGTGCATTTAATGCTGGAAACTAAGTTCCTAATGGCTCTAATCAACTCCAACGGCTAGTAAGGATCATGAAGCCATTAGAGGGTTTAAAAGACTTCTTCTAGTAGCCATGGAACAAGAAGAAACATCATTGCCAACATTCATGTATAGAGAAAGTGTTTTGTGCTTGTAAAGTCTATTTTTTTCAATTAGAACACACTTGTTAGCTTAATTGTTATATTTTCTCAAGTGTTAGGTTTTGGGTGAGAGCTTAAAATTGCAAACACATTTTCCTTGTGAGGTTTTCCTTGTTTGCTAAATTTGAATTCTCTTGAGTGAGAGAGTCTCAAAGCTTTGGGGTATAAGCTTTGAGAGTTTGGAAATGTTATATTTTTTAGTCTTGAAAAAGGAAAGGCAAATTAGTTAATTTGTAGAAAATCCTTAGTGGGGAAGCTAAGGTAGTGGAGGTAGACTTGGTTGAGAAGTCAAACCACTATAAATCATTGTGCAAAATTTTAATTTCCTTTTGCTTCCACCAATTCCCTTGCAAAGCCAATTCTCCTCTCCTCTTGGCGTATTCGGTTGATCTTTTGAGCCCAATATATACGCAAGTTGGGTGATATTTATTTATGCTTGTCGAATAGTAATGCACTTTAGAGCAAGTATACTCGTCGAATCAAGTAAAAAAGTGATAAAGTAGAGTGTCGAACCTGCAAGGATTGTATCAATAACTACGAAGTTATTGAACTTAAGAATGTTTGTGCAAATACTGATTGGTGTCAGTTTATCAAAACTAAGTGCAAATAAAGTAAAGGTAGCTATGATTAAAACAAACAAATACTGCAGCAAATAACAGATAATTATGGAGACTAAGTTTATTGCTAAAGATATATGCTTGATTACTTATTTCAATGCTATAGCGATTGGCAATACATGTCTGAGTAAACCATTAAGATCTTTATCTACTCAACAGGATTTTCTAATGAACTTCTTACTCTCTCGATGCCTAGAAGTTAATAACTTTGAAGCTAAGGTAATACATGTCTGCATGAACCCTAACAACTCTATTATTTGTTTAAAAACTCCCTTTTAGTCATTGAAACCCTAAACTTATGTCCAAGCCAGATTAAGACTAAGTTAACAACTTAGCCCTACTTTTCACGTTTATTTAACCTAACTCTCTCGATATTAAGCCACGGATCAATAGTTAAAAGGCATCTCTTGATAGCTCTTACAATAACTATGCATGAAGAAAGATGAACATAATAGATAAAGGGAAAATACTATACCATTAAAATAAAGTATTCAAAACATAAAATCCTGGAGAGTAATAAACCCAACTAAAGTATTTAGCTCATGTCTGAGCCTAAAACATCTATAACAAAGTAATAAAAGTACGGCAATTTATCAAGCAAGGGATAAAAAAGGGTCAAGCGTCCTCGATGATCTTCGTCCATGTTGTCCAACTGTTGCTGAAGGTCTCCTACTCCTTTTTCCTCTCTCAATGGCTTCTTTCGTGAGGAGATTTCTCTAGCACTTTCACTCTGGTGGTTTTCGTATAGCTGAAGACTAGGACTGACGTCTTTAATTGTGCTCCCTTGAATTATCGTCCAAGTCTCTCTTTTATAGGCATGGAAACTAGGGTTTTATAACCCTAAAGCGTGCAACCTCATTTAAGAGGGACATTGATTTCCCGCTATCTTTTAATGTTTTGTATCTAGGAGAAATTCCACGTGGATCAAAGGTAGATTCATCTCCAACTTTTCTTGCTAAGTCAGATCTAGCAGAGAGATCTGCCACTCTTCTGCTCCTTCATTCCTCTAGCTCTAATGGTTCCTGCACATGCACCACAAAAACACTACCTTTCCATGAAAAAGCACCAATATATATAACAATTAAGAATAAGAAGTGTTACTCCCTAACTACATGTAAACTATATGCAATATACTCCTAAATGCAACTAAATAAGCTTGAAACACGTAAAAGACAAGTAAAGAGTATATGCAATATAGGTCATTTACACACTCGTCAAATACCCCCAAACTTGAACTGATGCTTTTCCTCAAGTAATGCTATCTAAACATGAAAAAATAGAAAATAAAAGTAGTAAACAACATATAGTTCCCAAGGTTCCAACTAAGCTATGATTACAAGGATTCCAGGACATGCTGCAGCAGTAATTCATTACTCAGCTATTATAATGAGATGCAATGCCTTAGAAAAATTAAAGATTGTTTTATATTATTGCCTCTGCATTTTCTTTTTCTTTTTAAGCACAACGTTGTACTCTGTTTATTCTTTTTTAAGTTTAAAAACTATATCCCCAGGGCTTCAGCTTATCACAACTACTCTTCAGACCTGAAGATGGAATAGAGCAAACAGCCCATCCCCGAACCCTATGAGCATCATCATCCCGTGAAGACTTTCATTCACTCTTATGCCAGTACTACCATTCCTACTAGGGAAAGTTAAATTGAGCAAACACAACTCACCTAGTGTACTAAGGAAGCAAGATGCATAAAGGAGTGTCCCTCAATAGTTTTTCTAATACTTTCGAGTATTATTTTTTTTCATTATTTTCTTGATTTTTAAGGGAGGTTTTAAGCCTTTATATTGCTACATTGAGCATTCAATTCATTCACATGAAGTCATGCATTTGCATCAGAGAGTCGACCTAGAATTTCCTTAATGCTTCTTAAGCTTTTAGAAAGCATGCAACATGTGATTTAAGGGATACAACAGATTCAACACTAAGTTCAAAACACGAAAGCTCTTAACACATTGCAAAACATTAAGCGTAGATTAATCATAGGAAATCATGATCAACATAGCAACAATTTCAGAATCAATGGAATCATAGCAAAGGGAACCATCAAAAACATATTGGGCTATTCACATGCTAAAATTTTTAAAATTTTACCTAATAAATATAAGGGATAGTACTCCCCCAAACTTGAGAAGAGCATTGTCCCCAATGCAAAATGAAAATAAGAAAAACGAAAAAATAGAAAACATCCATATGTAATATGAAAAGCTAAACTAAAAAGAAAATAAAAACTAACTCAGACAGTTACCGGGGAGAAGGTTCTTGGATAAGATGCCCTTGCCGTTGTCCCGGAAGGACTTTGTTTTCTTGGCGGGGCAGGAGGAGGCACCAACTTTAGTATCTAGTCGATGTCTCTTCTAGGACTACATGGTGGGCACAGAGGCAGGTGCAATTGGAAGAAGTTGTGGAGGCATCGAGGGAAACAACATTGGCTCTTCTGGTAGCAATTTTTGCAGTAAAGACTGAATCATCAAGTCTCTTTGTTGAACTGACAAGAGATATGGCCGTAGAGTGGTGCCGAGGGTTTCTGCTACAATTTCCTGTATGGAGGGAGGTGGTGCAGCATGGATAGGTGAAGGTGCAATTTGGGAGTAGCCCTTTAGTTCCTCCACTTGTAAGGGGAGCAATCCTGAGAGTGCATCAATAATGGTGTCACTTACCCATTGTGGCACTCCCGCCTTCACACAAAGTGTTGAGATCAGGTTTGGGAAAAGTAAATCCTGGGTTTGCCCATTGATGCACATCTCTCAACGATGGCAGTATGGATCAGATGCATAGGGTATAGGTTACGTCCCTTGACGAGGGAGTCCAATAGTAACATCTAACGGAGGGAAAACGTCTCTCGATTCTGGGTGGGTAAAAGATAGTTGTTGATGATATGGGCCCAAAATTTTGAATCTGACTGAAGTTGCCGCCAATGCACCATTCTGTCATAGCCCTGTCTCCCAGCCCAATCGGTTCTAGGAACACAAAGGTCTTGCAGAATCATAGAATACGTCTTGTCAATGGCAAGGGCCGTAGAGCGAACATCTTGGTAGTCAGAGAATTTTTAGTAGTTTTTGATAGCGTCAGAGGAAAAATCCACTAATTTTCCCCTAACCTATAGTAATCTCTTTCCACCATGACTGATATGGGTGTAAAACTCCTATACGCATGAGATATTAATGTCACTTGGTTGTTGAATAAAGGTTTCCCACTTTTGCTTTCGTATCACATGAAATACATCTACATCAAATAGTAGCATATAGGATAGGGTGAATTCCAACCCTTCTTCTTTAAAGATCTTCTATTGTCACACCAGTTCATACCTTAGCTGGAAGGAACTGGAGAGGAGGTGATTGGCAACCACAGATGTTAAAGGTGGGCTACATGGGATGGAAACCAGTCTATTAGGGTAGGACTCAGCAGCGACAGAGTTGGAGGATGAAGAACTGTATGCCATGATTTGCAATTTAGAACAATAGGATATGGCTAATTAGAGAGTGATTTTTTTGTTTCCCTAATTGTTTGGTGGTAATATGAATAAAAGGGCCAGAGAAAGGTGAATAGTCGTTGTAATTTTAGGGGTTTAATCAGCCATTAATGCTGGTATCAAGGATCTCTACTAGATCCTTATCATAAGATAAATCCGATCTCAACTCAATGCTTTCCACCGGCATAACATGCGAGGAAACCAACCGATACGTCTGCAACATCGTCACATGAAACACATCATGGAACCCCTCCAACACAGGAGGCACCCTCAAACAATAAGTAACAAGACCCACACGCTCAACAATCTCGTTTGGTCTACAAAACCTCGGCTAAGCTTTCCTTTTGGCCCAAAATGCATCACCTTTTTCCAAGGCAACACTTTCATGATCACCCGATCATCAACAACACACTCTATAACACTACGCTTCAAATCCGCGTAGGATTTACGACGATCCAAAACCACTCTCAAGCACTTGTAGCGATGTCCCACTCGCTAAAAAAATGTTGTTTTCGAAGTGTTGGTTGTCTTTCGAATATAAAAATGTTTATTCCGTGAGGGTTTTAAAAACCGCGTTTTATTTAGAAATTGTACTCGCCACCGGCCACTTAGGTAGACTGGACACCATAAAACCAGAGATTTGAAAACTGTTGAGTTTGGGAGTCGGTTACGGATGGGGAAGGATTAGCACCCCCACGCCGCCCAAAATTGGTACTTTAATAATTACCGCTTTATTAATATTAAACTTTCCGGATTAAAGTGTCAATTAAATTAAGATTTGGTTATAAGTGCGAGTAAATTTTAAAGGCCCTGTTATCCGAGAGAAAACGCCTAACCACCATCACTATGTCTGATATTGGTCCCGTTTATGCTCGGATAAAAGGGCACCACATTGACAATAATATATTTTGATATGCAATCTTAGAAAATATATATTAACATTTATTGACATGGCATAAACACATAAATATTATAATATTATATAGAAGATAATAATAAACTACATGAATAAAAAACATGATCAATCATAATATAAAAACAAAACATGAACGAGAAAAGCGAGCTTCCAAAATAAATAATTAATTCTAACATGCTTAAACACATCAAGACACCAATGTAATATTTACATGACATACATGAGATGTAATGCTAAACTAACATAACAATATGCCAATTTATATATAAAAATTTAAAACTTGACTTCTATCATATAACATAATTTACATCACAAATTAACATGCTATTTAAATATGATAAAACACCATACTAACATGTAACCAAAAAGGAAGACGAACATAAAATCCATGATAAAGCATGTTATCTACACATAAACTAGACAAGCACCGATCAAACAGGTGAAATACGATCAACTAAACATATATTATAAAACATGAGAACATGAAATAAAAACTGAAGAACACACAATGGGCAAAGCAAACATGCTAAAACACAATCACAAGAGCACGTACAATAAAACGCCAATGAACTTAATATACAAACAAAATAAAACATACTTAAACATGGCATATTGATGCTATTAATGAAACTACTAGGGGACTGGAATGAAAGAAAATAGAAATGAAATGAATAAATAAAACAAAAACAAAAGTAAATTCAGGGACGTAATTACAAAAACAAGAAAGCCTAGGAGGATTGAGCACCTCATTTGACCAAGGGGCAAGCCCAAAGTGCAAATATTCAAAATGCGGAAGGACTAAGGAGGTAATTTCACCATTTGAAAATGGATTTCGGGTAATCCAGTGATCAAATTGCAATAAAACAGAAAAGAAAAAGGATTGAAATTGTAATTGGTCCATGCGGCAAGCTCAAAATGTGAATTCCAGAAACGCAGGAGTCCTTATGAGGTAATTACATCATTTAAAAAATTTGTGTCTATAAGACACCACAACCGGCCTATCTTCCCTTATTTTCTCATTTTTTAGCCCCAAGAGATAAAGCCCTCCTATTCTCTATATTTTCCCAGAAAACATCAAACCCCAAACCCTTCAGCCGCTGTGGTTCTAGAGACCGGTGATGGTCCGGCTACTCCAGCCATCGCCCTCCACACTCAAATAGTTCCAAAACCTAACCTAGACACCTCTCGAAAACAAAAAAAAACTTTACTTTTGAAAAGGCTAAACCCCAAAACCTTTACCAAAACTGTCACCCTCTTATTTTGAGACCACCAAAACCCTAGATCTATGGTATTTCGAAATGAAGAAGCAAGAAAAAACCCCTTTGGTGGCTCACTCCTTAGAGCTTATCGCCGGAAAGGAAAGGTTTTTTCTTAGGTAAACTCTATTTTTTTGTTTCTTCTTGTTTTTTTCATGCATGTATGAGATTAAAAAAAAGAGAATATTACCGATGGAAACTTGTATTTTTTTTTTGGATAACCTCGTAACTGAGTTTTTTACAACTTTTTCATACATATATCTTGACAAGTTTTGGTAGAAAACAAAATATAAAATACATACATCTCAATCCGGTTCATTACTGACAAGTCTAATTTTTTTGTATTTTCTGATGATTGACACGGTGGTTGGAGCCGGTATGGAGAGGTATGGCGGTGGCATGGTGGAGGTGGAGTGGTGCCAGACTGAACCCTAGTTGTTGGATCAGATTTGATCAAACAGTCAGGATTTCTCAAAGTTTGAACAGACCGGGATTCAATCTTGCAGCTGGAAGGACTGCATTAGATCATAACGCGTGGCAGGTAGCAGATGAGGAGCCAGGTGCGTGTGACATACGCGCGCGTGGGAGGCAGACAATCCCGAGCGTGTACCCACGCGGTAGGAAGAAGGATGCTCTTCTTCAATCACGACCGTTGGATCAATTTTGATCCAACGGATCTTGATTAGCTGTGTAAAAGAAGATGGGGATTGGGTTTATTAATTTTTGGGGCTCTTTAGTCGGTTTGGGCTTGGGCATTTGGGTTTTAATATATATATTTTTATCTTATTTAAATTGGACTGGATCCCAATTTAATATATATATTTTATCTTATTTAAATTCCAACCCAATATCGTTAATAATAATAGTAATAATAACAACGTATCCGCCCACATATATAATATACGTACATACAAATTAATATACACATGAAACATCCATACGTATGCATACATCCACACATATAATATATATATATAGAACGTTAATATAGGTAACACATTAATATAATCATACATGTGTATATACTATACACACATGGTTTACATGCACACTAATCACACTTATAGTAATGAACATATAATATAATACGTATTTATGCAATGATAATATATTAATTAATTCTTATACACCGGATAAAAATGAGTGATTATAGTTGCCCCTCTTTTCTTGTTCTTGTGAAACGATAACAAAACAAAGATTATAAGCACTCATTTTTATCCGACTTCCTTGCTGATAGCTCCGAAATCACGGTTCTTCTGGAACTCTTCGCTCTTCCGTGACTGCATCTTTGAGTTCTTAAGTTCTTCCTATATAGAACTTCTTCACCTTCCAATCTTGGAGCTACAGACCCTTCCTATATAGAGCTCTTCACTCTGAGGCTTCGAGTTAGGAGTCCCTCCTATATAGAACTTTTCACTCTAAGATGGTAAAGCTTAAAGTCCTTCTTATATAGAACTCTTCACCTTCAATGCTGGTTTCTCCTATATAAAACCTTTGCGTCACATACGGATTCTTTCGACTAGGAGTTCTTCCTATATAGAACTGTTAGTCTTCAAACCCTAGAGCTACAAGTCCTTCCTATATAGAACTCTTAGCTTCTGAAATCTCAGAGTTATAGGTTCTTCCTATATAGAACCTTTCACTCTATGATAGTAAAGCTCGGAGCTTTTCCTATATAGGACTCTTCGCCTCCAACACAACGGGTTTTCCCTATATAAAACCTTTTGTGTCATGGGTGAATTCCTTCGGCTAAGAGTTTTTCCTACATAGAATTGCTAGTCTTTACCCTAGAGCCGTAAGCCCTTCCTATAATGGAACTTTCAGCTCCTGAAGCCTCGGAGCGGTGGATTCTTCCTATATGGAACCCTTTGCTGCGGGCACTCAAAAATATAGGCTCTTCCTATATAGAACCTTTATCTTCACATTTGGGGTTCACGCCAAAATAGCTACCGATGCTTCTTTAAATCTACAAATACATGTCTAGAATAAGGCAATATGCTATGACAAATGAGCTAGCATGCTCCTAATCCTAGGGATGTCTAACTATTCATGATGCATGTGTTTCAATATCCTGGTACGCCTACTTTGGGCCCCCAGTCGATCTCGACTCTACGCTGCTCGCTTTCTCATTTTTCATTCTTTTAGCGATGATACCCCTTTTCATTGTCGGGTTCAACCATTCCAACCTTTCTTTTTCTTAATTTCTAGTTTGGGGTTCTAAAGTGCCCTTTTGGGTTTTCACTTTAGAGATTTTTGTTTTTGTTTGTGTGTGTGTTTTTTTTTTTGTTTGTTTTTTTAGGTGCCCTTCTAGGTTTTCACCTGGGAAATCTCTCTTGTTGCCTCAAATGCTTTCTTTAAACAAGTAGGGCATGTTCCATCGGTCATCTTACCCTGGTGCTTGAAACCTTCTGCTCACCCTGCTTCAACATTCATCATGTAGGTAGCTGGAGGGCAAGGTTAACATCATTTTCTAATCACCTGCATCTCTAGGGTTAGATCACAGTAATGCTCAGAAATCTCTTGTTTATCATAAGCCTATGTTAACTTATTTGCATGATGTTTATGGAAAATAACAAGAGGACAAGGAATGAGAGCTCAAAATGTGATTTTATTATGATTAAGGATTTGGAACAATTTTGAGAGGGTCATAGCAAACATGAGGAAAAGGAAAAGCCAAGCATGAAATGCAAAACCTCTCATATCCACAGTATGAATGATGCCTGATCCGTCAACCGGAGTAGAATCTTTCCTGAAGCTTCTTCTTCATGGGGCTCATGGGGACGACTCTTCTCTCCGGAGGTCCAACTCTCAATTTATCTGAGCCGCCCTTTACGGGTTTTCAACTCAGATCCTTCTTTTGCTTCAAGATGCCCTATTTCGGGTTTTCACCCTGAGCTCTCCATTTTATTTTTTGAAATGCCCTTTTAGGTTTTCGTTCCACCTCTCTTCTTTCTTTTTCCTCTTTTTCTTTTTCTCTTTTTTCTCTCTTTTTCTTTTTCTTTCTTTTTTCTTCTCATTTTTTTCAAACATAGTATTTCTTAACGGCATTAGAATTTACAGGATTTTTCAACTCGTCTCCATCCATTTTGGTTAAGATTAAGGCTCCTCCTAAAAGGCCTTCTTAACAACGTATGGCCCTTCCTAGTTGGGCATCCACTTTCCCCGAGAATCTTTCTAAATCGGGAGGATCTTCTTAAGCACCAGATCCCCCTCTCTGAATTCTCTCGGGCGCACCTTCTTGTTGTATGCTCGCATCATCTGTTTTTGGTACATATGACCATGGTAGATGGCCTTTAGCCTCTTTTCTTCGATGAGATTCAACTGGTTGAATCTGGTTTGCACCCATTCAGATTCTTCCAATTTTACTTCATTTAGGACCCAGAGCGGCGGGATCTCAACCTTAATGGGGAGTTCTACTTCGGTGCCATACACTAAAGAATAGTGTGTTACCCATGTCGATGTGCGAATGGATGTCCTATAGGATAAAAAAAACCAATGGCAGCTTTTCATGCCAATCCTTGTAGGTATCTGTCATCTTCACGATGATCTTCTTTATGTTCTTGTTTGCTGCCCCGTTCATTTTGGGGCGATAGGCTGTGGAGTTATGGTGTATTATCTTGAATTGGTTGCACACCTCCGTCATCATTTTGTTATTCAGATTGGAAGCATTGTCGGTGATAACCCTTTCTGGAAAACCGTATCGACAAATGATCTCCTTCTTTAGGAATTTACATACTGCCGTCCTTGTGATATTAGCATAAAATGCTGCCTCCACCCATTTAGTGAAGTAGTCTATGGAGACCAAAATAAAACGGTGCCCGTTGGAAGCCTTCGGGTGAATCTACCCAATGACGTCCATACCCCACACTACAAAAGGCCATGGAGAATTCATGGTGTGTAAAGGTAACGGAGGGGCATGAATCTTGTCAGCATAAATTTGGCATTTGTGGCATTTTCTGGCGTAATCGATGCAATCTCCCTCCATGGTCGACTAGAAATAGCCATATCTCATAATTTTTCAGGCTATAGATAGTTTGTTGGCGTGCGTTCCACATAAACCATCGTGTACCTCTACCAAAATCTCCTTCGCCTCCCGAGCATCCACACATCTCAATAATGTCTGATCATGGCTTCTTTTATATAGGATCTCCCCATCCAGAACGTATCCTGCTGCCATTTTTCTGATTGTTTTTCTGTCATTGTCATTTGCTTCTACGAGATTCTTATGAAACTTGACATATTGCAAGATGTCATAGTACCACGGGTTACCGTCAATCTCTTCTTGCACATTACAACAATAAGCTGGCCTTTCAAAAGTCTGCATCTCAATAGGCTTCATTTCTGCCCCCGTGTTTGCTTTGAACATGGAAGCCAAGGTTGCCAAGGCGTCTGCCATCTATTTTCTTCTCTGGGAAGGTAAGTGAAATTGATCTTTTCAAACCCCTTCGTAAGCTCTTGGATCAATTCATGATATTTGACCAGCTTTGAATCCCTGGTTTCCCATTCTCCACGTAACTGGTAAATGACTAAGGAAGAATCTCCAAATAATCAAAGTTCCTTAATCTTTCTTTCAATAGCTGCGTTCAGTCCCATGACACAGGCTTCATATTTGGCTGTATTGTTGGTGCAGAAGAATCCTAGTCTGCTGGTGAAGGGATAGTAGACATTCTCTGGAGAAATTAGCACAGCCCCTATCCCGTGTCCGATGGCGTTGGAGGCTCCATCAAAATAAAGCTTCCATGAGTCGTTATTTGAAACATCTTCCTCGGTTGTAATACACATTAAGTCTTCATTTGGGAAATTAAAATTCAACGACTCATAATCGTCCGAAGCACGACTAGCTAGAAAGTCCGCTATGGCGCTTCCCTTCACGGCTTTCTGGCTTACATACATAATGTCGAATTCAGATAATAGTATCTACCAGTGGGCCATCCTCTCTGTTAGTGCCAGTGCTTCCATCAGGAACTTCAAGGGGTCTAGCTTAGATATCAACCAGGTGGTATGGTATAGCATGTACTGCCTAAGCCGTTTGGTGGCCCAAACCAAAGCACAGCATAGCTTCTGAATTGGCGGGTACCGCGTCTCACAATCATTGAACTTTTTGCTTAGGTAGTAGATGGCTCGCTCCTTCTTCCCTGACTCATCATGTTGCCCCAATACGCAACCCATTGAATTCTCAAAGACTGTCAAGTAGAGGATTAAAGGCCTGCCTGGTACTGGCGCGACTAAAATTGGGGCATTCGTTAGGTACCTTTTGATCTTTTCTAGGGCTTCTTGGCATTCTTCATCCCAAACGTCGGGATTTTTCTTTCTAATTAGTATGAAGACTAGGTCACACATATTCGTTAACTGAGAGATGAAACGGGAAATATAATTTAGCCTCCCTAGGAAACTACGAACTTCCTTATGAGTATGGGGTAGTGTGAGATCCTGGATGGCTTTCACCTTATCCGGGTCAATCTCAATTCCTCTTCTGCTCACCATGAACCCCAAAAGTTTTTCAGATATAATGGAAAAGGTGCATTTGGCCGGGTTAAGCTTCAGCTGGTATTTCCATAGTCTTTGGAATAATTTTCTCAAGTTCTGTAGGTATTTTTCTTCTGTTCGGGACTTAACGATCATATCATCCACGTATACCTCTATTTCTTTGTGCATCATGACGTGGAAAAGAGTCACCATCGCTCTTTGATAAGTCACTCCCGCGTTTTTGAGCCCTAAAGGCATCACTTTATAGCAAAAAGTCCCCCACATGGTCACGAATGTGGTTTTCTCCATGTCGTTCGAGTCCATCTTTATCTGGTTGTACCCGAGAAGCCATCCATGAACGAAAACCATGAGTGTCATGCGGTGTTGTCAACTAGCATGTCAATATGTGGTAGGGAAGTTGTCTTTAGGGCTAGCTCGGTTGAGATCCATATAATCTACACACATACGGACCTTCCCATCCTTCTTCGGTACTGGTACAATGTTTGCAACCCATTCGGGGTATTTGGCCACTTTCAAGAAGCCAACATCAAATTGCTTTTTTACCTCTTATCTGATCTTTAACAACATGTCCGGTCTCATCCTTCAAGTTTTTGCTGTATTGGTTTGCATTCGGCTTCGTCGGAAGTTTGTGTACCACTATGTCAGTATTCAAACCCGGCATATCTTGATAAGTCCAGGCAAAAATATCTTTGAATTCTTGGAGTAGGGCTATCAGATCGCGGCTTGTTTCTGAGGAAAATGTAGTCCCGATCTTTATTTCTTTTCTCTCTTCTTCAGTCCCCAAGTTTACAATTTCTATTTCTTCTTGGTGGGGCATGATTTGCCTTTCTTCATTGGCCATCATCCTCATCAACTCTGCAGGGACCTCACACTCTATCTCATCCTCCTCTTCCTCTATTCCTGTTGAGCTCTCGGGGCGTTCAAAATCTACTTCAGGATTGGACACAGCCTCATTCATACGGTTAATTAGGGGAAACCTGCATTAAATGAGAACAAATGTATTGGGAAGAGAATGGTTTTATGTGAGGTGGATGAATATGAATAATGAATGAATGAGATGTTTTCCATTTGAGAAAATGGGGAAGGTATCTTTTCATTTCAAACAAAAAGTTAACATAGGTGCCCTGTACAAAAGATCCCCATTGTTTTTGGGCAGAAAACAAAAAGGTTGATTCGGAGCATTGCTCTGATCTAGTCCTAAAAACCACAGGTAGATCAACGTGGCTCCAGTTATCAAGAGTTTCCCCGGGGCGGCAGGGGCAGATGCTGGTCAACATACTGCTGACTTGGTCATTTCTAGCTATCATGTTGATGGACATCCCCTCAAGTGATTCACTAAACTTTTCTTTCTCGTTGAGTATGTCATTTTCCTTAATTGATTCTTCAACTTCCTGTCCTGGTTAGCAGAATCCTCCGAAGACAAAAGTATTTTTCAAACTAGGGAAAGACATTGGTCTCCATGGAATGTCCTCTCCCTTAAATATGGCTCTTCTTTGTTCTTCTTTTCTCTTGTATTCTTCCTTTCTTTACTGGACACTTGGTTTGTAAACCAGCCCAAAACGGTCCTTCATGGTTATCACACTCCTGGCTCGTAGGCTCCCTTGCAATCTTCTCCCTAGCCCTTTTCCTACTTTGGCTCCTCGGCCCAAAGTTTCAACAACGGTCATCTTGGTGCAATTAGATAACCTAGGGCAGGGGATCCGATTACCTTCCGCGACGAATGTGTTCACCAGCTCTAATGCTCGGAAAGAGCATTTCGCAGCATCCTCATCATTTGGAATGTAGGGGGCATCTGATGTAACCGAAGCAATGATCTCTTGCTCCGCCTCCACTGTGACCAACCTGCCTTCGATCACAAATTTTAACTTCTGGTGCAGTGATGATGGGACAGTTCCTACAGAGTGGATCCATGGCCTTCCCAATAAGTAGTTGTATGATGGTTTTATGTCCATCACCACGAAGTCGACCACGTACTCGGTCAGCCCAATCAATAGAGGCACCTCAATCTTTCCCACCGTTCCTCTTTACGTGCCGTCAAAGGCTCTCACGGAGTTATGGCAGGGTTTTAGGTGGGAATTATCTATTGGTAGCTTTTGTAGGGTCACCATAGGCAGTACGTTCAGTGCAGACCCGTTGTCAATCAATACCCCCGGTAACACGTACCTCTTACAGTGGGTTTTGATATTAAGAGCTTTGGTAGACCCTATTCCTCCTTTAGTGATCTCATCATCACTGAATGTTATATGGTTATAGGCGGTGATATGCCCCACTATCTTGTCCAACTTTGATACAGAAACGTCGTGGGGTATAAAAGTATGGTTTAGTACTTTTAAGAGTGCCTTACGGTGTTTTTCTGAACTCAAGAGCAACTCTAGCACTGTAATCCTTGTCGGTTGCTTTCGTAGTTGTTCCACTATGCTGTACTCCCTATGTCTCAGGAATTTTAGAAATTCTTTAGACTGGGCCTCGATTACTGGTTCGTTTATCTTTGGGGGTCGTACCTCACCAAATATTTGCACAAGGGTAACCGATGTGTCCTTTCCTTTATCTTTGGACACTTCAGCAGCCTTCAAGGTCTCTGAAGAGTAACATCTATTGCCCCTCGTGAAGTGGCCCACCTTACCGACATTCACATCACTCTTGTCTTGCTCGTCTTTCGACGTAGGTTCTTCTTCAACCTTCTGCTCTTTTACCTCACCAAATTCTGGCTTTTCCGGTATGATCACATTTACAACATAGTTCTAGGGAGTTTGCCGCATATCCTTGAATGGGAACGGGGATGGTGCTGAGATGATGATCTTGGGAGTTATCTTAGTAGTTCCTCCTTGGGAGAAACTTGCACTCTCCAGCCTGGAGGATGTGACAAGAGGTTTGTCTCTCCCGTATTTAATGTTGGGGTTGTCCGTCATATGTACATCTGACCTTCCCGTAGGCTCTTCGAAGAACTCTATTTGCTTGCCATCCATCAATTGTTGCACCAATCTCTTAAACTCGTCGTATTGTTGGATTTCGTGTCCCCCATCCTGATGGAATTCACAATACGCTTCACATCCCTTCTGTGCTACTATCATGCCCTTGTTGATCAAGCGGGCCATGCACAATTGCTGAAATATCCATCGTAAAGGAGACTTGATTTCTAACACATTTTCCTTAACCTTCCTGGTAGAGCACTCCTCAATAGCATTTACTCCCTTGTTCCCGTGATTAGGCAATGGGTTAGCAGCTACACTTGGTTCTTCAAACTTCAGTATCCCAGAATCAATTAGGTTCTGCACAAGCTTCTTGAAGGCAAGGCAGTTCTCAGTGGGATGACTAGGGGCACCACCATGATAATTGCAATGTGCATTAGGGTTATACCAAGACGAGAATGGCGGTTTGAACGGAGTAACGTATCCAAATCTGCTTCATACAAATGAGAGTAAAGCTCAGAGTACAAAACGGGTAGTGAAGTAAAAGTTTACCTTTTTTTCTCCTTTCTCGGGGTTCTCTCCACTCTTTGGTTCGAGTTTTTTGCTTTCCCAGTAGATGCTTGTGGCTGCGAGACTGTAAAATTCATCAGGGCAGTGTAAGTACTGGCAGTGTTCACCTCATTCTTCTTGTTGTACTTCCGAGAACCTTCCCCACTATCAATCCTGCCGCTCTTGATTGCCAATTTAAGGGATTCCCCGGTCCTAATTAAATTAGTAAAACTCTGTGTCGTGTTATTAATAAGGCGATCAAACAATGTCCCATTCAGAGTATTAACAAATAATGGCGTAATTTTATGTTCTGGGAGGGATGGCTGAATCTGGACGGCCACTTCCCGCCACCTCTGAGTATAGTGTCGCAGACTTTCGTTGGACTTTTGCCCCATGTTTTCTAACATAATTATACTGGGCGTCATGTCTGTCACGTGCTTGTATTGCTCAATGAATGCTCTTGAAATATCTTTCCAGGTTTTAATGTTTACTCGGCTCAACTGGGTGTACCACCGCAGCGCTACCCTAGTCAGGCTGTCCTGGAAACAGTGAATTAATAGTTTCTCATCCTTGAGGTAGGCTGCCATCTTCCAATAATACATTGTCACGTGCGCGGAAGGACATGTGGTTCCATCGTATTTGTCGAACTCTGGTGTCTTAAATTTTGGTGGTAGGACAAGGTCAGATACCAGACTTAAGTCACTGGCATCGCCTCCCGATTCTTCCATAGTTTGCAAGACTTTAAATTTTTCTTCCATGAGGCGAAACCTCTCATCTCATTTCTTTTCTACCTCTGTCATGATCCTTTCGACTAAGTTCAGGTCTAGCACCTCTTCCTCGTAGAGTGCTTCTGTGTCAAGGGTGGATTCTCTGGTGCCCCTACCTGAAGATTAGCAGGCATTCCAGCAGGGTCGATATATACCCTTCTGGTCTGATTTGGCATAGCCGGTTGAACCTTACTGTGAGCTAGGGTACCTTCTGGTTCTTGAGCGACTTCTCCTTCGACTCTTTTTCTGAGGCTCTTAGCCACCAATATAGTTATGTCGGACACTATCGACGCTTGTGACTGAGCAATCTGGTCACTGAGGCTTCTCTAGGCCTCATCAAATCTTGCTTCCAAATCTCTCTGTCCTTTCTCTATACTGATTATCCTATCTTCCATGAGCTTGCTTTGTAGTCGGGTAAGGTACAGATGATGAATGCTTGCGGCTTAAATTCTATTTTCACACTGCCACAATATTTACAATATTAATATAATTGCAAAGAAAATAAATGAGTGTATGATGATGCAAATGTCATGATGCAATGCAGGAATGTATGCAGATAAAGGTACTGATTCCGCTGGTAATCACCCTTTTGAACTACTTCCACGGGAATTAAAGGATCTGATTACAATAGAGTTCATATTACAAAAGGAGGGTTCCTAATACAAAAGAGTCCTAATTACAACACAGAGTCCTACAGATAAGCCCTAGCTCTATCTCCTAATTTTCCAATAGCCCTGAGCAGCTTGATAAACCTGGGTGCTTCTTCCATGCCTGCAGCTACGAAAGGTCAGAGTGCTTCGGCTTCGGCAGCTAAGTCACTCACATGGCTTGCGACTCGTTGTATGTCCACCATTAGGTTCGCATAATATTGATCCCTATCTTGCACCATTCGGGCAGCATCACGCAATCTTCTTTGCCAATAATTGTCCCATCCGGCTGTAGCCTCTTTGAATACTCTGATTCTTTCCCTATAATCCTGAACAGTTGCTTCAAGCGACTCAATCCGGGCTCTCAACGTGCCTACTTCACGTTCCTTTTCTTGTAATTCGATGAAGCCATTCCTTTGACGGTACGTTTGAAATGAGTGTTCTAATTCTGCCAATCTTCCCTCTAACTCAGCATTCTGACTTTGGCTCTGATTCAGGCTTTGGATGGTGTCGTCGTACAATCTTTGCATGTCTAACAATCTATTCCTGCTACCCATAGACCTTCTTTTCCAGGCGGCGGTGTTCTCTCTTTCGTAGTTGACTGCTTGTTTTCCTTTACTGATTTCTTGCCTAGTTCTTTCCTTTTCTTGGTCGATGGCCTTCTTGAGAGACCGCCTTTCTTCCTCGATAGCTAACTTGCAGCTTTCTATCTCTTTCTCGATCGCTTTCTTGTCAATTTCTCGTTCTTCTTCCACCAAATGGATACCATTCATTCTCTCCTTTTCTATGGCTATGAACTGACTTCGGCTGGCCTTCTATACTTTTGCTTGGAGTAAGAGGGTATCCCTCTGGTAGAGAGCGTTCTTCTTGCTCAAATCCGCATTCAATTTCTTCAATTGCTTAATGATCTCGTCCCGCTCGTCGACTTCTAGGCTCACTTTATAAAGCTCACCCGCGTGCTGAGTCTGTTGGGTTTCCATCTTCCTCTTGATTTCTTCGAGTTCGTTCCGTAAAATATCAGCTTCAGACGGTACTACCCTGGCGGGCTCCACAAGTGACACAACTGGTCCTTGATCGGGTTCAAGAATCTTGTCATTAATCCTCAAACGCCTCTAAAGATCGTAGTCCGGAATGGTCATGTGCTCGGTGTCTCCTTCCACTCTGATCCAGTAACAATGGTCCCAAGCCCTCATGATAGTCTAGACTTTTTCTTTGAACTCCCATTTGAAAAGAAATTTGCTTTGGCTCAATCCGGCGGTATTAGGAACAAACTGTCGTGATCTGAACTGTCGAGACACCAGAAGTAGAGCACAAGCAATCCCGCCATGTAGCCCCAACATCACCAACCAGTCGTAATCACCGTAACTGTACAAGAAGTAATTAACTCTACCGAGCCACAGAACTCTCTAGACTATGTCTTCATCTTCAATATTCCTGAAGAAACTTGACCATTTCTTCGTTTTCAAGTTTTCTCGCCACTCTTTTGCTAAGTACTCATGTAATGGCAAAAAGCCTTGGAAGGATATCCCCGGTAGGACCCTCATCGGTGTCTTCCACATGTGGCTCTGAATCCATACCTGTAACAGCTACGCACATCCTCGAAAACGTCCTTCTTCATGCTTTCGACTGGCATTTAAAGAAATAAAGGTCTCGGCCAAGATTGCTGGTATTGGGTTTGCTCTCCATTTCATACGCTCAAACAAGTCCAGAATGGCTACATCAATGTTCCCAAGAGCTCTCAGAAAAATCACCAAACCATATATTCCCAAGGTAAATAGGTCTATCTTCTTCCTCTCGTCTGGATGTGCAGGTATGATGTCTCGAATACTCTCCCATGCAAAGACTGTACTGTCTCCTCAGAGTTGAATCAGGCCATTAACCTAATCGTCACTCATTCCGGTAAAGGTTTTGAGCTTCGAAGTGTAATTCTGATTCCTAGGAGGCTTCGCGTAGATCCAATCTTCCTGAATGTTCTTCTGATTAAGTAAGGCAGTGTATTCTTCTACTGTAGACATCATGTCCTGCCCATTGAAGGTGAAGCAGCAAAAGGCAGGATTCTAGAACTAAAAAATAGCTCGGAGCAGGGGCTGGTTAACCCGAACGTATAACAGTTGTGCAATGTCGCCATAACTATCGCAGAACATGTCCTGTAGTCTTCGGTCCCATCCTTCCCAGATGCTTTGAAGATCCCATAGGTTGTTCTGTTGGAGACTCACATAGGTGTACCCTGCTACTACGCGATCGCTCGGTGAACTGTCCCCTTGGGCCTTCTGATTGGCCTCTGACCAATGTCTGACTGACAAGTTAAGCTCTTCTTTCCTAAGATACCTTATTTCCATGGTGAAAGACTTTCTGATCGGGTAAACCACTTGATCCAGTACCTTTATGTAATGCAAATGCAATAATGTATGAAAAAATAAAAGAAAAAAAGAAAACAAGTCAGTACCGGATAAAATTAATAAATATATAAATAAAAGGACAAATTAAATAGAATAAACACACAAAACAACCCTATTTATCCCATCTAAAAACCTAAGGTTATCCGCATGGCTCTAAAGGGGTGGATTTCTATGTATTCTCTACATGCAGTCTTGATTCTAGGAGGTACCCGAATTGTCCTTGTTGTCCCCTACTAAGAGTAGCAAGGCCCTCGATCATCGCCCATTATAGGCTCCTTTCAACCGGATTTAACTCAAGGGGACCCATTCGCTTATACCCATACGAAGGAACGATATCCTCACGAAAGTATATGGTACTCGAGCCCCGAAGGTACTTTAATAATTACCGCCCATTATAGGCTCCTTTCAACCGGCCATTTAGGTAGACCGGACACCATAAAACCAGAGATTTGAAAACTGTTGAGTTCGGGAGTCGGTTACGGATGGGGAAGGATTAGCACCCCCACACCGCCCAAAAATGGTACTTTAATAATTACCGCTTTATTAATATTAAACTTTCCAGATTAAAGTGTCGATTAAATTAAGATTTGGTTATAAGTGCGAGTAAATTTTAAAGGCCCCGTTATTCGAGAGTAAACGCCTAACCACCATCACTACGCCTGATACTGGCCCTGTTTACGCTCGGATAAAAGGGCATCGCATTGACAATAATATATTTCGATATGAAATCTTAGAAAATAGATATTAACATTTATTGACATGGCATAAACACGTAAATATTATAATATTATATAAAAGATAATAATAAACTACATGAATAAAAAACATGATCAATCATAATATAAAAGCAAAACATGAACGAGAAAAACGAGCTTCCAAAAATAAATAATTAATTCTAACATGTTTAAAAACATCAAGACACTAATGTAATATTTACATGACATACATGAGATGTAATGCTAAACTAACATAACAATATTCCAATTTATATATAAAAATTTAAAACTTGACTTCTATCATATAACATAATTTACATCCACAAATTAACATGCTATTTAAATATGATAAAACACCATACTAACACGTAACCAAAAAGGAAGACGAACATAAAATCCATGATAAAACATTTTATCTACACATAATCTAGACAAGCACCGATCAAACAGGTAAAATATGAGCTGAAAAATAGGATTATAAAGGTGAAATACGATCAACTAAACATATATTATAAAACACGAGAACATGAAATAAAAACAGAAGAACACACAATGGACAAAGCAAACATGCTAAAACACAATCACAAGAGCACGTACAATAAAACGCTAATGAACTTAATATACAAACAAAATAAAACATACTTAAACATGGCATATTGATGCTATTAATGAAACTACCAGGGGACTGGAATGAAAGAAAACAGAAACGAAAGGAATAAATAAAACAAAAACAAAAGTAAATTCAGGGACGTAATTATAAAAACAAGAAAGCCTAGGAGGACTGAACACCTCAATTGACCAAGGGGCAAGCTCAAAGTGCAAATATTCAAAATGCGGAAGGACTAGGGAGGTAATTTCACCATTTGAAAACGGATTTCGGGTAATCCAGTGATCAAATTGCAATAAAACAGAAAAAAAAATTGAAATTGTAATTGGCTCATGCGGCAAGCTCAAAACGTGAATTCCATAAATGCGGGAGTCCTTATGAGGTAATTACACCATTTTAAAAAAATTTATGTCTATAAGACACCACAACCGGCCCTTCTTCCCTTCTTTTCTCATCTTTTTTAGCCCGCAAGAGATAAAACCCTCATATTCTCTATATTTTCCCAGAAAACACAAACCCCAAACCCTTCAGCCGTCGTGGTTCTAGAGGCCGGCGATGGTCCGGCTACTCTGGCCACCGCCCTCCATATTTAAACAGTTCCAAAACCTAACCCAGACACCTCTCGAAAACAAAAAAAAAAACTTTACTTTTGAAAAGGCTGAACCCCAAAACCTTTACCGAAACTGTCACCCTCTTATTTTAAGACCACCAAAACCATAGATCTATGGTATTTCAAAACGAAGAAGCAAAGAAAAAACCCCTTTGGTGGCTCACTCCTCAGAGCTTATCGCCGGCACTGAAAAGTTTTTTCTTAGGTAAACTCTATTTTTTTGTTTCTTGCTATTTTTTTCATGCATGTATGAGATTTGAAAAAAAGAGAGAATATTACCGATGGAAACTTGTATTTTTTTGGATAACCTCGTAACTGAGTTTTTTACAATTTTTTCATACATATATCCTGACGAGTTTTGGTAGAAAATAAAATATAAAATACATACATCTCAATCCGATTCGGTACTGACAAGTCTAAATTTTTGGTATTTTCTGATGATTGACACAGTGGTTAGAGCCGGTATGGAGAGGTATGGCGGTGGCATGGTGGAGATGGAGTGGTGCCAGACTGAACCCTAGTCGTTGGATCAGATTTGATCCAACGGTCAGGATTTCTCAAAGTTTGAATGGCCGGGATTCAATCTTGCAGCTGGAAGGACTGCATCAGATCATGACGCGTGGCAGATGAAAAGCCAGGTGCGTGCGACATACGCGCGCGTGGGAGGCAGACAATCCCGAGCGTGTACCCACGCGGCAGGCAGAATGACGCACTTCTTCAATCACAACCGTTGGATCAAAAATTGATCCAACGGCTCTTGATTAGCTGCGTAAAAGAAGATAGGGATTAGGGTTTAGTTAATTAAATGGGCTAGGGCTCTTTAGCCGGTTTGGGCTTGGCTAGTTGGGTCATGTACACTTGATTTTGGGCTATGTAATATGTATTTGGGGTCATGTAATATTGGACTGGACATTTGGGTTTTAATATATATATATATATATTATCTTATTTAAATTCAAGCCCAATATCATTAATAATAATAGTAATAATAAAAGTAGTAATAATAACATATGTGCCCATATATATAATATACGTATATACAAATTAATATACACATGCAACATCCATACGTATGCATACATCCACACATATAATATATATATACAGAACGTTAATATAGGTAACACATTAATATAATCATACATGTGTATATACTATACACACATGGTTTACATACACACTAATCACACTTATAGTAATGAACATATAATATAATACGTATTCATGAAATGATAATATATTAATTAATACTTGTACACCGGATAAAAATGAGTGATTACAGGGCTCACATAACAAATTTACTCTCTCGCTGGTGCCTTACAACACATCAGACATAGGAACGTACTTTTCCCCAACCTCAGCCCAATACACGGGCGTACGACACTTCCTACCACACAACGCCTCGTAAGGTGCCAACTGGATGCTAGCCTGATAACTGTTATTACAAGCAAACTCTACCAAAGGCAATTGCTTTTCCCACACTCCATGGAATACAATGATACAACAATTCAACATATCCTTCAAAGCTTGAATTACACGCTCCAACTAAACATCCGTCTAGGATGACACGAAGTATTGCAACTCAATCGTACACTCAAAACTCAAAGCAACACCGCTAGAACCTCGCTATAAACCATAGATCTTCATCCAAAACTATGGACTCAGGCACACTAGGCAAACACCCCATCCCAATAATATACAAATATGTCAGCTTATCCAAAGCACACATCGTATGCATAGACGCAAAATTGCGCACACTTCAGAATTCAATCAGCAACCACTCAAATGGAATCCTTTTTGGTCGGTCTCAAAGGCAACCCAGACACAAAATCCATGGTGAGTCTTTCCCACTTCCATTCTGGTATCCTCAACGGTTGCAACAACCCAGAAGAAAACTAATGCCCAGCTTTCACTAGTTGACCTACCATGTATCGAACAATAAAATCAGCCACATCTTCCTTTAAACCAACCCAACAACAAACCCCCTTCAAACCTTGATATATCTTGGTATTACCGGGATGCATGACACAAGAACTGGCATGAGCCTCATATAAAAACAATACGCCTCAACCCAACACCATGAGACACCATTTTCCGATCTTTAAAACACAACACCCTGTCCCCATTAACGTGAAAATCCATCAGATTCCCTTCCCCAATAACCTGGACATGTGGTAATAATACATCATCACAAAGTTTCCCTTCTCTAATCAACTGTGACCAGGATGACTTCACTTGCAATTCGGCTAACAAACCTCTATTAAGCATCATACTCAACTGCGTAAACAACATCCTCAACTCCACCACAACTCTCATATACAAGGCATCAACTACAACAATAGCGCGGACGATATTCAATCATCAAATTATAACCCCTGAGTAATTCTAACCATCCAAGTTGTCAAAGATTCAAATCATTATTTTTTTCAACCACCCATGATCCGCGTACGCAACACACCCTCATCATAGAATTGGTGTCTCTAAAACCTCTAAGCAACCACCATCGCGAAAAGCTTTACATAATGCATAGGACAAATGCGTTCGTGCACCCTTGACAATCTAGATACATAAGCCACACTTCACTTGCAATGCTACAATCTCAACAATCCTCGATGTTAAATAACTGGATCTAGCAAACCCAGAACTGCTAACTCTAACCTTGGTTGCTCAAAAACTAGCACAAGCCAAACTCCCAAGAACCATATTACCAAAACTGCCTACATACTCTACCTTATTTACACCATCACTCCATTGACTTTCGATCAGTCATCTGTAAGGGTGAACATATATATGCATGATTACTTATATGCCCTCATATATGTCTATGTGTATGTATGCAAAACCTCTAATGTCATGCTCATATGTATGAATGTACTGACATATTTACATATACATATAAGTGTTTTTGCACTGTGCATGTTTAACTGTTCACACTTAATAATAACATTCTCATAACTAAAATTCTTTGCAACAAACCCAAACTCATACTTCCCAATTTAAAGAGCAACATCCACTTCTCGATCTAACCAAATGGCATAACCAAGAACTCACACTGTCGTACTTCTTACGAAAGGCAAATCTAAACACAATCACATCCTTTACCTCTAACTGATAACACACAGACCTCCAACCAATCTTACAAACCACCGAAGCACCCCAAAACTGATCAACAAAACATCAACTTGTTCAGCTACCAAAAACCAATGCATATCTGTATCGTGCTATCCTTCTTTTCTATAATGACACCGGCGTAACCCCTGGTGAAACACTATGCCTTATAAACCTTTGATCAAGTAACTCCTGAAGTTGCGTCTTTAACCTCTTCAACTCCCTCGAGCCATGCACAGAGAGCATTAAACACTGGAGTTGTGTTTTCATACAACTTAATGCCAACCTCAACCTCTTAATCTAGTGGCAAACCCGACCATTCCCTCAAAAACACCCAGAAACTCACATACCGCACGAATATCCTATACACGTACTTCTTTTGACCCTAGATTCATAACATAGGCTAGGAATGTCTTGCAATCAAAATCCATCTAACGACTCGCTTCCAGCTCCAAAACAGCATTAAACAAGAATTTAACATTCTCATCCGCAATTACCACCTCGTAATCATCAGCAAGTTTCAAGGTGACTCGCTAGGATTCAAAATCAACCATAGCTCAATATTCCAACCACTAATCCATACCTAGAATTACATAAAAAATCATAGAGCGGCAACTCCAACAAAACACCCGCAACCTCAGGACCTTAAACCATCGAAGAACATTTTCAAACATCCTTCTAGCAACAACTATCTCATCGAAAGAACTAGCCACATGTATTCCCACAACTAACAAATACGAGACGATCATTTAAACCACAGTTCCCACAAATGTTAACAACAACAAGCACATGAGTTTACACTCCACGTATCAAATGCAGATAATCACGCCCTATGTGATCACACAGTCTTCATACCCAACTTGTATTACATATTATTCTAGTCTAGATACTCTGACCCCGCGGTCCTCACCTAGCACTATCATTACCTCGTCTCAACTCAGGGCGATATCTTTTATCACAATTCCTTTTAAACTAAACACTACCGGATCTAGAATCCACAACTCTCTTGCCAGAGCCAGAACCTCCTACACAAAACTGATAAACCCAGTTTCTGCTCAATGTACTATGCTCGTGTACCAACACGTCGAAAATGGTATAGTCAAAAGCCAACATGTACACCTTAGCATCTCATACCAATTCATAACAAAATTAGTCATAGCGATACCTCTTCATCGGTACCAGTTCAGGAGTATACTAGTTTAACCGAACTAACTGTACCCTAAACTCGGCCACATATATATGGCCCTTAACCCAAGCCATGAACTCTCGTTTCTTTTCACCCAAGTATCTAAATCCCAGATACTTCTCCAAAATATAGCATGGAAAAACTCCCAATCCACATCATTGGGTTTCATGCCCGCAGATACAATTGTCCACCAACTAAGAACATCACCTTGCAACAGGGATACAACACATCCCAACTTACGGGTGCCAATACACCCTATTTGATCCAAAATCTGAAGAACACTGACGACCCATGTCTCGGATGCCTCGGGTGACAATCCAAAGATACTTAATTCCTCCCAAACTATAGGGATATTTTGACGATAACCTCATTTGCCCAACAGCTGGCATAAACACACGCACTCCAACAACAACAGCTTAAAAGCTCTGAACATCGCCTATATCAAAGGCACTGTATCACTCAACACTAGCCCAACTGGCACAGGTGGTCCATACTTCAGGGTGACAAACCCCCAGGAGACACAACATTCCCCTCAACTCACTGCCCAAAGGCAATAGCATCACGCTAGTTCTCGCTTCTCCTCTCGGTCGTAACATAACACATTTTCTAAATCATGATAATCATCTCAAAATAAAAATAGTCATGACAGCTTCAAGCAAGGATCCAAGACTTTCATTTCAAAATCATAACATTCCAGACTATAATAATAAGGCAATGGTTTCCAAATTTCCCCTAACATGGCATAAAGCAATCAACGTGCATTTTACAATCACCGTGCATATCAAACAACAGAGTATAACTCACAATAGCATCACATCAATCATACCAACTCCCAATTATCGTAAACCTATCTCTGATACCACCAAATGTAACCCCTTCGACCCAACTTAGTCACAAGACCGAACCGAGCGAGCCACATTACGTTTACCAAAGTAAATCGTGAAGAAGAACTCGAAACACATCCATTTTTTTCCTTTTATCTTATCTAGATGCATAAATATTATCCTACATGTACATACTTCTCAAAGGTGAAAACTCAACCCAATCGGGCATCGAATTGATATCCAATTGAACACAATTGCACTCTAGGGACCAAATTGCAAATTTTAGAAAATTACAAGGACTTTGGTCATTATTATGTTACCAACCTTTAATTAAATAGGTTTCAAGCATACATGTCAAAAATTAGCTCAAAGAATCATTCATATTCATTCAATTGCGCCCACAACATTCAGGGACTATAACGCAAGAAAACTGAACTTCAGAATATTCCAAAAAACCTACTTAACTGCCAGCCGTATCGGTACGGGTACATGCGTATCGAAATGGGCTAATCATTTAAAAAAAAACCCAAATTCTAGTAGCCCAAATCAGTTTCGATACGCCCCTGCGTATCGAAACACCCTTCAGTAAAATGCTATGCTGTATCAAAACAGATACTCTCATACCAAAATGCTGGCTTATTTTGCCTAAGCACGTACCGAAACAGTTGCTTGTGTACCGGTACGCTAAGCCTGAAATGGCCTACTTGTACCGAAATAGGGACACCCATACTGGTACGCCTGGACTTGAAATGTCCACTTTTGTTGGTTTAACATGCTTTTAACCATACCAAACCACCATATCAAGCTTCTAACACCCACCCAACATATCCAAGGATCAAACCACAACCAAACAACTTAGTTTCAACATCAAATTATGACATCATACCACAATTGTAAGTCTAAAGGCATGCACCCTAAAAACCAAGGCAAGCAAAGCATGATATCTCAAACCTTCACCTCAATCCAATCAAAATGGCCATTTACAAACCAAGAGTAGCAAACCAAACTTGCTCAAACATGGAGTTTAACAAAACACCTCCCAATACATCCACGGAAACCCCATTGCCCTTATTACTTATAGTCTAAATCAAAAACATACTTATGATACCAAGTCTTGTGTGATCCCCTTGCCTCCCGCTGCCTTTCGAACCTTTAATTCTCTGCATTGACGGACAAAGAGATTGTAAGCACACTAGGCTTAGTGAGGAGTGCTCAAAAACAAAAACACCATCAATTCATTTAAAACCATTTCTCAACAACACATTGAATTCCCATTCCAATCATTCTTTAAACATCACTTAAACATTATCATGCCTTGAAAACCATGCACTTAACCTCATTAAAAACTAGCACATTAAACCATATACAACATGTATCATTAGCCAGCAACAAATCCCATTGCTAAACCTCAATTTAAGCCTTCCCATGCATAACAACCATATGCAAAGCTTAAAGAGTAAACATGTATAAATCACATTATACAATATAAACCTTTCAATGATACATAAATAATTATATTGGCTTACAAGTGATCATAACTAAGTTCCTTTACCAAAAATAGTTCATCGGATACATGGATTCAAACAAATGTCCTCACAACACTTCAATCTATCTCAACCGAAATAGCGATACAATCACAATCGGGGTACATTACAACCGGGTACACTTACAACCCACGGGGACACCAACCCCACTCATCGATTAGACGCTTAATCCACTAATGGGAGTTTACGGTACCATATGACCCCTCAACCGCTAGGGTACTTGGATGGAGTATTCGGTACACCGTATAACCCCTCAACATCCAATGCGACTCTTTATAGTGCACTATCAATCCAATGGCATGCCAACTATATCCGATAACGATTTTAAAACCACATCACTTGCCAATATAATTATCCATTTACCATGTACCTCATTGTTTTTATCAAGCATTAACCAAACCACTTTTCCAAAGCAACATCACATGCTTTAAATACAAGTATAAACCATATACTTGCATGGATCACTTACCACGTGCATCCATCATCATTTCATGATCAAAACAGTATTTTACATACTTTAAAACATGCTCAAACAATATGTACAATGTAAACCAAAACAAGTGCATAAAACCATTTCATTAAAGCACGACCGAGAGAGAAAACCACGTTATACTTACTTCCGAGCTTAGGTAAGCATTTCAAGCTCTACCTAAACTCCCACAACACTATTTCCATCCTTCAAAATGCTTTAAACCACGTTTTCACTCACCAATACATGAAACCTCGCTTTGCCAACATGAAGACAAGCTTCCGAAGCCTCTAAAGCTTCAATGATCACTTCCGGATTAAGTTCCCCTGTTTTAACCACATAACAACAGAGGATTAATGCATCTCAAAGCATTCAAAACACTACAGCAACAACTCCTCTTTGATTTCCATAATCCTCACACAATTATCCAACCGAAAATATCATCTAACTCTTTCCAAACACAACCCAGCCATAATCTACCAATCTAACACTTTCATCATCATCAAATAACACCTAAAAATAGGATTATCTCATCCAAATATTTCCAGCAACCAAACAGCCACCACAACTCCATAAAAATACAAATCTAACAACCTAATCAATTAGAGATTCAAGAGTTTCGGGATTCCTTTGTTAACAATGACTTAGCAACATTATAAAACACCGACTATATGTTTAAAATCCATCCTTAACTCTAGAAAATAGATCCAATCTGGATCTTTCACTATTTCATCAATTAATCCCAATTAAATCCATTAAATCAATATAAAAACACAAAATCAGATTATAAACCATAAATCAAGGATCAAATACTTGGGAATATCAATAAAGAACCATTCAACAGAGGAGATCATGGACCATACCCCTATTGTGTGGTTTCTCCCTCAATTGGCTTGTTTAAAGCTAGAAAACACAAGAGTTCAATAAGGTTTTGTAAATCAACGATAAAGAAGCAATTACAAATCAAGAAATTAAGAATATAAATTTCTCACCTCTAGAATTTGATGAAAACAAGAGTGTTTGGCAAAAAAAAGTAGAGAGAAAAGTCATGTCAAATTTCTTTTGAAGCCAAATAACTAACTTTAATATCTAAAAACCCTTTTAATTACCTTTTAAAACACATGCTAAAATGATTCAATTAAAGGGAGAAATCACCAGCAAAAACTTGGTAAAATAGCTCCTTAAAAATTCTAAGAATTTGACCTTTTTCAATTTAGTCACCTTTAAAAACAGTTTTCAAAAATTACATTTTGGTCACTAGCCAAAATTTCACACTTCCAAATCTCATTTTCCAAAAGTGATTTTACCAATATTAATCATATATTAAAAGACGATCCTAAATCTGACTCGAATCCCTAACCCGGTCCACTAGACCGTCTAATAAGCCTTAAAACTGCTAAAACCAAAACTGAGGCGTTACACTGGCCCAATCTCGCAAAGAGTAAGGAAATAGCTTAAGTCTTAACACATGATCAGAGACTCTTGAATGTGTTCTCTAGCATCTTCTCTTACTAATCCTCCAAATTGTCCAATGGAGTTGAGCATGTTGAGCATAACGGGCTTCAACTTAAAGTGAAGTTCCCCTAGATCAAACACAACGATCGATTGGTTAAGATTGTTGATAACAGGCTCAATGTTTTCTCTAATGGGCCTTCTATGCCTAGCAGGTTGTGGAGCCTCTTGCCGTATATATCCTCCATTATGGGCTACGTTTTCAATAATTCCTTATCCATCTATCGGTGGTATGCCATTGTTATGATTGTTCTCATGGTCATTCTCTCCGTCCTCGTTCACCATTATTCTACATTCTCTGCGTATCTCTCTCAAAGTTCTTTCGATCTATGGATTATATGGAATAATGGGTTCCGAGTTTGAGCATTGAGTCATAAACTAGAACGTGCCTGGAATATAAAAATAAAAACAAAAATTAAATGCAAATAAAATAAAAACTTAAGTGCAATTACAACGTAAATATCAATAGTTAATCCCCGATAGCAGCTCCAAAAACTTGATGCTTGTCGAATAGTGATGCACTTTAGAGAAAGTATACTTTCGTCGAATTAAGTAATAAAGTGACAGAGTAAAGTGTCAAACCCACGAGGATTGGATCAATAACAACGAAGTTATCGAACTTAAGAATGTTTGTGCAAGTATTGATTAGTGTTGGTTAATCAAAACTAAGTGCAAATAAAGTAAAGGCAGATGTGATTATGACAAACAAATGGTACAACAAATAACATATAATTATGGATGTTGGGTTTATTGCTAAGGATATATGCTTGATTACTTAATTCAATGCTATAGCGGCTGGCAATACATGTCTGCGTAAACCATTAAGATCTTCATCTACTCGACAAGATTTTCTAACGAACTTATGACTCTGTCAATGACTAGAAGTTAATAACTTTGAAGCTAAGGTAATACATATTTGCGTGAACCCTAACAACTCTATTATTTGTTTAAGAACTCTCTTTTAGTTGTTGAAACCCTAAACTTATGTCTAAGCCAGATTAAGACTAAGTTAACAGCTTAGTCTTACTGTTCACGTTTGTTTAAACTAACTCTCTCGATATTAAGCCACAAATCAATAGTTAAACGGCTTCTCTCGATAGTTCTTACAATAACTATGCATGAAGAATGATGAACATAATAGATAAAGGGTAAAGAAATATATCATTAAAATAAACTATTCAAAACATAAAATCCTAGAAAACATAAAACCCAACTAAAGAGCTTATGTCTGAGCCTAAAACATCCATAACAAAATAATAAAAGTACGGTTGTTTATCAAGCAAGGGATAGAAAAGAGACAAGCATCCTCGACAATCTTTCTATGTGTTGTCCAACTGTTGTTGCAGGTCTCCTACACCTTTTGTCTCTCTCGGTGGCGTCTGTCGTGAGGAGATTTCCTAGCACTTTGACTTTGTTGGTTCACCGAAATCTGAAGACTAAGACTATCGTCTGTAATCGAGCTCATTTGAATTGTCATCCAAGTCTCTCTTTTATAAACGTGGAAACTAGGTTTTTATAACCCAAAAGTGTGCGACCTCATTTAAGAGGGCCATTGATTTCCCGCTATCTTTTAATGTTCCGTATCTAGAAGAAAGTCCATGTGGATCAAAGGTAGATTCCTCTCCAACTATTCTTGCTTAGTGAGCTCTAGCTGAGAGATCTTCCACTCTTCTGCTCCAGCATTCCTCTAGCTCCAATAGTTTCTGCGCATACACCACAAAAACACTACATTTCCCATGAAAAACAATAATATATATAACAATTAAGCACATGCATTGTAACACCCTAACAACATACAAACTATATGCAATCTACTCCTAAATTCAACTAAATGAGCTTGAAAACATGTAAAAGAAAAGCAAATAGGGTATGCAATATAGGTCATATACACACTCGTCATTTATCACGGGGTGGAGGTGGAATTTATTTAACACGCCACTTTTACGTCTATTTTGTCAATTAGACCCTCATACTATTTTCACGTATTTACATCATTGTATACATGTTAACACTAAATAATAATCCCCAATGCCTAACCCTAAACCTTAAACAATAAACCCCAACCCATAAACCCCAGACATCAAATCACAAACTCTAAATCATAAAGCATAAACCCTAAACTCCAAACCTCAAACTATAAACATAAAACTCCAAACCATGAACGATAACCTTAAATGTAAAAAACTAGGTTTTTGAGTCAACGGATCAGCATTGACCTAGGTCTTGGGCCTATGTGCTAAGCTCCATATTTATTCTTGTTGGGTTAAAGAAATGGGACTTTTAGGCTTTAAACTTGACCTACTGGTTTGGGCTTATGGATAAATGGTAAGTAGGGTGGTTCTTGAGGGACCTAAAGGGTATTTTACCTAAAATTTAAAGAAAAATATTGAATCACCTTACCTCCTATTGGTTTGGACAGCTGAGCAAGGGGAGACCATATCTTTTGCTTATATCATCTTCATTTAAACCCATCTTCTTCTCCTATCAAGG
The DNA here is from genome assembly GCA_019671005.1 of Hibiscus mutabilis. NCBI lineage: Eukaryota > Viridiplantae > Streptophyta > Magnoliopsida > Malvales > Malvaceae > Hibiscus > Hibiscus mutabilis. The sequence continues at coordinate 31,985,482 of CM033733.1, read as the reverse complement.
TTTCATCTCTCCTCAAGAATATCTATTGTTTGTCAAGTTAAAGATTCAACATTTTCTTGTTAATCTTAGCATATGAGATTTGAGTTCTAGATATATTTATCCCCTCCAAATGATCTACGTTTTGAGGTAAGGAGTGAGTATTCGAGGAAATTGGTTCTTGAAGAGTGGATTGGTTGAGGGTGTCCTAGAATGGATTTGGAGTTTTAAATTCGTTTTTAAGCTTCTTTCTAATCTTTTAGGAGTGTAACAACTTGTTTTTACACTTGTTGATTAGTTAAAGAGGTTGGAGGGCCATCCCACACCAAGGGCAAGGATGGAAAGTGAAGGAAAGCTAGAGAAAAGGGAATTTCGAGATTTTGAGCAAGGTTAGTACATCTACATCTCCTTTGTGCTTCATGTTTCTCATAATATGTGATTGTTTTGCATTTGTTGAGCGTTTGATGTGTTTGGGTGTTTAAGCATGTTAATTTTTGGGGTTATTCAATATTGACATTTTGTTGTTTTCAAATGGATTTAAAGGCTATAATGGACTAATAACGAGCCTAGTAAACTTTAGAGAGTATGAGGCTAGTGATTGGGTTCGAAATTAGGGATTTACATGTTTAGGCTGTGGCTAGAAAATCTATTTATGGGCTTTGGTATCGGTATGCATGAAGCGGTAACGATACCTCTTTATTCTACTGATGAACAAAAGCAAGTTATGGGTAGTGTACTGGTACGGGTTGACCTATACCAACACTCAAGGGTTTGGTGCCCCAGACCATGTATCGATACTAGTGGCTTAGTATCGGTACGAGCAAGCTTCCCCAGATTCCAGCAGCAAATCTTAGTATTGGTATGCCATGGTCTATACCGATACCTACTGCTAAAACTACCCAAGAATGGTAAATTAACAATAAATGACGTAATAGGCTTGGGGATAGGGCTATATGGACATGAAATTGAATATAATAAACTCTATCTTGAGCCTTTGGTTAAACTATATCTATGGATGCCCTTATTAAATGACCTTTATGTCTTGTATTGAATATGGTCCTGTGAGCCTCAGATGACTCTGATTATAACACCCTAAACCCGAATGTCATATTTGGGCCTTAAGCCCAACCCGTTACCATAAAAATTCTCAACTCGGTTTAGCCCAAACAAGTTGTTTTCCAAAAACATTAAATCCAATAGTTAAAAACATAGATAAACAATCAAAACGCTGCAAATGAGCTCCACTTTAATTTAAAACATTTAAAGATTCAACATGATTAATACAATTTCAAATATAAGAATTCTGAGTTGGAATCTCGTACTGATAGTGCTCCTCGATCCCACGATCCGACTAAACACAAGTATTGTGCTATGGAAATCACCACATGTTGGAATCTCGTACAAATAGTGCTCCTCCATCCTACGATCTGATGACCAACGTACGCACAGAAACAACGATTCTGAGTGCTAAGCTTACAAAGCTTAGTGGTACACATCTACTCTACAATACTTAACTCTAATCATAAACATAAGCATGCAAGCTAGTACGAGTAATAAGGGAAGATAAATAAACACATGGTGCCACCACTAGTCGTCTAAACACATACTCTTATCATGCAAACATAATACATGGCACACTCGGCCCAACCATACTTAGGATCTTACCTGATCACCTGAGCTAAAACATACAAAGTCATAACCATAAACCTGGAGTGAGGCCCGGTGCCACACAACATCGAGAACGTACACTCTGAGTGAGGCCCGGTGCCACACAACTTCAAGAACGTACACTCTCTGGGTAAGGCCTGGTGCCACATAGCTTCGGGAAATGTACACACATACTCAGAATCTCTCGTCAAGCATCTTCGAATGAAACTTGTACCACACAGCTTCGAGAACATACATTCAACATCTCTAACCAAGGTGTTACAACACTCTTTCTCTGGGTATTCGGATCCCATCAATGAAAGGTGACTCAACCAACCAAGTGTCCAAACAAAACACAACATAGACACGATCACCAAACTCTATCGTTTCTATCAATTATCAATCCACTCATTTAAGTTTACCAACTTGTTAATACATTATGGAGAAGTATATAATTAATCTTATTTATTGTCTCCATTAATCCGCTTTCTATCATTTATTAAGGCATAAGTTAATTATTAATATACACGTCAATTTCCATCTTTAATTTGCATTTATAAATTGTTTAGTGTATCGGGCACCGGTACTCGAATATGAGTATCGATATGGTACCTCGAGTATCGGTACTCACATGCGTACTGATACAAAAATTGCTTATTGGAAATCTTTAAGTTTCCCTAGTACTAGTACAGGTCGACCTATACTGATACGACATCATAAAGCATACCGATACTGCTGAAGCTCGTACCGATACCCAAATCACGAGATCAAACCACATTGGTGAATTACGATTTTCACTATACTTTAATCGATCCCTAAAGCTTATAGAAGTCATTAGGGTTTTCTTGCTAGCGTATTTAATCACTTAATATCAATTCCTAACTTTATGATCAATTATTCGAATATTACAATTATCAATTCATTTAGTATAATCTCCATCAAACATGCCAATTCATAACACAAGCATTCAAGCAACACAACATGTAAATCAACCAATCAGATAATTATACAAATATTCAAACGACCCTATATGGTCTCTAAAGCTCATACGAGTCTCAAAATATTCCCAAACTCCTCATTCATCTCATACAGACCAAGTCTCATAACACCAGTCTCAACACATGCTTATCTATCATCAACATATTTTGCAAACACTAACAAGCAAGGCAATTACACTTATGATGCTCTTGAAGCATTTCAGAGTTCGAGGTGTACTAACCATAAGAGATTATCGATAAATCCTTACTCAAGCTCCTTAAACACTTCTCTAGATCCGGTATTCGAGCCCAAACATACCTCATAAATATACGAATACCACACTTATTAATTAACCTTATTCACTAACTAATCCACAAGGTCAAATGCGTAAAACAACTTAGAGAGTTTAAATTTAGTGAAACGAACTACCTCAACTGATTCAAAATGTCAATAAACCACCGGTAGGGTCTCTTAGAAAAAGTCAACAATCAACGCGACTCATCTCAGGGTCAATCTGGCTTTGCTTGATGGTCCACATGGCTCAGCTTCGTAGACCGGTCATGGGTCATCTCAGGGTCAATCTGGCTCGGCTCGATGGTCCAATGGTCGAACATTGATGGCGAGCTTCGTAACTAATCTTCCAGTGATAAGGATCTATGTGGTGGTGACAACTTACGGTGGCGAGCACTGGAAGCTTGTTTCTAATGATTCTGAATCTTCTCGAGCTCTACCCCGGCGAGTGATAGCTACGACGGCAACATGGTAACCATCGAAGGTTGTGTCTTGGCGAGCTCTTCCCTATGGCGTCGGTGGTGTCACTCTCGGTGGTCTGGACAGCGGTGAAGAGGGGCTTGAACGCTCCAACATTCCAAAACTCTCTCAACCCCTATCTTTTCCCTCATTTTTCACTTTCACTCTCTTCATAAAATCTTCTTCCCTCTTTTTCTCCCACACCACCACCTTAAAATAAACACATGTCATCCCTTCAATATCACTTTAGACTCAACTTTAACTCCTTATTAAAATTCGAATCCAAGACCTGAATTATTAACCCAAAATCTAGGTCGTTACAACTCTCTCTTCTTTAAAGAAAATTTCATCCTCAAAATTTATACCCATAAATCATAGAACATGCTAAAACCTTTATAAGTCTTCGTCATTCTCAAATATTTTCCCTCTATGCTACTCCGATCTCTCGCAAAACTTATCAATCATGACCCATGTATTCTAACATTACAACCTTAATTTAACTGAACATTTCTTTTAAAGAGATCCATCATTATTTGGTGCGTAACTTAAGCCATGGAACAAACCCAATTGTACCTTGACAAAACGTCACACAATGCGTCATCAAATAAACTTAACTTATACCATAGAAACCAACAGGTTATTGCACAACAAAATCTTTCCACAACTCCGTAAGATCTAAAAGAACATGAGTTTTAAACAACTATTACAACCAAACGAAATGACTTATCTCGTGGCGACTCCCCGAAGAAGACTCTAACTCTATTTTCATACCTTATAAATATTATTGCTTGCCGGATGCAAGACTTCTTAGAGCAAAAGATGTCTTTACCTGACTCAAGACTATCCTTAGATCTCGGTGCACTACACGTCAAAATGGAAACTAATACAGCTCTCACTAACTCGGTTCACGCAAGAGTCTTACACTCCAAACTATAACGTGTTTAGGAAAACATGTCATATGTACCCTCACTTAGATCTTTCATCGCATTAAATCCTACCAAGGAACAAGGTTCCATCACAAACCTCGAATATCGTACCAAAAAGTAGCATGTACACACCTAAGTGTCGTACAACCCAACCCACAAACAATCCAAGCAAACTTTCTGTCTAGATTTCACCTTATCCAAAAATATCAAACAATACTTACCAAGGAATATACCATTATTCAACAAAATCCCATCGAAACTGTACGCTCACGATCCTTTACAAGATTCACGGTCATTTATTTAATTTCCACTAAAGAACATTGAAGCATCACAAAAACTCTGAGGAACTCAATGTTTGTCTCACAACCAATGGCAAGTCAAAAACTTAATATTATCTCAAACACACGACTCCACACTATCTTCCAAAACTCGCGATGAGAGTTTGGTACAAACTGATACTCTCAAAATTCACCATATACTGTCCACTGTACTATTATAGGAAGAATCTCTTGCCTTTATATCTCTTTCTCTAAAGCACCCACAACAAGATCTCAAAGTCTATCAAAACCCAAATTCAATCAAAACAATGTGTCCTTTTAATTAGAATTAGATGTTACTTCTCGCGGTGTCCAAAGTTACCCAATTTTTAACTCAAAGATTAACTAATAAAACACATGGGTATTGGTACTGACCGATCAGTACCAACATTAGGAGAACCAAGTACTGGTACCGCATAGAGCTAGCATCGGTACTACCTTACTGACCATCACTTGTGATCCTTGATCGCCCTACATGGACATCATAATACTTTAACCTGAACAAACTTTGTACCGTCTATCACTTAACAAGTTCACTTTACTTGGGTGGTTATCGATAACATGATCAACGGTTCTCAATTACTTTGACTCACATTGTTGTCCCACTCTCAACTTCTTTGGTGAACAAGCACTCAAAACTTTACATTGTTGGGGTGAACACAGCCTTCACTCTTCTAGCACAAAAATACAGCCCTAACAATACAACAGAACATCCCCAAAGATCTCAAAATCTTACTCGACCTTAATTGAGTCAACATCACGATCACAACAAAATGGCATCATGCAGCTCGGATCTCCACCCATGTTCCTTGGCTCGTTCTAAGAAAACTGTGATACAAATCAAAAACATTTATGAAGTCTCAAATCCTTGCCTCTTAACTGATCACACAGTAACTAACCTCTCCCACAAATAAGGTCATTAAGGTAATTATATTTTTAACGCTTATACTTCTATATTCCTTATACATTAACATGTGTCACGCAAAGCATCAAACTTATTTCTGAGAGACAATATGGTGGCCCCCACCCTATTATCGCTGAAACACCTCAAACATCACTGCAGACATCAAACCTTACCATGACACACCCTAAATAGAGAAATACTTATACCAAAATTCATTTCAAATTTACTAGCCTCTAACACTTTAACTGTAAACATCTCATTCTTGCAACAACCCTAAAAGAACACACGTGTACTTCATAATCTGTTAAATGATTCATCCACCTTAGAAGACAAGTAATGGTCTTTCAGTGCCATTTAACATCACTGCAGATATCAAACCTTACCATGCCATGCTCTAAATAGAGAAATCCTTATACCAAAATTTATTTCAAATTTACTAGCCTCTAACACTTTAACTGTAAACATCTCATTCTCCCATCAATCCTAAAATAACACGCGTGCACTTCATAATATGTTAAATGATTCATCCACCTTAGAAGATAAGTAATGGGCTTTCAGTGCCATTTAACAAACTAGCAAGGTATTCAACGTCTAAGTGGTCCTGAATACCGAACATCGTACTCAATGTCTAAGTGGTCCCGAATGCACTTGTGGCTAACCAGATGTCTTAGTGGTCTTGGCTAATATGATGGTTACTGCGGTGATGGTAATTAGTGCTTGATTTGCTTATTCATGCCTTATGCAAATTGTTCATTCATCCAATGCTTACTTTTATGATTATCATAAAGTTCTGTAGAGTATACATGTACTACTGAGCTTTGTTAGCTAAGTGTGCAGATGTTTGTTTTCTTGTGCGTAGGTTGACATGTCACTTGTTTGGAAAAAGCAAATTGACGAGGATTTCCAAGCGCCAAATCAACTCGATTATAGTACCTTGATTTTAGTTGTATGGCTATGTATCCATAGGACCTTATTGTAGTTCGTCTATAACTCTATTTCCACCTTATTTTGATATACGATGTTTAATTTGTACATAGCTCCATTTATATTTTGGATTTGAAATGATTATGGAACTTTATTTAAATGACTTGTTTTAAATGTTGTTTTTGGCTAAACTTGGGAATTTAAAATCAAACAAAATTTTAGTGGGTCGGATTGGAGGTAACCTGAATGTAGTGTCTCAAATCTGGTGGGATCGAGGTGTTATATTTAGTGGTATCAAAGCCTAGGTTTAGCTGGTTTCAGGAAAACCCCAGGGTATATAGGAGTCGTCATAAGGTGTCTAGTGGATACAAACCCCTAAAGTTAATATTGTAATCTTCCAAGTCTGGAAATTTAGTGTGCTTCCTATGTTTTCCTTTAATTTTAGAATTTTATATGCCAAGTGGCTCAAATTGTGGTAATAATGGTCGTGACGAGAGTCATGCACCTCTCGAGGATGACTATGAGACTGAGTATTTCCCAGATACAGAGGGGGATGCTAGTGAAGATGATGTTGCCTACTTTTGAAATTTGAATGGCTTCTTCCGTTTCCTTGTTAGGGCCTTATCTAAGCCATTTGGTGCACCCCGAAAAACCCTAGTATATAGGATCCACTGATATGGGGTTAAGGATTTTTATGGCACGAGCGATTGTAATCTTGTTGATACAGATCTAGGGCTACGGGATGTTCAATGGGCCTTTAGACAGATGCGGTGCAGACTAGATGACAGACTTGATTGTATTACCTCCCTCGTCAAGGGTAATGCTAGAGAGTGGTGGGAGATAGTGGAAATAGGACTACACCCCACACTACGCACTTATGAGTACTTTTTAAAGGAGTTCAAGAACAAGTACATTGAGAAAGCTCATTTTGTTGATAGACCAGTTATCCCATTTTGTGCAAGGGAACCGGGCAGTGTTTGAGTATGAACAAGGTTCCTACAACTAAGTAGATTTCCTCCTCAGTTAGTGCAACAGAGAAATTAATATTTAAGATGTTCTGTTGGGGTTTAAAACCCGAGTTGCAGATATATGTGACCGCAAATCCACATAAGACATTTGCAGAGTTAGCCAACGGTGCCAAATCAGTCAAGCAGGTTGGGAGTTTAATTCAGGGACATGTTGGAGGGTCCCAAGGTTAGTTCAGGACCTATGAGACTGGGGGTTCAACTCAGAGTTCAGGCAAGAGATCTAAAGATTCTCGGGATTCCCAAATGAATAGTAGAAACCAATGGTTGAGGTCTAATCAGAGGTCTAGATCAGGTTACTATGGAGGACATTCGACTTTCTAGTCCATAGTGAGTGGAGGAGTTTCATCTGGGTCATCGACTCGACGTCTGTAGGAGCGATGTGGACACTATTATTCAGAGGAGTTCTTTCGTACACCGAAGACTTATTTTGGGTGGGGATCTATGGATCTCTTTATGAATGATTGTCCCCAAGCTAGTTATGGTACCCCAGCCCACTCTTAGAGGTCTCATTAGTTAGGACAAAAGGGCCAAGATTTTGATAGAGGCAGATCAAGATCTATGTTAGGAGAAAGGAGGAAATGCACCGAGGGGTCCACTTCTAGGGCTCTAGGGAGGTAGTATGATGTGAAGGCTAAGGATGATTGCAAGGCTACAGATGTGATTTCAGGTACCTTCACCCTATTCTTTTTTCCTGTTGTTGCTTTGGTGGACTCTAGATCCACCAATTCTTACATTCGTAGTTAGATTTGCCAAAGGAGGGGAGTTATAGCCGAGGAATTAGAGGTTAGAGTTTGCGTAACTTGTCCCATGGGGTTTGATGTCTTGGTAGACAAGGTGTATCGCTGGAGTCCGGTCAAAATTCAAGGACATGTGTTCTCAACAGATTTGATGGAGTTGCCTTTTCAAGAGTTTGATGTGATCTTGGGTATGGATTGGTTATTTGAGAATGATGCCAGCATAAGGTGTCGAACAAAGAGCTTAAAACTTCGTGGATCTAGTAGAGAAAGATTACTCGTGTAAGGTGAAAGAAATCATTGCCTTTCCAACATGATCTCGACCATGTCAGCTCGAGACATGCTGCTCAAGGGTTGTGAGGCTTTCTTAGCTCACGTGGTTGACACAAAGATCCCTTGTCCCACGCCTAGAAGTCTTCAGACTAACGTGAATTCATTGACATTTTTTCAAGGAGTTTCCAGGGTTGCCTCCTGACCGAGAACTAGAATTCAGGATCGAGGTGTTGTCGGGGGTAACATCCATGTCCATTACGCCATATCACATGGCACCGACTGAACTTTGAGAGTTGAAGAATCAACATTAGGAGTTGTTAGAACAAGTTTTCATCCAACCAAATATTTTTCCTTGGGGTGCTCTTGTTTTGTTTATGAAAAAGAAAGATAGGTCTATGAGGTTGTGTATAGACTATCGCCAGCTTAACAAAGTGACGATAAAGAATCGTTGTCCTTTTCCTAGGATCGATGATTTGTTTGGACAATTAAAGGGTGCTCGTGTGTTTTCTAAGATCGCCTTGATGTTGGTATAATGACCCTAATTTGGGCCTAATGTTAGCTAGATCAATTAGACAGTTCAGGGGAACCGGATTAGGCGATTTGAGCTAGTTTCAAGAATTAATTCATAATAAATTGATTTTGGTTAAAATAAAATATGGAAAATATTAGAAACTGATAAATTAATACTCTAAGGGTTTTGAGAAACTCGATTTGAATAAATAAAATTAGATTTTGGGACATTTTGGTCTGGTGACTAAAATGTAAAGTTTTCAAAACTATTTTGGTGACTAAATCGTAAAAGGGTCAGAACGTAGAATCTTTAAGGAGATAATTTACCAAAGTTTTTAATTAGATTTTCCCTTAATTTAGACTATTTTTAAATGGTTTTCAAAAGTTTAATAAATAAAAATAAAAGAGATTTGATTAAAAGGATTTTTAATAACCTATTTTATTTTCTTACGTAACTACTTTTGCTCTCAACTTTCTCAGCAGTCAAACTATAAATTTTTCTCTAAAATGCTCAGGAATCATTCTTTTTTTATTTCCTTTTGATTTCTTGATTGATTCCTTTGATTTCTACACCAAATCCTATTTGTTTTCTTGGAGATTGCATTCAAACCTTGCCAATTAAGGAGGAAATCAGCAATTCGAGGTGATTTTCGTTTCTCTCCTCTAATTAAAGGCTCTTTACTAAAATTCTCAGGTTTTTGATCCTTTACAACTGCTTTTTGTTATGTGTTTATGATTAAATCATAATTTTTAAGGTTTGAATTGAGTTTTGTTAAGAATTTAGTAGATCTTGATAATGGATCTGATTTGTGTTGATTCTAATTAATTTAGATCACAATTGAAACATGTTTTAATGTTACAATAAAGGATTAATAAAAATAATCCTGAAACTAATTGAATTGCTAATTCTTTAGGTTGTAAATAGTTAGATTTTGACGTGATTTTGGTGTTGAAAGGTTGCTGGAGATATAAGGTTGATATATTGTTGTTTTTGGATGTTAATTGATGATGTTAAGATGTTAAAATAGTTAGGTTTTAGCTAGGCTTTATTTAGGTTGAGTTTGGTAATGTTTTTAATTGTGTTAAGGAAGCGTTTGATGGTTTAGTGAGGCGAAGTTGAGAAGATGTGTTGTTGTGAATAAGGATGCATGGAAATGCATTAATCCTCTGTTCTTGTGTGGGTAAAATAGTGGAGACGGATCCTTCATCTTTTGGAGAGGTTCTAGAGGCTTCGGAAGCTTGATTTCGCATCGACAAGTGGAGCGTTGGGTTGTCAGCGAGTAGAAACATGGTTTACTGCTTTACAAAGGTTTGAAAGTGATTTTAGAGTTTAGATTAAGTTTGAAACTCTTGTCTAAGCTCGGAAGTAAGTATTAGATGATTTCGCTCACAATTTTGGTTGGCAAAGTTGATTTTCCCATGCCTATGTTTATGTTTTGATACCTATTATTTTATGCATGTTTGGAAATGGAATATGTTGCAAATGATCTTATATTGATGATAATTGAGTATGGAAAAGGATTTGAGAAAAGGATTTCAATGATATGTAAATGCATGTTTTGTTGCATTGGAAATTGGTTTGAGTGATACACATGAAAAACAGTGCGGTATCATGTTTAAAGTGGAATATATTGGCAAGTGGCAATGGTTAAATGTTATCGGATATAGTTGGCATGCCATAGGGTTTAAAGTGCACTTTAATAAGTCGCGTCATATGTGTCAAGGGGTTAATCTTGTCATTTTCTCTACCATGGGAACCGTAGCGGTCGAAGGGTTAATTGTGTCGTATTCTCCCGTTGGTGGATTAAGTATCACAATGGTTGAGGGGTTAAATATGTTATTTGCTCCCATTGTAGATAGTATACATCATAATCGTTCAGGGGTTAAATGTGTCATTTGGTCCAGTTATGGATGTATGTGAAGTGGTCGAAGGAACCACTTGTGAAATTCGTGTATCCGATGTGTTTTTAATAAGGAAAGATTATGTTTTTGGGTCACTTGAATGCCAATATATGAATTAATGTATCCTGATGGATAAATGTGTTTTTTATATGAGATTTATACATGTTTTGCTCTTTAAGCTTTGCTATTGGATGAATAAGCATGTGAAGGCTTAAATTGAGGTTTTGCATATGGATTATGCATGAGATCCATAATACATGTTTTGCATATGGTTTAATATGCATGTTTTATAAAGGTAAAAGGGGCATGAGATGTTTAAGCATGATGTTCAAAGTGTGTTTTGACTAAGATGATTCTAAATGCATTAATGAATGTTTTTAGAGCGACCCTCAGTAAGCATTATTTGCTTACGCTCTTCTTTCTCATCAATGCAGAAAAGTAAGCTTACGGGGCAGCGAGCAAGTGAGGAGGAATCCAAGAATTGAAACATTTCAAGTATGGTTTTGATAAGTGAACTTGTAGTAAATAAAGGGTAATATGACCAAGATGTAATTGGGACAAGATGTAATTGGGAGGGTTGTATGCTTACTCCCTGTGTTGGACAAGTTTCTTTTGATGTTTGGACTTGTATGATGATTTATGTCTTGATTTGAGGGGTTGGGGTCTGATTTGCATGGTTAGGTAGAGATCATGCCTATAGGATCTTTGATTGGGTTTGCTATGGTTTGATGGATCCTCTATCATGCCAATTTGATTGTGGAAATGTTGTGTTGAATGCTATATGATGTTTGTAAAGTGTTTGAAGTATGTTAGATTGAGTCAAAGTGTCATATGATCGACCAAGAGGTCATTACAAGTCAGTCCATACCGATACGAGTCTTCATAGATCGATACGTGGGGTCTGTCTCAACTCAAATCTATGCAAAATTGCACAGGCGTATCGGCACGCATTGTAGCCATATCGGTAAGCGTAGCAAAAATTTATTCCTAGTGTCGGTACACAGGAAACCGTATCGGTACGCCCTTTAGCTACTGGAATCCCCTAGTTTTTTATATCGAATAACTATATCGGTATGCTTGAGGACCATACCGATACCCTTTTACAAAATAAAATCCTATCAATACGGGCAAGGGGCATATCAGTACGTTGTTAGTTATTTCTGGTATTATGCCTTGTTGAAGTTTGAATCTTTGCAGTTTAGTCTCTATTTCTTGATCATGCAATTAAATGAGTTTGGATGATTATTTTAAGATGAAATTTAACTGAAATGCATGAAATATGATTAATTAAGGTTTGGTAACTTTGAATTTAAGTAAGTCTTTCTGGTTTTGTAAAATTACAATTTGGTTCTTAGAGTGCAATCTTTACCAATTGGATGTCAATTCGACGCCCGATTTAATTATAACTTTCACCGCTACTAGCATGATCACCTTAGGACTTAATTATGCATTTAGAAAAGATTAAACCCTAAACTATAAACTATAAACTATAAACTATAAATCCCAACCCTAAACCTTAATCAATAAACCTCAAACCATAAACCCCTAACTTCAAAACTAAAACCCTAAACCATAAACATCAAGCAACAAACTTAAAACCCTAAAAATAAGCCTCAACCTATAAACCATAAACCCTAAACTTCAAACCTTAAACCTCAAACCCTAAACCTTAAACCCTGAACTTCAAACTACAAAATAAGAATTCAAAGCACTAAACCCTAAAACCTAAACTCACAAACCTTAAACTCTAAATCTTAAACCCCAAATACCAAACCCTAAACCATGAATCATAAAAATAATATAATAATCAATGTCAAAACAAAAGGAAAACAAGAAGCTATTATTTTAAGAGTAAAATGGTACATTCATACATAACACTAATTTTTTAACTTTATCACAAATTTCACAACCAAACACCTTGATGTAGTAACAACCATCTTTCATCCATCTTTTTAATAAACAAGTGTTACTTAATACAACACACCTCTTTTACATTCGTTGTACCAAACAAGGTGTTAATGGAAAGAAAGAGATGAGGAGGTTGTTAACTCATAAGATGTTGTCTTCAAATATCGAGGGGTGACCAATTGCCTCCCTCTTAGGATCCAAGTGTAGAAAGTGGTGGAGAAGCAAGTCGAACTCAAAGTCAATCATGATTTTCTCATAAACATTTTCCTCAAGATCGTCTAGAAAAGTGTTTTTTGATGCTTCCAGAACCATGGTGCCAGTGGTTGACCTTGCGTTCCTGAGAAAGTTCTACCACGCCCTCTTGAAGCTTAGTCTCGAGGAAGACGCTCTTGTTTCCCCCGAGACTGGTAGGAAGTTTTTGGTTAATAAGGGAAAAATATGCTTCTTCATGAGTATGAGGTTTAAAGAAATGGTGGTCGAAAGAAATTAGGTGGTTTTTGTTGATTTTGTTGCTTGAAAAGTCCAGTAAAGCAAGATATGTCTTGAATGTCAAAGCCATTAAATGCACTGAAAGTAACAGGTACAACCACATTGAAGAAAAATGGCAAATACGTTGAAATTTTGGCATGGGACAATTGTTGTGCAAATTTTGGTAGTTTTGATCTTAACATTTTAGCTCAGATTTGAACCTATATTCGTGTGGGAAATACCCCGGTTTTCCGATAGTTTTAATTAGGGTTTTTACTTTTTTTTTCCTTGGATCTTTGTTTGAGGATCAGACGATGTTGTTTTATCCCAATAAAATCTTTGACTTTTATCTCTTCTTTTTCTCATCCATGGTTGATTCTAAGCCTACCGCCCATCACCTCCTCCTTCGACTAACCCTGGATGAACCGCAATTCTGTAAAAGAATAAACTTACCTATATTCGCTCAATTACTACAACCGTCACACACGGCCTCACAACAAGTCCTCTCTTTTGTTTTTTACCATCTTCACCCTCACCACTCAAACATCACTACCACCACAATCTTTCCGCTGTCAAATTCCTAAAATTCTAATCTGAAACCAATTACCTACATTAAACTCTAAACCTATGAAACTCTCACTAAAAATCCCTAAACCAGGTCTTTGAATTCCTTCACCACCATTGTAATCTCGTTGACCTAAAAACCTTAAAAAAAACTTAAACTAAACTCTCCTCGACCAATACCCAACCCAACAACCAATAAACCAACTGAAATGAACAACAAAACAAGAAAAGAAACCAACAAATCAAACTAGTGAAACGAAGAAAGGAATTCATTAGGAATGAGAAGAAAAGAGAGAATTCAGTGGGTTTAATCTTCAATTTTTCAAAGATCGTAAGCAAGGTCAGCTAATCCAAATTTTCAACAAATGGAGAAGGCGATGAGGAAGCATATATCCCAAGCAGAGGTTCATCGAAAGATAAGAAATCCAAATCAAAGTTTTTTCAAGGTTTTGGTTGTGAGGATTTTCACAAGTTTTTAAGGTATTTCTATGAGATCAAAACCGAGAAATCAGTATTCACAATATTTAATTTAATGATAAAAAATAATTTTATTTAATTTAAACAGATGAATATGAACCTACTCAAGTCAAAGATTTTGGTGGCCTAAGACGAATCTAAAAATTATGTCTCATTTAATAAGTATTGAAAAAAAATTTAAAAGTAAATTCCTAATAACAAGTATTAGTAAAGAAAATTGATCTATAATAGTAAGTACTAAAAATTTTAAATTTTAAAAGTATTCCCTAATAATAAATATTGGGAAAAATTAGACTCTAATAACATGTATTAGAAAATAAATTGGACCCTTAATAAAAAAATATTTAAAATTTTTGAATTTTAAGAGTAAATTCCTAATAACGAGTATTGTGAAAAAACTGGAAGATTTTAAGGGTATAAAAAAATTTATTCCCCTAATAACAAGCATTGAGAAAAAATTGGACTCGTAATAAAAAAAATATGAGAAAAAAATAAATTTTAATAATAGATCTCTAATAACAAATATTGGAAGAATTGAAGCCCTAACAACAAATATTAAGAAAAAATGGGTCCTAATAACAAATATTGAAAAAAATTCGAAGCTCTAAAAACAAGTATTGAAAAAATTAGATCTCTAATAACTAGTATTAGAAAAAATTAGCCCCTTAATAACAAATATTGAAAAAAATAGACATCTAATAACAAGTGTTAAAAAATTGAACCCTTATAATAAATATTAGAAAAATTAAATTTTAAGAATAGAGCCCTAATAATAAGTATTAAAAAATTAGACTCTAATATCAAATATTATAAAAATGGCTCTGGGCGGGCGCCCTTACTGCCTATACTCGAGGACGGCCTGAACCAACTTTTAAAATTTTTAACAAGCATGAACCGAAAACGAACAAAAATCCGTTTGTTCAAGCTCAATGCATTTAAAACCTAATATCTATGTCGTTGAATCACTTTGACAAGTCCATGAAAATAATAGAAAGTCCATGGGGATCTATCAAGCAAAATCCTGTTTACACTGTTTCTATAAAATAAAATTAACAGGTGATCAACAGAAAAATAGATAACTCATAACTCAGCAGGGGGAATGATTTACTAACCTGCATTGCTATTTTCTACAAGCAACATGGTGCTGCCAGTCAACCGTCCATAAGAGAATACTCGCCTATAAACATATCTTAAACGCCAAAGCCTGCAAATCAAATTGCTCAACTGTTTTTGCAACGAGGGGTTTCACATGGGGGAGGAGGCACACCAAAGACCCAATCAAGAACATTCAAGTACTTGGATTGAAACACTTCTCTCTCCCGTGCGTAGCAGTGCATTATGATTGCCGTTGACACACTAAAAATTACCACATCAGCTCTCTTTAGATTCTTCGATTGTGGCAAGTACCCAATATCGGCCATGCATGTAAAGAAGCTCTCCAAGGCCCGCGCAAGGCAGTAGAGTGATATCTCAATCCGCCTACTTTTCTTCTCAATGCCCAACGCCAGGCCCGTCGGGAACTGCCCAATAATGTATGCTACATTAGGATCAAAAACAAAACATTGGCTCATAATTCACATGATAAATTGCTGGTAATCTTTTACCGTTCCCATTGCTACCATTGCTATGTTACATCTTCTGAATAACCTAAACAGTACGCAAGTCCACAACCTGTTTAAAAATTAATGGTTAGCTCAATGACGGGTCAATAATTTAAATGGAAGCAAGATCTAATAGCTCAAGGTACAAAATAATTTTTTTTAGCAATATATACAAGTTGAGTTGTAGTCAAACTATATCAATGCCAAGCAAGTAATAATAATAATAAAAGACCAAGTAATGCCCAAGCTCGTTTTATCTGCTGAGTAAACCCATCTAGTTATTCAATGTGTATATAGTATATATACTGTTTTGCTTAATATAGTTCATATTTGGTAAGCACAGTAAGAAAGAGATTTCTTAGTATTCTCATATGCACATCTCACCATTCTCATTTTGTTCAATGATATAGTAAATTTTCCCAGTTAGGTGATTCATCTAACATGTATCAATCCCTCATTTTCTATTGGAATATAAATGTTTTCCTAAATAAACGAATATATTGCCATTATAATCTGATGTTAAAGATGAAACCTATTATCCTACTCAAAACTTTATCCTGCAAAGTTTAGCACAGATTCTGTAATTCTTCACTTTCAGCACTGCAAACTCACACAACTTGACACATCACATCAACAAATAGTGCACATAAGTAGTAAAGCCAGTACAAACTTTCATTCCTTTTGCTTATTTCCTTCTAACTGCCAAAATTCACTTCTAGGTAGGAAAATATCTCTTATAATTTGGAATTTTGAGAACCAAGTTTTATTTACATTATGCAATAATTATCTTATAATATATCAAAATGCGAAAATTACTACCAGGTGTGCATTGATGCAGTAAGTTGCAGTTTAGAGCTTCACCAGAATCCAAAGTCAAAGTTCTATATAGCCATTTAATGTAAACTTTCTCCCTCTTGAAGTCTTCTACAGGAAATTATGCTACACAGTATTGACTATCCTTGTAAAAACTAATAATTCTGATATCCAAACAATCACAGCAGGATTTGGAACAAAAAGAAAGACATTCAAACTGGCCTTGCTGCACTAGAAACAAACCACCAAGGAAGCTAAGAAGTCTTTACAAGCCACAAATGGAATGTGAATATATGAAAAAATGATTGTAAAGATTGTTGCCAGTATAAGGTTCAATGTGCAAAATAATAACCAAAGTAACCAAAAAAAAGTGGGGAAAAGATCGGATGAAGAGATCTTGGCTAACATCAATTCTCAGTGACAATGAATTACCAAGAAAATAAAAATTAAAAAGGGGAGAGCTCAAAATTGAAGTTGAAATACATCAGGAACTACTGACCTTGGCAAATAAAAAGACAATGTTATGAATACAATGCATGAACAGTAAAAATAATAGAACACTAACCAAGCGGACGCGCAATAGGTGGATAAAAATAAGCTTGATCTAGCTGTACCAACAATACCCTTTCCTAATATTGCAGAAGGTCTGTATTAAGGACATAAAGAACTATGTCAGATAATAATGATAACGCGGAGCATCTGTGTGAAGTGACAATAATGATAACAACACTGTCGTCGATGATAGCTGGAAAAAAACAGAAGGGGGCAGGGCTGAATAAAAAAGGAAGCAAAAGACTACAAATTGGTTTTACAAGAAAATGGCATGAAAAAGTCAGCTTGAGTGTTTTTTCTAACGCTCAGGCTATGATGGCTTAAAACCAAATTCAACATATAATTCTTTGTCCACCACAACATATATGAAGCAAAAGCATGCTATTATCCATGTTTAATAACAAGTTCAATCACAAATCAAAATTTAAAGGGCATTTACCTGCTGTGATGACATGGAGGACTTGAAGTAGAGGTTATAGTGTAAAATCTAAAACATATAAATTTAAGAAGATTCCTTTTTAATTGATAATAAATAGCCATATTCTAAGCAAAATTTTCAACAAATTTCAGCTAAACAGTCTTCAAGTAAGAGAAAGAAGTCTAACTAAATTACCTTTTTAAGAGGTCTTGACGATGAACTATTAATGCAGGAATCAAATAAACTGGAAGATATACTGATAATGCCCTTTTATATCCTTCAATGAAAAAAGAAATAACATGTGCACCGCATGATTGGTTCCCGTGTATCATCTGCAAATAGCTTGAGGATTTAAGCACAATCCTCAAAAGTAACAGTTTACTTTGGCCACCAAACTTCAAGCAACAATAGTTTGAGTGCTTAAATTCAAAGTCTATTCTGAATTTTTCAAAGTAATCTGAGTAATTTAAACAGAAAGCACAAACATAATAATTACTGAAAGAGAATCTATTTTATTTCAGCACTCAAGGATATTGCTTAATGCAATCACTATAAGGATCTTATCGCAAAGGGATCAATTAAAAACAATACAGTTGTTAAGCTACACCAGTTTCTACTATCCACATCCAAATAACTTATAATTTTGGAAGAAAAATTTGAACTGATGAATGCAAGGTTTATAGAGACTGCAAAGAATAATCGAGTGCTTTAAATTACAATGCATAACTGCGGATAATAACTGCGTGGTTTTTAATCTGTCAAAAACACCTTAATTATGAGCTTTTACATACAAGTCAGCATAAAATACCAATAGGAAGACAAAAAGCACTAAATTAGTTCTCAAAATATGAAAGTCCCAAGGCAATATCAGGCTGGTAACTGGAAAATTGAACTCACGGATCACTAAAATAAAACGTTTCACATTCATGTTTAGACATGCACTTGTTCTATTCAAATGTCTTCATGCCCTCTCATTCAGTTTTCAGACTTTCAGTTTAAATATTCTGATAAAGTATGCATGAAGAAGAGGTTTTATCTCTCATAAGAATAAGCTTTATGTGATAGAACAAAATGACAGAAAGCCAAAAGGCTGAAAGTCACTTGCATTACTTTTCTTAACCAAGACCTTCTTACTTATTTTGTTCAAATTATTCCAAACACCTCTATTCGATGCGCACCTAACTTAATCTTCAAGATGACATTATATGCCTCCATACGGAAAAAGCACTCATCTTTAACAATCTTATTCGAGATATGGTTGTAGATAAATTAAAGCCTAATGATAAAGTCTTGTTCATTTTGTGGAGACTATGCAGGGGGAATAGTCTTTGCTGGTATTGGTTTAGTCCCAAAGGAAGAACAGAAGGCAGCTAACGAAGGAATTCACACAAAAAGGAATTTACATTAGTACTACTTAGGCATAATAACATAACTGGGAGAAACAAGGATCATACCGAGCAAGGTATTTTCATGTTTGAATCTAATTTAACATCTACTCCTGTTGCCTTGTAAAGTTTCTCTATTGCTTCCAAATTAGTGAATGGAAGACCGCTGGCAATCTCTTTTACACCTTGCAAGACGAGAATATCCTTTCCACCATGTTTATTGAGAAAGGACCTATACGATGGGGGTAAACTATCTTGCTTCAAAATGTAAGAAGACCTGGAAATATAAATGATTTCACTTAAAAGTTATTCCCAAAATAATTAAATAAATAACTGTAATTCATGGTCTTTCTTTGAAAATGAATTAGGCATTACCAGACTGCTTATTTGAAGCCATTAAGTTTACGTATACAACTTGTAAAGCTACCCAATATATGGGCTACATAATGCACATTTCAATTGTGCGTATATAAGTGGACAAGTTACTTTTAGTCCAACCAAATACTTTTCCACTTTCTTTTCACATATGCTACGGCATACTTAGGCTTTGAACAAACTTTAGATTTAAGTATCGAAGTTCCTGCTACAAAACCAAGATTGAATGAAATTTAAACTATATAGATGTCAAGGCAGCAGGCAAACATGTGAATTTGGCCGTCTGCTTTAACAGGTTGAACGGTAGTTAAAGAAGACAAAGAAAAGGAATAATAGTCCCTTGGCCTGCTGAATGGATTCATTCGTATATAGATTGATATATTTCAGAATGCCTCCAAAATGTTACAGTACCAGGCCTTTTCTCTTAAATCTTTCTACAAGGAAACAAAATGAGTTCGGTAACTTGAATGGAAAGATTGGGTTCTTAATCCAGGAGTCTAAATCACCTAATCTAGGTGGCAACTTAACATAAACAATTGCACAAAAGTTTAATAGTAGAAAAAAAAGAATACCAGAAAACTAAGATAATTTTACAAAAGAAACATACAGAATTTGCGAAGAGGAGAGACACATAAGGAATATGTCACCATGTTTCCAAGTAAGGGGTTTACACAGCTTCCCAAACTGCTTACTCTTTATTCCACAACGTGATTCCAATACAGCAGCCCGCATGAGTATGTATATAGCTAAACTTTTGTGCTCTGTATTATGCCCAGTAATAAGCAAGGAAGGCCCAGCAACCAATCCGGCAACTAATGCCCTCCATTTTGCCGTCCTTTTTCAATATTTAACACTCCACCAAATCAAAATTAAGTTCAATAAAACTTTCATTACAACTCAAGATAACAAAAGTAAGATTAAGAGCATTGCCTGTAATGTCCTCCGAGATAGCCAATAATTTCATCTACTGAAACAAATGTACCAGCAAAAGTTCCAAGAAAGAGACCATATCTGAGAGTCTCCTTAATAGCCATAGATATTGCTTCTTTATTAGTAAACGCCTCAACTTTCCTAAATCAAGAATTACTGTCGTGTTATTCTCAAGGAAAATGAAAGAATAAAGCACAAAAAATTTATCACATAACGATTACCTTGAATTTTTGCGCCGCAAGCGTGCGAGAATTGAGAAGAGAGCTAAGCCACCTTTAAGACCGGCACCAATTGAGAAGCCTTTAGCTGAAGCGACGACAATTCTGCGCAACTTCTTCGAGTCCATTAATAGAACCGAATCATACCCGAGCGCGGAGGAAGACGATGACAAAGGTTTGGATCTCGAACAATGAGTACAAGTCTCTTCGTGTGATGTGGGGCCGCCATAATCGGCGGATCCATCATGGAAACAACCATTCTCGCCGGAGGAAAAGGAGCAGCGGCATCCGCCATTGGTGGCTCCATCACCGCCCGGCGACATGGTGGTGAGCTAGGGCTTTGCGGGGATTAGATAAGGAAGTAGAATGGGGAAGAAAGAAGACTAAAACAGGCAGTGATGGTTTAATTATTTCGGGGAATGGTGGGAATGTAGGAATTGAATTTTCTCAGTGCGAGAGAAATTAAACATTTGCTGCCCGTTTACCGGGCTTTTTTACCAAGAAAAACTATCGGCTTATATAGGGAAAAGGACCACTAATTTAAAAACAATTGCAAAATGGTCTATACCAATCATTGTTTAAGAAAATGGTCATTTTCTACCGTTAGAAGGGGAGTTGTGTTCAGGTGCCGACGACTTCTATAGAGTGGGGAGTCACCGACACTTTGGGCCAATTTTATTTTTGTTTTTTACAATTTGGACTAAAATGTAAAAATATAGAATTATAGTGATTAGAATAAAAAATTTGAAAACTTGACATAAAACTCATTGTTTTGAAAAAATTAAATTAACTCATTTGATTTTCAACTATAATATGAGTCTAAAACTTTAAAAAGTCATAACTATGTGCTCGTGTGTCTGATTGAGGAGATTTTTTTTGAATCTATGTAACTTTCAAAGATCTATACGCTGACAATGAGATGTAATCGCCTTTGACGTCGTGTTTATCGTAAAAATATTATTTTGGCATTCAATTTTAAATTTTTTATTTTTATCGAAATTGTTAACTCTTTGTTTTCGATTTTTTTTTCTTATTAATGTTTAGGGATGGCAACGGGGCGGGTCAGATCGGGTTTTTGACTGCCCCGACTCCGACCCGAAAATTCAAATAGAATACTCGACCCCGACCCTCCCCGGCATCTAGAAGGATTCTACCCGCCCCGAATTTTAGAAAGAAGACCCGTCCCCGACCCGCCTCGACCCGTATTAAATTTCTTTTTTTCATTTTTAATCATAAAAACAATAAAACAATATTGGAAAACAACAATTTTTTCACAAATTTTGACTTTCTTCGATGAAAAAATATATAAAAATTTGAACTTTCATTCAAGGTGGAAAAATAAAAGAGCTTAAAACATGATTACTTTGAAATGTAAAAAATAAAATAAAATAAAATAAAAACTCAAAAACATGAAGCATTTTTCATTTCGAAAACTCCCTCAAATGAAGTATAACTAACTAAATTCTTATTGTAATTAAATTTCAGAATAAAAACCCAGATAAAATTTAATATTCACTTTGTATTTGGCCTTACAGTAGAAATTTTCATAGCCAAATAATTTCCTCAATAATCAAATAGTAGAAAAAAAATGAAAGAAAATAGAGTTACACTATGAAACAAAGAAAAACAAAGAATATATCTAAAGATTAAAAGTTGAAACAAAGAAAAAATCTAACAAAAAAGATGAATAGATGATGGGTAAAATTTTATACACAGACTGTGTAAAATTAATTTTACACAAGCATGTGTATTTACACTATAAAAATTCAAATCCTAAATTTATAATTCTAACCCTTAAAAACTAAACCCTACACTCTAAATCCTAACACAAGCCTGTGTATTTACACTATAAAAATTCAAATCCTAAATTTCTAATCCTAACCCTTAAAAACTAAACCCTACACTCTAAATCCTAAACCCTAAACCCTAAATTCTAAACCCTACAACCTAAACCCCTAAACCTTAAACCCTAAACTAAAACCCTAACCCTTAAAACTAAAAGGCACGTGTAAACTTTAATTTACACGGCATGTGTATCAAAGTTTTTTCTATAGACGATTTGTAAAGAAAAGGGAGAGGGAATAGAATATTGAGCGGCACTGCTGCAGAGAAATGGATGAAAATGAGGGGAAATGAACCCTAAAAAATATATATAACAGTGACAATTTTGTAAATGTAATACATAATTAAATAAATATCGGGTCGGGTTGGGTTAGAATTTTTTTTCCCTAAATCCAAACCCGCCCTGCCCCGAACATAATTTATATCAAAACTCACCCCGTTCCACCTCGAACTCGAAATTCAAACAAAAATACTCGATCGGGTCGAGTCGGGGTGAGACGGGTCGGGGCGAGTACGGGGATTTCTGCCATCCCCGTTAATGTTCCACGTTCTTTGCTTTCCTCAGTGGTTTTATTTAGATGTTACTTAGATTGAAAATTTCTCAAAGATAAATTTGTTTGTAGTGCTAAATTTTAATCGGTATATATTTGTAATACTAATTAAGTGATAATTAATTTAAACTAATAAAATAGTTTATTTCATTGATTTTTTTTCAAAAATGTCTAATTAAATACTAAAATATTTTATCTATAATTAATTTATATTTAAGATTACTTATTGTTAATACGTAGAATTCAAATGAATAGAAATTCTATTATATACAAAATAAATAAATTATTTATTTAATGATAATTTAATAATATAATAAACAATAAAACATATTTCCGTCGAATTCAGCATGTGTTGCGACTTGCGATCAGGGAATAAGGTGGCGGATGGTTTCACTAAAGTTGCACTATCAGATAATCCCGATGTTATTCGATTTCCTTTCCCTCCTTTAGTGGTTTATATGTTTTGTATGAAGATGCTCTGACTAGTTGATTGTAATTATTGTCATATGTACTCTTTTCATCCACCTAATTTTAAGGGGTTTAATGAAGAACGTGGTAATAATCTCTTTTTTCATCTAAAAACGTATTTTCGTCTGTTAATTTTTTTTCTAAACTCATACATTTTTATATTATATATATATATATTTTTATATTCATAATATTTGGCTTTGTAGATGTTGTAGCCCTAGCTAACTAGGTTATCTATTGAACTTTGTGAATTATTGGGAAAAAAGTTATTAAAACCAAATGCTGTTTTAGAGTAATAATATCAACATAAAAGTGTTCAAAAATTCCCTTTATCAATTGCAATAGACTTCTATTTGTAGGTTTTAAAAGATGGGAGTTTGAAAGCAATCAATTGCAATAGACTTCTATTTGTAGGTTTTTAAAAATGGGAGTTGAAAAAGCTAAGTATTAAATAAGAGTAATGAAATTGATTTTTCAGTTACAAAAGATATTAATAAACATGGGAAGAAAAAAAGTAACGCTCAATATTACAAGAAAGATCAAGAGTGAAATAACTTTTACTTGGGTGAGATTGTTGTATTCTAGAGTTTTTTCTACATGAAGCAGTGGTATGTGCAACGTCTTTTCGGATTATCATGATCATACTCTTTTTAATAGAACCTGTTTTGAAATGATTATTCTTAAAAATAGGTTGCGATAAACAAGAGTTAAGGCTTATTTTGACTTGTTTCGAATACGAGATATTCTTAACATAATTGTTATCAATGGAAGATGTTTTGAGCAAAGGTAAAAGGTTGTTTCGAAAAAATATACTGTTTTCAAAATAGTTATTCTCGATGAAGTCCCTTTGAATAAGATTTGTTTTTAGGGTAAACTACAATGGAAATCACTTAATTATTAGTAAAGTTATGATTGAGCCACTCAATTATTAAAAGCTACAATTAGGTCACTCAATTAAAGTTTTAGTTATGAGCATCTAAAATGTTTGGTATAATGACAGTTTTAGTCATCAAAACTTGTATAGTTTTATCAATTTAGTCCCAATTCAAAATAATTTAATAAATTTAACCCTTCATATTTAAAACATATATCAATTTAGTCATTTTTCTTCTCCATATTGTTTGTTCTTCATCGTTCATTAGCATTCCTACTTGAGTATCCTCGGTAACACGAGGTATACCAAACTTCATATTTTCAATTCATCATCATCATCATCATCATCATCATCATCATCATCATCATTATTATTATTATTATTATTATTATTATTATTATTATTATTATTATTCGGGTAAAGTTCACAAATGGTAATTGAACTTTCATAAATTATTCAATTTGGTAACCAAACTTCCAATTGCTTAAATGTTACCATTAAACTTTAAGTTTTGCTTCAACATTACCATTCATCCGTTAAACACCGTTAATTCTCTAACGGTGTGCTGACTGGCCTTTCCACCACACCAAACATTTCCATGTCATTTTAAAACTAAAATAACACATCATTTTGAAATATAATAAAAAATAAAATAATGGGGAAGGAGCAAGAGGAAAATGACAATGGCAACAACTTGTTGGTGGAGCTGTCGCTAGGCAAAGCAGTAGAGGGATTCAAGCTAAAGAATGTAATATGCAGGTCCCATCTCTCGCTCCTTCTCTTGTCCCCTATGTCTCACTTCTCCTCCTCTCACGGTCATGCTTCGCATCTCTTAGCCCCTTACTTTCCTTTTCACTCTTTAACACCACGTTCACGACACCTACTCCCTCTCTTTATCACATCGTAACTCTCTTTTAAACCAGGTGGTTAGAATGCTGCGGTTGTCGAAGTTTGAGGAAGACAGGGTGAGGGAATTTCAAAGTATGGTCAGAGCATTACATGGTGAAAATGAATTAGCGATCGAGTGTATGAGGAGTTTCAATGGGAAATTTTTTAGGTCCTGTACTCTGTTTGAACACACGATTCACGAGTGCGTAAATAACCTATGTTGCATACCCTTTTTACTTAGATTTTGTGTGTGTTTAAGCTCATTTAGTTGCATTTAGTTAGGGAGTTACACTGCTTGTGGTGAATTGTTATAAATTTTGGTGCTTTTAATAGGAAATGTAGTGTTTTTTTTGTGCATGCACAGAACCTATTAGAGCTAGAGTAATACTGGAGCGGAAGGATAGCAAATATCCCCGTAGGAGCTGACAAGGCAAGAAGAGTTGGAGATAAATCTAATTTTGGCTTACGTGGACTCTCTTTAGATACAGAAATCATTAAAGATAGCTGAAAAGCAAGATCCTCTTAAGAAAGGTTGCGCCAGCATTATGGTTACAAAAACCTTTCTCGCCCATGTAAAAAAGACTTGGAGTACAATTAAGTGGAGTTCGATCACAGACGATAGTTCTTAGTCTTCATCTATCGAAGAACCACCAGATTCGAAGTACTAGAGGAGTCTCCACATGAAGAAAGCCATCGAGAGAGGCTGAAGGAGTGCGGGACCTACAGCAACAGTTAGAAAGTTTGGAAGAGATCTTCGAGGATGTTTGGCCCTTTTCTATCCCTTGCTTAATAAACTGCTATGTTTTTTATTATTTTTATTATGGATGTTTTAGGCTCAGACATGAGCTAAATACTTTTAGTTGGGTTTATTTCTCTATAGGATTTTATGTTTTGAATACTTTGTTTTAATGCTAGAGTTCTTTTCCTTTATATATTATATTCATTGTCCTTCATGTGTAGTTATTGTAAGAGCTATCGAGAGAGGCCTTTTAACTATTGATTTGTGGCTTAATATCGAGAGAGTTAGGTCAAACAAACGCGAACATTGGGGCTAAGCTGTTAACTTAGTCTTAATCCATCTTAGATATAAGTTTAGGATTTCAACGACTAATAAGGAGAACTTAAACAGATAATATAGTTGTTAGGGTTCACGTAGACATGTATTACCTTAGCTTCATTGTTATTAACTTCTAGGCATCGAGAGAGTCAAAGTTCTTTAAAAAATCTTGTCGAGTAAATAAAGATCTTCATGGTTTATGTAGACATGTATTGCCAGTCGCTATAGCATTGAAATAAGTAATCAAGCATAATTCCTAGGCAATAAACCCACCTTCCATAATTATTTGTTATTTGTCACAGCATTTGTTGTCTTGATCATAGCTATTTTACTCTATTTGATTTAGTTTTGATAAATCACCATCAAACCAATACTTGTTCAACCTTTCTTAAGTACGATAACTTCGTATTTATTGATCCAATCCATGTAGGTTCGACACTCTACTCTATCACTTTATTACTTGATTGACGAGTATACTTGCTCTAAAGTGCATCACTATTCGACAAGCATCAAGTTTTTGGCACAGTTTTCCAGGATTGACAATTGATAATTACGTTGTAATTGTGCTTAAGATTTTATTTTATTTTATTTTATTTGCATTTATTTTTTGTTTTTATTTTCTTTTTCAGGTACGTTCCAGTGCATGACCAGACGTACAAACTCAGAACATATTATTCCATATAATCTAGAGATCGAGAAGTATTTGCGAGACTTATGCAAATAACAAAGGATAATGGCGAGACAGAACGAAGAGGATGACTTGAACAACATACGTAACAATGGCATACCACCGGTAGTGGTTGTTGAGAATGCAGCCCATAATGGAGGTTAGGAAAGGCTGGCTGATTTACCACTACCCAGTCCTAGAAGACCCATTAGCAATAAAATTACACATGTTATCAACAACCTTAACCTATCAATCGTTGTGCATGATCTAGGGACAACTCACTTTGAGTTGAAGCCCGTTATGGTCAACATGCTCAACTCCATTAGACAATTTAGAGGATCAACAAGAGAGGATGCTAGAGAACACATTTAAGCTTTCCTGGAAGTCTGTGATTGTTTTAAACAATCGAGAGATTCTAATGATGTGTTGAGACCTAAACTATTCCCATACTCATTGTGAGATTTAGCCCGAGCATGGTTGAAGATTATTTCCTCATGATCTATTACATCATGGGATGATTTGTGCAAGAACTTTTTACACCAGTATGATCCACCAAATGTGCACAATCAAAAGTGAAGCTAGATCATAGCATTTACATAACAAGATGATGAATCCATGTATGAATGTTAGGATAGATACAAAGATATGTTGCGCAAGTGCTCGAATCTTAGATTCTATGATTGGCTACAAATAATGACGTTCTATAATGACATCAATGAACTGACAAAGATGATGATAGACTCTTCAGCCAATGGTATTTTGCTCGACAAAGATTCTGAAGATGCTTTAGAACTACTTGATCAGATAGCCAATAATGACTACTAGTTTTTAGGGGGAGATTGAAGCCATAACCTAAATCTTCTAGAATACTCCAGCTGGACAATTCCCAAAGTATGGTAGCTCAACTCTCCACCATTATAAGTATACTCAAGAACATGCAGCTGATATCCAACACACGAGAGGCTAAGGTAATTCAATATACATGTGAACATTGTGATGGGGAACACCAGTCGAATGAATGCCCCCAACAATAAGAATCTGGATGCTATGTAGGGAATGGCAACCACAACAACAATCCCTACTCGAACACCTACAATCCAGGGTGGCGACAACGTCCAAACTTTGGTTGGGGAGGTAATACTGGTAATTCAGGAGCGCGACAGAATGATACAGCAAAACCTTCTAGATTTTAACAGAAAACTCAAAGGTAGAACCAGGGAGCTTCTAACTCCAACTCTTAACTCTTTTGATTCTTCTTATTAAATTTTTATGGATACTACCTGAGTTATTATGCAGGATTAGTCCGCATATTTAAAGAATCATAGTGACATGATCATAACGCAAGATGCTATGTTGCAAAATCAATAATCCATCATGTAGAACCACACCGCTTCCTTACGGTCCTTGGAAACGCAAGTTGGGTAGATTGCCCAAGTCTTGAAGATGCAACCTCAAGGCAGTTTACCTAGTGATACTATAGTCACTAAAACTTTCAGTGCAGAGCAATGCAATGCTATCACATTGCGTAGTGGCACCTAATTGACAAAAGATGACAAGCTTGTGGGAGGTTTCCTTGTTGAGTCCACTTCAAGCAAGCCATCCTCTGATGATCTAACACCGAATGATACCACTCATATATCTAATACAGTGAGAGACCTTACTACTGATGGTAAGGATGATAAGACTAAGGATGCCACCATATCTAGTAAACCTCACGATGAGCCCAGACATTCACCTCTATGTCTGCAACGATTGAAGGCTCAAAAACAATATGTGCAATTCTAGAAGTTTCTAGATATGCTCAAATAGTTTCACATCAGTGTCTTATTCCTGGAGGCCATTGATCAAATGTCGATATATACAAAGTTTTTAAATGAGATTATGACCCAGAAAAAGATAGTGGGTGAAGTTGAAACCATTGATACAGTGGGTGTGTGTGTGGCTGTGCTAAGTGATTTACCACCCAAGATGAATGACCCTAGAAGTTTCACAATTTCATGTTCCATAGGCCACAATTATTCTAGTCGTGCCTTATGGGATCTCGGTGCAAGTGTCAATTTGATGCCAAAATCAGTGTTTACAAGACTAGGCATAGGAAGAATTAAGCCTACATTGGTGATCCTTCAATTGGCCGATCATTCTCAAATCTGACTTGAAGGCATAATTGAAGATGTCCTAGTCAAGGTAGATAGATTTATCTTCCCAGCAGATTTTATCTTCCTTGATTGTGAAACTGATAAGAATACTCACATCATCCTCGAGAGGCTATTCCTTACTACCTGGGGAATTATGATCTATTGTGAGAATGGTGAATTTACTATAAAGATGAACGACCAAAAGATCACACTCAATGTCTTAAGCACTCTCAAGTATGCAAACGACTATGAAGAATGCTAGCTTGTGCAAAGTGAGGAAACCTTAGTCGAAGAAAATATTCAAAAAATATGCTACATCAATGTGCTTAGTGTTGTAGAGCAATCTGACTTCGACGATGCCATGCAAAAAGCTGAGGAAGAATGTAAGAGAGAGATTAAACAATCAAATGTTATGCTTACCATGCCAGGTACGTCTTTTGAACCTTTGGACTATGTTGAGTTTAAATCTCCTAAGCCATTGCTTGAGCATCCACCGGTACTTGATCTTAAACCTCTTCCCCCACAATTGAAATATGCATATTTAGGGGAGAACAATACGCTAAATGTTGTCATATCTGCTAGCCTAACATCTGACCAAGAAAATAAATTGTTGCATGTCTTATCTCAATGTAAGAAGGCTATTGGTTGGACTATTGCTGACTTGAAGGGTATAAGCCTTACTATGTGTATGTATAAGATTTTGCTTGCAGATAATCACAGTAGCTCAATAGAGCCATAACGGAGACTCAATCTGATTATGAAGAAGATCATCAAATGGCTCGATGCCAAAATTATCTACCCTATTTTAGATAATTCCTAGGTGAGTCATATCCAGTGTGTTCCGAAGAAATGAGGCATGACCATGATCAAGAACGATACCGATGAACTCTTTTCGACAAGAATCATCATTGGATGACAGATCTATATTGGCTATCAAAAGAAGAACAAAGCCACGAAAAAAGACCACTTTTTGTTTCCGTTTATTAACCAAATGCTCATCAAGCTTGCAGGGAAACCCTACTACTACTTCGTGGATGGTTACTCCGAGTACAACCAGATTGCTACCACACCAAAATCCAAGAAAATACAACATTCACATGTCTATATGGCATTTATGCCTTTCGCCGAATGCCCTTTGGCCTATGCAATTCTCTAGCAACATTCCAGCTTTGTATGATGGCAATCTTTTCAGACATGGTGGATGATTCTCTAGAGATCTTCATGGATGACTTTTCTGTCTTCAGAGATTCCTTTGATTAATGCTTAAGAAATCTGGCCAAAGTGTTGAATTGATATAAGGAGACCGACCTTATCCTTAATTGGGAAAAGTATCACTTTATGTTGTTCGAGGGCATTGTCTTAGGCCACCATATCTTTGAGAAAGACATCAAAGTGGACAGAGCCAAGATTGAAATCATAGAGAAACTTCCACCCTCTTCTAATGTCAAAGCCATTAGAAGCTTCCTTGGCCACATCGGTTTCTACAAGATATTTATTAAAGACTTCTCTAAAATCTCGAAGCCCCTTATGCTTGTTGCTGGAGCATAATAGAGCATTCAAGTTTGATGACCAATGTCGTGCAGTGTTTAAAACCTTGAGGAATGAACTCATTTTTGCACCGGTTGTAGTGCCCACGATTGGTCTCAACCATTTGAGCTTATGTGTGATGCTAACGACTATATTGTCAGTGTCATTCTTGGTCAGCATCGAAATAAAGTTTTTTATGTTATATATTATGCTAGCCATACCCTAAACGAAGCACCAGTTAACTACACTACCACTGAAAAAGAGCTACTTGATGTAATTTTTGCATTTGATAAATTTAGGGCATACCTTATAGAAACTAAAGTCATTGTGCATATTGATCATTTTGCCATAAAATACTTAGTGACTAAAAATGATGCTAAACCTAGACTTATTAGGTGGATATTACTGTTGTAAGAATTTGATATTGAGGTAGTGGATAGAAAAGGTACTGAAAATCAAGTAGCTGGCCATCTTTCTAGGCTTGAGAATGCATGTGATATTAAGGAGAAATTCCCTGATGAGAAACTTTTAAAAGCTACGGTATTGTCGTGGTATGCTGACATTGTTAATTTTCTTGTTAGTGGTATTTTTTCTTGTGATCTTAACAGCTAGGGAAGGAAGAAATTTTGGCTTGATGCATGCTACTATTACTGGGACGAGTCCTACCTTTTCAAGCAATGCGCTAATTTGATGATCTGGAGATGCACACCCAAGGAAGAATAAGAAGACATTCTCTACCATTGCCATTCTACTCCATGTGGAGGGCATTTTAGAGGTCAAAGAATTGCTGCAAAGGTCCTACAGTCTGGATTCTATTGACCAACCTTACAAGGCTTGCGATAGATATCAAAGAACAGGAAACATCTCTCAACGTAATGAGCTACCCGTGCAAGTCATCCTTAAAGTTGAACTCTTTGATGTTTGGGGCATTAACTTCATAGGACCATTCCCATCCTCCAACAGAAAACTATTCATTTTGTTCACTATTAATTATGTATCCAAATGGGTTGAGGCCATTGCTACAACCAAGAATGATGCAAATACAGTCCTGAGGTTTTTGCAAAAGAACATCTACACTCGGTTTGGAGTACCTCGTGCTATTATTAGTGATGAGGAAAGTCACTTCGACAATAAGTTGATTGCCAAGGCGTTGCATCGATATGGAGTCCACCATAAGAATGCCACAGTATATCATCCGTAAACTAATGGACAAGCTGAAGTGTCCAACCGAGAGATTAAGCATATCCTTGAGAAAGTGGTCAAGCCAAACCATAAAGACTGGTCCTTGAAACTGGATGAAGCCTTATAGGCCTATCAGACCGTATTTGTAACCCCCTAAACTCGACCCAGAAGAAATAGGTCGAATCTAGGAAGTCACGTTTGAAAACTTAACCCTCAAAAAACTAAATTTAAAATTATACTTTAATTTAAAAATAATATATATATAACTATAATTTAATAAATTTCTCATAATAATAAAATATAAATATCATAATCAGTATTCAAATATTTAAATAAAATCTTTGAAATAAAACCACAATAAATGAATGCCAAAAATAATCCCAAAACATAATTAGTCTCAAAGTATGAAATTACATCAATGTCTCAAAATAATAATCTGAATAACTAAAAATAGTTTCGTACTGAATAATAAAATAACCGGATAATATATGAGATCATCCAAGTACCACGTCGCCTAAAGTCCAAATATATCTGTAAGAGGAAACTATGGGGGAGTAAGCTAAAGAGCTTAATGTGTCTCTAAAGTGCAAGAAACCATAGTTATAAAACATAGTAATATTTTCTTAAAAATATTTAAAACATAAAACAAACAGTACAATATCACAAGCGTAGTGCAATGCATCCAACTACATCTACCAAAAATGAGGAAGGTTCCCATAACCTTCTCCCTACGTCCGCCATCCGAAGTGGAACTCAGCCCGAAGGGTGGAACCACTGATCCGAAGTGGAATTCAGCCCGAAGGGTGAAACCACTGAACTTTCTCCATACAAATCCCAACCCATGATCATACATGTATGATGTTTAAAACTCAAATTTCATAAACACAATTCCATAAATCCGATATTCTATAAACATACATAATAAATCCAAAAATCATGGTTTCCGTAAGTTTTGATGTTTTATAAATCAAATATTTCATAAATCATAATTAAAAACACATTCTAAAATCGTATGCATATGATGTCAACCATACAAGCCATAATGCAAATCATAATCAAGTAAGGTATAAAACCATATAAAAAATTATTTATTTATAGCACCGTAAGAAAACACACCTTAGCCGAAGCAAACTCAACCTACTGAATGACGAGTCTCTCATAATCAAAAGTACGAGGTCCAGCTGTATTGGAACCTATGAGAATAATCCTACTATAACATTATTATTATTATCACTATGATTAAGGAATTATTCCTACATACTTATTCAACGAAATTTAATGATAGAAGTATGCTTATCTGATTCGTATCATTGACCTTCTTATCAATTGAAGAAAAGGTTGAATTGAACGGTGCCAGAGACTCATCGAGGGTTTGATCGAATTAAAAAAAGAAAAGAAAAAGGAGATATATTTCGAACTATTCGAATATGAAGAGGGGAATGTGCGACTGTTGGATGAACGACGCATGGATAGAATGTCCAGGGAATAGGTTTTAGCACAACTTAAATGTATAAATCTTTGGGTAAATTACAAGGTAAGTCCTTATTTTTTCTAAGGTTCACAAAATAGGTACCTAATATTAATTCTTTATAAAAAGGTCACTAAATTTGTTTAAAATTCAATTAATTCCAAAATTTCTTAATTAGGGTTTTATATTTAAATTCCTAATTCTAGGGTTTTGAATTTAGGGATTTTAAAATTAGGTTTTTGAATTGGGGGTATTTTTGGGGTGTTACAGTATTCAAAGCACTGTTGGACATGTCATCTATAGACTTGTCGATGGCAAAGCATGTCACCTACCGGTCGATCTTGAACACAAAGCCTTTTGGGCTACTAAGAAGATCAACATGGACTGCCAATTAGTTGGAGAAAGAAGATTGCTCGAGTTGAATGAGTTAGAGGAGCATCGTATGGATACTTATAAAAATGACAAGATCTACAAGAAAAAGACTAAAAGATGGCATGATGCTAAATTGTTACCCCAACTCGTTGAGGGTAAAAAATTCCTACTCTACAACTCTCGCTTGAAGCTTTTCTAGGGCAAATTGAAGTCTTGTTGGTCTGACCCATTCCAAGTTGTTAAGGTGTACCCACATGGTGTTATGGACATCAAGGATCCCAATGATGTCTCAATTTTCAAAGTCAATGGACAACATTTGAAGGCCTACAAATGAGAACCAATTCATTGTGACAAATCTTCGGTCACATTACTGGATGCCTACACACCCATATTTATCTTTTTATTTTTACGTATTTTATTTTTTGGATTTTACTTTTTCGCAAGTTAATTTCTACAATTTTAATTTATTTTTATGTATTTAATATCTTTTTTATTTCCTATTAAGATTAGGTTTTATTTAATATGTTTTGTTTCATTTTTGGCTGTTATCACACATGGATTACTTTAAGGGTCTACCCTATGATTGTGAACAATGACTTCTTGGTAGATTGAGTTATTCTTGGGAATATGGTAAAGAATATCTGTTTTGAAAACATTAAATTTTCCCTATAACCATTATATCGACTTTCTCTTTCCTACTTTACCCTACATGCTTTCCCCATGCCACAACACGTCCTTTTCATCAATCCCACTCCATTAAACCCTTCTTTCTCTCCACAACCATGCCATTTAGAAACCCATCCATCTTCCCATCGACCTACCTTATAAACTAAAGAAACAGACACGCCTTCCCTTTCTTGCCTTATTATTTCTTGATCAAACCCTAGAATTCTTTTTCTCCCATACCCTTTTCTCATCCAAACATTATGACAAAACAAGAAATGTCGTTCACACCAGTACAAGTGCCTTGCCCTCTTCACCAAAACCAACCAGCACCACTCCGACTACAAAGTCTTCATCTTTAACATCTCGACGCACTAATCTGGCACATGAGGAACTTGACCCTCAGAGGAACTTTTACAACGCATGGATAGAGAAGCACTACGAGAACTTCCAAAATTGACAACTCATGTCGAAGGAAGGGTTAGAATTTTCTAGGGTGCATAAACTCTAATTCAAAGACAATATCTATTCTATCATTGAAACCTACAACTAGGAGGAGTTTGTCCAACAGTCGAGGTAGATTAACGTTTCTTGGGTCGTGAGTTCTACACCTACATCATCAAGACCGGTAACACAATAGAGTTTGTTCATGGAAAGATGGTAAATTTCTTTACTGAAATAATCAAAAATTTCTTTGAACTGAATAATGTAGAGGATGAGCATGTGAACTTCGCAATGATGGCCACCAATGCTACCTATGATGAGGTGATTCACGATTTGTACGTTACAGGAACGAAATGGCTTTGGAAATCAACCACCTCTAGGGTTGTGAAACGGGTTGGCTTGCAGCCAGACCCCAAATATTAGGTCCACTTCATGAACACTCAGCTCCTGCCCATAGGGCACCACTCCACAATTTCCACCGATATGATGCTTCTTCTACACTTGGTGATGAAGGGCCGATGAATCAATATAAAAAATAACATAACAGTCTATTGTGGGGAGAGCTACACCCACAGGTACAAAGAGCCCTTTACTATTTCTAAGCCTGATAACTATTTTATGTAAGAAGGTGCAAGTTCGTGATGACCCCAATGACCTGGTAATAGAAGCCCAAACAAGACGCTCCCAAAAGAGATACCAAGGTTAAGGAACTTGCAGTTGGTGCTACACCATTAAGCATCATGACTTCCTATGATTAATCTATGCTTAATGTTTTGTAATGTGTTAAGAGCTTTTGTGTTTTGAACTTAGTATTAAAATTGCAATAGCTTTTATCTCTCATGTTGCATGCCTTCTAAAAAGCTTAAGAAACCTTAGGGAAATTATAGGTCGCCTCTCTGATGCCAATGTATGAATTAATGTGAATGAAATGAATGCTCAATGTAGAAATTAAAGGCTTAATTAAACTCCTAAAAATAAGAAAATAATGAAAATTAATTAAAACTTGATGCCATAGGCAAAACTGTTGAGTGACACCCTTCTATGCATCTTGCTACCTTAGTACACTAGATGAGCTGTGTTTGCTTCATTTAACTTTCCCTGGTAGGAATAGTAGTACTACATAAGAGTGAATGAAAGTCTTCACATGATGACTCTACTCGTACGGCTCAGGGATGGGCTGTTTGCTCCACTCCATCTTCAGGTTTGAAGAGTAGTCGTGATAAGCTGAAGCTCTTGTAATACAGTTTTTAAACTTAAAAATAATGAAGGGAGTACAATATTGTGTTTAAAAGAAAAAGAATATGTCGAGGCAACAATAGAGAGCAATCCTTAAATTTTCTAAGGCTATTAAGTGATGAATGCATGTGACACCACACCCACTGCATGTACAGTAGAATTGATTATTGGAACAAAACTGTAATCTTTAATGCACTGCATATCATTAAAATAGCTGAGGAATGAATTACTGCTGCAGCATGTCTTGGAATTCTTGTTGTCATAGCTTAGTTGGAACCTTGAGAACTATGGGTTGTATATGTTTTTTTTTTGTTTTTTTTTTCATGTTTACATAACATTGCTTGAGGACAAGAAACAATTCAAGTTTGGGGATATTTGACGAGTGTGTAAATAACCTATTTTGCATACCCTTTTTACTTGGCTTTTGCATGTGTTTAGCCTCATTTAGTTACATTTAAGAGTAGTTTGCATGTAGTTTATATTTAATTAGGGAGTTAAATTGCCTATGCTGAATTGTTATATATTTTGGTGCCTTTGATGGAAAAGATAGTATTTTTGTGGGCATACGCAGGACCTATTGGAGCTGGAGGGATGTTGGAGAGAAAGGATAGTAGATCTCCCAGTAGGAGCTGACGACACAAGAAGAGTTGGAGATAAACTACCTTTGACTTACATGGACTATCTTTAGATGCGAAATTCATTAAAGAATGTGGGAAAGTAATATCCTCTTAAAGGAGGCTACGCACACTTTAGGGTAATGAAACTCTAGCTTCCCTGCCTGTGTAAAGAAGACTTGGCTACAATTAAGAGGAGCTCGATCACAGATAGTGTAACGATGTTTTTTGAATTCACTAAGTGTACCCTAGCTTTTTAAAAACTTCACTTCGGGGGATTACTTTTAAAAATCGTGTTTTGAAAATAAACTTGGAGTCACCACCAGCCACTTAGATAAGGTAGACCAGGCACCATAAAACCAAAGATTCATTTAAAAATGGGTTCGAAAGTTAGTTATGTGTGGAGAAGGATTAGCACCCCCACAACGCCCAAAATCGGTACCAAATCATACGTTGCTTTTACATCGATGGAAATAATTGAATTTAAATTAAATTAAATTAAATTAAATGTTCTTAATTGAATATAAATTTTAATTAAGTGGGCTTTAACACTTAGTGAGTTAGAATTAATTAGTCATTTAATTAATAAGGATGACTATACATTCGGACCATAGATTAAACCGACATCAAATAAGACCGACTGCCGGGTTAATTTAAGGTTCGAATCAAGTACATCACCTTTATGCATGATGCAAGAAATTAAACATGATGTCATGACTTATCAAAATTTTATTCATTTTAAATTTACCTTTAGACAATATAAATTAATTCGAATATTTAGTCAATATCCATTAAGTCAAGATATTACGACACAAATACACAAATTAATAAATACCTCCTTTTTATGGATAAGGTTAATTGATTATCAAAATGTCTATTAGAATATTAAAAGGTCAAATGAATGACAATTAAATGCATGTCACATCAAGGCTTAAATTAAACACACAAGAGATCCACTAAAGTCCAAACCTAAAGGGCCCAAATTATGGGAAATGAAATTAGTAATCTATTATTATCTAAAATGTTCTAATATTAACCTTAAATTTATTAAAACCTAGAAATCTAAAAAAATCTAGCATTTTATGAGATTATCTTAAATCTAAATTAAATTGTTTCATATTCTAACATAATTAAGAAAATAGACTTAACCAAATTAAAATGCATCACATTAAGTCAATCAAGTGTTTTAATTTAATTAATCCGGTTAAGATCTATCTGGGGTTTCAACACTAAATTTAATTAATTTAAACATACACCCCATTAAGTCAAGGGTATATTTTAAATTAGTTAAATTAAACTTTAAACTAGACCTAAACTAACCTAAATTCAATTTAATTAAATTAAACGTACACCCCATTAAGTCAAGAGTATACTTTAATTTAATTAAATTAAACTTCTAAACTAAATTAGATCTAACCTAAACGAACAACAAGCAACAAACGCGAGAAATAAAGACATACCACACGTATAACTATATATAATATGATATACCTACATACATGTATATTAAACATATATTATATATATAAGACATACGTACTCACATATATGTAACCATATAAAAAACAAGTGGTATACACGAAAAAAGAAGTAGCATATAAAGCTATGTATGTTACTTATATATATATATATAAACTTGTAACGGCAGGGTTATATACAAAACTATATATAATAATATATAGATTATAATATATACAAGCATACACATAATAAGAACCAATCACTCCAAATAACAACATTTAAAGGACTGAAAGTTAAAGAAAGAAAACACATAGCAGAAATTTATATATGCATGATGAAAGAGGGCTCAAAGAGAAAAAGACCACTGGGAAGGACGAAATTGAAAAGGAATCGAAGGTTTTAAGGACTGAGAATGGCATTTACTCCTTTTAAAAAAAAAACTGATTTGGCTCAAGAAGGGACTAAATTGAAAATGCTCCACAACTACCAGGGACCGAGGAGTAATTTAAAAAGGCAGGATGGCCTAAAAGTTAAGGTGAAAACGCGGGAATGGATCAAAGGTGATAAAACCATTTTAAAAAAATTAATCCAGCGCAAAAGGGGATGTGATTGCAATTATTTGAAAATTTTAAAGGATGCAGGGAGTAATAAAAAGAAGCGGAAGGGCCTTTACGTGTAATAAGGGAGACACTGAGAGATTTAAAAATCACCATTTTTAGATGAGGGGTTGAGTATAAAACTCACTTTGGAAATAACTCATCACCCTTTTCCATTTCAAAAAAATGTTTTTCCCAAAAATTCTTTATTTTTTCTAAAACAAGGATGAACGTCGTCGTGTGTTCATCTACAAAATTAGAAAACCACCGTCTTCACCCTCGACGACTGAATAAACCCAACTCGATTTTCTAAAAAACCTTTTTAAAACATTTTCCCTTAAAAAATAAACTCAACTCGATTTTCTAAAAAACCACAAAATCCATTTTTAATGGAAACAGAAGCTTCACCTTGTCCCGCCGACTCACCCTTTATGGCTTAAAGGCCACGGGAATGTCGTCGGAGAAACTCGTCACTCCTTGAAAAACCAAGGAAGGCTGGAGGCCACACGACAACGGAGGTAAACTCTAAACCCTAATTTTATTATATGCATACAATGGAATCTGGAAGAGAAATACCTCGAAAATCTTCTTTTTTATCTTTGTATTGCTTTTTTCAAACTCTCGAATGTATTATATCGGTTTTTAGGGTTCTTTTATAGCCCTTTGACATTACAATTATTAAAAAAAGGTGAAATGGACTAAAAATTCCTATTATTTTGAATTACTTGGAAGTATTTATCTGTTGCATTTTGTTTTGTTTCCATTTTTAGCTTTCTGACATTCTGAAATTTTCGCTGCATGTTGTAGGCGTGCTCGAACGGGGGAAGATAGGAACCGGAGAGAGGATGGCCTCTGAACTTCTAGGCGCGCGAGCGCGTGTTGGGAGCATAATGGTCAGACGCATCGTCCTTGCACGCTCGCGTGGGATGATCACGTGGCAAATGCAGTCTTGGTCGTTGATGGCGACCTTGATCCAATGGATGGGAGGCTGCGGTGCTACACCAAAGTGTGGGGGATTAAGGCTTTCTCCTAGCAGAATGATTTGGGCCTCACGACCACTTTTGATCCGACGCACCAAATTCGACTTCGCAAGGATGAGGAGAGTTAGGGTTTTTGAAATTAGCTTAGGTTTAGGGCTTATTTAATTGGGTCATACCGGGCCTGGTGTGTAATATAGTAATATTTTTTTCGGTTTAATGGACTTTTACATAAAAAAATACGTTGGCTTTTATTTACTTAGGTTTAATAATGTTTATATTTTTTGGTTTGGACCTAGATGATAATAATAATAATAATAATAATAATAATAAT
The DNA here is from genome assembly GCA_019671005.1 of Hibiscus mutabilis. Lineage (NCBI taxonomy): Eukaryota > Viridiplantae > Streptophyta > Magnoliopsida > Malvales > Malvaceae > Hibiscus > Hibiscus mutabilis. Next base: position 31,945,548 of record CM033733.1, on the reverse strand, counting down.
AATAATAATAATAATAATAATATATACTAATAGTAACACTAATAATAATAATGATGACAAATAAAGAAATAAAAATGGGTTTGGAACCCGGATAAAATTGGCAATTACAGCTGCCCCTCTTTGCCTATTTTGGAGAAACATGGATAGAGCAAAGACCATAAGCGCTAATTTTATCCCACTTCCTGTTTGAGTACTTAGAGTTGTGAGTTATTCTTATATTGAACCGTTCATTCTCCATGCTTCTGCAGCCTTGGAGCTATAAATTCTCTCTATATATAAACCTTCTTCTTTGACAAATTCTTTGAGTTGCAAGATCTTCCTATATAGAACATCCATCTTTTCCTCATTCGGAGCCTCAGATCTACAAGTTCTTTCTACATAGAACCCTTTCGCTTTCGAGATCTTGGGGTTACAAGTCTTTTTTATATAGGTCTTTTCGCTTACGAGTCCCTTCTATATAGAACCCTTTACTTTGAAATCTTCAAGTTCTTCCTATATTGAACATTAAAATGGCACCCCACTTTCTTATGGCGCGAGTACCGAAAGGTTCTCCACTGCTTCCCGAAAGGCTGAAGATCGAAAGATCTTAAAGTAACGCCTTGATTTCTTATCGCATTGGTGTAAAGAGTACCTATAAAAAACAAACAAAATGTTTTGATGATATAAATTACCATGCTCCTAACGTAGAAATGCCTAACTATGTAAGATGCATGAATAGCGGTATCTCAACATTGCTCAGATGTTTTTTCTGCTCTGGTCGATCTATCTTTGTCTATCTCTATGTTTTCTTATTCTTCTTCTTCTTGATCTTTACGCTAACGGTACCCCATCTCATGTTTGGGCTCAACCATCTTAGCCTTTCTATCTCAAACTTTATGCATTTTTGCTCTAAAACGCCTTTTTAGGTTTTTCACTTTAGATTTACTTTGCTCAAAGTTCCCTTTTGGGTTTTTACCTTTTTTCTTTTCTTTTTTTCTTCTTTCTTCTTTTTCTTTTTATATGTCTTTAGGGTTTTTACATTGAAATCACTTTGCTGTTGCAAGTCATTTGCTTCTAAGTTTCGATGTAGATGACAAGCTTCGTTTTGCTTGGGATCTTCTATTTACTTGGACCTTAGTGTATAGAAAAATTTTGAGATCAATTTCTGTCTTTGGATCAACTGCACTTAAAAAGGTTAAAACATAGTAATACCAAGAAATCTTTTGCTTATAATGAATCTATATTAACCTATTTGAAGGATGCTTTGTAGAAGAGATAAGAGAAGGCACAAAATAATACTTCATTAATATTTTTGAAAGTTCAGGATAATTTAAAAGTCATGACAAACATGAAAGAGAAGAAAAATAAAACATGATGCAATGTCCCAAACATCGATGGTATAAATGATGCGAGAGCCCATCGACCAAAGTAGATCCCTCGCTTGAAGATCTTCACTGAAGTTTTCGATATCTTCTAGAAGGTCATATTTTCCAGATGCCTAATCTTGAAAATTTGTTTGAGTTGCCCTTTTCGGGTCTTCAACTCAGATCCTTCTTTGGTTTTAAGATGCCATTTTCGAGTTTTCATCTTAAACCCTCATTCTTTTTCTTTTTTCTTCTTTTTTTGATACCTAAGGCACCCTTTTTGGGTTTTCACCATATGTATTTTCATTTTGCGAAGTGCCCTTTTGGGTTTTCAATCTGTTTTCTTTTTTTTTCTTTCTCTTTTTTCCCTTCTTCATGCATAGTGTTTTTTGACCGATTCTAAGTTCACTATATTGCTTAATTCATTCCCGTCCATCTCTATTAAGATTAATGCTTCTCCAAAAAAGGCATTTTTAATGACATAAGGCTCTTCCCAATTAGGAATCCATTTCCCTTAGAAATCTCTTTGAGTCACAATTTCCTTTTAAGCGCTAGATCCCTCTCCCTAAATTCTCTTGGGTAAACCTACTTATTGTAAGCTCGCATCATTCTCTTTTGGTACATCTGACCGTGGCAAATAGCTTTTAGTCTCTTCTTTTCAATGAAATTCAACTGATCGAACCTTGCTTGTACCCACTCGGCCTCTTCTAACTTTACCTTATTCAATATCCAAAGTGATGAAATCTCCACTTTAATATGTAGAACCGCCTCCGTGCCATAAACCAAAGAGTATGGTGTTGCCCTCCTCAAAGTACGTACAAGCGTTCGATAGGTAAACAGAGAAAATGACAACTTCTTATACCAATCTTTAAAGGTATCGGTTATCTTCGATATGATATTCTTGATGTTCTTGTTTTCTACTTCTACCGCCTCGTTCATCTTGAGACGATAAGTGGTGGAATTGTGATGCACTATTTTTAATTGCTCGCACACCTCGGCTATCATCTTGTTGTTTAAGTTAGAGGCATTGGCGGTGATCTGGCAAACCATACTGGTAGATGATTTCTTTCTTTAAGAACTTGAAAATTGTCGCTCTTGTAATATTAGCATATGAAGCTGCTTCTACCCACTTAGTGAAGTAGTCGATGACCACTAGAATAAAGTGGTGACCATTGGAAGCCTTTGGGTGAATCTGACCAATGACATGCATACCCCATACGGCGAACGGCCATGGCAAATTTATGGTGTGCAACAGCAATAATGGAGAATGGATCTTATCGACATATATCTAACATTTATGGAATTTCATTGCATTGCCGATACAATCACCTTTCATAGTCGACCAAAAGTACCTATATCTCATATATTTTTGGGCCATTGAGAAACCATTTGCATGTGTCCCACATAACCCATCATGTACCTAGGCAATGATGCTCTTAGCTTTTCGAGCGTCGACACATCTTAACAATATTTGGTCTTTGCCCTTCTTGTATAAGACTTCCCCATCTAGGACAAATCTTGTTGCCATTCTCCTAATGGTTCTTGTATCATTTTTATTGGCCTCTTTGGGGTAGGTTTGGAACTTGATATATTGAAGAATATCATAGTACCATGGGTTGCCATCCGCCTCTTCTTCCAAACTATAGCAATGAGCCTGTATTTCAAAAATTTACATCTCAATTGGCTTTATTTTTGCTTCAGTGCTTGCCTCAAACATTGCGGCCAAGGTTGCCAAAGCATCCACTATCTGATTGTCTTCCCTTTGAAGGTAAGCAAAGTTCATCTTCTCAAAGTTCTAGAGTAGCTCTTGGATCAAATCATAATACTTGACCAACTTTGAGTCTCTTGTTTCCCATTCTTTTCAGAGTTGATAAACTAACAAAGATGAATCTCTGAAAACTTGAAGCACCCTAACTTTTCTTTCAATGGCTGCGAGCAATCCTATGGCACAAGCCTCATACTCGACTGTATTGTTTGTGTAAAATAATTCCAATTTACTCGTGAAAGGATAGTAGACATTTTTTTTAGAAAAATTAACACCGCCCCTATTCTATGACCTAGAGCATTGAATGTTCCATCAAAGTAAAACTTCCACGTCTCCTATTCCAAAGCAGACTTTTCTTCCACAGCTATGCATATCAAGTCTTCATCGAGAAAATTAAAATTCAATGATTCATAATCATTCGAAGAGTGGCTTGATAGGAAGTTTGTTATAGCACTTCCCTTTACTGCCTTCTGACTCACATACACAATGTCAAATTCAAACAAAATCATTTGCCAATGAGCCATCTTCCCAGTTAGTGCTGGTGCTTCCATTAAGAATATCAACGGATTTAACTTGGATATCAACCAAGTGGTATGGTACAACATGTATTGCTTGAGCCTCTTTGTAGCCCACACTAGAGCACAACATAATTTTTGGATCGGTGGGTACCGTGTTTCACAATTGATGAACTTCTTACTTAAATAATAGATATCTCTTTCTTTCATTTTGGACTCGTCATGTTGCCCCAACACACAGCCCATCAAGTTCTCAAAGACCGTCAAGTATAGGATTAACGATCTATCTGGAACTGACACCACTAGGATTGAAGCATTAGTCAAATACTTCTTGATCTTGTCTAGAGTCTCTTGCACTCTTCATCCCATACCCCCAAGTTATTCTACCAAAGCAATATGAAGATAGGGTTGCACTTGTCGGTCAAATGAGAAATGAATTGAGATATATAATTTAATATTCCTAAGAACCCTCAAACTTCTTTTGCATCTGATATGGCGGAAGATTCTGAATGGCTTTTACTTTATTGGGGTCAATCTCGTTCCCTGTTTGGCTAATCATAAAACCTAAGAGCTTGCTGGACGTAACTACGAAGGTACACTTAGCCGGGTTGAGTTGTAGCTGATACTTTCTTAATCTTTAGAAAAGCTCCCTCAAGTTTTGAATATGCTCATCTTCACTTCGAGACTTGACAATCATGTCATCTACATATACCTCGATCTCTTTGTGCATTATGTCATAGAATATAGTCACCATGGCTCTTTGATAGGTTACCCTGACATTCTTTAGTCCAAACAGTATCACTTTGTAACAAAACGTGCTCCTCATGGTTATGAATGTAGTCTTTTTCATGTCTTTGGGATGCATCTTTATTTGGTTATACCCTAAGAAACCATCTATAAAAGAGAACAACGAATCCCCCGCGGTGTTATCGACCAAAGTATCGATATGAGGCAAGGGAAAATTGTCCTTAGGGCTTGTCCTATTGAGATTTCTATAATCCACACACCTACAAAGCTTTTCTTCCTTTTTAGGAACAAGGACTATATTTGCCACCCACTTTGGGTATTCGATGATCTTTAGGAAATCGGCCTCATATTGCTTTTTCATTTCTTCCAAGATTTTTAACAGCATATCCATCCTCATTCTTCTTAGTTTTTATTGATCTGGCTTACATTCTGACTTTATTGGTACCATATGTACCACAATATCCGTATCTAACCTCGGCATATCTTGATAGGTCCAAGCAAAGACATCTTTGAACCCTAGAAGCAATTCCATCAACTCATGCCTAGTCTTGGGTGAGAAAGTGGTGCCAATTTTCACCTCTCTTCTCTCTTCGTCAGCCCCCAAATTGAGAATTTCCACTTTTTCATGGTGGGGAAGGATCTATTTGTCTTCACTTTCCATTAATTGAAGCAACTCATTTGGGACTTCACATTCTATCTCATCCCCCTTCAACGATTTTTCCAAATATAAGGGTTGCTTAAAATCTACCTCGAGATTAAATTCAGAATCGTTCATACAGTTAATAACAGGGACCCTAAAACAGTTTGGAAATAAATATGTATTGTGAAGAGAAATGAATATTATTATGAAATAAATGAAATACTAAATAAATAAATAATGAATGTAATAAATACAATGTTTGCCATTTGAGAAAACGTGGAAAGCATCCTTTTCATTGAATTGAAAGCAAGCAAGTTAACATAGAAGCCTTTTACCAAAGATCCTTATTTCTCGTGGGCAAAAGCGAATAGGGTCAGTTCTGAGTATTACTCTTATTCAAACCTAAAAACTACAGGTAGTCAACATTGGTCTAATTACTGAGTGTCTCCCCCGAGAAGCAAGGGCAGATTTCGGCCAAAAACTTCCCACTCTTGCCATCTTTGGCTATCATGTTGACATTCATCCTTTCTAGTGCCTCGCTGAACTTTTCCTCGCCATTGAGCTTGTCACTCTCTTGGATGGCTTTGAGGACTTTTTGGCAGGCGTTGACTATCCCACCAAACACAAAGAAGTCTTTCATGTCAGAAAAAACCATCAGTGCCCACGAGATATCTTCTCCCTTGAACCTAGCCTTCATTTGCTCTTCTCTCTTTTTACACTTTAGCTTCTTTTGCTAAAAATTAGGCTTATAGCCTAGCCCAAACTGGTCTTTCTTATTGATGACACTTTTGGCGTACAAACACCCTTGTAGGTTCTTTCCGAGACCTTTTTCTTTCTTGGTTCCTCGTCCCAAAGTCTCCCAAACTGTCATCTTAGTACAATTAGATAGTCTAGATTGTGGGATATTGTTTTCTTCTAACACCAAGGTGGCATTCACAAATTCCAAAGCTCTAAAAGAAAACTCTATGGCCTCTTCATCGGTTTGGATGTAAGTAGCATTGGTCGTTATGGAGGTAATGATTTCTTGCTCGGCCCCCATACTTACCAACTTCTCCTTGATGACAAATTTTAATTTTTGGAGCAATGACAAAGGCAAGGCATCGACCAAATGAATCTAAGGCCTTTTTAGCAAACAATTATAAGTTGGCCAAATATCTATCACAACAAACTTGATAATGTACTCGGTCGGCCCAATTAACAAGCGTATTTCAATTTTCCCGATCACATCCCTTTGGGTCCTGTCAAAAGCTCTAACAGATTTTTGGCATGGCTTCATATGTGAACTATCAATGGGAAACCATTGCAAAGTCACCATTGGCAACACATTCAAAGCAGATCTATTGTTTATGAGTATCCCTGGCAGAACATGCCCTTTACAATGGGTAGTGATGTTTAAAGCCTTGGTTGATCCCTGTTGCGCGTAATAAGTGCTACGCAAATGTGCAAGTATACACATCGCAAGTTATAGTATAAAAGATATCGTCTCCACAGGGATTGGTGCCACTTCAAGGATCTAATCTCTTGCACTGTAAAAAGTAAAAACACAAGTAAAGGATTATCGGAGTTTAACTAATGACTAATCTAGAAAGCAATAAAGTAAAAGAAAAGATGAGTTCAAATGAGAGAGAGATAGGCCAGGTTATCGTGAGTTGAGGTGTGATAGCCAATTGGATTGTCTTGGTAAAAGAGTGCACGGGCAACTCGGTTGCCATGGCAACTTGTACTAAACGGGTTGCCTTGGCAACTAATTGATGGTTGCTCAGGCGACTAGTTGGGCAACTACTTGGGCGTTTGGGCAGCAACTTCAAGGTTCGGCAGAGCGTTCTTCAATGGTTTCTTCTTATCCCTAAGTCGAAACTCTAGCTACTTGTGCATGCCTTGATAATACATCCCTGCGTGAATCAAGGGTGAACAACAACCAATCTTGCGCTCCTCTTAGCCGTTGAAATCCTTAACTTATTCCTAGCCGGATTAATCTTCACAATCATTGGATTGAATAAAGATCATATTCATTCGTTTCTTGAATCTAACTCTCCGATATTAGATAAATGGATGAAATCACGAGATCCTCTCCCAATTCACTGCATAAACAATAATAAGAACCAAGAATGAATAAACCTTGAAATAGAAAAGTGCAAACTCTTATTACCTAAACAAAAGCCAATAGTTTCTCACAACCACAAAACACAATAACCATAGCCAAGTAAATTTAGTTCATGGCTAGGTTCCAAAGAAACACAAGATAAACAATCCCTAGCATGAACCCAATCGAACAAGGAAGAAAAGATGAAGCTTGTCAAAAATCCCTTGCTTTCTCCCTTGGACTTGTCGAAATTTCCCTCTTGCTCTTTCTATGCATCATGTCGAAATCTCCTTGATATTTATAGGGCTAGGCCAAAGTCCTTCTTTGAGGAAGAGTTTGAGTTGGAATTAAATTATCTTTAAAGAATATAATTCTTTATTATAATTTTATTCCTATTAGAACTTCTCCTATCTTCTTGGAATTTAATTCTTCTTTAATCTCTGCATGGCAATCAAATTCCTTTGGGCTTGGGCCTTGCTCCATGTCATCTTGGGCTTGTAAAATCATGAATTTTGACATCCATATTGCTTCTTGCCTTTGTCGACAAATGCCATGGCAACTGGTTCGGCATCTCCTTCATGCATTGCCCTGGCATCTAGCTCGGCATATCCTTCATGCATTGCCCTGACAACTAGCTCGGCATTGCTTTGGCAAGTGATCCTGCACATACACACACAAAGCACACCAAAGCAGCATCTTTTCCACAAAAACTACCAATTATGTAATCAAGCTCAATGATTGAAGGAAACATGGATTAATGCATGAATGGCTAACTATGCAACTAATATGAGCCTAAGTCTAACAATAATATGAGTAAAAAGGGTAAGAAAAATAGTACTTTTGAACACTTATCAATCCCATTCCCCCATCCAAAATCTCATCATCACTAAAGGTGATATACTTATCCGCGATGATGTGACCTACTATCTGGTCCAACTTACCCACCAAAATATCATTCAGGATAAAAGTCTGGTTTAAAACCTTCAACAATGTACTCCGGTGCTTTTCTGAGCTTAACAACAACTCGAGTACGATGATTTGTGCTTGTTGCTTTTGGAGCTGTTCAACAATGCTTAACTCACCGTGCTTTAAGAACCTCAAGAACTTTTTTGCTTGTGTCTCTTTTACTGGCTCATTAATCTTTGAAGAAGGTTTCTCCCTAAATATTTTCTCATGTTTGGTCATTACAGCCTTGCCATTATCCTTTGGTGCTTCCGCCACCTTTGATATTTTCAGTGAATAACACCTAACACTTCTTGTGAAGTGCCCTACCTCACTCACTGTCTCAGCTTTTAGATCCGTCGATTCTTCTAATTGTACAGACTTCTCCTCTTAAAGTGACCTCTCATCTCCTTACGGTTCTAAATCCTCCGATAATAAGATGTGAGCGGCATAGCTCCATAGAACCTTCCAAGTGTCCTTAAAAGGAAAAAGGAGATAGAGTTACGGTGATAAGCTTAGGGGCCATCTTAGAACTTTCTCCTTGGGATGGACCCTCTTCCTTCGTCTTGAGCGTGATCATAACAGCCTATCCACCCGTACTGGACCTTAAGGCTATCCGACGTGCACACATATAATTCATTCTTTCCCTCGTCATTCTCAAAAAAACTCAATCTCTTTATTTTCCATCATCTTTTGAATCACTTGCTTGAAATCTTTACAAAGTTGAATTTCATGTCCCTCGTCTTGGTGATACTCATAATAAGGACTACATCTTTCTTGCACAATTTCCATACCTCAATCAATTAGGCGCGCCATGCATGACTATAGGAATTCCCATCTCAAATGGGACCTAATCTCGGACACACTCCACTTTGCCTTTCTAGTATACTCCCCCTCAATAACGTTTACACCACGACCCCCGTGATTTGGTAGCGGGTTGACAATCACATTTGGTTCCTCCCATTGCAATACCATGTTCTTGATCATGTTTTGAACAAACTTTTTAAACACGATACAATTTTTAATTGAGTGCCCCAGGACACCGACATGATAATCACAGTGTGATTTGTCACCATACCATGCGGGGTAAGATGGCTCGAAAGGAGTGACATAATATGGTTGAACCAAATTAACCTTGTGTAACTGTGAGTACAACTCGGCGTATGACACCGGCAGAGGAGTGAAGGGAATCTTCTCATTTTTTTCTTTGGGGCTCTTGTCTATTTCTTGTTAGGGCCTTGCCCACCTCCAGTTGCGACTTGTGGTTGAGACATAGTGAAATTCTTGTTAAGGTCTTGCCCACATTTGGTTCGTCCCATTGCAACACTTTCTTTTGTATTTCTTCTGAGAATTCTCTCCACTATCAATTCTCCTACTCTTTATAACCACCTCGATTGATTCCCAAGTTCTTACCATGTCAGAAAAATTTTGAGTGGTGTTGTTTATAAATCGGTCAAACAACGTGCCCCTCAAAGTGTTCACAAACATCAGTGTGATCTTATATTCAGGGATCAGCGGATGAATTTGAGCGGCCACATTGCACCACCTTTGAGCATACTAGTGCAAACTCTCATTTAAAATTTGTTCCATCCCCTCTAATATGATTCAGTTCGGGATCAATTCGGTCACATGCTTGTATTGTTCAACAAAAGCCCTTAAAATCCTTCTATAACTTGACATTAACCTGACTTAGTTGAGTATACCATTGGGTTGCAGAACCGGTTAAGCTATCTTGAAAGCAGTGAATGAGTAGCTTCACATCCTTCACAAAAGCTGTCATATTCCAGGCAATACATAATGATGTGAGCTGAGGGGCAAGTAGTTCCGTCATATTTATCAAAGTCAGGAACTTTGAATTTCGGCAGAAAAACCAGATCCACCACGAGGCTCAAGTCACTGGCGTCATTCCTTTGCTCATCTGTCCCTTGCAAGGTCTTGAACCTTTCCTCAAAGAAATAGAACATCTTATCGTACTTTTTTCCACCTAAGCCCTAATTCTATTTTTTACTTCTTTCATCATGCTTATATCCAGAACTTCATTCTTATAGTTTGCCCCTAAATCAATGGGCTGACTTGCGAAGGCTCCCACAGGGTGGCTAACAGATGCCCCTATAGGGTGATTGGCGGATGCCCTCGCGAGATTGATGAAAACTTTCTTTCCTGAGTTTGGCATTTTCGGTTAAACCTTGACATGAGGTACGATCTCTTCTATTTATTCAATATGTGAACTGTCAACAGTAACTTCTTCCTTGTCGTCCTTTTTTGCAAGCAAATTGGTAATTTAAGCAATGATAGAAGCTTGTGACTGTGAGATTTAATCCTTGATGTTTTTCTCAATCCCATCCAAACAAACTTCAATGTCCTTTTAACCTTGCTCTACCTTAGCCATTCTTTCTTCCATTGCTTGGGTTTGTGACTAAGTATCATATAAATAGGGAATGGTTGCGATTATAAAGAACCAAACTTTTGTCATACGAAATCTTTTAGTTAATTTCAATAATTTAACAATATCAGCAAATAAAATGGAAATGTAGTGCATATATGCGTGAATGCAAAGAAAAAACACTAATTCGACAAATATCCTCGTTAAACAACTTGTATTAATGGAAATAGTTTTATTACAACAATAAAAGGAAACTGCTAAACATATGGCCCAACCCTAGCGCCTAAGTTAGTGATCTATCCTAAGAGCCAAAACAGTATTTGTTCCTCCTCTGAGTCATCTCTGATGTACTTTCAAAGTTTGGTAGCCCTCCCGTGCGAGAAACTAAAGTTGTTGAGCGACCCATCTCACTTGAGCCATCAAGTTTTCCATTTCTTGTCCTTGTATCCAAATAATTTGAGCCGCATCTCGGAGTCGTTCCACCAACACCACTTGGTACACTTGGATGCCCCTTTATAGCTTGCCACTTAATCTTTGTGATTTTGAACCTCAACTTCAATCTCTTTAATTCAAACCCTCAAAGCTCGATTTTCTAAATAGCTCACCTCTAGCTTCTTAGTCGAGTCGTTGTGCTTTCAGAGAGATCTTAACAACTGCCTAACTTGAGATTTCATATTCTTATTTTGAGCTTCTCCATCCTTAAGTTGGTCTGAAGTAAAAACCATAAATTCTCTATCTCTTGAGTCAAAGCACGCACTTGATCCTTTTACTGGTAGTAATTCCATTTATAAGACTCGGCTCTCGTTTTTCCTTATTGACCCTTCGAATCAAATCTTCATTCAGTACATCTTCTACAACTCTCTTGTTTTTATTCAACCTTTGCAACTTCTGAATCTCTTCTTTCCCCTTCTTGAGCTTGAGCTCCAACTCGTCGTTCCTCTTTTTCAAATTGTTGATCTTACCTTCAAGCTTGGTCTTGTCTAATCCAAATTTGAACCTTTCTTGATCAAGTTTCCTTATAAGTGCATCAGACCTTTCTTGCTCCTCTTCTAACTGCTTCCTTATCAAGTCAATCTCGGTAGGAAGTTCGGCCAACCTCTCTTTGGCAGACAACATGCTTTTAGGATTCAATTTAGGGACATTATCATTGATGCAGTGAGAGCGCTATACTTTATACTCTGGAGTCATTGGGAGTGGACCGGCCAAAATCTTGACTCGCCTTGTGTTGTTCCATGCAAAAGAAGCAAGATAAACTTTGTCCTTGTAACCCTTTTCTGTCTCATATTCTACCCCAAACTTGTTTAATCTACTTGTAGCTGGCACAAACTGCGTAGACCCATATTGCCCCAACACCATGAGTGGTGCATATGCGGTGTGCCCCCAAAGTCTGAGTAAAGAAACCCAATTTTATTCTCCACATTTATAAAAAAATATTCCTCGCCGGTAGCGAAGGAGTTCTCCAAACTATTTCATCATCCTTCAAGTTTTGGAATACCTAGAACCATATTTCCTTAGACCTTCCCAACGACCATCATCTTTTTGTAGAAATTCTTCAAATGAAGAGAAATGACAATTATAAATGGGCCGTGAAAATCTGACATTAGTCCAACGATGACTATAGAACCAAACCATTAATAATTGAGCACACCTTTTGAAATAACCTCTTCCTTTTTTCGACAACTCTTTAATGATCTAAAAGTCTCCGCCAAGATTACGAGTACCGGGTTGACCTTTCCAATCGTCTGGTCGAATAGATCTACTATGGCTACATCAATATGATTCAATGTCTTTGGAAAAATCACCAAGCCATAAATTAAAAGGACAAACATATCTCGTTGCATTTGACCCGTTGGAAGTGTTGATGCTAAAGCCAAAATTCCTTCCCACTTCAAATATTCTTTTATGTTTCTATTTGCAACTTGTGCTTCCAACCATGATGGCATTGCACCTGACAACCTAACCAATTTAGCCTTGAAAGACTTAATCCTATTCGGCTTGGAATAAACCCGATTATCCTCAATCTTCTTGCAATTAACGAGGCCCAAATACTCTTCGATAGTCAGGGTCATATCAACATTGCCAAATGTAAAGCAACTATAAGCTGGGTTCCAAAACTCAACTAGGGCCTGAAGAAGTGTTTCATCAATTGGCACATTTAACAGATACATAATGTCACCATATTCCTTCTTAAAAGGCTTCTCATCTCATAATCCCAACTATTCCATACAGTTCTCAAAGCATATACATCATTATGGTTTACATTGATGTAAGTTATAGATGACATTTTTGATACATATCCCATTGAAATACTATCTCCCATTTGTAGAAGCTCGCCCTTTGACCAATTTTGTACTTTCGAGTTCTTCTCATCATTGCTACATATCATAGCTCCCATTGATCAAACTTTTAATGTCAAACTATCCCTAAATCAGTGTTTTCTCCTATGATATGCCATGAGTAAATGAAAAAAAAACAAATAACCAAATACAAAGGAAAAACAAGAAAAAAGAAAATGCGTTAGTAATGAATAAAGTAATTAAATGAATAATAATTAAATGCGACAAGAAACAAATATTAGAATAAAAGAAAATTAAACAGATAAACAAATAAAACCTAACAACATGAATTCTAATTCGCTATGGTTATCCGCATGGCTTTAATGGGGTGGGCTTCTTAAATTCTCACGCATGTGGTTTAGTTTTAGACAAGGGTACCTGAACCTATCTTATCACATACTAAGGTAACAAGAACCCCAATTCTGGCCTATTACAAGCTTGTAAATTGGATTCGGTTCGAGGGAAAGCACGACCTAGTGATGCGGAGGGCTGCTCACGGATCAAAAGGCATAGATTCTGGAAGTGGATTGCCAAACTGCGAAGGGTTACTCACGGGGTATTGGGCGTCTCCACTCCCACTCAAGGGATAGAGATCGGGTAGAAAGCTCGATGATTATGATGCAATACATATTGTTGATTCCTTACTAATTAAATGAACCATTAATGCAAAACTGTCAATTATCAAAGCCCACTTGATCAAAGTATTATTTTCAGGAAAGAACAAATTAATTAAAGTCAACTTAAATTTCTAAATTTCCATCGATAAAAGCAATGTTGGATTTTTAGCTTAACTCTCTTTTTTTCTTTGTAAAACAAAATAAAAGTCCACAGCGGAGTCGCCATGCTGTAGCGGCATTTTTGGAATCACTAAGTGTACCCTCGCTTTTTAAAAACTTCACTTCGGGGGATTACTTTTAAAATTGTGTTTTGAAAATAAACCTGGATTCGCCACCGGCCACTTAGATAAGGTAGACTGGACACCATAAAATCATAGATTCATTTAAAAATGGGTTCTAAGGTACCTAAGGTACACTAGGCCATGGATTGTTCTTTAAGAAAACTGAAGACAGAATAATTAAAGTTTTAAATATTCCAGCCGGGCCAGTGAGGTTACTAAAAGAAAGTCAACTAGTCCATATTGTTCAATTATTTGAGACAACATAGTGACTGGAGAAGTAAGAAATAAACCGTTGTTTCTAGAAGCAGTGCCGAGGCAGAATATAGAGCACTAGCTTTGGGAATTTGTGAAGGGAAGTGGCTGCTAAGATTGTTGAAAGAACTAGAATTAAAGCATGAAGGAAAATTAGAGATGTTCAGTGATAATCAATCTGCTATTCAGATTGCAAGAAATCTAGTCCATCATGATCGCACAAAGCATGTGGAGATTGATAGACAATTTATTGCAAAAAAAGTGAATGGTGGAATTGCAAACTCAATTATGTCCCTAGAGAAGAACAAACTAGCTGATGTACTTACTAAAGCCCTACCTAAGCAAATCTTCAATAATTTTTTATTCAAGTTGAGACTATACAATATATATGCACCAGCCTGAGGGCGAGTGTGAGTTGTAGTCGAATTAAATGTTAGAGTTTAGTTTATATTTGTAAATAAAGATGTAGATAAAATCTTATCTTAAGCTAGAGTGAGAAGAGATAAAGTCTGTATATAAGTTTAACTCTTAATTGTAATAGGAGTCTTGTAACCCAGTCTTTAGAAGACTTTGTAAAGCATCTGAATTAAGTAACAGAGTGAAATAGTTTATTCTCACCTATTTCTACATTATAGACTCCTGTAGAATGACCCTCTCAGATCATGACTTCTGCTCGAGTTCTAGTCATTGGACAGTGAAAATCTTCATAGCATCGTGTACTGCAAACGTACTAATTACTTTATCTACATTCTATCTCGGCTCGTGTCTGATCATAAATTCCATATATTGGACTGGATTATCAGCACTATCCAATTAGGTCTCAAACAGATGTATTCGAGACGTACCACCCTTTACACTACCATGCATCTTAACAGTGCTTTTTATTCCGATTCTCTAGTACAGGCCTGGTTGGATCACCCGCATGGCTCTTCCATGCATATGAAGCTTTATCAGTTAACTATACATCTAAATTTTGTCCTTGTGGAAAATACTTTGCAGCTAACGTTTAGTACACAAGGGAGTCTGTGTTATGAAGCAATCTACATGCTTGTTTCCCCAGAAGTGCGGTATTGAAGCTCTATAAGTCCTAGAAACCTAAACATCCATGCATTTTTTTGTTGTCGTAGCTTTGTCCAGGCTACCAAAGGCCATCCTCTCACATTATGCTTGTCGGTCCACCAGTAAGATCACATGGCCTTCACCATTTCATCAAGGATTCCTTCGGTAGCTTGTAGCGAGACATTATATAGGTAGGCAAGGCTTGTGCAACAATTTAAGAAACACCTCTCTCTCCCCATAAGAAAGAAGGCTTTTGTCTCATCCCATAATACGTTTAAGGAACTTGTATCTGAGAAAACCAAATGCATTTGTCTTGTTCTTCCTTGCCACTAGCGGCATGCCAAGATAAATTTCAAGATCCATGACTTCTTGAACACTAAGTAAATTCTTCAACAGCTCTTAATGATTACCTGCGATGTTAGGACAAAAGTAAGCACTAGATTTTTCATAGTTTACCTTCTATCCCGATATTGCTTCAAACATAACTAACAACTCCTACAAGCAGCTAGCCTCCACCTCTAGATTTTTTATAAACACTAATGAATCATCTGCGTAAAAAAGATGGTTGATTATCGGTCCATGCAGACTAGCTCGAATCCCTGGTAAATAACCTGATTGTTGTTCCCAAAGAAGAATTGTTAAGAGCGCTAGGATACAGAATAGGAAAAGGTAAGGAGAAAATGGACCCCTACCTTAATCCTCTCTCCGGTCTGATATACTCTAAAATTTTATCGTTAATTCGAACACAACACATAACAGTAGTGACACTATTCATGATAAGATAAACCAATGCACTTTCAAAGCCAAGTTTTATCACTGCATTGCACAAAAAGTCTTATTCTACCCTGTCACGTGCCTTTTCCATATCTAACTTCAAGGTAACACCTTTATTCGGACCATATTTAGAGCTATTTAAAGAGTGAAACAACTCATGTGTGATTAATATAATATCAGATATAAGTCTGCTAGGCACAAAGGTACATTGATATTTACTAATACAAATGGGCATCACACTCTTGAAACGATTAACCAACACTTTTGTAACAATCTTGTAAAAAGTAGAACAAAGGCTAATTGACATAATTTTTTTTATTGATCTCAGATTATCAACCTTTAGAATAAGAACAATAACTATGAAATTAATAGACTCTAAACTGACTCTAGAATTAAAAAAAAAAACAAAGACATAAAGAAACATCTGAACCAACTAAAGACCAAAGCTTACGATAAAAACTAGTAGACATACCGTCTTGACCTAGAGCTTTGGTCAGATTTATCTGAAGAAAAGTAGCTTCAACTTCCTCTATCGTGAATTCCTGACGTACGGTTGCATTCATCAATGCACGTCTCAATTGCATTTAGGATTTCCTCCGATGTTTTATCTCTTGAGGATGGATATAAGTTGGTGAAGTAATATGTAACAACATAAAAGATCTCCCATTTTCCCTCCACCCATATACCTATGTTATCTTTGATACCCTCAATAGCATTTTTCTTTCTTCTCTCATTGGCTTTAGCGTGAAAGAACTTAGTATTTTTATCACCACCCTTGAGCCACGAGACATGGGAATGTTGCTATCAATACTTTTCATATGTATCCAAAATCGTTTTAGCTCATTTTGTATAACATGCAACTCGTTTAATTGTGCATTGAAAAGTGGGCTATGCATGTATGTTTCAATATTCTGCGGGAGTTGTATCTTATGTCCCAAAGATTTTGTCATACGAGCTTTCTGCCAAGCATCTAACTCCTGAGCAACTCGTTTAATATTTTTCGATGCATTACCCATGTGGCTAACCCAAGCAGCCTGCACCTTTTGTGTGCATTCTACCTCAGCCAACCAACAAACTTCATATCATAAATAATCACCTCCTCTATTCCACTTCTTCTTATTGCTCCTTTATTGTCTAGGGCTAGGAGATAGTGATCTGGCTTGCTCGAGTATTCTGCAGTAACCTGGAAATCTTTAAACTCTTGTAACCAACTTGTACATGCTACAAACCGATTCAGCCTCTCTCGGATGAGGTTCTTTTCTTCACCGTTATACCATGTATACCAACCCCGAATAGTTTTGATATCATGCAAATCATTACATCGTAGGGCATCTCTGAAATCATCGAAGTCCACTTGAGATCTCCTTATTCCACCAGGTTTTTCACTATACATCAAGATCTCATTGAAGTCTCCCTCGGTCAACCAAGGTAACTATGAAGCCCCTTTGATTCTGTCCAGTAATTGCCATATCGTTGTCTTCCTTTGATCACTAAAACCATGTATGCCTGTAAACCAAACTTCTCATCACCTAAACCTAACTCTACATCTATATGAATATTCGAGTATGCAACCAAGTTTGGCCTGAATGCCATACTTCCACATAAAAAGAAAACATGTCAAGCCCGAACCACTCACTACTGCAATACATCCTATCATTATAAACCTTCGTCCCAAACTTTCAGCCTTATCAAGTCTAGTTTCGCACAAGAAGACTTAGTGGGGGTCTTTGGAGGTTCAGGTAATATACCCTTTTAAGGGCCTGAACTGTGGCAACATTCCCCAAGCCACGACAGTTCCAACAAAGGCCTATCATGGCTCTCGAAAAGGTTGGGTTTCAGCCACCGCTAGACTATTTTCTGGAACCTCAACAGCCTCTACGCTTCCTTCTATTTCTGCATCTATTCTTGATTTCTTAATAGCTCGCTGATTGGATGATTCAAATCACCCTGACTATTCCTCTTGATGCTGCGATTCTTGTGAGGTATCACAATTTGTTTCTTCATATGCTTATCTGCTTTTTTTTTATACCCCTCCATTATTATTATCTTCAAATCTTGTGGCAGCCCCTGATGACGTCAACAATACAAGTTTCTCTTGTCTTTCCATACTGTTTTTTTCGAACAGATAAGATCCGCATCCAATCTTTATATTGTGGTTTGGCAATCTCATCAGTTGGCTTGATTTTACAGGACTCCTTCAAGTGCCCTATGATCCTACACAAGTGACATAAATTCAGAAGTCTCGTACTTGAGCATACATAACCTTGGTGTCCCATCCACTTACCTATGTTAACACATCTTCTAAGTGGCAACCTTGAATGCAGTTCAACTCCTACTCTGAAATAATCACCCCATCTACCATCATTTTCTCCCGTATCTATAGCCTCCATAGATCCCATCATATTACCAATACCTTCCCCTAGCTTCCTCGACATTTAACCTAGAGGAATTCCAAAAACTCTAACCCATATTTGCATCATCGATAAGTTATATTCTTCGGTGATCAACTCTAGGTAAAAATCCTTCAATGCCAATAGATCACCATCATACGCTCAAGGAACTCTTTTCAAAATGGCCTCCTTATCCTCCAATTTAAAGAATTTAAATAGGAAGTTGTTATTCAAAGTTGTTAGCTCCTCTACCTTTTCATCTGTCCAGACTTTCCAAAAAAAAAAAACTCTCAAGACAGAGTTTTTGCTGAAAGGTTTTGGTTAAAAATAGTGCCAACAACCCATCGGTTTGATCCTTCGAGATTGTTTTCCTCAGTTGGTCCTCCTTCCATAATTGTATTTTCTACTTCAGTGAACTTAATCTTGCCCAGAATCTTTGTAATTTCGTTAAGCATCGTAGGAAGTTGGTCTTGTTTAGCGTTCATGTCTTCCAGTAGATAACATGATCACCTCCACTTAACCTGCCTTTGTATGTCTCTCTGTGTATGACTCCATATAGGATTCTGCTTTGTAACTTGTTATACCCTTCATTTATTCTAGCAAATTCCCACAATGGCCCTCTATTATTCAAACGTACCGTTTCAATAAGCCTACCCAGAGACTGCCCTTTTTCACATAAATTCCATGCGTGCATATAATTGTTGACGTCATCAGATTCCATGTCAAACCTTCCTATCTTCCCTGAATCCAGAACCCTCGCTTCTTTCCAGGACAGAATATTACATCTCCTAATTTTCCGGTCACCGTTCATCTTTGCATCATTGTAATTTTGATAGCTGATCGATACATTCTTATGTGAATCCTGAACTAGTCCCTTCCGATTCATAGCCCCTAACCCCTGCTTCACAATACTTTTGCATTTCTTTAGCCTTCCATCTGTACAACCACCATAACCAATTGAATCCATCCCCTTGCACAAACTTATATCGAGCCTCAAGAAGTTACCGTCGACATCTATCCTCCAAAACAAAACAAGTACCTAATTACACCGGTGGATCGTACCATCGTTGTACTAGGAATCCCAAGCCTGACGACAGAGACGATTCAACCCTCCATTGAATGAACAAGAATCAATGGAACCCAAGAAAGAAATCACTCAACTTGTCACTATTTAAGTAGTTATTTTTATAAAACTTATGAATTTAAATATATATTTTAAATTTTTTGTATTAATATTTTAAAAATCCTTTTAAGTAAACAATATCTCAATAAAAATAAAAATGTAATGATATTACAATAAAAACTATCAATAAAAGAAATATAAGTAAGTGTATAATGGTAAAATAAATTTTCTTTCCTCACACTTTTAAATTGTATCATGCAATTGAGATAAAAGAAATATTCGTTCCTTTTAATTTTCCATCCTCCCAATCAAACACATCAAAAGAATGGAAATTTTTTTACCCTCCAATTTTCTTTCCTCTATACCAACAATGACTTAGACGTTTATTATTCTTTCATCGAAGTTTTATGATAAATATGGGCTTCCAAATTTTTATTTTTTAATTCATAGAATAAAAGACAAAATATGGAAAGCAGAGTTACAAAATCAGTTTAAAGAATGAGACAAAAAAATGTCTGTTAGACTTTTTACTTTAATTAATTACTCATATAAAACAATAGTTTTAAAAGACTGGTTTATTGAAAATTTTTGGCAAATTTATGCAAACTATAAATGTAATCACTCATTTTTATCTGGTCTGTAAATACATATTAGTATGATTGTTAGTATACTAGTGTTGCATGTATACATTGTAATATATTATATGTTTATTATGTGCATGAGTGTTATTAATATATGTGTGCATGTATATTATAAACTATGTATATATACGTATTAACGGTACGTGTGTCACGCATGTACCTATAGTTAGTATGAGCGTATTTGGATAATATGTGTAGATGTTAAGTTAATTATGTGTATGATTATATGTATGTATACTGGTATGTTATAATTAATGTTTGCATAGGTATATACGTATGTATTGTTGTAGGTGTATTGCTGTTATAATTATAATATTAACATTAATATTATCGGGCTAATATAAAATGAAAATCCAAAAAATATATTAAACCCAAATAAATAAATTGTAGTCCAAGTCCAATTACAAGTCTAATACTATTACAAGGCCCGGTTGGCCCAAACCCAAACCCTATTTAATTACAATTATTTTGTGTGCAGGTGACTATGGGCCGTTGGATCAAGATCTGATCCAACGGCCACGATCCAAGCAAGGAACAAAAATATCTGCCAGTCGCGTGCACTACACGTCTGGACCGTTCGAGTGCCACGCTCGCGTGCGGTCCACGCGCGGACTCTTTGATATCCCACGCGTGCGTGAGCCCCACGCTCTTTGACCCCTCGACTGCTGAGCCCCACGTGGCACGATCTGGAGCCGTTTCACCAATCGAGGCTTCATCTGGGCCGTTCATCCTTCAAGCCATCCAGACCGTTAGATCAGATCTGATCTAACAGCCGAGAACACCTCTGGCCGAAGGCAGAACCCCCACACCGCCACCATGCTGCACCATGCCGATCTTCAACCACCGCGCTCAGACATGTCAAAACACAGCAAGAAAAGAAATATGTCAGTTATCAGTCCAGATCTGAAAAAGAAGCAAATATTATATTACTTGTACCAAACCAAAGACAGGCATATATGCATGAAAAATCATTTTGTAAGAACAACAAGTTGTAATCGAACGATTCAAGTTATAATCGAAAGAAAAAATACAAAAAACAGTCCAGTGGTAAATACTCGTCTCCTTTCTTATTTTTTTGTTGCATGCATACACAAAAAAGATAGGTAGTAAAAAATAAAAAAGAGGGTTAGAAGTCGTTACCTTCGCCGTCGGTGGATCTCCCCTCACCAGTGATAAGCCTTTTCGGCTTTCCCAAGCCGAACGTGGTGAACTGAAAGGAGTGGGAGACCCCTTTGTGGCTTCGTTTTGGGTTGAAAACAAAAAAGAAGGGGTTTTTTTTCGTTTCTTATTTCCTAGATCTAGGACAAATGAAAGCTTTTTCACTTAATCTAAGTTAGGATCCAGGTCGAGGGTAAGGTGGGGGTTATTTTGGTGTGTTTTTTGAGGCTCGCCGGTGTCGGCTAGCGGCGACCGACGGCGGAGAATACGGCGGCCGGCCGCCAGATTCTAGGTTCATGGGATTAAGTTGAGAGAAAATGAAGAACGAGGCTGGTTATTAAAACTGAAGAAATGAAAGAAATGGGGGAAAATTGGCTCCGGCCTAAAAAAGGGGGTTTTATAGGGATTATTATTTTGTGAAATGGGTAAATTACGTACTAAATCCCCCCGCGCTTTCAATATTTTCACTTATGTCTCGCCGCATGGTATATTTACAACTCTGGTCCCCCTTGTATTTCAAAATCTTGCAATCCAGTCCCTAAATTACACCGAATCAATTTTTAAAGGGTAAAATTACCCCTTTAATCATCCCGCGTTTTTGAATTTTTCATTTCGGGTCTGCCCCTTGGTCCAATTACAGTTTTGATCCTTTTAGGTTCTGTCTATTTTGCATTTTCGTCCTTAAATTACATATTATTGCCCTTTAATTTCTGCCACTGACTTTTATTTCTTTTCATTTCAGTCTCGTTTCCATGTAAATATTCATGTTCGTATTATAATCGTATATGTTAATGTGGTCTTTTGTCTTATTATATATCCCTCGTATATGCCTTGTATTTTTATGTTTACATGTATATGTGTTAAGTTTATAATGATTATGTATCTTTTTGTTCGGTTATTCGTATTAAGCATGTTATGTTCTAGTTGACTCGTACACGGTATGTTTTGTATTTTTGTATGTGTGTATGTTCTCTTGGCTTTTTAGGTTACATGCTAGTATATTTTCTTTTTATATATAATATATTGTTCTATATATGTTGAAATGTGTTTTATTTATAATGTGTATATCTCCTCAAAGTATATGCTTTTGTCCATACATATATTTATTCGTGCCTTGTTATTGTGACATGTTAAATTTGTTTTTATCTACTATTAAGCTTGTTATATATATGTGTGTATTAATTACGTATTTTACTTATGTTAGATTGGTATTCTGTTATGTGAATATTTACTGTCTTTAAATTATCTGCCATGTTTTTATATTTTTGTCACTAAGATTGCATATGATATATAAATTGTTAATGCGGTGCCCTTTTATCCGAGCGTAAACGGGGCCAGTATCAGGCGTAGTGATAGTGGTTGGGCGTTTATTCTCGGATAACGGGGCCCTTAAAATTTATTCGCAATTATGACCGAATTTTAAAATAATCGTCACTTTAATCCGGAAAATCCAATATTAATAAAGCGGTAATTATTAAAGTACCAATTTTGGTCGGTGTGGGGGTGCTAATCCTTCCCCATCCGTAACTGACTCCCGAACCCATTTTTTTGAATCTCTGGTTTTATGGTGTCTGGCCTACCTAAGTGGCCGGTGGCGACTCCGTTTTTTTAAAATGCGGTTTTTAAAACCCCACGGAATAAACATTTTTATATCCGAAAAATCAAACCACCTTCGAAAAATCCTCGTTTTTTTAGCGAGAAAGGACATCGCTACAGATGGCGACTCCGCTGGGGACAATTTTTTGTTTTTCAAAAACAAATGAGAGTCAAGCTTTTAAAATAATTACCGCTTTACTAATATTGGAAGTTCCGGATTAAAGTGACTATTAAATTAACATTCGGTTATAATTGCGTGTTTATTTTAACGCATTTAAAATATGGCATATAAACCCATTTTTTTAAGTGGGGGGAAAATGCTAATGCTTTCGTGGAGATATCGTTCTCCCGTATGGGCCTAGCAAGTACCTTCGGGGCTCGAGTACCTTATGCTTTCGTAAGGATATCGCTCCTTCGTACGGGCATAAGCGAATGGGTCCCCCTGAATTGAACCCGGTTGAAAGGAGCCTATAATGGGTGATGATCGGGGGCCTTGCTACTCTTAGTAGGGGACAACAAGGACAATTCGGGTACCTCCTAGAACCAAGACTGCATGTAGAGAATACATAGAAACCTACCCATTTAGAGCCATGCGGATAACCTTAGGTTTTAGACGGGATAAATAGGGTTGTTTTGTGTGTTTATTCCGTTTAATTTTGTCCTTTTATTTATATATTTATTAATTTTATCTGGTACTGACTTGTTTTCTTTTTGCTTTTGTTTTTTTTCATACATCATACATTTGCATCACATAAAGGTACTGGATCAAGTGGTTTGCCTGATCAGAAAGTCTTTCACCATGGAAAAAAGGTGTCTTAGGAAAGAAGAGCTTAATTTGTCAGTCAGACATTGGTCAGAGGTCAACCAGAAAACCCAAGGGGACAGTTTGCCAAACGAACGCGTAATAGTAGGGTACACCTATGTGAGTCTCCAACAGAACGACTTATGGGATCTTCAAAGCATTTGGGAAAGATGGGACCGAAGATTACAAGACTTGTTCTGCGATAGTTATGGCGACATTACACAGCTGTTATATGTTCGGGTTAACCAGCCCCTACTCTGAGCTATAGTCCAGTTCTGGAATCCGGCTTTTTGCTGCTTCACCTTTAATGGGCAGGACATGATGCCTACAGTAGAAGAATACACTACTTTACTTAACCAGAAGAACATTCAGGAAGATTGGATCTACGCGAAACCCCCGAGGAATCAGAATTACACTGCGAAACTCACAACCTTTGCGGGAATGAGTGACGATTGGGTTAATGGCCTACTTCAGATCCGAGGAGACAATACAGTTTTTGCATGGGAAAGTATTCGGGACATCATACCGACACACCCAAACGAGGCAAAGAAAATGGATCTGTTCGCTTTAAAAATATATGGCTTGGTGATATTTCCAAGAGTACTCGGGAACATTGACATAGCCATTCTGGACTTGTTTGAGCGGGTAAAACGGAAAGCAAACCCAGTACCAGCAATCTTTGTCGAGACTTTCATTTCCTTAAATGCTATCCGGAAACATGAAGAAGGACGTTTTCGAGGATGCGCACAGCTGTTACAAGTATGGATTCAGAGTCACATGTGGAAGACACCGACGAGGGTCCTGCCAGAGATATCCTTCCAAGGTTTTTCGCCTTTACAGGAATACTTAGCAAAGGAATGGCGAGAGGATTTGAAAACAAAAATGTGGACTAGCTTCTTCAAGAACATTCAAGATGAAGACATAGCATGGAGGGTCCCATGGCTCGGTAAAGTTAATTATTTTCTATACAGTTGTGGTGATTTCAACTGGCTGATGATGTTGGGATTGCATGGAGGGATCGCCTGTGCTCCGCTTTTAGTGTCTCGACAGTTCGGATCACGATAGTTCATTCCCAATACCGCCGGGTTAAGCCAAACTGAATTTCTTTTCAAAGGGGGGTTCAAAGGAAAAATTCAGACCATCATGAGGGCCTGGGACCATTGTTACCGGATCAGGGTGGAAGGAGATACCGAGCACATGACTACCCCAGACTACGATCTTTGGAGACGTTTGAGGGTTAATAATGTGATTCCCGAATCTGATCAAGGACCAGCAGTGTCACTCGAAGAGCTTACAAGGGTGGTACCGTCTGAAGCTGACATCTTAAGAAATGAACTCGAAAAAATTAAAAGGAAAATGGATATCCAATAGACCCAAAATGCGAGCGAACTCTATAAGGCAAGCTTAGAGGTTGACGAGCGGGACGGGATCATTAGGCAGTTGAAGAAATTAAATGCAGATTTGAACGACAAAAATGCTCTTTATCAAAAAGATGCCCTTCTACTACAAGCAAAAATACAGAAGGCCGGCCGGAGTCAATTCATAGCTGTGGAAAGAGAAAGAATGAATGGCATCCGTTTGGTGGAAGAAGAACGAGAAATCAGCAAGAGAGCAATCGAGAAAGAGATAGAAAGCTGTCGGTTGGCTATGGAAGAAGAAAAATGGTCCTCCAAGAAGGCCATTGATCAGGAAAAGGAAAGATTCAGGCAAGAAATCAGCAAGGGAAAACAAGCTGTCCATCATGAGAAAGAAAGCGTCGCCGTATGGAAAAGAAAGTCTATGAGTAGCCGAAATAGACTGTTAGAGATGCAAAAATTGTACGAAGACACTATTCAAAGTCTAGAGAAATGCCAAAGTCAGAATGGCGAATTAAAGGGAAAGGTGGCGGAAGTTGAACACTCCCTTCGAATGTACTGCCACAGAAATGGTTTCACTGAGCTTCAAGAAAGAGAGCGCGAAGTAAGCATGTTACGAGCACGGATTGAGTCCCTCGAAGCAACTGTTGAGGATTACAAGGAAAGAATTAGTGTGTTCGAGGAGGCTGCAGCCGGAGGGGACACCTATTGGCAAAAGAGACTACGTGACGCTGCCCGGATGGTACAGGATAGGGACCAGTATTACGCAAACTTGATGGTGGACATACAGCGAGTCGCCAGGCATGTGAATGATTTGGCCATCGAGGATGAAACACTCCGACCTTTCATAGTCCCAGAAATGGAAGAAGCTCCCAGGTTCCTCAAGCTGCTCAGGGCAATTGGAAAATTAGGAGATAGAGCTAGGGCTTATCTATAAGGCTTTGTGTTGTATTTAGCTCTTTTGTATTAGGAATATTTATTTTGTAATATGAACTCTGTTGTAATCTAGACCCTTTAATTCCCGTGGAAGTAGTTCAAAAGGGTGATTACCAGCGGAATCAGTACCTTATCTGCATACATTCTTGCATTTGCATCATGACATTCACATCATTATACGTGCATTTATTTCCTGCAACCATATTAACATTATGAATATTGTGGCATTGTGTGTAGTTAACCCGCAATCATTCATCACCCATACTTTACCCAGTTACAAAGCAAGCTCATGGAAGACAGGATAATCAGCCTAGAAAAAGGGCAAAAAGAGCTCGAGACAAGACTTGAAGAGGCCTAGAGAAGCCTCAGTGATCAGATTGCGCAGTCGCAAGCATCTATAGTATCCGACATAACCGCATTGTTGGCTAAGAGTCTTGGAAAAATAGTGGAAGGAGAAAATGTTCAAGAGCCAGAGGGTACCCCAGCTCACTACAAGGTTCAACCAACTACACCGAATCCGGCTAGAAAGGTGTATATCGACCCTGCAGGAATGTCATCTAGTTTTCAAATATGGGTACCAAAAACTCAACCCCTAGACGCTGAAGCACTCTATGAAGAAGAGGTGCCAGACCTGAACATGGTTGAAAGGATCAGGACCAAGGTAGAGAAAAAGTGAGAGGAAAGGTTTCGCCTCATGGAGGAAAAATTTAAAACGTTACAATCTAATGAAGAATCAGGAAATGACGCTAGCGACTTAAGTCTGGTGTCTGATCTTGTCCTACCGCCAAAATTTAAAACGCCAGAGTTCGACAAATACGATGGAACCACATGTCCTTCCGCACACATAACAATGTACTGTCGAAAGATGGCGGCCTACCTTAAGGACGAAAAGCTACTGATCTATTGTTTCCAGGACAGCCTAACTGGAGCGGCGTTACGGTGGTACACCCAGTTGAGCAAGGCAAATGTTAAGACATGGAAGGATCTGTCAAGAGCATTTACTGAGCAATATAAGCATGTAACAGACATGACCCCCAGTAGAATTATGTTGGAAAATATGGGACAGAAGTCCAACGAAAGCCTGTGGCAATACGCCCAAAGGTGGCGGGAAGTGGCCGCCCAAATTCAGCCACCCATCCTGGAACATGAAATTACGCCGTTATTTGTTAATACTCTGAAATGGGCACTCTTTGATCGCCTCATTAATAACACAACGCAGTGCTTTGCTGACTTAATCAGGATTGGGGAGTCCCTTGAATTAGTAATTAAGAGTGGTAGAATTGATGGCGGGGAAGGGTCTCGGAAGTATAGCAAGAGAAATGAAGTAAACACCACCAGCACTTATACCACCCCGAAGAACTTCACAGTCTCGCAGCCACAAGCACCTGTGGGAAAAACACAAAACTCGAATAAAAGATATGAGAGAATCCCTAGAAAAGAGAAAGAGAGAAGAACTTTCACTCCCCTACCTGTTTCGTACTCAGAACTCTATTCCAGTTGTATGAAGCAGACTTGGTCCGTCCATACATCGTTACTCCTGTCAATCTGCCCTTCCCTTCTTGGTATAATCTGAACGCACATTGCGACTATAACGACGGTACCCCTGGACATCCCACCGAGAACTGCCTTGCTTTCAAAAAACTTGTGCAGAATTTAATCGATTCTGGGATATTGAAGTTTGAATAACTGAATGTAGCCAATAACCCGCTGCCTAATCATGGGAGCAGAGGGGTAAATGTTATTGAAGAATACTTTACCAGGAGGATTAAGGATGATGTGTCAGAAATCAAATCTCCTTTACGATGGGTATTTCAACAGTTATGCATGGCCCGTGTGATCGACAAAGGCATGATAACAAGGCAGAAGGGATGTGGAGTGTATTGCGAATTCCACCAGACTGAAGGACATGATATCCAAGAGTGCGACGAGTTTAAGAGATTGGTACAGCAATTAATGAACGAAAAGCAAATAGAATTCTTCGAAGAACCCATGGGAATGAAGGGGTCGGACGTACACATGACGGATAGCCCCAAGTCTAAATACGGGAAAGATAGACCTTTTATCGTCTCTCCCAGGCCAGGGAATGCAGGTGCCTCCCAAGGAGAAACCAGCAAGATAAATCCCAGGATCATCATTTCAGCACCATTTCCATTCCCATTCAAGGATATGCGGCAAACCCTCTGGAATTATGCTGTAAATGTGACCACGCCAGAAAAACTAGAACATGGTCAGGTACTGAAAGACCAACAAAGCCAGAACGATGTAAACGTTGGTGAGGCAGGCCATTTCACAAGGAGCGGCTGATGTTATTCCTCCGAGGCTTTGAAAGCAGTTAAAAAAGATAAGGGGAAAAATACAACAGTTAGCCCCACGCAGATATTTGGAGAAGAACCTCCCCCAAAGATGAATGAGCCGGTAACTGAGGCCCAAGCTAAAGAATTTCTGAAGTTCTTGAGACATAGCGAGTACAACGTAGTGGAACAACTACGAAAGCAACCGACCAGGATCACAGTACTGGAATTACTCTTGAGTTCAGAAAAACACCGGGAGACACTATTAAAAGTGCTAAATCAAACTTTTGTGCCCCAGGACATTTCTATGACAAATCTGGACATGATAGTGGGGCATATCACTGCCTATAATCATATAACGTTCAGTGACGATGAGATCCCTGAGGAAGGAATAGGGTCCACCAAAGACCTTAACATCACTACCCACTACAAAGGGTATGTAGTACCGGGCGTACTGATCGACAACGGGTCAGCATTGAACGTCTTGCCTATGGTGACCCTGCAAAAACTGCCAATAGATGGTTCTCACATAAAGCCCTACCACAATTCGGTAAGAGCCTTTGATGGTACGCAAAGAGGAACAATGGGGAAAATTGAGGTGCCCCTATTGATCGGACCGACTGAATATGTGATCGATTTTGTGGTAATGGACATAAAACCATCTTACAGCTGCCTATTGGGAAGACCATGGATCCATTCCGCATGAGTTGTCCCCTCATCGTTGCATCAGAAATTAAAATTTGTAGTCGAGGGTAAATTGGTCACAGTAGAGGCTGAGCAGGAGATTGTTGCTTCCGTGACATCAGACGCCCCCTACATTCAAAATGATGAAGATGCTGCAGAATGCTCGTTCCGAGCATTGGAACTAGTGAATGCCACGTTTGTTTCGGAGGGAAGTCGGATCCCCTACCCCAGGTTATCTAATTGTACCAAGATGACTGTCGCAGAAACTTTGGGCCGTGGAGCCAAAATAGGAAAGGGGCTGGGGAAGAAATTACAAGGAAACCTAAGAGCCAAGAATATGATAACCAAGAAGGATCGTTTTGGGCTGGGTTACCAACCAAGTGGCCAACAGAGAAAAGAGGAATACAAGAGAAAGGAAGAGCAAAGAAAAGCCAGATTTAAAGGAGAAGACATTCCGTGGAGACCAATGTCCTTTCCTAGTTTAAAAACCACTTTTGTCTCTGAAGGTTTCTACTAGCCAGGTCAAGAGGTTGAAGAAGCAATTAAGGAAAATGAAGTACTCAACCAGGAGGAAATACTCAGTAAATCATTTGAAGGGATGTATATCAACATGATAGCTGGAAAAGACCAAGGCAGCAAAATGTTGACCAACATCCGCCCTTGTCATCTCGGGGAAACGCTCGATAACTGGAGTTGCATTGATTTACCTGTATTTTTTAGGAATAGATCAGAGTAATGCTCCGAATCAACCTTTTGTTTTTGCCCGTAAACAATGGGGATCTCTTGTACGGGGCACCTATGTTAACTTTTTGATTGAAATGAAAATATCCCCACTTTCCTAAAATGACCAAAGTTTCATTTATTTCATTCATGCATGCTTCATGTTCATTCTCTTCATATAAAGCCGTCTCCTTCCCAATACAATTCATTCTTATTTAATGCAGGTCGCTCATGATTGACGATATGAATGATACCGGATCCAATCCTGGAGTGAATTTTGAATGCCCTGAGGTCTCAGAGGGAATTGAGGAAGGATATGATGAGATAGAAAGTGAGGTCCCGGAAGAGTTAGAGAATGGTGGCCAACGAAGAAAGGCATATCATGCCCCACCAAGAAGAAACAAAAGTTGTAAACTTGGGGACTGAAGAAGAGAGAAAAGAAATAAAAGTAGGAACGACGATTTCCTCAAAAACTAAGCATGAACTGATAACCCTACTTCAGGAATTCAAGGATGTCTTCGCCTGGACTTATCAAGATATGCCAGGGTTGGATACCGACATAGTGATGCATAAATTGCCAACAAAATCAGAGTGCAAACCAATACAGCAAAAACTTCGGAGAATGAGACCAGATATGTTGTTAAAGATCCGAGAGGAAGTGAAAAAGTAGTTTGATGCTGGATTCTTGGAGGTAGCCAAATACCCCGAATGGGTTGCAAACATTGTACCAGTACCAAAAAAAGACGAGAAAGTTCGTATGTGTGTAGATTATAGGGATCTGAACCGAGCCAGCCCTAAAGACAACTTCCCCTTACCACATATTGACACGCTGGTTGACAACACTGCAGGGCATTCATGGTTCTCATTCATGGACGGCTTCTCAGGGTACAACCAGATAAAGATGGACCCTAACGACATGGAGAAGACCACATTCATAACCATGTGAGGCACTTTTTGTTATCGAGTGATGCCGTTTGGGTTAAAGAACGCGGGGGCAACATACCAAAGAGCCATGGTGACTCTTTTCCATGACATGATGCACAAAGAAATAGAAGTATACGTGGACGACATGATTGCCAAATACTGAACAGAGGAAGAGCACCTACAGAACTTGAGAAAACTATTCCAAAGACTACGGAAGTACCAGCTGAGGCTCAATCCTGCCAAGTGTACATTCGCCGTTACTTATGGAAAACTCCTAGGGTTCGTGGTAAGCAGAAGAGGGATTGAGATTGATCCAAATAAAGAGAAAGCCATCTAGGATCTCTCACCACCCCGTACTCAGAAGGAAGTTCGCGGTTTCCTAGGGAGGTTGAATTATATCTCTCGTTTCATTTCCCAATTAACCGACCAATGTGACCCGGTCTTCAGACTTCTTAGAAAGAATAATCCTGGTGTGTGGGACGAGGAATGTCAAAGAGCCCTAGAAAAGATCAAAAAGTACCTGACAAATGCTCTAATTTTAGTCGCACCAGTACCAGGTCGACCATTAATTCTCCACCTGACAGTTTTTGAGAATTCAATGGGATGCGTATTGGGGCAACACGATGAGTCAAGAAAAAGGGAGCAAGCCATCTATTACCTAAGCAGGAAATTCAATGATTATGAAACGCGGTACCCGCCAGTGCAGAAGCTGTGTTGTGCTCTAGTTTGGGCTACTAAGCGGCTTAGACAGTATATGTTGTACCATACTACTTGGTTGATATCCAAGCTAGACCCATTGAAGTTCTTAATGGAAGCGCCAGCACTAACAGGAAGGATGGCCCGGTGGCAGATGCTCTTATCCGAATTCGATATTGTATACGTTAACCAAAAAGCCGTAAAAGGGAGTGCCGTAGTAGATTTCCTAGCTAGTCGTGCTTCGGACGACTATGAGGCATTGAACTTTAATTTCCCAGACGAAGACTTGATGTGCATTACAACCGAAGAAGAGGTTTCAGATGATAAATCATGGAAACTTTACTTCGATGGAGCCTCTAACGCCCTCGGACATGGGATAGGAGCAGTGCTAATTTCTCCTAAGGACGTCTATTATCCTTTCACCAGCAGATTGGAATTCTTCTGCACAAACAATATAGCTGAATACGAAGCTTGTGTTATGGGACTGAACTCAGCTATTGAGAGAAAGGTGAAGGAACTTCGAGTATTCGGAGATTCATCCTTAGTAATTTACCAATTGCGCGGGGAATGGGAAACCAGGGACCCGAAGTTGGTCAAATATTACGAATTGATCCAAGAGCTCACCAAAGAGTTCGAAAAGGTCAGCTTCAATTACCTGCCCCGAGAAGAAAATCAGATGGCAGACGCCTTGGCAACCTTGGCATCCATGTTTAAAACAAACACCGGGGCAGAAATGAAGCCCATTGAGATGCAGACGTTTGAAAGGCCTGCTCATTGTTGTAATGTACAGGAAGAGATTGATGGAAACCCATGGTACTATGACATCTTGCAATATGTCAAGCTTCGGAAGTATCCAGAAGGGGCAAGTGACAATGACAGAAAGACACTCAGAAAAATGGCAACAAGATATGTCCTAGATGGGGAGATCCTATATAGGAGAAGTCATGATCAGACTTTGCTGAGATGTGTGGATGCCCGGGAGGCGAAGGAGATTTTAGCGAAGTACATGACGGGCTCTGTGGAACGCATGCCAACGGGCTGTCTATAGCCCGAAAAATTATGAGATATGGTTATTTCTGGTTGACCATGGAGGGGGATTGTATCGATTACGCCAGGAAATGTCATAAATGCCAAATCTACGCTGACAAGATTCACGCACCCCCATCGCCTTTACACACCATGAATTCTCCGTGGCTTTTCGCGGCGTGGGGCATGGATGTCATTGGGCAGATCCATCCGAAAGCTTCCAATGGACACCGTTTCATTTTGGTCGCCATAGACTACTTCACTAAATGGGTAGAGGCAGCGTCTTACGCCAACATCACAAGGACTACAGTATGTAAGTTCTTAAAGAAGGAGATTATTTGTCGATATGGATTGCCAGGAAGGGTCATCACCGACAATGCTTCCAATCTAAATAACAAAATAATGACGGACGTGTGCACTCAATTCAAGATAACACACCATAATTCCACAGTCTAACGCCCTAAAATGAATGGAGCAGTGGAAGCAACAAACAAGAACATAAAGAAGATCATAGCAAAGACGACGGATACCTACAGGGATTGGCATGAGAAGTTACCATTCGCCCTTTTCGCCTATAGGACGTCCATTCGCACATCAACGGGGGCAACACCCTACTCATTGGTGTATGGTACCGAAGCAGTACTTCCCATCGAGGTAGAGATCTCGTCTCTCCGGGTCTTAAACGAAGTAAAATTGGAAGAAGCTGAATGGGTGCAGGCCAGACTCGACCAGCTAAATCTCATTGACGAAAAGAGACTAAAGGCCATTTGTCATGGTCAGATGTACCAAAAGCGGATGATGCAGGCATACAACAAAAAGGTGCGCCCAAGAGAATTTAAAAAAGGGGATCTGGTGCTCAAGAAAATCCTCTCTATCCAGAAAGATTCTCGAGGAAAGTGGTTGCCCAACTGGGAAGGACCGTACGTCGTAAAAAAGGCCTTCTCAGGAGGAGCCCTGATCCTAACAGAAATGGATGGAGACGAGCTGAAAAACCCTGTAAATTCTGATGTCGTTAAGAAATACTATCTTTGAAAAAAAAAAGAAGAAAAAAAAGAAAAAAGAAAAAAATAAAAAAGAACAAAATGGAGAGCTCAGGGCAAAAACCCGAAACCGGGCGTCTTGAAGCAAAGGGAGGACCCGAGTTGAAAACCCGTAAAGGGCGGCTCGGGTAAATTGAAAGTTGAAGAGAATGGTATCCCCATGAACATCATGAAGAGGAAACTTCAGGCAAAAAAAATTCTACGCCGGTCGACAGGATCATGTATCATTCATATCGAAGATAATGAGGGATCTTGTATTTCATACTTAACTTTTCTTCTTTCTTATGTGTGTCATACCTTTCTTTTTAAGATATCCCAAGCCCTTAATCGTAATAAAACTGTGTTTTTGAGCATCCATTCCTTGCCTTCTTGTTAATTTCAGTCAAATAAGTTAACATAGGCTTATAGTGAAACAAGAGATTTCGGAGCATTACTGTGATCTAACCTTAAAAATGCAAGTGATTAAAGAAAATGGCGTTAATTCCACCCTCTAGCTCCCTACATAATGGCTGTTGATAGGGAAGGCAGAAAGTGTCAAACAACCGGATATGATGGCCAATGGCGTACGTCATGTCTATTCAAGGAAGGCATGCGAGATAACAAAAAAGATCTCTTGGGTGAAAACCCCGAAGGGCACCCCTCAAAAAAAACTCTCTCTAAAGTGAAAACCCGAAAGGGCACTTTAGAATTCCAAGTCGTAAGTGGAGAAAAAGAAAGGTTGGAATGGTTAAACCTGACAGTGAAGTGGGGTATCGACGCCCTTGAGAAAGGAAAAAGTGAACAACGAGATCAAATAAGGACCAAAACAAGCCCATCAAGATATTGACACTCATGCATCATGAATAGTCAGACATCACTAGGATTAGGAGCATGTCAATTCATTTGTCATAGCATTTTGTTTTATCTCAGACAGGTATCTGCGGACTCAAAGAGACATCGACGGCCATCGTGGTGTGAATCCCAAATAAGAAGACAATGGTTTTACATACAAAAGGAATATGTTTCCAAGCTCCAGAGAGAGGTTCTATATAGGAAGAATCCTCCGCTCCGAGGCTTCAGAAGCTGAAAGTTCTATATAGGAAGGACTGACAGCTCTAGGGTGAAGACTAGCAGTTCTATATAGGAAGGACTCCCAGTCGAAGGAATTCACCCATAACACACAAGATTATATAGGAAATCCTGCTGTGTCGAAAGCGAAGAGTTCTATATAGGAAGGACTCATAGTCGAAGGAATTCACCCATGACACACAAGATTATATAGGAAATCCTGCTGTGTCTAAAGCGAAGAGTTCTATATAGGAAGGGCTCCGAGCTTCAATGTCTTAGAGTAAAAGATTCTATATAGGAAGAATCCGTAGCTCCAAGATTTCAGACGCCAAAAGTTCTATATAGGAAGGACCGATGGCTCCAAGGTGAAGACTCGTAGTTCTATATAGGAAGAACTCCCAATCGAAAGAATTCACCTATGACACACAAGGTTATATAGGAAACCTGTTGTGTCTAAAGCGAAGAGTCTTATATAGGAAAGGCTCCGAGCTTCATTGTCTTAGAGTGAAA
This sequence comes from Hibiscus mutabilis, assembly GCA_019671005.1. Taxonomy (NCBI): domain Eukaryota; kingdom Viridiplantae; phylum Streptophyta; class Magnoliopsida; order Malvales; family Malvaceae; genus Hibiscus; species Hibiscus mutabilis. Next base: position 31,910,872 of record CM033733.1, on the reverse strand, counting down.
GGTTATATATAGGAAGAACCTGTAGCTCTGAGATTTCAGACGCCAAAAGTTTTATATAGGAAGGACTGACGGCTCCAGGGTTTGAAGACTAGCAGTTCTATATAGGAGGAACTCCCAGTCGGAAGAATCCATCAGCGGCGCAAGAGGTTTTATATAGGAGAAACCAGCGTTGAAGGCAAAGAGTTCTATATAGGAAGGACTCCAAGCTGTACTGTCTCGAAGTGAAAAGTTCTATATAGGAGGGACTCATAACTCGAAGCTTCAGAGTGAAGGCTTCTATATAGGAAGAGCCTGTAGCTCCAAGATCGGAAGGTAACGAAGCTCTATATAGGAAGAACTTGCGAGCCTGAAGATTCAGCTAAGGAAGAGCGGAGAGTTCCAAAAGAACACGTGTTTCCAAAGCTACAAACAGGGAAGTCTGATAAAAATGAGTACTTATGAAATCTTTGCTTTGTTCCCATTCCACGAGAACAAGCAAAGAGGGGCAACTGTAATCACTCATTTTTATCTGGTCTGTAAATACATATTAGTATGATTGTTAGTATACTAGTGTTGCATGTATACGTTGTAATATATTATATGTTTATTATGTGCATGAGTGTTATTAATATATGTGTGCATGTATATTATAAACTATGTATATATACGTATTAACGGTACGTGTGTCACGCATGTACCTATAGTTAGTATGAGCGTATTTGGATAATATGTGTAGATGTTATGTTAATTATGTGTATGATTATATGTATGTATACTGGTATGTTATAATTAATGTTTGCATAGGTATATACGTATGTATTGTTGTAGGTGTATTGCTGTTATAATTATAATATTAACATTAATATTATCGGGCTAATATAAAATGAAAATCCAAAAAATATATTAAACCCAAATAAATAAATTACAGTCCAAGTCCAATTACAAGTCTAATACTATTACAAGGCCCAGTTGGCCCAAACCTAAACACTATTTAATTACAATTATTTTGTGTGCAGATGACTATGGGCCGTTGGATCAAGATCTGATCCAACGGCCACGATCCAAGCAAGGAACAAAAATATCTGCCAGCCGCGTGCACTACACGTCTAGACCGTTCGAGTGCCACACACGGACTCTTTGATATCCCACGCGTGCGTGAGCCCCACGCGCTCTGAGCCCTCGACTGCTGAGCCCCACGTGGCACGATCTGGAGCCGTTTCACCAATCGAGGCTTTATCTGGGCCGTTCATCCTTCAAGCCATCCAGACCGTTAGATCAGATCTGATCTAACGGCCGAGAACACCTCTGGCCGAAGGCAGAACCCCCACACCGCCACCATGCTGCACCATGCCGATCTTCAACCACCGCGCTCAGACATGTCAAAACACAGCAAGAAAATAAATATGTCAGTTATCAGTCCAGATCTGAAAAAGAAGCAAATATTATATTACTTGTACCAAACCAAAAATAGACATATATGCATGAAAAATCACTTTGTAAGAACAACAAGTTGTAATCGAACGAGTCAAGTTATAATCGAAAGAAAAAATACAAAAAACAGTCCAGTGGTAAATACTCGTCTCCTTTCTTATTTTTTTGTTGCATGCATACACAAAAAAGATAGGTAGTAAAAAATAAAAAAGAGGGTTAGAAGTCGTTACCTTCGCCGTCGGTGGATCTCCCCTCACCAGTGATAAGCCTTTTCGGCTTTCCCAAGCCGAACGTGGTGAACTGAAAGGAGTGGGAGACCCCTTTGTGGCTTCGTTTTGGGTTGAAAACAAAAAAGAGGGGGTTTTTTCGTTTCGTATTTCCTAGATCTAGGACAAATGAAAGCTTTTTCACTGAATCTAAGTTAGGATCCGGGTCGAGGGTAAGGTGGGGGCTATTTTGGTGTGTTTTTTGAGGCTCGCCGGCGCCGGCCGACGGCGGAGAATACGGCGGCCGGTCGCCGGATTCTGGGTTTATGGGATTAAGTTGAGAGAAAATGAAGAACGAGGCTGGTTATTAAAACTGAAAAAATGAAAGAAATGGGGGGAAAATTGGCTCCGGCCTAAAAATGGGGTTTTATAGGGATTATTATTTTGTGAAATGGGTAAGTTACGTACTAAATCCCCCCGCTCTTTCAATATTTTCACTTCTGTCTCGCCGCATGGTATATTTACAACTCTGGTCCCCCTTGTATTTCAAAATCTTGCAATCCAGTCCCTAAATTACACCGAATCAGTTTTTAAATGGTAAAATTACCCATTTAACCATCCCGCGTTTTTGAATTTTTCATTTCGGGTCTGCCTCTTGGTCCAATTACAGTTTTGATCCTTTTAGGTTCTGTCTATTTTGCATTTTCGTCCTTAAATTACATATTATTGCCTTTAATTTCTGCCGCTAACTTTTATTTCTTTTCATTTCAGTCCCGTTTCCATGTAAATGTTCATGTTCGTATTATAATCGTATATGTTAATGTGGTCTTTTGTCTTATTATATATCCCTCGTATATGCCTTGTATTTTTATGTTTACATGTATATGTGTTAAGTTTATAATGATTATGTATCGTTTTGTTCGGTTATTCGTATTAAGCATGTTATGTTCTAGTTGACTCGTACACGGTATGTTTTGTATTTTTGTATGTGTGTATGTTCTCTTGGCTTTTTAGGTTACATGCTAGTATATTTTCTTTTTATATATAATATATTGTTCTATATATGTTGAAATGTGTTTTATTTATAATGTGTATGTCTCCTCGAAGTATATGTTTTTGTCCATACATATATTTATTCGTGCCTTGTTATTGTGACATGTTAAATTTGTTTTTATCTACTATTAAGCTTGTTATGTATATGTGTGTATTAATTACGTATTTTACTTATGTTAGATTGGTATTCTGTTATGTGAATATTTACTGTCTTTAAATTATCTGCCATGTTTTTATATTTTTGTCACTAAGATTGCATATGATATATAAATTGTTAATGCGGTGCCCTTTTATCCGAGCGTAAACAGGGCCAGTATCAGGCGTAGTGATAGTGGTTGGGCGTTTATTCTCGGATAACGGGCCCCTTAAAATTTATTCACAATTATGACCGAATTTTAAAATAATCGTCACTTTAATCCGAAAAATCCAATATTAATAAAGCGGTAATTATTAAAGTACCAATTTTGGGCGGTGTGGGGGTGCTAATCCTTCCCTATCCGTAACCGACTCCCGAACCCATTTTTTTGAATCTTTGGTTTTATGGTGTCCGGCCTACCTAAGTGGCCGGTGGCGACTCCGTTTTTTTAAAATGCGGTTTTTTAAAACCCTACAGAATAAACGTTTTTATATCCGAAAAATCAAACCACCTTCGAAAAATCCTCGTTTTTTTATCGAGAAAGGACATCGCTACAGTAAAATCTAAAATTTAAATTTTTAGCTTTATAATCTTAAATTTTAAACTCTAGACTTTAAACCATAAATTTTAACCCTAAATCTTATATACTAAACTCCTACCTGCTAAATCCTAAACTACACTCATAGACCTTAAATTTGACAAGTTTATGTAAACTTTAATTTACACCGATTACAAATAAAAAAATCTTCTTAAAAAGTCATATTTTTATTTTTAAACTTGTTAAATTTAGAGTTTAGGCAGCGGCAAATCCTTTAAGGGACTAATGGGGGCCACGACCCCCAAAATTTTAGAAAAATTAAATTTTACCCCTAAAATTTTTGAAAATTTTAATTTGGCCCCTCAAGATTTTAAAATATTTATATTAAGCTTCAAAATTTTGAATGTTTTTAATTAAATCTCTTCAAATTATTAAAAACTTTAGTTAAACCCTCATTTTTTTGAAAAAATTCATTTAAGCCTCTATTTTTTTAAATTTAATTTGGACCCCTCAAACTTTTGCTCTAAATTCTGCCACTGAGTTTAGGGTTTATTGGTTTAGTTTAGAGTTTAGGATTTCAGATTTATGGACAATTGTTAAAATGTAGGTTTTTAAGGTTTATAGTTTAAAAATAGGGTTTAAGGTGTAGAAATTTATATTTTATATTGTATAGTTTAAATAAAAAGGGTTGTGTAATTTTTCTTACACATTGTGTATTAAAGTTTAGGATAAGGTTTCAAAAATAAAGATTTAAATAATTTAAATAGAAAGAACTATGTAATATTTTTACATTTATTAGGTATGAAAATATAACTCAACTGAAAATATATAAAAATGTTTTAATGTTAATAAACAAAACCATGCATTTAACTGACGCTGGCAAAAATAGTTTCCTTTTGCTTTCATCGATTCGACTCCGTCTCCAATAAAATGCAAAAGGCAAGTGTTGTAGTGAAACAGGTAGCATTCAAAAAATTATTAGATGAATTTGACTCACCATGTCATTTATGATCCCATAATTTTTCATCTCATTTTTTTTAAGGTGAATCTTCACATTTTTCCTACATGCTTCACCTTTATCTTACATGTCAATGAATAAATCTCATCAGATAGACCATAGATGACCTAAGCCGAGACCATGTAATAATTTCTCAGTAGCATTCCAAGAATCATTTCGTTTCAACCTTAGGAGCTATGGTGTGAAGTCTTCACTTACATTCTTGTCTTGAACTCACCAATCTCGGATAAGTAATAATTAAACACTTCAACTAATGATTGGCTTCATTACCCCCAAAAAGTAAAAACTTGGGACTTGTTTAGAGGTATAATCTTCATTTTATTCATTTAAATCCAATGACCAAATTGTGCTGCGGGCTTGAATATGGATGAATCTTAGATAACAAGTTTTCTTTCCCAGCTAGAATCTCCTGGTAAGATTTGACAACCCGCGTTTTGTTTGTTTTAAGGTAACATGTTCTGACTTTCAAGACTTACTGTTTTACTATTTGATTAAAAATTTAGTATCTGATTCTGAAGTAGATGGGCGTTCTTTGGGTTAGTGTTGTTTTTAGCTGCATCATTTCTCATCTGACTTCCTGTTGCTAGATGTGATTCATGGTCCACATTTGATTTCTTTCTTTCCGTGCCCGCAATATGTTTGTCATTTGTCCTCTTACAATTTCTTAGTTAGTATAGTTGTCCTTGTTTTGGGTTGCTTTTGTACTCCATAATATATATTCAGGGTCATGGATTTATTTTGATCATTCTTCCATCCCAATTCAAACGCTGGATTGAGTATTGACCCCTTCCAAACATAATTCATTTTTCCTTTTGCATTTCGAACAAAACTCGGCTGCTTTGTTGGAGGATAGAGGCCTAAAATCTTGAAATAAAACCTCTAGGAGATTGATTTAGTTACTTTTAATTGTAGAAAGAAATGTTGTTCTGAAATGCCATTAACAACCAGTTGGTTTCTTAACATCAATGGACCAACAAAAATTAAAAGAATACAAAAGACTTAGATTCAAGTCAATCCTGACGTGAGAAATCAGCGATAGACTTAACAGTGAGTTCATTTTTCCACATCTGCTTTTTCAAGTCTGATACCACTTTCTCTGCTTGTTTTAAATAAACAAGAGTTGGTCCAAAAGCAAATGCTTTTGCGAACATCTGAATTAAAAGGGGCAGTGTGTCATACGTTTGGTCTAAAAGGGGCAAAGATCATAAACCGGTAAATACAAAGACTTATATGCAAGTCAATCCAGGCGTGAAAAATGAGCGATAGACTTTGAATGGAATGACATAAATCGATGTAAGACAAAGACATGCAATTCAGCTCCAGCTTCAAAAATGGGTGAGACTTTTAGTTAGTTTGAGCGTATGGGACACTGCAATTAACCTATATATAAACATTACATCAGGGCTGTTATTTGTATGCAAAACATTTTTTAATCATGAAAAGTTTAACCTTGCTTGCTCCCCTACTCTTCTGTGTTACTTTACTATGTTCTTCGCTTAATGCTGCTTCCGATTCTGCAGCAGAAGCACGGGCAATCCTCAAATGGAAAGCCAGCCTTGAAAACCAAAACCATTCTGTTCTGCTTTCCTGGAATACTTCCAAGTCCAACAACCTAAATGGGAAAACAAGTCCATGTGCTTGGTTTGGAATCCATTGCAACCATGCTGACAGTGTTATGAGGATTCACCTCACTGGCCATGGTGTAAAAGGTACGCTCCATTCATTTCCATTCTCGTCTTTGCCTAATCTTGCAGGGTTGGACCTTAGCACCAATAAACTTTATGGCATAATCCCACCACAAATCAGTCAACTCTCCAAACTCACCTACCTTGATTTATCTTATAACCAGTTCTCTGGGCAAATCCCACCTCAAATTGGCCACCTTATACATCTTGAGACCCTCCACCTTGCTGGAAATCAATTGAATGGTTCCATTCCTCAAGAAATTGGTCAGCTCAAATCCATCACTGACCTTGCCTTGTGTAGCAACCATCTAAATGGTTCCATTCCTGCTTCTCTTGGTAAATTAACCCAACTTGTTTCCTTGCTTCTCTATGATAGTTCCCTTTCTGGTCCCATTCCTCCAGAATTGGGTAACCTTAGGAATTTGTTTGAACTTTACATGGACACCAACCGTCTAACAGGTCCCATCCCTTCCTCACTTGCAAAATTGAAAAAACTGAGCATACTTTACATGTTTAACAATAGTCTTTCAGGACCCATCCCTTCTGTATTAGGGAGTTTGGAATCTCTTACTGAAATAAGCCTTTACCATAATAACCTGTCTGGTTCAATCCCATCCTCATTTGGTGATTTGAGATTTCTTACGCATGTGTCATCTCTATGAAAATCAACTCACTGGTCTTATACCTGAGGAGATGGGGAACTTGAAATCTCTTGTTGATCTAGAGTTGAGTCAAAACAAACTCAGTGGCTCTATTCCTGCTTCACTTGGCAATTTGAGCAACTTGAAATTCTGTTCCTTCGAGATAACCAACTCTCTGGTCCCATTCCTAATGAAATAGGAAACTTGATGAAGTTGACCGTTTTAGAATTAGACCACAACAATCTGACGGGAAATATGCCGCAGGACATTTGCCGTGGTGGATCACTTGAATACCTCACAACAAGTTACAACCAGCTTGTCGGGCCAATCCCTCGAGGGTTAAAAAATTGCACTAGCTTGAAGAGAGTTTACCTTGAAGGAAACCGGCTCAAAGGGAATATATCTGAAGATTTTGGCGTTTACCCGAAACTCACTTTCATTGACTTAAGTGACAATGAATTTTACGGTGAGTTGTCTTCCGATTGGGGGTTGTGCAAAAGTTTACAGGGTCTTTCTATTGCAAGGAACAGTCTCACTGGTAGAATACCAGCTGAGATTGGAAACTCACATCAGATAGGAAAGCTTGATCTTTCTTCAAATCATTTAATTGGGGAGATTCCAAAGGAAATTGCAAAGTTGAGTTCTTTCTCTAATCTTTATTTGAATGGGAATCATCTTTCTGGCAGCATACCTTTGGAACTTGGACTTCTGTCCAACCTTTTGTATCTTTACTTGTCTGAAAACAAATTGAGCAAGTCGATCCCTAAAACTATAGGGAATCTGTCCATGTTATTCCACTTGAATTTGAGCTTTAATCATTTGGGCCAAAGAATTCCATTTCAAGTAGGCAAGTTATTTGTGCTGGATTCTCTAGATTTGAGTCACAACATGCTTTCAGGGGAGATTCCAAAGGAATTTCAAAGTTTGCAGAGCTTGATGATGCTAAACCTGTCTTACAACAATCTCTCTGGTGAAATTCCAGCCACTTTTGAGCAGCTCCATGCCTTGGACTCTGTTGACATTTCATTCAATCAGCTGCAGGGTCCCATTCCCAACTGCCAAGCATTTCGAAATGCTTCAATAGAAGCATTGCGAGGGAACAACGGTTTATGTGGCAATGCTAGCGGATTGCCACCTTGCTCGCCTGTTTTCTAAGAAGGGTCACAACAACAAAACCCTTTTTGTAGTTATGTTCCCTCTTTTATTGGTTGGTAGTCTCTCAATTTCATCATTTGCTTTGTTGTTTACCTTCAAGAAGAGGAAGAAAGATGCAGATGAAGAAAGACAAAGCAGTGCAAGTGATGAAATATTTTTCTCAATAACATCCTTTAATGGAAGATTACTATATGAAGAGATCATTAGAGCTACCAAAGATTTTGATGCTCAATATTGCGTTGGGAAAGGAGGATATGGAAATGCATACAAAGCAGAGCTGTCATCTGAGATGATGTAGCTGTGAAGAAATTCCATCCTTTGCATACTGGTAAAATGGCAGATCAAAGACAGTTCGTAAATGAGGTAAGGGCATTAGTGAAACAAGACATAGAAATATTGTAAAGTTCTATGGTTTCTGTTCCTCTGCGGGTCGTTCCTTCTTGGTATACAAGTACCTTGAAAGGGGTAGCTTGGCTTCAGCTCTCAGCAACAATGAAGAATCTAAGAAACTGGACTGGAATAAGAGGGTGAATATTGTCAAAGGTGTTGTTCATGCCCTCTCATATTTGCATCATGACTGTTCACCGCCGATTGTTCATCGAGATATAACGAGCAGCAACATTTTGCTTGATTTGGAGTATGAAGCTCATCTTTCAGACTTTGGCACTGGTAAGCTTCTCAATCCAGACTCATCCAATTGGACTAATATTGCTGGAACATATGGATACATTGCACCAGGTGATTTCATTATATATCCATAGATGACATGGCATATGGAATAATATTTGTTATTAACTGTTTATCTTTTCCTTTGCAGAGCTTGCCTACACAATGGAAGTTACTGAAAAATGTGATGTGTATAGTTTTGGTGTGCTGGCATTGGAATTGATAGTTGAGGATATCCGGATGATTTTCTCTCCAATCTATCAATTTTAACTGCGGAACCCATTCCACTAAACTATGTGTTGGATCAAAGGCTTTCACCTCCACAGCCAGAAGTTGAGAACAAACTGGTATTCATCCTGAAGGTTGTTGTCTCATGTTTAGATAATAATCCAAAATCTAGGCCAACCATGCACGCTGTTTCTCAGCTGTTGTTCGACAGAATCTAGTCCGATATAGGATTTATTGATCTTCATCCAAGTGGCCACCTTAGAAATGTTTGTTTGGTATTGCTCTAATGTTGTTGCTTTAGTTTTTGTGTAGTTATCATAGGTGAAATGGATTATGCATTTTCTTGAGAATTGTTATGAACCTTTTGGTAGTGAAATAAGATTCATTTCATTATTCTGTTAAACCCCTTTCCCCCCTATCAGAAGAACTTGACATTATCAAGTTATTTTCAAATTCCAAATGATAAAAGGAAAAATGCAAGCTAAAAGGGAAATTGGGGCATAACATAAGATTTGCAACATCCCTAAACAGAAACTGAAGTCTTTGAACGTGATAAAAATATCATACATCCAAAGTTTGGACCGACAAGACAACAACAAGACAACAGAATAATACAAGTTGCAACAACATAATAAACAACCAGATGCAAAACATTCCCTCTACATCCTTAGGACTCTTTCCAAGCTGATCCACTCATCTGAAGCTGTAAGCCTTCTCATCAAAGAAAGCAACCCCAGAGATTGATGTTACATTCTCCATCAAGTAATCCCAGGACATTTCCTTATTTTTGTACTGAACAAGCTAGCAAACTTTGGAAGCACAACAACACTTCTGCAAAGTGACTCCCATCACTTCTTCAGGAGGTTCCTCGAGAAAATCCTCTTGCAATATGGGCTGGTACGAAGGATTGTGTGCGGTCGGACTGCTTCGACTAGAGATGCATGAAGAGGACCCTGCTTGGGACAAATATGTTTTATGTGATGAAAATAATATGTTTAGTATGAAGAGACGGAAAGAATTACAACGAAAGGTTTCATCCGGGGTTGAACATGTTACAGATTAAAGCATTGAAAAAGGAAGAGGAACTGACAAGTTGTTCCCTTACCTTAGTTAGGGCTAAAGCAGATTGAATCACATAGTTGGCAAATGGGTCTTGCAATAACTGTTCAAAGTGAACAACAGAGATCAACTCACGGATGATCTGAGACCTACTTTCAGCAAAATGCTTGAGGCATTTTTCAACCACATGGCTGCTAAATTTCTGCATTGAGAGATGAACATAGTGCCCTTTGAACTGAGATAGTAAGTTGCCAACGGCAGAGCGTACATTCAGCTCAATTATGTACTGAACAACATAATTCCTGTTTCATACAACAAAAAAAGAATATCAGATACGAGATCTCTATTTTCATGATGAAAACCTCCTTTAGTCATATCATGATTTGAGCTAAATTTCTTTTACTCCAGACTCAATAGGTTATTTTTGTTTCAATTTCTAATGTAGCAGAGTTGTTGTTGGAGGGTTTTTTTTGTTCGTTTTGGCACTCTGATATGTGCATTATAAAAAATAAAGCAAATAGGTTATGAAGAATCCTAATTGTAGGAAGATAAAATCTGCCACCTACCATGCAGCTAATGACACAAAAGCAGAACCAGAAACCCCATACACCATCTTGATTCATAGTTATAAATGTGATGCTAACATAAGGTAATGAAAAACAAGTTCTACATGAAAGCATGTTAGGCAACACTTTGAGCTCAAGAGGTTAGCTTGTCATATATTCTCAATACCAATGAGCACAGACCATACTCAGTTGATATAATGTAGAAGGAAATAAAATAGCAGAAGAATTAAATAATCAAAAAAATGAAATGCCTATGTTTATTAAATGGATCTATAACTCTCAGAAACCTGATCCATTAATGAACGATGCCTGTCATCTCCCTGTTCTATGAAGAAAGATTGTTATTAACTAGAAATTTAGTGAGAGATGTTGGCCGCAATAAAAAGCAATAATTTTACATGCTTGATTGAAGACAATCTTTAATCTAATCAGAACCAGCAATAAGAATCTTATTTATCAGAAAATTGGGAAGCAGAGAAATAAGCAATAAGAGCTTAGCTTATTACCCGAAAGGATCCTGAGCAAGAAAAAGTCCATTTCTAGAAATCTGAATGATTAGCTTATCTCGATGTTGTCCATTGGAATGAGCAATGCAGCGTTGCATCACACAGCATCCATGGCGATGAGTGGCGATATCCACACAAAATTTTGCAGCAGCATCGAAAATAATCTGACAGAAACAAAGGAAACTTGAGTAAAAATATAAGATTGTTAGGTCACATGAAAATGCATAGCATTAAAGTAGAGAGAATTTTTATAAAAGGAAGCGCACCAAAGGCTGACAACTAAGGTATGAAAGAAAGCATACTTCTTGAAGAATTTGGACAAAATTCAATAAGTTTACAACTCTAACACAAGAGTGCCTGATCAATTATGAGAAGTTGCAAGCTGCAGGAGGAATCACTCTTCAAGTGCTTTACTTACTATGCATCTCACATCACATTATAGCCAGTTACATGTTGGTCCATCCCAAGGAAAGAAGGAATCTATTCAATCCCATCGTATTAATAAATATTGGAATAGATGGAACAGATTCCTTCTAACAGGCTCCTTCTATTCATGTCAGTTGCTTGCCATGCATTGGCAATATGCAAATTGCCAAATGAACGTAATCAAGCCTGTGTCTAGAGAAAAGGCTTCTGCTTGTTTACGATGCACTCCTAGTTAAAATATACCGTATAAGAATACACATGCAAAAGATGCCCTGAACTGAAGAAGAGAAGAAACATGTTCAAACAGAATGCTGTAACCTTAAGAGTTTTGTAATGAATCAAACCAAGATTTGCCTCAAAATTGGCATCAGAGACTAAATTAAGCACATAGGTAAATAGGCTATAGGATAAAGACCTCTAAAATAGCCATATAATTTTCTTTAGAAGAATTGAGTACCCTTTGGCAAGATGAATTCAATGGAAGAAATATATATGTTTGAATAGTTAACTAGAGATAGACCATGCAGCAGGTTGGTTGGCATGATGAAACAAGACTGTAGTTGAGGACCAAAATTCTTCAATGCAGTTCCTGCTGATTAATTAATTAGTAAACCTACAACATGCTGCTAAAACAAACAAGGTCGGATGAGTAAACATCATTTAATGCAATGGGAAAGATTCATGTTTCACCAGTTGCAATTAAATAATGTAAAATGTGCATAACATGATGATACCATAACATGACCTTCACAACTTATTAAACAAATATTAGCAAACAACACATGAAAAGCTATTCATTTTAGAGAAAACTATGATTCTAATGTAACAATCAACCCAAAACAAAAAGAACAAAGAATGTGCATGATGAAAATCATTTATGAGAACAAACATTAAACCTCAAAAAGGTTAGGTCGCCCTCTTCATTATACCTTGTTATCTTCATTGCCAAGGCATTGCAAACAGCGCTGCAACACATGATTTCCATTGAGATCCTTGATAAGATCAAGAATTCCAGGTTTAAGAGCGGATTTGATAAGAGAAATCTGTTGTCTGGATTTGAGAGTCTCAATCAGCTTCTGTACCACACGTGTACTGAAATATAGTAGTAAATCCACTTAACAACAAATACGATTGAAAGAGAAAGAAACAAACAATATCATCAAAGGAAGAGAGAATGAATGATCAATGAAGCAAATACCCATATGTGTTTAAAGAAATCCTCACTAGCTGCATCGGTTCTTTGGTCACAGTGAGAACAATCTGCAGCCTTTGTTCTTCAGTACAAACATCCAGCAACTTTTGAACAAGGTAGTTTCCAAAGGGATCCATCATTAGTTCAACAATATTAGCAATAACCTCATTGAAAACTATCTGCACATCCAAGCAGTTTCCTTCATCAAACATCCTTTGTAGGAAACGACAACCCTTCTGGTCCTTGGCCATGTAATATATGCAACCTTGAAACTCAACCAAGGAATATGGAGTTGGCATGAGTGTTACATTTTCCCCATGTATCTTATCAAGTTTAGAGCTTTTCTCTTGAGGATCTTTGTGAGACCTTTTCTTATGGTACTTATCCATATCATACTTCAAACCTCTTCCTTGAATGATCAAACTATCATCCTCCACCACATTTTCCTGGAGAGGAATCCTACTGTGCAAGAACCTAGGAGAACCCAAAGAACCAATGGCAGCTCTTCCTCCATTACCATCCACTACTCCACATTGCTGCGTGCAAACAAAAGGAGTCCCAATGTAGGGCCTGGTGCTAAAACCACTCTGCAATAAAATTCCCCTATTGTCCAAGCCCCTACCGTGTTCCATTCTCTGCTCCAAAAGATAGTCTCTTTGGTTATCATGCCAAGTCGGCAATGAGGACAAATCATTGGACTGGTTGTAACCAATACTGTAGGACCCAAATGGATCACTCTTTTCGTATCCGCCTTGCAGCCCATGGAAGGTGGACCTAATGACATCACCACCATCTAAACACAGTGAAACCTGCTGTGGAGACGATTGAAACCCTTTGTTAAAACCTTCATAGGAACCATATTTTTCAGCATTATAAGCAGAAACATCGCCAAAACCGAAGCCTGAACCATCCGGGTCCTTCCCAAATCTCCTCATTTGTCCAGAACTGTCCCCATCTCTTTCGTCATCTCTAATATGCATCTGATACAGATTCTCACACAAACCGAAACCATCGTCCACCAGCTTGTTTTCATTGGCATTCTTAGTTCTGTAATGAGAATCGGGTGACCCTTTACAATCCAACCAGAGCCCATAGTGATGAAACTTGGGCAGCTGTTGTTGATCCTCAAATGATGGAACTTCTTCGGGGGAAGAAGAAAACCAATTGGTGAAGGAGTTTGAAGGAGAAGGAGAAACTCTACCCATTGTTGAATGGTGTTGAAGATTCTGCAATGGAGAAGCCTCAAGGCTATCAGTGCCCAAGAAAGCTCCATACCCACCATTTTTCTTCATGTCCCTCAACATCATCAGCTGCTCCTTGTTCTCAACCAGCTTATACATCTTCAAGCCTTCACAAATACAAAAAAGAGAACACTTTTATAGGAAAACACCGAACTAACGTTAGAAACCAAAAACCAAATATGATTTTCTTTTTCTTTTACATAAAAGAAAGTTGACAAAGGAGGAGAACACCCAGAAAAACAAAAACAAAAACGTTTCCTTTTCAGATGGCTTTTCAGGTTCTTTAAAAGAGAATGCTGGAGACGGTTACAAAAAGAAACAAAAGGGTGGTGTACGGAAAGGTTAATGTCGTTTAAGCTCTCGCCATTGGTATGAGCTGAGCCTGCACTATACTGTGAATGAGCAAAACAACATTTACAGATAGAAGGAGAGGATCTTTTTTGAAAAAGGGGGGGGGGGGGGTTTCTTATTTGCAAATGCCAAATGAATCTAAATAGACAAATCAAAATCTTAACTTCTTAAACGATAAAAAATGCTTGATTTTTGTTTGATATTTTTGACTGCCATGAATTGTTGTTTATTTATTTTATTCACTATAACAAACAAATGGTAGGGCAGTCTTATTATAGTTTTCAGGCACTGGATTAGTACTGAGAATACCAACCTTCATTGATCTCCGTACCTCGTCCCATTTGGCCACTTCTAAATTAATAATTCCTTTGGATTTACCGTATGTTGTAACTGAATACTCTCCTCCATAACCATTTTGAATTTTTCTTTCAAAACTACTTCAGATAATATCTCATTTTACTGCTCAAATTATGTTTTTGGTCCCTCTCTTCTACTTTAATTCCTCTACTAATTCAAACAATTCTCAATGTTAATAACCCCACATTTTAGCACGCACTTGAACTTAGAGATGTTCATGGTTAACCAACGCACTACAATGGTTAACATGTAAATTCTATTCTTAGTGCAGTTAGATGATAATGTCTAAAGATAATGTATTCATCTTATTATGTTCATCTCATTATGATTAATCAACATACTATAACGGTTAAACATGAACACCCCTTCATGGCACAGAATATCTTCGACGCCAGGCATAGATTTTGAGATTTGTTGGGGACAGACACTAATAAGTTTTGTAAGGATAATTAAGAATGAGTTGGGATCAAAAATGAAACGAGGGGTGTTAGGAGCAATCTTACTCCCTAAAAACTTCAAATTCTCTTATAATTTTGTAATTTTTTCTATTTTATATTAATTATCTAATTTTATACCTCTAAAATTTTTAAATTCTTATATAATTTTACTGAACATATAATTTTGTGTCACCCCTGGTTGAAATGTATTAGGCACTGTCAAGGCCTTTTAATATTCCTTATGTAACAAAGTTTGCATCATTAACTAAATAAAAATTACTCTTAAAAACATTGAACAAGTACTAAATTTGAGCATGATAATAAAAACAAAAATGGTTGGTATATTTGTAGGACGTACATCTGCCTCAAAACATACAGAGGAAGATGGGAAATAATGACAAAAGCGTGGCAGTCCTTACATGCCGAATTCCCTTTGGCAAACCCTCTCTCACTTGTAGTACAAGTGTGACAGTGACTGATACGGTATAAAATGGGCATTCCTCCAACTATAAACCATGCTCCAAAATATCCCATTACAGCTTTCATCTTTTTTTTTTAACCCAACAACCAAAATCCATCTTGGGCTTGGCAAAGCACATGGGAGGGTATTGATCTCATTTCCAAGGGTACTCTCTGGAGAATTAGAAACGGTAAATCTGTATCTATTTGGGACGATAGATGGATTCCTAAACTTGATCCTTCAACTTCACTCTCACCAAGGCCACAAGGCTGTCAAGAGTTTTATGTGAAAGGTCTCTTGGATATCCAAAGTCGACAATGGAGACTGGAAAAGCTTTAGAATATGTTCTTACCGCAGGAAATCGAGGCTATTATATCCATTCCCATAGGTGGCCCCCAAGTTGTTGATGAACTTGTCTGGTTCTCGAACAAAACAGGGGAATACTCAGTTAGACCTGGGCACCATTTTCTTATTAATTCCCTCCATAATGAGACCCATATTGGGCCAAGTGATGATCCTCATCTGGACAAGAATCTATGAAGATCAATTTAGGGACTTTTGATTCCTCCTAAGGTAAAGTTTGTTGGAAGCGTTAGTGGACACTCAATATAATAACTTGGAAATATTATAAACGTACCAAAGTACAAATTACTTGCTTCTGCAAGTTTGATACACAACCAAAATGCCTTGTTTTTTTTCTCTTATTTGCACGCACACTGCTTGTATTTTTTTCACACACAGTCACCAACTTTGGTTTCTTCAATTCACATGCACACACAAAAACTTACAACTAACTCCTATTTATAGTGGTGTAAACCGCCTTAAATATATTTCTAGAGACTTGTAGTTGCTGCCATAATGTTCTAGTGTTGCCACCATTATTTAATTGCTAGGGTCTTCAAGAAGATTCCAAATACTGCCACGTCAATTTGCTTTGCTGTCACATGTTCATGAAGCTTCTACACCATGCTATAAGCTTCCCAATATTTTGCCATATTCTTAAACTTTTCAAATTATGCCGCCATACTCTAGATATTTCCATAGTCAAGTTTGAATTCTAACACTCTCCCTCAAACTTGATTTTCATCCCAAGTTTTTCTTTTAATTTATGAAATATTTCAACTTTCAACGGCTTCGTAAAAATGTCTGCAAGTTGATCTTCTGTTCTGCAATAAACTAACTCCCGATCTTATTCTTCACTTGCTTTTGAATGAAGTGATATTTAGTATCGATATGCTTACTTCGGCTATGGGAGACAAGATTCTTTGCAAGAGATATAGTGGACTTGTTGTCAACATATATTGTAGTTGGTCATTCTTGTGCAAAATTTAGCTCGTCCAAAATATCTTTCAATCAAATTGCTTGACAAGTGCATGCTACAGTGGCTATGTATTCTACTTCACATGTTGAGAGAGCTACCGTTTGTTGTTTCATTGATGACCATGAAAATGTTACGGAGCTGATACTAAATAAGTATCCGGAAGTACTCTTTCGATCATCTATGTCTCCTCCGTAATCGCTATCGGAGTAACCAATTAACTTTGAATTTTGTAAATGCGTGTAGAACAAACCATGATCCAACGTACCTTTGATATATCTCAGAATTCTTTTTGCGGCAATCCAATGGTCTTGTTTTGGATTATCCTTTTACGACAATGTCCCAACAATCCTGCGAACCGAGTAGCGCCTTCATTTGAATACTCCAGTTGCCATAATTCATCTTTGTTAATCTCGGGATTTGTGGATGAATCTGTTGGGTTTTCATAGGAAATAAACTGATCTAATCAAGCATATAAACGCAACGGAAAAATATCCTATGAAGAATTTCCAAGATCTCATGCAACCATATTAATGTACGAAGAGGAAATCAGGAATTAACTTACTTTTGATTCAGGAATCCGGTTGAGTTGAGGCGCTGCCTTTCTAAAAGACGATCGCCCTCTACAAGTATCCACACGCGAATGGACGACGAACGGCTATTGGAATGTTAGTTTCAATCAAGATTTCGAAAATCTTGTTTTTGAAGTTTTGGAGGATATTTCAAAATTCCTAGATCATGCCGAAACCCTTAGCATACATACATATATATATGACTTGAATAGGGTTAGGTTGAGTTCACTATTATAATTTAATTAAAACTCTTTTAAATAAATTATAATTTAAAATGAATTCTTTTATCTTATAAAGAATTCAAATTCAACCAACTCTAGATAAAGTGATTTATTTAATAATATTATTTATTTAAAATAAATAAATAATATATTCTAAAATAGATTCCTTATCTGATAAGGAATTTAAATTCAATCAAATCTAGATAATGAGATTATTTGATAATATTATTTATTTATATTATTTTCAAAAAATAATAAAATAAATAAGATATTCTATTATGAATTTAACCTTTTAAATTCGAATAAGTAATCTCTAATAATATAATTTAAAATAATCGCATTATCTTAAATTTATTATTGAGAGTAATAACCACAACCATTCTTATCCATTCTTACTGTGCGACCCTATAGGTTCATTTAACATTGGTAGTGGATAAAATCATATTTTATTCTACAAATCATAAGTGGCCTCTATCAAGACATTATGACTACCCAAGTTAAATGAAAATCTCATAATCCGAGACAACCTTAATTCAGTTTATGTCATAATCCTTTTATCTCACGATATCTTGATAGAATACAAGGCATGAAAAATGTTAACCTTATATCGTTCTATCTTTAGTTTCTCGATGCCCAATTGAACTGACTAAACAAATGTCATTGATCTCTATCAACTCATTTGAGCACGATCATGCATTTCTCAGTCTCAATCATCGAGGGGGCCAAAGATATCTCTCTTATGTTAAGAGGGATAAATTCCATCTTACTCACTCACATCTTACTGCATGATTCCTTATTATGTTCAAGCATAACCTTTATAATCGTCCAATTAAAAATGATGTTTGACTATGTCAAAACATAATAGTTGTCATGTTGAGAACTGTAGCAATTTTAGGTCTACGGATTTAATGTCATAACTGTTTGAAGATTAATATATAACTTTAATCCATGTATTAATCTTAAGACGAGTCGATCCTAATATTTGTTCTCAACAAATACATATATGAATTTGATTTGAATCTCATTCACATATTCATCTTATGAATATCTATCAAACTCCATACTAATCTTATCTTATTATTGTTCCCACAATAATAACTGATTAGGTATATTTAAAATAATAATATTCAAGGATACAAAAGCATGCAAATTTATAATAATAAATTCAATAATCAAAATATCATGTCCATATAATAGGCCTTAGGGCACTATCACTAACAGAATCATGTGCTCCATCTTCTAGTGACGTGAACTCGAACTTGGCTCAGATACCACTTGTTGGAAGCGTTGGTGGGCACTCGGTATAGTAACTCGAATATATTATAAACGAATCAAAGTACAAATTACTTGCTTCTGCAAGTTTGATACACAACCAAATTGCCTTGTTTTTTTTTTCTTACTTGCACGCACACTGCTTGTATTTTTTTCACACACACTCACCAACTCTGGTTTCTTCAATTCACATGCACACATACAAACTTACAACTAACTCCTATTTATAGAACTATATTTCTAGAGACTTGTAGTTGCTGCCATAATGTTCTAGTGTTGCCACCATTATTTAATTGCTAGGGTCTTCAAGAAGATTCCAAATGCTGCCACGTCAATTTGCTTTGCTGTCACATGTTCATGAAGCTTCTACACCATGCTATAAGCTTCTCAATATTTTGCCATATTCTTGAACTTTTCAAATTATACCGCTATACTCTAGATATTTCCATAGTCAAGTTTGAATTCTAACGAAGCTTTTCTTATGAAAAGCATGCCATAACATAATTCCTACGAAAAGTATCTTTAAACGCGGGTTTCATGGGAAGGGAGGTAATTGTGACCATTGTCCGAGATGCGGTGAAGAGTCTGAAAGCTTAGAACATATCCTGTTTTTCGGGCCCCTTTGCACAGACGGTGTGGCGTGCCTCAGGCTTGAGCTACTCCCCTTGTAAAATAGGGTTCCCTAGAGTTTGTAAGTGGTGGAAAAAAACTTGCTTCTCTAAACAATAACGGTAAAATGAATGAAGGGCTACAGCTGATCTCTTTTCTTTGTTGGCATCTTTGGAAATCTAGAAACTATTTTATTTTCTTTGCCATGATTGACTCTCCTATTGAGGTGTGGATTAAATTCCAAAATACTTTCTCAGAATTTTCATCGTGTAATTCAACAGGTTCGAATTTTTACCTTCCACCAAGTAGACAGATGAGCCAATGGACTCCACCAGCTCCCGGATATGTTAAAGCAAACTGTGATGCTTTATTTGAATCAGCCTCGGGCTCAGCCAGTGAAGCTGTGATTTTTCGAGACGAGATTAGGAGTATTGTTGGAGGAAAGACTACCTCCTTCACTGTTGTGATCAGGGATAAATCTCGGCCGCGGTCGCGTTGCGATTATGCATTTTCGGACATAACAAAGGCTATTGCGGTGACTGCGTGTGTCGCGGTCTTGAATTTTTTTTAATTTATACAATTTATTGTAAAACATAATAATTATAATTATAAATATAAAAAATATTTTTATTGATTTTTAGAATGCTTTCTAAGACTTATAAACTTTTATTAATATGATAACACAATTTTAAAGTGACTAGATTCAGCAAAAAACTAAATATTTAATGGCTTAATTGAGATAAATAGAAATTTAAAAGCTTAATTAAGAAGTTTTGGAAGTTTAAAGAATTAATTTGAAAACGGGTTGAAATATTAAGGCTAAACTAAAAACTTTAAAAAGTTTAATGTCACACTTTGTAATTTACCCATTTCCCCAAATATTTTATACCAATCTACTTTCTTCTTCCTCGCGCCCGCTTGGTAATTCCGAACTCATTTTCTACAACATTTTTCTCTTTCTCTTTTCATCTCCGGCTACCACTACGATTGGTCTGAAAACAAAAATAGCGTTTAGCTATCGTCACGACGCTATCGTCGTGATTCTGTTGCTTACCGTAATTTCTTCTAATTACAGTTTCGGACGACGACGCGATCGCAATTTTACAACCGTTATCGCGTTAGTGGAACGCTATTTAAATCCCTGAGTTTGCATCATGTGCTGAGGCATATGCAGTTTGCCTTGCAGTTAATTCGACGATTGAGATAGGCTTCTCAAAAGTTGGTTTTGAGTTAGATAATTCAGGAGTTATAGGGCGTATTAAATCCAAAACGCTAACAGTGTGGGAGTCGGCTGCTATTTGTAATCACTAATTTTGTTCGAATTTTGTTATTATATTCAGAATATTATTCTTATTATTAATTAATTTATTTTCAGTTTTAGTATTAATTATTATTATTATTAAAAAAAATAGATTCAAAATAAATAAAAAGCCCAATATTAAATATATCAGTCCATATAAATTACAAACCCATTTAAAATTATAATAACCCAATCGGCCCAATAAGCCCTAACATATCAGAACCCTAAAAGCTAATATTTATCTAATCCTAATTTGGTTCTTACTTTTTCAGCCGCCCAAAATTTTGGTCGTTAGATTAGATCTGATCCAACGGTCCAGATGAAAGCAGAGAAGACCTCTCGAATCCCCACGTGTGCTTGCTCCGCACCACTGCAGCCGTTCATCTTCACACGCACCCACGCGTCAGATCTTTCATCTTCCCCTGCCACGTGGCGCGACCGCCGGCGATCATACTGCCATCACCGGATTATCCTCAACCACCACCTACAAAAAGGACAATAATATGTAAAAAACGGGATTTCCAGATCCAATCAACAGTAGATATTATGTGTCCTTTATTTTTTATTTTGCATGTATTTCGAATATAAATCCGAACAAAGATCATTGTTAAAGACCAGTTATCAGCAATAATAGAAAGCAAAAACCCTCAAATTTTAGAGGTAAAAAATTTAATCTTTTATTTTTTTCAGTTCGAATCAAAAAAATAACACAAAAAGATAAAAGCATAAAGGGGGTTACTTGAGTCTCGAGTCGTCGTTGCATGCAGTGGCCGGTGCTTAATCTTCTATTTGTCGGTGACAAGTCCTCGGTTTTAGAACCGAACAAGGTGAACCGGAAAAGATTATAATCATATTTTTGTAAAATAGGTTTGATCTCGGTTTAAAAAAAGATTTTTTTTTAAAATTTTCTAAATTTTGACGCCGGTATACGGCAGTGCACGACGGCGCTCGGTCGAAATCTGAAAAATGCAAGGTAGCGGGCGGCGACTTTGGTGTTCATCTTAATTTTCAGTGGGTTTTTGTTTTGTTTTAGAGGATAAAATGATTTTAAAAAAGGTTGGCATTTATACACTCGGTTTAAAAACAAAATAAAATATTTAACTTTTTAAATCTCTCCGCCCCATTTATTTTCGCGCAACTTTCCCTCTTGGTTTTCCTTTTACATTTTGGTCACTTGTCTTCCGAATCCGTTTTATTCCTTTAATTTTATCCTTGAACTTTGTTTTTGTTTCATTTTGGTCCAAAATCAGTGGGTTAATCATCCTTTTAGTCCCTCTTTGTTATTAATCTTGTTTATTTCAATCATCATTCCTTGTTTTAATTATTTGTTTAGATTAAGTTTTATATGGTAGTATATTTTAATTTTCCTAATTAATTAAATAAATTTAATTAATTTTATATATTAATTTATACCATTTTTTTGCCATAATAATTTTCTTTCTTTTTTTCTTTCCTGATCTTCACTTCTAAATTCCGTTTAATTGTGTTTTTTCCATAAATGTTAAATGATGGGTTTTACCCTTAATTACCGCATATATATGTATACAAATATAGATATTTTTAGACAACATATATGTATATATTATTCACTTTTTAAATTACTTCATCTTATATATATATATATATTATATAGTATGTCAACTACGTGTATATATATATATATATATTATAGCCTTTAATAATTATTATTTATATACATTATTCCTTGCATAGTGAAATATATATGTATATATATATATATATATATTATATTAAATAAGTATAATCTGTTGCTTTTTTTTTCTTTTTTACTGGTTAGTGTTTAATATGTACTTTTTTATATTATGTGTATTTATTCATATATTATATTGTATTATTCATATCATATGTATTTCATAATATGTGCTATATATATAGTTTTTGTTATATTTTATGAGTATGCCATATATATTTATAATTTACGTAATTTATATGTTTTATAGGATAATGTATTTATTGTATATTATAGTTTTTTATGTTTATACGTATTTAATTGTATTTATATTTATTGTTAGCTTTTTATCTTGTACATGCATTTTTATCTCATTGTTTTTTTTAATCTAGCTTCATTCCGGTATTCTAGTGAGAGTGTCATCCCGATCTTCGGGTGTCATCTCTCGTGGTACCGTGAATCGAGGCATTTTTAAATTGTCATGCACATATGTTTTTTAAATTAAATCGAATTTTTATTCTTCTTAATAAATACGATACGAACTCTATAGATACTAATTTTGGGCGTAGCGGGGTGCTAACCCTTCCCCGTGCATAACCGACTCTGAATTCGAATCTCTGATTTTATTTTTGATGTCCGGTCTACCTTATCCAAGTGATCGGTGGCGACTCCCACAATTTTATTTCAAAATAAAAATTTCAAAATTTCCCCTTTTAAACTTTTGCCCAAAATTCAACAAAAAAGGGGAAACCCGATTTTTTTTGTCGCTACACTATTGAGCAAGATATTATTTGTCTATCTTCTTTTTTCCCTTATTTTCTTTTTCTGTTGTGAATCGGTAATGTAATAAAGCAGTGGAATGGTTTACCAAAAAAGTTAAGCACGAATCTTGCCCTCATGACAGGATCACTTGTATTCCCCATGATTTGAGGGATCTTGTAATACCCTGATGTCACATACGGCATCAAGCTTAAACCCATTTGCAAAATTTTGCGAGCAAGTTTAGCCTAAATCCATAATTTCATAAACCTTACTAGCATTAAAAAGAGTTATACAAAATATTCAAACGTTACTTTGGAGCTTCAATTTAAAACATATTAATTTAAAACATTCGATATGGAAAATAAATTAAAATGTGTTACATATACAAAACATAAGGGTCCTATGAATACATTGCCCCTGCAAATCTAAGTATTATACTCTTCGCATATTGATGCACTGAAGTCCTACTCTGATGGCTCCTTGCAAAGTACGCAACAACCTAAAGACATGCGTGAGGAAATAACAATTCCAAACGCTGAGCTCGAAAGCTCATTGGATACACCGCTATTCTACTATGCTTCATACAGATCATAAACATAAGTATGTAGTCAAACAATGATTAAGTAGGCAAGAATATCATGTGGCGCTACTCGAATCGCCAAAATACATGAAATCAATATAATCAATCATTCAAACTATTAAGGGCTCATAAAGCCCCACATACCATACCATACTATACAGGAGTGAGTCCAGGTCACCTAGCATCGGTACATACACTCTGGGTGAGGCTGAGTCACGCAACATCAGAACATACACCTTGCTCAGAATCATCCCTTAAGCATATACGGATGAGGCCCGAGTCACATAGCATCGGTAACCTCTATCCCCTCATCTTACCATGGTGTTGCAACACATTTTCGGGCATCCAAATCCATCAACCAAGTGCTCACACATTACAATACCATTACATCAATAGCTTTTATCCTTACATGGATTACACAAGTCTAAGTCCCATTTTATTCCTATTTTATTCATACACAGGGTTAGAAATTTGGTTTCTTAGTTTTACAATTTATTTCATACCTCCAGGGACCTATTGGGTCCTTTACCCCGAATTATGGAACCTCCGACTGTAAACTCAAATTTCTTGGGTAGATTGTCCAGCGAGTAACGATACTTCTATATGGGTATTGGTACGCCCCTCTATAGAACTCATATTGATTTTGATATAACAAATGGTTTTTAACGTCTTAAGCTTAACCAAACATTTGATGAACTTTAAAAATACATTCGATGAATTTTTCTAAGTCAAAATGGCCTTAAAAGACTATGCGTACCGATACGGTATTATGAGTACTGGTACGCTTTTTGTTTCCAAATTACATCGAATGTAAAACCAGTACCGGTATGGCAACAGGCGTACCGATATGCGTACTTGATTTTAGAACATCGAATGTAAAACCAGTACCGGTACGGCAACAGGCGTACCGATACGCATGCTTCATCGAATGTAAAGTCAGTACCGGTACAGCAATAGGCGTACCGATACTCGTATTTAATTTCAAAAGGTTAAGTGTAGAACACGTACCGGTACGATACAATGTGTACCGATACACAAAGATTTTATTTATACTTCGAATGCAAAATGAGTACCAGTACCGATAAACGCATATCAATACTCCTTGAGGCAAAAACAAAAAATTTCAAATGCGTACCGGTACAGCTATAAGTGTACCGATACCCTATAGCCTCAAGATTTTCCAGTGAGCAATTTGAGTACCAGTACGTGTTAAGGAGTTCGGTACCCCTTTCTGAGTACCGATACTCGACTTAGAGTACCGGTACACCTTGCTTTGTAACGACTATATCTATATTGGGAAGGTAACGATACTCAAATACGCGTACCGATACCTGGGGTTGGCAAACAACATTTATTGCGGGAAACTTGCTCCCCAATGGCTATATTCAATTCTCCAACCACCCAAACGGCTAGAAATCAATGAAAGGGTATGAATACAAGCCTCAAGTGCAGCTACAACAACTAATGAACCTACATTGATCAACATCCAAGCAAAATCCAACCCTTTGAGCTCTTAAAGTCAAATTCTAGTACCCAACTTGTATACTTCGTTGTAATCTTTTATTTCAAGTTTAGGGTTGAGTGTTCTTGTATCTTGGGCAATTATTTACCTTGTGAGGACATTATTCATTTGCCATTCTTCTTTCTTGTAAAAGAGTGTTATTGATCAAGCTTTGGGTAGAAAGCTTTGATTGATTGTAATGGTTGCCTCCTTAGCCTAGAAAAAGGGAAGAATTCAATAGTGAATTGGTTGAAATCCTTAGTAGGAAGCTAAGGTAGTGGACGTAGACCTTGTTAGAAGGTTGAACCACTATAAATCCTTGTGTCCCATTGTCTATATCTTTCCATTTGCTTCCAAACTTTTTAAATTGCCAATTCACCCCCTCTTGGCCACTTTCATTGTTGATTGATCATCCCAACAATTGGTATCAGAGCCACACTCAACCGAAGGTCTAACAACCGTTGAGATGATCCTAGAAGGTGATTCAATCAACCAACGCATTAGCCATGGCTTCTACTTCATGCCCCAACTTGTATGAGTCTCAATCCATCACCAAACCTCTATTTTTCAATAGGGATAACTATCCCTATTGGAAAAACCGTATGAAGTTCTTCATCAAGTCCCATGACTACCTCCTATGGGATGTAGTGGAAGATGGACCGGCAATTCCGATGAAGAGAGAATGTGATCGATTAGTTCCAAAGTCCAAGTACGAGATGACCGATAAAGATCGAAAGAAGCTCTAAATCAATGATAAAGCAAAGCATATGCTATTTTGCTCACTTGGACTGGACGAGTACTCCAAGATGTCATCTTGCACAAGTGCCAAAAAATTTTGGAATAAGCTAGAGATCACATATGAAGGCACTAATGAAGTCAAGGAAACCAAGATTGGGCTTCTCAATTTGAGCTACGAAAACTTCAAGATGGAGCTGGATGAAGACATCTCCAAAACGTTCGAACGGTTCTCCATTATTGTAAATGGCCTCAAGAGTCTAGGAGAAGTCATTCCGGAGGAGAAGTAAGTTCGGAAACTACTCTATTCACTTCCCGAGTATTGGGATGGTAAAAGAATGGCTATCATAGAAGCAAAGAATCTCAAGACACTAAAGCTCGACGCTCTTATGGGGTCTCTTCTCACCCATGAGATAATGAAGAAAAGAAGAGAGGAAGAAAAAAAATGAGTAAATGAGGGTCGAGAAGAAAGAAGTGGAGAAGAAGAAAATATGAATCACTCTCAAAGCTTCACAAGAAGAGATTGATTCAAGTGAGGAGGAAGATGAAGAGTTGGCTATGATAGCCAAACGATTCACTAGGCTCATGAGATCCAACCGAAGAAGAAAATTCAATTGAAGAAGGGATCTTAATAACAAGAACAAAGAGGAAGAGAATGATCCTATTGTGTACTACGAATGCAAGAAGCCGGGGCACATCAAAATCGATTGTCCCCAACTCAAGAAAAAGGGCTTCGAGAAGAAAAAGAGGCACAAAGCTCATGTAGCCACTTGGAGCGATGAAGAGTCTTCAAGTGATTTTGAGCACGAAGTTGCCAATCTTTGTCTCATGGCCTTTGAGGAGGATCCAAAGGTAACCTCTAACTCATTAAATGATCTTACATATGATGAATTATTTGATGATTATAATGAGTTACAAGAGGCTTATGACAAATTGGTTGAAAAATATAAGGAATCAATTTTGAAAAATAAGAAAACTATCATTGATTTGAAAAACCAAAACGATTCATTATCTAAAACCAATTCGGAACTTGAAAAGAAGGTTAGTGATTTAAAAGGTAATCAAAAGTATTTTGAACAAGAAAATGTTGATTTAAATAACCTTTTTTTCGAATTAAAGAATCATTACCTCAATGAGGTAAATGATCTCAAAGCTTTCTTGAACAAGGTTGGAAAACCAAGTTTTGAAAAAGGCCAATCTTTAAAACCCAACCTTGTAAAAAGGAACTTAGGTGGGTACAAACATGGAGGGCATTCAAGGCCCTATTATGGCAAGAAAGTTAGAAGTGTGTGGATTCCTAAAAATGCTATTGCTTCTAACAATGTAAATGAGATTGCCTCTTGGATTCCTAAGGGATTCAAGATCTTGAGAACTAATGTTCATGGACCCAAAAAGATTTGGGTACCAAAAATCAAAGTTTGATTCCATGTTTGTAGGGGGAGTATTGCTACAAGGCCAAAATGACATGTCCAAATTCATGGTTCCTTGATAGTGGATGCTCAAGACATATGACTGGAGACAAGAGTAGATTTACGGAACTAAAGCTAAAGAGAGAAGGATTAGTGATATTTGGTGACAACTCCAAAGGTCAAATTGAAGGAATTGGTTCCATCGGTAATCACTCTTCTACTCTAATTGAAAATGTTTTATAAGTCAATGGTCCTAAACACAATCTATTAAGCATAAGCCGATTATGTGATAAAGGTTTCAATGTTCTTTTTGATTCAAATTATTGTAAAATTTTAAACATTGAAACTAACAAAATTGTGCTTATTGGTCATCGTATAGGAAACATATACATGGTGCATCTAGATGACATACATATTTCTCATGCATGTTTTGTTGCAAATAATGAGCATGATTATTGGTTATGGCATAGAAAATTAGGGCATGCAAGCATGAGTGTTTTAGAAAAATTGGTTTCAAAATATCTAGTTAGAGGTTTGCCTAAAATAAAGTTTTCAAATGATGAAATTTGCGATGCTTGTGCAAAAGGCAAACACAAAAGAGTTTCTTTCAAATCCATTAATAATGTTTCATCTAGTAGAGTTTTACAATTGACCCATATGGATTTCTTTGGTCCTATTAGAACAACTAGCTTGAGTGGAAAATCATATGCATATGTTTTCAAAAATTCATAAGTATTTCTCACATTCGAAGTGACCATGGAACCGAATTTCAAAATTTAGGTTTTGAGGATTTTTTTAACTCAAATGGTATTAGCCACAATTTTTTCAGCCCCTAGAACACCTAAACAAAATGAGGTTGTTGAAAGGAAAAACCGAACTTTAGAGGAAATGGCTAGAACCATGCTTTGTGAAAATAATTTGCCAAAATATTTTTGGGCGGAAGCCACTAATACGGCTTGCTACATCATAGAGTAATGATTAGGCCTATTTTAAAGAAAACTCCTTATGAGATTTTAAAATCCAAAAAGCCTAACATTAGCTATTTTCATCCATTTGGTTGTAAATGTTTTGTTTTAAATAATGGAAAAGATAATCTAGGCAAATTTGATGCTAAAAGTGATGAAGCTATTTTTCTAGGATATTATTTAAACTCTAAAGCCTATCGTGTATTTAATAAAATAACCTTAGTTTTTGAAGAGTCTATTCATGTGGTTTCCGATGATAACCTCCTTCCGAGGAAGGATTCTTGTGATGATGATGATGTAGGGATTTTTGAAGCCAATGATGGTGGACAAACATCAAAGGTGGATGAAGTTCCAACCAAAGAGGAAGAAGCATAAGATCCATCTCTAGAAACCTTGAGAGACATGAATCTAGAGGAAGAGGAAGTGAGCTACCCAAGGGAGTACAACTATGTCAAAGATGGTGAGATTCTGGGTGATCCATCCAAAAGGGTAACCACTAGATCTTCTCTTAGAAATATTTGTAATTATGTTGCATTTATCTCATGCATTGAGCCTAAAAATATCAAAGAAGCATTAAATGATGATTTTTTGATATTGGCCATGCAAGAAGAGTTAAATCAATTTGAGAGAAGTAAAGTATGGACACTAGTTAATAGGCCTAAAAATAAATCTACTATAGGAACTAAATGGGTTTATAGAAACAAATTAGATGAGAGTGGTAACTCAGTGAGGAACAAGGCTAGACTTGTTGATCAAGGTTACACACAAGAAGAGGGAATCGATTTTGATGAAACCTATGCACCCGTAGCTAGAATGGAAGCCATTAGGATGCTACTAGCATTTGCATGTTATCACGAATTTAAGCTTTTTCAAATGGATGTAAAAAGTGCATTTTTAAATGGTTTTATTAATGAAGAAGTGTACATAGAACAACCACCCGGTTTTGAAGATCCAAATTACCCAAACCATGTTTTTAAACTTTCAAAAGCTTTATATGGTTTGAAACAAGCTCTTAGAGCTTGGTATGAGAGGTTGTCAAGTTTTCTAGTTGAAAAAGGTTTTGAAAAAGGAAAGGTGGATACTACGCTCTTCATAAAAAGAAATGACAAAGACATATTAGTGGTTCAAATTTATGTTGATGATAATATTTTTGAATCTACTAATGAGTTTCTTTGTCAAGAGTTTGCTAAGTTAATGCAAGGTGAGTTTGAGATGAACATGATGGGGGAGCTTTCATTCTTCTTGGGGCTCCAAATTAAACAAAGGAAGGACGACATCTTCATCAATCAAGCTAAGTACATCAAGGACATGCTCAAGAAGTTTGGCTTGGAGAGTCTGAAACCTCAAGCCACACCAATAAGTTCTTCCACAAAGCTTGACAAAGATGAAGGAGGTAAGTGTGTAGATTTAAAGCTTTACCTCTATATGATTGTATCTTTACTTTATCTTCTGCAAGTAGACCCGACATCATGTTAGTGTTTGCTTGTGTTCTAGATTTCAAGCTAGTACTAAAGAATCACACCTTATAGCCGTTAAGAGAATCTTTAGGTACCTTAGAGATACACATTGTTTAGGTCTTTGGTATCCTAGAGAGTATTCTTTTAACCTTTATGCTTTCTCAAATGCAGATTATGGGGGTTGTAAGATAGATAGAAAAAGTACCTCCGGTACATGTCAATTCCTAAGTAGTATGCTCATATCTTGGTTTTCTAAGAAGCAAAATAGCGTAGCATTATCTACCACCGAAGCCGAATATATATCCGTAGGAAGTTTTTGTGCTCAAGTCCTTTGAATGAAGCAACAACTCTTAGATTATGGAATTGATGTAGGTACCATCCCCATTAGGTGTGACAATACTAGTGTCATTTGTCTCACTAAGAATCCCATCCAACACTCTAGAACCAAACACATAGAAATAAGACATCATTTCATTAGGGATCATGTCTTGAAAAATGATGTAGTTCTAGAATATGTAGACACCTCAAATCAATTAGCGGATATTTTCACCAAACTATTAGACAAAGAGCGTTTTTGGTCTCTTAGGAGAGAGTTAGGTTTAACCAGCATTCCTTGACCCTTAGAGCATCTTTTGGTCTTAAAAATATGCTTAAATTTGGTTGTTTGATTGCTTATATGTTTTTGCTCCTATATACAAAAATGCTTGTTGATAGGGGAGTTTTTGCATGCAAATATCTTGGACTATGCTTTAATTCTTATTGTTCATACATCATGCATGCATAATAGAGGTAGTTCTTTATTCCCAAAACTTTATTTGCAGCCAAATTTGACCATTTGGTGCATAGGGTATCGGTACTGGTATACCAGTAACGATACGCAACCTATATAACGGGTACCGATATACAATATCGATGCACGGTACCAGTACGCTTTCTTTCTCTGTACCGGTACACAAAACACATAGTTGGAGTATCGATACTCAGTTTACAGTATCGGTACTCGAAGTAGAGAAGCTCTTTATAAGGCTCTTAAAATTAGATTTTCCCCCAAATATCTCATTCTTTTAACCCTAGCCAAAAACTTAGTCAAAACTCTCTCAATTTCTCTCGATTTTCACTTGATTTTCCACAAAATTTTGAAGTTTCTTACACTTCTTCAACAACCCATCAAGCTTTCATCAAGATTGTGCTCTTTCATCATCAATCTCATCCATTCCAACAATTTTAAGGTATTTTCGTCCTATTTTTTTAACTTTGTTTTCTCATATGGAACTTATATCAATTTTCATTTATTTAAAAAAATACATATTATTTTAAAATAATTTGTTGGAATTATTGGACTGAGTAATTGATTAGTGCATACATTATGGTTTGTTTAATTTTTGCATGGTGATTTTTGCTTTTTCGAATCGAATTTCTTTTAATGGCCCCTAAAACTAAACGCCCTAGATCCGGTCCCTCAACACAAAACTCAAATCCTTTGAACTTTACCTCAATTTTTAATTCTTGTTTTAATGAACTGGGTCGTCAAAATCAATTAGAACATTTTTGGTTATATGAAAATTTTTCTATTCGGAGAGAAAAGGTTGTTGATATGAGTTTATGACATCCGAAAAGTTTAAGTTCCCTTATCTTGAAAATCTTAGGGAATGGAAATTTTTACCTTTTCTTCGTTTACCATGGCTAGTATTTAAAACTCTTGTTGGAGTATTTTATGCTAATGCTAGGGCCATTCTTAGTGAAGATGAAAAGAGGTCATTGCTATAGAGTCCTATGTTATGGGTAAAGTCTTTAAGTTAGACTCCTCTATTATTGCTACTCATCTAGGATTAGAGATATCGGGGAAGATGATGAAACCAAGCACATTCCTTTTGTTCATGCCCCGAACTCTTCAGCATCCATCCTTAATGCTCATGATAGGTTCCTTCATCTCATAATTACTTGGTTTTTTTGTCCTTCCGGGGGGAAGTGGTCTACTATTCGGGGGGGTAGATGCTTTTTGGTTGCATTGCTTCCAAAATAACATTCGTCTTAACCCCGCTCAAATTATTTTTGTTGAAATTGTTTATCTTGTCCAAAATCGTCATAGACCTCAAGTTAAATCTTTTACCTATGGTTATGTCTTGAGCCACATCTTTGCTAAAGAAAACATAGACACCTCTTATGATATTGCTTGCCCCCTTACCGATCCCATTAATGAAAAATCTCTTCGAAAGAGCGGAGTTCATTATATTGATGGTGAATGGATTCGACTACAACCCAGTCAGACTAGTGAAGGAAATGTGCCAGCTCCACTTCTAGTTCCAGCTCCGGTTGCGCCTCCACCGACTTCTGGTGATGACATGCGTTCATATTTTGATGGCAAGTTCGATGAAATAAGGTCCTACATCGATGGAAAATTCATTGAGATGCACTCTATGGTTGCATCTCACATGGATGAGCGCTTCACTTCTCTTGGTGCGCGTGTGACTAGCATCGAGACTGACTTGGCATCCTTTCACTATGAGTGGAAAACACACACTTTTGGTGACACCGCCGCGGAGGAGGAAGAAGACGAGGATGAGGTTGAGAATGATGAGGATATCCCATAGATCTTTTGTTTTATCATATCATAGTGCATGCATCCTAGATTATATATTTGGATTTGATGTTTGGATTGTTTTTCTTTAGATAGTTTTTATTGTTTCCATTTTGCTTTGACTATTATGTTTGGATTAGATTTGATACTCTATGCTTTGAATTTGCTATATATATTATGCTTTGGATTGTTACTTTGGCTTTCGACTTATCTATCTTCTCCTCTTGCATATATTGCTCATATTGCTTTTAATCTAACAAAAAAGGGGAGAAATAATTAGGTTTAAATATATTTGTTCTAATTTTAAAACAATTTATTTTAAGTTTTTGTTATATCAAAAGGGGGAGATTATAGAACTCATATTGATTTTGATATAACAAATGGTTTTTAACTCGTAATGGTTTTGATATAACTTAAAATAAATTTTAAATAACTCATACGAATTACTCACTAAGCATTCGAGCAAATGTCTTAAGCTTAACAAAACATTTGATGAACTTTAAAAATAACATTCGATGAATTTTATGTCTTAAGCTTAACCAAACATTTGAGGAACTTTAAAAATACATTCGATGAATTTTTCTTAGTTAAAATGGCCTTAAAAGACTATGCGTACCGATACGGTACTATGAGTACCGGTACGTCCTTTGTTTCCAAATTACATTGAATGCAAAACCAGTACCGGTACGGCAACAGGCGTACCGATACGCTACTTGATTTCAAAACATAGAATATAAAACCAGTACCGGTACGGCAACAGGCATACCGATACGCGTGCTTCATTGAATGTAAAGTTAGTAACTGTACAACAATAGGCGTACCGATACTCGTATTTGATTTCAAAAGGTTAAGTGTAGAACACGTACTGATACGATACAATGCGTACCGGTACGCGAAGATTTTATTTATACTTCGAATGCAAAATGAGTACCGGTACAGATATACGCATACCGATACTCTTTGAGGCAAAAACAAAAATTTTCAAATGCGTACCGTACAGCTATAAGCGTACCGATACCATATAGCCTCAAGATTTTCCAGTGAGCAATTTGAGTACCGGTACATGTTATGGAGTTCCGGTACCCCTTTCTGAGTACCGATACTCGACTTAGAGTACCGATACACCTTGCTTTGTAACGCCTATTTCTATATTGGGCATGTACCGATACTCAAATACGCGTACCGATACCTGGGGTTGGCAGACAACATTTATTACGGGAAACTTGCTCTCCAACGGCTATATTCAATTCTCCAACCACCCAAACGGCTAGAATTCAATGAAAGGGTATAAATACAAGCTTCAAGTGCAGCTACAACAACTAATGAACCTACATTGATCAACATCCAAGCAAAATCCAACCTTTTGAGCTCTTAAAGTCAAATTCTTGTACCCAACTTGTATACTTCGTTGTAATATTTTATTTCAAGTTTAGGTTTGAATGTTCTTGTATTTTGGGTAATTATTTACCTTGTGAGGACATTATTCATTTGCCATTCTTCTTTCTTGTAAAAGAGTGTTCTTGATCAAGCTTTGGGTAGAAAGCTTTGATTGATTGTAACGGTTGCCTCCTTAGCCTAGAAAATGGGAAGAATTCAATAGTGAATTGGTTGAAATCCTTAGTAGGAAGCTAAGGTAGTGGACGTAGACCTTGTTAGAAGGTTGAACCACTATAAATCCTTGTGTCCTATTGTCTATATCTTTCCATTTGCTTCCAAACTTCTTAAATTGCCAATTCACCCCCTCTTGGCCACTTTCATTGTTGATTGATCATCCCAACACCCTCAGGTACCGATACTCCTCCAAGAGTACCGGTACTGAAGTTAGGTTCAAAAAAATAAATCTTCAAGTCGTACCGATGTGCTCACCCCCGTATCAGTACGTGAACCACCTCGTACTGATCTCTACCCGTATCGGTACTCTCACCTTTACGTACCAATAAGCGAAAGCCTTCCTCAAGTAATAGAATAGAAGTACCGATACGCCCTGTAACGTACTGGTACGCGAAAACGTTACTACAATTTCCATTAAGTAAGGGGTACCGATACTCGAGATGTCGTACCAGTACGCCCTTCATGTTTCGACTCTTTCCCTAGAGATGGGTACCAGTATTGAACCTCTCGTACTGGTATGCAAACCCAGATTTCCAAGTTTGAGGTTCAAATTTCTTCTCTTTAACCCCCAAATAAACTTGGTAACCCCCACAACTCAACCTACAACTTATAGAAATTTGTTTAGGGTCGATTTGTACCAATTTTACTAGTTTTTAACATCAATTATAACTTTTGCCATTAACACCCATCAAGATCATTCAAGCATGCTCAAAACACCAAAATGACATACAAAGCAATTACCCTTATGATATGCAGGAAACAAGGAATTGGAAGTGTACTAATCTCTCTTGCATCACTAGAAAATCTTAATTCCACAAACTTCAATCCTTTCCTTTTCCTTGAGCCTTAGAGTGTTTTCCTACTTCTTTGACTACAAAAGATGAATAATAATCGTGTTACAACACTAGTGGGGAGATTAGGAAGCTAAAACACAAATTATACCAAGAATGGAGCCTCCAACACCCCATTCCCGTTCTTCCCAAATACCCCACCAAAAAACCCTTCTTTCACTATCCTTGGTGATTCTTACCTCTTTTTATAGATCCTTTAATGATACACAACCTTCTCTCAACCCCAAAACTAAGATCCAACTCAAAATCTACAAGATTAGACCTTTAACTTGTTTGTGGGAGAAAGAATGGATGAAAGAGTGATGAGGAAAAGTAAGCTTGGACAAGGTGACCTCACCCCTTACATTTGGATGCTAAAAATTAAATCTTTATTCCCCTCATTTTCCCCACCAAAAGAAAATTACCACACTACCATTGGGTTCTTCATCCTAACCTAAACTCTAACTCAAAACAAGCCCAACAACCAGCTATTAGCCTACTAAGGCTCCAAAGGGCCCAGACTTTAGTCCAAAAGTGGAGCCCTTACTTCTGGTAAAAACTGACCCTCAAATTCTAAAATCTAGGTCATTACAACTCTCTTATCCTTTAAGAAAATTTCATCCTCGAAATTATTTATGGAAAAATATGTGGGTAGAGTAGCTCCATGTCCTTCTCAACTTCCCATATGGCTTCCTCGACCCCGCTGTTCCTCCATAACATCTTCACTAAGGTATACATTTGTTGCAAAGCTCCTTAACTCCTATATCAAACACTCTTATCGGTTCTTGTTCATAAGTTAAGTCGGGACTAAGCTAAATTTCTTCGAATAAAATCACATGAGAAGGATCCGAACGGTAACGTTTCAACATCAATACATGGAACACATTATGAATATGTGTCATCTCTGGTGGTAGAGTTAACTGGTAAGCTACAAGTCTGATTCTCTCAATGATCTCGAATGGTCTAATAAATCTTGGGCTCAACTTGCCCTTTCGCCCAAAGTGGATGATTCTCTTCCATGGTGATACCTTGAGGAAAACTTTTTCACCGACCTCATATTCAATATGTTCACGCTTTCGATCTGCGTAAGCCTTTTGACGATCAAAAGCCGCTTGTAACCTCTTTTTAATAATCTAATCCTTTTCCTCAGTTTGCTTAATCAATTCTAACCCCACAATCTTTCTCTCGTTAAGCTTCGTCCAACAAAAAGGAGTTTTACATTTACGCCCATACAGGGCCTCGAAGGGACCCATTTTAATACTTGACTAGAAATTATTGTTATAGGCAAACTCAACCAGCGGTAACTGCTCATCCCAACTCTTGTCAAAATCTATAATACAACACCGGAGGATATCTTCCAAGATTTGGATAACTTGCTCAGACTGACCATCGGCTGATGATGAAAAGTTATACTAAAATGCAGCTTGGTATCCAAAGCCTCATGAATCTTCTTTCAAAACCTAGTGGTAAAATGATGGTTCCTATCAGATATAATCGATGATGGCACTCTATGCAATCTCACAATATCCTTGATGTACAATCTACCCAACCGTTCAAGGGTGAAATTTATACGTACAAGTAAGAAGTGAGCAGACTTAGTTAAACGATCCATGATTACCCAAATTGCATCATGTTTTTTCTGGGTCCACTGTAAACCTGTAACAAAATCCATTGTCACTCTATCCCACTTCCATTGGGGGATCTGAATGGGCTGAAACGAGCCTAAAGGGACTTAGTGCTCCATCTTTACTTGCTGACACGCAAGATACTTGGTTACAAATTCGGATATATCTCTTTTCACGCTTGGCCACTAATAGAAAGAACAAAGATCTTGGTATATTTTGTTACTCTCGAGATGTACAGTATACGGAATACGATGTGTCTTTCTAAGAATACGATATCGAAGATCCTTCAATGCTGGAACACATAATTGGGCCTTAATGTACAAGAGTTCACCATCACCTACCTTAAAGTTAGGTTTTCTACCTCTTTGAACTGATTTGATCTTGGCCACAAGGTCCTCTTTCATAACTTGTATCCTTTTTATCTCTTGTATCAAGGTAGGTTCCACTTAAAGTTCAGCTAGCAATCCTCCATCCTCGATCATCCTTAACCGAGTAAACATCGCTCTCAAATTCGACATAAACTTTTGGCTTAAAGCATCAGCCATCACATTAGCTTTACCAGGATGATACTCTATGATACAGTCATAGTCTTTCAACAACTCAATCTATCTCCTTTGCCTTAGATTCAACTCTTTTCGCGTGATGAGGTACTTCAAGCTTTTATGATCCGTATAGACATAACACCTCTCCCCTTAGAGGTAGTGTCTCCAAATTTTTAAGGCGAAGATAATTGCCGCTAATTTCAAATCATGTGTGGGGTAATTCTTTTCATGGGGATTAAGCTACCTCTAGACGTAAGCCACAACCTTACCCTCTTGCATCAGAACACAACCTAACCCACACAACAAGGCATCACTGAAGACTATATAATCCTTCTCTGGCTCGAGTCGCGTCAGCACCAAGGCCTCCGTATGATACGCCTTCAACTGCTCGAAACTTTGTTGTTTCTTCTCATTCCACTCGAAAGGGACTCCCTTTTGTAAGAGTTTAGTTATAGACGCTACTATGATCGAGAAGTATTTGACAAACTGTCTATAATACCCGATAAGTTTAAGGAAACTACAGACCTCTGAGATATTCCTAGGGGGTTTCCACTCAACTACACCTTAGATTTTCTAAGTGTCAACATGGATCCTATTCGTATAGACAATGTGGCCCAAAAACGCCACCTCAGAAAGCCAAAAATCAAACTTACTAAATTTGGCATAAAGCTTCCTCTCTCTCAAGGTCTAAAAAACAACTCGTAGATGGTAATCGTGCTCTTTCTTCGAGCGTGAGTACACCAAGATGTTGTCTATGAAAACCACCACAAACTGGTCTAGATAAGGCTAGAAAATCTAGTTCATTAAGTCCATAAAAGCTGCAGGCGCGTTGGTAAGCCCAAATGGCAATACCAAGAACTCATAATGTCCATACCGTATCCTAAAAGTGGTCTTTTGGATGTCCTTTTCTACCACCTTCAATTGGTAGTAGCCTGATCTTAAATCAATCTTTAAAAACACACAAGCACCCTTAACTAATCAAATAGATCGTTGATCCTCGGGAGGGGTTAACGGTTCTTCACCGTTACCTTATTAAGCTGTCGATAGTCAATACACATCCTCATCGATCCATCCTTTTTTCTTATCAAACAGGACTAGTGTACCCCAAGGTGAGATGGTCAGTCAAATAAAACCCTTATCAGTGCGTGCCACACGATCTGCTGCTATTGATATTGGTACCGTTCCAGACATCACCTTAATTTTGAACTCTAACTCTCGATTAGAGGGTAATTTGAGTAGCTCCTTCAGAAACACATCAATAAACTCCCTAACCGTTTAAAAATTCTCTAACATCGGGCTCTTAACTCTGGTATCCACTATATGAGCTAAGAAGACTTCACAACCCTGTTGAATCAACTTTTGAGTCGTCAAGTCTGATACAACACTTGAAAGATAAGGATTTCTTTCAATCCTAACCACAAGCTAAGACTCATCCGAAACACATAGTTTTAGACTCTTAGTTATGCAACCCAAACTTGCATCATGCTCAAAAAGTCAATTCATCCCCAAGATGACATCAAACTTCTGAAACGGTAGCACCGTCAAATCTACAAGAAACGCTAAACCTTGAACCTCTATAGGACACCTCCTATAGACCTTATCAACTAGCACATCATACCCCAATGGGCTAGTTACGTTGGGGCTAGTCACACATATTCCCACCTCAAGATCTTCGGTAGGTATGCCCCACTGCTCTGATATTCTACTACGGATGTAGGAATAGGTAAACCCCAAATCCACAAAAGCAACAATAGAAACATAAAACAAAGTGAACATACCTAAAATAATATCAGTAGCCTCACAGTCCTCTTCTGCCTTGACAGCATACTATCTTGCGAGGGCCCTTACTGTTGACTGAAAGGTACCACCACTCTGATATCCCATCATATGACTCGCACTGTGCTGAGAAAGAGTTCCTCTAATTTTGAACTAGGGCGGCATCTAAGGCCTCAAGACAGTCTCTCAAGAAGTGGTCCGGTGATCCACACCCATAGCATACCTTGGCATTGTTGTAATACTACCCATGGTGCTTACACCCACACTGGGCACAAACTGGTACATAAGATCCACTAGACAAGACTCTTAAACTCATAGCTGAAGATGAGTTAGACCTTCTACGCCTCACAGAGGCTGACCTATGATTAGACCTCCCTAACTAATTCGATGCTCTACCTCTTTGGTTATAATTTCCTCGATTCCTTCTCAAAAAGGATTGGGACTGATTAGAGTAGGAATAAATCCCTCCACTTGCATTGACATGTCCCTTAGCCCGACTATACATCAACCCTTGTACTTGCTCAGGGGACTTGGCACTAGCGGCCAAATCGGAGAACACCTTTGGTGGATCCGTTGTTAAAAATGGTTGTATTTCTTTCTATAAACCTTTTTTGAACCGCTTGCATTCCATCTTTTCTATGGTAATAAGTTTTGGAGCACACCTACTCAACTGTATGAACTCTTGTTCATACTCATAAACTGGTCAATTTCCTAACACCAGATGGGTAAAATAGTCTTGCAAACTATCTATGTGAGCTTCTCTAACATACTATTTCTCAAACTCATCAAGAAAATCATCCCAAGTGGGCCAGTTAGGATACCAACCTAACTCAACTATCTCCCACCATTCACGAGCATTCTCCTTCAGAAGAGAAAGGATACACTTCAACTTGTCTCTTGTCTCTAAACCCATATGATGCAGGATCTAACGTGTATCCATCAACCATTGATCCACTTTGATCGGGTTATCTTGTCTTGACCCTAAGAAGTTGCACCATATCTACGAAGCCTTTCGATCGGGACTTTTAGAGGGGTAGAAAGAGTCCTTGGGATAGCCCTCACTATCCGATCAAGCGCCCTATGTAGATGGGAGAAGTAATTAGCTCCTTGATGCCCCTCACTCTCTGACCTTTCATCGATCTTCGAGATAAATCCTTATCATAGCTCTCTCACGAGCCCTAACTCCCCTCCGGATCATGAGCTCTTATAGGCATTTTCAAACTACACAGATAACAAACAAGGTTGCTCCATCGGATATTCAGCCTTAATATGAGTATGACTTCGATTTGTGGGCATATATTCACAAGATTCCTAAAACTGGTAAAATCTAAGCTCTAATACCACTAAATGTAACACCCTAAACTCAGTGTCACATTAGGCCTCAAGCCCAAACCCATTTGCAAAATTTTGTGAGCAAATTTAGCCCAAATCAATAATTTCATAAAATAATACTACCGTTAAAAAAGAGTTATACAAAATATCTAAGCGTTACTTTAAAGCTCCAATTTAAAACATATTAATTTTAAAATATTCAATATGGAAAATAAATCAAAAGGAAATATAGATACAAGATATAAGGGTCCTATGAATGCATTGCCCCTAAAAATCTAGGTACTGTACTCTTCGCATATCGATGCACTGAAGTCATACTCCGATGGCTCCTTGCAAAGTATGCAACAACCTAAAGACCTACGTAAGGAAATAACAATTTCAAACATTGAGCTCAAAAGCTCAGTGGATACACCTCTATTCTACTATGCTTCATGCAGATCATAAACATAAGTATGTAGTCAAACAATGATTAAGAAGTTAAGAATATCATGTGGCGTTACTCTGATTGCCTAAACGCATAAAATTAATATAATCAACCATTCAAATGATTAAAGGCTCACAAGGCTCCATATACCATACTATACTATACAAGAGTGAGGCCAGGTCATCTAGCATCGGTACATACACTTCGGGTAAGGCCGGGTCATGCAGCATCGAAACATACAACCTGGGTGAGACAGGGTCACATAGCATCAGAACATACACCCCACTTGAAATCATCCCTCGAGCAGATACGAATGAGGCTCGGGTTACATAGCATCGGTAACCTCTATCCCCTTATTTTATCATGGTGTTGCAACACATTCTCGAGCATCCGGATCCCATCAACCAAGTGCTCACACGGTATTAATTAACATTACAATACCATTACATCAATAGCTTTTATCCTTACATGGATTACACAAGTCTAAGTCCCATTTTATTCTTATTTTATTCATATACAGGGTTAAAAATTTGGTTTCTCAGTTTTACAAATCATTTCATACCTCTAGGGACCCATTGGGTCATTTACCCCGAATTATAGAACCCCTGAATGCAAACTCAAATTTTTTAGGCATATTGCCTAGCGAGTACTGATACTTCTATATGGTTATTGGTATGTCTCTCTAGGTACCGGTACTCCTCCATGAGTATCGATACTCAAATTAGGTTTGAAATAAATAAATCCTCAAGCTGTAATGATACGCTCACCCCCCGTATCGATACTCAGTATCGGTACGTGAACCACCCTATACCGATCCTCACTCATACTGGTACTCTCACCTTTACGTATTGATATGCCAAAGCTTTCCTCAGTAAATAGAATTGTAGTA
This sequence comes from Hibiscus mutabilis, assembly GCA_019671005.1. Taxonomy (NCBI): domain Eukaryota; kingdom Viridiplantae; phylum Streptophyta; class Magnoliopsida; order Malvales; family Malvaceae; genus Hibiscus; species Hibiscus mutabilis. Next base: position 31,869,543 of record CM033733.1, on the reverse strand, counting down.
CCGATACGCCCCCTAACGTACCGGTACGCAAAAATGTTACTGGAATTTCCGTTAAACAAGGGGTACCGATACTCGAGAAGCCTATCGGTACGCCCTTCATGTTTTACTCCTTCCCTAAAGAGGGGTACCGGTATTGAACCTTCCGTACCGGTACACAAAGCCAGATTTCTAGGTCCGAGGTTCAAATTTCTCCTTTTTAACCCCCAAATCAACTTGGTAACCCCAAAACTCAACCTATAACTTATAGAAGGTGTTTAGGGTCAGTTTCTATCAACTTTACAAGTTTTTAACATCAATTATAACTTTTGCCATTAACACCCATCAAGATCATTCGGGCATGCTTAAAACACCAAAATGACATACAAAGCAATTACCCTTATGATATGCAGGAAACAAGGAATTAGAAGTGTACTAACCTCTCTTGAATCACCAGAAAACCTTGATTGCACAAGCTTCAAGCCTTCCTTTTTCCTTGAGCCTTAGAGTGATCTCCTACTTCTTTGACTACAAAAGATGAATGATAATCGTGTTACAACACTAGTGGGGATATTAGAAAGCTAAAACACAAATTATACCAATAATGGAGCCTCCAACACCCCATTCCCATTCTTCCCAAAGATCACCACCAAAAACCTCTTCTTCCACCATCCTTGGTAATTCTTACCTCTTTTTATAGATCCTTTAATGACACACAACCTTTCCTCAACCCCAAAATCGAGATTCCAACTCAAAATCTACAAGATTAGACATTTAACTTGTTTGTGGGAGAAAGAATGGATGAGAGAGTGATGAGGAAAAGTAAGCTTGGACAAGGTGACCTCACCTCTTACATTTGGCTGCTAAAAATTAAATCTTTATTCCCCTCATTTTCCCTACCAAAAGCCAAATGACCACACTACCCTTGGGCTCTTCATCCTAACCCAAACTCCAACTCAAAACAAGCCCAAGAACCGGCTATTAGCCTACTAAGGCTCCAAAGAGCCCAGACTTTGGCCCAAAAGCGGAGCCCTTTATTCGAGTAAAAACTGACCCTCAAATTCTAAAATTCGGGTCGTTACAGATCTCCTGTAACTTTACTCTAGTAATATTATTTATTCTTTCTCTGTCAAACCCCCCAACAATTTAATCATCTTTTTAAAAAGTCAAAAATAATAAAAATATTATTAAAAATTATTTTTTTAATTCTATGACCACATATTTCAAATAAAAGAAAATATTCCATACATTAGCGTTGAAAAAAAGGTTTTGCAAGTGGGTTCAATTTAAGGTTTAGGGGTTTATGAGTTTAGAATTTAGAGTTTTGATTAGAATTTAGGAGATGCGGTTTAAGATTTAGGATTTTAGGGTTAAATATTTAAAGTTTTAGATTTTAAAATGAATTTAGGTTTGTTGGTGGAAAACCTTTTTCACTGCGAGTGCATGAAATAATATCCATTGAAATAAACTTTTATCAACGTTGATATATGGTATGACATATTAAAATTGGAATTTTTATATATTTTACTAATTGAATTGATGTCTAGTTATAGGATGTCAATGGATTGAATTGGGATCTTATTTTATGATGTTCGAATTCGATCCGATTTACAATCGGACCTTCAGATAGATCTAAATCTAAATCCAAGTCTGAACACACCAAGTCCGATTCCAATCCAAGTAGAATATTCAGAATCCGAATCCAAGTATAAAATTCAGAATCCAAATAATTTTCCCTCTTTTTTAAAGTGGTAGCTCAAAAAATATATTTTTTAAAGAAGAAGAAGAGATGAAGAACATTGGAGCTTGCCTTGATCTTGAAACTTTAGTTCCAATCACTCACAATATTGAGAAAAAAAGCAGCAATATTGAAGAAGATAGGGCAACAAAGTTACTTTTTATATATAAATAAATGATTTTTAGGACAAAATCGGCTTAACTTTCAAAATAATGAGGTTCATGTGTTTTAGACATGAATATGGATCGGACCCCGATAATGTTTATATCCGACCCGCCTTTTATTAGGACTTGAAACTTTTTTCAGATTCAGATTTTTTTAATCGAATTTGGATCATATTTTTTCTTTGTCGAATCGGATTCGGACTAAATTATCATCCCTATTTAGTCAATGGGTAATTATTCCATGCACAAACGCTTGTGGAACCTTTGTTTACAAGCGCCTTAGTTTTAGGGTTTAGAGATACCGTTTAGGGTTTATGGGCTTAAGTATAATAGTTTTTGAATTTAGGGACTGTTGATAGAATTTTAGGTTTAGGGTTAAATATAGGGTTAATAGGTTAAAACCTAAATCCCTAATCATATTACCCTAAACCCTAAATTCTAACCATGAACCCTAAATTATAAACCCCTACACTAAAACTCCTAAACTCTAAACCCCAAACTAAAATCCTAAACTACAAAATTAAAGCGCTTGTGGAAACAAAAAGTTTTTACCAGCTGTGTATGGGATAATAATCTTAAATTAATCCGTGGCATCAATTTGATCCGTTAGTTTAATAATAGTATAAATAGATACATTAGTAAAACAATAAAATTAAAAAATCAAAAATAAATAATGTCGGAAAATATCAAGACTAACAGTAAAATAAGCCTAAATGAAAAGTTCCCCTCGGTCTGTTAAAAGTTCAAAATTAATTATGATAAAAAAAACAATTCAAAATTAATGAATAAATAAAAAATAATTCGAGCCATCGAGTTGTTGTAATTATTTAGAAATGTTTTTGTTTTGAAGATTTAAATTCGAACAATAATATTTTCAGAATGAATGGGATAGACTAATTTAAAATTATTATAAGATTTTCTTCCGCTGTTGAAATATTATGGGACTGGGCCAACACTAAACGGGTAGTCCTTAAAATTGCAGTTGCCGAGATAAAACAAGACTCCAGTTCTTCATTTCATTCTCTCTCGTTTAACCCTCTCCTTTTTTGGTCCTGTTCAAGGTGTGTCTTTGCTCCTTGAGATTTGGTTCTCGTTTGGAGCTTTGGTTATCAGGTCTAGCAAAGGAAGCTGGCTCATCTTTCTCTCTGTTTCTTTGCTCTCCTTCTTTAGACTTTGTTTCGGTCCTTTTTTCCTGTTTTGGTTTCATTCCCTTTGTTCCCTTCTCTTATTATGGACGCACATGGTGCCTTTAATGAAGGGGGTATATTACTCCAAGATAAATCTCTCCCTCCTGAATCTTTGGAGTTGGAAGAGGATGGTGCCATTAATGCTGCCATTAAGGCACATTCCTTAGTTGGAACGATCCATTCAAGTAGGCACCTTCAACACCTTAAGGTTTTCACCATCCTTAAGAAGGTCTGGGTTTGTGAAAAGGGTCTAGAATACCATGACTTAGGAAAAAAAAATTCTTCTTTGTCTTTCCCTCCCCCATCGAGAAGAAAATGGTGCTGCTCCAAGGCCCTTGGTCCATGAAAGACAAGCTGCTGGTCTTGAAGGTGTGGCCACTCGAAGCTACACTCGAAGAGATAGACTTATCCTTAGCTGTCATATGAGTTCAGGTACACATCGTGCCTTTGGCACTCATCAATTCAAACAATGCTCGAAAGATAGGAGGTCTTTTTCTAGGCTTTGTCGAAGCAAACATTAATGATGAACACGGGGTAAAGTGGGATGGCCAGTTGCGGGTCAAAGTGGCCATACGAGTGGAGGATCCCCTCAAAGTCGGCTTTGCTCTCAACAGAAAGTCCTTTAAACCGATTGAGGTTTCTTTAAAGTATGAATGTTTACCGGAGTTATGTTATAGTTGCGGACGCCTAGACCACGCAGAGAAGAACTGCTGGTTTGATCAATCCTTGTTCAAACGAGCCAGCAAATATGGCCCGTGGATGAAGGCAACCGATGCGTGGATCAGTTATGGCTACGACAGAACTGAAATGGGTCACAAAAACAACGTGAAAATGGTGGAGACTGCACAGATGAATATTGGAAAGCAAAAACCAGTGGCGATTCGTGAGTTAGTTCCACCATCGTCTTGCTCGAAAATGACCAAAGATGGTACGGCTGGCAATGGACTCAAAGGTGTGGTTTACTCAAACCATGGTCAAGCGGGCCCTGGAGCTAGCGTGTCAAGAGGGAAAACTGTATCATCATTCAGAATTCCGAGATTTCAAGGATATTGTCAGCTCCCGTTTGCTGGCAAGAGATCTCTACCTCGGATGCATCGAAGGCTAAAGATTTGTCAGCCTCCTCGATTCTGCCATGCATGAGGGAGAAGGGAAGCAAAGTCAAAGCCAAGGGTAAGGCACGCGCTCCAAGGATGTCATATGCAATCGTACCAGAAGGACCTTATGGTTTTGGCAACTTAAAAGCTGGCAGCAAGAACCCTACTAACGAGGTGACTTCTGTTGAAGGGGATTTCATTACCTATAACCTCTCGGCAATGGACATTTCTAATTGTACTAAACGAAAGAGGATGATGGCCTTACTGAAAGGTTGAGGTCTTATGTTTTTAAGGAAGTTGACACAAGCTTGTTTGCGGATGTTCTATGTGTTCCATATTGAACAGGTTACTACTGTTGATGAGTTGAGTAACCATGGGTGTAACTTGGCAGCGGATGATCGAGTGGATGGTCATCCGCAATCAGAATGATGTTTTATGTCTCTGTCATCTTTGTTTGGAGGAAGGTTAGAATGATGACAGTGTATATTTTTTCTTCCCTAAGGATCATCTTCTCTACCATGGTTGTTGCTATGGCGACGTTTGATCTTTGGTTATGTCCATCTGAGTATGGTTTTATATGCGTTGCTCTCCCTATCTCGGTTAAGGGTACTCACCTCTTGTTCGTGGTTGACCCTAACCTTTCACTCACTCTTGCTCACAATCTGGCCCCTCAGCTTGTCTGATGATAAGATCCTTTACTCTCACGAGAAAAGAAGCATGCCTTCAGATGAAGCTCTTGTAGAGATGCTACCTGATCGAGCCTCAATTGAGTCATGTTTTCCATGTTTTATCTAGCCTTTTATGTTTTGTTGTGTTTGTTTTCGGTTCTTCCTTCTTTTGAAAGGTTTTTCTGTCGTCTGAATGGCTGACTTATTTGTTCAGGGTTCCTATGATGTACTACGTGTTTGCCTGGACTGAATGTTTTCTCTTTAATGTCAAAAAAAAAGGGGGTAGTCCTTAGTCTTATTTTGGACCTCAAAAATTAGTGTTTAGAAGCAACCAACATATCAATACAATCTTTAGACATGGTTTTATCATTTCAATAATGTTTTTTTTTTATTAATTTAGGACAAATTTATTATTTTCATATCTAATTTACTTTAGGTGCGTGCAAAGTTTCATTATTTTATTATTATTTTAACTTTTTCATATTAAGATTAAGCTCTTTATTTCTAGCTTATTTAAAGTCATATTTATTGTACTGATATTAGATATAATGGATATTTGAATTAAAAAAAGGTAATGTGTATTTTTCTGTTCAATGTTGATTGTTTCAGCTTGTTTATATTTTTTATTACCCATGTTATTAGGTAATAGTTATTTAGGGCTATGTTGTTAATCGTAAGTTGATTAGAGGTAGTGTGGGTAAAATTATCCTATTATTATTGTTGATAATCTTGAGTTAATTAGATGAGATTTTTTATTTTCTACGTCATAATCATGCTATCTTGTCGATTTGTTGATCTTGTAGCTTTTAAAATCTTGGGTATCAGTTGGAAATCAAAGTCTTGATTTTAGTATTTAAAATAATTATCTTTTACTATTTTCTTTGGATAATTTTTTTTAAAGTAGACTTTTTTTTTGCCAAAGTTGTGTAGAATGCATTCAAGAAGACATTATAAGAGAGTTGAAGATTGTCATCAAACAATAGCTAAGATTCGAGGGTAAATCTTTTAAGAGGGTTACTTTGAAGAAAAGTTTAGATAAGTTATTTAAACATTAATTTATTATTTTAATATTGTTTTTATTTATTTAGGACAATTTTATTATTATTGTCATTGTTAACGTCGTTTTTTTGGTGGCTCAAAAATTTGATTTAGTAAAATGTGTGTTCCTTAAAAAAATCAGAGTCGTCATCAATCAAGTATAACAATAGACTCATAAATCTAGTCTGCAATTAACATCAAGATCAAAATCGAAATTGAGAGTCAATTACACATGTGGAAGATTAAACCATCCCCACGACGTCAAAAAATTGATGCCTTAAAAAGTCACGTCTCAAAAAAAAATTTGTAAAATGAAAAATTAGAAAGGAAGTTAGTAATAATAATTATAATAATAAATAATAATGATAATAGTGATTAATTAAATAAATAACATGTTATGACTCAAATTGTCAAAAGATAGGGCTTACAAGGGCCCAAAGGCAATTAACGTAAAAACATTATGTCATAACTCATTTTGTCCGGGTCATAAGTCCAAACCATAAACTAAACCCATACTAAATCAAATCAGATCCAAATCCAAAAATAAAAATCCAGTTCTATTTTATTCCTTCAGCCCAATTCTGCAACCCATTTTAATAAACCAAATCAAGCCCAAATTCCCAATACCAATATAATTAAATAACCCATTTAAATATTCATTTACTCATTTATATGACCCAATACATTTAACCCTAAAATCTAATATTCAAAACTCTAAAAAATAATCCCTCCCCTTCCATGCATGTTATCGTTGCTCCCCTTGTGCCCCTTCACCTCCTGGCGCGTGCAAGCCACGCGCCGGCTCTTCGGCCATTGTGGCCTGCACGCGCCAACTCGCCGCGCTCCCTGACACTCCACCGCCCATCACGTGCGACGCCTACATCAGATCTGCAAAAGCATAAAGAAGCAAATCAAATCTGAAAATGAAAGAAACATGTATTTTCTTTTCAAATCTGAAAAATGACAAGTTGCATACAAGTTGCAATTTTTTAGATATTCTAATCGGTTATAAAAATCCATGTAAACCATTTGTAAGGGGATTAATTTCTTATTCAAAGCTCAAAAAATGTGTATATTTTCAACAATCCCTCACATGAATGAAATTGGTCATTTAATCAAAAATATTTTGACTCAATGTGGTGATAGATTCTACGATTGATAGATGCATAGGATAGGTAGGTGTCCACCCTTGAACATTTCCTTGTGAGAGTATATTTACTTTACTAGCTGGCTAGTAGACGTGATGTCCTTGAACTATTATGTCGTTTGTGTAAACGATGACATACTTCATACAACTGCCTCATTGACGAGGTTTTTAGTTCTCATAGTTATGTTCATATGGCCGAGAACATCTCCCTAGTTCTGCAAGAGTTTGAGAGAACTATGCCCCAATAGGCGTCTTGAAGTGGCTCCACTTCACTCTCACATAGGCGACTTATGTTGCTTGGCTCACCGAAGCACACAATGATCATTAAAAGCTTTGCTTACCCTATACCACTTTTGATCACTATTTACATCATAGGAATGAACTTGGGAGAAGAACCCCTATAGTGACCATACAAGGTCTATGAAATTAGGTTGTCCCTTTGAACCTAGATCTTGGGATCTCTAGTCAACTAGGTAGGGTTTCCCTTCACACAGTGTCTTAAATTTTCTTGGGCTTTAGTCACATTCTTTTGGATATTTTTTCAACCTGATCTTGATTTAACCCTTTGGTTAGCGGATCCGCAACGTTATCCTTTGATATTACAAAATCAATATATATATATAACTTCATTTGAGATTAATTGTTTAATGGTATTATGTCGACGATGGATGTGTCTCGACTTACCATTGTATATAAAATTCTGTGTTTTACCAATTTTCACTTGCTCATCACAATATATGCATATTGTGGACACATGTTTTGGCCATTTAGGAATATCCTGCAAGAAATTCGAAGCCATTCGGCTTCTTTTCTAGACTTGTCTAGAACTACAAACTTAGATTCCATTATAGATATAGTTATAACAATTTGTCTTGAGGATTTCCATCCACTTGTGCCTTTGATATCTTGAATATCATATATCCAATTAACATTGGAGTATCTTTTTAAACAATAGAATCTTTGAAATAATGCAATCCATAATATCGAGTATATCTAAGATATCTCAATACCCTCACAATTGTTTTCCAATGATTTTCACATGGATTGATTGTGAATCTACTTAATCTGCTCACAGTAAAAGCAATATCTAGTCTAGTGCAGCTCATAAGATACATTAGACTGCCTATGACCCTTGCATATTCAACTTGGTCAACATTTTGACGTTTATTCTTGGACAGATCTTGGCTCGTGTCTATTGGAGTTCTGGCTATACCAAAATCATCCTTGCCAAATTTCACAAGAATTTGTCCATATATTGTGACTAAGTCAATATGAGACCTTCATGTGACCATTTGATTTGGATGCCCAAAATCATATTGTCTAGTTTTACATCTTTCATGTAAAATCTTGAATTTAACCTACCATTGGTATGTTTTACCATTTCATTGTTGCTTATTACAATGAGTATGTCATCAGCATATGATCATATATCCTAATGTCGGTAGGTTTGACATACACACATTTGTCACACTTATTCAATTCTTAGTTTCAACCTTTTGTTGAACGTCTGGACTATGTTCATTGATAGTCTTTAAATTTTATTTCGTTGAACTTGGATCAACTTCCCTAGTTATATAAGGAAGTATATTTTCAAAGAATGAGTCATTATTTGATTCCATTATCATATTCTTGTGAATCTCAGGATTCCTTAATTCGCATACAAGAAACTGATATACATTGATATAATCTGTATAGCTAATGAAAATATAGTCCACCATTTTGAGACTTATTTTCATTTACTTTGGCAATGAGGTCATTACCTATGCAAAACACCCCTATATTTTTTAAGTACTTGTAGGAAGGGTTTATTCTCTTCCTTAACTCATATGGTGTCCTATCTCTTTAATTATGGGGAACCTTATTTAAAAGGTAATTAGCTTATAGAACAGCTTCCCCTACGTGTTAGGTACATTATAGTACAAATGTTACTCATATAGAGCTTCACCCTATCTTAATCCTTTAATTAAGTTTGGGTTTCAACATCATGCTTATAGAGAACAATTTTCTCTATAGCTCCATCTTTGCACATAACACTATTTTTATGCTATCATCAATGAAGGTAATAAATATATTCCTTCAAACAATATTTTTCTATGTTAATTGTTATGCGACTAACATTGACCACGTTTGGAAGTCTATAGTCCAAAGACTTGTTCCCATCTTATGGCAATTGAAACAATTCTCATGAAATTTTACTTCTTGAACACACCGCTCTTTTGTTCTCAGATAAGACCTTGTCTACAGTTTGTTTTCTTGAAGTCCTTTTTTACTTCCACTATATTTACTCTGGCAATATTTGTCACAACAATATTTGTCTCCATCTTATGGCAGCCGTTGCGGCCAAGCCTCGCCTGAGACCGGTTAGAGGGTTTAAAAAATGCGGTGGCCGGGGTGGTTTATCAGAGGATTGGGGCTTGGTTTTGGGAGAAAAGCAAAGGTTGGGGTGTTTTATAAAGAGGGTTTAAAAAATGGGGAAAAGTTTGATTTTTGGCCGGATGAATGTGTTTTATAGGTGTTTTATCTTTTAAAAATGGTAAAATCCTGTAATAAATCCCCCCGCGTTTCCATTTCTTTTGTTTTTGGCTCGCCCCTTGGGTTATTTGCAAGCCCAGTCCCTATAGCTTTTCAAAATCTTTCAATCTGGCCACCAAATGAACCGAATTCAGATTTCAAATGGTTTAATTACCCCATTGACCATCCCGCGTTTTTGAAATTTCTAGTTCAAGCTTGCCCCTTGGGCTTTTTACATGTCCGGTCCCTATATATTTCATCCAGTTCTCGATTAAGTCATTGAATTCATCTTTTATTTATTTAATTTCTGTCACCTTGTTTTATTTTATCTTATTTCGGTCCTTCTTTATACTTAAATATTTATGCCATTATGTTTTTTTTATCATGTTTCTTATAAGCATGTAATATTGATCATTATATTCATGTGTGTTTTTATGTTTATTTATGCCTTTTAAATTGTGTTATTTTATGCTTGGTGTTTTGTTTTATTTGATATTGTTGTACACGTGTTTGTTTTATATAGTACGTTTGCATTATTCATTAGAATTTCTATGTGTTTTTTATTATTTATTTATATATTTCATGTTTCCATGTTTTTTTTGTAACACGTGTTTAGTTTACGGTATTTTGCTTTCATATATTCATTCGTTTGTGCATATCTTACATGTTTGTTTGGTGTTCCTTTAGCTTATTTGTAGATGGCATGTTTTAGCATGTATCGTATGTTCATTTTGTTTTTAGGTTACATGTTAGTGTGTTCCTTGTGGTCGCATGTAGTGCCATGTTTTTTTATTTTATGTATGTAAATTATGTCACGCGTTTAGCATTAAGCATATGTTTGTTTTTTTTTTGGCTTTGATTCGTTAGTTTAGTATCATATTTCATGCATGTCATGCATTTGTTGCATTTGTAATTTTAATATGTTCAAGCATGTTAGGATTAATTAATTTAGTATTGAAAGTATGTTTTTTATTCATGCCATGTTTTTATTATCGTGATCTATCATGTTGCATTGTTCTTGTTCATGCATTTTGTATTTGAATATTATTATATTTATGTTTTTTTATGTTTTTAGTTCCTTGTCTTTGTAAATATTTATTTGCCATGTTTTAATTTGCATAACGGATATATAAATTGTCAATGCGGTGCCCTTTTATCCGAGCGTAAATGGGGCTAGTATCAGGCGTAGTGATGGTGGTTGGGCGTTTACTCTCGGATAATAGGGATTTTAAAATTTACTCGCACTTATAACCAAATTTTAATTTAATAGTCATTTTAATCCGGAAAGTTTAATATTAATAAAGCGATAATTATTAAAGTACCAATTTTGGGCGGTGTGGGGGTGCTAATCCTTCCCCATCCGTAACCGACTCCCGAACCCAAAGTTTTCAAAATTTCTGATTTTTATGGTGTCCGGCCTACCTAAGTAGCTGGTGGCAACTCCAGTTTCTAAATAAAACGCGGTTTCTTTAAAACCCCACGGAAGACATTGTTTTCAAAACAATAGATAAAAATCATTTTTTAGCGTTAAAGGACATCGCTACACTAAGTTTATTTATTCATAGACATATATATATATATATATATATATATTTGTCTTATTGTTAGCATGAAATTCTAACTCATTTGATGGAGCTATCATGTATGATTTCTCAAAGAGTGTTAGCTTTGAAGAGTAACGATTGCGGTATGTCCTTGGTTTTGTGGAAATAATTTCACCACTATGCTTTATTAAGCTATTATATGCCCAATTTACTCATTTTATTAGATTGGATTTATTTTGTAGTAGCAAGCATTCAATCAGTTAGGATTCAGTTGTAATAATGGTTTAAACAAAGGTTAATTTCACATATTATATTCTAATCATTCAAATTTAAATATGGATATTCATTTTCCTATGTATGTTCAAGGGAATCTTTGGACGATAATTGTTTTTGTAAATGGGAAATCAAATCAAAGTATAAATATTTGTGAAGTTGGAACTTCTTTGGACTATTTCCCTTAAGTTACTTATCCGGATATAGATGTTGGCCATTACAGATAAGACATTTGAAGGAGCATGTGCTAGTCCAGTTACCCCCCAAATGCTTTGTATTTGAAAAGAGCCAAGGCTACTGTTATTTTTTCCAATTCCAATACTTCAGAATAGGTATATTTCTTCTAAGATTGATAACGATGCGCAATATGAGTTGGGTTATCGCCTAAGAGTGGAAGTTGGGACTGTGTGAAGAAATGTGTTGCTTTAGCATTATGGTATTCCCACATGACATAAAAAACGGTAAGGTTTCACTTTCTTCTTACATTTGGTTTTGTTTATCACACATGGACCTTTTATGGTTTTGGAAAGACTTCTTCAGATTGAATATTATAGCCAAGTGTCGATGTTGTGAGAACTAGGAATTGTGAATTTTGTTGTCAATTAAAATCTATCATAAACTGAACTGAGCAAAATCAGATAGTTATACTTGAAAATAAACCCTCATTATTCTTTGCAAGTTGTCAATTTTGATAGTTGTGAGAACTAGGAATTGTGAATTTTGCACGGACATGCTGGAGCATCTTGTTAGGTGTTGAAGTCCCAAAATGCATAACCAAATTTAGTACAAACAAGGCTTCTATCTTCGAAAGGAGGAGGGAAAAAGTAGAACAATCGACAATGAACCATGTTGAAGAGCAATTCCAAATAGTAGTAACAGTTGGATGTAACATTGGACTAAAATGGTTGCAAAATATCGAGGAATTGGGGAAGCATATGTGGAGTGAAAGTAGCTATGCCAATGCTATTTCGCAATCTAACTCGTCATTGTTATAATATGACCAGATAAATTCGAAGCCAAATAAGTAATGGAAAAGGAAGAGTTGTCGCAGTTTACATTGTAAGTTTAACAATTTTGATTGTATTACTTTTATTATAGAGTAAGAATTGAATTATGTTATATTTTTAGTATAATGTAAATATTTCTTTTGAGGAATAATGTGAATTTTTTTTAATCATTTAAGCTAACAATAATTTTGTCATTAATTTTATGATTTTGTTTATATCACTACCCATTCCATTTCATTGTTGTTAATCATCCTAATATAATTAATAACAATGTAGTCTAATTAGGTGGTAAAATCGATAATACGTGATGCTTTTAAATTGACAATGAATGAAATTTTTATGACATTATTTTTGTATTTTAGGCGACATATATTACATCACTAAAATGTGGCGATATCTTTTTCCTCACCAGTAAATTAAAGTTAATGTATTATTTATGACGATAAAAATTATCAATAACGAAATTTTATATAATTCAGTGACGTAATTAATTGTCATTGAATATAAATTATAAAGTGACGTTATGTATCATTGTCATTCATACCAGTATTAGGTAACGATATACCATGTCGCTATAATGTGACGATATTTTTTCCGTCACATATGCAAAGAAAGGTTATATTTTTGTGACGATATGAATGATCAATGACGGAATTTTATATCATTTGGTGACGTAATTAACCGTCAATGAATACAAATTATAAGGTGACATTATACATTAATATCACTATATGCTCAACAATAAGTGACGAAAAAAGATACATCGTCGCGCTAGACATTTACGACACACATAGCGTGACGAACCTCGTGACGTTAAATTTTATGTCACAAAATACAAATTGCGACGTAAATATAATTTTCAGTGATAATAGTTTAGATGCCACTAATAAGCAAGTTTGTTGTAGTGTCATAAATGCCAAATTATAGCACATGATATTCTTATTCTTGCCATATTTAATATTTCATATTAAAAAGACCAATATATTTAAGGAATAATAAAAGAATACCTTAAAATATATGCCATAATATTATTACCAAAATAATACCATAATTTAAGGCATTAAGATTACCATAATACAAGAACACATGTATTTATATAAACCATTAAAAGTTAAAATTATTAAGGAATATTAGAGATTTCCTTGATAGTATCGTAATTTAATGATTTATCTTAATAATACATTCCAAGTTTGGAACTTGACAAATCCTTGACTTGCCATCTCCCATTTGGTGAACATTTTCCTTGTATGAACGTATTATAGAACCTATCACAAGAAAATAAGTACATTAATAAATAATTGATGTATAAAACATGTTTCCATATAAAATAACCATATACAACCGGTCATAAGCAAGCAATTATTAATTGCTTCACGCAAAAATCAAGCATTATATGCATATATAATTCAAGAGCAGATCCATAATATGCTATGCATATTAAAAGATATTTAAAAAGTGAAATAATTCACTACCAATTTTCTTACAGAACCTAATTTGTGTTGGTCACGATAATATATTCATCATGGATTAAATTTCAAGAATCTGTCTTAAGATTGTTAGAAAAGTCGTTAATTCAAAAAATAAAAATTAAATAGTAAAAATAAAATACTGATATGCATATATTATCGAATATTAAAAACAGTAAATTGAAACCATTTACTTGTATTTGGATAGCAATCCAGATGAGCAAAATCTTTGAGGCCTATGAAAACACAGTTTCCTTAAGAAAAATTCGTCCGTTCCTATGGTGCTTGAGAAACGTTGAACGTCTATCTCCTAGGATACAACGGAATGAGCACAGCTATAGCATATCTGTAGTGAATAGCGAATCGTAACCTCGTCTTCTTCTATCACCAAAAACTAGTTTTGAAATTCACAAAGTAAAACAATAGAAAATTCTCAATGTTTTTAAGTTGTGTTTTCAAGTTGTGATTAACCTAGTAGGTTTACACGATATTTATAGGAGTTTCACGAGGGGTGTAAGAAAACTTTTGACCTAATGAAGTATGAAAATTAATGAGCCTTTAAAAAACAGTTTTCAAAATTAATGTCTGAATTAAAGGAATATTTTAATATTTATCTTTTTAATTCCAAGACATAATTTGACAAATATATGCTCTTATTTGACGAAAAAGTTATTTCAATTTTGGGTCAAAATATCTGTAGGCCCACGAAGACCCGACCGGTCTGAACATTTGCGTTACCCACATCGTGCACGTCTATACATTTACAAATCAACAATTGGTTTCAAGTTTTTCCTCATTTGAATCAATTTCTCATTTAAAGCTAAAAAAATGTCAATTTTTCCAACAATTACCCTATTTTAAGTTTACAATGGATACCTTTTACCTATTTTTCTTTTTTTAAGTCCAACGACTTACATTTTTTCATTTATTTTTTCACCCATCAAACAACATTATCTGTAACAACCCAGATGTTCGAGTCAATGATGGGCGTTGACCATGGTATTGGATCAACACGTCGAGTTGGATGTTCAAAATTTGTTAGGCCGAGATGTTGGGCTGTGTTGGGTTCTATAAGAGTTCAGTGGGCTTTCATGTGATGTTGGGCTTGGATATTAGGTTGAGTTAGGATGAAGAAGATTTTAATAAAAGGCAAGGGAGTAATTTCTCTAAAAATTAGATAAAGGCTGATGCCTTTTATTTCTCCTACAAAAGGAATGAGGTGAAGTCCTGGTTGTCCCCCAATAGCTTATCATCTTCTTCACCTTCAAACACCCACTCAACTCAAAGGGAAAAGTTGGAATCTTGGAGTTTGTTGAGAAGAATCTCAGATTTGTTATCAAGGAAAGTTTATTCAGCAAGGAAGGATCTATCATTCACGGTGAACATTCCCAAAGTTGGTGGAGGTTGAAATTGAATCTTAGAGCAAAGAAGAGAGGAGGCAAAGGCTTGAGGAGAGCTTCATTCCGAGAATTATTGCTTTAAGGTCAGTACATTTCTGACATTCATTTCATGAATATTGTGATTTTGGGTTGCAAAGTTTGGGTTTTAGAAGCTTTAAACCCCATTTAATGGTAAATCAAGAATTAAGTGTTGTTAATGTGTAAAATTGGTAGTAAACCACCTAGTATACCCTAAATAACATGTAAGAACATTTTGGGGATTAACCATTTAGGTTAATGGCTGGGATTGTGAAATCCTGAGCTTTAGGTTTTGAAATCTGGGCTCGCGTACCAGTTAGGGATGACCCGTATTGGTACGCTTTTGTATAGGGCTTTATGTGAGGGGAGTACTGATATATATGGTTGCACATCGGTACCCCATGCTTGGTAGAAATTCTAGTGGCATTTTCATGTACGGTACACTAAGAGGCGTATCAGTACCACTGTTTCATTGCTTGGGGAAGGCCTTCGTGTATCGGTACGTATTTAGAGGAGTACCTATATAACATACGAATCGGTATGGGGCTTCGCGTACCGATACTAGGTACCAATACAGAGGATGGCGTATCGGTATAGGACATTGATCAGATTCTTTTGAACCTAAATTAAGTATCGGTACTCACTGATAAGTATCGGTACCTAGAGGGGTGTATCGATACCCATGTAGGTGTATCGGTACGCGTAGGGTAATTTGTTCAAAAAATTTGAGGTTGCATTTGGGGGTTATATAATTCGGGGTATAGGGCCCAATGGGTGTCTAAAGGTATAATATGAATTCTAAAACTGGGAAATCAAGGTTTATAACCCACATATGGAATAAATGGTTAATGGCTTGATAATTGTTGAGCGGATTTCTTATATTAATAATCCATAAGGATCCATGGTGGATCGGTTGATGCTGTGTAGAGATTAGGGTCCTTTCTGCATGCTGAAGGGATGCCTATATGGTCTAGTTGCTGGGAATATTGAGATGATCTAACGAGAATGTCATGTATGAGCTTAAAAGACACATTAATTATTGTAACAAATGAAATATACCTTGAGGGTATTTGTAATGGTTGGCTTGATGCTTTTTATCTCTTGGTGAGATGTATGGATGCTCGGGGAGCATATGTTATCCTATGTGTCTTGGTCAGGAATTCGGATGTCCAGAGTCAATGCAAGAGCACTTGTATAAGGGGATGTGTACTTCAGGCTATGTGATCGAGTACATCTGATGTGTCAACGGGCTGTGTGATCTGGATATGGTTAGGAACCTATCCTTGGGCTATGTGATCAGGATTAGGAAACGTAACTCGATGGGCTATGTGAACTCGAGTAACCTGACTAGCTGAGTGACCTCAAGTAAAGACTGCTTATGGCTAATGTAGTCCAAGTATATATAAGACGTACCTGTGACTATAGTGATCTGGATATGGTCCATTAACCCGACAGCTATGTGATAACGAGTAACCCAATGGTTGTGTGAGCACATGTAATGTAGATATTTGTTTACCATTGTTTAGGGAATGTATATTATTTACATTACTGTGTGGATAATTGATGTTGGCTATTTTACCCTTGGGCTATGTTATCAGGGTATGAAATGCATAACTCGATGGGTTGTGTGAGCTCGAGTAACTCGATGGGCTGTGTAACCTTGAGTATGGTAAGCCTGGGATGGCATGTGAGACTTCTTATATTTTAGTGGTATCTTGAGACATATTTGTGATCTCTAGCTAAGGCAGGCTAAAAGACGATCCAAATATTTGAGAAGCCTTTCTGTGCACTCTTAATTATATTATAATGCATGCTTGTTTTATGATATTCATAAATTGTGGTAAAGTAGAAATGTACCACTGAGCTTTGTTAGCTCAGCATGCGGAATTATGGTTTTTCCATGCGTAGGTTGACATGGTTCTTTTGGAGGAGCACATCAAGAAAGATTTCCCAGCACCGAGCCAACTTCAAAGTATAGTAGTTGATGTTTTAGTTTAGACTGATTGTATTCGTAGGACCTTACCACACTCGAGTCTGTAACTTTATTTGATTTACTATTAATTGGTCAAATGGTGTATTTTAATTGAAGTCCCTATTTTGTAAACTCTTTTAATGTTATCTAATTATATGGATTTATGTAAATAGATGTTTTTGAGAAATGTTAATTTGTGATTTTAAATAAGAAATTTTTGATGGGTTAATTTTGGGAGACCTGAATGTAATGCTTCAGATCTAGATCGGGATCAGGGTGTTATAGTTAATGGTATCAGAGCTTAGGTTTAGTCAGTTTTAGGAAACCCCGGGGTGGTATAGAGGTCGTAGTAAGGTGTCTAGTGAATATAATTCCTTAAATTTGAGTTATACTTTACAAGATGGGGAATCCTGATGTGCCACCTTGTTTTCTTGTGTTTTAGAAAAGAGTTGATGGAAAGGGAAATCGGTAATAGAGAGGCGAGTCACTTCTGTGATCTTACCTCTGTCCTTTTGCAAGTGGTGCAAGCCATTCCAAGGTAATCTGAGATGCCTCACAAGACCCCTTTAGAGAGGCTTCATCATTTTAGGCCTAAGAATTTTGAGGCTTGGGTGAGGATGACCTGATCAAGGCTGACCAGTGGTTGCGCGACACATAGAGAATCTTGAGACAGATGAGGGGAAGCCTAGAGGATAATCTTGATTGCATTGTTTCCCTTCTGAGGGGAAATACACACGAGTGGTGGAAGACTGTTGAGTTGGGTCTATAGCCTGCACTCCAGATATGAGATATCTTTTTGGAAGAAGTATATCAATGAGGTACATATGGATGAGATGAGGGACCAGTTCCTGTATTTGGTTCAGAAAGACCGAACGGTGTTTGCTTATGAGCAAGAGTTTTTGCGTTTGAGCCGTTATGCCCCAGAGTTTGTTACAACGGAAGAATTGAGGTGCAAGAGGTTCAGACAAGGTTTGAGGGTCGAGCTTTAGTTACACGTGACATCGGGTCCACTTGGGACATTTTTAAAACTAGCTAATAGTTCGAAGGCACTGTAGCAACTTTAGGTTATGACACTTGGTAGGGCGAAGGATGCTATGGGCCATGATATGGAGACCTATGATATCATTGGTCATTCTCCTATTCTGCATAAAAGGTTTTGTGCTACGAAGGGTTCGAAGAGAGTTGCTTCAGGCTAACTACCGAGAATCGGTTTAGGATCTAGATCGAGGGTTCGTAGGGGCCCTTTGATTTCTACTCTAGAAGAGAGTACTAATGGTTTTATTAGATTATCGCTTTCACCAACATGCGAGCAATGCGACTGACATCACCTTGGAGTGTGCTTTTTGCTTTGGAGGGTTTTCTATAGGTGTTGAGCACTAGGACATATGGTAAAGGACTGCTCAATTGTGGATGAGGAAATACCGATTCAGTCTTAGAGGTTGGCTACCTCCCGACATTATTAGAGTTTTGCTAAAGGCGGAGGATCTAAGGCACAATCAAGATATCGAGGTGGAGGTCATGTGAGATTTACTGCTAGGGTTGACGTGCAAGGCATTGCTAGACAACCTGCTGCTCAAACTAGTGATGACAACATTATGATTGAGGATATGTCAGGTAATTAAGCTCCATTTTGGATTCCATTTATTTTTGTTAGCCGTTTAGCTCTTTGGATATGTAATGGGTTGGTTGTTATGAATGTGTATCTTGGTAAATTTTGGGTTTTTTGTTACTTTAGATGGTAATTAGAATTGCATCTTTTACTAAATAAAGTTTTTACCGTAGATGGTTGTTGAGAGTGCAAAGAATGCCGCGTGTTGCGAGTGAGAAGTTGTAAAGTTTTGGATTGTTTGTATTTGGTTATTGGTGTTAGATGTGTAGAATCTTTACCCCTCTAAAGTGGATGTGGTGCTCCGTAGCGATAGCTCAAAGAATGTTTTGTATATTACAAGATGTTCTTAGCTTGCGTTGTAGATGCGAGGGTTGAGAATTCCTGGCCTTAGAGTTTTGGACGTTTTGAGGGTATGGAGGTACCTTGGATGAATGAGTAGCCTTACCGTTTGATTGTGGTTTGGAACCGCGATAAGGGTAAGGTTGAGTTTGTTGTTAGTGTCCACCGTTTTGTGGTATGGGACCCAACGAACTCCTTGTTGGGGACTCCCTTGTGCAAGCGACCATACGGGTGTCATTGCCAAGTGTTTTACCTTAGGACGTGCACGCGTTAGAGTGGCTTAGATGGTGGCTTTGGATGTGTTGAGCCGTGGTGTAACGGTGGGAGATCGTTACCTATTTCATGAGATCAATGACCTTGTTATTGGTTATAGGATGTGAGAGTTTCGTATGTTTGTTCAAAGTAAAGGTACCATGTAAAGGTAAATGAAGGTTGTGATAAGCATGGTGGAGTCATTGGATGGAGCTTTAAGGGCAAGTTGTAAAGACATATGGTCTAGCAAGTACACATTTCAATCTAGATTCTGTAAAGTTGAGAGTCGCTCTACCCAGCGCGTGGTGAGTTGCCTTCGGGTAAGGCAAGCAATGTGAAGGGTTATCAGAGTAGCGCAGTGGAAATATGGGATCAATAGCAATGTTATGGGTAACCGGATGGTTGTGTTGCAAGAAAATGTTATTGGAGGAACCAATTGGAAATTCCTGGGAGTAGTTAGATGGTTTCTCATGTTTGATAGTTGGGACCGAGTGAGGGGTAGGAAGAAGATGTTTAGACCTTTGAGGATAGATTGGTTAGCTTTGGTTGCTCATGTGAGTTTGTAAGTGCAATGGTCATTTTTCAAAATCAAGTTGAATGGTGGAATCTCATGAATTGTAAGTAGTTTTCGTTCGTGTGGGAGGCAAGTTCAGATAAAGTAAAGTTTTAAGTCTCATCTTGGTGGGTCAAGTTCATAAAACAGAGCCATTAGTTCAAGGTAGGTTGATGATAAGGGCTGGTTGTCAAGGTTTTGTGTTAACTCCTCAAAAGTACTATTTTTATGCTTATTTTACAATGCCTTTGCTTGCCCTTATAGTACATTTAGTTGGATTTAGGTATTAAAATCATGCATTTGCATAAGGAGTTTATAAGTTATTCTGTTTGCCAGTGTGAAGGGTTGTTTTGCTGTTTTTAACGCATGACAAAGACATGCAAGCTTGAAAAAGAATGCATGAAAAGAAGCTAGAGAATTGTCGATGTGCAGTTGGCATAGAAGGACCAATCAATTCCAAGCTCGGATGGCAAAAGAGTGACAGTAGCCGACCGGTCAAAGTCTCCGTTGGACCTTGTACACGTCAACCCTAGGATTCAAATCTAGATAAGATGCGCTATCATCTTATCCCTTTTGTATTCAAAATTTAAATTCAAAAGCCTTATCCTAGGGTTTCCCACGCAAGCCTATTTAAAGAGATCGATCAAGCATTTGAGAGGGGGAATTTTTGGAGAGGTCGGATTGAAGAGGCTAAACGGTGGTAAACCAAGAACTGGCCGGACCAGCTAAAGACAGAGAGCCTAGAGCCATTGAAGGGTTGCATCGATGGACACCCTTCTTGCCCATTCTCTTCATTTTTATTTATTCTGTTTAAATGATGATGTGGGGATACGATAATGTTTTTTGGATGAAAACCCCAACCATGAACTAAAGTTTTACAATTGGTTGGGGATGTTTGGGATGGATGCTGATTTCACGTTTAGTTTTTAATAATGAAAATGCCTTGGTATTATTTTCTATCTGACATGCACTTATTCTTTTTACAAATCCATTGCCATACAACATTTGGCATTGAGTGCTTATTGCACCTTAATATCTTAATAAACTTAAGGGGCAACAATTTGTTGCCAAGTACTACGGTGAGAAGCTTTGACAAAAGATGTTCAAGTAGATGAACTTACTTCGGAATTGAGTCTACCCCTTAGGAGTAAAGATTGTCGCTTAATCAAGTTAATTCATGAAAAACATTCACTATAGATATATAGGGGTTTTATCATAGTTAACTTAGGGTATTGCCATCGACAGAGGCAATACTACCTTTAATATGCTTGGCAATAAACCAAGGTAGATCATTATTGAAGGTTGACATCAGTAGCATAAAATTCGGCATCCCTTTGCCAACGCTCATCATTCATTTTGAATAGCTCATTGCCAGACTGCTTATTTTCACTACTTTGTTTTGTTAACTTTTCAATCAAAATCCCAAAACATTTCGAACAGTTTAAAACTTTCGAATAAGTAAACATTGAGAAAATAAGTTCTTGGTCAATCCCTGTGGATTCGATACTCAGCTTACTGTTGTACTACTTGCTGACCGTGTATACTTGCACACATAAGACTTACCTTGGCACTACCTTTTGTCATACTTTTACACTAAAAAATATTCTCTTTTGCCAAGCGTTAGCAATAGTCGACAAGTTTTTGGCGACGTTGCTGGGGATTGCAACAATTTTTTTGTTTGTTTTCTTTACTTGTTTTATACCTTTTATTATTTATTTAGTTTAACTGGTGTATGACCAGAAACCACCCTGTGGTGGAAGATTGGCCATACGACCCAAAAATTGAAAGAACCTTACGGAGGTTAAAAAGAAAAGCTCGAGAGATGGCACATCATGGTAATGGAAGAGCTGATGGTAACCCAAACAACTAGGGAAACCCTCTACACCATAATGGGATACCGACCGCACCTGCTGCCCTAGCCGTTAATATGAAGGAAGAGAGACCTATCCGAGAACACTCAGCACTGAACATAGACAATTTGATGCCAGGACTAATTGGTTTGGAGGTAAATACACCAAAATTTGAACTTAAACTGGTAATGATACAAACGCTCTTGAATATAGGACAATTTGATGGAGCACCTATAGGAGACCCAAGACAACACTTAAAGTAATTCATGGAAGTTTGCTAGTTATTTTAGCAGCCTGGAGTTTCGGAAGATACAATGAAGCTGAAATTATTTATATTCTCCTTGAGAGATAGAGCAAAAATGTGGCTTAGTTCTTTGCCACATGGATCTGTCACCTCATGAGGAGATCTATGTAAGAAATTCGTGCTGCGATTCCAACCACCAAAATTCACTGCCAAGCTGACAAGCGAGATCATTACATTTAGGCAAGCTGATGAAGAGACCCTATATGATGCCTGGAAAAGATTCAAGGACCTGTTGAGAAGATGTCCCATGCATAGATTCCCAAACTGGACCCAGATTGAGACCTTCTACAACAGACTCAATACTCATGCCATAACGATTGTTGATGTGTCAGTAAATGGTTTACTGCTGGACAAGAATTATAGAAAGGC
Organism: Hibiscus mutabilis; assembly: GCA_019671005.1. Lineage (NCBI taxonomy): Eukaryota > Viridiplantae > Streptophyta > Magnoliopsida > Malvales > Malvaceae > Hibiscus > Hibiscus mutabilis. The sequence goes on along the minus strand of CM033733.1, from coordinate 31,847,064 downwards.
AGTTGGTATCCTTGAAAGGATCTCAACTAATGACTTTGAGTATCCTACTGCCAAACAGGGGACCAAAACTAAAATTGGAGGAAAGCTAGCACTAGATTAATTAACATCAATTCACGCCGAGATTTCCAATCTTACCAGTATGGTGAGAACCTTGCAAAAGAGTAAAGAGTCTCAAGAAATTAAGGCATTAAACCTATTCTGCACCATATGTGGGGAGGACCATTTCATGGAAGATTGCCCTGCCAACCTAAAGTCAGTAAATTTTGTTGGAAATGTCAATCGTAATTATAATGCACATTCTAGTACTTACAATGCATGATGGAGGCAACACCTGAATTTAGATTGGGAAAATCAAAGGGATAATCAAAACAATTCCCAACGTCAAAACATTACCCAGCTTCAGAATAGCACTGCTCAGCAAGGATTCCATCAGAATGCTATGCCGCAAAGGGTGCAAAATAATTTTTATGCAGGGCAAAAGAACAACTAGGGGACTTTGGCAGATTACATGGAGAGGAATGATGCAACCGTCCAGAGTTTGGTAGCATCTATGCGAAACTTGGAGATATAGATTGGACAAATAACCAGTGCACTCAGCAATAGACCCAGAGAGCTTTGCCAAGCGATACAGAAGATGCTCAACATAGAGGCAATTAACGATGCAAAGTTGTAACTCTTCAGAGTGGCAAACAATACGATGCTGAGACATCTGACAAGCAGCCAGTTAATTACAGGAAAAAAGAGAAGAGACCAGTAGATGAACCAAAAGAAGCAGACATAAGCAATGCCAGACCTCAGTCTGATGCCAAATCTCATTCGGATACCAGCAAACCCTTGGCAAAACTGGTAGAGCCAGCATGTGCTTATCTACCTCTACCATTTCCACAAAGATTACAGAAGCACATGCATGATCAACAATTTAAGCGCTTCTTGGAAGTCCTTAAGCAATTGCAGATCAACATACCATTGGTGGAAGCTCTCGAGCAAATGCCTAACTATGTGAAATTCATGAAGGACATATTGTCCAAGAAAAGCAAACCGGGTGATTTTGAAATTGTAGCTCTCACTGAGGGATGTAGTGCAATGATACTCAATCATTTCCCACTAAAGTTGAAAGACCTCAGGAGTTTTACTATTCTCTGTACCATTGGCAACATATTTATGGGTAAGACACTGTGTAACTTGGGAGCCAGTATCAATTTAATTCCAATGTCGATTTTCAGAAAGCTTGGCATCAAAGAGAGGACTACCACGATAACATTTTAGTTTGAAGATTGATCCGTTGCATATCTTAAGGGTAAGATTGAGGATGTGTTGGTAAAGGTAGACAAATTTATATTCCTAACTGACTTTATTATTTTATATTATGAGGCAGATATGAATGTCCCAATTATATTGGGTTAACCATTCCTTGCCATAGGTAGAGCTTTGATTGATGTTCATAAAGGAGAATTAACTATGCGTATGAATGATAAGCATGTTACATTTAATGTGTTTCAAGCCCTTAAGTGCACATATGAAATTGAAGGATGCCAAGCTGACGAGATGGTGGAGTCCATTTTCACTATGGATGTGGCACAACTGTGCTAAGATACTAATGATGATTCCAGTGAGTCAGATAGTGAAGAAGAGACGAGTGAAGACACTGAAGGAACATTCTTAGAGACAGAAGAAATGAGTTACTTCGGACAGCCAGAGCCACTAGAGTTGGCTGTCAGAGAGATCGTGGCACCTAAATCATCCACTGATGTGCCACCTGAATTGGAACTAAAACCATTGCCAGACCATCTTAAGTACGATTATTTAGGCAAACACTCAACCTTGACAGTGATCATTGCTACTCATCTAACTAGTGATTAGGAGGAAAGATTGCTGGAAATTCTAAGTAAACACAAGCAAGCGTTGGGATAGAACTTGGCTGTTATATGAGGAATAAGCCCAACTATTTGCATGCAGAAAATAATTTTGGAGGAATATCATGGCAAAACAATTGAAGGCCAGAGAAGATTGAATCCTATCATGAAAGAGGTAGTAAAAAAAGAAATTATTAAGTGGCTGGATGCTAGGATAATCTATCTCATTTTTTATAGCTTGTGAGTTAGCCCGGTACAATGTGTGCTAAAGAAAGGTGGTATGACCGTGGTTCAAAATAGCAAGGACAAATTGATTCCCTCTAGAACTATCACCGGATGGAGAGTGTGCATGGACTATAGGAATCTGAACAATGCCACCAAGAAAGATCATTTCCCCTGCCCTTTATCGACCAGATGTTGGATAGACTGGCATGCAAAGCATATTATTGCTTCCTAGATGGTTATTCAAGATATAATCAGATTGCTATCACTCCTGAAGACAAGGAGAAAGCTATTCACTTATCCATATAGGACATTTGCCTTTCAAAGAATGTCATTTGGACTGTGTAATGCGCCGATAACATTCTAACGATGTATGATGTCTATCTTTTCGGATATGATTGAAAATAACCTAAAAGTTTTCATGGATGACTTTTCAGTGTTTGGAAAAACATTCGAGAAATGCGTACAGAGTCTAGAGCTTATATTGAAAAGATGTATTGAGACCAACCTAGTCCTAAACTAGGAAAATGCCACCTCATGGTGAAGGAAGGCATCGTTCTCGGTCACAGAGTAACCAAGAGAGGCTTGGGAGTAGATAAAGCGAAAGTGGAGGCAATCAAACAGTTTCCACCTCCTACAAGTGTAAAAGGTATCAGGAGTTTTTTAGGACATGCAGGTCTTTACTGTTGGTTCATTAAAGATTTCTCAAAAAATTCTAAACTTTTATGTTTGCTTTTAGAACAAAATGCCACTTTTGCGTTTGATGATTCTTGTTTAAAAGTGTTTTAGGAACTCAATGACAGTTTGATTAATTCCTTAATAGTCGTGGCACCAGACTAGAGCGAGCCATTTGAGCTCATGTACGATGCCAGTGACTATACCGTTGAAGCTATATTAGGCCAAAGGCGTAGCAAGATTTTTCATGACATATACTATGCCAGCCAGACATTGAACGAAGCCCAACTCAACTACACAACAACTGAGATAGAATTTCTCACTGTTGTATTTGCATTTGATAAATTTAGGTCTTATTTAGTTGGTAACAAAGTTGTTGTGTATAAGATCACTCGACATTGAAATTCCTATTGACAAAAAAGGATGCCAAACCCATATTGATCCAATGAACACTATTATTACAAGAGTTTGATCTTGAGATTCGAGACAAGAAAGGAGTGAGAACTTAGTTGCTGACCATTTATCTCGGTTAGAACATCACCTTGAGAAAGGTAGAGCTGCTGCCATTAGAGATGAATTCCCCGATGAACTCCTGCTTGCAATCAGTTCTATGTTATGGTATGCTGACATAGTCAACTATCTGGTAAGTAATATCATGCCACCGGATCTGGCAAGTAATACCAAGAAGTGTTTTTTTGCAAGATGTGCGGCAATACTATTGGGATGAACCCATTCTGTTTAAACACTGTGCCGACCAAGTAATTCGCCGATGTGTTCCAAAAGAAGAGCAACACAACATTTTGCAGTTATGCTATGCAACACCGTATGAATGACATTTTTCTAGAATGAAAACCGTTGCCAAGGTATTGTAGTATGGATTCTTTTGGCCTATGCTGTTTAAAGATGCTTATTACTTTTCCAAGGCCTGTGATCAATGCCAACTAACGGGTAACATCTTTAGCAGACATCAATTGCCGCTCCAAAATATCATACCAGTAGAGTTGTTTGTCGTATGGGGAATAGACTTCATGGGTTCATTCCCCATCATTCGGGAACCTGCATATCCTTGTAGCTGTAGACTACATTTCAAAATGGGTAGAGGTAGTAGCTTTGCGAACAAACGATACCATGGTTGTTGCCAACTTCTTGTACAAGTATATCTTCACTAGATTTGGTGCTCCCGGAGCCATCATTCATGATAAAAGTACGCACTTTAAGTGCAACTTAATCTCTAGAGCTTTGTGTAGGTAAGGAATCCAGCAACGCATTGCCACAGCATACCATCCCCATACGAATGGCCAAGTGGAGATATCAAATAAGGAGATCAAGAATATTCTAGAGAAGACTGTAAATCCATCGAGGAAGGACTGGTCCTTGAGACTCGATGATTCCTTGTGGGCTTACAGAACAACCTTTAAGACTCATTTGGGAATATCCCCATTCATGCTCATTTTTAGAGAAGCATGCCATCTGCCAGTGAAATTAGAGCATCGAGAATACTGGGCAATGAAAACGCTTGACATGAAATGGAGAGCTGCTGGTGAGAAGAGGCTATTATATTTGAACGAGTTAGAGGAATTCAGAACACAAGCCCACGAGAATGCCAAACTCTACAAGGAAAGAACAAAACGATGGCATGACAACAAAATATTGACAAGACACTTTAAGGTAGGTCTTACTTAACTCAAGGCTACAGTTGTTTCTAAGAAAGCTCAAGTTTAGATGGTCAGGTCCCTTTGAAGTTGTGAAGCCATATGCTCATAGAGTAGTAGATATCAAGGAATTGAAAACGGGAACAATTTTCATGGTGAACGGACAACTCTTGAAACACTATTAGGAAGGTACTCAAAAGGATGCCAAGGAAGTTGTGCTCCTGGCAAAGATTCCGTGAACATCATCATCAGGATTTGATTTTTGTATATAGTAACATAGATGTTTTTCTTTTTTAGCTTTATATTTGTTTATTTTCTTTCTTTCTTTTAGTTTTTATTTTTCCTTGTTGCGTTGAAAGGTTTTCCTTTGAGTGAGTGCATGTCTGTGTGTCAGGCAGACTGTCAGGGCATCTTGGCATGAGGCAATAAGAAGATTGGAGAAATATTTTTTACCCTAGCCGCCCAAGGCTTTGATGAAGTTCGGCCCAAAAAGAAGGAGAGATATTTTTTTTCTTGAAATTACCCTAGCCGCCCAAAGAGTGATAAGTTGAAATTCAAATTTCAACTCAATTCACTTATCCCTCAACCCTTTGTGTGCCTTATCCTATTAATTCACCCTTATCACATCAACCTTTTTTCCCCTTAAACACGCAAAAGCCCATCATTACCCTCCTTAACCGACCACATTAAACAACACCAATTAAACACTCAACCCTTTTTATCTCCTTAAAACCATATCCGATCCAATTTTTAAACCTTTCACCTTTTACCCTAGTTGCTTTATCAACAAGAACACCAAGAATCTTTTCTCTTTCTCTCGATAAAATCCTTCGTGTTCTCTAACTTCTTTTCGTGGCATCTTCTTCGGCGCCCTTCAAAATATTATTTAATGAAGAAATTCACAAGAAATACGAGAAGAACTTTGCCACAAGAATATTTTGCTATGAGAAGAATTTTGAGTTCAAGAACAAACCCAACTTGGGTTATTCATCGGAGTTCATGAAGGTGGTCAAAAAGCATAAGTGGGAGTTGTTTTGCCAACAAACGGGGGAAGTCTACTCTAATATTGTCTGAGAGTTTTATGCCCACCTCACTACTAAAGATTTGCCTTTCTTGCTCATACGAGGTACTTGTGTCAGATTCGATGAGGGATATGTTAATACTATGTTTGAAATGGATAATGTAGGGGAGGAGCACTCAGAGTTTCCTAACTCATTAGATGCAGCCAAGAGGCAAAAGCTACTAAAGGATTTATGTGAGCATGGCACCAAGTGGAGCGTGTCATCCAAGGGCCACCGCACGGTGAAACGACTAGCATTGATGCTACAACCAAAAGGGTGGATCCATTTCTTAAAGGCAAACCTGATGCCAACGACTAATAACGAGACTATCTCAAAGGAGAGGATGGCATTATTACATTCGATCATCGTAGGCCAAAAGATCAACATCGATTGTATCATTATTGATGAAACTTATAAATGTGCCTGTTAAAGTAGTGGGAGTTTGTTCTTTCCTCTGCTGATTTCTAATATTTGTATGAAGCATGGTGTGACAAAGATTGATTTGGACAAGGTCTACGAGACTAAAGGAACTACAATTATGCCTGCCCTGTGGAGGCAACTCACTACCATCGAGTCCAAAGACAAGGGCAAGGCGACAGAGCCAATGACCAATGCCAAGCTGCCCAAGGTAGAACCTGACACTCCTATGCCAACCAGCTCAGTGGCAATGCTTTCCCAAATTTCCCAACGCCAGGAGACCGTTCTCCAAAAGTTAGAGAAAATAGAGGAGCAAAATATCAAGCTTTAGCATTACACTAACGCCATGGACTGTGCAATCAAAGAAACTCTTGAGAGGATTTCCCCAAGTGTTTTTCTAGCCTTCCTAGAGTTCCCTGCCGGCCTATTTGTTAGCACTACTCTGCCAGCTAGTCCTCCTCCAGTCTATACTCTATCAGATGCCACTGTTCTAGTATCCACTATTCAAGTTGAATTCGCCAGCACAACCACGCCATCTAACTCTAAAAAAAAATAAAACCTGCCACAATGCCTGTTGCACCTGCATCGTCCACTGCCACTGATGTCCCGACTTCCTCTGAGCCGGTGAAGATTGTTGAGAAAGTTCTCCACGACCTTAGAGCGTCCCAGCTGCTTCAAAACCCAACCTGAAGCGCAAAAAGCATATGACCCCAATAGATGGAGTTTTATCAAGAGGAAAATACGCGTTTCATGACTAGAACCCTCTGAAGGGGAGCCTCTCTCCTCTTAAACTCCTTGCATTTCATTTCATTTTCATTCACATGTTCATGCATTTTAAATCTCATTTGTATATATGTGACGTTTTCATGCTTTGAGGACAATGTACACATTAGGTTTGGGGGTGTGGGTTGCCTCACATTTTATTGCCATGACATTCATGTTTAATTTTTAGTTTGCCATATATAATAGTTCTCTATGTAGGATTTAAATTTGCATACCAAAGCACTAAAAAAATTGTCTCGGTCAATAAGTTGTTTTAATCGCCAACACTACTATTTTAGTTGAATTTGTTCTAGATTATCTTTTCGATGAAGAAATTGGAATTTAGAACCTCTATGCCATTAGGGTAGCATTGCCAAGTAGCTTGGCAATTAAACTCTAGTTTAAGGAACTTTAGTTTCACTATACACGCAGTATGTATCCAATCAGCATAACAAACTTAGGTTCCCTTGAAACTGAACTCAGAAAAAGCACAATGTCAGGGTAGAAAGAATAAGGCAACAATTTTTTGCCAAAGGCTGAAATATTTTACAGTACTCTTCTACCTTAGGGAAAATAATTAACTTGGGTCTTCGTGGTTTGCTCTCTCTTAGTTCTCAAGCCAACATAACTTTAGGGTATGAGTGTAATGGGTTAGATTAGTGATGTAATATGGATTAACGTGAGTATTCATGGTTTTCTCCCTCTTATGTCTCATGCCAAATAGTGCATGACGCAACCCTAATTTAATGCCACCATAAAAATTCCCTTGGCAAATAAAGAAAATAAAGAAAAAATGATGAAAATGATTATGAGTTTTGGTAGTAAAATGGATAAGGGAGTTAAGTAAATTTGATGCATATTGCCCGCACTTCACGCACACTTGATGATCTCAACTTGTAACCCCCTGGACCTGGCCTAGTCGCCAGACCAAATCGAGGAAACTACATTAGGTTTGCCGAAGCAAACTGGAGAGATACAAGGAAACCCGGTCTATTTTTTTTCTTTTTATCGTATCTAGATGCAAATTATTAACCCTACATGTTCATGCAAACATTAGGTTAAACCCCAACTCAAACAGGCATCAACTTGACATCCGATTGGTCACAATTGTAATTTAGGGACCAAATTGCAAACACAGGAAATTGAAGGAATAAAGCTCATTTTTACGCTACCAACGTTTAATTAGGCAGGTTTCAAACATTCATCTCAAATTCCATCTCAAACTGATTATTCTATCACATACTATCGTGATGACACGATTTAGGGACTAAAATGCAAAGAAAGCAAAACTGCCAAGCTAACATTACAGAAAAAGCAACAGGTATCGGTGATACCGTACCGATACGCATAAATACGCATCGTACCGGTACACCATGTCCCGTACCGATACGCAATAATGAACTTACCTAACTTTTGAATTTTGAACATCTGTACCGGTACGCTTACATGAGTATCGATACACGGGTTTGGATTGAAAAAGTGAAATTCCAGAGGCTAAAACGTGTATTGATACTCCAATGCCTGTATCGATACGCCATGACAAATTTGCCTATGCGTACCGGTACTCCCTTTGCGTGTACCGATCCCTCAGGCCAGAAAATGTCAAGCCGTACTGATACGGTCCCTCGCGTATCGGTACGCCTAGACCTGTAATGTCACAAATTGCAGGTTTTTTATCCCAAAAGCATTCCCAAACCATTCCAACATGCTTATGATACAACACCAACATACAAGGTATACCACAAGCATCCAAACTATGCAATCTAGCATCCTATCATAGCATCTATGCACCAAAAGGAAATCTATAGGCATGCATCCTAGTTACCATCCAAGCAACATATCAAAAATGTAAACCAGCATCAAAACAATCTTTAAAGGCCATTTACAACCCAAAAGTAACTAAGGAATCAAGCTCAAATAGGGAGTTAAATATAACATCTCCCAAATATCAAAACAAGTACCCCATTGCCCTTATTCATTATAGTCTAGTCTTTAACATACTTTGGAATCAAGTCTTGCCAAGATCCCCTTGTTGCTTGCTGCCTTCCAAGACCTCAATTGTCTTCATTGATGGACAATGAGAGCGTAAGCACACTAGGCTTAGTGAGGTATGCTCAAATCAACACACCATCAATGCATTTAAAACTATTTCTTAGCATCATCATTTAAAACATCATGCCTCTTTTTAAAACATGCACTTTACATCATTAAAAACCAGCATATTAAGTCATATGCTACATGTATCATTAATCAACAGCAAGTTATATTGCTAACCCTCTACTTAAGCCTTCCCATGCATTACTACCAAATACAAAGCTTAAGGAGAACATGTATAATTCACATTATACAACATAAAACATTTCAATGATACATTAACAATTATATTGGCTCACAAGTGATCCACCTCAACACCAACATCTCTATTAGAACTTTATTAAACATCGGTAACCATCGGATACACAGATTTCCAAGAGATCTCACAATCTCTTCAGCTCAATGGCATGGAGTCATACAACACATGGATACCTCTTCACTACCAAGGCTAATCCTCTAATGTGGAGTAAACACATTCGATACACCACCTCTACAACCCATAGCTGGAGTAAATGCCATCTAAATGCCACCTCAACAACATCGGGGTTCACATGATCGGAGTAAGTACTCCTCGTACCACCTCTACAATCACGGGTGACTTGTTATAGTGCACTTTAAATCTTATGGCCGGCCAACTATATCCGATAACGTTTCATTACCTTTTCATTTCATCACTTGCCAATATAATCCACTTTTATAAACATACCTCCCTGTTTTCATATGCATTAATCAAAATACTTCACCATGCATAAATCATGTCACAACATGCTTTAAAATCGTGCATTACTTTTCAAATGCATCTATCATCATTTCACCTCAACTTCCAGCATTAAACCATGCTCATTTCATGCATAAAACATGAGGTAACAAATATTAAATAAATGCATAAAAACCATTAACTCCTAAACCTCTGTTCCAAAACATCAAAAACGCTTTTAACCATGTTTTCACTCACCGATACGCAAAACCTTACTTTGCCGATGCAAATCACGCGTCCGAAGCATCCACCACAGCCTCGATAGTTTCCGGAATGAACTCCCCTATTTTAGCAACAATACAACAGAGGATTAATGCATCATAATGCATTCTAAACACAGCAACTACAATCCTTCTCGGATTTCCACAAAACCTTCACAATTAACCCTCCTCAACAACCGAAAGCATAACCAAAACACTTCGATTCACAACCCCGCCAACATCTATCAATCTAACATCAAAACACATCTAAAAACAGATCCAAAACAACCTACCACCTCCAACAACCTTATAACCACAGAAACGCCACAAAACGTCAAACTAACAACCTAAACAAATAGAGATTCTTAAGTTTCGGGATTCCATTGATAAAAATCACTTATCAACATTATTAAACATCCAAAATATAAATCAAATCATCATTACTTACTGGAAATCAGAACAATCAGCGAGTCAACTCATTTTCCCCCAAATAACTCAATTACACATTAGAAAATCATCGAAATCATATTAGAAACACAAAAAGAAGGATCAAATTCTTGGGAATTTCAGTAAAGAACCATACAATAGAGGAGATCTCGGACCTTGGCCCTATTGTGAAGTTTCTCCCTCAATTGGTTTGTGAAAAACTAAGAAAACACAAGATTATTGTAAGATTTTGTATAAACAATCTTTATAAAACTATTTGAGACAATAAAATCAAGTTAGAAATCATCTCACCTCTAAAAATTTGATGAGAACGTGAGTGTTTGGTTGAAGAGAGAATGGAGAGAAAAAGTTGAGAGAAAATAGTGTGATTTTTGTTTTAAAAAGTAATAACTAACTTTTAACAAAAATCCTCATTAATTAATAATTAAAACACATGTCAAACTAAATCAAATTAAGGGAGAAATAATCAGAAACCAATTGGCAAAATAGCTCCTTAAAGTTTCTAAGTATTTGACCCTTTTCATTTTAGTCACTAGGGAATCACAGTTTTCAAAACTTTCATTTTGGTCACTAACCAAAATGTCCATTTTCCAAATCCCATTTTTCAAAATTAATTCCACCATTATTAAATACATAATTAATAATGATTTTTAAGAATTTTCCATAATTTTTCCAACTCCAAAAATATACGATCCTGAAATCGACTCGAATATCTACTCCGGTCCATCAGACTGTCTAATAAACCACCAAACCGCTAAGCCCTAAAACTTGGCGTTAGTACTCTCCCCCTCTTAAGAAAAATTCATCCTGGAAATTTACCTGAAGGAAACAGGTGCGAAAACTGTTTCAACATATTCGACGTGCGTTCCCACGTGGCATCCTCAACATCACGATGCTTCCACAACACCTTAACCAGCTCGACCGTCTTACAACGCAACACCTTACTGATGTATCAAGAACCTCTATCGGTTCCTCATCATAAGATAGGTCTAGTGTCAACTCAATTTCCTCCACATGCTTCACATGCGATGGATCCGACCTATACCACCGCAACACCGATATGTGGAACACATCATGAATCTTTCCCAACTCCGGAGGTAACCTCAACCGACACGCAACAGGACCCACACTCTCAAAAACCTTGTATGGTCCAATAATCCTCGGGCCAAGCTTCCCTTTCTACCCAAACCGCAACACCTTTTTCCAAGGCGACACCTTCAAAAACACCTTATCACCCACAGCATACTCTATATCCCTACTCTTTAAATCCCCATAGGATTTCTGGCGATCTGCAGCCGCTTTTAAGCACTCACATATCAAGTTTACTTTTTCAGTCCTGCCTTTTAAAACATTAGGCCTAGATACAAAATTTTCTCCCACTTCCGCCCAACACACAGGTGTACGACATTTCCTACCATACAATGCCTCATAAGGTGCCATCTGTATGCTAGCATGATAACTGTTATTGTAAGCAAACTCCACCAATGGCAACTGCTTCTCCCACGTTCCCTGGTACTCAATAATACAACATCTCAACATATCCTCAAGAACCTGAATCACGCGCTCCGACTGACCATCCAATTGAGGATGATACGAGGTACTGAAATTCAACCGTATTCCCAAAGCACGATGCAAACTCACCAAAAACCTTGCTCTGAATCGCGGATCCCTATCCGAAACTATAGATTTGGGCACCCTGTGCACACGCACAATCTCAGAGATATACAATTCGGCCAACTTGTCCAAGGTATACGTAGTGTGCACTGGCACAAAATGCGCATACTTCGTAAACCGATCCATAATCACCTAGATAGAATCCTTTTTGGTCGGCGTCAAAGGCAGTCCAGACACAAAATCCATGGTGATTCTTTCCCATTTCCATTCCGGTATCCTCAACGGTTGCAACAACCCAGAAGGAAACTGATGCTCGGCCTTTACCCGCTGACACACCATACACCGAGCAATGAAATCAGCCACATCTTTCTTCAGTCTAACCCAATAGTACTCTTCCTTCAACCCCCGATACATTTTAATACTACCGGGATGCATATCGAAAGGACTAGCATGTGCTTCAATCAAAATAGTACGCCTCAACTCCTCGTCCTTTGACACCACTATTCGACCTTTAAAGCACAATACCCCATCATCACTGAAATGAAAATCCGTAGGATTTCCATCCCCACTATCTTCTACATGAGGTACCAAACTCCCATCATATGGTTGCTTCTCCTTAATCATCTGCAACAAGGACACCTTCATCTGTAACTCAGCCAACAAACCCCCGTCATCTGTCACACTCAACAGAGCAAACATGGCTCTCAACTCCACATCCGCTTTTTTGCTCAAAGCATCCGCCACAACATTGGCTTTCCCTGGATGATACTCAATGGTCAGATCATAGTCTTTCAACAACTCCAACCACCTACGCTGTCTCAGGTTCAGCTCTTTTTGAGACATCAAATACTTCAAGCTCTTATGATCCGTATAAACCACACATTTCTCCCAGAGAGGTAATGCCTCCAAATCTTCAAGGCAAGCACAACCGCTGTAATCTCAATATCATGATTAAGGTAGTTATGTTCATGCACCTTCAACTGCCTAGATGCATACGCCACTACCTTACCCTCTCGCATCAACACACAACCAAGCCCAACATATGACGCATCACTATATACGACGAACTCTTTTCCCGATTCTGGTTGAACCAAGATCGGAGCTCACGTCAAGGCTTCCCTCAACCTTTCAAAAGCTTGCTGTTTATCCTCCATCCACTCAAACCGAACATTCTTCTATAACAACTTGGTTAAAGGAGCCGCCAAACTAGAGAACCCCTCCACAAACCTTCGGTAATAACCCGCTAAACCAAGAAAATCCTAACCTCCGTCACAGACTTGGGCTCCTTCTAACTTATCACAGCCTTAACCTTATGCGGATCGACATGGATTCCTTCGGCCGACACAACATGCCCGAGAAAAACCACCTCACGAAGCCAGAACTCACATTTACTTAAATTAGCATAAAGCTGATTAGCCAACAATGTTTGAAGCACAATTCTCAAATGCCTATCGTGGTCCTCCTCGGTACGGGAGTACACAAGGATATCATCGATAAACACAACCACAAACTGGCCCAAAAACTCATGAAACACTTGGTTCATCATGTCCATAAAAGTAGCTAGTGCATTGGTCAAACCAAACGGCATCACAAGAAACTCGTAATGCCCGTACCTCGTACGGAAAGCTATTTTGGGTACATCCACCTCCTTCACCTTTAACTGGTAGTACCCCGACCTCAAATCTATCTTAGAAAACACAGAGGCTCCCCTAAACTGATCAAACAGGTTATCTATCCGTGGTAAGGGATACTTGTCCTTTACTGTTAACTTATTCAGCTTCCGATAATCTATACACATCCGTAATGTACCATCTTTCTTCTTAATAAATAGCACCGGTGAGCCCCACAATGAAATATCGGGTCTAATGAACCCACGGTCAAGCAACTCCTGCAACTGTATTTTTAACTCCTTCAATTCCTTCGGAGCCATGCGGTACGGAGCAATCGATACCAGTACCGTACCCGTAAAGACCTCGATGCCAAACTCTACCTCACGGTCAGGTGGCAACCCCGGTAACTCCTCTGGAAAAACACCCAGAAATTCACATACGATGCGAACATTCTGCACCCTCAACTCTTTTGATCTAGGATTCATAACGTAGGCCAGATAAGCCTGACATCCCGAATCCAACATTCGACTTGTTTCCAAAGCCAAAATAACATTAGACAAAAACTTGGCATTCTCGCCTATAACCACCACCTCATAATCATCCGACAACCTCAAGGATATTCGTTTGGTCTCAAAATCCACCACAACTCGATGTTTGATTAGCCAATCTATACCCAAGATCACATCAAAACCATGGAATGGTAACTCCATCAAATCCACGGTGAACACATGTCCCTGAACCATCAGCAGACACCTACGATACAACCTCCTAACCACAACTATCTCCCCAAGAGAACTAGTCACTCTAACACCCACATTAAGAATTTCAACAGATAAATCAAGCAACTCAGTATGCTCATTCAAAATGTATGAATGAGAGAACCGTAATCAACCAACGAATACAATGACAAAGATTTTAGGGTAAAAGTACCTGCAATCACATCGGTGTCATTGCGACCCTCACGGTGCACATACACCCTGGCCGGTCCACCTTCCTCTGGCTGGATCGCAATGGTATGAGCCACAGTCCTCTGTCCCCCATCACAATGCTAGAACGGCCCACGGTCACGCCTACGGCCTCGCTATGGTGCAACAACAGGTATAGCACCATGACTACTTCGAACCACCAACGGACAATCACGTCTAACATGGTCTCGAGATCCATAATCCCAACAAACTCTATCCGACCTTCAACAAACCTTGAAATGTCTCTTTCCACACTTAACACATTCGGGCACACCACCCTCAAAACTTTGCCCTACCTGACCTCTCCACCCAAGCTCCGGACGATATCTTTAATCACGCTGTCTCTTGTATCGACTACCGCCAATACTAGAATCAACAGCTCTCTTACCATGGCCAGATCATCTAGCACGAGAGGTCGAACGCAAATTCTGCTCAATATTCTTATCCCTCGAAACTAACACATCAAAATCTGCGTACTCAGCTGCCAGCATATACGTCTTAATCTCCTGTACAAGCTCGTAGCGGAACCTATTGTATCGCAGATGTCCGTCAGGAACCAACTCAGGTGCATACTAACTCAACCTCACAAACTGCACCTCATACTCAGCCACAAACATATCGCCTTGCACCAGGGACATGAACTCATGCTTCCGCTCATCCTAATATCGCACTCTCAAATAGTTATTCTTAAAAACATCTCGAAAGAAACCCTAGGTCACATCTGTCACCTCCATTCCCGTCACTGTGGTCGTCCACCACGTATATGCATCACCCTGAAGCAAAGACACAACGCATCCTAACTTACTCTCATCAGAACAATCCATCTGCCCCGATACTCTCTCAGTACTAGCGAGCCACTCCTTAGAAACCTCGGCTATCAACCCTCGAAACTCAACATCTGCCAAGTAGCTCCTTAAAGATTCTAAGTATTTGACCCTTTTCATTTTAGTCACTAGGAAATCACAGTTTTCAAAACATTTATTTTGGTCACTTAACCAAAATGTCCATTTTCCAAATCCCATTTTTCAAAATTTATTCCACCATTATTAAATACATAATTAGTAATGATTTTAAGCATTTTTCCATAATTTTTCCAACACCAAAAATATAGGATCCCGAAACCGACTCGAATCTCTACTCTGGTCCATCGGACCATCTAATAAACCACCAAACCGCTAAGCCCTAAAACCGGGGCATTACACAACTAGATCTATATTGCAGCACTTTAATTTGTTTATCTACTTGGCATTGATATACTGAATATCCGAGGAAAAACCTAGAATCATATTTTGCTAGTTGGCAGATGTTGGAGCCTATGACAATTTTTACCGAGGTATCTTTTTGTTTTTCTATTTTATTTTTAGTTGCATTACTTGAGGACAAGCAATGAGATAGCTTTGGGATGTGTTAACTCCTCTAAAGTACTATTTTAATGCTTATTCTACAATGCCTTTGCTTGCCCTTTTAGTGCATTTAGGTTTTAAAATAATGTATTTGCATAAGAAGTTTATGAGCTATTCTGTTTCCCAGTGTGAAGGGTTATTTTGCTATTTTTGATGCTTGACAAAGGCAGGAAAGCTTGGCAGAGAATGCAGGAAAGGAAGCTAGAGAATTGCCGAGGCGCAGTTGGCATAGAAGGACCAATCAATGCCAAGCCGTGTTGGCAAAGAAGTGATGTCAGCCGACCGGTCAAAGTCTCCATTGGACCTTGTACACGTCAACCCTAGGATTCAAATATATATAAGATGTGCTATCATCTTATCCCTTGTGCATTTAAAATTTAAATTCAAAGGCCTTATCCTAGGGTTTCCCACGCAAGCCTATTTAAAGAGATCGATCAAGCATTTGAGAGGGGATTGTTCTGGAGAGATTGATTGAAGAGGCTGAAGGGTGGTGAACCAAGACGTGGTCTGACCAGATAAAGATCAAGAGCTTGGAGCCATTGAAGAGCTGCATCGATGGACCCTCTTATTGCCCATTCTCTTCATTTTTATTTTTTCTGTTTAAATGATGATGTGGGGATACCATAATGTTTTTTTGGATGGAAACCCCAACCATGAACTAAAATTTTATAGTTGGTATGAGGATGTTTGGGATGGATGCTGATTTCATGTTTAGTTTTTAATAATGAAAATGCCTTGGCATTATTTTCTATCTGGCATATACTTAATCTTTTTACAAATCCATTGCCAAACAAAAATTGGCATTGAGTGCTTATTGCACCTTAATATCTTAACATACTTAAGGGGAAATGATCTGTTGCCAGGTACTAAGGCGAGAAGCTTCGACAGAAGATGTTCAAGTAGATGAACTTACTTCGGAAGTGAGTCTACCCTTTAAGAGTGAAGATTGTCGCTTAATCAAGTTAATTCATGAAAAACATTCATTGTAGACATATAGGGGTTTTATCATAGTTAACTTAGGGTATTGCCATTGATAAAGGCAATACTACCTTTAATCTGCTCGGCAATAAACCAAGGCAGATCATTATTGAAGGTTGGCATCAGTAGCATAAAATTTGGCATCCCCTTGCCAACGCTCATCATTCATTTTGAATAGCTCATTGCCAGACTACTTATTTTCACTACTTTCTTTTGTTAACTTTCCAATCAAAATCCCAAAACATTTCTAACACTTTTAAAACTTCCGAACAAGTAAACATTGAGCAAATAAGTTCTTGGTCAATCATTGTAGATTCGATACTCAGCTTACTGTTGCATTACTTGATGTGTATACTTGCACGCATGAGACTCACCATGGCACTGCTCTTTGGCATACTTTTACACTAAAAAAATATACTCTTTTGCCAAGCGTTAGCAATAGTCGACATTTTGCATGTGCTTTGATGTTGACCGGGGTATGGTTATTAGATATGATGTGTTCTGACAATGTATTGTGGGAATGGTGCAGCATTTTATGAATTGATGAGGTCTAAGTTTAGAGTTTCGAATAGCGGATGCTAGTAGAAAGAATTGTTATCCGAGGTAGAATTTATCAAATTGAGTTCCTTAGATTGGTGTTTGGAAAACATGGCTTGAGGTTGGTTTGTTGCTTTGCTTTAATGTTTGTTGTGAGTGCTAATGGTGGTGGTGACTAGGTCTTTAGAATTTCTGGATGAGGTGTTGAGAACAAGTGGTTCATTGTTATGGTTTCGATTAAGGTAGGTTTTGAGATAACTCTCCCTAATCAAGGTGATCTTGTTTGAATGGCAAAATGATTGGATCTGTTTTGGTTTCATCTCCTTCATCTTTTTAAATTTTAAGGCGAATTTTCTTGAAAGAGGGGAGAGTTGTAACAACCTAGTTTTTCAAGTTAACGATGGGCGTTAACCCAGGTCTTGGATTGATACGTCGAGTTGGATGTTCAAAATTTGTCAGGCCTTGTTAGGTTCCATAAGAGTTTAGTGGGTTTTCATGTGATTTTGGGCTTGGATATTGGGTTGAGTTTGGACGAGGAAGATTTTAATGAAGAGCAAGGGAGTAGTTTCCTTAAAAATTGTATAAAGGTTGATGCCTTTTATTTCTCCCACAAAAAGGTAATAGGTTAAAATCATAGTTGTCCCCTTATAGCTTCTCATCTTCTTCACCTTCAAACAACCACTCAACTCAAAGGGAAAAGTTAAAATCTTAGAGTTTGTTGAGAAGAATCTCAGATTTGTTATCAAGGGAAGTTTATTCAGCAAGGAAGGATCTATCATTCAAGGTGAATATCCATAAAGTTGGTGGAGGTTGATATTGAAGCTTAGAGAAAAGAAGAGAGAGGGAAAAGGCTTGAGGAGAGCTTAATTCTGAGAATTGTTGCTTTAAGGTCAGTACATTTTTGACTTCTTCATTTCATGAGGATCCTAAAATGATTGCTTTGTGTAATTTATGATCTTAGGTTGCAAAGTTTAGGTTTTAGAAGCTTTCAACCCCCTTTAATGGTAAATTAAGAATTAAGTATTGTTAATGTGTAAAATTGGTAGTAAACCACCTAATATACCCTGAATAACATGTAGGAACATTTTGGGGCTTAACCATTTAGGTTAATGACTAGAATTGTGAAATCCCGAGCTCCAGGTTTTGAAATCTGGGCTCGCATACCGGTACAAGGTGATCCGTATCGATACATCTTTGTATAGAAGAGTGGCTTTATGTGAGGGGCGTACCGGTACACCTGGTCGCGTATTGGTACCCCATGCTTGGTAGAAATTCTAGTGGCATTTTTATTTACCGGTATGCTAAGGGGCGTGTCGGTACCATTGTTACATTGCCTGGGGAAGACCTTCGTGTACCCGTACGCATTTAGAGGAGTACCGATACAATATAAGGATTAGTACGGGGCTTCGTGCACTGATACTGGTACCGATACAGAGGTTGGCGTACTGGTACGGGACGTTGATCAGATTCTTTCGAACCTAAATCGAGTACTGGTACTCGTGGATAAGTACCCGCACATAGAGGGGTGTACCGTTACCCATGTAGGTGTATCAGTACGCGTAGGGAAATCTATCCAAGAAATTTGAGGTTGCGTTCGGAGGTTCTATAATTCAGGGTATAGGGCCCAATATATGTCTAAAGGTATAATATGAATTCTAAAACCGGGAAATCAAGGTTTATAACCCACATATGGAATAAATAGTTAATGTCTTGGTAATTGTTGAGCAGATTTCTTATATTAATAATCCATAAGAATCCATGGTGGATCAGTTGATGTTGTGTAGAGATTGGGGTCCTTGCTGCATGCTGAAGGGACGCCTATATGGTCTAGTTGTTGGGAATGTTGAGATGATGTAACGAGAATGTTGAGTATGAGCTTAAAAGACATATATTAATTATTGTAACAAATGAAATATGCCTTGGGGCATTTGTAATGGTTGGCTTGATGCTTTTTATCTCTTGGTGAGATGTATGGATGCTCGGGGAGCATATGTGATCCTATGTGTCTTGGTCAAGAATCCGGATGTCCTAGAGTCAGTACAAGAGCACTTGTATAAAGGGTTGTGTACTTTGGGCTGTGTGATCGAGTACATCAGATGTGCCCACGGGCTATGTGATCTAGATGCGGTTAGGAACCTTTCATTGGGCTTTGTGATTAGGATAAGGAAACGTAACTTGATGGGCTATGTGAACTCGAGTAACCTGACTAGCTGAGTGACCTCAGGTAAAAACTGCTTGTGGCTAATCTGATCCAAGTATGTCTAGGACGTATCTGTGGCTATGATAATCTGGATATGGTCCATTAACCCGACGGCTATGTGATTACGGGTAACCCAACGGCTGTGTGAGTATGGGTAATGTAGGGCTTCATTGGCAATTGTTTAGGGAATGCATGTTGTTTACGTTGTTTTGTGGATAATTGATGTTGGCTATTTTACCCTCAGGCTATGTGATTAGGGTATGGAATGCATAACTCGTGTGATCTCGAGTAACTCGATGGGCTATGTGACCTCGAGTATGGTAAGCCTGGGATGGCATGTGAGACTCCTTATATCTTAGTGGTATCTTAAGACATAATTGTGATCTCTAGCTAGGGTAGGCTAGAAGGCGATCCTTATATTCAAGAAGCCTTTCTTTGCACTCTTAATTATATTATCATGCATGCTTGTTTTATGATATTCATGAATTGCGGTAGAGTAGAAATATACCACTGTGCTTTATTAGCTCATTGTGCGGAATTGTGTTTTTTTCGTGCGTAGGTTGATAGGTTTCTTTTGGAGGAGCACATCGAGGAGGATTTCCCATCACCGAGCTAGCTTCAAAGTACAGTACTTGATGTTTTAGTTTGGACTAATTGTATTTGTAAGACCTTATCACAGTCGAGTCTGTAACATTATTTGATTTACTATTAATTGGTCAAACGGTGTATTTTAATTGGAGTCCCTATTTTGTAAACTCTTTTAATTTTATCTAATTATGTGGATTTATGTAAATGGTTGTTTTTGAGAAAAGGTTAATTTATGGTTTTAAATGAGAAATTTTTGATGGGTCGACTTTGGGAGACCCGAATGTAATGCTTCAGATTCGGATCGGGATCAGGGTGTTACATTATTGGCACTGCCTTAAATTAGTTCCATTTTAGGCGGTTTTCTTTTAGACTCACTGCTACTAACATGATTTTTGAAGTGTGACAAGATTGTTGGTGTCTCGACACAAGCTCTTGTTTTCGTGACATGAAACTTGGCTAGATTTTATTTCTCACTCGTTTGATATCCGAACTCACCCTTACCTACACAAAAATATAGGATAATTTAAGATTAATTGAAATCTTATTAAAATGCATAAAGATAGTTTTGATGCTTAATCATACGAAATGCATCAATGTGCTTAAAATAAAAAATGACAAGATGACCCTAAATTGAACCTAAACTTTAAAAAATATCATTTTGGTAGTGACAAGAGGAACATATCTGAAAGATATGGGAAAGTATGGTCACTTTTATGAGTCACACTCCCACAATTTACTTTTTTACTTGACCTCAGACAACAAATAAAAGAAACAATGAAAATGAAAAAAAGCATGAGACAACCCTTAATCACGATTGACTATGGAAGTAGGGTCTTCTTATAATAATGGAATGGGTGAATATCAATGAAAAGTCCCTTGAATTATATTGAATCATGCCATTTCAAACATCTAGGAAATGACTTTACTATATGTTGTTGACAGTAATGGGATAATGGTGATCTAGGCAGTTTGTCCCTCTTGATTTAGGCAGAAAGCCATTGTCCGTGGTGATTTGTGTAGGGATGGCAACGGGGCGGGGCGAATTTTTTGTTGTCTCGACCCGAAAATATCAAATAACATCTGACCCAACCCGCCTCGAATAATTTTGATATTCAACCCGCCCCGACTCGACCCAAAATTAAATATGTACACCCATACCTAAAATCACACAACCAATAATAGTAAACCAAGACAACACTAAAAAAAGAACCCAAGCCTTATTTTGTTTTATGGTGGTAAAATCAAGAAATCAACGAAAATTATAGTAGATTTATAACACCATAACTTAAATACGATAAATCTCCATTAAAAGATTATCTTAAGAAAAAAGAAATAGTAAAAAAAATGATATGACTATGAAGAAAGTAAAATAAAAGGAAAGGAAGAAAAAAGATATGAAAATGATAGCATAAGAGAATAGAAGAAAAAAAGGCAGAAGTTACGAAGATAGAGAAACGACAGCAAGATTCAAGAAGTTAAAAAATATAACTATAAACAAACTGTTGAGTTAGAAATCAATTAAATATAGCTAAGAGGGGGTAAATTGGAAATTTAAAGAACGGCAAAAATTAATTTCAAAAAAAGAAAATCGCAAGGAAATTTATAGTGATTCAACTCCCTCAATGAATTTTACATACACTATCGTAGTTACCACACTAAGGATTTTCCACAAATCCACTAATTTGTCTTTCTTTTAGGATAAGGAGTAACCTTACACAATTCATTAGACTTACCCCAAAGTCTATTGAATCTTTTCCCAAAAACAAGAATAAAAAAACAGACTTTGAAAATCCTCAGAAGGAATGTGTTTGGAAGTTTAAGCTCTCTCACACACCTAAGAAACACTAGGAAAAGAATTACAATGAAGAACAAAACTAGTGTTTACAAGAAAGATGGAAAATTTGAGCACAATTCAATAGACTTATACACCAAAGTCGATTAAATCATTTGCCAAAACAAAAACAAAGAAGTAAACTTTGAAAATCCTCACCAGGAATGTGTTTGCAAGTTTAAGCTCTCTCACACACCCAAGAAACACTAGCAAATGAATTACAATGAAGAACAAGATTAGTATTTACAAAAAAGATGGAAAGATTGAGCACAAATTGGATTTTGATTTCTTGAATATTTGGATAGGCTTTCGTGATTTCATTACTATTTGGAGACCCTTTTTATATGCTCTTGAACTTTTCTAACCGTTGGGAGACATTAGAGGGAGTTTGGAGCCGTTAGAAGCCATTAAAACTGAGCATTAAATGCTCACCTGCACAGAAATTTCGAAATCTTGTATAATGATTTCGAAACCTTAAGGTGGGATTTGTAAAATCTAGTTGTTATAGGGTCCATGATTTCGAAACCAGTGAGATGGTCTTGAAACCTTTGCTAAGGCTTTGATTCCAGAACCATTCTGCCCGAATGGTTTCGAGACCCTCTTCAAAATCATCACTTAAAAACACAATTTTTAGCTAATTGTTGACTTTTAAAAGTATATTCGATTTAGGTGCAAAGTCAAGTATTTTAAGAATTGTTTTCGCAAGTTTGAAACGAGTTTTTGATAAATTTATTTTGAGAAAGTAGCTTTACAAATTAGTCCTTGAAAATTAAATTTAAGCTATATCAAAATAAGTCTAACAATCTCACCCGTTTTGATATAACAAAACCTTTGGTAAAAATTGTTTTTGAAATTTTTTTCAAACTTACAAATCTCCCACTTAGACTCCTCCTTAGTATCCCCTTACTATATGTCTTTATTAAAGTCTTCGAAAATTGAGTTTTAAAGACATTTGTTATAAGTTTTAAGAAAAACAAATTGTTTACAATTTTAATGTTAGTTTTTCTCCCATTTTTGTTATAGCAAAAAGAATAAAATGCTACAAAAGATCAAACACCATTAGAGCAATAGGGCATTATCCAAAAATTAATGAGACAATAAAAATTTAAACCATAATATCCAAACAAGTACGATGAACATCCAAATATAAAATCTAACATAAAATCCATCATAATATCCAACATATAAACCCAAATATAAAATCCAACATAAAACCATAGGCATAAAAATATCCGACAAGGTGCATAAAATGTTTAAATGCAAGATCTGAAATCCTAAATTAAAATTACTCCAAAATACCATAATAATAGCATAAAAGTCATACTAGAATGCATAAAAAGCCTAAGCATTCGGTGCATCATGAGGCGATGATGATGGGAAAAGATGACCCCGAACATCATGCATATTATGCTTTAGAGATGTCACACGACCACCTAAGCTACGAAGCAATCCGATAGTCTCCTTATGTGAGCTACGAAGAAAGACATCCATGTTGTCAAAACGAGTAACCATAGTCACATACATGGATTACATGGTCATAGGAGCTGGTGCATCCTCATCTATCAGAGCCACGAGAACCTTCTCGTCGACCTCCTCGATGAACCCAACCAGTAGGTCCAAGATACCATTGAGCTTTGTGGAAAGATTTGATGTCATCTTGCTCTTGTTCTTCACTTGAGGGTCTAGAGAGGTGTCTATGTTAACCCTCCTAAAGATTTGGCTAAGCACACAATCAAAGGAAAGAGAAAAGGTGGTGGTATTCAATATGACTTTCACAAGGTTGAGAAAGGTGATGATAGAAATGTCGGGACGAGTCCTATCATGGTATTGGCGAAGCCACCAATATTCATTAATCCTCATACAAGGAGCTCATATGCCGAAAGGACAGAAAAACCAAGTAGTAAGGAGGTGAAAGGATGCTCCTCAATAGGAAAATGAGTGAGAGGACCATCGGCAAAAGTATCAATGTAATAAGGCTCATACTCATTAGATTTTCCACTAAGAGGGACACCCAAAAGGTTGGAAATAGATTGGGGTGTCAACTCAAACTCGGTACCCATGAGAAAAGATTGAATACCAATAATAGTACTAGTCCCACTAGGAGACCGAATAAACTCGACATTGGCATAAAAAGCTCAGACTAGCCTGAGATGGGTATAAGGAGGAATGTTAAAGTAATAAAGCCATTTCCAATTGGTGAACAAATCAAAGAGATCAAAGTCATATTCGGGTGAGGCAAGAAAAACAAAGTCTATGGTTCGTTCGGCTCTAATCGCTTTGGACTTATAGATATTTAGGTACCTATTACAATGAACATCATCTCGAAAGCAAAAATCCTCAAATGAAGGATTAGGATAGGGAATGAGAATAGGATTATAGACGAGCTGATTAGAACTAAATGTTGACCTCTTTCAACATGAGTACGTTTGGCTTTAGGAGGCATGGTTCAAAACAAAGGAAAGTTTTAACTTGAAAAAATTGGTTTAGGAATTTTGACAAACTCTTGGTGGACAAGGGTTTGAAAATGTTACCACTTGATCCCAGATAGGTTGATTAAGTCTCATCCTCTTCAAGTGTCATTCCTTCTAGTGTTTCTTGAGCATTCAAAATTCTTCATTTTTCTCACCATAGCTCTAACACACCTATAATAGGAAACTATACAAATTTTGGTACCCAAATTCTTTTGGGTCCATAAGAGTTAGTTCCTAATATTCTAGTCCCTTTTGGAATCCATCAAGATAAAAAATCATAGTCTTTGGTAGCAATGAGTCCTTTAGGAACCCAAATTCTTTTGACTATCTTTCTATTATATGATCTTTGGGGACCTCTATAATTATTTCAATTCAAGTTCTTTCTAACATAATTAGGTTTTGAATTTTCACGTTTCTCAAAACTTTTGGTCCCAACCTTGTCAATAGAAGTGTTAAGATGATCAAGTTCCTTTTGATGATCATCATGGACCCTTGAAAGTAAATTGTGTAAGTCTTAATTTTTCTTTTCAAACTCATTTATTTTGAATTGCATTTCATTAACTCTACTTTCAAGTTCTTTATTAGATTTGGAAAAAAAAATTTATTTTCATTTTTCAACTTTAAAATGATCTTTTAAGTTTTCAAAATTGACTCCTTAAATTCCAAAGCTAATTCATCATATGCCTCGTGCAATTCATCAAATGTATAATCAATTGAAATACATGAATTAGAGGTTACCATAGAGTCATCCTCCATTTCTATGAGACACATCGGATGAGTCTTCATCACTCCAAGTAGCTACATGAGTCTTGTGCTTCTTTTTCCAAAAGCTCTTCTTTTTCTTCAATTGGGGACAATCAAACTTGACATGTCTCAGCTTTTTACACTCATAGAAAATGATAAGATCATTCTCCTTGTATTCGTTCTTTAATCGCTTTTCTTTGGAATCTTCTCCCTTTTTTGGACCTCGTGAATCTCTTAAATCTCTTAGCAAAGATGGACATTTCTTCGTCTTCTTCTTCTCCACTAGAATCACTATCTTTTTTTTGTAGATTTGAGAGCAATTCCAAACTTTTTCTTTTCAGATCCCTTCTTCTTCTCTTCTTTTCCCTTCGATATTATCTCATGGGTAAGCAATGAACCGAACCAATGAGCTCATTTAATTTGAGAGTCTTAAGGTTCTTTACTTCTATGATTGCCATCTTTTTAGAATCTCAAGAATTAAGAAGAGAGTATATCAACTTCCTCACAAGTTTATCTTCCGAGATCACTTCTCAAAAGCCCTTCAATCCATTCACGATCACGAAAAAATGATCAAACATGTACTCAATGTCTTCTTCAGGGTTTATCTTGAAGTTATCGTAGTTGAGGTTAAGGAACCTAATTTTGGTCTCCTTCACTTTGTTAGTTCCTTCATGTGTGAATTCAAGCTTGTCCTAAATCTTTTTGGCATTGGAACATAATGACACCCTTCCATATTTATCCATGCCAGGAGCACAAAATAGAAGATGCATCACCTTGGCATTTGTTGAGAATTTCTTGATTTCATCATTGCTCTATGTACCCATCTCGGTGGTCGGATTAGTGTAGCCTTCCATGATGATCTTCTAAGCTTCAAGATCAAATTCTTGAAGGAATAGCTTTATAATATTCTTCCAATATATGTAGTTGGCTCCATTGGAGAAAAGAGGCTTGTTGGTGGGTTGAGAATCTCCCGAAGCTCCAAAGGTGGAAGAAGAAGCCATTATTGACCTTGTAGATGATTGAACACTAGTTGCATCTTCTCAAGAAGTTGTAAGACCTTCCAATGAGCCTCACTCTGATGCCAATTATTGAGTGTAGCAATCGATCCAATATAGCCAAGAGGTGGGTGAATTTAAATTTTAATGAACGATGGAAAGTAATTACAAAGAAAGATAATTACAAGGAGATTTATAGTGGTTCAACTCCGTCAATGGAGTCTACATCCACTACCTTAGTTACCACACTAAGTATTTTCCACAAATCCACTAATTTGACTTTCCTTTGGGATAAGGAGTAACCTTACACAATTCAAAAGACTTATACGGTAAAGACTATTGAATTCTTTCACCAAAACAAGTACACAGAAACAAAATTTGAAAATCCTCACAAGGAATGTGTTTGCAAGTTTAAGCTCTCTCACACACCCAAGAAACACTAGCAAAAGAATTACAATGAAGAACAAGACTAGTGTTTACAAGAAATATGGAAAAATTTAGCACAAATTGGATTTTGATTGCTTGAATATTTGAAAAGGCTTTCTTGATGCTTCATTATTGTTTGGAGACCCTTTTTATATGCTCTTGAACTTTTCTAACCGTTGGGAGACATTGAAGGGAGTTTGGAGTCATTGGAAGCCATTAAAGCCAAGAATTAAATGCTCACCTGCACTAAGGTTTCAAAACTTTGTATAATGGTTTTGAAATCTTAAGGCGAGATTTGTAAAATCTAGCCGTTACAGGGGCCATGGTTTTGAAACCTTTATTAAAGTTTTTGAAACCTTAAGCATAGTTTTGAAATCTTTGCTAAGGTTTTGATTCCAGAACCATTATGCCCGAATGGTTTCGAGACCTATAAAAGAGGTTTTGAAGAGGTCTCGAAACCATCACTTAAAAGTAAAATATTTGGCTAATTATTGTCTTTTAAAAGTATATTCGATATAGGTGCAAAGCCAATTATTTTAATAATCGATTTTTACAAGTTTGAAACGAGTTTTTGACAAATTTATTTCGAGAAAGTGGCTTTACAAATTATTCCTTGAAAATTAAATTTGAGTTATATCAAAATAAGTCTAATATAAATATATATATTTTTTTGTGGGTTTAATTTAATTATCTGAAGAGAATGTGATAGAACCAGATATTGTGGCCTATGTATATGAGGGTGACGCGAGTGATAAGCTATATAGGGAATGGGTCTCATTTTGACTTTTCTAGGGCTTTCAAAGCAGAATTTGTGAACTATTTAGGAGGCAACCGTAAGGTGAAAAGTATGTCGAACATTGTTCTCAGTTTTTTGCCACATAAGGAAATGATTATAGCTGATAGAGGTTAAGGAAGAAAGGTAGGAGAAGGCCATGTAAGAATCCACCAAAGTCTTAGGCGATAGGAAACGGGCAAGGGAAACTATGGCATTGGGCAAGTTGATTGGCGCAGAAACTATGAGGAATGAGGAGGATATTATCAATGATATTGCACGTATGATTGAAGTGAGAGAGCGATGACAGTAGCATCCAATGTTGTGCTTGTTGTCATGGCCTCAGAAAGGTAGCTAAGGAATAAAGCGGTGTGTAAGTGTACAATGTAGTTTATATAGCCTGCTTGTCTCTTCGGTGTATATTTTTGAGATGCGAATAGTCGTGTGAATGTTAGGCGAAGAGAGGTATGTATGGTGCTTTATTGTTCCAAGTGATTGAATGAGTTTGGTGCGATGTACCTAAGGTTTACAAAATATATGTTGTTGGGCTAGTTGATATTGTGGTAGTTAGGTGGTTACTAGAATGTTGTGAAATCGGATGCAGTGCATAGTGGTGTTATTAGTGTTATGCGAGTTGTGGTTGTGTTTTGTCCAAATTACGTGAAATGGTTGTTGTGCTCGTATCGCGGATTGAGTGCGACAGTTCTGTGTTTCATGCGTTAGCTTGTAGGATTTTGGGTGTTTTCTATACTAGTTTTTTTATTGTTGAATTCATCTTTTAAGACTAAGGTGGTTGAGTAAGTTTGGTGGGGCAAGTCTTATTTTTAGACCATGCAGACAACAATGTTAGATCGATGTGCTATAACAGGTCTCGATTGGTTTTCGTTAGCTTTGAATGGTTCTTTATTTTAGTGTTTTTTGGTGTTTGTCCCTTTGATTGAATTTTGTATCTTACCACGTATAATCTTTTCCTTCGACCAGGTTTTGGTGGTTTTAACGAGGCGTAATATTTCCATTGTGTGATTTTTATTTAATTAAATCATATTAATTGATCAAAAAGAAAAGAAAAAAGGCAAAAGGTTGAGTGAACCAACCCACTAAGTCATTAATTAAAAGCTGCCTTTGGTCCCCGCAAAACACAATAATCAGTGTAAAGCCTAATAAAAAGGCCAAGGAAATTGAAGCTGAAAAGTTGTAAAGGAAGCACATTACGTTCTCTTTCCCCTGATATATATAATATTCGAGTCTAGTCAGAGAATTTTCTCCTCAAACCCGAACTCGCCCTAATCCAACCATGTCTTTATAAAGTCCAACCTAACTTGAACCCGAATTTTAAAAGATAAAACATGCCTCTATCGGGTCAGGTCCGGACCCATTGGGTTTGGGTTAAAATGTCATCCCTAGATTTGTGATGGGGAGGTCATAGAAGAGAGAAGACAAATTTTTCATATGGTTGAATGTGGTCCCGATTCATTGTCTAACCTCTGATGGTATTATAAATATCACTCTGGTGGGTGGTGTTGGAAAATAATTAATTTGTGAGCTCACAAATTTATAAAAGAAGATAGGTAATTAGATAAAAATAAATATATTTTATTTTCCACGCTTTCATCCTATATCACAACGAGTATTTATAGGATGAAATATATATGTAACTTAATAAACATTAATTCTAATTAATTAACCTTAATTAATATTAAATGTTTGCCTCACTTAATGCATAGTCAACTTAGTTAATTCCAAGTATTAATAAACGACAAACGTATTTTTACTTAAATAAAAGTCATGTACTAATCACTTATTAAAAACAAGTTTAATTCTAACATCCCATTAAACTTAATTTTATTAACTCCTAACAACATCTGAAACTTATAGAATGCATCATATTTCAGGGGCTTGTCGAAAATATCTTTGAATGGGTCAAGCAAACTTATGTAATTCAATTGGACTTTTTTTCTTTTCAACACATTCACGAATAAATTGATATCGTCACTCTATATGTTTGCTTCGATCATGAAATACTGAATTCTTTGCAAGAGTTTGAGAAGACTTGTTATCAATTTAAATCTCCGTAGCATTTTCTTATCAAAGTTCAATTTCAATCAACAAGCTTCGTAGTCAAACAACATGACAAGCACAAGATATTGCAGTAACATAATCAGTTTCATAGCCAGAAAGTATGACAATTGGTTGCTTTTTAGAACTCCAAGAGACAATTGTATCTCTCATGAAAAATACATATATATTCGTGCTTTTTCTATCATATTTATCTCCTCCAAAATCACTATTACAATATCACACAAGCTCAAAAATATTTGATGATCCATAAAACAAGACATAATTAAGAGTACCTTTGAGATAATGAAGAATTCTTTTTGACGTCGTTAGATGGGAATATGATGAATTTTCCATGAATTGACAAACAAGTCCAACAATAAAAAGAATATAAGATCTTGTAGAGGTTAGGTACCTCAAGCTCCCAGTGAGACTTTTTTACATTCTAAGATATACTTCATTTTCTTTCATTACACATTGAATTTCTCAAGCACCTTCTTGCAATAAATTTCTTGAAAAGTAAAAATTCAAATACCAGTTTGTATCACCTCAAGGCCCAAATAATAGGAAATAAGACTTAATTCAGTCATTTCAAATTATTTTGACATACACTTTTTGAAATCTTCAATCATTGTTGGGCTGTTCCTTAAGAAGATGGGATCATTTACATAGAGACAAACAAGAAAAATATCTTGCTTTTGGATTTTTAACATAAAACACATACTCGTGAGTGCACATTTTAAATTCACTATCTTTGTAATACTTGTCAATTCTGGTATTTCATGCTCTCGGTGCTTGCTTTAGGCCATACAATCTTCTTCAACTTCAAAACCTTTTCTTCTAATCCTTCAATCACAAAATTTTGTGGTTATTCAACATAAATTTCTTCATTAAGAAAGCCATTGATAAAAATTAACTTCACATCAAGCTGATGAATCTTCTACTTGTTCTGAGCAACAATGAAATTTAGCAATCTAATAGTTTTTATATGAGCAACAAGAGCATATACCTCATCAAAATCTACTCATTGCTTCTACGTGCAACAAACCTTGCCTAATACTTCTCCACTTCTCCAGTAGCAATTTTTTTTTTTTTTGTTTTAAAGATCCACTTTACATTGATAGGTTTGTGACCTCAAGTAAGGTAGATAATTGCCAAGTTTCATTCTTCTCGATAGCATGAACTTATTCCTCCACATCTCGTCGCCATTCATCATCTTTCACAACTTAAAAAAACAGTTCATTGTCTAAAAAATAAATAGGAAAATGAAATATTATCATTATTTTGTAAATAATAATTTTTGTACTTTTCTGGTAATCTTTTTTCCCTGGTTGATCTTCAAACTATTGGAACAACTCCTTCATTTAGATATACTTAAGGATTTTCTCTTAAATCTTGTGTAGATGGCGGTGGTTGATTGTTCATCTCATCATCCTCGGTGTTAAACTATGGACAGAAATTATACAAGTCTTTTATTGGGGCATTCCAATCCCAAGTATTTTGTTCATCAAACTTTGCATCTCTACTAATAACCATATTCCTTGTGTATGGAAGAAACAACTTATATCCTTTAGATTTTGAGTAGTAGCCAATAAAAACATATCTTACTTCTGCATTAAGCTTAGATTTTTCTTGTTTAGGAATCTGAGTGTTGATAAGACTCTCGAATACTAGCAAATGAGAGACATTATATTTTTACCACTCTAAGCTTCTTGAGGCGTTTTATTCATCAAACTTTTGGTGGGACATCTGCTGGTAAGATAAACTACACAAGAAGCAACTTCTACTCAAAACTCATTAGGCATTTGTTTACTTTCAACATATTTCTAGCCATGTTGAGAATTGTTCTATTTTTTTCTCTCTGCCACACCATTTTTTGTGGAGTTCTAGGAACTATTAAAGGTCAATGAGTTATATGGTTCTAGCAAAACACGTTAAACACGTTTGAAGTGAATTCATCTCCTCTTTAGTTCTCAAAGCTTTGATCATGTAACCACTTTGATTTTTCACCATTATTTTGAAACTTTTAAATGTCTCAAAAGTTTTAAAGTTTTTTAAGAAAATAGACCAACAACTTCATGTTAAAATCATCAATAAAAATCAAGAAATAATTACTTTTACCAAGAGATGATGACTTGATAGGTCCACCTAGATATGCATGTACAAGTTGGAGGGCATCATTGCTCTAGAAGATGATTGCTTTAGAAAGCTGTTCCTTGCATGATTGCCAAGGACACAAGCTTCACATAGTTTCTCCTAATGTTTGATGGGTGGAAGACTTTCCACCATCTTCTTTTTCTCCAAGTGTTTTAAGACCACCAAAATTCAGATTCTTGTATCTTATATGCCATATCCAAGATGAATCTTTTACACAAGTCTTTAAACACATGGTTGTGTCCACTTTAATATTCAATAAGAACATCCGATTTCTTGTCATAGCCACTTTTACACAAGACTTGACATTTTTGTCACTTAGAGTAAGACTATGATTTTTCATTTGAATTTCATAGCCTTTTCTAAGAGTTTTCCCAAGCTTAAAATGTTATATTTTAATTTTGGAACATAGTATATGTAGGGAATAAGTTTCTGGTCACCATTTTTAGAGAAATTAAGATAGTACATTTGCCTTTGATTTCAATCTTAAATGAATATCCAAATGTTATTTCACCGGAATACTCTTTTAATGTTATAAACTTTTCCTTAGCGTCACGCATATGAGTACTAACACTAGTATCAAGGTACCAATAGTCATCTTCTTGATTTTCCTTTTTTAGAGCTAACAATAGTGTAGCCTTATTAGTGTCTTCTTTTGTCTCCATCGGTTTTTTCTTTTCTCTGGTTTCTTCATTCCTTTCCTAGTATTATGAACCATAATGGCCAACTTTTTTTACAATTGTAACATTATATAAGGGATTTGTCATACATTTTCTTCCTATTATTGCCTCTTTCATGTCCATATCCACGTCCACAACCTCTTGATAAGTTTTGGACCTTCTCATTATTCTTAAATGAACTCTAACCACCCCTCGTTACTTGTCCGCATCCTTACTCTGTTCATGTCCTCTTTCATGGCCTTTTAGACTATTTACACCTTGTTCACTTGCTTCTTCCTTGGATCGAAGGGAAAGCCTCGGTTGCAACACATTCTTTATAGAGTCGACTTTGCGTCTATTCAACCTCTCCTCACGAGCTTGTAGTGAACCACTTAATTGATCAATGGACATAGTTTTCATGTCTTTGTATTCTTCAATAGAAACAACTATGTGCTCAAATTTTAGATTTAAAGAGTGAAGAATCTTTTCAATTACTCGGGCCTCAAGTATTTCTTCTCCTTTTCTCTTTAATTAGTTAACTACAGTTGCACTCTAAAAAAATAATCAAATATGGTCTCCGATTCATTCATGCAAAGTACTTCAAATTAACTTCTTCATGTTTGGAGATGAATCTTCTTCACTTTCTCTACTCCCTTAAAGGACTTCTCAAGAATATCTCACGTTTTCTTTGGCGTTGCATTGATTATCTTTTCAAAGAGCGTGTTGATCTTTTTTCAATTTTTTCTAGAGCATCTTTTGACCTTGATTCAAGATTGTTTCATCTCTAGGCCCCTCGTACCCGATAAAAACAATCTCCCAAGCAACTTTTGATCCATGACTTTTTTACACGAATAGAACAACTATTGTAGTTGAGAAGAGAGTAATAAAAGGGAATAAAACGTTTCTCCATTACTAGCTTTGATACCTTTGTTAGAAAATAATTAATATGCGAACTCACAAACTAAGAAAATAAGAGAGATAATTAGATAACAATAAAGATCTTTTATTTTCCACGCTTTCATCTTATATCACAACGAGTATTTATAGGATAAAATATATATGTAACTTAATAAACATTAATTCTAATTAACTTTAATTAATATTAAATATTTGCAACATTTAATACATATACAACTTAATTAATTCTACGTATTAATAAACTACAAACTTATGTTTACGTAAATAAATGTCATGTATTAATCATTTAATCAAAACAAGTTTAATTTGTAACAAGTGGTGTCAGCCGTAGACTTGGTAGGGAATGATGGTTGGCAGTATAGGCCTATTTGTCAAGTAGATGATTAGTTGGTGTGTCACAAGGTCTTGGTAGTCATTATATCGATAACATTGTACTTCTTTGATAGAGTCAAGTCATGAAAGCTCTGGAGGTCTTAGAACCATGTTTCTAAAGGATTTGGAGCGAATGAATTGGGTGGAGAAGTTATTGTGGAGGACAGAAAAGCGGAGGTACAACGCTATCCTATTTCCCAAATAATTTATTCGACACTTCACATAATAGGTGAATAGCTAATGCTCACGCACACAAATTAAATAAAACATAAATGTTTTGAAAGATGTATCAAGTAGTTTTGTGGTTTCATATAGATGTTATGATCACATATCTCCTCGATCAAAAATTAGGAGACGAGTTGGAGAGTCACATGGGACTTTAAAGCATGTAACGCAAAGTCGGGATCCAGGCGGGAAATAAAGGGTATTCATAACGACAATTTGATCCCTAACGCTAAGTTACTCATAGATTGTATTCAAGTATAAGACATTTTTTTAGTATTTTTAAGATGATTACAATGTAATAATTGTTTATATTTTTTTAACTTTTTGATAAAGCACAAACATTGCAAACAAAGCAGATTCAACCCGGATCTTCTAGGATGGACACCATCTTCTCTTCTATTGGGACCACTCGTTGGATTCTCGATTCGAAGACGTCTTTGTTCAAACTTAGTAGAAAACATGCTTTCTTTAATTTTTGAAACTTTATTTCTAGCCTACCTTATTTATGTTGGCCTAAAGCAAGTGAATTGAAAACATTATCATAGTTACCAACAAGAGTTGGGTACAATGACAAGGCACATTGCTCTGTTGAGAAGAGATTCTAGGTTCAACCCTTAGAGATAACATTGTTGATACGGAGAGCTATGAATCTCAAACATGTGCAATAAAATAGAAATGTATTATAAAAAAAACACTATCTTAGTTTTTGTCAAGAACCGGAGCTGCTAAGTTCAATTTGTTGTTAGATAAGATTACTTGTTTAGGTTAGGTTTCCGGACCTTATATCACATAAATATTTTGTTGCATTCTATATCACATGAGAAGCGGGTAATGAATAATGATTGTGATGAGACCAGTGGGTCTAAGTCTAGTTCTAATTTGTTGCATTCTATAATAACAAAATTGGGTCGACATTAAAGTATCTTAACTTTTTTTATTTATTTAGAAGCTTAAAATATTTTTTAATCAAAATAATTACTTAAATTATATTTTTTTGATCAAAATAAAATTTTAAAATATTTTTTATCAAAATATATATCTAAAATAATTTTTTTTGTCAAAATAAGTACTTAATGTATTTTGACCAATAAATACTAAAATGTCAAGTAAATCATAGAATTTTATGACATGGTCATTAAGATGTCACGTAAAGTAAGAGTACATCATGTTAACGTGTTTTTCAAAAGACGTAACTAGTAAGACACGCATTTAGTGTATGTATTAAAAATGAGTGTCATTTCAATAAATAATTAAGAATAATTTTTATTTTAACAAGTAATTTTAAAATTCGGGTATATGGGTAAAAATGTAGTTCTTTTATAATTAATGCAAGTTACTAGTGTCAAATCAGTGACAGACGTTTAACCAGAGCTTTTAAACCGGTTTGGTATCATTATTTAGGGCTTAAATAAAAAAAACAGCCCTCATATTATTTTTTTCCTTAAGCACTTAAATTATAGTTTAGACAAAATAAATACTTAAATTATTATTTTGTTATTATTTTAAATTTATCTGTTAGTCCTGTTAAAAAACTCTTTAACCAACAAAATAATGACACATTCTCTCCAATAATTTAGGCTAAATTAATTTAAAATCTTAAATAATTACATTTAAAAGTAGAGTAAAATAAAAAAGGTACTAAATTAGTTTTTCCATGGTGAACCTCCAAAAACTTTTTCCCATGGCCATCAGTGAAACTCTCTTATGCAAGACATCAATCAAACTCAAATCATTTTTTTCATTTTTTTCCAGTTCATCCATAATTCCTTTGGGTTCTTAGAACTTGAAACGATTTTTACTTGTAATCTCTTAAAGAAAATTCTAAAACCTCAAATTGATTTTGAAATAAAAAATTTAAAAAACCTCAAATCAACTATTTGATATTTGTATTAATTTTAGCACAGAAGAAAAAAATTCAGAGAAAATAAGTAGAAGAGGTAATTCTTTTACTGATTATGAACAATATTTTTCAACTTTTACTTTTATAGGTATATTTGGGAGTAAAAGTTTTACTGATTAGGAATAACAAGTGGAAGAGAGGTTCACTGATTAGGAAACAGTGTTTGGAGGTTTACTGTGGGAAAACTAATTTATTACCCTTTTTATTTTACATTAATTTAATTTAAATGTAATTATTTTAAAATTTTAAATTAATTTTAGCCTGAATTGTTTGAGAAGATGTGTCATTGTTTTATTAGTTAAAGAGGGTTTTTTTAATGGGACTAACAGATGGATTTAAAATAATAACATAATGATTGTTTAGATGTCTGTTTTGTCCAAACCATAATTTAGGTTGCTTAAAGCCGAAAAGAAACATAATTTGAGGGTTATTTTTTTATTTAAGCCTTATTTAAGCGTCTTTTTCTTGTTTTTGAAGCGAGGAGATAAATGAAGTTAAAGGAGTTACTTTTTTATGGTACTATCTTAGGTTGAACTGTGTGTGAAGAAATCTAAAAGGATACCACACATGGTTGGTTTGACCTTTTTTAGTGTGATTTGATGTAAAGTAATTGAGGAGTTGCAAATGAAGTTCTAGAGATGGGTTCCATGTCCTTATTTGAGTTATAACAAGGATAATTTAAGTTTGTAAAAAGTGGTAGCCGGTAGGACGCATCTACTGCCCCCGGGTGGACATCATCTTGCTGCTGGGTCACCAACGTTGTAAGTTTTAAAGATCATTTTGTTTTATGTATTTTGATTCTTTTATCTGTAACTCATCACAAGTATTATTCATCAGTATCAAAAAAATCCAAGATTATGTTTATCTAAGTATTTGGATAAATAGTGAGTCAAATTTTTTCTGTGATAAAATTATCAAGTTTCTCTTTTTTAAAAATAATTTGCACGAATGAATTAAACTAAATTATCTAAATAGTTTTTATGGGTAAAGGTAGACAGTCAAATAATAAAATTATGGCTTTATATTCTACTTCATGAGATATTTACAATAATATCTCACACCATCAAATCAACTGAGTGATGAATAATAATTGATGTTCAAAGTAGATTAGTTGTGAATTGCGTTAAGAAAAAAGGAAAAACTTAATCCCATATTGGTGGGGTACAAAGTGTGAGATATGTTTATATGCATCACCCAGCTCATGGTAATTATTGACTAACAAAAGCTGATATGATGGGAGTGATGTGAATGTTTGGGTTGGTTGGGCCCTTTGTGTGCTTGCGAATATTTTAATCTACTATGAGATGATTTTTTCTTAAAATAATATTTTTAATATTTCAAATAAAAGTATAAATGATCAAATATTATCTTTAAATTTAGATATTATATGATATTTGTCTACTATTTTTACTCTGTAATTTTCAAAAGTATTTTCGGTGATATAGAAAGAAAATGTTACGCTTCACTGATCATTGCAAATGTGCTACTTTTGTGCTCATTCTGTTGTTGTACCATGGGAAATAGACGTCCAACGTTTCTCACCACAATAGGAGCGAACGAATTTGTCTTAAGGAAACTGTGATTTCACATGCCTAAACAAATCTGTTCATCCAAATTAATGCCCATATATAAGTAAACAATTCTGATTTACTGTTTTAATATTTAATTTATTTTTCTAATATTGTTGTATTTAATTTTATGATTTGTTCGCTTTTTCAATAATAAAATTAATATTTATTTTATTTTTACTAATTTATTTTCTTGAATTATTAACACTTTTCCTAACAATTTTAAGACAGATTTTGTGTTTTAATCAAAACCGAACGGATCATCGTATATAAGCCAATAATTTATACCACGACATGGTTAAAGTTGTTGTTTAATTCTTTTTAAATTAATTTTTAGTCAACTCTAATATCCTATTTTGCAGCATTGTTTGAGCCGCAACTAGGGGTGTTCAAAAATACCCGACTAACCCGACCCGACTACCTGAACATAAATAATCGGGTATTTACCCGAAATTTTTTTTACCCGTGTCGGGTACTCGGCCCGTCATTTTTCAGGTCGGGCCCGAGTCACAAAATTAAGAATTTTCGGGTACCCGGTTGTATATATTTAAAATTAATATTTTTTATATTCAATATACATATTTTTATATTAAACTAATAAAAATCTTAAATTTTTTATATTTTTATATTTAATAAATACATATTTTTATATTTTTATATTAAACTAATAAAATATTTCTATATTTAAAAAATATATATTTTTATATCCAGATACCCAAATACTCGAATTCCTGGATACCCGTGTTTGAACACCCCTAGCGGCAACCATCCTAATGTATGACGTGCTTTACATTAAGCCGCAAGATTCCAAAAGTAAAGTGAACAGTTAAAGAATCAATGTGATTCTTTCAAAATCATATTATTATTATTATTATTATTATTATGGTAGATAATTTGGTTTATGATTTAATTGTTGTCGTTTTAACAGGCTTATTGGATCTTCTTTTCCAAACAAGAATTAAAGAAATCTTTATCGGTTTATAAACTGAGATCTCGTAAATAATTTATTTTGGAATTTAATTCTTGTGGTTTCAAGGAGTTTACTTGATATCTTTTTCAAACAAGAGGCAGTCTAAATAAATTCGGATTATTCAAATTTTGTTGTGGAAAAATCTGTTTTAACATAAATTGTCATCGAAAGTAACATTGGTTATTGATTCTATTCAATGGAATCTAGAGCGTTGATTCCGATCGATATCTTGAATCAAAGAAGGGAAGAACTTTTTTTCTATGCCACAATTACATTCTCAAAGTCTAGTCTGATGTACTTTATGAAGTGTACAGTATTTAAAAATGGCTAAAGAATTGTGAGGGTCGTTGGACCATAAGTACAAAATAGAAGATGTTGGTGTTAAGAAATTCTTAGTAATCAAACTCTTAATTTGTAAAGATTGATTCTAAATTGTTGTGAATCAAGGTAGTGACTTTAACTGATCACTCACTGTATTGTCGCAAAAATAATGGTTATAAGTGCATCCATTCATGCATTAGTCATTTGAAAAGCTAACCCTCGATTTGGAACGACTTTAAAAACTTTCTTAAGAATAAGAGAATAAAACCCATAAACGAATGATTGGAAAAATAATATGAAAGTGCATGTCTAGGATTGGTTCTTTGAACGAATTGATATTTAAGCGTGCCTAGTGCACCACTTATATTTTCAAAAGTTACCTACCTAGTGCACTATTCATTATTATTCTTTCTATTGGACCGTGTAAACTTATATTTTGGGTTTTTAATTTACTAAAATCCTCATGTCTAACAAAAGTTGGAAATTATGTTTCTGTTTCTAGTTTTTAGTCTCTGACTAAATTCTTGACGTTTAAAAGATTCATAATCTTCTGTTTATGGTTTGTGATTATGAGCCACAGTGAAAAACTAATGGAACTCATTGGAAAGAATTTCAAAATGAAACAACAAAAAATGTTGCCTATTTGACCATGTTGAACTTGGTTAAATATCTAAAGGATGATCCTCCTATTGTTAGAGATGATAAGGTAAACGTTGTTACAACTTCTAAATGTTGCTAAGGAAAATATTGTCAAGACAAAGATTGCTTAGGCAAATGGTGCTAAGACAATAGAGGTACGACTAAAAGTTTAACAAAACAACCAATCCTAACTTTGCCAAGACAAATGCTAGGGCAAACGTAGTGGATGTAGGGGTGCTTATTGAGTTGAGTAGCTCGCAAACAACTCAAGCTCGACTCGGTCAAAACTCGGTTAATGCTCGATTTGAGTTGACTCAACTTGAGATCTAGCAACTTGAGTCGAGTACGGCCTAACTCGACTCGATAAATTCGTGAGCAACTCGTTATTTTTTATAAATTCTTATATATTTTTTGGTGGCTACCTTAAAAAATTATGTTCCAGGAAGTTTAAATACTAGTTAAAAACTCTAGAAAAGTTCAGTTAATTGCTAAGTAATTTATTCGTAAATTTTGGTTTCAAATTTCCAAAAATGTTTTGTATTTCCTGAGAATTAAAAAAGTTAATTTGCATTAATAAGAAATTAAATTATAATAATGAGTTTGTCCTTTTTTATTAAAGTCTTTCTTTTTCTTTTATTATCCCAAGTTATTACTCATTTTGCTGGATATGAGGTTTAAATCTCAGTTTCTCAATTTTTTACTATTTATTTTACCACTTTAGAGGCCCATAGTCCTCGAATTATAGGCCCTCGAACTGAAAACACATTTTTCAAGCAAATTGTTGAGTGGGTATCGATACCCACCAATGTGTATCGATACGACTCTCTAGGTACCGACACCTATCCCAAGCGTACCGATACTCAGCTTCACACTCGAAGGGGTTTAACCAAAAACCCCGTACCAGTACACGGAGGCTGTGTACTAATACCCCTTCAATACCGATACACTACCAAGCGTACCGATATCCATCTTCACTACTGGAATTCTGATGAAGTAGGGGGTACCGATACCCACCTTAGGCGTACTGATACGCTCTTCAAGAATTGACTATTTTCATCAGTTAAGACATAGGGTACAGATATGCATTCAACCCGTATCGATACTCGAACCTAGAATTTAGTTTTTAGAGTTCATAATTCACCTCTCATGCCTCTAAAAACCAAAGTTAATACCCCAAAATGAACCTACAATTATGGGAGGTGGTTTAAGTGGTTTTCTACCATTTTTAAGCCATTTTAACACCAATCTTAGAATTAGCCATTAAAGAGGTCTCAAGCATTCAAGCAACTAAAACATCAACCAAGCAAGAAGGCAATCAATATTTTTGATTTCCAAGAACACAAAGGAGTTAGTAGTGTAGTAACCTTGATTCTTTATTGAAAAAGAAGCTCCTAGCCATGCTCCTCAAACCTTCTTATTCCCAAGCTCTTTGGCAGAATTTCAAACTTCTTACACTACAAGAAGTGTTGTAAAACATGTTACAACATTGATAGAACTTAAAATGTGATAAAGGAAGATTTTTAGAGCAAGAAACAGGGCTAAATCCACCATTCCCGTTGTTCT
The DNA here is from genome assembly GCA_019671005.1 of Hibiscus mutabilis. Classification (NCBI taxonomy): domain Eukaryota; kingdom Viridiplantae; phylum Streptophyta; class Magnoliopsida; order Malvales; family Malvaceae; genus Hibiscus; species Hibiscus mutabilis. The sequence goes on along the minus strand of CM033733.1, from coordinate 31,806,446 downwards.
TCCTTCATCCCCACTAAAACCCATTTTATCCAAACTCTACCATTCCCCCCACATTCTTACCTTGGATGATAGATCTTTTGATGTTGATAACAACTTCGTCAAACTAGATTTCGAGATTTCCACTCAACATGACAAAGATTTGATCTTTGTCTTTGAGCTTCTAAGGAAATGAAGAAGAAAAAGTTATGGAGATGATGAAGGGGACAAAGGTGAGATCACTTTCTTACAATCTACAGACCATTAAGAACATACCCTATTTTCCTCTTCAAAATAGGTGATTTCCTCTTTTTACCCTCTCATCAATTTCCAATATATATGGTGACCCGATAGCCCAAGCCTGACACAAGATGAATGCCTACCAAGGCCCTTATGAACACCAAATGGGCCTCGACTTTTGGCCCAAACACTGCATCCACTTTTTGGGGGAATCGACCCTCGGATTCTAAAATCCGGGTCGTTACAACTCTCTCTTCCTTAAAGAAAATTTCATCCTCAAAATTTACCTAATGGAAACAGATGTGGCTACAGTAGCCTCATGTCCTCTTCCACCTCCCACGTGGCTTCTTCAACCCGTGGTTCCTCCATATCATCTTTACTAACGGTATACACTTATTGCAAGGCTCCTTGACTCCCTTATCCAAGACTTATTAGTTCTTCTTCTTAGGTCAAGTCGGTGTTGATCTCAATCTCTTAAAGCAGGATCACATGTAAAGGACCGAATTAGTTGTATCTCAACATAGACACATGGAACACATTATGGATGCGTGTAATCTCTGAAGGCATGGCTAACGATAAGCCATGGGTCCAATCCTCTCAAGAATCTCATACGGCCTGATAAAACTCATAATCAACTTGTCTTTCCACCCATAGCAGATTACTATTTTCCACGGGGACATCTTGAGGAACATATTATCACCAACCTCATACTCGATATTCTTATGCTTTCAGTCTGTATAAGCTTTTTGACGATCAAATGATGCTTGCAATCTTTCCTTGATTATCTAAACATTCTTCTCAGTCTATCTAATCAACTCTGACCCCAAAATCCTTCTTTCATTAAGCTCAGTCCAACACAGGGTGTTATACACTTAAGTTCATACAAGGCCTTAAAAGGGGCCATCTTGATGCTCGATTGGAAACTATTGTTGTAGGCAAATTCAACAAGCGATAACTGCTTTTCCCAACTTATCTCGAAGTCAATAACACAACACTGAAGCATATCTTCCGAGATCTGGATGCTCATACTGACCATCAGTCTGAAGATAAAAAGCAGTGCTGAAATACAACTTGGTATCCAAAGTTTCATGAATTTTCTTCCACAACCTTGTCGTGAAACAAGGATCTCGATCCAATATGATTGACGATGGCACTCCATGAAACCTCACAATCTCTTAGATGTACATCCGTGTCAATCTCTTAAGTGTAAAATCTATACGAACAAGTAAGAAATGAGCAGACTTGGTCAACCTATCTACTATCACCCATATAGCATCATGCTTCCTTGGGGTCATTGGCAAACCCGTCACAAAATCCATGGTCACACGATCCCACTTCCATTGTGGAATTTGGATGGGAGGAAGCAAGCCTGATGGAACTTGGTGTTCGTTCTTAACTTGTTAACAAGCTAAGCATCTGGTCACAAACTCGGATACAACTCTTTTCATACTTGGCCACTGATAGCTCTTTATAAAGCATGTATTTCCTCTAGATTTATAAATTTAATTATCCTCATATCAGTGTTTATTGCATCCATTTTTTCATTTTTCATGTCTATTTTTTGTATTTTGTCTAACTAAGTCTCAGTTTCTTTATTTCACACATTTCTACCTATTTTGCCTTGTTGTTCTTGTATTTCTAATGTCTCTACAGAGGATGCCTCATCACTGCAGCTAATTCGACACTACAGTTGCTAGCCGTCTAGTTTGCTAAAAGATAAAGACGACCTTGCCAGCTGTATTATTTGTTATAACAGATTCAGTATGTCTTTGGGTCACGCAAAACACCTGAATGACATGTGTTCTTTCTTTGACATCCTATAAAAGGGCAAATTTGGGAAGATAGAGAGTCACATGAATTCTATTTTCATATCATCTTCAACCTCAAGCTTTTCCCCCTCATCTATAGCAGCTTAAGCTCTATTTTTGGAGATCCAAAGTGGAGCAAGGAATAAATATCTGAGGAGAAGAGGATTCAAGTGCTAGATCAAGGAGAATATTTTGTTATCTTCGTAAACTTTTCTTTAGTTAGATGTTTGTTGGAGATTTCTATTATATTTTGTGCTTTGATGACGATGGTTTTACTCTTTTAAACTTTGTATGAAATCGCTGAAATCTAATCTTTTAGTTCAATATATTTTTATTAGCTTTTCCCATACTTTGATTGTTTGATCTAATTATTGTTTGCATGAGAATGTTACACATAGCTACTCACATCGATGGATGCAGTGACAGGTCAGGTTAACAAGTCATTACAATGAGAGTTGAATAGGGATACAACGAGAGTTGATCCACTTGTTCTAAGGGTTGTAGTTTTGACTCATAATGAGAGTTGTAGCCGATCTACATATTTGTGTCAACAGTTGAAGATTGAATTGAAGTTAGTAAGAGAGCTTGATTTTTTTGAACAATGCTGATCATTAAAAGAAAAAGTATACAGAAAACAACAATCAAATCAGGTCCAAACGATGGAATAAAAAGAGCATTAGAGCTCCTAGGAAACAAGGATAACATAAAAAGAAAATAAAGGATGAAGAACCACTCTAAAAAATCAGCCTTCTAACCAAAGTATCGGGAAATAGATACAAAGAGGAAAAAGATCAACAAGTTTCCTTCTTCAAACATCTTAAGAGAGTAAGAAAAGCACAATAAGGAATAGAATGATGCAACCATGTAGAAAGTCAAAGCGAAAGAAATATTGATATTCGAGTCCAAAGTGGAACCGAACTAAAGATTATAGTGGTTCAATCCACCGCCTGTCTTCTTCGACAACATCCTCGACATGCGGTGGTACATCTTCAATCCACACCATATAGGTAGATAATGCTCTAGAATCCTTAGCCAGAAGATGAACGACACAGTTACCTTTTCGACGGACATGCGCAAAGGATAAAGCAAGAAAATCTTTCCTTGCAGCATGGATATTTTTAACAATTGCACTAATGTCCAAACAATCTTCAACATTGTTGTTTATCTTGCTTATGACGTTAAGGGCATCTCCTTCAATAATCACCTTATTGAAGCCGAGATCACGAGCAAAAAAGACAGCTTGTTCACATGTTGTTGCCTCTGCCATTTCAAGTTCCATAATGAATAAATGTGGGGACTAGCTAGCTGTCATAACTTGACCATTTTAATCTCAGATGATAATGCCAGAGATCGACCATTTCTTAGAGTAATTAAAGTTGGCATCAAAGTTGACTTTCAAGAAATCATTTGTAGGAGAATTCCAGCAATCATTGTCCAGATTTTGTTAAGGAGGAAAGACCTTGTGAATACTATCATATTCTTACACCAAAAAAATAATGAAGAGAGCAATTTCTCGTGACTTGTTCTCGTGCACTTTGTTATTACGATAGGACCATAGAGACCACACTGCAGTGACAAATAAGGTTCTTTTATCCCTTGACATTTGGTCGAACAAATGGTAGAGCCACATTAACCAGCTCTGATCATCAGAAGGAGCACAAAAATTCAATCCTAATTCCAAGAAGAGTTGTTTGGTGAAAGAACAAGAACACGTAAAATGCTTAACCGATTCAACGTCTCTTCCACAGAAAGTACAATTTAGCTCAACATTAAGTCTTGTAAGAGAGAGATTGGCGAAGGTGGGGAGGAAATTATTTTCAAATTTCCAAAAAGAAATCTCGACTTTGGGTGGAAGTGTCAGGGGCCAAAGATTACAAAAGAAAGATTTTTCTTTATCAGCACTTTCTTAAATTAACCATCAATTTGTTCATACATGGACTAGGTAAGGTGTTTATAACCACTCCGAACTGAATAAATTCCTAAGCAATCATACCTCTAATAAAGACTACCAGGTTGTGGGGGAAATGTGAGCGGCATACACGTAATTCTCTCTACCTCTTTTTCAAAAAACAATTGCATGATTATAAGTTCCTTCCAGTTGTTGCTCAATTAATCAATTAAGTCAGTAACATAAGAGTAATTTGTATTGATGGAATTGGTGCATACTTCCCATTGCCCAGATCAGCTATCCAAGCATCATTCTAAATGTTTATTGAAGAGCCTGAATCAACTCTCTAAGTAATGCCTTGTTCAAGTAAACCCCTAGCACACCAAATGCTTTTCCAAGTGTAAGAAGGGTATGAACCAACATTGGGATTTAAAAAGCAAGTGCTCGAAAAATATTTTGCTTTCAGCACACGAGCTAAAATGCACTCAAGATTGGTAAGAATACACCATCTTTGCTTTGCTAAAAGTGCAATGTTAAACTTTGCCAACTTTTGAAATCCCATACCTCCCATGGATTTAGGATAGAAAAGCTTTGACCATTGAGCACAATGTATTCCTTTTTTGAACCACTGTTTCTCCACCAAAACTTGGCAATAATAGATTCCAACTCACGAAATAAGAAGGAAGGATAAAGAAAACATTACATGCCGTAGACAGGAATAGCCTGAAGAGCAGATTTAATAAAGAATTCTTTGTCTCCCATTGAGAAAAATCTGGTGCTCCACCCTTCAACTCACTTAATCATTCGATCTCTATAATGTGCAGATGTTGCCTTCTTATTTCGGCCCACAATAGTAGGTAAGCCTAGGTATTTCTCGAGGAAAGTGGCCACCCGAACACCAAACAAATAACCAATAAGACTCATAGTTCAGGCTGAACATTTCTACTGAAATAGAAAAGAGACTTGTCAAAATTAACACTTTGTCTTGAGGCTGTTTCATAATCAGAAATCAAATTTTTAACTGTAGAAGCTCCTACACAAGAAGCTTCACCAAAAAGAATACTATCATTAGCAAAAAACGAGTAAGTGGAACACCATATCGACCAGCCTTGACTCCTTGAATTTGACCAAAAAATTTAGAATTGTTCAATAAAGTTGACAGCCCCTCAGCACATAGAAGAACAAGATATGGGCTAAAGGGACCCCCTTGACGTAGCCCTCGAGAAGGATTGAATCTCTCACCTAAACGGCCATTGAAAATCATAGAATATGAGACCGAGCTTATACAATTCATGATTAACCGTATCCAATTTGGATGATGACCTAATTTGCACATGATGTTCTGTAAGAAATGCCACTCAACCCTGTCATATGCTTTGCTCATATCAAGCTTGAGAGCAAATCTGCCCTTTGACCCGAATTTCTTCAGTTTCATAGAATGTAATGCTTCGTAGGCAATAAGAACATTGTCCAAAAGTAATCTTCCTGGAATAAATGCTCCATATGTTTCATCAATGCAAGTATCCAATGTAAGGCATAATCTGTTGGCCAATACTTTCGAGATAACTTTGTACAAGACATTACACAAACTTATGGGTCTGAATTGAGACATGGAAGAGGGTTTATCAACCTTAGGAATAAGGGAAACGTTGGTTCGGTTGAGTCTCCAATATTTGTTTTGCCACTTAGCATAGAAATACAAAAGCGAGACACCTCATCCCCTATAATGCTCCAATATTTCTGGTAGAAAAGATCTAGAAAATCATCTTCTCCTGAGGCTTTAAGAGGAGCCATGCTCATAAGTGCTGTATATACTTCCTTTTTGCAAAAATCTGAGAGAAGAACTTTGTTCATTGCATCAGTCACCTTTGGTTGGATAAGATCCAGAATACCAAAGCCATCATTCGTTGAAGAGGATGAAAATAAGTTCTTGAAGAAATTGTCTGCAAGTTCATTAAGGTCATTTTCATCACTCACCCATTGGCCATCAACATCAAGTAACTCGAAAGTTGATTTGAAAGATATATTACGATCCCCCTTTTGTAACCAATTAACTCTCGCTCTTTGCTCCCAAAATAACTCCTCCTTATCTGCCTCCATATTTAAGGTAATTTTCACATCTAATGATTCAGCTAACTTTTCATCATCAGGGTCATCATCAGCTAGAGCTTCAAGTTTGGCTTTCAAAGATTCATAATACTCTTTTTGATTTAGCCTTATGGTATTTGCACCATTCCCTTAGTTTAGTCCTTACTTTGGAAAGCTTGGAAATTAGGTTACCCGAATCAAAGGACCACACTTTCTCTATTATATTTCTACCGGCATCTTCAAGGGTCCAATTAGCATCAAACCGTAACTAATTGTTTCTTAAAAATAATCTGTGACGTCTATCTCCCAAAGTGTTAAGTAAAATGGGACAATGATATGAAAAAGTGTGAGATAAATGCTGAAGGGAGTACTCAGGGAATGCATCACGCCACTGTTGATTGGGGACTACTCTATCAAGTCAAACTCTGATATTATTGCAAGACAATCTACCATGTTCCTATGTATACCAATATCCTTTGTATCCTAAATACGAGAGGTCCACTTCATGTAGAGCTTGCCTAAAAGATTTCATACTTCGTTCTGATCGTATTCTTCCTTCTTTCTTTTCAGAAGATAGGAGAATTTCGTAGAAATCACCCATGGTAACCCATAGGAAAGATTAATAATCACCCAAACCTTGAAATAAATTCTAGGTTTCATATCTACGACTTTCCATAGAATTACCATAAAAGCCTGTTAACCTCTACTTTATAGAGCTTTCAATTTTCGAGACCTCCACATTTAAATGTGAAGAAGAGTAACTTCGTAGAGTCACATTTACCTTTTGGGACCAGCCAAGCGATAAACCACCCCATAAACCCTCTGCATCAACGTCAATGCCCTAAAAAGCCATATTTTCTTCTTGCTCGAGCCATTTGATTAGCTGAAAGTTTGGTCTCCATTAGAAACAAATTTGAGGCTTAATTTCTCTCAGTTTGTTTCGGAGGTGAATAACATTCTGGTTCTATCCCAAGCCACGAATATTCTAGATAAGTATTTTCATATCTCCTTTTGGGATTGCCAAACAGGGAAAGCCGAAAGAACAATATCCAAAATCCCTAAGGGGAGTCCCACTACCTCCTCATGACAGCTTCAACCCAATCATATATGAACAAGAAAAGCAGGGAGAGCAACATGAGCTCCAGCATATGAAAGCAAATCAAAAAGAAAGCATCAGCCAAAAAACCACACTCAAAGCAACCAAATCGAATCACAAAAATGGCAGCAAAGACAAGGAAAAATGAAAGTTAGAGCTGTACCTCTGGGTGAAAAGAACCAGATTCCTTGAATGATAAACATTGAAAGAATCGAAGGAGGACCAAGGGGAAAATCCAGCCGCTTCCACCTCTTATCGAAGCCCAGTTCCTTGGAAAAAATCATCAGACCTCTAACCAACGGTGGAAAGAAAATCAAAGGCATGCATGAGCATCAGAGATACTCGTGAGACAACCTCTTGACAACAATTGATTTAATGTAATGCTCGAATCAAGGGAAATTGATTTTTAGAAGGAGAACTAGGGTTTTTGAAAATGGGAAAGATGTTACTATATAAGAACAAGATTTTTGAAGTTGTGGATTTTAAGTGTTTGCTAAATGAGCCACCTTATGTTCTTGATTTGATTTTCTGCCAAGCTAAATGGAGGAGATCCAAGCCGGAAAATAATATTTCTTTACTTTTTAATACTTTCAATTTTTTCTACCATAATTGATCTATTACTCAATACTTTAACAACCATTATACTCACAATATTTCCTTTGACAGAGTTGCTTGTGGCCACATAATATTAAGCCAAATACTCATCCTTGTAGGATCAATATTCAAATAGGATTTTCCTATTTCTATTCTTGTATCGACAATGTTTGCTTGCACTTAGTGTGTGACATTTTTTCACCGATCAAGTTTTGGAGCCATTGTCAGGGATAACGTTATTTGGTTTTTATGTTTCTGCTTGTAATTCCGTTTTCTTTATTTATTTTAATTTTTAATAGTTTTTTTGTTATTTTCTTTTCTTTTTATTAAGTTTTGTAGGTATTGTATGACCAGAAGTGTTGCCACACCACTCTTTATACTAGATCCAGAAGTTTATAAAACTTTTAGATGAAGAATTCAAGAACATAGTGGGAAGGCAAGACAGCCCAACGACAATGAGGGAATCCTTCATGATCCTGAAAATCCACCACTGCACCCACCAGCCTAAAACAGAACAATCCGTGAGGTTGTTGTCCCCTAGTTGGACGATTTGCAATCGAAAGTTATTAGACCACCTATTCAGGATGGGAATTTCGAGTTCAAACAAGTTATGTTTAAAATGCTCAATTCGAATGGGCAATACGCGGGGTTACCACATGAAGACACTAGAGAGCATCTCCAATCCTTTCTTTTAATTTGTGCTTCGTTTAGCCACCAAGGTGTTCCTAATGATGCCTTACGAATGCAATTGTTTCCATATTCTTTGCAGGGTAGAGCTCGCACATAGTTTCGTGTAGTCCCTACCGGATCTATGACATTATGGAATTATCTTGCAATACAATTTGTTTTGCGCTTTAATCCACCGACAATGTACTCGCGCCTGAGGAATGATATTACAACCTACTATCAATTAGATGATAAGAATCTCCACACTACATGGGAAAAATATAAGTCTTTGTTGCGACGATGTCCCTAGTTATGTTAGCAACATGAGAGGAAATAACATGGGTACTTCTTACAACACAGCTAATCGACAATCTTGGGGTAACTCTAATTCTGTGCATAATTTAGGAGTATTCCGCTCTAGGAATAATTTCTTTTAAGGGAATTCTAGTGTACGCCAAGAGAACTTTAGTTATTCTCAACAACAGTTTATACCACAAGCTCTATTGCAGCCATAATAGAATATGATGCAACCACAACATCTGCTTCACACTTTCACCAATTACAGTATGGTGCGCAATCACAATATGGAGCACCATCTCAGACACAGTCTCAGATGAGTCATTATGCTCATTCAACTATATCTGATCCATTTTCTCTTTTTGAGCAAATAATGCGCAACCATTTTTCTCACATAGAGGCTACAATGCAAGGTCACTCTTCATCGATACGTACTTTGGATGCTCAGTTGGGGCAGTTAGCTATTGACATGAATTCTCGACAGTTGGGCATATTTTCTAGCAATACTTAGAGTTCGATGGTCAAGGGTAAGGAACTTCAAGGCTATTATTTTTCGCAGTGGCAAACAAATTGCTGACTCAACACAACCAGTTCCCATATCTACTTAAGAACGAGGAGAGTCCTCTAAACCTGATCATACTGTAGAGGATACAATCAATGATGGCAAGACGGGTAATGCTTCTCCTGTTATTACTCTATTTCCATCCATTTTACAATCTAAGTTGTCGTCATAATACCCAATATCGGCACAACTAGCAGATAATCCTTCGTATTTTTTATATGAGAAGTGGAAACTGAAGACTTTTCCTCTTTTCTACTTTATACATAAAGTAATAAAAAAAAGTGAAAGATTTTAATAAAAAAGGAAAAGACTTATTATTATAATTTAATTTTTTATTAGTACAAATTAATTTTTTAATTCTCAAAAAATAAAATATTTTAAAAATTTGAAACCAAAATTTTATGGCAATTCACTGAACTTTACTAAAGTTTTCACCTAATATTTAAACTTCTTGAAACATAATTTTGTAAGGTAGCCACCAAAAATCCATAAAAGACTTTATAAAAAAATAACGAGCTGCTCACGAACATATCAAGTCGAGTTGGGTCTTGCTCGATTTGACTCTCTAAGATCTCGAGTTAAGCTTGATTTCGAGTCAAGTCAACTCGATTAGAGCGTTAACCGAGTTTTGACTGGGTCGGTTTTTGAATTTGGGTCTATGGGGAAACGAAAAACTTTCATTTAATTTCTAAAATAATTTAATTTGAAGATAAAAACATGGAGGATGATAGAGTTTTTTTCTTCTTTTTGACTGAATTTTTCAATATGTTAGTTTGTTTTGGTAAACCTAACTAATAAAAGCAAAATAAGAGTGCAAATATATGAGATAGGATCTTAGATCTAGTTACACATTGTAAAAAAATTTAGTTTTAAAATAGTTTTGAACCATTGAGTGAGTGTAAATTGATGGATGAGATTAAAAGTCGAAAATGATGAAATTTTTAGGGGAAAAGAAAATGAGATAATCTTAACCATCAATTAACACTCATCTAATAATCCAAAATCAGTACAAAACTTTTTAGTTTTTACATTATATAACTAGATACAACCCATATATATTATTGTCATGTGGGTATATTCAAAATTTGAAACAATCTTTTCATTTTCTCCAAATCTAATTCAAGCATTTTTCGCAATATAGAGCAAAAAGGTTGTGACTAATCCTTAGCAAGGCGAAAAAAAGAGACACCTATAAATCCTTGTTCCATTTTTAAAATAAATTTATATGTTTATAGCAAGAGGAATTAATTGTTCATTATAATATAAAAATATTTTATATAAGAGACAGAAAGAATAGCTACTAATTTAAAATATAAACAAAAAGTAGCTTTACGCCATATTTATTGGGTTCACTATATAGCAACAAAGAATAAGGGTAGACACTGGTATAGTTCCAAACTAATAACATACGAAAGAAGGGAAGAAAAAAAGGTCCCAATCTTCTTATTATTGTAGTTTAAATTAGAGAGAGATTCATATATTAGGATAAACTTAAATAGAAAAAAATTAGGATTTAAATAAAAATTGTCAAAATAAAATATAATTTTAGATTGCTATTTATATATATTTACAAGTAAATTTTGTTGATGCCAAAATGAGGAGGAACCAAACAAGGAATGTAGAGACAATGGACTAAGGAAGTTGTGGTGGTTTCAGACGGTTCACCTTTATAAATTTTGAGCGGAGAGCCGTAGTCAATACGGTAGTCGAAGTAGGGAGGAAGAGGAGAGGAGCACAACCCTTTTAGTTTAGGCTTGTCCAGTCGCTTCATCTTTGTTCTCAATCTCTTATATATGCAAGAAAATTAACCAGACACCATTAAAAATTAACCAGAGATTCAAAACGTTTGGGTTCGGGATTCGGTTACGTATGGGGAAGGATTAGCACCCTCACAACGCCCAAAATTGGTACCGCGTTGATCTAGTGTTGTCATTGCAAGAACAATAAAAATCCAAATTTAATTTAAAATTTAATCCCAACAAAACGGTCTAAGGAGAACATTTCCTTATTTACAACAACCGAGGAAGATGACACATGAATGAGTCAGGACACCACTTCCTAGTCGGTTCTCAAAATAAAATGGAAAATATTCCCTTAATAGCTAAATAACACGATAAGTAAATATGTATATGAGTATGTACAAATATATATATATATAAACATATAAAATAAAATTATAATATATGTATGTGATTATCAAAGTTATAATATATATAGTACAATCTTAAAAAACTATGTAAAGTATATATAATAAATACATTATAATATATAAAAAATATATATAATAATTTAATATATGATACTATACATATTATATTATTTACATATTATAAAACTATTATAATAAATGAATAAGTAAAAATAAAACATATCGAATATAATATAAATACATGAATAAAGAACCAAAAATTAAAGAAAACAAAAAAATAGTGCAAAATTAAATTAAAAATAATATACATGGTTAAAATTAATAATTTACAAATATCGGGGACCAAATCCACAATTATAACCTCGAATTAGGACACAATTGAAAGCCGCCAAGAGTTTGAGGGACCAAAAACGTAAATATCCCATTTAAAACTGAATTAATCAGATTTCGGGACTAATTTGGAAAATATTCAAAACTTTTATGGACTACGGAGATAATTAAACCATGCGGCGGACCTGTTTTAAAACAATTTTTAGGGCAGATGGACTAACAGGGTAATTTGACCATTAAAAATTTTGATTAAATCCACTCTAGTGACTAAATAATAAAACTTTGAAAATGTTTAGGGACTGCGAAAGTAATTATCGCATGCAGAAGGACCAAACATGAATTTCCCCATTTTAAAAATTGTGCGGATCCTCTACGTGTCGAGTCACCTCACAGGTAAAGGGACGATACAACGCCGTTTTGGGCCTAGACTCCGACACCCAAAATGACGTCGTTTAAAGAGCCTATATATTTGTGCTTTTATCCCAAAAAAAATCATTTTTATCCTTTTTAAAAAAAACTGTTATATATGCTCTGAAGAGCTCTCTGGTTTGGTTGGGCATTGGCCGCCCCCTCTGCCTTACGCCGCCGCTCATTGGTGCTAGCCGCCGTCGGCCAAGGGCTGATAAATGACCAAAAAGCACAGATCAACTCTGGTAAGCCTTCTGAACTCCAATCCGCCCTTGGTTTTTTTTTACAAATTCCTTTATTTTCCTAGATTTAGATAAAACTGAAAGGTTTTTGTTTTGAAATATTTATTTTTTTATTTCCTTGATTGCTTTGAGATTTTTATTTAGAATCTCCCCAAAAAAAGTCCCCTATTACAAATTTGTTCTGGGGGTTTTATAACCCGATACATGTATAAAAAATAATTTCCTTCCACTTTTCTAGATTTGAAATGATGTCGGCTTTTGCTTGTTTTTACAGATCTAGCTTGGGCGGCACACGTGGCTTGGCGGTGGTCAGGAAAGTGGCCGGTGGGTAGTGTTCGTGGCCACTGACGTGGCGAGTGGCGACCACGTACGAGGATGTGAAGGGACATGGGGCGGCGGCGGCAGAGGGCAAATGGGTGTTAGGGTTTTTAGGTTAAGGTTATTTTAGGGTAAAGGGTAGTTTAGTAATTAAGGTTTGGGTAATATTTAAATATGGGTATTTGGGTCTGATGGGTTTTAATTAAATGGGTATTGGGTCAAATCTGATGTTGGGTAATAGGCCGATTTTGGATTAGTGGGTATGAGTTGAGTGGGTTATTTGATTTGTAACTGGGTTTGGTTGTAAATAGATATGGATTGGTTTAATATTTGGGTAATGAAATGGATCTGACTTTTTGTTTTTGGATATGACCTTTTTTATATTTAATTTGGGCTTAAGCCCGTTAAAAATGAGTTATTATAGCTGCCCCTCTTTGCTCATTACTATATAACAAGAATAGAGCAAAGGCAAAAGAATAACCATTTTTGACCGGTCAGGTTTGGGTTATTCTCTGGCCATCGCTTTTTCCTTGGGCTTCACTTGATCTTCTTTGTCGCTCTTGTAAGCAAAATCTTCAAAATAGAGGATCCGTTGGGGAAGAAAAAATGAGTTCGGCTTGCTACAACTCTGACGACGGTGCAATACCTGGAGAAAATTTAACCTGGCTGTAACACTGACGAAGAGGCAAGGCTTACAAAACTTGATCCAGCTGCCACACTGACGAAGACGCAGGATCAAAAGATGAAGGTTTGGCTCGACTACAATACTGACGAAAAGGCAGGATCGAAAGTCAACAAATTTTGATATAGAGTTTAGCTCGTAGATTTCTTTTGCATTTTCCCAAATACACAGAGATCAAAGGTTTTAAGTTGCCTTTATCGGTAGCCGTTTGCTTTGGGCTAGCTGTACCATTTCTCTGGGTACAATCAGTTTATACCAATCATGACATTAGATTTTTCTAAAAGATTTATTTTCCTTTGACCATTCGTGAAAATAGATTTTCGATGGACATTTGAATTATCCATCATCTTAAACTTTACAGTGTTTAAACACGTTGTGCCAACATTTCTATCGGACTTGCCGACATGGCTTTGATCAAACCGCTACACTAACGAAGAGACAGGATCAGAAGTAAGTAAATTTGGTTTAGTTATTCCATCAACGTAAAGACAGAATTGGATTTTAGTAACTTGGATTCTACAGCACCATCAACGGAGAAGTAGAATTGAATAACAAAAACTTAAACCTTACTACACCATCAATGGCGGAGCAGGATTGAATAGCAACAACTTAAACCCAGTCACACCATCAACGAAGGGACAAGATTGGATAACAACAACTTGGATTATACCGGACCATCAACGGAGAAGTAGAATTAGATAACAACTTAAACCTTACTACGCCTTCAACGGAGAAGCAGGAATAAACAGCAACTTGAACCCAACCATACAATCAACGGAGGGACATGATCAGATATTAGCAACTTAGATTCTACCGCACCATCAACAGAGAGGCAGAATCGGATAATAGTAACTTAAACCTTACTACGCTATCAATAGAGGAGCAAGAATGAATAGCAACTTAAACTAGTTACACCATCAACGAAGGGACATGATCAAATAATAGCAACTTGGATTCTACTGCACCATCAATGGAGAAGTAGAATCGAATAACAACAACTCAAACCTTACTGCGCCATCAATGGTCGAACAAGAATGAATAGCAACTTGAACCCATCCATACCATCAATGGAGGGACAAGATTAGATAACAACAACTTGGATTCTATCGTACCATCAACAGAGAAGTAGAATCGGATAACAGCAACTCAAACCTTACTACGTTATCAATAGAGGAGCATGAATAAACAGTAACTTGAACCCAGCCACACCATCAACAGAGGGACAAGATCAGATATTAGTAACTTGGATTCTATTGTACCATCAACGAATAGGCAAAATCAAATAACAACAACTCAAACCTTACTACGCCATTAATAAAATAGCAGGAATAAACAGCAACCTGAACCCAGTCACACCATCAACGGAGGGATAAGATCGGATATCAGCAAGTTGGATTCTATCGCACCATTTATAGAGTGGCAAAATTTGATAACAGCAACTCAAACCTTACTACTCCATCAATGGATGAGTAAGAATAAACAACTTGAACTTAACCACACCATCAACGAAAGGAAAAGATTGGATATCAGCAACTTGGATTCTACTGCACCATCAACGAAAAAGTAGAATAAGATAATAGTAACTCAAACATTACTACGCCATCAACGGAGGAACATGAATGAATAGCAACTTGAACCCAGCCACACCATCAACGGAGGGACATGATCGGATATCAATAACTTAGATTCCATTACACCATTAACAGAGAAGTAGAATCGGATAATAGTAACTCGAACCTTACTACGCCATCAACAGTGAAACAAGATTGGATAGCAGTAACTTGGACCCGACTACACCATCAACGGAGGAACTAGATCGAATAACAATAACTTGGACCTAACTACTTCATCAACAAAGGGGCAAGATTGAATAACAATAACTTTGATTCTATCACACCATCAACGGAGATACAAAATCGAATAACAGTAACTTAAACCTTACTACACCATTAATGACGGAGCAAGATTGTATATCAGCAATTTAGACCCAGCCACACTATTAACGGAGGGACAAGATCGGTTAATAGCAGCTTGTTATGCCGTCCATGGAGGAACAAGATCGGATGAAAGCAACTTGGACCATCAACAGAAAAATAAGACCTGGCAAGAAATTTTGATCTGTTGCACCATCAACGAGGAAGCAAAATTTGGAAAATATAGGATCCACTACACCACTGACGGAGAGATGAGATCCAGAGGGAAAATTTTCTTTGGCAAAAAAGCAAAATATGCAAAGAGTTTGATCTATTGTACCACCGATAGAGAGATAAGATCTGTAATGTATAGGGATACACTAAACCACTGACAGAGTGATGAGGTTCAGAGAAAATTTTGATCTTGCAACACTACTAATAGAGAATCAAGATTGAGAAAAGTGGGATCTACTATATCACTGGCAAAGAGACGAGATCTGTAGGAAAAATTTGATTTGTTGCACCATCAACGATGAAATGAGATCTTGCATGAAAAAATGATCTACTGCACCATCAATGGTAAAACGAGATATGCAAAATGATGGATTTGCTATATCACCAATGAAGAGGCCGAATCTAGATTAAACTGGTCTGTCACCACTGTCAAAAGAAAAATTTGGAAAAACGTTAGCTCTGCCACTTTATGGCAGGAAGTCATGGCCTGAAAATAAAGGAAAACATTAATTAGTAATTGTTTAAAATTTTGTCATTGTTATCTGGATGTTTGAGCTTTTCTGCGTGTTTAGCCTTCTTTGGGGCCAGGGGTTGGTTATAATGCCGTTACCCCTTTAGTTGAGGTCCTTCAATCTTTTCCTTGGAACTATTTATACATACAAGCAAAAAAATGCATGAATGCACCTAATTTTATGTCTAATGCTTATGTCTAGCCTAAATGCATGATGACTTCAGTGTGTTCACTTAATGTTAAAAAAGCTTAATGAATGTGCGAATGATTTTTTTACCCTTCAAAGGGATGCCTCTGACTCTATGTTGGTCGGATTGAGTTCTCAGTCTTGTTTTGCGAAGATGCCCTTAATCTCCCTTGGCTTTGATCATCTTCTTGTGGAGTTATCTTTCCGGGTGTATTCCCCTAAAATTATTTTCATTGAACTTCTTCTAGGATCAAGTAAATTTAAAGCTTGGAGTATGTTTTTGCCTTTTCTCGTAGGGCTTTCATTGTTCTCATGAACGCGTTATGTTGCCTCCAGTCGGGTCTATGAATTTGTTGTGTTGGTCCATGTCAGCTTATTACTTTCGGCTTTGGCGAAATACTACAGACGATAATTGATGTAGTCATCTAGGGTACAGAAGTCTGACTCGACGTCAGAGTCTCACTTTTAGAACTCGTCTGGAAATGCGCCCTAGATGTGGGGCCTTGCAGAGGCATGGTATATGTATAAATGTGATGTTTATTCTCAAAAATTCCCCTGGGTTGAGCTTTTGCATAGGTTCGGTAAAGTGATAGACCAGTCAACTTTTTGGTATTATTGGCACAGGGTATCCCAAGATCGATTTTAAAAATTTGAATGTGTGCATGTAAATGCAAGGTGTATGTCCTAAATGCAGAGATACAGATTCAAAAATAGTTCACGTGGCTCAACTTCTGAATTCATGAGATTCATTGGCAAACTTTGAATGTTGCATTGATATCTAGAGTACTAGATTTTCTCCCGATACTGAATCTTCTTTCAAATTAGGAACCAATCATGAATCAGTACTTCATGCTGGTGAAATGCAAGAATTAAAATGTCATGCTATGTTATGCAGTTAATGCAAAATGAATGGGTCTAATATGATATGATCAAAAGGAGGAAAAATGTCAGTCCATATTAAAACCAATGAATAAATTAAATGGTAAATAAGGTAAAAAAATTAAAACAGATAAAAAAATGTACAAAAAACAAACAAACAAAGGCATCAAAGCCTAAAAAGGGTGACTGCTACATAGGCAGAGTTTTGCATGGTTTAAAAAGGTTGGCTCCTAGGATCACTATATGCGGGTTGGATCTAAAGTAAAGGGTACCCAAACTGTCGCGAGCACATTGATTCGGGGGAATATGACCCTTATACCATAAGAGCGTGAAAACCCCATGAAATATAAGGACTAGTACTCTGAAAGTACATTACAACACTATAAGGAGGTGAACCACTTAACGAAGTAATCCCTCCCACTTAACAAGGTGAGGATCCCGGGTAGAAAGCTCATGCAAGAATGTCAAGGGATTAAAAATTAAATCAAATCAAATTTTTGAATATCTTGCAAGATAATACAAAATCAACATTGGTCTGACTCTCTAAAAAATGTCCCCAGCAGAGTCGCCAAGCTATCGCAGGGTTTTTTCCCTTTTATGAAAATTAAGGTTAAAATATTTTATGACATCAAAAGAGATGACACCTAGAGACCGAGATGACACTCACAGCAGAATACCGTAAAAATTTTAAAAATGGAAGGCGGAGTCACCACCAGCCACTTTGGTAGGCCTGACACTATTAAAAATTAACCAGAGATTCAAAACGTTTGGGTTCGGGAGTCAGTTACGTGTGGGGAAGGATAAGCCACATTGATCTAGTGTTGTCATTGCAAGAAAAATAAAAATCTAAATTTAATTTAAAATTTAATCCCGAAAAAGCGGTCTAAGGAGAACATTTCCTTATTTACAACAACCGAGAAAGATGGCACCTGCATGAGTCAGGACACCACTTCCTAGCCGGTTCCCGAAATAAAGTGGAAAATATTCCCTTAACAGCTAAATAACACGGTAAGTAAATATGTATATGAGTATGTACAAATATATATATAATATAAAATATAAAATAAAGATTATAATATATATATGTAATTATCGAAGTTATAATATATATAGTATAATCTTAAAAAACTATGTAAAGTATATATAATAAATACATTATAATATACAAAAAAAATATATAATAATATAATATATGATACTATACATATTATATTATTTACATATTATATAATGATTATAATAAATGAACAAGAAAAAATAAAACATATCGAATATAACATAAATACATGAATAAAGGACTAAAAATTAAAGAAAACAAAAAAACAGTGCATAATTAAATTAAAAATAATATACAGGGTTAAAATTAATAATTTACAAAGATCGGGGACCAAATCTGCAATTATACCGCCGAATTAGTACAAAATTAAAAGTCGGCAAGAGTTTAAGGGACCAAAAATGTAAGTATCCCGTTTAAAACTGAATTAATCGAATTTCGGGACTGATTTGGAAAAATATTCAAAGCTTTTAGGGACCACATAGATAATTAAACCATGCGGCAGACCTGTTTTAAAACTATTTTTTGTGCGGAAGGACTAACAAGGTAATTTGACCATTAAAAAAATTGATTAAATCTACTCTACTGACTAAATTGCAAAACTTTGAAAATATTTAGGGACTGTGTATGTAATTATCCCATACGAAAGGACCGAGAACAAATTTCCTCATTTTTAAAAATTTAGCGGATCCTCCCCAAGTCGGGTCACCGCGCGGGTAAAGGGATGATATGACGCCGTTTTGGACCTAGACTCGGATGCCCAAAACGGTGTCGTTTAGTGAGCCTATATATTCGTGTTTTTATCCTAAAAAAATTATTTTTACCCATTTTTAAAAAAAAACTCTTATATATGCTCTAAAGAGCTTTTGGTCCAGTTGGGCGCCGCCCGTCGCCTCCGCCTTGCGCTGCCTCTCGTCTGCATTGGCCGCTATCCGTTAGTGGCCAGAAAATGACCAAAAAGTGCAGATCGACTCCGGTAAGCCTTTTGAACTCCGATCTGCCCTTGGTTTTGTTTTCCTTTTTTTTTCTAGATCTAGATAAAACTGAAAGTTTTTTTTGAAATATTTATTTTTTTATTTCCTTGATTGCTTTGAGATTTTTATTTCAAATCTCCCAAAAAAGGTCCCTTATTACAGATTTGTTCTGGGGGGTTTATAACCCAATACATATATAAAAAATAATTTCCTTCCACTTGTTCTAGATTTGAAATGATGTCGGCTTTTTCTTGTTTCTGCAGATCTGGCTTGGGTGGCGCATGTGGCTTGGGTCGTGGTCAAGCAAGTGGTCAGTGAGTGGCGTGCATGACCACTGCCGTCGCGCGTGGTGACCACTTGCGGGGCTGTAAAGGGACATGGGGAAGTGGCGACAGAGGGCAAGTGGGTGTTAGGGTTTTTAGGTTTAGGTTATTTTAGGGTAAAAGGTAGTTTAGTAATTAAGATTTGGGTAATATTTAAATATAGGTATTTGGGTCTGATGGGTTTTTATTAAATGGGTATTGGGTCAAATCTGATGTTGGGTAATAAGCCGATTTTGGATTAGTGGGTATGGGTTGAGTGGGTTATTTGATTTGTAACTGGTTTGGTTGTAAATAGATATGGATTGGTTTAATATTTGGGTAATGAAATGGATTTGACTTTTTGTTTTTGGATCAAAGTTTTGAATATTTAATTTGGGCTTAAGTCCGGTAAAAAATGAGTTATTACAAATACAAATTAACTTTTTCAATTCTCAGCAAAAACAAAAATATTTTAGAAATTTTAAACCAAAATTTTATGGCAATTCACTGAACTTTTCTAAAGCTTTCACCTAGTATTTAAACTTCTTGAAACATAATTTTGTAAGGTAGCCACCAAAAATCAATAAAAGATTTTTTTTTAAAAATAACGAGCTGCTCATGAACTTATCGAGTCGAGTTGAGTTTTACTTGATTTGACTCGCAAAGATCTCACGTCAAGCTCGATTTCGAATCAAGTCAACTCGATTCGAGCGTTAACCGAATTTTGACCGAGTCGAGCTCGAGTTGTTTGTGAGCTGCTCAACTCAATAAGCAACCCTACACAATCTTACCTAATAATCCCCAAAACGAAAGCTATTACTATATAATAACATTTTTATTATTCTTATGTTTTTGAATTTAGGTTTATGGGGAAACGAAAAACTTTCATTTAATTTCTAAAATAATTTAATTTGAAGACAAAAACATGGAGGATGATAGAGTTTCTTTTTCTTTTTGACTGAATTTTTCTATATGTTATTTGTCTTGGTAAACCTAACTAATAAAAGGAAAATAAGAGTGTAAATATATGAGGTAGGATCTTAGATCTAGTTACACATTGTAAAAAAATTTAGTTTTAAAATAATTTTGAACCATTGAGTGAGTGTAAATTGATGGATGATATTAAAAGGCGAAAATGATGAAATTTTTAAGGGAAAAATGAAATAATCTCAACCATCAATTAACACTCATCCAATTATCCAAAATCAGTATAAAACTTTTTAGTTTTTACATTTTATAACTAGATACAACCCCTATATATATATATTATTGTCATATGGGTATATTCAAAATTTGAAAAAATCTTTTCATTTTTTTCAAATTTAATTCAAGAATTTTCGCAATATAGAACAAAAAGGTTGTGATTAGGATGTGCAGCGCCACCGTATTTATATCCCAAAACCTTCATTTTCCTTTCTGATGTGGGATTAATGACCACGCCTCTTCTCAGGCGTGACATTCTCCCCACCCAACTTCGTGACACCCTTGTCACGAGCTTCCGCTCTCGTGATGGGCTACCTTGTCACAGTTGTCCACCCTGCCTACCCCACTCATGGGTACTCGGCGTGAAATCGGGCAGTCAAAGGGTCGCTCTGATACCACTTGTTACGGGGCCATTACCCTCTTCCCAAAAGACATGTTTGATAGGATGTGCAGCGCCACCGTATTTATATCCCAATACCTCCATTTTCCTTTCCGATTTGGGATTAATGATCACGCCTGTTCTCATGCGTGATACTAATCCTTAGCAAGGCGAAAAAGAGACACCTATAAATCCTTGTTCCATTTTAAAAATAAATTTATGTTTTAGTTAATTATGTTTATAGCAAGAGGAATTAATTGTTCATTATAATATAAAATATTGATTTAGTAAGAACTTATTATTTTTTTTATTTTTTTTATATCTTTCATGTTCGTTTACTGTCTATGTTTAGAGTTTAGGGTTATCCCTCCTAACAAATTGCTTTATCGTCACACCCACTCTTGTCGGTAATTTTTTACTTATTGTAATATTAGGGAAAAAAAGGTTTAGGTTATTAGGCGAGCAACATTGGGTAGGAAGCCCTTATAAAAATATATGATGCATGGGTGGATCAATTGCTTAATCCTTTTATCTTTTACATTACAATGAAAGTGTTATTAGTAGTAATAAACTTAAGTTAATAATAGAAAATATTCTACAATCAAATGCAAACTTCCTATTTTTTTTGTAACGTTTTGCTTTATTATTCCTTCTATTCTCAACTTTTTACTCTTGCGATTTCTTTCCAAATTATAGTAATGGAAGAACGTGAAAGGATTTTTATAGCATTTTTTATATTTGAGAGGAGGGTTATTTATTTCTTATGTTTTAGTATATAAGTTTGCAATAAACAAATCTTATTTGTGTTTTTTCAATTATTCACATGATTTAGTTTGAAAAAAAAAAGAAAGAATAGCTTATTTTATATAAGTATTAGTTTTTACCCATCTTTCTAAATTTTAATTTATATTTGTGTTCATTCTTATTTATATTATAAAAACTGTTTTAAAATTCAGGTAATAATTAAAATTTCCCCTTGACTTAATACCCACACGTTTATAAAGCTACTATTTTAAAATATAAACAAAAAGTAGCTTTACGTCATATTTATTTGGTTCAATATATAGCAACAAAGAATAAGGGTAGACACTGGTATAGTTCCAAACTAATAACATACGGAAAAAGGGAAGAAAAATGCTCCCAATCTTCTTATTATTGTAGTTTAAATTAGAGAGAGATTCATATATTAGGATAAACTTAAATAGAAAAAAATTAGGATTGAAATAAAAATTGTCAAAATAAAATATAATTTTAGATTGCTATCTGTAGCGAAGGTCTTTTTTCCACATATCGCTAAAATAAAAACGATGGGGTTTTCGAAAGGTGTGTTTGAAAGGTGTTTGGATATAAAATATTTATTCCGTGGGGTTTACAAAAATCTTATAAAAATGGAGTCGCCACCGGCCAATTAGGTAGGCCGGACACCATAAAACCAGAGATTCAAAAAGACAGGGTTCGGGAGTCGGTTACGGATGGGGAAGGATTAACACCCC
Organism: Hibiscus mutabilis; assembly: GCA_019671005.1. Taxonomy (NCBI): domain Eukaryota; kingdom Viridiplantae; phylum Streptophyta; class Magnoliopsida; order Malvales; family Malvaceae; genus Hibiscus; species Hibiscus mutabilis. Next base: position 31,783,973 of record CM033733.1, on the reverse strand, counting down.
CACACCGCCCAAAATTGGTACTTTAATAATTACCGCTTTATTAATGTTGGATTTTCCGGATTAGAGTGACGATTATTTTAAAATTCGGTCATAATTGCGAATATATTTTAAGGGTCCCATTACCCGAGAATAAACGCCCAACCACTATCACTACGCTTGATACTGGCCCCGTTTACGCTCGGATAAAAGGACTCCGCATTAACAAGTTATATCTCGATATGCAATCTTAATGGCAAAAAATATAAAACATGGTAAAATGCTTAAATGTAGTAAATATTGTCATAACAGAATATTAATCTAACATAGATGATATTCTAGACTAAAACATGTATATATACATATTATTCTAAATAATAGATAAAAATAACTATCATATGTCAAAATAACAAGGCATGAATAAGTACATATAGACGAACAAATATTTAAAAAAGATACATACTGGTAATAAAACATATTTTAACATATACGGGTCCGCATATCGTACAAAAGGGGTAAATACACTAACATGTAACCCCCTAAAAACAAGGAAACACACACATATAAAATACAAAATACGCCATGTACGAATCAATTAAAACATAACATGCTTGATATGAATAACCAGATAAAAAACGAATATCATACTTGACACATATATATATAAGAACATAAAACGAGTCATATACGAGAGACATAAAATAAAATAAAATAATAGAATACATCTACATATATGATTATAATACGAACATTAGTATTTACAAAGAAAATAGGACTGAAATGAAAGAAAAACAAAAGTTAGTGGCAGAAATTAAAGAACAATAATACGTAATTTGGGGACGAAATTGCGAAACAAACAAAACCTAAAAGGACCAGAATTGTAATTAGACCAAGGGGCAGACCCAAAGTGAAAAATCCAAAAACGCGGGATGGTTAAGGACGTAATTTTACCATCCAGAAACTGATTCCGTGTAATTTAGGGACGAAATTGTAATCTTTTGAAAAATCAGGGGGACTGGGGCTGTGATTATACCATGCGACAAGACAAAAATGAAAATATTGAAAACGCGGTGGGATTAAGTGTGTAATTTACCCATTTAGTAAAATAATAACATCTATATAAGGGCTATTTTCAGACCGAAACCAAATTTTCTCCATTTTCGTTTCATTCTTCAGTTTCCAAATAACCCGTGTTCATCTTTTTCTCTCAAGTGTTCTTGAGAAACCCAGAATCCGGCGGTCGGCCGCCGTATTCTCCGCCGCTGGCCGCCGCTAACCGGCACCGGCGAGCCTCCAAAATACACCAAAACAACCCCCTTGTCGTCCTCAATACGAATCCGTGGTTGGATTCAGAGGATACCCTTTCTTTTACTCTAGATCTAAGAAATACGAATCCAAGAAAAAAAATTTTTTAGACCAAAACACAACTACAAAGGGTCTTCTCTTCCCTTTAGTTCACCAGATCTGGCTTGTAGAAGCCGAGAGGTTTGTCACCGAGAGAAGGAAGACCCACCGACAACGCCGGTAAGACTACTTCTTTTTTGTTTCTGTTTTTTTATTTCTATTTCATATATGCATGTAAAGACATAAGTAAGAAAAAGAGATAAGTGTTTACCAATGGACCCCTTTTTTGATTATCTCGACTGGTTACAAGTTTTTGGTTTTACAAGCTCTCTGTTCTTTTTTTGTTACTACTCTCTCTGTTTTTTTTTGCTAATCTTTTTTGCTCGCTAGCTCGCCAGCTAATCCCCGTTACAAAAGCCCCGTTTCATATATATTACTGCCTCTGTATTTTGGTTGCAACTTGTATCTTCTTTTCCAGATCTGACATTTTGCTTGTTGTCTTTGGCATAATCTGAACGCGGGGACTGAATATCGGCGCGGTGGCGGTGTGGTCATTCTGCCAGAGGCCAGACGCGTTTTCGGCCGTTAGATCAGATCTGATCTAACGGTCGAGATGGCTTGAAGAACGATCGGCCTGGATGAAGCCTCGATCTGATGAGATGGCTTGAGATTTCGCCACGTGGAGCTCCGCAGTCGAGGAGTCAGAACGCGTGGATCTTACGCGCGCGTGGGACATTAAAGCGTCCGCGCGTGGACCACACGCGCGCGTGGCACTCGAACGGTCCATACGTGTGGAGCACGCGCCTGACAGATATTTCTGACTTCCATTGCATCGTGGCCGTTGGATCAGATCTTGATCCAACGGCCCACTGTTACCTGCACATTGTTATTAGATAAGATTCAAATTTGGGCCAAACGGGCCTTGTAATTGGATTTGTAATTGGACTTGGACTTCCTATTTATTTGGGTTTAATATATATTTAATTTTTCATTTTACTAGCCCAATAATAATAATAGTATACTTATAACAGCAATACATACGAAAATATATACTTATATTATACGATCATTAATTAATATAATATTCTAGTATACGTACGTATAATCATACGTATAATTAACATAACATCTATATACGCTTATACCCTAGATACATACGCGACATACATATACCCCTAATACGTATACATAGCTTATACATGCACACATCACCTTATATTAGTAACATTCATATAATAAATATACATGCAATATTAATATATTTACAAGTGAAAATGAGTGATTACAGTTGCCCCTCTTTGCTTGTTCTCATGAAATGGGAAACAAAGCAAAGATTCATAAGCACTCATTTTATCAGACTTCCCTGTTTGTAGCCTTGGAAAAACGAATTCTTTTGGACATTTCCGCTCTTCCTTGGCTGAATCTTCAGGCTCGTAAGTTCTTCCTATATAGAGCTTCGTCACCTTCCGATCTTGGAGCTACAGGCTCTTTTCGACATAGAACCCTTCGCTCTCATTTTTATCAGACTTCCTGTTTGTAGCTTTGGAAAAACGAATTCTTTTGGACATCTCCGCTTTTCCTTGGCTGAATCTTCAGGCTCGTAAGTTCTTCCTATATAGAGCTTCGTCACCTTCCGATCTTGGAGCTACAGGCTCTTTTCGACATAGAACCCTTCGCTCTCATTTTTATCAGACTTCCCTGTTTGTAGCTTTGGAAAAACGAATTCTTTTGGACATTTCCGCTCTTCCTCGGCTGAATCTTCAGGCTCGTAAGTTCTTCCTATATAGAGCTTCGTCACCTTCCGATCTTGGAGCTACAGGCTCTTTTCGACATAGAACCTTTCGCTCTCGTTTTTATCAGACTTCCCTGTTTGGTTTGCAGCCTTGGAAAAGCGAATTTTTTTGGACATCTCCGCTCTTCCTTGGTTGAATCTTCAGGCTCGTAAGTTCTTCCTATATAGAGCTTCGTCACCTTCCGATCTTGGAGCTACAGGTTTTTTTCGACATAGAACCCTTCGCTCTGACATCCCGAATTATGAGTCATTCCTTTCACTTTGAGACAATAAAGCTTGGAGTCCTTCCTATATAGAACTCTTTGCTTTCAACGCTGGTTTCTCCTATATAAAACCTTTCGCGCCATTGATGGATTCTTCGACGGGAGAGTCCTCCTATATAGAACTGCTAGTCTTCAAATCCTGGAGCCGTCAGTCCTTCCTATATAGAACTTTTGGCGTCTGAAGTCTCAGAGCTGCAGGTTCTTCCTATATAGAACCTTTCACTCTAAGACAATGAAGTTCGGAGCCTTTCCTATATAAGACTCTTCGCTTTCGACACAATAGGTTTCCTATATAACCCTGTGTCATAGGTGAATTGCTTTGACTGGGAGTTCTTCCTATATAGAACTGCGAGTCTTCACCTTGGAGCCGTCGGTCCTTCCTATATAGAACTTTTCGGCGTCTGGAATCTCAGAGCTACAGGTTTTTCCTATATAGAACCTTTTACTCTAAGACAATAAAGCTCGGAGCCCTTCCTATATAGAACTCTTCGCTTTCGACATAGCAGGATTTCCTATATAATCTTGTGTCATAGGTGAATTGCTTTGACTGGGAGTTCTTCCTATATAGAACTGCGAGTCTTCACCTTGGAGCCGTCGGTCCTTCCTATATAGAACTTTTTGGCGTCTGGAATCTCAGAGCTACAGGTTCTTCCTATATAGAACCTTTTACTCTAAGACAATAAAGCTCGGAGCCCTTCCTATATAGAACTCTTCGCTTTCGACACAGCAGGATTTCCTATATAATCTTGCGTGTCATGGGTGAATTGTTTTGACTGGGAGTCCTTCCTATATAGAACTGCGAGTCTTCACCCTGGAGCTGTCAGTCCTTCCTATATAGAACTTTTAGCTTCTGAAACCTCAGAAAGAATGATTCTTCCTATATAGAACCTCTCTCTAGAGCTTGAAAACATGTACCTTTATGTAAAGACTGTGAGTTATCCGAGAGAAATTTCAGCTTTTGTAAATAATGTAGTAATTATCCTACTTAAAGTTTATCTCCCTAATAGATTAGATTTTATCCTTAGTAGGACTCCTTATTGTAGTTAGAGTCTATCAACTTAGTAGATTAGAACTAAAAGTTATCTTGAGAAGGTCTTCTTAATGTACTAAAAGACCTAGAGCCTATATAAGTGTGTATCGAGAGATGTAAATTTCATTGAGCAATAATGAGAATCTGAGAATATAAAATTCTGTTTCTTCCTGCTCGTCAACTTACATGGTATCAGTCTAATTTCGATCCTATCATAATTTTCTTCTCACGGAAAATCATCCTCAATCAACATCGAGTGAGATGCGTTCTCCTCAACCTTGATCATCGGTATGGCAGATTTTTTCGAAATAATGAGTTCTATTGTTATTTCTAATCAACAAAGTGGCTTTACAAAACAAAACAGATGCTGGAACTGCAAAGAATCGTTCAAAGCAAATTTAATGGCAGCAGTGAAGGAAATCTAGCCCTAGTACATGATGGTGTCCAGCACAAAGTCTCCTCCACCGCTCTTGTTTCTACCGATCTGCAGCAAATTGGATTATTGATTCGGGGCCTCCGACCACATGACTGGTAATAGAGCTTTATTCTCTGTTTTTAAAAAGTCTTCTTCTCAAGCTTCCATTAAAACTGCAGATGGTTCTCTATCTCCCATCAAAGGGACGGGCTCTGTTTCGTTAGATGGTAATTTGATCCTTAAGGATGTGTTATTTGTCCCCGACCTCGCATGCAACTTGATATCGGTGAGCAAAATTTCTAAAGACTTGAACTGCTCCTTAAGGTTTACTGATTCTACATGTTTTTTGCGTGCTTTGGATTCGAGGAAAATAATTGGCAGTGCTAGCTTGCAACATGGTATTTATATCCTTCATGGAAAATATCCATCTTCTATTTCAAATTCTCCTTCTTGCTTTACTTCTTTAGGACGATTAGATACTATAATGTTATGGCATTTTCGGTTAGGTCACCCCAATTTTCACTATCTTAGAAAAATGTTTCTGATTTGTTTGTTAATAAAGATCCAAATTCTTTTAAATGCCATATCTGTCCACTTGCAAAACAAACCAAATCTTTATATTTACCATCTGTTCATAAACCCTCTAAACCATTCACACTCATTCATAGTGATGTTTGGGGTCATTCTCGAGTGAAGAATATTACAGGGAGTAGGTGGTTTGTGACTTTTATTGATGACCATAGCAGACTTACTTGGACCTACCTTCTTAAAAAAAAATCTGACGTTGCTTCTATTTTTGCAAGGTTTTATGAAATGGTGGTTACTCGGTTTGATAGCAAAATAAAAATGTTTCACTCGACAATGGGGGGAGAGTTTTTCACTTGCCTTAGGAGATTTTTTTAGGACTAAAGGTATACTACATCTTAGTTCTTGTGTAGATACCCCACAACAAAATGGGATTGCTTTGAACGTAAAAATAGGCATTTATTAGAGGTTACCCGAGCCTTATTATTCACCCATGCTGTTCCAAAATATTTGTGGGGAAGCCTTATTAACGGCTACATATCTTATAAATAGAATGCCTAGCAAAGTCTTGCATTTCAGAACTCCTAGAGATATTTTCTTGGAAAATTATCCTACTTTTAAACCTATGTCATCTAATCTTCCCTTAAAGACGTTTGGGTGTCTTGTTTTTCTAAAATCCACAGATCCTTCAAGTTCCAAACTAGATTCTAGGGCTTTGCGGTGTGTTTTCGTTGGATATTCTTCACTTAAGAAGGGCTACAAATGTTATCACCCTCCTTCTCGTAAGTTTTTGTCTCTTTGGATCTCACTTTCTTTGAGCAGTACCTTATTTTCCTAAGACTGAAAATCAGGGGAGTGTTGGGATAATTTCAGTCTCCTAACAATCGGGTTCCTTCTTTTCACCTTCTTTACCTATAGCTCCTTTGTTTGTGAAGCCTCGTAATTTTTTAAAACACGATACCCTGTTTCTAACACTACACCTCTACATACTTCACCTAATATTACTCCTATCGCTCCTCATTATTCACCTAAATCAATTGTTCAGCCCACTAACCGATTCTGGTATATACAAAAAAAAAGAAAGCCATTCCAGTGTGTTGCAATCGACACATGCCGAGAATTGGACTTTAGTCCAGTGCTGTGAGGATAAAGGAGGTAATGATGTTGAAATTTCTCCTCATTTACTTAAACCTGAAATTCTGCCTATTGCTAAAAGGAAAGGGTAAGGCAGTGTACAAAGCATCCTATTCAGAGATATGTTGCTTATAGCAATCTGATGCCCTCTTTTAAAGCTTTTACAGCTTGTCTAGATGAAGAACAGATTCCCAAGACTATTGAAGAAGCCTTAAGAGACTCCAAGTGGAAGAAAGCTGTTGAGGAGGAGATTACAACACTAGAAAAAATGGCACTTGGACCATAACTGATCTTCCACAAGGCAAGAAACCAGTGGGATGCAAATGGGTGTTTGCTATCAAATACAATTCGGATGGGAGTGTGCACAGGTACAAAGCAAGATTGGTGGCCAAGGGTTTTACACAGACCTTTGGAATAGACTATAAGGAAACTTTTGCTCCGGTTGCTAAGTTAACAACCATCAGAGTCCTGTTGAGTTTGGCTACATTAATTGATTTGAAACTTCATCAACTTGACATTAAGAATGCATTTCTTAATGGGAAACTAGAAGAAGAAGTTTTTATGAAGATTCCTCCTGGTTTAGAGTCCAAGAGAATAGGCGAGAAAGTTTGCAAAGTCGGGACAGATCACTTTATGGGTTAAAGCAATCACCAAGAGCCTGGTTTGATAGGTTCACTAGAGTAATTCTGGAAAATGGATACAAACAGTCTCTAGCAGATCATACCTTGTTTTCTAAGGTAACTTCAAAAAACAGAAAAGTTCTTTTGATAGTATACGTGGATGACATTATTGTGACTGGAGATGATGAAGAAGTAATAAGCCACTTAAAATCTCTTTTGAATAAAGAATTAGAGATGAAGGACCTAGGAAAGCTTAGATATTTCCTAGGCATGGAGGTGGCTAGATCAAGCAAAGGTCTGGTAATCAACCAAAGGAAGTATGTTCTTGACTTACTCACAGAGACGGGAATGTTGGGCTGTAAACCAACTGATACTCCTATGGACACAGGCCTAAAGTTTAGCAAAGATGGGTCTAGTCCAAAGGCAGACAAGGGACTTTTTCAGAGATTAGTTGGAAAATTGATTTATCTATCCCTGACCAGGCCAGATATAACCTTTACTGTGAATATTATCAGTCAACACATGACAAATCCGAGACAAGAGCATATGGAAGCAGCTACCAGGATACTAAGGTATCTAAAGGGTACACCAGGACATGGTTTAATATTTAAAAAGACCCTTGATAAAACAGTCAAGGTTTATTCGGACTCGGTGGGCAAGTGAATTGTGATAGAAGGTCAACAAGTGGTTCTTGTTCTTTTTTGTGTGGGGTAATCTTGTGACTTGGAAGAGCAAAAAACAAACTGTTGTATCAAGGAGTAGTGCAGAAGCAGAAACAAAGCTTTAGCTCTTGGAATTTGTGAAGGAATCTGGCTAATGAAGCTTCTAAAAGAGCTAGGCATGGTTCAAAACGAGAAGTTTGAAGTGTTCGTGATAACCAATCTACAATTCAGATTGCAGAAATCCAATTCAACATGACAGGACCAAGCATGTTGAGATCGACGGACACTTTATTGCAGAAAAGCTTACAAGTGGAGTAGCTTCTTTAACCTATGTTCCTACTGAGAGAAGAACAAGTGGCGGACATCCTTACGAAAGCCCCGCCAAAAGCTCTCTTTGATAAGTTCTTATTCAAGCTGGGACTATACAATGTATATTCTCCACTTGAGGGGGAGTGTGAGTTATCCGAGAGAAATTTCAGCTTTTGTAAATAATGTAGTAATTATCCTACTTAAAGTTTATCTCCCTAATAGATTAGATTTTATCCTTAGTAGGACTCCTTATTGTAGTTAGAGTCTATCAACTTAGTAGATTAGAACTAAAAGTTATCTTGAGAAGGTCTTCTTAATGTACTAAAAGACCTAGAGCCTATATAAGTGTGTATCGAGAGATGTAAATTTCATTGAGCAATAACAGAATACAGAATATAAAATTCTGTTTCTTCCTGTTCTGTCAACTTACAAAGACATTGTCTTCTCATTTGGGATTCACACCGTGATGACCCTCGATGTCTCTTTGGATCTGCAGATACCTGTCTGAGATGAAAACAAAATGCTATGACAAATGAATGAATTGACATGCTCCTAATCCTAGCGATGTCTGACTATTCATGATGCATGAGATTCAATATCTTGGTGGGCTTGTTTTGGTCTTTATTTGGTCTTGACGTTCGCTTTATCCTTTCTTACAGGCATCGATACTCCGCCTCACTGTCAGGTTCAACCATCTCAACCTTTCTTTTTCTCCAATCATGATTTGGAATTTTAAAGCGCCCTTTCGGGTTTTCAGTTTAGAGAGATTTTTTTTTGAGAGGGGCCCCCTTCTGGTTTTCACCCAGGAGATTTCTTTTGTTATCTCGTATGCCTTTCTTGAATAGACAGGACATGTGCCATTGGTTATCCTACCAGGTTGTTTGAAGCTCCCCGCCTTCCCTATCGACAGCCATTAGGGAACTAGAGGACGGAGTTAACACCGTTTTCTTTGATTACCTGCATTTTCAAGGTTAAATCATAGTAATGCTTTGAAATCTCTTGTTTCATTATAAGCCTATGTTATCTTATTTGACTGAAATTGACAAGAAGGCTAGGAATGGACGCTCAAAACACGGTTTTATTATGATTAAGGGTTTGGGACATCTTAAAAAGAAAGGTATGACACACATGAAGATACAAAATCTCTCATTATCCTCGATATGAATGATACATGATCCTGTCAACTGGTGTAGAATTTTTTCGCCTGAAGCTTCCTCTTCATGATGTTCATGGGGATACCCTTCTCCTCAGATATTCAACTTTTCAATTTACCCGAGCCGCCCTTTGCGGGTTTTCAACTCGAATCCTTCATTTGCTTCAAGACGCCCGGTTTCGGGTTTTCGTCCTGAGTTCTCCAAATTTTTTTTAGAGATAGTATTTCTTGACGGCATCAGAATTTATGGGATTTTTCAGCTCGTTCCCGTCCATTTCTGTTAGGATCAGGGCTCCTCCTGAGAAGGCCTTTTTTACGACGTACGGTCTTTCCCAGTTGGGCATCCATTTTCCTCGAGAATCTTTTTGGATAGGGAGGATTTTCTTGAGTAACAGATCCCCTTCTTTGAATTCTCTTGGGCGCACCTTTTTGTTGTATGCCTGCACCATCCGCTTTTGGTACATCTGACCATGACAAATGGCCTTTAGTCTTTTTTCGTCAATGAGATTTAGCTGGTCGAGTCTGGCCTGCACCCATTCAGCTTCTTCTAATTTTACTTCGTTTAAGACTCGGAGAGACGGAATCTCTACCTCAATTGAGAGTACTGCTTCGGTACCATACACCAAGGAGTAGGGCGTTGCCCCCGTTGATGTGCGAATGGACGTCCTATAGGCAAAAAGGGCAAAAGGCAACTTCTCATGCCAATCCTTGTAGGTATCCGTAGTCTTCGCTATGATCTTCTTTATATTTTTGTTTGCCGCTTCCAGTGCTCCATTCATTTTAGGACGATAGACTGTGGAATTATGGTGTGTTATTTTGAATTGAGTGCACACGTCCTTTATCATTTTGTTGTTCAGATTGGAAGCATTGTCGGTGATGATCCTCTCTGGCAACCAGTATCGACAAATAATTTCCTTCTTTAAGAACTTACAAACTGTAGTCCTGGTGATATTGGCGTAAGACGCTGTCTCTACCCATTTAGTGAAGTAGTCTATGGCGACCAAAATGAAACGATGCCCATTGGAAGCTTTCGGATGGATCTGCCCGATAACGTCCATGCCCCACGCTGCGAAAGGCCACGGAGAATTCATGGTGTGTAGAGGCGATAGGGGTGCATGAATTTTGTCAGCGTAAATTTGGCATTTGTGGCATTTCCTGGCGTAATCGATGCAATCTCCCTCCATGGTCAACCAGAAATAACCGTATCTCATAATTTTTCGGGCTATAGACAGCCCGTTGGCCTGCGTTCCACAGATCCCGTCATGTACTTCGGCTAAGATTTCCTTCGCCTCCCGGGCATCCACACATCTCAGCAATGTTTGATCATGAATTTTCCTATATAGGATTTCCCCATCTAGGACATATTTTGTTGCCATTTTTCTGAGCGCTTTTCTGTCATTGTCGTTTGCCCCTTCTGGATACTTTTGAAGCTTGACATATTGCAGGATGTCATAGTACCATGGATTTCCGTCAATCTCTTCCTGTATACTACAACAATGAGCAGGTTTTTCAAACGTCTGCATCTCAATGGGTTTCATTTCTGCCCAGGTGTTTGTTTTAAACATGGATGCCAAGGTTGCCAATGCATTTGCCATCTGATTTTCTTCTCGGGGTAGGTAATTGAAGCTGACCTTTTCGAACTCTTTGACGAGCTCTTGGATCCATTCGTGATATTTGACCAACCGGGTCTCTCGGTTTCCCACTCCCGCGCAATTGGTAAATGACTAGGGGACGAATCTCCGAACACTCGAAGTTCCTTAACCTTTCTTTCGATGGCTGAGTTCGGTCCCATGATGCAAGCTTCGTATTCAGCTATATTGTTTGTGCAGAAAAATTCCAATCTCTTTGGTGAAAGGATAATAGACGTCCTCGGGTGAAATTAGCACGCCCTATCCCATGTCCGAGGGCGTTGGAGGCTCCATCAAGTAAAGTTTCCATGACATATCATCGAAATCTCTTCTTCGGTTGTGATGCACATCAAGTCTTAAATGCGGGAAGCTAAAGTTCAATGCCTCATAGTCATCCAAGCCACGACTAGCCAGAAATCCGCTCACGGCACTCCCTTTACGCCTTTTCGATTAACATATACGATGTCAAATTCGGATAAGAGCATCCGCCATCGGGCCATCCTTCCCGTTAGCGCCGGGCGCTTCCATTAAGAACTTTAATGGGTCTAACTTGGATATCAACATGGTAGTATGGTATAACATGTCTTATGCCGAGCCGCTTGGTAGCCCAAACTAGAGCACAACACAGCTTCATCTTTGGCGGGTACCGTGTTTTGCAATCATTGAATTTCGCTTAGGTAATAGATGGCTGCTCCTTTTTCTTGACTCATCGTGTTGCCCCAAAGTACACATCCCATTGAATTATCAAGACTGTTAAGTAGAGAATTAGTGGTCGACCGAACCTTTGGTGTGACTAAAATTGGAGCATTTGTCGTACTTTTTGATCTTTTCTAGGGCTTTTTGACATTCTTCATCCCACACGCCAGATTATTCTTTCTAAGAAGTCCAAGACCGGGTCGCATTGATTGGTTAATTGGGAAATGAAACGAGAGATATAATTCAGCCTCCCCAGAAACCGCGAACTTCCTTTTGCGTGAGGGTGGTGAAAGGTCTGGATGGCTTTCACTTTATCGGGATCAATCTCAATCCCTCTTCGCTTACTACGAACCCTAGGAGTTTTCCGAAGTAACGGCGAAGGTACACTTGGCGTGATTGAGCCTCGGTTGGTACTTCCGTAGTCTTTGGAATAGTTTTCTCAAGTTTCAGTAGGTGCTCTTCCTCTGTTCGAGACTTGGCAATCATATCGTCCACGTATACTTCTATTTCTTTGTGCATCATGTCATGGAAAAGAGTCACCATTGCTCTTTGGTATGTTGCCCCTGCGTTCTTTAGCCCAAACGGCATCACTTGATAACAAAAAGTCCCCCACATGGTTATGAATGTGGTTTTCTCCATGTCGTTAGGATCCATTTTTATCTGGTTGTATCCTGAGAAGCCGTCCATGAAGGAAAACCATGAATGTCCTGCGGTGTTGTCAACCAGCGTGTCAATATATGGCAAAGGGAAGTTGTCTTTTGGGCTAGCTCGATTAAGATCCCTGTAATCTACACACATACGAACTTTCCCGTCTTTCTTTTTTGGTATGGTACAATGTTTGCAACCCACTCGGGTATTTGGCTACCTCCAAGAATCCAGCATCAAATTGCTTTTTCACTTCTTCTCGGATTTTTAACAACATCTCCGCCTCATTCTCCGTTTTTTTTCTTTATCTTGGTTTGCACTCCGATTTTGTTGGCAATTTGTGCACCACTATGTCGGTGTTCAATCCCGACATATCTTGATAAGTCCAGGCGAAGACATCCTTGAATTCTGAGCGGGGCTATCAGTTCATGCTTGGTTTTTGAGGAAATAGTCGTTCATATTTTTATTTCTTTTTCGCTTCTTCTTCAGTCCCCAAGTTGACAATTTCCGTTTCTTCTTGGTGGGGCATAATCGCCTTTCTTCGTCGTCCACCATTCTCTTTAACTCTTCCGGGACCTCAATTTCTATTTCATCATATCCTCCTCAATTTCCTCACGAGACCTCGGGGCATTGAAATTTACTCGAGATTGATCCGGTATCATTCATATCGTCAATCATGAGCGACCTGCATTAAATGAGAATGAATTGTATTGGGAAAGGGACGGCTTTACACGAAGGGAATGAATATGAAGAATGCATGAATGGAATAAATGAGACTTTGGTCATTTTTTAAGAATGTGGGGATATTTTCATTTCAATCAAAAAGTTAACATAGGTGCCCCATACAAGAGATCCCCATTGTCTATGGGCAAAAACAAAAGGTTGATTCGGAGCATTACTCTGATCTATTCCTAAAAACTACAGGTAGATCAATGCAGCTCCAGTTATCGAGTGTCTCCCCGGGATGGCAAGGGCGGATGTTGGTCAACATTTTGCTACCTCGGTCCTTTTCAGCTATCATGTTGATGTACATCCCTTCAAATGATTTACTGAATATTTCCTCCTGGTTAAGTTCATCATTTTTCTTCATTGCCTCTCCAATATCTTGACCTGGTTGGTAGAACCCTCTGGAGATGAAAGTGGCTTTCAAATTAGGAAAGGATATCGACCTCCACGGGATGTCCTCTCCCTTAAATCTGGCTTTTCTTTGCTCCTCCTTCCTCTTATATTCCTCTTTCTTCTGTTGGACACTTGGTTGATAACCCAGCCCGAAACGATCCTTCTTGGTTATGATATTCTTGGGTCTTAGGTTTCCTTGTAATTTCTTCCCCAGCCCTTTTCCTATTTTGGGCCTCGCCCCGAGTTTACTGCGACGGTCATCTTGGTACAATTAGATAACCTAGGGTAGGGATCCGGCTTCCTCTCAAAACGAATGTGGCATTTACTAGTTCTAATGCTCGGAACGAGCATTCCGCAAGATCTTCATCATTTTGAATGTAGGGGTGTCGATGTCACGGAAGCAACAAATTCATGCTCGCTTCTACGGTGACCAATTTGCCTTCAACTACAAATTTTAATTTTCGATGCAATGATGATGGGACAACTCTTGCGGAGTGGATCCAAGGTCTTCCCGATGAAGCGTACTGTAAGATGGTTTTATGTCCATCACCACGAAATCGATCACATATTCAGTTGGTCCGATCAATAGGGGCACCTCAATTTTCCCCATTGTTCCTTTTTGCGTACCATCAAAAGCTCTTACCGAGTTGTAGCAAGGCTTTAGGTGCGAACCATCTATTGGCAATTTTTGCAGGGTTACCATAGGCAAGACATTCAGTGCTGACCCGTTGTCGATCAGTACGCCTGGTAATACATACCCTTTGCAGTGGGTAGTAATGTTAAGGGCTTTGGTAGACCCCATTCCTCCCTCCGGGATCTTATCATCACTGAATGTGATATGATTATAGGCAGTAATATGCCCTACTATCATGTCCAGGTTTGTTACAGAAATGTCCTAGGGCACAAAAGTTTGATTCAGCACTTTCAATAGCGTCTCCCGATGCTTCTCTGAACTCAAGAGCAATTCCAAAGAGCACTGTGATCCTGGCCGGTTGTTTCCGTAGTTGTTCCACTACGCTGTACTCGCCATGTCTCAAGAACTTTAGAAATTCTTTGGCCTGGGCCTCAGTTACCGGCTTATTTATCTTTTGGGGAGGTTCTTCTCCAAATATCTGCGTAGGGCTGACTGCTGTATTCTTCCCCCTATCTTTTTTAGCTGCTCTCAAAGCCTCGGAGGAATAACATCGGCCGCTCCTTGTGAAATGGCCTGCTTCACCAACGTTCACATTGTTCTGGCTTTGTTGGTTTTCCAGCGTAGACTCTTTTACCTGTTCGCGTTCTGATTTTTCTGGCATGGTCACATTCGCGGCATAATTCCAGGGAATTTGTCGCATGTCTTTGAATGGGAATGGAGATGGTGCTGAAATGACGATCTTGGGATTTATTTTGCTGGTTTCTCCTTGGGAGACACCTGCATTCCCTATCCTGGGAGAGATGATAAAAGGTCTATCCTTCCCGTATCTAGCTTTGGGGCTATCTGTCATGTGTACGTCTTATCCCTTCCCCATGGGTTCCTCAAAGAATTCAATTTGTTTTTCATTCATCAACTTCTGCACCAATTTCTTGAATTCTTCACATTCTTGGATATCATGCCCTTCAGTCTGATGGAATTCGCAATACTTTCCATATTCCTTCTGCCTTATTATCATGCCTTTGTTGATCACACGAGCCATGCATAATTGTTGAAATACCCACCGTAAAGGAGACTTGATTTCTGACACGTCATCCTTTATCCTCCTGGTAAAGCATTCTTCTATGACATTAACTCCTCTGCTCCCATGATTGGGCAGCGGGTTGTTGGCTACACTCGGTTCTTCAAACTTCAATATCCCAGAATCGGTTAAGTTCTGTACAAGCTTTTTGAAGGCAAGACAGTTCTCAGTGGGATGTCCAGGGGTGCTGCAGTGATAGTCGCAATGTGTGCTTGGATTGTACCAAGGCGGGAAGGGTGGATTGGCAGGATTAACGATGTATGGTTGGACCAAGTCTGCTTCATACAACTGGGAATAAAGCTCTGAGTATGAAACAGGTACGAGAGTGAAAGTTCTCCTCTCTTTATCCTTTCTGGTGACTCTCTCATCTCTTTGATTCGAACTTTGTGTTTTTCCCACAGGTGCTTGTGGCTGTGAGACTGTGAAGTTCTTCGGGCCGGCATAGGTGCTGGTGGTGTTTACTTCACTTCTCTTGTTGTACTTTCGAGACCCTTCACCACCATCTATTCTGCCGCTCTTGATTGCCAGTTCGAGAGACTCCCCAGTCCTGATCAAGTCGGTGAAACACTGTGTTGTGTTATTAATGAGGCGGTCAAAGAGTGCCCCTTTTAGAGTATTGACAAATAATGGCGTGATTTCATGCTCTGGGATAGGTGGCTGGATTTCGGCGGCTACTTCTCTCCACCTTTGGGCATATTGTCGCAAGCTTTCATTTGACTTCTGCCCCATATTTTCTAGCATGATTCTGCTAGGGATCATGTCTGTTACATGTTTGTATTGCTCGGAAAATGCTTTAGACAAATCTTTCCATGTTTTGACATTTGCCTTGCTTAACTGAGTATACCAACGTAACGCCGCTCCAGTTAGACTATCCTGGAAACAGCGGATCAGTAGTTTTTCATCTTTATGGTAAGCCGCCATTTTTCTGCAATACATCGTTATGTGTGCAGAAGGACATATGGTTCCGTCATATTTATCGAACTCTGGCATTTTGAATTTTGGTGGCAAGACAAGATCAGACACCAGACTTAGGTCACTAGCGTCGTTTCTTGATTCTTCATTTGATTGTAACGCTTTAAATTTTTCTTCCATGAGGCGAAATCTTTCTTCCCACTTTCTTTCTACCTCATTCCTGATCCTTTCGACCATGTTTAGGTCCGGCACTTCTTCTTCATAAAGTGCTTCGGTATCAAGGGGTTGAGTCTCAGGTGCCCTTACTTGAAAGCTGGAAGTCATTCCTGTAGGGTCAATATACACCTTCCTAGCCTGATTTGGTGCAGTTGGTTGGACCTTGTAGTGAGCCGGGGTACCTTCTGGCTCTGGGATATTTTCTCCTTCTACTCGTTTTCCAAGACTTCTTGCCAGTAATGCAGTTATGTCAGAAACTATTGATGTTTGTGACTGTGCAATCTGATCACTAAGGCTTCTCTGGGCCTCTTCAAGCCTTGTCTCAAGCTCTCTCTGCCCTCTTTCTAGACTGATTATTCTTTCTTCCATGAGCTTTCTTTGTAGCCGGGTAAAGTATAGGTGATGAATGATTGCAGGTTAACACTACATAGAATGCCACAATATTCATATTGTTAATATGGTTGCAAAAAAGAAATAAATGCATGTACAATGATGCAAATGTTATGATGCAAATGCAAAAATGCATGCAGACAAGGTACTGATTCCGCTGGTAATCACCCTTTTGAATTACTTTCACGGGAATTAAAGGGTCTTGATTACAACAAAATTCGTGTTACAAAGTAAAGATCCCTAGTACAAAAGATCTAATTATAACACAGAGTCCTATAGATAGATTCTAGCTTTATCTCCTAACTTTCCAATTGCCTTGAGCAGCTTGAGGAACCTAGGAGCTTCTTCCATTCCCGGGGCTATAAAAGGTCGGAGTGTCTCAGCCTCGACAGCTAAATCATTTACATGTCTGGCGACTCGCTGTATGTCCACCATTAGGGTTGCGTAGTACTGGTCTCTGTCCTGTACCATTCGAGCAGCGTCGCGTAATCTCTTCTGCCAATAGGTGTCCCCTCCGACTGCAGCTTCCTCGAACACATTAATTCTTTCCTTGTAATCCTCCACCATTGCTTCGAGGGTCCCAATTCGTGCTTGTAACACACCCACCTCGCGTTCTCTTTCTTGCAGCTCAGCGAAATTATTCATGCGGCAGTACATTCGAAGTGAGTGTTCGACTTCCGCCATCTTTCCTTTTAATTCATCATTTTGACTTTGGCTTTGCCCCAATTTTTGAACAGTGTCATCGTACAGTTTCTGCATCTCTAACAGTCTATTTCGACTACTCATGGATTTTCTTTTCCATACGGCGACACTTTCTCTCTCGTGATGAACAGCCAGTTTTCCTTTGCTGATTTCTTGTCTGAATCTTTCTCTCTCTTGATCAATGGCCTTCTTGGCAGACCGTTTTTTTTCTTCCATAGCCAAACGGTAGCTTTCAATCTCTTTCTCGATCGCTCTTTTGTTAATTTCTCGTTCTTCTTCCACCAAACGGATGCCGTTCATTCTTTCTTTTTCCACAGCTATGAACTGACTCCGGCCGGCCTTTTGTATTTTTGCCTGTAATAGGAGGGCATCTTTTTGATAAAGAGTATTTTTATCGCTTAAATCCGCATTCAATATCTTCAATTGCCTGATGATCCCATCCCGCTCGTCAACTTCTAAGCTTGCTTTATAGAGCTCGCTCGCATGTTGGGTCTATTGGATGTCCAATTTCCTTTTAACTTCTTCGAGTTCACTCCTTAAGATGTCGGCTTCGGACGATACCACCCTTGTAAGCTCTTCTAGTGACACTGTTGGTCCTTGATCAGATTCAGGAATCACATTATTAACCCTCAAATGTCTCCAAAAATCGTAATCTGGGGTAGTCATGTGTTCGGTATCTCCTTCCACCCTAATCCGATAACAATGATCCCAGGCCCTCATGATGGTCTGAATTTTTCCTTTGAACTCTCCTTTGAAAAGAAATTCAGTTTGGCTTAATCCAGCGGTATTGGGAATGAACTGTCGTGATCCGAACTGCCGAGACACTAAAAGTGGAGCACAAGCGATCCCTCCATGTAATCCTATCATCATCAGCCAGTTGAAGTCACCACAACTGTATAGAAAATAATTAACTTTACCGAGCCATGGGACCCTCCATGCTATGTCCTCATCTCGAATGTTCCTGAAGAAACTGGTCCACATTTTTGTTTTCAAATATTCTCGCTATTCCTTCGCTAAGTATTCTCGTAAAGGCGAAAAACCTTGGAAGGATATCCCCGGCAGGACCCGCGTCGGCGTCTTCCACATATGACTCTGGATCCATACTTGTAATAGCTGTCCGCAGCCTCGAAAACGTCCTTCTTCATGTTTCCAGCTAGCGTTTAAGGAAATGAAAGTCTCGACCAAGATTGCTGGTACCGGGTTTGCTTTCCGTTTCACCCGCTCAAACAAATCCAGAATGGCTATGTCAATGTTCCCGAGTACTCTGGGAAAGATCACCAAGCCATATATTCCTAAAGCGAATAAGTCCATTTTCTTTGCCTAAATCTCGGATGTGTCGATATGACGTCCCGAATACTTTCCCATGCAAAGACTGTATTATCTCCTCGGATTTGAAGGAGGCCACTAACCCAATCGTCACTCATTCCTGCAAAGGTCTTGAGTTTAGCAGTGTAATTCTGATTCCTTGGAGGCTTCGCGTAGATCCAATCTTCCTGAATATTTTTCTGGTTAAGTAAAGCAGTGTACTCTTCTACCGTAGGCATCATGTCCCGCCCATTGAAGGTGAAGAAGCAAAAAGCCGATTCCAGAATCGGACTATAGCTCGAGTAGGGGCTGGTTAATCCGAACATATAATAGCTGTGCGATGTCGCCATAACTATCGCTAAATAAGTCTTGTAGTCTTCGGTCCCATCTTTCCCAAATGCTTTGAAGATCCCACAAGTCGTTCTGTTGGAGACTCACATAGGTGTATCCAGCTATTACGCGTTTCGTTAGCGATCGTCCCCTTGGATTTTCTGGTTGACCTCGACCAATGTCCGATCGACAAATTAAGCTCTTCTTTCCTAAGACACCTTTTTCCATAGTGAAAGACTTTCGATCAGGCAAACCACTTGATCCAAGACCTTTATGCGATGCAAATGCAATGATGTATGAGAAAAAGAACAAAAGCGAAAAAAAAAACAAGTCAGTACCAGATAAAATTGATAAATATATAAATAAAATGACAAAATTAAACAGAATAAACACACAAAACAATCCTATTTATCCCGTCTAAAACCTAAGGTTATCCGCATGGCTCTAACAGGGTAGGTCTCTATGTTCTCTACATGCAGAGTTGGTGTTAGGAGGTACCCGAATTGTCCTTGCAGTCCTCTACTAAGAGTAGCAAGGCCCCTGATCATCACCCATTATAGGCTCCTTTCAACCGGGTTCAATTCAGGGGGACCCATTCGCTTATGCCCGCATTTAAGGAACGATATCCTTATTTAAAGCATAAGGTACTCGAGCCCCGAAGGTACTTGCTAGGCCCATACGGGAGAACGATATCTCCACGAAAGCATTAGCGTTTCCCCCCACTTAAAAAGACGTGTTTATATGCCATATTTTAAATGCGTTAAAATAAACGCGCAATTATGACCGAATGTTAATTTAATAGTTACTTTAATCCGGAACTTCCAATATTAGTATAGCGGTAATTATTTCAAAAGCTTGACTCTCATTTGTTTTTTTTTTAAAAAAAAAACAAAAAAGGTTCCCCAGCGGAGTCGCCATCTGTAGCGAAGGTCTTTTTTCCACATATCGCTAAAATAAAAACGATGGGGTTTTCGAAAGGTGTGTTTGAAAGGTGTTTGGATATAAAATATTTATTCCGTGGGGTTTACAAAAATCTTATAAAAATGGAGTCGCCACCGGCCACTTAGGTAGGCCGGACACCATAAAACCAGAGATTCAAAAAGACAGGGTTCGGGAGTCGGTTACGGATGGGGAAGGATTAGCACCCCACACCGCCCAAAATTGGTACTTTAATAATTACCGCTTTATTAATGTTGGATTTTTCGGATTAGAGTGACGATTATTTTAAAATTCGGTCATAATTGCGAATATATTTTAAGGGTCCCGTTACCCGAGAATAAACGCCCAACCACTATCACTACGCTTGATATCGCCCCGTTTACGCTCGGATAAAAGGACTCGCATTAACAAGTTATATCTCGATATGCAATCTTAATGGCAAAAAATATAAAACATGGTAAAATGCTTAAATGTAGTAAATATTGTCATAACAGAATATTAATCTAACATAGATGATATTCTAGACTAAAACATGTATATATACATATTATTCTAAATAATAGATAAAAATAACTATCATATGTCAAAATAACAAGGCAGGAATAAGTACATATAGACGAACAAATATTTTAAAAAGATACATACTGGTAATAAAACATATTTTAACATATACGGGTCCGCATATCGTACAAAAGGGGTAAATACACTAACATGTAACCCCCTAAAAACAAGGAAACACACACATATAAAATACAAAATACGCCATGTACGAATCAATTAAAACATAACATGCTTGATATGAATAACCAGATAAAAAACGAATATCATACTTGACACATATATATAAGAACATAAAACGAGTCATTTACGAGAGACATAAAATAAAATAAAATAATAGAATACATCTACATATACGATTATAATACGAACATTAGTATTTACAAAGAAAACAGGACTGAAATGAAAGAAAAACAAAAGTCAGTGGCAGAAATTAAAGAACAATAATACGTAATTTGGGGACGAAATTGCGAAACAAACAAAATCTAAAAGGACCAGAATTGTAATTAGACCAAGGGGCAGACCCAAAGTGAAAAATCCAAAAACGCGGGATGGTTAAGGACGTAATTTTACCATCCAGAAACTGATTCCGTGTAATTTAGGGACGAAATTGTAATCTTTTGAAAAATCAGGGGGACTGGGGCTGTGATTATACCATGCGGCAAGACAAAAATGAAAATATTGAAAACGCGGTGGGATTAAGTGTGTAATTTACCCATTTAGTAAAATAATAACATCTATATAAGGGCTATTTTCAGACCGAAACCAAATTTTCTCCATTTTCGTTTCATTCTTCAGTTTCCAAATAACCCGTGTTCATCTTTTTCTCTCAAGTGTTCTTGAGAAACCCAGAATCCGGCGGCCGGCCGCCGCTAACCGGCGCCGGTGAGCCTCTAAAATACACCAAAACAACCCCCTTGTCGTCCTCAATACGAATCCGTGGTTGGATTCAGAGGATACCCTTTCTTTTACTCTAGATCTAAGAAATACGAATCCAAAAAAAATATTTTTTTAGACCAAAACACAACTACAAAGGGTCTTCTCTTCCCTTTAGTTCACCAGATCTGGCTTGTAGAAGCCGAGAGGTTTGTCACCGAGAGAAGGAAGATCCACCAACAACGCCGGTAAGACTACTTCTTTTTTGTTTCTGTTTTTTTTATTTCTATTTCATATATGCATGTAAAGAAATAAGTAAGAAAAAGAGATAAGTGTTTACCAATGGACCCCTTTTTTGATTATCTCGACTGGTTACAAGTTTTTGGTTTTACAAGCTCTTTGTTCTTTTTTTGTTACTACTCTCTCTGTTTTTTTTTTGCTAATCTTTTTTGCTCGCTAGCTCGCCAGCTCGCCAGCTAATCCCCGTTACAAAAGCCCTGTTTCATATATATTACTGCCTCTGTATTTTGGTTGCAACTTGTATCTTCTTTTCCAGATCTGACATTTTGCTTGTTGTCTTTGGCATAATCTGAACGCGGGGACTGAATATCGGCGCGGTGGCGGTGTGGTCATTCTCGCGAGGCGGACGAGAGCGTTTTCGGCCGTTAGATCAGATCTGATCTAACGGTCGAGATGGCTTGAAGAACGATCGGCCTGGATGAAGCCTCGATTTGATGAGACGACTTGAGATTTCGCCACGTGGAGCTCCGCAGTCGAGGAGTCAGAACGCGTGGATCTTACGCGCGCGTGGGACATTAAAGCGTCCGCGCGGGCACTCGAACGGTCCAGACGTGTGGAGCACGCTACCGGCAGATATTTTTGACTTCCATTGCATCGTGGGCGTTGGATCGATCTTGATCCAACGCCCACCGCTTGTTACCCGCACATTGTTATTAGATAAGATTTGATTTGGGCCAAACGGGCCTTGTAATTGGATTTGTAATTGGACTTGGACTTCCTATTTATTTGGGTTTAATATATATTTAATTTTTCATTTTACTAGCCCAATAATAATAATAGTATACTTATAACAGCAATACATACGAAAATATATACTTATATTTTACGATCATTAATTAATATAATATTCTAGTATACGTACGTATAATCATACGTATAATTAACATAACATCTATATACGCTTATACCCTAGATACATACGCGACATACATATACCCCTAATACGTATACATAGCTTATACATGCACACATCACCTTATATTAGTAACATTCATATAATAAATATACATGCAATATTAATATATTTACAAGTGAAAATGAGTGATTACACTATTTATATGTATTTACAAGTAAATTTTGTTGATGCCAAAATGAGGAGGAACCAGACAAGGAATGTAGAGACGGTGGACTAAGGAGGTTGTGGTGGTTTCAGGCGGTTCACCCCTATAGGTTTTGAACGCAGAGCCGTAGTCAATACGGTGGTCGGAATAGAGAGGAGGAAGAGGAGAGGAGTACAACTCTCTTAAAGCCTTGCCCAGACGCTTCATCTTTGTTCTCAAACTCAGTCTCTCTCATTGGGAGCATGAGTATTTATAACCCCTTAGTAACGTAGGTGATTGGGTAATGTCAGAGTTAGACCCTGTGACAGCCTATGGATGGGTTGGCAGAGCTAGGCTCAACTTCCATATAATAGGCTTTTTATGTTGATCATGTGGATATCTTGCAGTGGCATCTGATTATATCTGCTCCCAATGCAACCTGGTGGCTTCGGGAATATTTTTCTCATGAAGAGTCTTACTTTGGAGGAGTAGCTATTATGGACCATCTCCGCTGCTCACTTTATATAGGGGTTTCGAAGGGCAGTTTTAGAATTTCGAGGAAGCAAAAGGTTTAGGAGTAACACTTGACCCCTTGTGTTAGAAGAGTACCATAAAGTGGTACGAGCTGAAATGTCTTTTAAAAAATCTTACCTGTGATCGTTGGAAAATTAATGGACGACTTAGTTAATCACGACAAATCTGGTTTTTGGTAATGAGAGAGTACGCGTGTTACTCCCTCATTGATGTCATTTCATATCGCGATTCTAAGAGTCGTTATGGAGAGTCACATCCATTAGCTATAAATACCCCTAAGGGTTAAGGCAATTTGCGTTTTTCACTTGTAAATCAACTTCTAATTCTTAAACCCCTTTTCTCTAATTCTTTTATAAATTTATGACCCTCTTACCCTTCTCAAGAACTTTCGTCGAAAATAATAGTGAAAGAAGGGAAATCTTTGGAGAAGAAGGTCATTGCAAGCCGTTTTGAACCAGTAACTTGAAGTTCATTCGAAGTGACGACTGATCTAAATCAAGCGAGAGAGTTATTGTAGTGTCGCAAGATGAGTGTTTTAAATTGAATATATTTTCTTGTTAATTCTCCCTTGTTGTCAATTATTACTGTTGATTTGGTTTTGTTTTGCTCATTTTCGGTACAGGAATCTGTTCTCCAGAACCAGCAGCAAGTGAGGCATTTTTTGCAATTTTTTTATTATTCAATCGTGGCTGAAGACATGGGCACGAATTGGGGCATGGCGTTTTGTCGACTTGACAGATTCGAGCAGTGCAGTCAATAGCATCTTCTAGAAAAGGTCCAGCCAGCAGTTTCTGGAAGGACAATGCACGAAATTAGCTTGGATTTAATTTGAATTTAAAATACTTTGGAACTATTTATCTTTTGGATGTTATTATCTTTAGGATTTATCTTTTTATTTTTAAATTTATTTGTTTCATCTTTATTTTTTTTATAGAAGACTATAAATACCCCATTTGGGGGTAAAGCTTAGGATATATCTTTTTCATTTTCTTTCTTTCATTTTATAAAAGTTCTCTCGGGTGTATTTTCAATTTTTATTTTTACTTTAAGTTTTTACTTTGTTTTCTAAAAATGTTAAGTATGATTTCGATCATGCTTAGCTAAACTTTTAATTAGCCGTTGGCCTAGCGATGACTCAATTCATTTTGTGAGAATTAAAAAGCACTTAATATCTTCGTATATCATTCTCAATTTTTTAGAAACTTAGATTGACAATTGGCCTTTCTTTTAAAAATCTGTACACTTTCATTTCAAAAAGCACGCGTTGGTGTGACCGTTGTTCTGATTTATCATTGGGAGGAAGAATCGGCTGATAGCAAATTTGACTTCTTGTGAACACACTTAGCGGCGGTACTCTAAGGAAAATTGAGATCGGGTTCGATTCTCGTTGAGACAACATAATTCGAGTCGGGCTTTTCCAGCTCTTAAAGCTGTATTGGCGCTAACGCCGATAGACGTGGTTAGTCCAACAAGGACTAAATTTCAGAGATAGGCTTGGGAATATCGGTTATCGAAGAGAAAAGTAAGTTACAAGGGTTGGGCCTTATAGACTGTAACTGACATGAATCCCGAAGTAAAATCTCTTTCAATGATCGGAACAAATTGAGGCGGAGTGAAGCTTGAGGCTATATCTTTACCATCGTTATTTTCAATTATTACTTCTTTTTCTTTTCGTCATTCCTCTAAATTAATTTTATTTTATTTCACCATTTTTATTATTGAATATTAATCCTCCTTTTTCTTTCTTTATTTTTCACTGGAACAAGATCAACACAATTCAACATTGGAAATTCCTTAGTCCCTGCAGATCGACATTTCTTCTCTTTACTACAGTTTAATTTATTTCATTTTGAGAATAAGGAATATTTATTTGACAATTTACGACGCTTGTCAAATTGGCACCGTTGCCGAGGACTTCGGCAAATTACTAATATTGTTTTGTTTTGATCTATGACCAGGTCACTTCTGGGAAAACTAGTATATTACAAACCCAAGATCGAAGCTCTTGCCTGAAGATTATGCGAAGAGACCCTTGGGCGCAGAAGGTTGAATCGAGACTTCCAGTCAAAACTAGATCTCCACTTTGAGGAACTTTCTTACACCAATGCGTTATTTAGACTTGACGACGAAGGGTCAGAACAAATGGCTGAACAAACGATTCAAGAATTAGCCGCACGCCTGACGAACAACAACTGGTGTGCATCATCTTTCTGAATGGCGAAACGTTATTTGAGTTGAAAACGGGACCGATTCACCTCTTACCGACGTTCTATGGGCTATCAAGAGAAAATTCACACAAACATCTTACGAAATTTCACATGGTTTGCTATAGCATGAAGCCACAGGGAGTATCCGAGGACCAAATCAAACTTAGAGCTTTCCCTTTTTCCTTAGCCGATTTGGCCAATGATTAGTTATTTTACTTACCACCAGGTTTAATCAAGACATGGTCTGACATATCACGATTGTTTCTTGGCAGGTTTTTCCCTGCTGTGAAAGTAAACGAATTAAGGAGGAGCACCTTATGAATTTTGCAGAAGGATAGAGTGTCGTTATATGACTACTTGGAACGATTTAAAAAGCTTTACGCTATTTGTCCGCAACATGGCCTAACTGAACAGACCTTACTCTGTTATTTCTACGAAAGACTGCTTTTGATGAAAATAAAGATGGTCGATGTAGCTAGTGGAGAAGATCTCATAAATATGACTC
Source organism: Hibiscus mutabilis (assembly GCA_019671005.1). Taxonomy (NCBI): domain Eukaryota; kingdom Viridiplantae; phylum Streptophyta; class Magnoliopsida; order Malvales; family Malvaceae; genus Hibiscus; species Hibiscus mutabilis. The sequence continues at coordinate 31,758,136 of CM033733.1, read as the reverse complement.
CCACCGCGACTAGAAACCTCTTTTCGACCATAGACGCCAATACACAACAGTTTCGACCAAGTGAACCCACTTGATGTGTTCACGAGATAAGTACACCTTCTTTAGAGGAAAAAATTGATAATTTAACTAATATGGTTTAATCTCTTATAGCAGGTAAAATAGGTCTGGCTAAACTATGCAGAATATGCACGATGTCGGATCATCCTACGGATTGCTTTCCAATGCTTCAAGAAGATATTGCCGCACAAGTAAATGTCGTAAGAAATTTTCTGGGACCTCCCTAGAGGTGATATGATCCTAACACCAATACCTGCAATCTGGGGTGGCAGGGCCATCTGAACTTTAACTATAGAGCAAACGTTAGACCGAATCAAGCCTACCAACCGAGGCCACTTGTGCCACAACCATACCAGCCTTCGAAACCATCATTTGAGTCTATCGTCAAAAGATTGGCGCTATCCCAAGAGAAGTTCTAGAATCAAACTGAAGCTCGTCTACAAGAGCTAGAAAAACAGATAAATCAACTGGCTCAAATTGTGGGATGACTTGAATCGCAGGGGAAGTTGTCGTCGCAAACTGAGCCGAACCCACGAGAAACCTTTATCGCCATCACCCTCTGAAGCGACACTATTGTCATACCTGAGCTCCCAAAGAAGAAAGTCGTACGCTTCCAGAGGAAAAAGAAAGCTGAGTCACAATGTCCTTCTATACATCTCCCTACGCCGTTCCACCTCCCTTCCCATCGAGATTAGTGAAGTGCGATAAGCAAGCCGACGAACAAGAAATTCTTGATGTATTTTGGAAAGTAGAGATAAACATACCTCTCCTTGACGTGATCCGAAAAGTGCCAAGATATTCCAAATTTTTGAAGGATTTTTGCACAAAAAAAGGCTTACCAGTAATGAGAAGGTAAACTTAGGTGAAAACGTCTCAGCTGTCATTCAACGTAAGATTTCACCTAAGTACAAAGATCAAGGTATGTTCGCAATTCCTTGTAAAATCGATAAGGTAGGTATAAAGCGAGCTATGTACGATCTTGGTGCTTCTATTAATGTTATGCAGCTTTCTATTTATAATTTACTTAGTGCTGAGCCTTTGAAGGAAATAGGTGTGACAATTTAGCTTGCCGAAAGTACCAGTGTTTATCCCGAAGGAGTTCTTCAGAATGTCTTCGTGAAGGTAAACAATTTAATTTTCCCAGCAGATTTCTACATCATTGATATGAAGGATGATCAATCAAATATTTCTTTTGAAATTCTGCTCGGAAGACTATTCTTGAGTATGGCACAAACAAAGATTGATGTATGAAGCAGAATACTGACCATGGAGTTTGATGGCGATATGGTAAAGTTTGACGTGTATAAGGCCATGAAATATCCTAGCTCTATGCTTAATGTTAGTTGTGTTAATATATTTGAACCTTCTATGGATGAATATGTTAAAAATAATTTTTCTAATGAGTTATATAGGAATGCGAATGTTCAATCTGTTAAGGCAAGGAAAATAGATATAGCTTCTGATGTGGACTCACAATCATCTAGCAAAGAGCTAAGTAAAAATTTAAATTTGATGCCTTCTCAATCTAAAAATTTCCCTTCCATCATAAAATTTCTCATAAGGAAGTTCTCAGTTTGACAAAGCACATGAATTGGAGGAAGTATTTGTCGCAATGCCTATAGTTTGAATCAGGTCGTCGAGCTAAACAACGTTAAACAAAGCGTTTTAATGAGAGGCAAACCATTTTGTATTTTTGTTTGCTTTATTTATTTTTATTTCTTCATTTTTATTGCAAATTCATGACATCTTTATTTTTCTTGTAATTTTCAAGTACCCGGTATTTTTGATTCAAAGTTAATTGGACTCGGATGCGGCATTTTTGATTGAATATGGCAAAAATCCATTCCCTGGGTAACAAAGAATTCGCGAGCCGCAGCTGGGATTTTCTTAAAATTCTCGTGCGCAACATTTTATTAAACGGAGCACGTTAGCATTTCCCAAACCATTAAAAGGCGCACGTTAACATTCCCTCTCACTTGTAAATTGCCGCCCATTTTATCTCCCAAACCAATTAAAATTCACCCTTATCTTTTTAAACCCCACATGCCATTAAAACAAAAAAAACACCCCTTCTTTGAAATCTTTCTCCAGCTCGACAACCCCTCATCTCCTTCTTTATTTTCTTTCACCAAACCAAACCTTCACCCAATTCGGTCGCCGTCGCTCGTCATCCCTACCGTATCTTGCCATTTTTGATTGGACGATCACGTTGCCCTCACCCTTGATCTGCACTTGCCCAGTCTCGCACCGTTCACAATGGTCCGAACACGAAACCAAGAAGCTTACGTCTCTCTACCGCCAGCGCACGGAGATCTATGGTCAGATGTACAAACCCAACTCGATGAGGTACATGGCCGCCTTATCAACATCGAAGCCAACGTTGTCGAGATCCTCCTCTTTCTGCCCGAGCGCCTATCGCCGCGGCCGTGGTCTCGGTTATCACTAGACATGAGGAGTATCTCTATCCTTACTCTTGTAGTTTAATTTTCGTATTGAGACAATACCTCTTGAGTGAGGGGGTAGAGTATTGGTTATATTTTCCTTTCTTTTTTGTGCTTTGATTATAGTATGCTTGGTTGAACATGTGAAAATTTTCGTTGAAATCCTTCACTTTGTTGAATATTTTTGGAATGTCATTCTTGATTAAGAACACACTTTTGTTTGAATCAGGATATACATGATAAATGTTGGCATGTTTAGAAAATTTCATGAAATCTTTTGTGATATTCCCTGACTTTGTTGGTTGAGATGTGCTTAACTCAATGCATGTACACACTTCGGTAAGATTTGAGCCTTTACGAGCATATCACTTACATTCTTGCTCATATTCTTTGATTGAATGTGTCGAGCCTGACATTGATGTTCTAGAACCTGTAATTGAATGCATGTCAAGATTACACAAGAGCTTGATGCTTTAATATGGTTAGGGTACTTAGGATTACCCACTTTTTACCTCTAAAATTGTCTACCCTTTCATTTTCCCCTAGTTAGCCATTTGTTGTGCATTTTACCCTTTCTTTGTTTTTATCACATTTTCAAACCCGAGCCTTTTATTTTGACTATCTTTTTCACCCTTGTCAGGACAAGAGAACAAGATTACCGTTGTATGATTCATTTCCACACAAAAAAAAGATAAAAAATAAAACTACAAAAAATAGTAAAAAAATTTGAATGAAAAAGAAAAAGAGAATTTTGTTTGAAGTTATTGCATTCCTTTGATTGTATTTCTTTTATTTACTTTTGAGTTTATGTGGGATTGATCTAATTTATTATGTTTTTCTTGTCTTGATTATTAGCTGATTTTTTTTCCTTTCTCCCCACCTTTACCTCAGCCCCGTTACAACCCATTTAAGACCCTTTGATTATTGCATCTTGTTCTAACTAGTAGTGGATATTTGATTTTCTTACAGGCTTATGGTAATGACATGTTCGGTTCTGACTTTGAGCGTATTTGAACCCGAAACACTTTGAGTGAATCGAGTGAATCCCTGTGAGGTATTGAGTTTGGTTACGTTGAGATTGATGAATGAATGTATATCACAATCTTACTTAACTTTATTCTACTTATGCTTTCCGATTAATTGTAATTTTGATTTGGATGATTGTTGTGGACTTGACTTGCATATATTTCTAAGATATGAGGCGAGACAAATGAGAGTAAGCAAAATTTTTAAACTTGTTTAATTCCAGCATGCTTGAGGACAAGCATGAGATAAGTGAGGGGGAATTTTATGAGTGTTTTAAATTGAATATATTTTCTTGTTAATTCTCCCTTGTTGTCACTTATTACTACTAATTTGGATTTGTTTTGCTCATTTTCAGTGTAGGAATCTGTTCTCTAGAACCAACAACAAGGGGGACGTTTTCTGTAATTTTTTTTATTAATCCATCGTGGCCGAAGACATGGGCACGACTTGGGGCATGACATTTTTTTGACTTGGCAGATTCGAGCATTCGAGTCAATAGCGCCTTCTAGAAGACGGTCCAGTCAGCAGTTTCTGGAATGACGATGCACAAAATTAGCTTGGATTTAATTTGAATTTAAAATACTTTGGAACTATTTATCTTTTGGATGTTATTATCTTTAGGATTTATCTTTTTATTTTTAAATTTATTTGTTTCATCTTTAGGGTTTTTTAGAAGACTATAAATATCCCCTTTGGGGTAAGGCTTAGGATATATCTTTTTTCATTTTCTTTCTTTCATTTTATAAAAGTTCTCTCAGGTTTATTTTCAATTTTTATTTTTACTTTAAGTTTTCACTTTGTTTTCTAAAAATGCTAAGTATGATTTCGATCATGCTTAGCTAAACGTTTAATTAGCCGATGGCTCAATTCATTTTGTGAGAATTGAAAAGCATTTAATATCTTCGGATATCATTCTTAATTTTCTGGAAACTTAGATTGGCAATCGGCCTTTCTTTTAAAAATCTTTACACTTTCATATCAAAAAGTGAGCATTGGTGTGAATGTTGTTCTGATTTACTGTTGGGAGGAAAAATCGGCTGATAGGAAATTTGACTTCTTGTGAACACACTTAGCTGTGGTCCGCTAAGGAAAATTGCGATCGGGTTTGATTCTCATTGAGATAACATAATTCGAGTCGGGCTTTTTCCAGTGCTTAAAGTTGTATTGGTGCTAACGGTGATAGATGTGGTTAGTCCAGCAAAGACTAAATTTTGGAGATAGGCTTGGAAATATCAATTTACCGGAGAGAAAAGTAAGTTATAAGGGTTGGGCCTTGTAGACTGTAACTGGCATGAATCTCAAAGTAAAATCTCTTTCAATGCTCGGAACGAATTGAGGCGGAGCAAAGCTTGATGCTATATTTCTACCATCGTTATTTTCAACTATTACTTTTTTTCTTTTCACCATTCCTCTAAATTACTTTTATTTTCTTTTACCATTTTCATTCTTGAATATTAATCCCCAATTTTCTTTCTTTATTTTTAACTAGAACAGGATCCACTTGCAATTCAACATTGGAAATTCTTTAGTCCCTGCAGATCGACCCTTCTTCTCTTTACTACACTTTAATTTATTTCATTTTGAGAATAACGAATACTTGTTTGACAATTTACGATGCTTGTCATCGCGGCTTGTTGTGGGAGAATCATGAATTTGATTTTGAAGTTCCTACCGAGACCGATTATATAAGCATATGTCATGTTTCTAACAAGGGCTAGTTGTGGTTCTATTTGTCATTGTATTGTTTGAAGGTGGGTTTCCACCTTTTGCTGCACCCATTTATTACAAACTTGTATGACTGCGGGATTGCTTTGGGCAAGCTGATCAAAATATCATGGTAGCTTTTAACTAGCCATTCTTTGACGTGTGAGAAAGAAGAATGGGAGCCTTCTATAGTCGTCCTAGGAATTTATTTACTCTAAATAAGGTTGGCTAGAAGACTTCTGATGGTCTTTTTTGCTTTACACAACGACAGGTAAAATAAGTCGATTCGAAGAGTGTCAAGGAACACATCAGGGGTGGACTACCAAAATGAAGCTTGGATCAGACTGGACTGCACCAAATACATTAAGGTTTCAAAGAAGTCACCTTGGGTTGTCAACTTCCCATTATAGTGGATGAAACCTAGCAAGATCAAAAGGATCGTTAGTAACACCTTGTCTCAATCGGAGGTGACTCCGGTTGAGAAATTGTCAAAAAGATATTGGTTAACCGTTAGCAAGATTAGTAATCCTTTCGGTATTGTTTTAGAGGAGGTATGCTGAGCAATATAATATGTGATTATGCACAGGCATCTATAGTTTTATTATAATCGACGATGTGTTCAAAATTGGATTAATAAAGGTTATATCTTCCAAACCAGACATCCACACTTTTGCAGATCATGTGTCATTCAAGACACAGAAGTATGGGCATCTCAACACCACTTGGAGAAAACATAGTGCCCAATGCATTAAATGGTGGAGACTATTAATTATTTATGTTTATCTTAATATCATCTATACTTTTGTACAAGCATCTTCTCTTATTTGATCAATTGGATCAGTGAATGAGGCGTCCGCTGGAGTACGCATCATACTTTTTCAGATCATGTGTCTTTCGAGACACAAAATTGTGGGCATCTATGTCATTGCATGATTCGAAGCAATATCTATCGGAGTAGGCATCCATATTTTTGTAGATCATGTGTCATTCGAGACACAAAAGTTGGGCATTTTAATGCTCTTTGGAGAAAAACACAGTTCCAGAGGCATTGAATAGGTGAAGACAGACCTCTGTCGGAGCATACATCTACACTCTTGCAAACTTCGTACATTCATTCACACATTCATCAAAATTGTACATTCATTCGTCTATGGAGTGGTTCAAGTAGATCTTCCTATAGAGTAGATCAACTAACTACGATATCAAGCATCTTCCTAGGGAGTATTACTCAACAGAGGATATTCCTTGATACTTGGAGGCATATAGGGGAAGTATTTGTTGAAGGAGTTTTGTAGAGGGTTCAAGTTGTGATGATTCTTCTTTCCTCCATTTTGGTGTCAAAGAGCTTCAACAACTTCCCCAAGCCTGCGCATGACAACATTTGAGTAGAGGAAGGAGTTGCTGCAGGAGCTCTTCCTTACATACCATATCTTGGCTACTCGCGAAGCCTTCAGCCTCTAAGACGTCCTCTAAGGCTTCCACTTAGATTACTCTGACAACATCCATGTTAAACAAGCTAAAGGCTTCTATCTTTGCCGTTTCAGGCCTACTTAGGGCTACACCTCACATACACCTAGAATGGGTTACCGGTAGATGCATGTGAGGTGTTTCTAGACCACGGTGGCTCACATGGTTTGGGGCGGTGTGAGATGTTTTGTCGATGAGGCAAAGTTCTTATCTTGTGGTTTTAGACTTTCACCGAACAATCAGTCTTCGCCAATGGATGTGACGAGATGTTGTCATCCCATCGCCTTTTCATCACACCTCTTGGAAGCGAGTGGCGAGAAGTTGTCAAAACATTTATTTTACTTTCTTCTAGTAGAGATCCGAAAAGAAAGGTTTACATGATGATTGTAGCGCTTTCAAAGTCCATGTCACTGTCGATTCGATCGTTAGCGTCGTCGATCACAACAATCTGGTGTGTTGAGAGTTCCACCAAGAGAGTCACCGTGAATGGTTATCTTGGTTGGGAGTATGTTCATGCTCACCGCACCAATTGTTGATGTCAAAATGAGTAGGCACCAAAAAAAGGAGGCAGAGACAGTGGACCAAGAAGATTGTGGCAATTTTCGACGGTTCACCCCCTGTAAGTTTTGGTTGGAGAGCCACAATCAATACGGTGATCAGAGTAGAGAGGAATAGGAGAGGGGTACAACCCTCTTAGTTTAGCCTTATCCATGTGTTTTATCTCTGTTCTCAGACTTAGTCTCTTTGATCAGAAGCGTGGGTATTAATATTATCCTTAGTACTGTAGGTGATTGGATAGTGCCAAACCATGTGACAACCTATGGATTAGTTGGCGGAGCTAGGATCAGCTTCTAAGTACTAGGCTTTGCATGTTGGTCACGTGGATACCATGCAATGGCATCTGGCTATTTTTGCTCCCAATGCAACCGAAGGACCCCGACAATATTATTCTCTGGAAAAGTAATTATTGTGGATCACCTCCTGTGCTCATTAGATATGGCTTCCGAATGATATTTTTAGAATCGCGCAAAGGCGAAAGGTTTAGGTGTAACTAATGTAAATAAAAATTGTAATAAAATACAATCTGTTGGTGAAGTATTGAATTTTTTGTTTCAATAACCATAAATCAAACCTTGGCAGGAAAATCTAAATTAGCCAAACTAGAAAGGACTACCAAAAAGAGGAAATAAAAGAATTGGAAATGGGATTCCATTGTGGAATTATGAAGTGAAAGTGGAACACAAGCAATGAGAGAGAATTTAATTAATACGCAGGGGACAAGGGAGAGAAATGGGTCTGCCATGTGCATGGATACTAAATAAAGGAAGTGTTGATAAACTTTCCCTTTTGTCTTAACCTGAATTCTGATTTTACGGTTAATGATGACTACCCTAATTCGAAAACAGACTTCTAATGCTTGTAATTGTAGCCTGTAGGAGGTTCACCCATTTCTAATTTTTATTTTTATTTTTGCTTTTTGGAAATTGTAACCATAAATGATTTCCCATTAATTCATCAAATTAAAATGAGGCACAACCCTCAATTTCTAATGATAGATTTTGGATTTAAAGAGTTTAGCTCAATTAATGTTAATTAAATTTTAATTTAATTGAATCCTATTTTATTTGAAAAATAGGTGATTAGGAATCTCAAAAGCCAACAGATTAGTTGTTTTGTTTCTTTCGTATTTGGCTATCACTGTTGAAAGAGAGAGTATGAGTTCAAAAAGTGAGAAATGGTTTACAACAGTCAAAACGTAGCCGCCTCTATTTTATGCAAATGCAATTCTTCCACTTATATATTAGTAGTAACACGCTATTTTTCAGCACCAACAACAACTAAAAGTCTAGACATAAGCAATGACCGTTGGCGGAGGAGGGAAAACTCCGATATAATAGACTTAGGAACCCTATGCAGCTTCACAATCTCATCAATATACATCTCTGCCAAATTATCCAACATATACGTCGTATGCACAGTCAGAAAATACGCACACTTCGTAAAATGGTCAACAATCACCCAAATAAAATTTTTTGGACGGTGTTAAAGGAAACACTATCACAAAATTCATAGTGATCCTTTCCCATTTCCATTCTGGATTTTTCATAGGTTGCAGTAACCCGGCTGGAAACTAATGTTCAACCTTAACTCCCTGACACACCATACAACGAGCTACAAATTCTGCTACGTCCTTTTTCAAATCAACCCAGTGATACTCTTCCTTTAAATCACGGTACATCTTGATACTACCCGGTTGCATAGCAAAAGGACTAGAATGTGCTTCGGCCAAAATAGTGAGCGTCAACTCCGAATCTTCTAGAACAACTATTCAACCCTTAAAACACAAAACATCATCATCATTAAAATGAAATTCCGACGGATTACCATCCGCAATGTCTTTAACATGCAGAACCAATGCATCATCATATGGTTGCCTCGCTTTAATCATTTGAGACAACGTAGGCTTAACTTGCAACTCTTCCAACAAGCCACCATCTCGTGTCACACTTAACCTAGCAAACATTGCCCTAAGCTCGATAGCTACCTTTCGGCTCAACGCATCCGCTACAACATTAGCCTTTCCAGGATAATATTCAATCATTAAATCATAATCCTTAAGCAACTCAATCAATATCTATTGCCTAAGATTTAACTCTTTTTGAGACATCAAATACTTCAAACTTTTTTGATCAATGTAAACAATACACTTCTCACCATAGAGATAATGTCTCCAAATCTTTAGAGCAAAAATCATGATGGTATGCTCCAAATCATGCATAGGGTAATTATGCTCATGTACCTTTAACTACCTCGATGCATAAGCCACAACTTTCCTATCTTGTATCAGCACACAAACCAATACAACATACGATGTGTCGTTATACACCACAAATTCCTTACCCACTTCTGGTTGAATCAGCATAGGAGCGTGCGTCAAAACCTCCTTTAGCTTCTCAAAACTTCGCAAACGATCATCTGTCCAAACAAACATAACATTTTTTTGCAACAATTTTTTAACTGGAGCAACAATACTAGAAAACCATCCACAAAGCGACGATAATACCCAACCAAACCAAGGAAACTGAGGACTTCTGACATTGTCTTGGGTTTTTTCTAATTAGCGATAATACACCCTTGCCTGCCCTCTCTAGCTAAACAGCCACGATATGAGCACCAGTCCTTTGACCTTCGTCATGCCTATAGAAATTGTCTTTGCCGTGGCCTCGGCCCCTTGCAAGTATAGCCACCATGGCTGCTTGAGTGGGTGCCTCCTTAGTCACTTGCGGATAGTCATGCTTCTGATGTTCTATTAAACCACAAGTCTAGCAGGCTCCTACGCCAAGCGCTCCCCAGTATTTTCCTAAGTGGCATCTCCCACAACACTCACAATCGACCGCAGCGACAACAACAATTTAAGCATTCTAACCATGTCTACCACTTCTACTACCTCGCTTGCAGTCTGGCTTAAGATGCCTCTCACGTGACCTTTTGCTGTCACGACCCTAGTAGTCAGACTCCACAGCTCTCTTCCCCATGCTAACATTTCCTGATTGAGACAACAGACCCAAGGACTACTCAATATCCTTGGCCCTATTGACCAACATATCAAAATCAATGTAGTCACCTGTAAGCAGATATGTCTTGATGTCTTTCAAAAGGCCATAGCAAAACCTATCGCAACGTTGACGATCATCTGGAACCAGTTCAGTAGCATACTGGCTCAAATGGATAAATTTCACCTTATACTCAGCTACCAACTTCTGATCTTGTACCAAGGCCATGAACTCTCTTTTTTGCATCTTGATACTACAGACCAAGGTACCTTTTTTGAAAGCCCTTCGGAAAAACTCCCAAGTTACATCAACATCTAGTACTCTAGTTATAGTGGTTGTCCACTAATAGTATTGTATCACCATGCAGCAAGGACACAATACAACCAAGCTTTTGTGCACCCGTGCACCCCATCTGCCCAAGGATACGCTCGGAGAGTTCCAACCAGTCTTTTATAGATTTAGGGTTCAACCCTCTAAACTCAACATCTCCCAAATTTTGCAGACGCTCAAGTGGCAAACTAGGATTAGCGGCAACATAGGAACTGGTGCCTACACATGGACTCCAACAACAGCTGCTTGGAAAGGCTCTAGTCATTGCCTGAATCAATGATGTCATGTCCCAAAAAATGGGTCCTTGCGGAACTTGAGGTACGTTTCTTCTACCCGATCCAGCCGATGGAATAGGTAGGGGAGGAGGCAACTAATCACATGGAATCACACCATCTTCAGAATTCTGGTTATTCTGTGCGTTACCCCTGTTAGCTCGAGTCTCACGTCGTGAACCCTTATTAACTAACAATTAAGACATACATAAGCAACTTAATTAGATTTGAAATCGGTGAAAGATCCAAGACAATCGCGAAAAATCATTTGAAAACAATGATAATAGGCAATATGTCCCCATTCAACCCACATTAAAGCAAATCGACATCATAACATCCAGTAATCATGCTTAAACATAATTAACATCACAGAACATTCCAACAATATTCAACACATTCAAAACCCATCCCAAGTTTTTGTAAACCTGGCTTTGATACCAACAAATGTAACCCTTTTGACCCGACCTAGGTGCAGGTCGAATTGAGCGAGCTACATTGGGTTTGCCGTAGCAAACATGAATCAAATATCTTGAATTAGGTTCATTTTTTTCCTTTTAATCTTGTCTAGATGCATCATTGTGACCTAGGGTGTACATACTGGTAGCAGTTAAATTCTCAAACGAATTGGGTGTCAAAAAGACATCTAATTATGCAAATTTGCAATTTAGGGACCAAATTACAAATCTAGAAAATTAGGTGGGCTTACCCAAATTTGGTGTTACCAATATTCAATTAGTTAGGTTACATGCATACATGTCTAGTTTTAGCTAAAATGGAACGATAATTTCCATTCAATTTGCATACAAACGAAATAGGGACCAAAATAGAAGAATCTAAAACTACATCAACATATTAATAGAAATAACGTACTGGGTATCGATACGTGGGACATCGTACTGATACTAGGCTTATTCTGTAGGGCTGTACCAATACGATCCCACAAGTATCGATACTCGTGCTAAATGGCCAAAGTCTTAAATTCCAGTAGCTAAAATCTGTACCGATACACTTCCTCGAGTACTGATACTCAAACCAATTTTGTACATACCCGTATCAATACACTTCCTTGAGTATCGATTTGCACATATTCGTACTGATACGAGGAATCCTGTACTGATACCCCAAGGCCTGTAATGCCCGTTTGATCTAGTTTTTGACTTCTAAACTAATACCAACAAGTCCCAAACTTCCTAGCATGCATACTAAACACTTTTGTCACAAAAAGGAATCATCCACACCTTACTAAACCAATAAATACGAATTGTTGAACACGAAAATGTAAACAATAGGCATGCTTCCTAAACATTTCATCTAACATACCCATAATTGAAAATAAGGATGAATCCATCAATCCATTTCACAAAACTAAACATCAAACCAACAACCAACATGATACAATCCTTAAAACAAAGAATAACCAATATTCAAATCTCCAAACTTGGGCAACACATTGCCTTATTACCAAATGCTTAAAGCAAAACCATACTCAAGGTCAAATAGTGTCTTAGGATGTAACACCCCTTCTGTATCCATCATTGAATACGAGACAGAGATGTCACAAAATATTTGTAAAACCATAAAATATTGATAATTCGGTAAACATTTTTTATAAAAACAATATTACAATTTAGTCTTTATTTACAATTCTAATTAATCGCGTAAAGTTTAAAACTTTATATTTTCGTTTTCAATTCGAGTTTAATTTTATGCAGCAACTTATTGATTTAATTTAACTTTATATAATTAGAAAAACTATCTAAGAACTGCCTGATTCAAAATTTATCCAAATTCCAAATAAAATATGATTTATATCAGAGCATGCATAACTTTTTAATAAACATGCCAACTAGTGAATATCAAACAACCTTAAATATTATATTACTGATACTAATGTACCTGTTCTTGATAGATGATGTCCACTAATTCTCCTTAGTCCAAATGTTCCTCTTTTCCTATGTGTGAAATAGTCACACGCTAAGTATTTACTTAGTGAGGCAATAGCTCGAATTTAAGTATGTGATCACCTTACCATTACATGATCATTAAATAATTAAATATGTAATAGCATATAGGTATATCAAAGTAATACGATTAGATCTTACAAATATCGTTGCCATTTCCATCCGTAAGCTCTCAATGCTTACTAGTACCCTTTTTCATTTCTATCTGCAAGCTTTCAAGCTTATCTTCCTATTTCTTTTTGATTTTTTTTTAATTTATTTAGCCCAAAGTATCGAATTAAGAGATTCTATGTACACAAGCCATCCCCCTATACCCAACCTTTCTTGAGTATGTGTATTATTTGCATCGTAGTGCTTAACACCCTAAGTGCTTCCGTATACTCAAACCTTGCATAAGTAAACCCTCATTGAGTATTAATAAAATTGCACCGTAGTGCTTAACACCCTAAGTGCTTCCGTATACTCAAACCTTGCATGAGTATACCCTCATTGAGTATTAATAAAATTGCACCGTAGTGCTTAACACCCTAAGTGTTTCCGTATACCCAAACCTTGCATGAGTATACCCTCAATGAGTATTTATGAATATTGCACCGAAGTGCTTAGAATATTTATACAACTGTTTATGAATCTATGGCTAGCCAACTATACTTTTGAACCTCTATATCATACATTGGGCTTTATTTCATCATTTATGTCATCAATGGCAACATATGTCTCTCCATATATATATATATATATCAACATTTGGCAGTTTATACTAGAAATAATATTTCAATCTCATCAATGTAAGTAATCATATGATCAATGCATTTTATATTTCAATTCTTGACATACTACGATATGTCAATCATATGCTCAATAACATAAAATTTATAGTAACAATAATTTAGGGTAGGCTCATCGCAAGCCATCCCAATCATGTATAAAATATCAGTGTAGTATGACATGTACGCAATTGCACTTACCTGGGCCATTTATTTGTATGCCTCACTAAGTCATCTTTAATCTTTTTCTTCATTACCCCTTCGAACATCTCTTGATTCGAACTTAAACTTCATAAATCAAATAAAAGAAATATTTGTTAGATCCCAATCTAACAATATCTTAGACGTACTATTATTATAATCACCCGAATATAACATTTATAAATATTTTCCTTTCATCCTTGCACTGTTCAAAACTTATTACGGTCCTTAATGACCAATTTGAACATCCAACAATATTCATGCTCTAACTGTTCCAATTCTTCTATTTCACAATCATTCGAGTCATTTCCATAAAGTTTCAAACTTTACTAATGTGACATTTTAGTCACTAATTTTTACCAAGGTACTTGAATTTAAACTTAATTCAAGTAATCACTTATTACCAATAATTACATCACTTTCCCTTTTATTTTCCATTTGACCAAATTGGTCACTAAACTTTGGAAAGTTTGAAATTCTCCCATTTTAGTCCTTAATAAGCTTGAATCATCAATTCTAGATCATTTTCATCTAAGCCACCATCAAAACAATAATTTCCAAATTAATCCTCTATTTTCCCATTCTTGCCAAAATGGTCTTTTTTTACCATTTCAAGCCAATTTGATCACATTTTCAAAAATTACTCTTTAATCCTTCTTTAAAAAAATAATTCCATAAACATCCTCTTAATTTTTTCAAATTGCCGAATAGTCCTCAAACTTTTTTGAATTTGCAATTTGGTCCTAAATTGTCAATTCAACCTCAAAACATCATTTTCTACTCATTTCCATCATCAATAAATTTTTGACAATTTAATCCCTAATTTTCTTCAAAATGCCGAAACGGTCCTCTAACTTTTCAAAATTTTCATTTTGGTCCAAAATGCTCAAATAAGCTTCTAACATCACAATTTAGTCACTTCCATCACCAAAATAATTTGTACAACTTAGTCCTTAAGTTTTTCCAAAATTTAAAATTGGTCCCCAATTTCCTACAAAGGGGATTTGATCTTCAAACATCAAAATTAGATTTCCATCATCAATATAAGGCTTCAAACATAATAATATAGCCATTAACATCCTTAATTCTCAAAACCGTTACAAATCCCTAATTTCAAGATTAGGGATTTATGAATTTCAACATGAAATTAACTTGATTCTAAGCTTGATTTTAACAAAACTAAGCTTAATTCATCATTTACTACTTAAATCCAACCAAAATCCATGAAACCCTAATTCTCTCTCTTCAAACCCTAATCCAAAACTTCATAATTTCATGGAAAATTACTATCAAAATTTAGAGAATAAAGAGTAGATCACTTTACCTCAAAGAACCTTGCTTGAATTCTTGATCAAAAGCCTTGAAATTGAACTAGAAATTTTTTTGAACTTTTTCCCAAGTTTCCTCTTCTTTTCGAAATTGGGAGGAAGATGATGAACTTTTTGTTCATCAATTTCGACTTATCTTCTAATATAAAATAGTAATTTGCCACATGTCACTTTTAAAAATAAATTTAAAATTCATTTTTTTCTCTTTCCAAAACTAACCCTCTAACTAATTCAAATTTACAAATAGTTAAAAATTATGCCATTCCATTACATTTGAACTAGGTTGGTTCCAATCCAACCGACCATCATCATTAAATAATCATAAAATATCATTTATGATTTTTGTTCGATCCATTTCCCGATTTTCACCTTTTACGATTTTTCCTTTATCGAACTATCAATTCTAATTCAGGAATCACATATTTCCATAAATAAATTCATATTTTCATACAAAATCCTCCACTTTAATAAAGTCAAACATAGAAATTTGACTTATTCCAAAATATCGATAATTACCCGAAATCTCTATCGGGTGACATCTTTCTGGAAAATCCTTCATTAAGCATTTATAACGAACTTTTATAATATTCCTCTATCCGATAATGAAATCTCATAATTATTCGATTCAATTCAGATATCCAAATTCCATTTAAACTTTGACTATAATTTCCTAATAATAGAAACATCGAATCCAACCAAAGTCTTCACATTCAATCCACACCCTTAGGCGATCTATTTATTTATGAAATACAAACCCTTAACTTTTGGGAAATTACCGCTCTAGTCCCCAAAATTGTCCAAAGTTTATACTTTAGTCATGAAATTTCCAAAAATTACATTTTGGTCACTAACTTTTTAAACATCAATTCCCATTCCAAATTTCCTTGGAATTCAACCAAGCTTTAAGAACACCTTATTCTATTCACTATCTATCACATGAGACCTTTAAACCTTAGAAATTTCCTTTTCAAAACCCATAATTAGAGAAATCCTAACTTTTGCATTTTTGTCATTTTAGTCACTAAGTTAGCTTTTAAGCTAATATCTTAGTACTAAATGACCCTTAATTAACTTAGTAAATTTTGGGGTATCACATAGGATCTCTTTACTCCAAATGCTTCCACAATTATCAATTCTCTACAAAGAAGAATGAGAGCGTAAGCAAACATATGCTTAGTGGTGCCACTCTTCCACATTCAACTATGCATTAAAACATAAGCATAAAATCCATCACATTTAAAAACCCTTTTCAAAACATGGCATGCATAATATCCATATGCAAAATATAGTTTCCCACTTGTTTCTCATATATTGGCAATTATAGTGACCTTTATAAAACCACACCAGATACACAAATTTTTTGGTAGACAACCTCTACCAGACCATACTATGCTAGCTCAATCTTGCACAAGGTACAACATCAACTTGGGTAGCCTACTACATACACAAGTGACAACCACATGTCCAAGTAGCCTACTATAGACTCTAGTGGCCAACCACCAACCCGAGTAGCCTACTGCATACTCTGGTGGCTGTAGAGCGACCGACTTTACATATTATAGTGTACTTTAAATCTTATAGCATGCCAAATATATCCTATACATTTCTTTGCTTGTCACACATAGCCAATATACACTTTTAAACGCATTTACTTAATGTTATTCCCTTATGCATTTTAACAAACCATTTTCCATATGCAAATATCACATTACTAAAGGCAACAACCACATTCCCTCTAGGAACCATTTCTCAATGCACTTAGGCATCCATAAACTTGATAAAGCATTGCATACATTTCAAAATAATGCATAAACAGTAAGTAAACCAAACCATGTTTAAACTAAAACATGTAAAACAAATGCCATATCAAATCGACATCCAAAGGTGAAATCGAATAAAACTTACTTTCGTGCTTAGTTAGGTTTGCTAGTCATAACCTAAGATCCCAAATCCCTATTCAAACCTTTGAGAGTGTTAAAAAACATATACACTCACCGATGTGCAACACTTTTCTCGTTGTTGCGTCCCAAGCCTTCAAAACGAGCTGATTTCCATAAGAACGAGCTAAGCTTGACTTTCCTCTATTTTGACAACACAAAAGCAGAGGCAAAATACATTAAAATGCAGTCCACCACCAACCTATAATTATCCCCTGCAATCACCATGAGATTGCACCCAAATACCATTCGAAGATATTGAAAACTACACCAATCAACAACCAAATAGCCTCCAGCCTCAAACCTAAGATTTTAACATCTTAACAACACCATTGAACATCCAAAAACATAATTCTAACACCTTAATATATCCAGCAATCAAAAGCCTAACATAACAGCCCCAAAATCACTTTCAAGCTACCTTAAAAACTAACCAATTAAATAGTTTTGAGATTGATTATGAAAATCTCATTTCACATTATATGCATATCATCAAAATGTGAATTAACCCAATAAAAACCTCCAGCGAACATCTTGCAAAATAAAAATTTAGGCAAATCCTCAAAATCACCAATAAATCTCATTTTCTTGAATTAAATTGCAAAACCATGTTATAATCCATAAAACACAAGCCAATCACTAGGGAATATTAATAAAGAACCTTAGTTTAAAGAGAAAAGAAGAATTTTACCTTAGAAGAACCTCTAACCAAAATTGACGTAAGTTTTCTCTTGAAAATATCTTGGAAAATATGTGAGATCTTTGTGAAATCTCAATAAGGTTTTGGTAGGAAATAGACGAGGAATCAAATGATGTAATCTCCATTGAAAAAGAACAAAGAATTCTGAAAATCTTATTTGGAAAAATGAGATGGAAAATAAGAGAAAAAGAACAAAGAAAATCCAAGAAAATTTGATAGAATAGCCAAAAGATTTAGAAAACAATTAACCGTAAAAATCTTACGGAATTAAGGTGGAAAACCTCTAATTAAAACATTTGGAAAAATAACTCTCTAAGGATTCCTAGTACTGGCCCAATTACACTTTAGTCATTAAAAATAGTTTTGCAATTTTTACAATTTGGTCACTAAAAATCAAAATGCTATTTTAATTAATTCGTTAAACTTCCAAATAATTTCCTAAACACTTGATAATATCACTAAACATTTATAGTAAGTCAAACTAGTTTTTAACTCAACCATTTCTAGTTTAACATATTAATTTCTCGAAACTCATTATACTGGTTAATCAGGTTCGATCGAGTTGAACTCGACCCGCCCAAACCCCTAAACTCCTAACCCTATTTTTGGAGTGTTACATTGGTCAAAACTCCTGATTCAATTTACTTATCTTGTTGGGGTTCATATACTCCCACGGTTCTAGGCTCCCTAATGAAATGGACCACATCTTTTGATCCCTCACATATGGCTTTCCATTGGGTAACATCTGATGGCCCAGCACACAACATATTATTGTACCCAACACTAGATTTTATGAAACCTTGTTGACGGCGGCGTCAG
This sequence comes from Hibiscus mutabilis, assembly GCA_019671005.1. Classification (NCBI taxonomy): domain Eukaryota; kingdom Viridiplantae; phylum Streptophyta; class Magnoliopsida; order Malvales; family Malvaceae; genus Hibiscus; species Hibiscus mutabilis. The sequence continues at coordinate 31,739,572 of CM033733.1, read as the reverse complement.
AGAAGATGACTACAAAGGCTAAGGTGGCAAAAGGTGATGCAACGAACGGTTGCGGCAATGACATACAACAATAGTAAGGTCAAAACACGACCATCTATACCCATAACCCAATCAAAAACTTTAAACGAGTGCACAACTTACCCCCCCCACACCGACATAGAAAATACAGTGTCTCGAGCATCGAATGAGAGAAAAGGACGTGACACAAAGAGAGAGATATGAATTATTCTGGTTCTTATTCTTGCAAATGATGATTGAGAAAATATGGCTGATGGTTGGGGTTAACTAACGGCTAAAAAGGCCCCAACAAAGCTTAATCGAATAACAAAGGTTAGGGTTGATGCGTTATTTTCAGAGGGAAGAGATCAAGAGTTGGGAGGGGAGATGCGATGACTATTTAGATATCTTATTTTGCATACCCTTTTTACTTGGCTATTGCATGTTTTCAAGCTCATTTAGTTACCTTTAGGAGTAGATTGCATATAGTTAGGGAGTTACACTACTTATGCTTAAATGTTATATATATTGGTGATTTTATGGGAAATGTAGTGTTTTGTGGTGCATGCACATGAACCTAGTGGAAGATAGAGGAATGATCGAGCGGAAGAGTAGCAGATCTCCTGGCTAGAGCTAACTAAGCAAGAAGAGTTAGAGACAAATCTACCTTGATCCATATGGACTTTTTGCTAGATACAAAACATTAAAAGATATCGGGAAAGCAATGGCCCTCTTAAATAAGGTCGCACGCTTTAGGGTTATGAAACCCTAGCTTCCCCGTCTATAAAAGGAAGACTTGGACAACAATTCAAAGGAGAGCCCGAATACAGATGACAGTCCTAATCTTCAGCTATTGGAAAACCACTAGAGTAGAAGTTCTAGGGAAATCTCCTCACGACAGGCACTATCGAGAGAGGCAGAACGAGTGAGAGACCTACAACAACAATTGGACAACATGAAATAAGATCGTCGAGGACGCTTAACCCTTTTCTATCCATTGCTTGATAAACTACCATACTTTTATTATATTATTATAGATGTTTTAGGCTCAGATATTAGCTAAATACTTTAGTTGGGTTTATTGATTTCTAGGATTTTATGTTTTGAATACTTTATTTTAATGCTATAATACTTTTCCCTTTATCTATTCTGTTCATCGTACTTCATGCGTAGTTATTGTAAGAGCTATCGAGAGAGACCTGTTAACTATTGATTTGTGACTTAATATTGAGAGAGTTGGGTTAAACAAACTTGAACAGTGGGGATAAGTTGTTAACTTAGTCTTAATCCATCTTAGACATTAGGTTAGGGTTTCAACGACTAAAAGAGAGTTATTAAACAAATAATAAGGTTGTTAGGGCTAACGGATATGTATTACCTTAGCTTCAATGTTATTAACTTCTAGAGATCGAGAGAGTCAGAAGTTTATTAGAAAATCCTTTCGAGTAGATAAAGATCTTAATGGTTTACGCAGAAATGTATTGCCAGTCGCTATAACATTGAAATAAGTAATCAAGCATATATCCTTAGCAATAAACCAACGTCCATAATTATTTGTAATTTTTTGCAGCATCTATTTGTCTTAATCATAGCTACCTTTACTTTAATTGTTTTTAGTTTTAATAAATCAACAACAACCAATACGTGCACAAACATTCTTAAGTTCGATAACTTTATAGTTATTTATCCAACCCTCGTGGGTTCGACACTCTACTCTATCATTTTATTACTTGATTCGATGAGTACACTTGGTCTAAAGTGCATCACTATTCGACAAGCATCAAGTTTTTGGCGCAATAACCGGGGATTGGCAATTGATAATTGTGTTGTAATTACGCTAAATATTTTATTTTATTTGCATTTAATTTTTGTTTTTATTTTCCAGGTATATTCTAGTGCATGACCAAACGCTCAAACTTGGAACCTATTCTTCCCTTTAATCTAGAGACCGAGAGAACCTTACGAGATATACGCAGAGAGAAAAAGAATATAGTGAACGAGGAATGAGAGAACGGCCTAAACGACCAAAGAATTCATAATGTAGAAGTGCCACTGGTAGATGGTTAAGGAATTGTTGACAACGCAACCCATAATGGAAGACAGATACGATAGGAGGCTCCACCATCTCCCAGACTTAGAAGGCCATTAGAATGAATATTGAGCCTATTATCAACAACCTCAACCCATCGATCGTTGTGCCTAATCTAGGGGTAGCTCACTTTGAGTTGAAGCCTGTTATGTTCAACATGCTCAAATCAATTGGACAATTTAGAGGATCAGCAAGAGAAGATGCTAGAGAACACATTCAAGCTTTCTTGGAAGTTTGTGACTATTTTAAACAACTAGGAGTTCTTGATGATGTGTTGAGACTCAAACTATTCCCCTGCTCCTTTCGAGATTGAGACAGAGCATGGTTGAAGACTAATTCCTCAAGATCTATCACATAATGGGATAATTTGTGCAGGAACTTTTTTGTACAAATATGATCCACCGAATGTGCACAATTAGAAGCAAAGAGAGATCTTCACATTCGCACAGCGTGATGATGAATCTATGTATGAATGTTAGGACAGATACAAAGATATGCTACGCAAGTGCTCGATTCTTGGATTCCATGATTGGCTACAATTATGGCATTCTATAATGACATCAATGCACCTACAAGGATGATGATTGGATCTTCAGTTAATGGAATTTTGCTTAACAAAGATCTTGGAAAGGCCTTTGAATTACTAGACCAGATAGCCAATAACGACTACCAGTTCCCAAGGGAGAGATTAAAGCCAGGTCCTAAATCCTCTAGATTAATCCAGTTGGACAATTCCTAGACAATTCCCAGAGTGTAGCGGTTCTACTCTTCACCGTCACTAACATGCTCAAGAATATGCAGCCGACTGCCAGTGTACGGGAGGCTAAAGTAATTCAATACATCTGTAAGCACTGTGATAGGGAACACCAGTCGAATGAATACCCCTAGCAACAAGAATCTAGATGCTATGTAGGGAATGCCAACCGCAACAACAATCCCTACTCTAACACCTACAACCCTGGGTGGCGACAATATCCAAATTTTGGTTAGGAGGCAATACAGGTAATTCAGAAGAGTGATAGAATGCCACAACAAAGCCTCATGGATTCCAACAAAAGAATCAAAGGCAGAACCCGAGTGTTTCTAATTCCAAGCCTAACTCTTTTGATTCTACTTATCAAAATTTTACAAAAACTGCCAGATTTATCATGCAGGATCAGACCACTCACTTAAAGAACCGTAATGACATGCTTACAATGCAAGCTACTATATGGCAAAACCAGCAATCGATCATGCAAAATAACTTCGCTTCCTTTTGATCCTTGGAAACACAGGTTTGGTAGATGGCCCAAGTCTTAAAGATGCGTCCACCATGCAGTTTACCTAGTTATACTGAAATCACTTAAGCCTTTAATGCAGAGCAATGCAATTCCATCACACTATGTAGTGGCATTGTTAACTCCTCAAAAGTACTACTTTTTCACGTATATATTAACATGCTTTTACTTGACTTTGAGTATATATTTGTGAATTTAGCTAGTAGAATCATGAAATTGCAATAAGGAGTTAAGGATTGTTTTCTTTGCCAGAGTAAAGGTGTATTTCCTTGCTGTGGTAGCTAGGTTAGGAGCAGGACAAGAGAAGTTGACAGAGCAGAGCAAAGGACCAGAAGAGAAATGTTGAATGCTGTTTGCAAAAGTAAGACACACATTTCCAAGCTCAGTTGGCAAATGAAGGACGATCGACGCCAGTCATTTAGCCGGTAGTGAAAGACCCAGTCAACTGTAATTTCAAACTAGATGATAAGAATATAACGAGCTTATCTTAGTGTGTAACCAACTTTCAAATTCAAACCCAAACTAGGGCTTCCATGAATGCTTATTTAAAGGAAGCCCATCGAAGGGTGAAAGATAGATCGATCAAAGAGGTTGCACTATGGTGAAGAAAGAGGGCAAATCGTGGTTCGACTAGGCTAAGACCGAGAACTTTGGATCCATTGAAGGACTACATCGACGAATCTCCTTCTTTGTCTATTTCTCTATATTTTTAATTTTATTTTACGATGATGATGTTTGAAAACGATGATGTGTTGATGGTTTCCCCAGCCATGAACTAATTCTTTTAAGTTGGCTGGGGATGTTTTTGCGATGAGCGCTTAGCTTTTTAGTTTTTAATAATTGAATGCCTTGGCATTTTTTCTATTCTACTAGTTCTTTATTTTCTTAAATTCTTTGCTATATGATAGTTGGCAATCCATGCATATTATCCCTTAATATCTTAACAGACTTAAGAGATAACGATTATTTGCCAGGTACTAAGGTGAGAAACTTTGATAGAAGATGTTCAAGTAGACGAGCTTACTTCAGAAGTGTGCTACCCCTTAAGAGTAAAGATTAAAACTTTTCCAAGTTAATTATCGAAAAACATCACTATGGACATATATGGGTTAATTGTATTTAGGTTTGAGTATTGCCATCGACAGAGGCAATACTAACTTTAAAATCTGCTCGGCAATAAAACCAAAGCTAAAATTTCTTAATTACTATCTTTGCTAGCGTTAAATCCAGGCGTTGCCTACCAACGCCCATTATCCATTTGAATACATTTGTTTGCCAATCTGCCGAAGATATTTACTTTATTTTCCTTAGTCATTTTTCTTAAACCCGAAATCCAATTCAAACTTATTCATTTCAAATCACAAGTAAAGATCGTGGAATATAATTCCTGGACAATCCATGTGGATACGATACTCAGCTCACTATTGGATTACTTGCTAAACGTGTATACTTGCAAGCAAAATGACCTAAACTTGGCATTATTCTCTGGCATATTTACATCAATCCTTTAATTATTTGCCAAGCATTAATCAATTTACAAGTTTTTGGTGACATTAACGGGGATTGCGATAGAGTTTATTGTTTTAATTTTTACTTGTTTTTGTTTATTTTATTTTATTTATTTTGTTTTGTTTGGTGTATGACCAAAAGCCGCACTACGACAAAGTATTTTCCATACGACCCATAGATTGAAAGAACCCTATGCAGGTTAAAAATGGGATACCAGTTGCACCCGCTGTTGCTCTAGAAAACCTTGAAGAAAGACCTATTAGAGAACACTTGGCACCAAACATGGATAATTTGATGCCAAGACTAATTGGTCCAAAGATAAATACAACTAATTTTAAACTTAAACCGGTAATGATTTAGACTCTATTGAATGTAGGTCAATTTGATGGATCACCTACTAGAGACCTAAGGCAACACTTGAAGCAATTCATGAAGGTATGGCAACTATTTCAGCAACCTGGTGTAGCTGAAGAGACAGTGAAGCTTAGACTATTCCCATTCTCTTTGAGATATCAAGCAAAAATGTGGCTAAGTTCTTTGCCACCTGGTTCAGTTACTTCTTAGGTAGAATTATGCCAGAAATCCATTTTGAGATTCTAGCCACCGAAACTTAATGCCAAGTTGCATAGTGATATCATTGCTTTTAGGCAGGCTGATAATGAAACTTTGTATGATGCTTGAGAGCAGTTAAAAGACCTGTTGAGAAGATGACCCATGCATGGATTTCCTACTTGTACCTAGATGGAGACCTTTTATAATGAACCCAATGCTCATGCCAAGACTATGGTTGATGCTTCGGCAAACGGATTGTTGCTAGACAAGAATTAGACGGAGGCATTTAATATCCTTTAAAGTATTGACACCAATGATCTCCAATATCCTACTGACAGAATGGGAACCAGAACAAAATTTGCTGGAAAATTAGAGCTTGATGCATTATCATCTATCAATGCTCAAAGTTCCAACCTCACTAATATAGTGAAGACGATACAAAAACCCATACTCTAATACTTATAATATAGGTTAGAAGCAACATCCAAACTTTTCATTGGTAAACCATGGAGGTAACCAATTTAATGCCCTGCGTTAGAACGACAATGCACCGTCAGGTTTTAACCAGAATACGATACCACAAAGAGCATAGGAAAATTTCCATCAAGGATAGAGATCTACCCAGGGGAAAATTTTAACTGATTACATGGAGCAAAATGATGTAACTGTCCAGAGTTTAGCAGTATCTATGCGAAACTTTGAGATTTAGCTAGGAAATTGGCCAAGTGATACGGAGGATGCTCAACAAAAAGGTAGAGAACAATGCAAAGAAGTTACTCTCTTGAGTGAAAAACAATGCAAGAATGAGACACTTGTCAAATAGTCAACTAATTGTCAAGACGAGAAATTGATACCAACAGATGAACCCAAGGAACCAGAGAAGAAAGAGGCAAGCACTACTGATGCCAGACCTCAATCTAGTGCCAGCACTACCTTGGCAAAACCAGCAAAACCAGTAGAACCAACATTCACTTATCCACCACCACTTTTTCCACAGAGACACCAGAAACCCAAGCAAGACCAACAGTTTAAACACTTCTTAGAAGTACTTAAACAATTGTAGATCAATAGACCATTAGTGGAAACTCTCGAATAAATGCCCAACTACGTTAAATTCGTGAAGGGCATATTGTCCAAAAAGAGGAAGCTGGGTGATTTCAAGATGATCGCTCTTACTAAAAGATGTAGTGCAATGATAACCAATAGATTGCCACCAAAATTGAAAGATTTGGGAAGTTTCACTATTCCCTGCATGATTGGCAATAGATTCATGGACAATGCACTATACAACTTGGAAACACCCCAAGGGTAAGATTGAGGATGTGTTGGTAAAGGTAGATAAATTTATATTCCAACAGATTTCATTATTTTATAATATGAGGTTGATGTTAATGTCCCAATTATTTTGGGAAGACCATTTCTTGACATGAGTAGGACTTTAATTGATGTCCAAAAAGGTGAGCTTACTATGCGTATGAATGAACAACATGTTATGTTTAACGTTTTTTGTAATGCCCCAAATTTGGGCCAAGGAGTTAGCTAGTGAGTTTAAACGGTTAGGGTGAACCGGATTAGGCAATTCGAGTTAGTTTCAGGAAATAATTTGAATAAATGGTTTTTGGCTAAAATAAAGTGTGCAAAAATAATCTAAAATGTTTCATTAATATATTGAACGTAATTGAGTTGTTAATTTGATAAAATAAATTTGAATTGAATGACATTTTGGAATGGTGACTAAAATGTAAAGTTTCAAAACTATTTTGGTGACTAAATCGTAAAATGGTCAAAACTTAGAATCTGTAAGGAGCTATTAAACCCATTGGTTCTATACGAATTTTTACTTAATTTTGCCTATTTTAAAATGGGTTTTAAGGGATTTAATAAAGGGAATTAAAAGAGCTTTAATTGGTTTTGGGAAAATTGATCAAAAGTATTTTCTTACGTGACTACTTTCTCCAAACTATTTTCACTTAAATTCTTAGCAACCAAACTACTATTTTCTCTCTAAAAATACTATGGATTTACCTTTTCAATTCTACTTTTAATTTCAACAATTGATTCTACATCAATATTTCACGTCAATATTAGAGATTTCTTCAAATCAAGTTAATTAAGGAAGGAGTCTACAATTAGAGGTGATTTTCATTTTTTCCTCTAATCAAAGGTTCTTTATTGAAATCCCCAAGTTCTATGTCCTTTGTAATCGGTTCTTGATATGTGTTGATGATCTAATCAAGATTTAAAGGTTTAATAATGGTTTTATTAAGAAATTGGTGGATCCTTTTTATGAATCTGAATTTTAGTGATCTTGATTGATTTAGATCACATCTAAATTGTCTTTTAATGTCATGCGATGAGATTTACAAAAGAAATCCCGAAACTAGTTGAATTGCTAATTTTCTATGTTGTTAATAGTTGGATTTTGGGGTGTTAATTGTGTTAATAGGTTGCTGGAGATATAAGGTGTTTATGTAAGAGTTTTTGGATGTTAATTGGTGATATTAAGTAATCCAAATCGTTAGGTTATGGTTGGGCGTGATTTAGGTTGAAATTGAAGGTGTTTTCGGTTGTTTTTGGAAGGCGTTTGTTAGTCAATGGTGAGGTGTTGTTGAGGATTGGTGTTTCTAGGATTATGGATGCATAATGATGCATTAATACTCTACTATTATGTGAATAAAACATGGGAGATTGATCCTACAGTGATTGATGAAGGATTAGAGGCGTAGAACGGTTATTTTTGCTTCGGCGAGAGGAGTTTTGCGTTATCGGTGAGTGGAACTGCCTTTTGTAGCTTTTAAAAGGTTTGGAAAGTTATATTGGGGGTTTAACTTAAGCCTAGCAAGCTTGGTTAGATTCGAAAGTAAGTAAAGGCGAATTTCTCTCAATATCTCGGTTTTTAGACCCATTATGTTTTAGCTATGATTTAATTTCAAGCATGATTTGTTGCCTACTATTTTATACTTGATTTTCTATGAGAAATGCAATGTAAATGATGATATATATGAATGCCTATGAGGCTTGGCAAATGGTTTCAGAAAGGAAAAATTATATGGTTTTTAAACATGGTTATTGCATTGGAAAATGGTTTATATGATGCTTATGGAATAACAGTGAGGTAACATGGTTTGAAAGTATATATTGACTACGTGACAATGAAATAAATGTTATCGGATATAGTTGGCATGCCATAGGGTTTAAAGTGCACTATAATAAGTAGCCTCATGGTCGTCAAGGGTGGGATGCCACCGTATTCTCTGCCATTGAGAACCCATCCATCGAGGAGTGGGATGCCACGATTGCTCCAGATGGGGAATATAAGGTGTGTTTAAAGGTACCACCAAGGTTAAGGTACGTTTAAAGGTACCACCAAGGAAATTCGAGTATTTGATGTGTTTTTGTAAAGTGATATGATTTGGTTTTGGTCACTCTAATGCCAATTTATGATATATGTTTAAAGCTACGCCTTTCGAAATGAGTATGCATATGAAAGCTTAAGTTGAGGATTTTGCATATGAGACTATGCATGTAATCCATGATACATTGAAAAGCACATGGTTTAATATGTTTTGAGAGATACTGTAAAAACATTGAAAGTTTATCAAATGAGCATCTTGGTTTTATTTATTGGTTTTAATTGCATTGATGAGTGTTTTTTAGCATCCCTCACTAAGAATTTTGTGCTTACACTCCATTCTGATCCTTGCAGAAAAGTAAACCTTTTAGAGGTAGCATTTGGGCAAGGGATTCATCCAAGAAATTGAATTAGCAAGTATGGTTTTAAATAATGAATTTTGTAGCAATAAAGGGGCAATGTGGCCCAGAGTATTTGGGAGATTGTAAGGTGTTGCTCCCTATTTTTGAGCAAGCTTGTAGACTACTATGGTTGTTTTTTGTGGCATTTTGAAGTTTGATATTGGGCTTGGGATAGCTTTTCTATGTTTGGGTAGAGATCATGCCTATAAGACCTTTCTATCGATTTCCAAGCTTTGATTGATGGTTTTGCATGTATAAATTGATGGCATTCTTATGTCTTAAGGGTCATATGATGCTTAGTTGGTGTTTGGATGATGTTTCTTTGAGCCAAAGTGTCATATGTTGGGCCAAGAGGCCATTACAGGTTTAGTCGTACCGATACGAGTTTTCAGGGATCGGTACACAGGGCCGTGTAAGGCTCAAATTTGGGAAAAATTGTAAAAGGGTGTCGGTACGCCCTTGGACCATATCGGTATGCCCCTATATTTTAAGCCTGGTGTTGGTACACGAGAAACTGTATCGATACGCATTTTAGCTACTGGAATCCCCTATTTTGAATTATCACAATAGGTATCGATACGGAGTGGTACCGTATCGGTACATCTTTGAAAATGGGTTGTACTGATACGGGGCTAGTCTGTATCAATATGGTGGCTGGTAATTAAGGTAATTTTGGATGTTGAAGTTTGTTTATTTGTATTTTAGCCTCTGTTTCTTGTACATGCAATTGAATGAATTTGGGTGATAGTTTTGAGATAAAATTTGACCAATACGCATATAACCTGACTAATTGCGGATTGGTAACTCCAAATTTAACCAATTCCTTGCATTTGTCCAGGTTTACAATTTGGTCCCTAAAATATGAATACGTGCGATCGGCCGCCATTTTGATGTCCTTTTCTTTTAAGATTTCATTCCTAGTCAGAATGCACAACTTTGGTTGTAATGTTGCATCTAGACAAGATAAAATAAAAAATGAGCCTAATTTGAGTGAATTGTTCTGGGTTTGTCTCGACAAACCAATGTAACTCGCTCGGTTCGGTCTGGCATCTAGGTCTGGTCAAGGGGGTTACATGTTTCATGCTTTTAAGTGTGCAGATGAATAGGAGGAATGCCAAGCTATTGGATTGATATATACAATTTTCAATGTGGAGCTAGAAGAATTTTTCCAGGAAACAGATGATGATGCCATAGAGCAAGATGATGAAGATATAATGAGTAAAGAATCTAAAGAACCAAACATGCTAAATGAGTGATGAGTTATTTCAGGAGAACTGAGACAATTGAGTTGGCTGGGAGTGAAATCAAGGTACCCAAACCATATATTGAAGAGGCACCAGAACTGGAACTGAAACCTTTGCCAAGACACCTTAAATATGCTTACTTGGGTGATGAATCAACTTTGCTATTGATCATTATCGCTGATTTGACTGATGATTAGGAGGGAAGATTGTTAGAGACACTAGGCAATCACAAGAAAGCCTTGGGATGGACCTTGGCTAATATCCGAGGGATAAGCCCAAAAATTTATATGCACAAAATTATTCTAGAGGATTACCATGGCAAAACAATCGAGGCCTAGAGGAGGATGAACCCCATCATGAAAGAGGTAGTCAAGAAATAAGTCATAAAATGGTTGGATTTTGGGATAATTTATCCTATTTCTGATAGTTCATAGGTCAACCTAGTGCAATGTGTGCCAAAGAAAGGTAGGATAACTGTGGTTCAGAACAAAAACTGATCCACTCGAGGACAGTTATAGGATGGAGAGTGTGCATGGACTATAGGAAGCTAAATAATGCCACTTAGAAAGATCACTTTCCATTGCCCTTAATTGATCAGATGTTGGATAGATTAGCAAGGAAAGCATTTTACTACTTCCTAGCGGCTAATCGGGTTATAATCAGATTGCCATCGTCCTAGAAGATTAAGAGAAAACTACATCCACTTGTTCATATGGGACATTCGCTTTTAGAAGAATGCCCTTTGGATTGTGTAACACTCCAGCAACGTTTCAGCATTGCATGATGTCAATTTTCTCAAACATGATTGAGAATAACCTAGAAGTTTTCATGGATGACTTCTTAGTCTTTGGCAAAAGTTTTGAGGAATGTCTTTAGAGTTTGGAACTTGTTCTACAAAGATGTATTAAAACTAACTTGGTCTTGAATTGGGAAAATTGCCACTTCATGGTGAAGAATGGCATAGTTCTCGGGCACAAAGTGACCAAGAAGGGACTGGAAGTAGACAAAAGGTAGAGGTAATCAAACAATTGCCACCACCCACAAGGGTCAAAGGTATTAGAAGTTTTTTGGGACATGCAGGTCTTTATCTTCTTTTTATTAAAGATTTCAAAAAAAATTCAAAACCTTTATCCTTACTTTTGGAACAGAATACCAATTTTGCATTTGATGAATCTTGTTTAAAAGCTTTTGTAGGAAATAAAAGACAGGTTAATTAATGCCCTATAGTCGTGGCACCAGATTGGAATGAGCCATTCAAGCTCATGTGTGATGCCAGTGACTTTTCCGTTGGAGCTATGTTAGGACAGAGGCGGGGCAAAATTTTCCATACCATCTATTATGCTAGCCACACATTGAATGAGGCCCAGCTTAACTATACAACAACTAAGAAGGAGTTTCTTACAATTGTCTTTGCGTTTGACAAATTCAGATCTTACCTAGTGGGTAGTAAGGTTGTGGCGTATACAGACCTATAACACCCCGGTATTGGGCCTAGAAGTTTCTAGGTGATTAGACGGTCCGATGGACCGAGATTAGAGAGTCGATAAGGATTCAGGATTAAAATCAAAATAAATAATTTTTGTACGAGAAAAATATCTAAAAATCATTATTTACTATATGGATATTTTTGGTAAAGTCAATTTTGGAAAATGGAAATTGGAAATTGGACATTTGGTTAGTGACCAAAATGTAAAGTTTTAAAACTATTTTAGTGACTGTTTTAAAAAGGGTTACAACTTAGAATCTTTAAGGAGCTATTTTACCTAAATGTTTTATCAAACTTTTCTCTCAGTTGGGATTATTTTAATAAGTTTTAATTAAAGATTAAAAAGGATTTAGATAAGGAAAGAAGGTTATTTTTTTCCTAAAAACATATTTGACGTAACTTCTTTTCTCATACTTTTCTCTCAACTTCTCTTCAGCCAAACACTTTATTTTGCATCAAAGATTTGAGGTAATGATCTTGATTTCTTAAAACTTTGATTTCTAGTGGATTCTTCAATCTTATTTTCCAAAATCTCATTGTTTTTCCTTGTTTTTCAAGAGTAAACATCCAATTGAGAGGAAATTCACTCATTAGAGGTAAGGTTCATTCTTCTCATCTAATGTATGGTTCCTTATTGAAATTCCCAAGTATTTGATCCTTGTTTAATGTTTTATAATGAGTTTTGATGATTTAATTGTGGAAATTGATTAAATCAAGGTTCAAATGATGAGATTAGGTGATTTCCGTTTTTATCTATTTTACTGAGTTCATAATGGGTACTAATCGTGATTTTGATGTTTTATAATGATAATAAGTTGGTTTTAACACTGAAATCTTGAAACTATGTAAGTTTCTAATTTTCTAGGTTGCTCGTTATGTGTTTTTGAGGAGTTGTTTATAAAATGGTTTAATGCTAGAAATTGTTTATAAAATGATGTTGTTGCATTTAGAAGCAATGCATGGTTTGTAAATGTTTATGAACATCGGTTAATGCAAGGTTTATTGCTTTGGTTAAATGATTTTGATAATACAAATGAAAACAATGAGTTGATGATGTTAAAATGAATTGTATTGGCAAGTGATGGTATGAAAAAGGTTTAAAAATGAAATCGGATATAGTTGGCTAGCCATAGGATTGATAGTGCACTATAAAAAGGCACCTTGGATGTTGAGGGGTTTATACAGTGTACCAAATACTCTATCCAAGTACCCTAACGGTTGAGGGGTTTATGTGTACCGAAGACTCCCGTTAGTGGGTGAAACATCGTACCAATGAGTGGTGTTGAGGGGTTTATGTGTACCGAATACTCTACCACGCGTGTCACAACGGTGGAGGGGTTTATGTGTATCGAATACTCCTGTGTGTGAGCCTTGTGTTACCTATAGATTGTTCGTTAAGTGTTGAGGGAACACTTGATGAATTCGTGTATCTGATGTATGTTTTGTAAAATGGAAATTTGGTTAATGATCACTTGTAAGCCAATATAATTGTTTATGTATTATGAGACGGATTGCTGTTTAATGTGGTTTAAACATGTTTTACTCTTTAAGCCTTGCATTGGTAGTATGCATGGGAAAGCTTAAATTGAGGGTAGCAAATGGGACTTTGCTGCAGAATCCATGATACATGTTACATGTGGTTTAATAAGTTGTTTTGGAAATGTTAAGTGCATGGTTTTGTTAAGGCATGATGTTACGATGATGTTTTTAAAGAGTTTTGGAAAGTGGTTTTTAAAGATATGTAGAATGGTTTAACTTGCATTGATGTTGGTTGTTGTTTGAGCATCCCTCACTAAGTTTAGTGTGCTTACACTTTCCTTTCCATCAATGCAGATAATTAAGGTCTGAGGCATCGAGCAAGCAAGGAAAGGAATTCCTAAGACTTGATTTTAAAGTACGGTTTGGAACATTGAAAAGTAGTAATAATGAAAATGTATTGTTTGGGGATTTGGGAGAGGTTTTGATGAACTCCCTATTGATGCAAGCTTTATTTGTTGTTTTGGACTTGTAATATGTTTTAAGTTATTGAGATATGGTTGGTTTGATGACTTGAATGTGGACTAGGAAGCATGCCTCTAGAATTGATTGCTTGAGTATTGTAACGCCCCGGTTTTGGGCTTAGGTGTTTTAAAGGTTGGTTCGAGGGTCTGGTGGACTGATATTAGAGATTCGAGTCAATTTCGGGATTAATTCAGATTAAATATTTTTAAGGTGATAAAATTGTGGAAAATTGCTCTAAAATCATTATTATATATATATTAATGATTTTTTAAAGTCGATTTTGGAAAATGAGTTTTGGAAATCAGACATTTTGGGTTAGTGACCAAAATGTGAACTTTGAAAACTGTTTTTAGTGACTGTTTTGTAAAAGGATCAAAACTTTGAATCTTTAAGGAGCTAATTATCCTGAACATTTTTAACATATTTCCTCCTTTAATTAATTAATTTTAATTGAGTTATAAAAGGCTTTAAAAGTGGAGAGAATTAATAAATCATATTTTAGACTTTTAACGAAAATCATGTAACAAACTTTGCAACTTCTTTCTCTCAATTTCTCTCCTGCCAAACGCCTTTCCAACTTCAATTTCTTCAGGTAAAAATAAGAGGTTTTGATTTCCATTTGATTTCCTAATGCTTTTTCATCAAATACTTATTGTTATTCTCTTGATTTTCATGTTTTCCTAAGCAATTAAAGGGAGAAATAATCATTGGAGGTAAGGATTCATTCTTCTCCTCTAATGAAAGGTTCTTTACTGAAATTCCCAAGTTTTTGATCCTTTACAATTGTTTTCTAATGTGTTTTGATAGTTTAATTATTGGAAATTGGTTTAATTAAGTTTTGATTGATAGAATTGACATATTTTGAATTAGATCTGTTTTGTTGGGTTTATGATCAAATTAGATCATGATTTTGATGTTTAATTTAGTTAATAACTTGGTTTTAATGTTGTAATCCCGAAACAAGTTGGATCTCTAATGTTTAAGGTTGTAAATCAAGGGTTGTTGTGGTGTTTTTCGAAGCTTAATCATTGCTGGAAGTGAAAGGATGTTAGGAAAGGGTTTTTAGGTGTTAATTGTTGAAGTTTGATGGATTGAATTGTTATATTATGGATGAGTTAAGTTTTGGAATGGTTTGATGGTGTGTTGATATGTTTCAGATTGTTTTTGAGTGGGCAACTTGAGAGTTGCGGGTGATTGCTTTTAGGCAATGGCTTGAATGCATAATAATGCATTTGTCCTCTGGTTTTATGTTGTTAAAATAGGGGATAACCAGGGCGACGAAGTTCGACATTAATTGTTGCTTGTCGGGAGCTCGATTCGCATTGGCGAGCAAGGATAAGTATATTGGTGAGTGGAAACTGGTTTAAATGTCTTTAAAAAGGTTTGATAAAGGTTGTTGGGAGTTTAGGGTAAGCGTGAAACACTTACCTAATCTCGGAAGTAAGTTTCCCTTATTTCGCTCTTGAATATCGGTTTAGATATGAGCACATTGATTTCATGTTTGGTGTTAAATGTTGCGCGTATTGAGTGCTACGCAAATGGTGCAAGTATACACGTCGCAAGTAATAAAGTGATACGAGTATCGAGTATCGTCTCCACATGGATTGGTTTGGGCCACTTTGTTTAAGTTACTGCACTGTGAAAAAAAATACAATTGATAATAGGAGTTCTAATTAACGAGTAAAATAAGAGCAATAAACTAAAATAATAGATGAAATCAAATAAGAGAGAATAGGCCAGGTTATCATGAGTTGAGGTGTGATAGCCAATTGGATCGTCTTGGTAAAAGAGTGCAAGGGAAACTCAGTTGCCGTGGCAACTTGCGCAGCATGGTTGCCTTGGCAACTAATCGACGGCTGCCTGGGAAACTGTTTGGCCGGCTGGGCAACAACTTCAAGGTTTGTTAGAGCGTTCTTCAATAGTTTCTTCTTATCCCTAAGTCGAAACTCTAGCTAATTGTGCATGCCTTGACAATACATCTCTGCATGAATCAAGGGTGAACAACGACCAATCTTGCACTCCTCTTAGCCGTTGAAATCCTTAACTTATTCCTAAGCTGAATTAATCTTCACCATCAATTGATTGAACAAAGACCATACTCATTCGTTTCTTGAATCTAACTCTCCCGATATTAGATAAATAGATAGAATTACGAGATCCACTCCCAATTCACTCGCAAACAAGAATAAAAACCAAGAATGAGTAAACCTTGAATTGAAAGTGCAAACTCTTATTACCTAAACAAAATCCAATCGTTCTCACAACCACAAAAACACAATAACCCCAACCAATCAAGTTAGTTCATGGTTGGGTTCAAAAGATATACAAAGAATAATCCCCAAACCATGAATCTAATGGAAGCAAAGAAGAAGAAGAAGAAGAAATCGATCAGCCCTCTTGATTTCTTTCTCAATCGAACTCTCCCTCCAAACTTGTTGAAATAGGCGGCTAGGGGTTCTTTATATAGGAGATGGTTAGGTCAAAGTCTTTCTTGAGGAGGAAGTTAAGCTGGAATAAATACTTTAAAAGAACATAATTCTTTGTTATATTTAAATTCCTTCCAGATCTTCTCCTATCTTCTTTTGGGATTTAATCTCTCTTTGAATCTCTAATTCTTCTAGGATTTATCTTCTTCCATGTCATATTGGGCTTTGTCTAGTCATCAATTCGAGTGCCATATCATCTCTTTCCATTGTCGACAATTGCCCTAGCAACTGCGTCGGCATCTCCTTCATGCACTACCCTAGCAACTGCGTCGGAATCTCCTTCTTGTATTGCCCTGGCTACTGGTTCCAGCCTTGCTTTGCCAACTGATTCTGCACACACAAAAACACACCAAAACAGTATCTTTTTCCACAAAAATCACCAAGTTATGTAATCAAGCTCAACGGTGGAAAGAAACATGAATTAATGCATGAATGACTAATTATGCAACTAATATGAGCCTAAGTCTAACAATAATATGAGTAAAAAGGGTAATAAAAATAGTACTTTTGAACATTTAACATTAAACATGGTTTAATTTACTACTGTAAATGAGTGGTTATGAACATATATGCAATTGACATTATGTATATAAATGCTAGTGAGCATTGATTATCATTCCGGTTGGGAATAGGGTATTGCTTTGAGCAATGTGAATTGCATATGTGATGGTTTGGTTTAATGCATTGAAAAATAGTAGGTAAAAGGTTTTGGAAATGATATATTGGCTATGTGACAAGGTAAGAAACAATCGGATATAGTTGGCATGCCATAGGATTAAAGTGCACTATAAAATATGAACAAAATCGATTGTGGCCATGAGTCCTTGAGGTATGGCGGTTAAACAAGGCCATTCGAACTGTTGGGAATCTCATTTGGGGCATGTTGTTTAACTAGGCAACCCAAATTGTTGGTGATCTTGCAGTTTAACTAGGCAAGGTCGGTACACTTACGGATTAACTAGGCAAGGGTGGTAAATCTCGCGGTTTAACTAGGCGAGGGTGTCAAATCTTGCAGTTTAACTAGGAAAGGTTTGGGATATCATGCGGTTTAACTAGGCATGGTATGGGAGATCCGTGTATCCGAGATGTTGGATAGAGGGTAGTCTATTTGGTCACTATTATTGCCTATATATGTGAAAGTTCATGAGTTGAACCTATTTTTATAATGCTTTGGGATTTAAGCATGGTTTAAAATTTAATGCTTTGGTATTTAAGCATGGTTTATGATTTAATGCTTTGGGATCTAAGCATGGAATAAGTATATGATGTTGCATAAGGATGATTATCCATGTCTTAGTTGGAGACAAGGAAAATGCTTTGGTTGTAAGCATGTTTTGGAACAAGTGTTTGGTTTTAAATGTTTCTAAACGCATCATTAGTTTATGAGCATCCTCACTAAGCATGTGTGCTTACGCTCTTTTTTTCCTAATGATGCAGAGCATTAAGGTTTGGGGCTGTGAGGGCAAGGCTAAAGTGATCCAAGGACAATGACTAGTTTGAGTATGGACTCGGTTTATATTTTCGGTTAATAAGGCAATGTGTTCACCATGATTTTGGGGATTTGTAATTTTGTTTTCCTTTAGCATTTGGGCTTGTGTAATGCTGTGTTTTTGGGAGTATGATTGATGTCAATAATCATATTATGAACCTTTGCTTGGTTGTTGCTAGGTAGTTGCCTAGGGGTGCATCTAGACAATATTGAATGGATGCCATGCTTTGATTTTTTAACAAGTTGAATATGACACCGTGGATAGGTTGGTATGTTGCTTTCGCTGAAAAATGCTTGTTTGAATGTTTTGGTATGTTGGCAAATGGTTTAGGAAGCATGTCTGTAGGTGAATCCTTTGGAAGCAAATGTATTGTTGGAGATGTTTAAGCTTGGTGCCAATGTTAGTATAAGTCATGTTGAATGTTTGTATGCATGTGTGTGTGTTTCTAGGGATCCAATGCATCTAGTTATGGGTGAAAACTAGAACAAAATGACATTACAGCTGAGGCGTACCGTTACGCTGGGGATAGTATCAATACGGCTAGGCAAAATCAGGCAACCAGTATCGGTACGGGTGGTTGAGTTTCGTTACAGTTAAGCAAATTAAGCTTGGCATACCGGTACGGGACAAAGTGTATCGGTACGGGAACTCGTTACTGGAAAGTTACTTTTTGAGGAAAAACCCGTGTACCAAAAAACTGAAGGCTCGTATCGGTATAGAATTAATAATTTACAAGCTGACGTGGCATACTGATACTATACACTGTGTACTGATACGAGGCTGTTCATTACGGAGCATCGTATAGATACATATTAGTTTGTACTAGTATAGGTGGTTACCCTGTATCGGTACGGTTGTGTTCGTATCGCTACAGGTGGCTATTTTTCAGGTAATATCATGGATTTCAGTTTTTGGTCTCTTGTGTTTTGGTCCCTAAGTTTTGCGAATGTAATTGTATGAGCATGGTTGTTTATCTTGACCTGAAATTTGATATGTCGGCATCTAAACGGACTAGTTGAAGATTAGTAACCTTAATTTCAATTTTGGTCCTATAATTTAAAAGATTTACGTTTAAGTCCTTAAAATGTATATGATGCGATTGGTTACTTTTTCGTGTTTTATTTCCTTTGAAAATTCACCCGCTGCAAGTATGTACATGTAATATTAATAATTTGCATCTAGACAAGATAAAAACAAAAAAATGGACAGACTTTTCGTAACCTTTCTCCAGTTTACTTCCGCAAACCTAATGTAGTTCTCTCAGTTCGGTCGGGTGTCTAGGCCGGATCGAGGGGGTTACATTTACTGGTATCAGAGCCAGGGACAAAAGGTTGGGATGTTGTTGTTTGGTTGTTTACCATTGTTTGATATGCATGGTGGTTGTGAGTATGTTCGGTGATTGTTCTAATCTTATTGTGGTATGAATTGGGAACACATTGCCTATTACCGAGGTTTTAAAATGTTTTATAAGGTTGTCTTGGATCCTTTGCCGAATGCTAGCCTGACTTTAATGTGTTTTGAATGCCTTAGTTTGTTTTGACATGGATGGACGTGAGACTCGGTCGATGGCTGGTAATGCCGGAGTTTAGCAGAATAATGACGTGGAAGAGAATCTTCCTAATGTTGGACCTCCTCCTCCTCCGTTAGTTCCTGCTGTCGATGTTGAGGCTGGTGATGTACCCCAGGTTCATCAAGTTCCAGTATTTGGTGATTTGACTCCGTTAATCCAAGCGATGACGGGAGCATTTCAAGCAGCGATGGTTGGAGTGCAAGCTCAAGCATCGGTACCTACTGTAGTAGCTAACAAAGGTTTAACCTTAGAGCGTCTACGTAGTTTGGAAGGTGAGGAATTTTAAGGTTTGAGTCCTGAGGTAGCCGAGGGATGGCTGGAAAAGACAATCCGTATTATGAATCAAATGGGTTGTAACGAGGTACACAAGTTGGGTTGCACGGTGTCTCTGTTGCAGGTTAATGCATATCATTGGAGGGTGACCACAATTGCTGGAGTACCAGAGGCGGATGTGACTTGGGAGTTCTTTCGGAGAGCTTTAAAGAGAAGGTATCTCGATACTCAGTATTTGGATGCAAAGAAGTGCGAGTTTATGTCGTTGACGCATGGTGGTATGTCTGTCGCTAAATATGAGGTGAAGTTTGTTCGTTTGAGTCAGTATGCCCCGGAGCTGGTCCCTGATGATCAACAAATATGTGATAGGTTTCTCTATGGTTTGATGAAGGACATTAAGACATATCTGTTGTCCACAGATTACACAGATTTTGATGTATTGGTTAATCAGGCCAAGAATATTAAGCAGTCTTTGGGTACATCAGTTCAGGTTGCGAGTGTGAGCTTGGGTAAGAGAGTGGCCAATTCTAGTTATTCTGGGAGGCAAAATAAGAGGTTTTGGGATAAGAAACATAGGTCGGATCACAGGCGTGGTGGTGGGGCTAGTCAAGATAGGCATGGAGCTCGTGTTGTACCAAAGTGTGAGCATTGTGGTAGACACCACATGGGTATGTGCTGGGGTACGGCGGAAGTTTGTTGGATATATGGATCTTTCGAGCATATGAAGCGTGATTATCTTCGTGCTGTAAGGGATGCATCGGTTCTTGTTGATGAACTTGCTAGGGGCCGATGCCGTGTCAAGGGTAATTTCCAGAGGCGAGAGGATGGGTAGAGGGTTGTAGCACATACAGTTGTTGTGCGACCAGAGAATAGTGGACCGACACGGGTTTATGCTCATCGCAAGGGGAACAATTACACTGATGTGATCACATGTACCTTTACCTTGCAATCTTTGTCATTATTTTCTTTGATTGATTCGGGGTCTAATCATTCTTATATCTTAAGTGAGCATGCATCTAAGTTGAATGTTCCTATTAAGATCTTAGATGTTGGCATGTTAGTAACTAGTTCCTTCGAGAAGGCGGTTACAATAAGAAGGTTGTATAGGCATTGTCCTTTGGTGGTGCAGGGTCATGAGTTTGCCGTAGATCTGATGGAATTGCCATTCCATTGATTTGACGTAATCTTGGGTATGGATTGGCTGAGCGAGCATAAGGCGGTGGTGGATTGTGAATCTAAAGGGATTTCTTTGAGGTTAGCCGATGATTATGAAGTTGTGGTGGTTGGCGAGAATGTGATGTTTTTTTCCAATATTGTTTTGGCTACTCGAGTAGAGAATACGATGTTTGGTGGTTGCCAAGCTTATTTGGCTATTGTTATGAATCCGGAAGCCAAGGGTGTTCGAGTGTAGGACATTCAGATTGTGTGCGATTTTTTAGAAGTTTTTCCTAAAGAGTTGTCGGGTTTACCTCCGGATAGGGAGGTAGAGTTTCGTATTAAGACGTATGAGGGTACAACACTGATGTCTATTGCTCCTTATTGGATGGCACCGAAGGAGTTGAAAGAGTTAAAAATGCAACTCCAGGTGTTATTGGACCATGGGTTCATCTGACCAAGCATTTCACCCTGGGGTGCTCATGTTCTTTTTGTGAAGAAAAAATATGAGTCAATGCCTATGTGCATTGATTATCGACAGTTAAATAAGTTAAGGATGAAGAAAAAGTAACCGTTACCGCGAATTGATGACTTGTTCGATCAATTTTATGGGGCAATAGTGTTCTCAAAGATTGAATTAAGATCGGGGTATTAGCAGTTGACAGTTAAGGATGTGCATATGCATAAGATGACATTTCATATGAGGTACGGGCATTACGAGTTTCTGGTGATATCGTTTGGTTTGATGAATACCCCGGCTGCTTTTATGGACATGATGAATAGGGTGTTCTATGAGTACCTTTATCAGTTTGTGGTGGTTTTTATCGATGATATACTCGTGTACTCTAGTACCGAGGAGGAGCATGATTATTATTTGCGGATTGTGTTGCAAGTGTTGAAGGATAATCAGTTGTATGCCAAGCTGAGCAAGTGCGTGTTTTGGCTCAAAGAGGTGATGTTTCTTGGACATGTGGTATCCCAGAGGGTATTCGTGTTGATCCACAGAAAATTAAGGATATTCTCAATTGGAAATAACCTAAGACCGTATTAGAGGTGCGTAGTTTTCTTGGGTTGGCAGGTTATTATCGCCGTTTTATGGAGGGGTTTTCTAGTATTGCAACCCTGTTAATGAAGTTGCGATAGAAGAGTGTTCCTTTTGTGTAGACGGAGAAGCAACAACAAAGTTTTGAGAAGTTGAAGGAGGTTTTGACACATACTTCTGTGTTGATTCAACCTAAATTTAGGAAGAAGTTTGTGGTTTATAGTGATGCATCGTATGTTGGCCTGGGTTGTGTGCTGATGCAGGATGGAAAGGTTGTGGCCTATGCGTCGAGACTGCTGAAGGTTCATAAGCGCAACTATCCAACTCATGATTTGGAGTTTACGACTGTGGTGTTTGCCTTGAAAATCTGGAGACATTATCTCTATGGGGAGAAATGTGTTGTTTTCACGGACCACAAAGAGCTTGAAGTATTTGATGTCTCAAAAGGATTTGAACCTTAGGCAATGAGGGTGGTTGGAGTTGCTTAAGGATTACGACTTGACAATTGAGTATCATCCTGGAAAGTCCAATGTTGTTGCGGATGCATTGAGTTGTAAGGTTGCGGTTGAGCTTAGAGCGATGTTTGCGAGGTTGATTGTGTTGCGGGAAGGTGGTTTGTTTGCTGAATTGCAAGTTAAGCCTATGTTGTCACAAATGATTAAGGCTAAGCAACCGTATAATGATTCTTTGACTCCTCATGTTAAGGACATAGCGGATTGTAATCCGACGGATTTTTATTTGGACGATGATGGTGTTTTGTGCTTTAAGGGACGAATAGTTGTGTCAAAAGTTCCTAAGCTTAGGCATACTATTTTGTTGAAGGCATATTCTAGTCCTTTTGCTATGCATCCTGGTAGTATCAAGATGCATCGTGATTTGAAGAAGAGGTACTACTAGGTTGGTTTGAAAAAGGATGTGGCAGAGTTTGTATCTAAGTGCATAGTGTGTTAGCGGGATAAAGCTGAACATCAGTTTCCATCCGGGTTGTTGCAACTGTTGAGAATTTCGGAGTGAAAATGGGAGAGAATCACCATAGATTTAGTGACAGGATTGTCGTTGACATCGATTAAAAAGGATTCCATTTGGGTGAATGTTGATCATTTTACAAAGTGTGCACATTTTCTGCCAGTGCATGCGACGTACACCTTGAACAAGATGGCAGATTTGTATATAGCTGAGATCATGCGTTTGCATGGGGTACTGTAGCGACGTCTTTTTTCGCTAAAAAAATACGTGTTTTCGAAGTGTTTGTGATTTTTCGAATATAAAACGTTTATTCTGTGGGGTTTTTTTTAAAAAACCACATTTTATTAAAAATTGGAGTTGCCACCGGCCACTTAGGTAGGCCGGACACCATAAAACCAGAGATTTAAAAAACTGTTGGGTTTGGGAGTCGGTTACGGATGGGGAAGGATTAGCACCCCCACACCGCCCAAAATTGGTACTTTAATAATTACCGCTTCATTAATATTAGACTTTCCGGATTAAAATGACGATTAGTTTAAAATTCGGTTATAATTGCGAATAAATTTTAAAGGCCCCGTTATCCGAGAGTAAACGCCCAACCACTATCACTACACCTGATACTGGCCTCGTTTACGCTCGGATAAAAGGGCACCGCATTGACAATTTATATATCTGTTATGTAACCTAAAACATGACGAATATAAATACAATGTGATAAAATATAAATAAATACTAACATAATAAAATACTAATCTAACATAAATAAAATACTAATCTAAAACATACATACATAAATATTAATCTAACTCATAAATAAAAACATATATAGCATAAATAAAATACTAACATTCATAAATATTAATCTAACACATAAATAAAAAACAAATTCAACATAAATAAAATACTATTCTAAAACATACATACATAAATATTAACCTAACTCATAAATAAAAACATATCTAACATAAATAAAATACTAACATTCATAAACATTAATTTAAAACACAAATAAATATTATTCTAACACATAAATAAAAATGAATCTAACATAAATAAAATATTAATATAAAACACAAATTTAAAACATATTAAATACTAATCTAAAACATAAACATACAAACTAAAAAAAATAAGACTACAATTTTAAAATAACTAATACTTCATTAAATTATAAAAATTACAACACTAATAAGAAGGGAAGAAAATATACCTAACTAGGAGCTCGAATGACGAACCCCGACTGAACCCCACCGAGATCTACCGCGACCCCTCCAAAAATATTAACTAGATCGGATCCAAAATAGGACCCCGATCAAACCGGTTAGGACCGGGAGCACGGCTATTCTGAGTCACCCTTCAACTGGACAACACCATTTATTCTTTAAAGGTGACCTAATCTGATATTCTTAAACACTCAGTAAAGCTTCTGGTGATCATTCTGCAAATTCAATTTTATCCAAGTTATCTCTCTTTTATTTGAGCTGGCTGAACTCGAAAGAATATCCCTCTCTTGGGATGCCCCTATCTCTGATCTTCAAATTTAACTTGCTTGAGTGATCCACTTCGGTATTACTCTAACTTTGTCCTGGATATCGATTCCTCCTCAACTTTTCCCCTTGAGTGATTGTTAGCTCACTATAGAATTGGGGAACTCCGTCTTCGAAACCTAAAATCCTCATCGCGATAAGATCTTGAACTCATTCCTCAGGGCCCTACAATCCTCAATACCGTGACCCAAACTTCCTAAACGGTATTTGCCTCTAGCACGTGTGTCGTAATCCCTCGGATAAGACGGTCTCTTCGCTGGAGACTTCACCGAGGTAATAAGGCTCTTGTCGATGAACATTAGGAGTAGTTCGGTGTACCTCGCAGGAATCGAGATATACTTCTTTTCATTACTTGCTTCTCAAGTTTCTTCTGGACCAAGCTCTATTTTTTGAAAGTCTGACTCAAGCATACCTTCCGCCTGTTTATTGATGCAGATCACAAAAGGGGTTCAATTTGTCGTATTTGGCTGACTTGGAGGTAGAATTCTGACTATCTCGCTCTCTATTCTGATCCTTAATCGGTTCTTCTTTCAGTTTGATTGATCGCTTACCTTTCGTCAAAGTATTCATCTGATTCATCACGTCTTCCCTCTGCTTCTTTCAAATCTTGCACTTTACTTTGCTCATTACCAGTACCGTGTCTCCTTACCGTGTTTGACCTGAAGTCTTCAGATGGTTCCTCTTCTATTGTCTCCGATCTTATTCTGGGACAAAACCCTGGATCCGTGCCCTCTAATATCTGACCAAGCGACCCTTTGCCAATTATGAACGATTTCTGAGATTTGAGGAACCACTTCGGGAATCAATACCCTATAATTGCGAGAATGCATGCAAATGCGATGTTGATTCTCGAACAGTCTTTGAAAAACTTTCAATAGAGAAAATGTATGTTTGCAAGAAATTAATAATGAATTACAGGCAACATTTGAATTTATTCTGGAGACCTTGACTTCGGGAAGCAAAACCTGTGCTCCACGTCTCGACGTCGTCTTCAGGATGATGGATGACTCCCGTCTTCTCCTCTTATTCTATTCTATGGACTCGTAACGTCATGATCTTTATTTTTGTGGCTTCTGAAAAGGACATCAGACAATATATTTTCTTCTGTAGATCTGGGTACGTCTAAACAGGGATGGATTCTATCGATCCTAGGGGAGTACTTTAAAACTTTTTGGGGTTTAAATTAAAATTTTCAAGGACCATTTGGTTTAAAAATTCCCCCCTTTTATTATCAAAAAGTTTTAACTTACTTAAAAAATGAAACTTTTAGGTTTCTTTTTGTTATTATTATTATTCTGAAAGTTTTATGAGGGAAGAAGTTTCAAAGCAAAATAATAATATTTTCAAACTTTTTTCTTTTTTTTAAATGAGTTAAATTAAAATCTGAGATTTTTTTAAAAAATGGTCAAATGTGAAGATTTAAAATTGGGGTTCTGCGGCCCTGACTGAATCTTCTGTGTCGCACGTGCCTTACTATCGTACCGTCTTCTTTCGCGATTGGTCTTTGCTCGGCCTAACTTGATACTGTAATATTATCGTTTCTGGCAAAACAAACTTTTTCTATTTTGAAAGCCTTTTAATGAACTGTTCTTGAATCAACACCATGTCATAATATGCAACATGAATGCAAATAAAGGCGTTGATTCCGCTGGTAATCACCCTTTCGAATGACTTTCATGGGAATTAAAGGGTCCAAATTACAAAAAATGTTCAAATTACAAAAGGAGTCCCTATTACAAAAAGAGTCTCTATTACAAAAAGTCTTAATTACAAAATAAAATTCTACACATAAGCCCTAGCTCTACCTCCTAGCTCCTCGACAGCTCTGAGCAACTTGATAAACCTTGGTGCTTCTTCCATGTCCGGGGTTACGAAAGGTCAGAGAGTCGCGGCTTCGGTAGATAAGTCATTCACACACCTTGTAGCTCGTTGTATGTCCACCATCAGGGTCTCGTATGTATACTTTGGCACTACACGCTTGCTCGGCAAATCGTTACTTCGGATTTGTTGATTAATTTCTGACCGATGTTGCGTGACTGGATCGATGTCGTCCTTCCTAAGACACATTTTTTCCATGATGAAAGATTTTCTAATCGGGCAAACCACTTGAATCAACGCCTCTATGTAATGTGGATGCAATGATAATGCAACAAAAGTATGTGTAAAATAAAAATAAAAATAAAACACAAAAAAGAAATGAGTTAGTACCGGATAAAAATAATAAATACATAAATAAAAGGACAAATTAAATAAGGTAAACAAACAAAACAACCCTATTTATCCAGTCTAAAACAACTAAGGTTATTCGCATGGCTCTAAAGGGTGGGTTTCTATGTTCTCTACATGCAGTGTTGGTGCTAGGAGGTACCCGAATTGTCCTTGTTGTCCCCTACTAAGGGTAGCAAGGCCCCCGATCATCACCCATTATAGGCTCCTTTCAACCGGGTTCAATTCAGGGGGACCCATTCGCTTATGCCCGTACGAAGGAACGATATCCTTACGAAAGCATAAGGTACTCGAGCCCCGAAGGTACTTGCTAGGCCCATACGGGAGAACGATATCTCCACAAAGCATTAGCGTTTTCCCCCACTTAAAAAAACGGGTTTATATGTCATATTTTAAATGCGTTAAAATAAACGCGCAATTATAACCGAATGTTAATTTAATAGTCACTTTATCCCGGAATTTTTAATATTAATAAAGCGGTAATTATCTTAAAAAGCTCGAATCTCTTTTTATTTTCGAAAAACAAAAATTATCCCCAGCGGAGTCACCATCTGTAGCGACGTCTTTTTTCGCTAAAAAATACGTGTTTTCGAAGTGTTTGTGATTTTTCGGATATAAAACGTTTATTCCGTGGGTTTTTTTTAAAAAAACTGCATTTTATTAAAAATTGGAGTCGCCACCGGCCACTTAGGTAGGCCGGACACCATAAAACCAGAGATTTAAAAAACTGTTGGGTTCGGGAGTCGGTTACGGATGGGGAAGGATTAGCACTCCCACACCGCCCAAAATTGGTACTTTAATAATTACCGCTTCATTAATATTAGACTTTCCGGATTAAAGTGACGATTAGTTTAAAATTCGGTTATAATTGCGAATAAATTTTAAAGGCCCCGTTATTCGAGAGTAAACGCCCAACCACTATCACTACACCTGATACTGGCCTCGTTTACGCTCGGATAAAAGGGCACCGCATTGACAATTTATATATCTGTTATGCAACCTAAAACATGACGAATAAAAATACAATGCGATAAAATATAAATAAATACTAACATAATAAAATACTAATCTAACATAAATAAAATACTAATCTAAAACATACATACATAAATATTAATCTAACTCATAAATAAAAACATATCTAGCATAAATAAAATACTAACATTCATAAATATTAATCTAACACATAAATAAAAAACAAATTCAACATAAATAAAATACTATTCTAAAACATATATACATAAATATTAATCTAACTCATAAATAAAAACATATCTAACATAAATAAAATACTAACATTCATAAATATTAATTTAAAACACAAATAAATATTATTCTAACACATAAATAAAAATGAATCTAACATAAATAAAATATTAATATAAAACACAAATTTAAAACATATTAAATACTAATCTAAAACATAAACATACAAGCTAAAAAATATAAGACTACAATTTTAAAATAACTAATACTTCATTAAATTATAAAAATTACAACACTAATAAGAAGGGAAGAAAATATACCTAACTAGGAGCTCGAATGACGAACCCCGACTGAACCCCACTGAGATCTACCGCGACCCCTCAAAAAATATTAACTAGATCGGATCCAAAATAGGACCCCGATCAAACCGGTTAGGACCGAGAGCACTGCTATTCTGAGTCCTTGGTTTCCAAGAGCATAGCTCTCTTTTGGCAACCAACCGATTCATGCTTTCTTCTAATTTCCCCTGCCTATTTATAGGCAAAATCAAAAGGGGTGGGGATAGTTTGGGGTGACGTGGAGCAACATGCTCCACGCATTTTCTTTCCTTTTTTTCTTTTTTTTCATTATTATTTTTTCTTTTTTTATTAATTTTATATTAATAATATTATTATTAAAATAATACTAATAACACTAAAACCCGATCAAAAATAAGTGATTACAGGTACCTAAGTCTATTGTTTCTAATAGAGACTTGCGATTTACGGCAAGGTTCTGACGATGTTTACATCAGGCTTTGGGTTCGAGGTTGAATTTCAGTACCCGTATCATCCTCAGACGGATGGACAGTCTGAACGTGTTATCCAGGTTTTGGAGGATATGCTGAGGTGTTGTATTATTGAGTTCCAAGGAACCTGGGAGAAGTATTTACCTTTGGTTGAATTTGCTTATAAAAACAGCTATCAATAGATTATTCAGATTTCACCGTATGAGGCATTGTATGGCCAGAGGTGTCGTATGCCCTTGTGTTGGGCTGAGGTAGGGGAAAAGTATGTTTCCTTGCCACATGTGTTGAAGGACACGGATGAAAAGGTAAAGCTTGTGTGTGATCGTTTAAAAGCGGCTACGGATTGGCAGAAATCTTACGCGGATTTGAAGCGTAGGGAAATTGAATATGCGATGGGCGATCGTGTGTTCTTGAAAGTGTCACAGTGGAAGAAGCTGATGTGGTTCAGACGTAAGGGTAAGCTTAGTCCGAGGGTTATTGGACCATATGAGATTATGGAGCGCATAGGTCCTGTGGCTTATCGGTTGAGGTTGTCTCCCGAGCATGAGAAAATACATGATGTGTTCCATGTATCTATGCTACGGAGGTATCGTCGGGTCCTTCGCATGTTCTGCCTGTGGAGCATATTGAGTTGAGATCGGACTTGTCCTTTGAGGAAGAGCTGGTGGAAATCCTTGATTCCAGCAGCAAGGTTCTACGTGGTAAGACAATAGAACTGGTTAAGTCTTGTGGCGACATCGAGGTGTTGAGAAAGCCACTTAGGAAAGCAAGACGTATATATTAGAGCAATTCCCGCATCTTTTTCCTCCAAGTAAATTTCGGGGATGAAATTTCTTAAGAGGGGAGGGTTGTAAAGCCCCGTTTTTTGGTCTTAGGTGTTTTAAAGGTTGGTTCGAGGGTCCGGTGGACCGATATTAGAGATTCGAGTCAATTTTGGGATTAATTCGGATTAAATATTTTTAAGGTGATAAAATTGTGGAAAAATGCTCTAAAAGCATTATTAAATATATTAATGATTTTTGTGAAGTCAATTTTAGAAAAATGAGTTTTGGAAATTGGACATTTTGGGTTAGTGACCAAAATGCGAACTTTGAAAACTATTTTTAGTGACTGTTTTGTAAAAGGATCAAAACTTTGAATCTTTAAGGAGCTAATTATCCTAAACATTTTTAACTGATTTCTCCCTTTAATTAATTTATTTTAATTGATTTTTAAAAGGCTTTAAAAGTGGAGAGAATTAATAAATCATATTTTAGACTTTTAACAAAAAATACGTAACAAACTTTGCAACTTCTTTCTCAAAATTTCTCTCCAGCCAAACACCTTTTCAAATTCAATTTCTTCAGGTAAAAATCAGAGGTTTTGATTTCCATTTGATTTCCTAATGCTTTTTCATCAAGTACTTATTGTTATTCTCTTGATTTTCATGTTTTCCTAAGCAATTAAGGGGAGAAATCATCATTGGAGGTAAGGATTTGTTCTTCTCCTCTAATGAAAGGTTCTTTACTTAAATTCCCAAGATCTTGATCCTTTACAATTGTTTTCTAATGTGTTTTGATAGTTTAATTGTTGGAAATTGGTTTAATTAAGTTTTGATTGATGAAATTGACATATTTCGAATTAGATCTGTTAAGTTGGGTTTATGATCATATTAGATCATGATTTAGATGTTTAATTGAGTTAATAACTTGGTTTTAATGTTGTAATCCCAAAAAAAGTTGGATCTCTAATGTTTAAGGTTGTAAATCAAGGGTTGTTATGGTGTTTTTCGAGCTTAATCATTGCTGGAAGTGAAAGGATGTTGGGAAAGGGTTTTTAGGTGTTAATTGTTGAAGTTTGATGGATTGAATTGTTATATTATGGCTGGGTTAAGTTTTGGAAAGGTTTGATGGTGTTTTGATATGTTTCGAATGGTTTTTGAGTGGGCAACTTGAGAGTTGCGGGTGATTGCTGTTAGACAATGGTTTGAATGAATAATAATACATTTTCCCTATGATTTTATGTTAAAATAGGGGATAACCAGGGAGACAAAGTTTGACATTGATTGTTGCTTGCCGGGAGCTCGATTGGTATTGGCAAGCAAGGCGAAGTGTATCGGTGAGTAGAAACTGGTTTAAACGCCTTTAAAAAGGTTTAATCAAGGTTGTTGGGTGTTTAGGGTAAGCGTGAAACTCTTACCTAAGCTCGGAAGTAAGTTTCCCTTATTTTGCTCTTGAATATCGGTTTAGATATGAGCACATTGATTTCATGTTTGGTGTTAAACATGGTATAATTTATTATTGTAAATGCATGGTTATGAACATATATGCAATGGATATTATGTATATAAATGCTAGTGAGCATTGGTTTTTATTCCGATTGGGAATGGGGTATTGCTTTGAGCAATGTGAATTGCATATGTGATGGTTTGGTTTAATGCATTGAAAACAGTAGGCAAATGGTTTTGGAAATGATATATTGGCTATGTGACAAGGTAAGAAACAATCGGATATAGTTGGCATGCCATAGGATTAAAGTGCACTATAAAATATGAACAAAATCGATCATGGCCATGGGTCCTTGAGGTATGGCGGTTAAACAAGGCCACTCGAACTGTTGGGAACCTCATTTGGGGCATGCAGTTTAACTAAGCAACCCAAATTGATGGTGATCTTGCGGTTTAACTAGGCAAGGTCGATACATTTGCGGAATAACTAGGCAATGGT
Source organism: Hibiscus mutabilis (assembly GCA_019671005.1). Lineage (NCBI taxonomy): Eukaryota > Viridiplantae > Streptophyta > Magnoliopsida > Malvales > Malvaceae > Hibiscus > Hibiscus mutabilis. The sequence goes on along the minus strand of CM033733.1, from coordinate 31,708,211 downwards.
GGCAAATCTCGTGGTTTAACTAGGCGACAATGTCAAATCTTGCGGTTTAACTAGGCAAGGTTTGGGATATCATGCGCTTTAAATAGGCATGGTATGAGAGATCCGTGTATCCAATATGTTGGATGGAAGGTAGTCTATCCAGGTCACTATTATTGCCAATATATGTGAAAGTTCATGAGTTGAACCTATTTTTATAATGCTTTGGCATTTAAGCATGGTTTATAATATAATGCTTTGGCATTTAAGCATGGTTTATAATTTAATGCTTTGGGATTTAAGCATGGTTTATGATTTAATGCTTTGGGATCTAAGCATGGAAGAAGTATATGATGTTGCATAAGGGTGATTATGCATGTCGCGGTTGGAGACAAGGAAAATGCTTTGGTTGTAAGCATGTTTTGGAACAAGTGTTTTGGTTTTAAATGTTTTTAAAAGCATCATTAGTCTATGAGCATCCTCACAAAGCATGTGTGCTTACGCTCTCTTTTTCCTAATAATGCAGAGCATTAAGGTTTGGGGCTGCAAGGGAAAGGCTAAAGTGATCCAAGGACAATGACTAGTTTGAGTATGGACTCGGTTTATGTTTCCGGTTAATAAGGTAATGTGTTTGCCATGATTTTAGGGATTTGTAATTCTATTTTCCTCTAGCATTTGGGCATGTAAAATGCTATATTTTGGGGAGTATGATTGATGTCGATAATCATATTATGAACCTTTTCTTGGTTGTTGCTAGGTAGTTGCCTAGGGATGCATCTAGCCAATATTGAATGGATGCCATGCTTTGATGTTTTTAACAAGTTGACTATGACATCGTGGATAGGTTGGTATGTTGCTTTCGCTGGAAAATGCTTGTTTGAATGTTTTGGTATGTTGGCGAATGGTTTAGGAAGCATGCCTATAGGTGAATCCTTTGGAGGCAAATGTATTGTTGGAGATGCTTAACCTTGGTGCCAATGTTAGTATAAGTCTTGTTGAATGTTTGTATGCATGTGTTTAAGCTTCTAGGGATCCAATGCATCTAGATTTGGGTGAAAAACCAAAAGAAAATGACATTACAGGCCCAGGCGTACCAATACGCAGGGGACAATATCAGTCGGCTAGGCAAAATCACGAAATCGGTATTGGTATGGGTGGTTGAGTTCCGGTACGGTTAAGCAAGTAAGCTTGGAGTACTGGTACGGGACAAGGTGTATCGGTACGGGAACTCATTACTGGAAAGTTAGTTTTTGAGGAAAAACCCATGTACCGGAACACCAAATGCTTGTATCGGTATAGAATTAATAATTTACAAGCTGATGTGGCGTACATTTACGGTACACTGTGTATCGATACGAGGCTATTCATTATAGAGCACCGTATCAATATGGATTAGTCCGTATCGATACAAGTGGCTACCCTGTATTGGTACGGCTGTGTTCGTGTCAGTACATGTGGGCATGGACTAGTTGAGGATTGGTAACCTTAATTTCAATTTAGGTCATATAATTTAAAATATTTACGTTTATGTCCTTGAACTGAATGGGATGCGATTGGTTGCCTTCTGCGTTTCGTTTCCTTTGAAAATTCACTCGCTGCAAGTATGTACATCTAAGATTAATAATTCGCATCTAGACAACATAAAAAGAAAAAATGGACTGACTTTTCGTAACCTTTCTCCAGTTTTCTTTGGTAAACCTAATATAGTTCTCTCGGTTTGGTCTGGCGTCTAGGCTGGGTCGAGGGGGTTACAAGTATATTAGAAAAGCTATGATGGCTTTTGATGATGTTATGTTGTTGATTAAGCATGCTGATGATGTTATTTGATGTTTAGCTAAGTGTTGATGTTCTTTGGAAGGAGACAAAGTGTCATATGTTGGATCTAGATGTCACTACAGGTCTTTTCGTACCAGTACGGGTACCTTAAGTTTTAGTACGTGGGGTCTGTGCAAGTCTCAAACTGCCTAAAATAAGCCTAGCGTATAGGTACGCCTAGCCACCATATCGGTACGCACTGAAGGAAAATAATTATAGGGTCGGTACACGGGATGGCATATCAAAATAAACCCTTATTTTTAAGCTAGTTGTATCAGTACGTGGGGTACTGTATCGGTATGATCTTTAGGTACTGGAATTCAAGCTTTTGAAATGTTAAAGAGAGGATCGGTACGGGGTCAAGGCTGTATCAGTACAAGTTAGTCAACAAACCATATCGATACAAAATTACGTGTATCAGTACGGTAAGATGTTAAGTTAGTTGGCCTGTATCGGTACGAGACTCTTCTGTATCAGTATGCCATGTTGAATTTGTATATTTTTGTATTGAAGTTGAATATCTTTCAAATTAGTTCATGTTTATTGTGAAAGTTATGCATTGAGTTTATGTCTTGTTTTGGAATGGAAAATAACCTATGAGCATGAAATGAATCTAATTAAGGGTTGGTAAACTTAATTGTTCTAAATGCCTTGTTATTTGTAATATTTACATTTTGGTCCCTTATGTGTATTGTTGTTTAATTGGACCCTGAATTGCAATTTGATCTGAATGAATCGCTACCGCTGAAGCATGTTCACATAGGACTCTAATGATTTACATTTAGACAAGATAAAAAAAATAGGATGCAGTTTAGGGTTTTAGCTCGGGTTTGCTTCAGCAAACCTAATGGGGCTCTTTTAATGCAGTTTCGACTAGGCTAGGTTAAGGGGGTTACATTTGGTGGTATTAGAGGCAGGTTTGCAAAAATTGGGATACTTTTAGTGTTTGTAACATGATGTTTGCTATACACGGTGATTGTATATATGTATGGTGTTTGAAATGTATGCCATGTTTGGGTATTTTGGGGACACATTGCCATATTACTATGTTTATTAAATTATTTTGGTTTGAAATAGATGTCTTGGATCCTTGCTTGAAGCTGGCCTGGTTGTTTTTGTTTTGGTGTAATTATCATGCCTTAGATACGATTTAGACTATGCCACCAAGGATAGAGTTATGATTTAGTGAAAACGCTATTGTTGAAGGGCAATGAGTTGAGGGCAAGATTGTACACCCTGAGAATTTACCGCCTCCTCTGCCTAATCCTCCTGAGGGAGTAGAACAAGTAGCACATGCACCACCTGGTCCAGTGTTTGGTGATATGACGCCTTTGGTTCAGGCGATGACGAGAGCATTCCAGGCTGCGGTGGCTGAAGTTAATGTACCTACTCTAGCACCTTTTGTTGCTAATCTGGGGTTATCATTGGAGCGTTTACACTATCTTGGAGGAGTTGAGCTTTGAAGATTGACACCTGAGGCATCCGAGGAGTGGATGGCTAGTATGGAGCGTATTATGGTTTAGATAGGATGTAATGATGAGTGTAAGATGGGGTGTGCAATGTCCTTGTTGCAAGGAGATGCATATAGCTGGTGGACCACTATGATTACAGCTATGGAACTCGGTGAAGTAACGTGGAAATTCTTCCAAGCTTTCTTTAGAAAAAGGTATCTAGGAGTGAGATACCTGGATGAGAAGAAACGTGAGTTTATTGCCTTGGTTCAGGGTAGTATGATAGTGTTAGAGTATGAGGTGCAATTCGTGAGGCTGAACCAGTATGCATCTGAGTTAGTACCGGACAAGGGGCAATATAATGATCATTTCTGATATGGATTGGTGTAGGATGTTAAGACGTATATGTTGGCCACCGACTATACTAATTTTGACGTGTTGGTTACATGGGAAAAGGATATTAAATAGAGTCTGGGTTTGTCTCATCGTAATGGAGGTTCTAGCTTGGGGAAGGGAGCTGCAGAGTATAGTTCTAGGGGTGGCCATGCTAAGAGGCACCGTGACCGGAGGTTTCGACCAAATGCGAGACACAGTGGAGAAGGTGTAGGATGAGGATATTAAGGACATGGTGCTCAGGTATGAGCAGCACATAATGGTTATTAGGGTTGTGGTTCGAGAGAACATTTAAGGCGAGATTGCCCACGTTTGAGCAGAGAGAGGCAGGCTCCTACAGTTGTGGCTACGAATTAGTGTTAGAGTTGTGGGTCGGCAGATCACATAAGATGTGATTGCCCTTTGCTTACTAGAGGCAGGCAGGCACTTGCACCTGTTGCTGCACCACTAAGGGGCCGTGTGCACGGCCGAGGTATTTTCCAACGGAGGAAGGAGGGATAGAGGGTTGTGGCACATACCATAGTGGTTCGACCAGAGGATGGTTAGCCGATGAGGATCTATGCTCACCGTAAAGGGAGGAATGACATGGACATGATAACATGTATCTTTACCTTACAGTCTATGTCATTGTTATCTTTGACAGATTTTGGTTCCACGCATTCGCATGTTTTGCATGAGCATGCACATTTGCTTGGTATACCAGTAGAAATGTTTGATATTGGTATGCAAGTGATGAGTTGTTTTGGTGAGACGGTCATTACAAGAAAGTTGTATCGGAGATGTCCTTTGATGGTTCAAGGACATTTGTTTGTAGCTGATCTGATAGAGCTGTCGTTCTATGGTTTCAACGTGATCTTGGGTATGGACTGGTTATCTGAGCATCGAGCTGTGGTGGATTTTGAGACCAATAGGGTTTTATTGAAGCTCGCTGATGATTATGAGGTTGTAGTTGTGGGTGAAAATGTTAAGTTCTTATCCAATATAGTTTTGGCCATGGAAGCGTGTAAGATGCTTAATTGTGGATGTTAGGCGTATCTAGCTTATGTGATGAACCTGAATATGGAAGAGGTGCGGACTAAAGATATTTTTATTGTTTGTGACTTTTTGGGTGTGTTTCTGGAAGAGTTACTTGGTTTGCCACCAGATAGGGAAGTGGAGTTCTGTATCGAGACCTATACGGATTCGGCTCCAATATCGATTGCACCTTATCGCATGGCACCCAAGGAGTTGAAGGACTTAAAGACACAACTCTAGGAGTTTTTGGATCGTGGCTTTATCCGGCCTAGTGTTTCTTCATAGGGAGCACCGTTGTTGTTTGTAAAGAAGAAGGATGACACTTTGAGGATTTGCATTGACTATCGGCAACTGAACAAGTTGACGATAAAGAACAAGTATCCCTTGCCACGAATTGATGATTTGTTTGATCAATGTCAAGGTGCTACGGTGTTTTCCAAGATCGATTGAGATCTGGATATTACCAGTCGAAGGTTAAGGATAAGGATGTGTTGAAGACTACTTTCTGTACACGGTATGGCCATTATGAGTCTTTGGTGATGCCATTTGGGTTGACAAATACGCCTGCAGTATTCATGGATATGATGAATCAGATGTTCCATGAATTTTTGGATCAGTTTGTAGTAGTGTTCATTGATAATATTCTTGTGTACTCTCGTACCGAGGAGGATCATGATCGACACTTGCAGATTATGTTGCAGACTTCGTTGGATAATTAGCTTTATGCCAAGTTAAGCAAGTGTGAATTATGGATTAGGGAAGTGGTTTTCCTTGGACATGTAGTTTTACCTAAAGGTATCCGAGTTGATCCTAAGAAGATTGAGGTGGTTGTGAATTGGAAGCAACCAAAGTCTATGACAAAAGTTTGTAGTTTTCTGGGTTTAGCGGGTTATTACCGTCGATTCGTGGATGGGTTTTCGAGGGTTGCTGCCCCGTTAACCAAGTTGTTGCAGAAGGATGTGTTTTGAGTGGAAAAAGGCTAGGCAGCAGGATTTTGAAAAGTTGAAGGAAGCTTTGACACAAGCTCCAATCTTGATTCAACCTGAGTCAAGGAAGAAGTTTGTGGTGATAGTGATGCATCCTATGTTGGGTTGGGGTGTATGTTGATACATTAAGGAAAAGTGGTGGCCTATGCATCGAGGTAGTTGAATGTACATGAACACAACTACCCCACGCATGATCTTGAGCTTGTTGCGGTAGTGTCGTGTTTAAGATTTGGAGGCAATACCTCTATGGCAAAAAGTGTGTTGTATACACTGATCATAAGAGTTTGAAGTATTTGATGACACAGAAGGAGTTGAATCTTCGTCAACGTAGGTGGTTGGAGTTGTTGAAGGATTATGATTTGACCATTGAGTATCATCCGGAAAAAGCCAATTTTATGGCTGATGCTTTGAGTAGAAAGGCCGTTGTGGAGTTGAGAGCCATGTTTGCGAGGTTAAGTGTGACATGTGATGGAGGGTTGTTGGCAGAGTTGCAAGTGAAACCTCCTTTGGCATAGTTGATTAAGGAGTAGCAACCGTATAATGAGACGTTGGTGCCACATGTCAAGGACATCATGGATGGAAATCCTACAGATTTTCACTTTATTAATGATGAGGTGTTGTGCTTTAAGGAGTAGATAGTGGTGCCTAATGACATAGAGTTGAGACAGATGATTTTGACTGAGACACATGCTAGCCCTTTTGCTATGCATCCCGGTAGTACTAAAATATATCAGGGGTTGAGGAAAGAGTACTAATGGGTGGGTTTGAAAAAGGATGTAGCTGATTTTGTTGCTAGATGTATGGTATGTTAGCGTGTGAAAGCTGAGCATCAGTTTCCTTTAGGGTTGTTGCAATTGTTGAAAATCCGAGAGTGGAAGTGGGAGAGGATCACCATGGATTTTGTGTCGGGTTTGCCTTTGACACTGACTAAAAAGGATTCCATTTGGGTGATTGTTGATCGGTTTATGAAGTGTGCATATTTTTTGCCAGTGCATACGACGTACTCTTTGGATAGGTTGGCGAATTTGTATGTTGCTAAAATTGTAAGGTTGTACGGGGTACGTAAGTCAATTGTTTCAGATAGAGATCTGCGGTTTACAGTGAGGTTTTAGAAATGTTTGCATCGAGCTTTAAGTACTCGTTTGAGTTTTAGTACATCGTATCATCCTCAGGCGGATGGCCAGTATGAACGTGCGATTCAGATCTTGAAGGATATGTTGAGATGTTGTATCATTGAGTTCCAAGGAACCTGGGAAAAACAGTTGCCTTTGGTTGAGTTTGCATACAATAATAGTTATCAAGCAAGTATAAGATGGCACCGCATGAAGCCTTGTATGGTAGGAGGTGACGTACACCCTTTTGTTGGCCTGAGGCTGGGGAACAGTATGTTTCCATGCCTGATGTGTTGAAAAAAAATGATGAGAAAGTAAAAATGATTTGTGATCGTTTAAAAGAGGCATCAGATAGGCAGAAATTGTATGCAGATTTGAAGCGTAAAAAGATTGAGTACGCTGTGGGCGATAGAGTTTTCTTGAAAGTTTTGCATTGGAAGAAGGTGATGCGCTTTGGGTGTAAAGGGAAGTTGAGCCCTAGATTTATTGGACCGTATAAGGTGCTAGAACGCATTTTTCCTGTGGCTTATCGGTTGAGGTTGCCTCCTGATTTGGAGAAGATCCATGATGTGTTTCATGTGTCCATGTTGCGGAGATATCGCTCGGATCCGTCGCATGTTATGCTAGTTAAGGATGTTGAGTTGCGACCGAATTTGTCTTATGAGGAAGAACCAGCAGAGATCCTTGACTCTAGTAGTAAAGTTCTTCGTGGAAAGACGATATAACTTGTTAAGGTGCTGTGGCGACATCGCGGTGTTAAGGAGGCCACGTGAGAGAGTAAGTCGGACATGGTTGCTCAGTTTTAGCATCTGTTTCCCTTAGGTAAATTTCGAGGATGAAATTTCTTAAGGAGGAGAGTTTTAACGCCCCAGTTTTGGGCCTCGGAGTTTCTAGGTGATTAGACGGTCTGATGGACTGGGATTGGAGATTCGAGTCGAATTCAGGATTAAAATCAGAATAAATAATTTTTGTGCAAGAAAAATATGGGAAAATATCTAAAAATCAGTATTTAGTATACAAATATTTTTGGTAAAGTCAATTTTGGAAAATACAATTTAGAAATTGGACATTTTGGTTAGTGACCAATATGCAAAGTTTTAAAACTATTTTTAGTGACTGTTCTGAAAAAGGGTCAAAACTTAGAATCTTTAAGGTGCTATTTTACCTAAATGTTTTATCATACTTTTCTCTCAATTGAGATTATTTTAATAAGTTTTAATTAAAGATTAAAAAGGATTTAAATAAGGAAAGGTGGTTATTTTTCCCAAAAACATATTTGACGTAACTTCTTTTCTCAAAATTTTCTCTCAACTTCTCTTCAACCAAACACTCTATTTTGCATCAAATATTTGAGGTAATGATCTTGATTTCTTAAACCTTTGATTTCTAGTGGATTCTTCAATATTGTTTTCCAAAATCTCATTATTTTCCTTGTTTCAAGAGTAAACATCCAATTGAGAGGAAATTCACTCATTAGAGGTAAGATTCGTTCTTCTCCTCTAATGTATGGTTCTTTATTGAAATTCCCAAGTATTTGATCCTTGTTTAATGTTTCCTAATGAGATTTGATGATTTAATTGTGGAAATTGATTAAATCAAGGTTTAATTGATGATATTAGGTGATTTCTGTTTCTGATTTATTTTGCTGAGTTCATGATGGTTAATAATCATGATTTTCATATTTTATAATGTTAATAAGTTAGTTTTGGAATCCCGAAACTACGCGAGTCTCTAATTTTCTAGGTTGGTAGTTATGTTTTTTGAGGAGTGGTGTGGTTAAATGAATGCTGGAGATATAAGGATATTAGAGTTATGTTTTTAGATAGTTGTTTAATGGTAATTGATGTGTTGAAACGTTAGATTGCGACTGTGTTAAGTTTGGAAGAGGGTTGTTGTTAGTTTTGGGTGTTGTGGAGAGAATTTGGATAAAGGATATTGAGATTTAGTGTTGTTATGATGTTGATTGTATTTTGATGCAATGTACCTCCATTTTGTGTGTATCAAAGCAGGGGAAGTTGGTCCTCAATCTTGAACGTTGGTTTCGGAAGCTTTGGAGGCACGATTATTGCATCGGCAAGTGAGGCTTTGCGAGTCGGTGAGTGGAAACGTGTTTTCAACTTTGCAAACATTTGAAAGTTGTGTTTGGGAGTTTAGATCGAGCTTGAAACGCTGGTCTAAGCTCAAAAGTAAGTAAAGGATGAATTATCTCTTGAACTCGATTTGGCTAATAGTTTGATGCACTTGTTTCACATGGTTTGATTACTCACTGTATATACATGATTTGAGCATGGTTTAATGCTGGAAATTGTTTATAAAATGATCTTGTTGCATTTGGAAGTAATGCATGTTTTGTAAATGTTTATGAACATTGGTTAATGTAAGGTTTATTGCATTGGTTAAATAATTTTGAAGATGCATATGAAAACAGTGAGTTGCTGATATTAAAATGAATTATATGGGCAAGTGATGGTATGATAAAGGTTTGAAAATGAAATTAGATATAGTTGGCCGGCCATAGGATTGATAGTGCACTATAAAAAGGCACATTGGATGTTGAGGGGTTTATACCGTGTACCGAATACTTCATCCAAGTACCATAACGGGCGAGGGGTTTATGTGTATCGAAAACTCCCGTTAGTGGGTTAAACATCGTATCGATAAGTGGTGTTGAGGGGTTTATGTGTACCGAATACTCCACCATGGGTTTCACAACGGTAGAAGGGTTTATGTGTACTGAATACTCTCGTGTGTGAGCCTTGTGTTACCGGTAGATTGTTTGTTGAGTGTTGAGGGAACTCTTGTTGAATATTTGTATTTGATGTATGTTTTGTAAAATGGAAATTTGGTTAATGATCACTTGTAAGCCAATATAATTGTTTATATATCATGAGATGGATTGTTGTTTAATGTGGTTTAAACATGTTTTACTCTTTAATCCTTGCATTGGTACTATGCATGGGAAAGCTTAAATTGAGGGTAGCAAATGGGACTTTGCTGTAGAATCCATGATACATGTTGCATATGGTTTAATATGTTGTTTTGGAAATGTTAAGTGCATGGTTTTGTTAAGGCATGATGTTAGGATGATGTTTTTAAGGAGTTTTGGAAAGTGGTTTTCAAAGATATGTAAAATGATTTAACTTGCATTGATGATGGTTGTTGTTTGAGCATCCCTCACTAAGCCTAGTGTGCTTACGTTCTCTTTTCCATCAATGTAAAGAATTAAGGTTCGAGGCAGGGAGGAAGTAAGTAAAGGAATTTCCAAGACTTGATTTTAAAGTACGGTTTAGAACGTTGAAAAGTAGTAATAATGGCAATGTGTTGTTTGGGGATTTGGGAGAGGTTTTGATGAACTCCTTGTTGAAGCAAGCTTTAATTGCTGTTTTGGACTTGTAATATGTTTTAAGTTATTGAGACATGGTTGGTTTGATGACTTGAATGTGGACTAGGAAGCATGCCTCTAGAATTGATTGCTTGAGTATGTTAGAAAAGTTAGGATGGCTTTTGATGATGTTATGTTGTTGATTAAGCATGTCGATGATGTTATTTGATTTTTAGCTAAGTGTTGATGTTGTTTGGAAGGAGCCAAAGTGTCAGATGTTGGACCTAGAGGTCACTACAGGTCTCTGCGTACCGGTATGGGTACCCTGAGTTTCGGTACACGGGGTCTACGCAAGAATCAAACTATAAAAAATAAGCCTAATGTATCGGTACACCTAGCCATCATATCGGTACACTTTGAAGGAAAACATATCTGGTGTCGGTACACGGGATGGTGTATAGAAACGAACCCTCTAGTTTAAGCTAGCCATATAGATATGCGGGGTACCGTATCTGTATGATTTTTAGCCGAGGTCAAGGTTGTATCACTACGGGTTAGTTAACAAACTGTATCGATATAGAAGTACGTGTATTGATATGGTAAGCTGTTAAGTTAGTTGGTTTGTATCGGTACAGGACTCTTCTGTATCGTTACGCCCTGTTGAATTTGTGTATTTTGTGTTGAAGTTGAATATCTTTCAAATTAGTCCCTATTTTTTGTGAAAGTTATGCATTGAGTTTATATGGTTGTTATGGAATGGAAAATAACCTATGAGCATGAAATGGATCTAATTAAAGGTTGGTAAACTTAATTCTTCTAAAGGCCTTGCTATTTGTAATATTTACATTTTGGTCCCTTATGTGTATCATTGTTTAAGTGGACCCTGAATTGCAATTTGATCTGAATGAATCGCTACCACTGAAGCATGCTCACATAGGACTCTAATGATTTGCATTTAGACAAGATAAAAAATAGGGCGCGATTTAGGGTTTTAGCTCGGGTTTGCTTCGGCAAACCTAATGTGGCTTTTTTAATACAGTTTTGGCTAGGCCGGGCTAAGGGGGTTACAAGACCACTCGGAACTCAAATACCTTCTGGAAAATAAGATTCCAAGCCCAGATTGATCCGATGGATACTTTTGTTACAAGAATTTGATCTTGAGATACGAGATAAAAATGGGACTAAAAACTTGGTAGCTGATCATTTGTCTCGATTAGAGCACCACCATGAAGATAGTAATGCCGATGCCATTAGAAATGAATTCCCTGGTGAATAATTGCCTGCAAACAATACCATGCCATGGTATGCTAACATAGCCAACTACCTGGTCAGCAAAATTTTTATTCAAGCAGTGTGATGTTCCATTTTTATTCAATATTATTGGGATAAGCCATTTTTATTCAAGTATTGTGTCGACCAAATCATTTGCCGTTGTGTGCTAGAGGATGAGCAACAAAAATTCTTCAACTTTGCCGTGTTGCACCATACGAAGGACACTTTGCTGGCATGAAGATAGTATCCAAGGTGCTGCAGTCTGGATTTTTCTGGCCTACATTGTACAAGGATGCTTATTACTTTGCAAAGGCATGCGACAGATGCAAGCGTACTGGAAACTTTTCTAGCAGATATCAGTTGCCACTTTAGAAAATGTAAAACCTATATTCGATTTTGATATAACAAATTGTTTAAAGACCATATTGTAAATGAAAATAAAGTTTTAAGTACTCAAAAGTCTCACAAAATGACAAGGAAAAGTTTTTCAAAGTTAAAGACTTAAACCCAAAGTTTTTCAAAGTGTTTTTCAAGCCAAATACATAAATATGCCCAGACGTATCGATACACCCCTTGGTGTTTCGATACGGTTTTTAGCTACTGGAATTTGATCTTGACAAACCATATCGATAGGGGTGGTTCCGTATTGGTACGACTAAAAATACCTTAAACCCAGATATCAAACCTTATCGAAACGGGTGTGATCCGTATCGAAACACTAAGCTGAAAATGTTTGCCCAGATGAAGGCCGTATCGAAATGGGTAATACCGTATCGAAATGCAAGGCCTAATTTTCAAAGTAATGTGAATGTCGTATCGAAATGGGCTAAGCCGTATCGGTACACTTTGTAAAATCAAATTCCAGTAGCTAAAAATCGTATCGAAATACCAAGGGGTGTATCGATACGCCTGGACATATTTGTGTATTTTGGCTTGAAAAACACTTTGAAAAACTTTGGGTTTAAGTCTTTAACTTTGAAAAACTTTTCCTTGTCATTTTGTGAGACTTTTGAGTACTTAAAAATTTGTTTTCTTTTACAATATGATCCTTAAACAATTTGTTATATCAAAATCGAATATAGGTTTTAGAATCTCCCCCTTTTTGATATAACAAAACCAAAGTAAAATTTTTAAGTAACTTTGAAAATTTTTAAAATACTCCCCCTTACTTTAAGCTTATCTTTGAAATTTTTTTGGCTAGGCTAATTCCTTCTCCCCCTTTTTGTTAGATTAAAATCAATTAAATAGGGAAAACAAGTAAACAATAATAACTCCAAGCAATTAAATAAGCAACATAGTCATTAAAAAATTCAAAACATAGTTCAAGCAACATAATTAAAAATCCAACTTAAATCCTAAAAGCATAAACTAAATAAAAAGCAAAGCATATGAGTTCATAAAAACATAAAACAGAGGGTGCATAATTCAAATCCTAATATGATATGCTATGATATGCAAAATGCCTAAGAGTCCATGCCATCGTCTCCATCATCTTCATCTTCATCCTCATCATCATCAATGGCTTGAGGTCCAAGGGATTGACGCCATTCGCCATGAAATGTGGTAAGTGTGATGTCCATGAAGTTTTGGCGATATTCAATAGCCGTCACTCTTTCCTCCAAGGACGTGAAGCGAGTGTCGATCGCGGCAAATCCAGAGTCTATGGTGGTGTACAAAGAGGTGAACTTCTCATTGAGGAAAACCATGAGAGCGTCAAGATTTGGTGGAGCCACCGGAGCATGAGGAGCTTGAGCTTCTTGAGGAGCCTCCTCGGGATCGGTTTGAACACCTCTCGAAAGATCGATGTTCTGAATCCACTCTCTATTGTAGTATGTGAACTTTGTGCGTCGGAGAGAACGCTTATCAATAGGATCGGCGAGGGGTTCTGCAAGGTCATAGGAACAATCAATACCCATCTTGTGAAAGATGGAGCTCAAGGTCGTGCCATAAGTGAAGGATGTAACCATGGTGGTGTGGCGATGTTGAACAAGAAAAACGATCTCGGCAAACATAATCTGAGCAAGGTTGGGTCGCTTCTCCTCACCAAAGCATCGAAGCCAAAAATCATTGACTTGGCGGATGGTAAAGTATTTCCCACCGAATGGACGGAACCACCAAGTGATCATGAGGTGTAAAATGCGGTCATGGGCATCGAGTACGGTCACAGAGCCACTAAGAACATGTCCCAACTCATCCTCATCATCAATACCCGTATCCTCAAGACCCGAATAGTTTGCTAAAATGGATGAATCAATACGAAATCTTTGACCCATTAAATAAGACTCAATTGCAATAACCAAGGTTTTCTTTTCATTAAAAATACACCGGGCATTGGAATAAAATATCAATACAAGGTTTTGGTATAAAATCCCGAGTATACTAAAAAAGGCCATAAACTTCCATTCGTGCATTAACCTAAGATATTTAAATTTAAACCTTTAGGATGATAGAAAAGGAATGGAAGTAACACGCTCTCGGAGAATTTTATAACTTTGGTATTCTTTAAAATTTTCCATGGCGTTTTGAAATTGAGGTTCATTAAAACAATTTTCATAAATGTGGGTAAGATTGGGTCTATTACCACTATGATTGGGAAGATAACGTGGAGGATTTGAACTAGTGGCAATGTCCCTTCGTGCTCGTTTCTTAGGGGCCATATTCTGAAAATAGATCAAACCAAAAAACAATGTACGCATAAATCAATACATTCGATCCATAAATTATTCTAAAGTTCAAGGTATTGTTTAAAAGATATATAATATAGTTTAAAAATCTATACAAATATAAGAAAAAATTTTGGTAAAGAAAAACTTGTAAAATAGTTTAAAAAATTGTACGGTATATATTTATATTCGAACAAAAAAAATCAGATTTTAAAAAGTTTTTACAAAAATATTGAAAACTATATAATATATAACTTAAATCTATGATTATATTACAAAAATAGTTAGTAAATATGTACGAAAATTAAAAAGAAAAAGTTAGGGTTTATACCTTGAATTTGTGATTAAGGATGAATGAAGTGATTTGGATACACAAATTTGATGATTTTAGCTTGGGTTTGATGTAAAATCCAAAAGCCCTCAAGAATTTTGAAGAGATGTATGAGAAAAAGTGAGGGGTTTTGAGGTTTTTATAGAGAAAAATCGTATCTAGGGTTTGAGAAAAAGATGGTATTTGAGTTAAAGTGAAAAAGCCTCTTTTAATGCCCTTAAAATTGCCCAACGGCTACGCGTACCGATAGGCCACATTGGCGTATCGAAACTGAGTATCGAAATGCTATAATAGCCATTTTGATGCGTGACCCGTACCGGTACAGGTATAACTATACCGAAATGATTGTAAATGACCTGTATCGATACGAGGTAAACCGTATCGATACGAGGTAAACCGTATCGATATGCCTATGCCAGAATTGTCAATTTTGGCTGCAGGTTGCTCAAAAATTTGATTTGAATCGAATCGAAATACATGTAAATGATATGAGAACATCATGTATGAGCATAAATAGATGCATACTCCCCCTAGCAACAAGCATATATGCATATAGGAGCAAAAACACATAAGCAATCAATCAAACAAATTTAAGCAAATTTTTAAGACCAAAAGATGCTCTCTCCTAAGAGACCAAAAACGCTCTTTGTCTAGTGGTTTGGTAAAGATGTTCGCTAATTGATTTGAGGTGTCTATATATTCTAGAACTATATCATTTTTAAGACATGATCCCAAATGAAATGATGTCTTATTTCTATGTGTTTGGTTCTAGAGTGTTGGATGAGATTCTTAGTGAGACAAATGGAACTAGTATTGTCACACCTAATGGGGATGGTACCTACATCAATTCCATAATCTAAGAGTTGTTTCTTCATCGAAAGGACTTGAGCACAACAACTTCCTACAGATATATATTCAGTTTCGGTGGTAGATAATGCTACGCTATTTTGCTTCTTAGAAAACCAAGATATGAGCATACTACCTAGGAATTGACATGTGCCAGAGGTACTTTTTCTATCTATCTTACAACCCCCATAATCCGCATCTGAGAAGGCATGTAGGTTAAAGGAAGACTCTCTAGGATACCAAAGAACTAAACAAGGTGTATCTCTAAGGTACCTAAAGATTCTCTTAACGGCTATTGCGCGTAATAAATGCTACGCAATTGTGCAAGTATACACGTTGCAAGTTATAATATGAAAGATATCGTCTCCACAGGGATTGGTGCTACTTCAAGAATCTAGTCTCTTGCACTGTAAAAAGTAAAAACACAAATAGAAGATTATAGGAGTTTAACTAATAACTAAACTAGAAAGCAATAAAGTAAAAGGCGATGTAATTAAATGAGAGAGATAGGCCAGGTTATCGTGAGTTGAGGTGTGATAGCCGATTGGGTCGTCTTGGTAAAAGAGTGCAAGGGCAACTCAGTTGCCGTGGCAATTTGCACAACGGGGTTGCCTTGGCAACTAATCGATGGTTGCCAGGGCGACTAGCTGGGCAACTACTTGGGCGTCTGGGCAACAACCTTCAAGGTTCGGCAGAGCGTTCTTCAATGGTTTCTTCTTATCCCTAAGTCAAAACTCTAGCTACTTGTGCATGCCTTGATAATACATCCTTGCGTGAATCAAGGGTGAACAACAACCAATCTTGCGCTCCTCTTAACCGTTGAAATCCTTAACTTATTCCTAAACCGGATTAATCTTCACCATCAATAGATTGAATAAAGATCATATTCATTCGTTTCTTGAATCTAACTCTCTCGATATTAGATAAATAGATGACGTTACGAGATCCTCTCCCAATTCACTCGCAAACAAGAATAAGAACCAAGAATGAATAAACCTTGAATAGAAAAGTGCAAACTCTTATTACCTAAACAAAATCCAATAGTTCTCACAACCACAAAACACAATAACCATAGCCAAATAGTTTTAGTTCAAGGCTAGGTTCCAAAGAAACACAAGATAAAGAATCCCTAGCATGAACCTAATTGAACAAGAAAGAAAAAGATGAAGAATGAAGCTTGTCGAAATCTTCCTTGCCCTAGATGCTTGTCGAAAATTCTCTCTTCTCTCTCCCTCCCCTTGGAGTTGACGGCTTGGTGATTTATTTATAGGGCTAGGTCAAAGTCCTCCTTTGAGGAGGAAGTTAAGTTGGAATTAAATTATCTTTAAAGAATATAATTCTTTATTATAATTATATTCCTTCTAGAACTTCTCCTATCTTCTTGGAATTTAATTCTTCTTTAACCTTTTCATGGAAATCAATCTCCTTTGGGATTTAGCTTTGCTCCACATCATCTTGGGCTTGTCTAGTCATCAATTTTGACTACCATATCACCTTATTCTTTGTCGACAATTGCCCTGGCAACTGGCTCGACGTCTCCTTCATGCATTGTGATAAGTGTTCAAAAGTACTATTTTTCTTACCCTTTTTACTCATATTATTGTTAGACTTAGGCTCATATTAGTTGCATAGTTAGCCATTCATGCATTAATCCATGTTTCCTTCAATCGTTGAGCTTGATTACATAACTTGGTGATTTTTGTGGAAATAGATGCTGCTTTGGTGTGTTTTTGTGTGTGTATGTGCAGGATCACTTGCCAAAGCAATGCCGAGCTAGTTGCCAGGGCAATGCATGAAGGATATGCCGAGCTAGTTGCCATGGCATTTGTCGACAAAGACCAAAAGCAATATGGATGTCGAAATTCATGATTTTACAAGCCCAAGATGACATGGAGCAAGGTCCAAGCCCAAAGGAATTTGATTGCCATGCAGAGATTAAAGAAGAATTAAATTCCAAGAGGATAGGAGAAGTTCTAATAGGAATAAAATTATAATAAAGAATTATATTCTTTAAAGATAATTTAATTCCAACTCAAACTCCTCCTCAAAGAAGGACTTTGGCCTAGCCCTATAAATATCAAGGAGATTTCGACAATTCAAGAGAAAGAGGAAGAGGGAAATTTTTGGCAAGTCCAAGTAGGGCAAGAGGAGAGAATTTTCGACAAGCATCAAGGGCAAGGAGGATTTCGACAAGCCTCTTCCTTCATCTTTGTTCGATTGGGTTCATGCTAGGGATTAATTATCTTGTGTTTCTTTGGAACCTAGCCATGAACTAAATTTACTTGGCTATGGTTATTGTGTTTTGTGGTTGTGAGAAACTATTGTTTTTGTTTAGGTAATAAGAGTTTGCACTTTTCTATTTCAAGGTTTATTCATTCTTGATTCTTATTATTGTTTTTGAGTGAATTGGGAGAGGATCTCGTGATTTCATCCATTTATCTAATATCGGGAGAGTTAGATTCAAGAAACGAATGAATATGATCTTTTCAATCCAATGATGGTGAAGATTAATCCGGCTTAGGAATAAGTTAAGGATTTCAACGGCTAAGAGGAGCGCAAGATTGGTTGTTGTTCACCCTTGATTCACGCAGGATGTATTATCAAGGCATGCACAAATAGCTAGAGTTTCGACTTAGGGATAAGAAGAAACCATTGAAGAACGCTCCGCCGAACCTTGAAGTTGCTGCCCGATCGCCCAAGTAGTTGCCCAACTAGTCGCCCAAGCAACCATCAATTAGTTGCTACGGCAACCCCGTCGTGCAAGTTGCCACGGCAACCGAGTTGCCCGTGCACTCTTTTACCAAGACAATCCAATCGGCTATCACACCTCAACTCACGATAACCTAGCCTACCTCTCTCAATTGAATTCATCTTTTCTTTTACTTAATTGCTTTCTAGATTAGTTATTAGTTAAAACTTCTATAATCCTTCACTTGTGTTTTTACTTTTACAAGTGCAAGAGACTAGATTCTTGAAGTGGCACCAATCCCGTGGAGACGATATCTTTATACTATAACTTTGCGACGTGTATACTTGCACAATTGCGTAGCACTTATTACGCGCAACAAGTTTTTTGGCGCCGTTGTCGGGAGTGGCAATAGCGACTTTGTTTTTACTTTCTTGCACTTTTTTTTATTTTTCTTGTTTAAAATTCAAAGGGCTAACAAACTTTGGTTTTGCATTGGTATATGACCGGCGAGACCGACTTCACCGAATATCCCTTTGATCCGTAAATCGAACGAACCTTACAAAGACTTAGGCGAAGGATAAGAGAAGCAATGGCAAATCAAGACGGCAATATTAATCAAGATGTTCGGCGGGAGGAG
The DNA here is from genome assembly GCA_019671005.1 of Hibiscus mutabilis. Classification (NCBI taxonomy): domain Eukaryota; kingdom Viridiplantae; phylum Streptophyta; class Magnoliopsida; order Malvales; family Malvaceae; genus Hibiscus; species Hibiscus mutabilis. The sequence goes on along the minus strand of CM033733.1, from coordinate 31,689,704 downwards.
GAGTGATTCTTGCACAAAAAGAACTATTCGAGACTATCTTGAAGAAGATCTTGATGGACTTAACCCGAGGAGTTGTCGCACCCGAAATTGAAGCCGACCACTTTGAGTTGAAACCGTAATGTTTAATATGATCAACACAATAGGTCAATTTGGCGGCTCAAGAATGAAGATGCACGACAACATCTGAAATCTTTCCTCGAGATTTGCAACTCGTTCAAGATACACGGAGTCACCCCGATGTCTTACGATTAAGATTATTCCCCTATTCACCGAGGGATAGGGCGAAAGCATGGCTAAATAGCATTCTGCCGGATCCATAGCATCTTGGACTGATCTTTGTCGTGATTTCCTTGCTAGATTTAATCCTACAAATTTAATCGATAAGCTTCGTAACGACATTACTTCTTTTCGGCAGCGGATGATGAATCCATGTACGAGGCTTGGGAGCGATATAGAGAACTTCTACACAAATGCCCTCTACACGGATTCGGTGTGGACTCAAGTGACGATGTTTTACAATGCCGTGAATACACCAACAAGGATGATGCTAGACGCCTCGGCAAACGGCATACTCCTAGATAAGTCACCGGAAGAAGCAATGCAAATCTTAAACAGGCTGGCCAAGAATGACTATCAATTCCCATCTACTAGAAGAGGAGGAGTTAGGCGCCAAGCCACAATACATGAACTAGGATCATCGATTCAATTTCGGCACAATTGGCCGCTTTAACCAAGATGGTCCGAACATGCAAAAACCAAACAACACACATGAAGTCAAGGTAATGGATTCTTTTTGTGAGTTATGTGGTGATAACCCTAATTCTTCCGAATGTATGCGAATCCGAATCCGGCTTCTATGTGGGGAATTACAATCGGGCAACAACATGATGTCCAATACATACAATCCAGCTTGGAAGAAGCACCCAAATTTTTCATGGAGTAATCCCAACAATGCTCTAAACAGAACAATCAGAATGCACAAGCATCGGGATTCAGCAAAATATGCCACGGCAATGATGCCGCAGCAACAACCGACAACATCTAGTTCTTTGGAAAATTCTCTAAATGCTTTTATGATGAAAACTGAATCTTATATGGCTGAGAATAGTAATTTCATAAAAAAGAACTGATGCTTTTTTATTAACAGGACCGAGATGAGATTGCAAAACCAAGAGGCGGCAATCAAATCATTGGAAAATCAAGTCGGACAATTTGCTCAAAATCTGAACACTAGACCACAAGGAGGTTTACCTAGCGATACTGAAGTCGCAAGAGGAACGGCCATGAGCAATGTAAGGCAATCACCACCAGAAGTGGCCAACAACTTAGAGAGGTTCAAACCCGCTCGTCAAACAAAACTCCACAAAAAGAGCAAGACGAACCTAGCGGCAAAGTCTCGGATGCTGAACCAAGAATTGCCGCGCAACCGGCAATAAGCATGCCTCGGCAACCGATGACGCTCGGCAACTTGCGATAAGCACGCCGTGGCAACCCCTGATTGGTAACACATCGGCAACTCCGGATGTCCTGTAATGCCGTCAATCAGGTTTCAAACCAATGAAAAGATCGAAGATATCCGACTTCCACCACCATTCCCACAAAGGTTGAAGCGACAAAAGCAAGAATACCAATTCAAGAAGTTTCTTGATATCCTAAAGCAAGTCCACATCAACTTGCCATTGGTGGAAGCAATTGAACAAATGCCAAACTATGCCAAGTTTCTTAAAGACATTGTGTCCAAGAGAACAAGGCTAGGAGAGTTTGAAACAATTGCCGCAATGAGAGGGATGCATGGCAATGTTGCACAATCGTATGCCGCCCAAGTTGAAGGATCCCGGAAGTTTCACAATACCTGTTCTATTGGAAATCACTATGTCGGGAAAGCACTATGCGACCTAGGGGCTAGCATAAACTTGATGCCTAAATCGGGTTTCGAAACTAGGAATCGGGAAGGCAAGACCTACAACAGTTATGCTACACTAGCCGCCAGATCCTATGTGCATCCAGAGGGAAAAATCGAGGACATACTTGGTAAAAGTTGATAAATTTATTTTTCCCCGCTGACTTTATTGTTTTAGATTGTGAAGCAGATGAGCATGCGCCTATCATTCTCGGAAGACCATTCCTAGCGGCATGAGGAGAACTTTGATTGATGTTGAAAAGGAGAACTCACAATGAGGGTGAATGACCAGCAGGTAAAACTAAATGTGTTCCAAACACTAAGGCATGCCGATGATCCGAAGAATGCCAACTACTTCATGCCACGGCAGAGTTTAACCGATGAGGAATTTAGTTGCCTCGTCAACTACATTGCCGATCAAGAGGAACCCGAGGAGTATGAAGAACCGGTCGATGAGGAACAACAGAAGAAGAGGTAAATTGGCTAGTCAATCGACCAGGTACATACTTTGAACCTTTGGACTACTCGGGTAAGGAAGGTAAGATCGAAAAACCCTCTATCGAAAATCCACCAATTCTTGAGTTGAAACAATTGCGAGCAATCTGAAATATGTATACTTAGGGATCGATAATACATTACCTGTAATTATTTCCTCTAAGTTACAACCGAGCAGAAAAGAAGCTGATCAACATGTTGAAGCTACATAAAAAGGCAATAGGGTGGACAATTGCCGACTTGAAGGGAATTAGCCCGGGCGGTGTGCATGCACAAGATCTTGTTGGAAGATAACCACAAACCTTCAATTGAGGCCCAGAGAAGACTGAATCATGCCATGAAAGGGGTTGTAATGAAAGAAATCATCAAGTGGCTTGACGTGGCATTATATACCCTATCTCCGATAGTACGTGGGTAAGTCCGGTACAATGTGTGCCGAAAAAGGGAGGTATAACAGTGGTAAGCAATGAAAATAATGAACTTATCCCAACGGGGTGTGACCGGTTGGAGGGTTTGTATGGACTATCGAAAGCTAAACAAAGCCACTAGGAAAGATCACTTCCCATTACCCTTTATTGATCAAATGCTTGACCGTCTTGCGGGTAAACCCTTTTCTTGTTTTTTGATGGTTATTCAGGTTACAATCAGATTGCCATAGCACGTAAGATCAAGAAAAGACAACCTTCACATGCCCCTACGGTACTTATGCCTTCCGAAGGATGCCGTTCGGATTATGTAACGCCCGGCAACCTTCCAAAGATGCATGATGGCGCTCTTTTCGGACATGGTCGAAGACTTCCTTGAGATCTTCATGGATGATTTTTCGGTTTTTGGTAATGACCCGGACGGCTGTCTCGGCAATTTAGAGAGGGTGTTGGCAAGATGCGAAGAAACGGATTTAGTCCTCAATTGGGAGAAATGCCACTTTATGGTAGATGAAGGAATAGTGCTCGGCCATAAGATTTCATCCAAGGGAATTGAAGTGGACAAAGCCAAGGTGGACGTGATCGAGAGATTACCCCCACCAAATTCGGTTAAAGGAATTAGAAGTTTTCTCGGACATGCAGGTTTTTACAGGAGGTTCATTCATAACTTTTCTAAAATCACTAAACCTTTGTGTAATCTGCTTGAACAGGATAAAGTCTTCGATTTTGATGATTCTTGCACTCAAGCATTTTAAACCCTAAAGAAAAAGCTTGCCTCGGCACCCATTGTTGTTCCACAGTTTGACGCTACCTTTTGAGCTCATGTGTGATGCAAGTGATTTCGCGGTAGGAGCAGTCCTAGGCCAGCCAACGCACAGGTAAGACCTTCCATGTGATATACTACGCTAGTAAAACTCTTAACGATGCTCAAGTGAATTACACAACAACGGAGAAAGAGTTACTAGCTGTAGTTTTCGCATTTGACAAGTTCGATCCTATTTAATTGGTACAAAGGTAATTGTTCATACGGACCATTCGGCAATCAAATACTTATTTGCTAAAAAGGATGCTAAACCTCGTTTGATTCGTTGGATATTACTTTTACAAGAATTTGATATTGAAATTAAGGGATGTGAAAGGAAACAGAAAATCAAGTGGGCGATCACTTATCACGTTTGGAACGTAATAGGGAAGAGGACGCGGATCTAGAGATATGCGATGCATTCCCGGATGAACAAATTCTAATCGCCTCGGCAACCCTTGACGCCTCGACAGCCCATGACGCCTCGGCAACCATGGAAGCACACGCCTCGGCAACTCTCGATGCCGCAGCAGTCTTTGACGAGCACGCCTCGGCAATTTTGGGAGTAGACACTACGGCAGCACATGCCCCGACAATACCCTGGTACGCAGATTTAGTTAACTTCCTTGTTTGTGGTATTTTTCCGTATGGCATTACTCACCAAGGGAAGAAGCGGTTCCGCCATAATGCTAAGCATTACTTTTGGGACGAGCCTCTTTTGTTTAAACAATGTGCAGATCGGGTTATACGCCGATGTGTCCTCGAAGAAGAGCAACAGAATGTACTCGGCAATGCCATTCTTCACCCTATGGAGGACATTTTGGAGGAACTCGTACATGGCCAAAGTCTTGCAATCCGGTTTGTATTGGCCAACATTGTACAAAGATGCCCAAGACTTTTACAAGCAATGTGATCGTTGCGGGAGGACGGGCAATATCTCTAGGCGACATGAGATGCCACTCGAACATCATCGAGGTGGAACTGTTCGATGTATGGGGATCGATTTTATGGGACCTTTTCCATCTTCATTCGGCAACCTCTACATCTTACTCGCCGTCGACTATGTGTCTAAATGGGTAGAGGCACTTTGCAGTTCCCAACGACGATTCCAAGACCGTGCAACGATTCCTTGAAAAACATATTTTACGGTTTGGGATGCCGAGAGCAATTATCAGCGACGGGGGCAAGCATTTTGACAACAGACTAATTGCCAAGATGTTGCAACGCTTCGGCATATCACACAAGATCGCCACGGCATATCACCCACAAACCAATGGGCAAGCAGAAATCTCCAACCGAGAGTTGAAGGGAATACTCGAGAAAGTTGTAAATCCCTCAAGGAAGGATTGGTCATTAAGACTAGATGACGCACTTTGGGCATATCGCACTGCATTCAAAACACCCTTAGGTATGTCCCCCTTCCGACTTGTCTATGGTAAAACATGTCATCTACCGGTGGAAATCGAGCACAAGGCGTACTGGGCAATCAAGACCGTGAATATGGATTGGGAAAGTGCCGGACAAAAGCGCTTGATGGATCTCAATGAGATAGAAGAATTTCGTGCACTCGCCTATAACAATGCACGAATCTACAAGGAGAAAACAAAGCGATGGCATGACAAGAAACTATTGCCACGGCAATTCACGCCAGGGCAACTAGTTCTCCTATTCAATTCTCGGCTAAAACTTTTCCCGGGAAAGCTGAAATCAAGATGGTCGGGACCATTCGAAGTCGTCAAACCATTCTCTCATGGTGCCGTAATAATCAAGTCCATCTCTGACAATCATGAATTCAAAGTTAATGGACAAAGATTGAAGCACTACAATGGTGCCCATGTGGAACGTAACAAGGAAGTGGTCAACCTAGGAGATGCATGAGCATGCTCTCCTCTCGATATTTTCTTTTCCTTTCTTCTTATTTTCATTTTTAGGAGATTTTTTTCTTTAGTTTTCAGGTTTTCTTTGTTTCCTTTTTCACAACAAGACTCACAACTACTATGCTAAGGAAATTTCTGCCGAGATCCTTGCTCGGCAACCAATGAAGAAGATGACGCGACAACCTATATCGTGCCTATACAAGCTGATGCCACGGCAACCAACCCTGAAGATGCCACGGCAACCAAAGCTAAAGACATCCCGGCAACAAGAAAACAACCATCGCATTCAAGCAAGAAAATCAAGACGCCAACTAGAAGGAAACTAATCATCTACGATGACGAACTCTCGGAGTAAGTCCTCGTATGCATTTTTATTTTTATTGTTATTTTTCGTTATTATTATGCATGCATTGAGGACAATGCCTCACTCGAGTTTGGGGGGGATTGTTATTAGTAATTACCATGTTTAGTTACATTAATCTTAAGCATTACATTTAGGATACATAAATTGCTTGCCATGCCTTTAATTGGAAGAAGAATTGCTTAGATTTGATGAATATTCGATGATGACTTTGCCAATGCACTTAATTGATAGAATTTTTATTCTAGGATAACCATGGAAAAACTTAGAATTTTACTATGATGCTAAATTTGATGAAACACTATTGTGGTTTGATTGATTTAAGGAATTCTAGTAAACTTAGGTCGATAATTAATAAATTGGGGGCTTAGAATAAAAATTGGATGAATGCTAGAGGTGCCCGAAATTGGCTCTAGCATATGCTAAAAAAAAATTGATCACTAGAGGTGCCCGAAACTGGCTCTAGGAGGCGTAAAAAAAAAAATTTAACTAGAGGTGCCCGAAACCGGCTCTAGTCGATTAAATTAACTTAAGAAAACTAAAAATAAAACACTAGAGGTGCCCGAAATTGGCTCTAGTTAAAACATGTTAAAAAGAACCCAATGAAGTAATTTGAAAACCTATTGTTTGCATAGAATCCGAAAAATCAACTTGCACACAACTCCACACACACTCACAAGCATTATAGTTTGATTCCGAGTAATTCCTCGTTTTGAGAAAAATAAAAAGCCAATCATACTTTGTGCCCTGTTCAGAGAATTGAAATCAAGTTCAAAGCTAAGTTTGTGAAAATTTGAAGTCTTGGCAGGTAATTATGAGTTTGCATTGCTTGAGGACAAGCAATAGTTCGAGTTTGGGGTGGATAAGTGTTCAAAAGTACTATTTTTCTTACCCTTTTACTCATATTATTGTTAGACTTAGGCTCATATTAGTTGCATAGTTAGCCATTCATGCATTAATCCATGTTTCCTTCAATCGTTGAGCTTGATTACATAACTTGGTGATTTTTGTGGAAATAGATGCTGCTTTGGTGTGTTTTTGTGTGTGTATGTGCAGGATCACTTGCCAAAGCAATGCCGAGCTAGTTGCCGAGGGCAATGCATGAAGGATATGCCGAGCTAGTTGCCATGGCATTTGTCGACAAAGACCAAAAGCAATATGGATGTCGAAATTCATGATTTTACAAGCCCAAGATGACATGGAGCAAGGTCCAAGCCCAAAGGAATTTGATTGCCATGCAGAGATTAAAGAAGAATTAAATTCCAAGAGGATAGGAGAAGTTCTAATAGGAATAAAATTATAATAAAGAATTATATTCTTTAAAGATAATTTAATTCCAACTCAAACTCCTCCTCAAAGAAGGACTTTGGCCTAGCCCTATAAATATCAAGGAGATTTCGACAATTCAAGAGAGAGAGAGGAAGAGGGAAATTTGGCAAGTCCAAGTAGGGCAAGAGGAGAGAATTTTCGACAAGCATCAAGGGCAAGGAGGATTTGACAAGCCTCTTCCTTCATCTTTGTTCGATTGGGTTCATGCTAGGGATTAATTATCTTGTGTTTCTTTGGAACCTAGCCATGAACTAAATTTACTTGGCTATGGTTATTGTGTTTTGTGGTTGTGAGAAACTATTGGTTTTTGTTTAGGTAATAAGAGTTTGCACTTTTCTATTTCAAGGTTTATTCATTCTTGATTCTTATTATTGTTTGCGAGTGAATTGGGAGAGGATCTCGTGATTTCATCCATTTATCTAATATCGGGAGAGTTAGATTCAAGAAACGAATGAATATGATCTTTATTCAATCCAATGATGGTGAAGATTAATCCGGCTTAGGAATAAGTTAAGGATTTCAACGGCTAAGAGGAGCGCAAGATTGGTTGTTGTTCACCCTTGATTCACGCAGGGATGTATTATCAAGGCATGCACAAATAGCTAGAGTTTCGACTTAGGGATAAGAAGAAACCATTGAAGAACGCTCCGCCGAACCTTGAAGTTGCTGCCCAGTCGCCCAAGTAGTTGCCCAACTAGTCGCCCAAGCAACCATCAATTAGTTGCTACGGCAACCCCGTCGTGCAAGTTGCCACGGCAACTGAGTTGCCCGTGCACTCTTTTACCAAGACAATCCAATCGGCTATCACACCTCAACTCACGATAACCTAGCCTACCTCTCTCAATTGAATTCATCTTTTCTTTTACTTAATTGCTTTCTAGATTAGTTATTAGTTAAAACTTCTATAATCCTTCACTTGTGTTTTTACTTTTACAGTGCAAGAGACTAGATTCTTGAAGTGGCACCAATCCACGTGGAGACGATATCTTTATACTATAACTTATGACGTGTATACTTGCACAATTGCGTAGCACTTATTACGCAACAAGTTTTGGCGCCGTTCCGGGGATTGGCAATAGCGACTTTGTTTTTACTTTCTTGCACTTTTTTTTTATTTTTCTTGTTTAAAATTCAAAGGGCTAACAAACTTTGGTTTTGCATTGGTATATGACAGGCGAGACCGACTTCACGAGAATATCCCTTTGATCCGTAAATCGAACGAACCTTACAAAGACTTAGGCGAAGGATAAGAGAAGCAATGGCAAATCAAGGCGGCAATATTAATCAAGATGTTCGGCGAGGAGGAGGAGTGATTCTTGCGAAACAGAACTATTCGAGACTATCTTGAAGAAGATCTTGATGGACTTAACCCAGAGTTGTCGCACCGAAATTGAAGCCGACCACTTTGAGTTGAAACCGGTAATGTTTAATATGATCAACACAATAGGTCAATTTGGCGGCTCAAAGAATCTGAAGATGCACGACAACATCTGAAATCTTTCCTCGAGATTTGCAACTCGTTCAAGATACACGGAGTCACCCACGATGTCTTACGATTAAGATTATTCCCTATTCACCGAGGGATAGGGCGAAAAGCATGGCTAAATAGCATTCTGCCGGATCCATAGCATCTTTGACTGATCTTTGTCGTGATTTCCTTGCTAGATTTAATCCTACAAATTTAATCGATAAGCCGTAACGACATTACTTCTTTTGGCGAGGAGAGATGATGAATCCATGTACGAGGCTTGGGAGCGATATAGAGAACTTCTACACAAATGCCCTCTACACGGATTCGGTGTGGACTCAAGTGACGATGTTTTACAATGCCGTGAATACACCAACAAGGATGATGCTAGACGCCTCGGCAAACGGCATACTCCTAGATAAGTCACCGGAAGAAGCAATGCAAATCTTAAACAGGCTGGCCAAGAATGACTATCAATTCCCATCTACTAGAAGAGGAGGAGTTAGGCGTAAGCCACAATACATGAACTAGGATCATCGATTCAATTTCGGCACAATTGGCCGCTTTAACCAAGATGGTCGAACATGCAAAAACCAAACAACACACATGAAGTCAAGGTAATGGATTCTTTTTGTGAGTTATGTGGTGATAACCCTAATTCTTCCGAAATGTATGAGAATCCGAATCCAGCTTCTATGTGGGGAATTACAATCGGGCAACAACATGATGTCCAATACATACAATCCAGCTTGGAAGAAGCACCCAAATTTTTCATGGAGTAATCCCAACAATGCTCTAAACCAGAACAATCAGAATGCACAAGCATCGGGATTCCAGCAAAATATGCCACGGCAACAGATGCCGCAAAGCAACAACCGACAACATCTAGTTCTTTGGAAAATTCTCTAAATGCTTTTATGATGAAAATGAATCTTATATGGCTGAGAATAGTAATTTCATAAAAGAACTGATGCTTTTATTAACAGGACCGAGATGAGATTGCAAAACCAAGAGGCGGCAATCAAATCATTGGAAAATCAAGTCGGACAGTTTGCTCAAAATCTGAACACTAGACCACAAGGAGGTTTACCTAGCGATACTGAAGTCGCAAGAGGAACGGCCATGAGCAATGTAAGGCAATCACCACCGAAGTGGCCAACAACTTAGAGAGGTTCAAACCCGCTCGTCAAACAAAACTCCACAAAAAGAGCAAGACGAACCTAGCGGCAAAGTCTCGGATGCTGAACCAAGAATTGCTGCGGCAACCGGCAATAAGCATGCCTAAAAGAACCGATGACGCCTCGGCAACTTGCGATAAGCACGCCGTGGCAACCGAGTTGGTAACACATCGGCAACTCGGATGTCCCTGTAATGCCGTCAATCAGGTTTCAAACCAATGAAAAGATCGAAGATATCCGACTTCCACCACCATTCCCACAAAGGTTGAAGCGACAAAAGCAAGAATACCAATTCAAGAAGTTTCTTGATATCCTAAAGCAAGTCCACATCAACTTGCCATTGGTGGAAGCAATTGAACAAATGCCAAACTATGCCAAGTTTCTTAAAGACATTGTGTCCAAGAGAACAAGGCTAGGAGAGTTTGAAACAATTGCCGCAATGAGAGGGATGCATGGCAATGTTGCACAATCGTATGCCGCCCAAGTTGAAGGATCCCGGAAGTTTCACAATACCTGTTCTATTGGAAATCACTATGTCGGGAAAGCACTATGCGACCTAGGGGCTAGCATAAACTTGATGCCTAAATCGGTTTTCGAAACTAGGAATCGGGAAGGCAAGACCTACAACAGATTATGCTACAGCTAGCCGCCAGATCCTATGTGCATCCAGAGGGAAAAATCGAGGACATCTTGGTAAAAGTTGATAAATTTATTTTTCCCGCTGACTTTATTGTTTTAGATTGTGAACGAGATGAGCATGCGCCTATCATTCTCGGAAGACCATTCCTAGCGGCAGGGGAGAACTTTGATTGATGTTGAAAAGGAGAACTCACAATGAGGGTGAATGACCAGCAGGTAAAACTAAATGTGTTCCAAACACTAAGGCATGCCGATGATCCAGAAGAATGCCAACTACTTCATGCCACGGCGAGTTTAACCGATGAGGAATTTAGTTGCCTCGTCAACTACATTGCCGATCAAGAGGAACCCGAGGAGTATGAAGAACCGGTCGATGAGGAACAACGAGAAGAGGTAAATTGGCTAGTCAATCGACCAGGTACATACTTTGAACCACCTGGACTACTCGGGTAAGGAAGGTAAGATCGAAAAACCCTCTATCGAAAATCCACCAATTCTTGAGTTGAAACAATTGCGAGCAATCTGAAATATGTATACTTAGGGATCGATAATACATTACCTGTAATTATTTCCTCTAAGTTCTGAGCAGGAAAAGAAGCTGATCAACATGTTGAAGCTACATAAAAGGCAATAGGGTGGACAATTGCCGACTTGAAGGAATTAGCCCTAGCGGTGTGCATGCACAAGATCTTGTTGGAAGATAACCACAAACCTTCAATTGAGGCCCAGAGAAGACTGAATCATGCCATGAAAGGGGTTGTAATGAAAGAAATCATCAAGTGGCTTGACGCCGGCATTATATACCCTATCTCCGATAGTATGTGGGTAAGTCCGGTACAATGTGTGTGCGAAAAAGGGAGGTATAAACGTGGTAAGCAATGAAAATAATGAACTTATCCCAACCAGGTGTGACGGTTGGAGGGTTTGTATGGACTATCGAAAGCTAAACAAAGCCACTAGGAAAGATCACTTCCCATTACCCTTTATTGATCAAATGCTTGACCGTCTTGCAGGTAAACCCTTTTATTGTTTTCTTGATGGTTATTCAGGTTACAATCAGATTGCCATAGCACCAGAAGATCAAGAAAAGACAACCTTCACATGCCCCTACGGTACTTATGCCTCCGAAGGATGCCGTTCGGATTATGTAACGCCCGGCAACCTTCCAAAGATGCATGATGGCGCTCTTTTCAGACATGGTCGAAGACTTCCTTGAGATCTTCATGGATGATTTTTCGGTTTTGGTAATGAGCCGACGGCTGTCTCGGCAATTTAGAGAGGGTGTTGGCAAGATGCGAAGAAACGGATTTAGTCCTCAATTGGGAGAAATGCCACTTTATGGTAGATGAAGGAATAGTGCTCGGCCATAAGATTTCATCCAAGGAATTGAAGTGGACAAAGCCAAGGTGGACGTGATCGAGAGATTACCCCACCAAATTCGGTTAAAGGAATTAGAAGTTTTCTCGGACATGCAGGTTTTTACAGGAGGTTCATTCATAACTTTTCTAAAATCACTAAACCTTTGTGTATGTCTGCTTGAACAGGATAAAGTCTTCGATTTTGATGATTCTTGCACTCAAGCATTTTAAACCCTAAAGAAAAAGCTTGCCTCGGCACCCATTGTTGTTCCACCAGATTGACGCTACCTTTTGAGCTCATGTGTGATGCAAGTGATTTCGCGGTAGGAGCAGTCCTAGGCCAACGCACAACAGTAAGACCTTCCATGTGATATACTACGCTAGTAAAACTCTTAACGATGCTCAAGTGAATTACACAACAACGGAGAAAGAGTTACTAGCTGTAGTTTTCGCATTTGACAAGTTCGATCCTATTTAATTGGTACAAAGGTAATTGTTCATACGGACCATTCGGCAATCAAATACTTATTTGCTAAAAAGGATGCTAAACCTCGTTTGATTCGTTGGATATTACTTTTACAAGAATTTGATATTGAAATTAAGGACAGAAAGGAACAGAAAATCAAGTGGCGATCACTTATCACGTTTGGAACGTAATAGGGAAGAGGACGCGGATCTAGAGATATGCGATGCATTCCCGGATGAACAAATTCTAATCGCCTCGGCAACCCTTGGCGCCTCGACAGCCCATGACGCCTCGGCAACCATGGAAGCACACGCCTCGGCAACTCGATGCGCGCGGCCGGTCTTTGACGAGCACGCCTCGGCAATTTTGGGAGTAGACACTACGGCAAAGACATGCCCGACAATACCACGCACGCAGATTTAGTTAACTTCCTTGTTTGTGGTATTTTTCCGTATGGCATTACTCACCAAGGGAAGAAGCGGTTCCGCCATAATGCTAAGCATTACTTTTGGGACGAGCCTCTTTTGTTTAAACAATGTGCAGATCGGGTTATACGCCCGATGTGTCCCACGAAGAAGAGCAACAGAATGTACTCGGCAATGCCATTCTTCACCCTATGGAGGACATTTTGGAGGAACTTCGTCGCATGCCAAAGTCTTGCAATCCGGTTTGTATTGGCCAACATTGTACAAAGATGCCCAAGACTTTTACAAGCAATGTGATCGTTGCGGAGGACGGGCAATATCTCTAGGCGACATGAGATGCCACTCCGAACATCATCGAGGTGGAACTGTTCGATGTATGGGGATCGATTTTATGGGACCTTTTCCATCTTCATTCGCAACCTCTACATCTTACTCGGCCGTCGACTATGTGTCTAAATGGGTAGAGGCAGCTGCAGTTCCCAACGACGATTCCAAGACCGTGCAACGATTCCTTGAAAAACATATTTACGGTTTGGGATGCCGAGAGCAATTATCAGCGACGGGGCAAGCATTTTGACAATGACTAATTGCCAAGATGTTGCAACGCTTCGGCATATCACACAAGATCGCCACGGCATATCACCCACAAACCAATGGGCAGCGAAATCTCCAACCGAGAGTTGAAGGGAATACTCGAGAAAGTTGTAAATCCCTCAAGGAAGGATTGGTCATTAAGACTAGATGACGACTTTGGGCATATCGACCGCATTCAAAACACCCTTAGGTATGTCCCCTTCCGACTTGTCTATGGTAAAACATGTCATCTACGGTGGAAATCGAGCACAAGGCGTCTTTGGGCAATCAAGACCGTGAATATGGATTGGGAAAGTGCGGACAAAAGCGCTTGATGGATCTCAATGAGATAGAAGAATTTCGTGCACTCGCCTATAACAATGCACGAATCTACAAGGAGAAAACAAAGCGATGGCATGACAAGAAACTATTGCCACGGCAATTCACGCCAGGGCAACTAGTTCTCCTATTCAATTCTCGGCTAAAACTTTTCCCGGGAAAGCTGAAATCAAGATGGTCGGGACCATTCGAAGTCGTCAAACCATTCTCTCATGGTGCCGTAATAATCAAGTCCATCTCTGACAATCATGAATTCAAAGTTAATGGACAAAGATTGAAGCACTACAATGGTGCCCATGTGGAACGTAACAAGGAAGTGGTCAACCTAGGAGATGCATGAGCATGCTCTCCTCTCAGTATTTTCTTTTTCCTTTTCTTCTTATTTTCATTTTTAGGAGATTTTTTTTCTTTAGTTTTCAGGTTTTCTTTGTTTCCTTTTTCACAACAAGACTCACAACTACTATGCTAAGGAAATTTACTGCCGAGATCCTTGCTCCGGCAACCAATGAAGAAGATGACGCGACAACCTATATCGTGCCTATACAAGCTGATGCCACGGCAACCAACCCTGAAGATGCCACGGCAACCAAAGCTAAAGACATCCCGGCAACAAGAAAACAACCATCGCATTCAAGCAAGAAAATCAAGACGCCAACTAGAAGGAAACTAATCATCTACGATGACGAACTCTCGGAGTAAGTCCTCGTATGCATTTTTATTTTTATTGTTATTTTTCGTTATTATTATGCATGCATTGAGGACAATGCCTCACTCGAGTTTGGGGGGGATTGTTATTAGTAATTACCATGTTTAGTTACATTAATCTTAAGCATTACATTTAGGATACATAAATTGCTTGCCATGCCTTTAATTGGAAGAAGAATTGCTTAGATTTGATGAATATTCGATGATGACTTTGCCAATGCACTTAATTGATAGAATTTTTATTCTAGGATAACCATGGAAAAACTTAGAATTTTACTATGATGCTAAATTTGATGAAACACTATTGTGGTTTGATTGATTTAAGGAATTCTAGTAAACTTAGGTCGATAATTAATAAATTGGGGGATTAGAATAAAAATTGGATGAATGCTAGAGGTGCCCGAAATTGGCTCTAGCATATGCTAAAAAAAAATTGATCACTAGAGGTGCCCGAAACTGGCTCTAGGAGGCGTAAAAAAAAATTTAACTAGAGGTGCCCGAAACCGGCTCTAGTCGATTAAATTAACTTAAGAAAACTAAAAATAAAACACTAGAGGTGCCCGAAATTGGCTCTAGTTAAAACATGTTAAAAAGAACCCAATGAAGTAATTTGAAAACCTATTGTTTGCATAGAATCCGAAAAATCAACTTGCACACAACTCCACACACACTCACAAGCATTATAGTTTGATTCCGAGTAATTCCTCAGTTTTCTGAAAAATAAAAAGCCAATCATACTTTGTGCCCCGGTTCAGAGAATTGAAATCAAGTTCAAAGCTAAGTTTGTGAAAATTTGAAGTCTTGGCAGGTAATTATGAGTTTGCATTGCTTGAGGACAAGCAATAGTTCGAGTTTGGGGGTGTGATAAGTGTTCAAAAGTACTATTTTTCTTACCCTTTTTACTCATATTATTGTTAGACTTAGGCTCATATTAGTTGCATAGTTAGCCATTCATGCATTAATCCATGTTTCCTTCAATCGTTGAGCTTGATTACATAACTTGGTGATTTTTGTGGAAATAGATGCTGCTTTGGTGTGTTTTTGTGTGTGTATGTGCAGGATCACTTGCCAAAGCAATGCCGAGCTAGTTGCGGGCAATGCATGAAGGATATGCCGAGCTAGTTGCCATGGCATTTGTCGACAAAGACCAAAAGCAATATGGATGTCGAAATTCATGATTTTACAAGCCCAAGATGACATGGAGCAAGGTCCAAGCCCAAAGGAATTTGATTGCCATGCAGAGATTAAAGAAGAATTAAATTCCAAGAGGATAGGAGAAGTTCTAATAGGAATAAAATTATAATAAAGAATTATATTCTTTAAAGATAATTTAATTCCAACTCAAACTCCTCCTCAAAGAAGGACTTTGGCCTAGCCCTATAAATATCAAGGAGATTTCGACAATTCAAGAGAGAGAGGAAGAGGGAAATTTGGCAAGTCCAAGTAGGGCAAGAGGAGAGAATTTTCGACAAGCATCAAGGGCAAGGAGGATTTCGACAAGCCTCTTCCTTCATCTTTGTTCGATTGGGTTCATGCTAGGGATTAATTATCTTGTGTTTCTTTGGAACCTAGCCATGAACTAAATTTACTTGGCTATGGTTATTGTGTTTTGTGGTTGTGAGAAACTATTGGTTTTTGTTTAGGTAATAAGAGTTTGCACTTTTCTATTTCAAGGTTTATTCATTCTTGATTCTTATTATTGTTTGCGAGTGAATTGGGAGAGGATCTCGTGATTTCATCCATTTATCTAATATCGGAGAGTTAGATTCAAGAAACGAATGAATATGATCTTTATTCAATCCAATGATGGTGAAGATTAATCCGGCTTAGGAATAAGTTAAGGATTTCAACGGCTAAAGAGGAGCGCAAGATTGGTTGTTGTTCACCCTTGATTCACGCAGGATGTATTATCAAGGCATGCACAAATAGCTAGAGTTTCGACTTAGGGATAAGAAGAAACCATTGAAGAACGCCCGCCGAACCTTGAAGTTGCTGCCCAGTCGCCCAAGTAGTTGCCCAACTAGTCGCCCAAGCAACCATCAATTAGTTGCTACGGCAACCCCGTCGTGCAAGTTGCCACGGCAACTGAGTTGCCCGTGCACTCTTTTACCAAGACAATCCAATCGGCTATCACACCTCAACTCACGATAACCTAGCCTACCTCTCTCAATTGAATTCATCTTTTCTTTTACTTAATTGCTTTCTAGATTAGTTATTAGTTAAAACTTCTATAATCCTTCACTTGTGTTTTTACTTTTTACAGTGCAAGAGACTAGATTCTTGAAGTGGCACCAATCCCTGTGGAGACGATATCTTTTATACTATAACTTGCGACGTGTATACTTGCACAATTGCGTAGCACTTATTACGCGCAACACATTGCCCTGGCAACTAGCTCGGCATCTCCTTCATGCATTGCCATGGCAACTAGCTCTAGTCTTGCTTTGGCAAGTGATCCTGCACATACACACAAAACACACCAAAGCAGCATCTTTTCCAACAAAAACAACCAAGTTATGCAATCAAGCTCAACGATGGAAGGAAACATGGATTAATGCATGAATGACTAATTATGTAACTAATATGAGCCTAAGTCTAACAATAATTGAGTAAAAAGGGTAAGAAAAATAGTACTTTTGAACACTTATCACACCCCCAAACTCTAACTATTGCTTGTCCTTAAGCAATGCAAACTAATAATTACCTGCCAAGACTTCAATTTTCAGAAATTTTGCTTTGAACTTGATTTCAATTCTCAGAACCGGGGCACAAAGTATGATTGGCTTTTCATTTTTCGGAAAACTTAGAAGTTACTCGGAATCAAACTATAATGCTTGTGAGTGTGTACAGAGTTGTGTGCAAGTTGATTTTTCGGATTCTATGCAAACAAGAGGTTTTCAAATTACTTCATTGGACTCTTTTTAACATGTTTTAACTAGATCCAGTTTCGGGCGCCTCTAGTGTTTTGTTTTTAGTTTCCTTAAGTTAATTAATTTATTCGACTAGAGCCAGTTTCGGGAACCTCTAACGATCAATTTTTTAGCACATACTAGAGCCAATTTCGGGCACCTCTAGCAATCAAATTTTTAGCACGTGCTAGAGCCAATTTCGGGCACCTCTAGCATTTATCCAATTTTTATTCTAATCCCCCAATTTGTTTAATTATCAACCTAAGTTCACTAGAATTCCTTAAATAAATCAAACCACAACATTATTTCATCAAAATTTAGCACCATAGTAAAATTCTAAGTTTTTCCATGGTTCTCCTAGAATAAAAATTCTGTCAATTAAGTGCATTGGCAAAGTCATCATCGGATATTCATCAAATCTAGGCAGTTCTTGTTTCAACTAAAGGCATGGCAAGCAATTTATGTATCCTAAATGCAATACTTAATATGAATGCAACTAAACATGGTAACTACTAATAACAATCCCCCCCAAACTCGAGTGGGGCATTGTCCTCAATGCATGCATTAAAGAAAAATAAAAATAAAGAAAAGTAAAATGCAAACGAGGACTTACTCCGAGAGTTCACCGTCGTGGATGATTAGTTTCCTTTTGGTTGGTGTCTTGATTCTCTTGCTTGAACGCGATGGTTGTTTCCTTGTTGCCGATGGTGGAATCGATCCTCGTACGGGGTTGTCCTCATCGTCCTCTTCATCAATGTCATTGGCTTTTCGCTTGGAGGATTCGATTGGTGTGGTCTTTGTTGGTGCAATGGAGGACTCGTCTGAATTTGAAAAATCAGACAATGATTCCGTACGATTTGATTCGAGTATAGGTGCTTTACCTTTGGCTTTTGTAGTGGTTGTCGGGATGTCTTTAGCTTTGGTTACCGTGGCATCATCAGGGTTGGTTGTCGTGGCATCATCTGTTGCGGTTGCCGTGTCAACTTCTTCATTGGTTATCGGGGCAAGGATCTCGGCAGGAAAGATTGGAAACGGCACGCTACTGTTCGGGTACTTTTCTAGGATGACTTGGGTGATGGCATTGTTGTGCTCCTTCATGTACCGCATGAACATTAGTTTCTGGTCTTCAATTTGCCTTAGGTGGCTCGCCAATGGTTGCAAGAGTGCTTCAAAGTGTCCCGGGGTTGGTGGCCGAGTTGCCCGGGCGTTAGGTGCTTAGGCATTAGGGATTGCCGGGGCGGCAGGAGTTGCCGCGACAATTGGAGGCCTAGAAGATTTTTCCGGTGCCTCTCCCATTAGCTTTCGGATTTGTGCTTGATTCCAACTGGACTTTGGTAGGGCCTTTTCATCGGTGGACTCAATTGGGACATGCATTTCCTTGCAAAGATTAGAAATTAAGCAAGGGAAGAAAAGAGAACCCTTATCTTTTGAGCTACATACAAAAATCTCATCACAAATATTTTTTCCAATGTTAATGATGCGATTATGCAAAATAGAATGTATGAGCAAAAGACGTTGTATATCAACGGTAGTATTGTGTGTGGTGGGCATTAAAGAAGTTTTAACAAACTTATTCCATAGTTTTGCCTCGGGTTTAAGCCGAAGGCGATTTACCGTGCCCTTGTATTTACCGTCGTTCCAATGAGTTCCCTGGTTGAGTGAGTTCTTGAAGCACCTTGTCGAGTTGCTTGGGCATGATTTGATCAACAAAGGCTTGATGCTCATCCTTCTCAATATAAAGCCCGTAAAAGGTGTTGACATTTTCGGGGCTTATGAGTATGGCCTTGTCACGAACAAAAACATAAGGATTATCCGGGTTAGGTGAGTGCGCATAGAATTCTCTTACCCATGAGATGTTACCCGGTTCCGATTGATGGCAAAAGATTTGCCACTTTTGATGTGCAATCCTCTTGAAGATGAATGGTTCAAGGCCGAAATCTTGATGAGAGTTGGAGTATTCAAAGCCTTGTTCTTCGCAAATCTTCCGGCTTTCAAACTTTGAGTGCAATCTTTCTTGAACCACCGGTGGAGCAAACTTCTTGTATCTTGGTTCTTTGGAGGAACTTGGATGAACCAAAAATTCAATTTTGGATGCCATGGATGATCTTGGTTGTGAGTTTTGTAAAAACAAATAAAAGAAAATAAAAGAAACTAAAGAGTTGCAAGATGAAAAGTAGGAATAGGTTTCTTGGAAGTTAAGGGTGATGGGTTATATAGAAAATGTAGGTAGTAATTATGGTGGGTGGGATTAATTTTGGATAGAAAATAAAGGGGTTCGGTTTAGGGGAAAGGTGACGGCAAAGGGGGTTTAATTAGGGTAAGTTGGAGGCTTTATATAAGCCTTAGATTCAGCCCATTAATTTCCTTGTTGAAGATGTTTTCCTTCTTGGATCAAAATTCCTCTTTATCTTGAACTCTTTTCCTACAATTCAAAGACAAATCAAATAAGGATTAAAATTAAAGATAAACTAATAAAAGAAAATAAATAAAGATATGAAAAGAGATTTTTAAACTTAAAGAAAGATAAAACAAAAGAAAAATAAATCTATCCTAAAAAAAGCAAATAATCAAAAAAATAAAAAAATTTAAATAGTTCGACAAAATTAAAAAATAATAATAAAATATCGAAAGGAGAGCATGCTCATGCATCTCCTAAGGTGACCACTTCTTTGTTACGTTCCACATGGGCACCATTGTAGTGCTTTAATCTTTGTCCATTAACTTTGAATTCATTTTTGTCAGTGATGGACTTGATTATCACAGCACCATGGGAGAATGGTTTGACAACTTCGAATGGTCCCGACCATCTTGATTTCAGCTTTCCCTGGAAAATTTTTAGCCGAGAATTGAATAAGAGAACTAGTTGCCCTGGCGTGAATTGCCGCGACAATAGTTTCTTGTCACGCCATTGCTTTGTTTTCTCCTTGTAGATTCGTGCATCGTTATAGGCGAGTGCACGGAATTATTCTATCTCATTGAGGTCCAACAAAAGCTTTTGTCCGGCACTTTCCCAATCCATATTCACGGTCTTGATTGCTCAATATGGCTTGTGTTTGATTTCCACCAGTAGATGGCATGTTTTGCCATAGACAAGTCGGAAATGGGACATACCTAAGGGTGTTTTGAATACAGTGCGATATGCCCAAAGTGCGTCATCTAGTCTTAATGACCAATCCTTCCTAGAGGGATTTACAACTTTCTCGAGTATACCCTTCAATTCTCGGTTGGAAATTTCTGCTTGCCCATTGGTTTGTGGGTGATATGCTGTGACAATCTTGTGTGATACGCCGAAGCGTTGCAACATCTTGGCAATAAGTCTGTTGTCAAAATGCTTGCCTTCGTCACTGATAATTGCTCTCGGTATCCCAAACCGTATAAATATGTTTTTCTGCAAGAATTGTTGTACGGTCTTGGAATCGTTGTTGCGTACTGCAGCTGCCTCAACCCATTTAGACACGTAGTCGACGGCAAGTAGAATGTAGAGGTTGCCGAATGAAGATGGGAAAGGTCCCATAAAATTGATCCCCCATACATCGAACAATTGCACCTCGATAATGTTCTAGAGAGGCATCTCATGTTGCCTAGAGATATTGCCTGTCCTCTAGCAACGATCACATTGCTTGTAAAAGTCTTGGGCATCTTTGTACAATGTTGGCCACTACAAACCGGATTGCAAAACTTTGGCCGCTGTACGAGTTCCTCCAAAATGTCCTCCATAGGGTGAAGAATGGCATTATCGGAGTACATTCTGTTGCTCTTCTTCAGGGACACATCGGCGTATAACCTGATCTGCACATTGTTTAAACAAAAGAGGCTCGTCCCAAAAGTAATGCTTAGCATCATGGCGGAACCGCTTCTTCCCTTGGTGAGTAAGGCCATAAGGTAAAATACCATAAACAAGGAAATGAACTAAATTCGCGTATTAGGGTATTACCGAGGCATGTGCTACCGTGGCGACTGCTCCCAAAATTACCGAGGCCTGTGCGTCATGGGCGGCTGCAGCGTTGAGAGGTGCCGAGGCGTGCGCGTCCATGGTTGCCGAGGCAACTAAAAGTTGTTCATCCGGGAATGCATCACATATCTCTAGATTCGCGTCCTCCTCGCTATTGTGTTCTAAACGTGATAAGTGATCGGCCACTTGATTTTCTGTTCCTTTCTTGTCTTTAATTTCAATATCAAATTCTTGTAAAAGTAATATCCAATGAATCAAACGAGGTTTGGCACCCTTTTTAGAAAATAGATATTTGATTGCCGAATGGTCCGTATGAACAATTACCTTTGTGCCAATCAAATAGGATCAGAACTTGTCAAATGCGAAAACTACAGCTAGTAACTCTTTCTCCGTTGTTGTGTAATTCACTTGAGCACTATTAAGAGTTTTACTAGCGTAGTATATCACATGGAAGGTCTTACCTGTGCTTTGGCCTAGGACTACTCCTACCGCGAAATCACTTGCATCACACATGAGATCAAAAGGTAGCGTCCAATCTGGTGGAACGACAATGGGTGCCGAGGTAAGCTTTTCCTTTAAGGTTTTGAATGCTTGGGTGCAAGAATCATCAAAATCGAAGACTTTATCCTGTTCAAGCAAATTACACAAGGGTTTAGTGATTTTAGAAAAATTATGAATGAACTTCTTGTAAAAACCTGCATGTCCAAGAAAGCTTCGAATTCCTTTAACCGAACTTGGTGGTGGTAATCTCTCGATCACGTCCACCTTGGCTTTGTCTACTTCAATTCCCTTGGATGAAATCTTGTGTCCGAGCACTATTCCTTCATCTACCATAAAATGGCACTTCTCCCAATTGAGGACTAAATCAGTTTCTTTACATCTTGCCAACACCTTCTCTAAATTACCGAGGCAGCTGTCGAAGGCATTACCAAAAACAGAAAAATCATCCATGAAGATCTCAAGGAAGTCTTCGACCATGTCTGAAAAGAGTACCATCATGGATCTTTGGAAGGTTGTTGGGGCGTTACATAATCCGAACGGCATCCTTTGGAAGGCATAAGTACCGTATGGGCATGTGAAGGTTGTCTTTTCTTGATCTTCTGGTGCTATGGCAATTTGATTGTAACCTGAATAACCATCAAGAAAACAATAAAAGGGTTTACCTGCAAGACGGTCAAGCATTTGATCAATAAAGGGTAATGGGAAGTGATCTTTCCTAGTGGCTTTGTTTAGCTTTCGATAATCCATACAAACCCTCCAACCGATCACAGTCCTGGTTGGAATGAGTTCATTGTTTTCATTACTTACCACCGTTATACCTCCTTTTTTCGGTACACATTGTACCAGACTTACCCATGTACTATCAGAGATAGGGTGTATAATGTCGGCGTCAAGCCACTTAATGATTTCTTTCATTATAACCCTTTTCATGGCATGATTCAGTCTTTTCTGGGCCTCAATTGAAGGTTTGTGATCATCTTCCAACAAAATCTTGTGCATGCACACTGCCGGGCTAATTCCCTTTAAGTCGGCAATTGTCCACCCTATTGCCTTTTTGTGCAGCTTCAACATTTTGATCAGCTTCTTTTCCTGCTCAGGCTGTAACTTAGAAGAAATAATTACAGGCAATGTATTATCGGTTTCTAAGTATGCATATTTTAGTTGCTCTGGCAACTGCTTCAACTCAAGAATCAGTGGTTGTTCAATAGAGGGTTTTTCGAGCTTACCTTCCTTACCTGAGTAATCCAGTGGTTCAAAGTATGTACCTGGTCGATTGACTAGCCAATTTGCCTCTTCTTGTTGTTCCTCATCGACCGGTTCTTCATACTTCTTAGGTTCCACTTGATCGGCAATGTAGTTGCCGAGGCAACTAAATTCCTTGTCGAAGTTAAACTCTACCGTGGCATGAAGAAGTTGGCATTCTTCTGAATCATCGGCATGCCTTAGTGTTTGGAACACATTTAGTTTAACTTGTTGGTCATTCACCCTCATTGTGAGTTCTCCCTTTTCAACATCGATCAAGGTTCTCCCTGTTGCTAGGAATGGTCTCCCGAGAATGATAGGTGCATGCTCATCTGCTTCACAATCCAAAACAATAAAGTCAGCGGGAAAAATAAATTTATCAACTTTTACCAGTATGTCCTCAATTTTTCCCTCTGGATGCACATAGGATCTGTCGGCTAGCTGTAACATAACTGTTGTAGGTTTTGCCTTCTCGATTCCTAGTTTCTGGAAAACTGATTTAGGCATCAAGTTTATGCTAGCCCCAAGGTCGTATAATGCTTTCCAGACATAGTGGTTTCCAATGGAACAGGGTATTGTGAAACTTTCGGGATCCTTCAACTTAGGTGGCATACGATTGTGCAACATAGCCATGCATCCCTCTGTTGCGACAACTGTTTCAAACTCTCCTAGCCTTGTTCTCTTGGACACAATGTCTTTAAGAAACTTGGCATAGTTCGCATTTGTTCAATTGCTTCCACCAATGGCAAGTTGATGTGGACTTGCTTTAGGATATCAAGAAACTTCTTGAATTGATATTTTTGCTTTTGTCGCTTCAACCATTGTGGGAATGGTGGTGGAAGTCGAATATCTTCGATCCTTTCATTGGTTTGGAACTTGATTGATGGCATTGCCGGGACAACTAGAGTTGCAGAGGCATTATCAATTGGGGTTACCGAGGCATGTTTATCGCGAGTTGCCGAGGCATCCTTATCGTCGGTTGCTGAGGCATGCTTATTGCCGGTTGCCGCAGCAATTCCTGGTTCAACATCTGAGTTTTTGCCGCTAGGTTCGTCTTGATCTTTTTGTGGAGTTTTGTTTGATGAGCGGGCTTGAGCCTCTTTAAGTTGTTGGCCACTTCTAGTGGTGATCGCCTTACATTGCTCATGGCCAGTTCCTCTTGCGACTTCAGTATCGCTAGGTAAACCTCCTTGCGGTCTAGTATTCAGGTTTTGAGCAAACTGTCCGACTTGATTTTCCAATTATTTGATTGTCGCCTCTTGGTTTTGCAGTCTCATCTCGGTCCTGTTAATAAAAACATCAGTTCTTTTTATGAAATTACTATTCTCAGCCATATAAGATTCAGTTTTCATCATAAAAGCATTTAGAGAATTTTCCAAAGAACTAGATGTTGTTGATCGTTGCTGCAGCAACTATTGTCGTGGCACATTATGCTGGAATCCCGATACTTGTGTATTCTGATTGTTCTGGTTTAGAGCATTGTTGGGATTACTCCATGAAAAAATTGGGTGCTTCTTCCAAGCTAGAGTGTATGTATTGGACATCACATTGTTGTTCCGATTGAAATTCCCCACATAGAAGCTGGATTCTGGATTCTGCATACATTCAGTAGAATCATGGTTATCACCACATAACTCACAAAACGAATCCATTACCTTGACCTCATGTGTGTTGTTTGGTTTTTGCATGTTCTGGACCATCTTGGTTAAAGTGGCCAATTGTGCCGAAATTGAGTCTGATGATCCTAGTTCATGTATTGTGGCTTGGATTCTAACTCTTCCTCTTCTAGTAGAAGGGAATTGATAATCATTCTTGGCCAGCCTGTTAGGATTTGCATTGCTTCCTCCGGTGACTTATCTAGGAGTATGTCGTTTGGCGAGGCATCTAGCATCATCATTGTTGGTGTATTCACTGCGTTGTAAAACATTGTTACTTGAGTCCATACCGAGAATCCATGCAGGGGGCATTTGTGTAGAAGTTCTCTATATCGCTCCCAAGCCTCGTACATGGATTCATCATTTGCCTGTCGAAAAGAAGTAATGTCGTTACGAAGCTTATCAGTCAAATTGGTAGGATTAAACCGAGCAAGGAAATCACGACAAAGATCGGTCCAAGATCCTATTGATCCGGCAGTAATGCTATTCAACCATGTTTTCGCCCTATCCCTCAGTGAATAGGGGAATAATCTTAATTGTAAAACATCAGGGGTGACTCCGTGTATTTTGAACGAGTTGCAAATCTCGAGGAAAGATTTAAGATGTTGTCGTGCATCTTCAGTTGCTGACCCGCCAAATTGACCAATTGTGTTGATCATATTAAACATCACCGGTTTCAACTCAAAGTGGTCAGCTTCAATTTCAGGTGCTACAACTCCTGGATTAAGTCCATCAAGATCTTCTTCAAGATAGTCTCGAATAGTTCTGTTTCGTGCAAGAATCACTCCTCCTCCTGATAGAACGTCTTGATTCATATTGCTGTCTTGGTTAGCCATTGCTACTCTTATCCTTCGTCTAAGTCTTTGTAAGGTTCGTTCGATTTCTGGATCAAAGGGATATTCTGGTGTATTCGGTCTCGCCCTGGTCATATACCAATGCAAAACCAAAGTTTGTTACCCCTTTGAATCTTAAATAAGAAAAGGAAAAAGAAAGTGCAAGAAAATAAAAACAAAGTCGCTATTGCCAATCTCCAGCAACGGCGCCAAAAACTTGTTTAATGTAATAAGGGCTACGCAATTGTGCAAGTATACACGTTGCAAGTTATAGGATAAAAGATATCGTCTCCACAGGGATTGGTGCTACTTCAAGAATCTAGTCTCTTGCACTGTAAAAAGTAAAAACACAAATAGAAGATTATAGGAGTTTAACTAATAACTAAACTAGAAAGCAATAAAGTAAAAGGCGATGTAATTAAATGAGAGAGATAGGCCAGGTTATCATGAGTTGAGGTGTGATAGCCGATTGGATCGTCTTGGTAAAAGAGTGCAAGGGCAACTCAGTTGCCGTGGCAATTTGCACAATGGGGTTGCCTTGGAAACTAATCGATGGTTGCCTGGGCGACTAGTTGGGCAACTACTTGGTCGTCTGGGCAGCAACCTTCAAGGTTTGGCAGAGCATTCTTCAATGGTTTCTTCTTATCCCTAAGTCGAAACTCTAGCTACTTGTGCATGCCTTGATAATACATCCCTGCGTGAATCAAGGGTGAACAACAACCAATCTTGTGCTCCTCTTAGCCGTTGAAATCCTTAACTTATTCCTAAGCCGGATTAATCTTCACCATCAATAGATTGAATAAAGATCATATTCACTTATTTCTTGAATCTAACTCTCTCGATATTAGATAAATAGATAAAGTTACGAGATCCTCTCCCAATTCACTCGCAAACAAGAATAAGAACCAAGAATGAATAAACCTTGAATAGAAAAGTGCAAACTCTTACTACCTAAACAAAATCCAATAGTTCTCACAACCACAAAACACAATAACCATAGCCGAATAGTTTTAGTTCATGGCTAGGTTCCAAAGAAACACAAGATAAAGAATCCCTAGCATGAACCTAATTGAACAAGAAAGAAAAAGATGAAGAATGAAGCTTGTCGAAATCTTCCTTGCCCTAGATGCTTGTCGAAAATTCTCTCTTCTCTCTCCCTCCCCTTGGAGTTGACGGCTTGGTGATTTATTTATAGGGCTAGGTCAAAGTCCTCCTTTGAGGAGGAAGTTAAGTTGGAATTAAATTATCTTTAAAGAATATAATTCTTTATTATAATTATATTCCTTCTAGAACTTCTCCTATCTTCTTGGAATTTAATTCTTCTTTAACCTCGTTATGGAAATCAAACTCCTTTGGGATTTAGCTTTGCTCCACATCATATTGGGCTTGTCTAGTCATCAATTTTGACTACCATATCACCTTATTCTTTGTCGACAATTGCCCTGGCAACTGGCTCGACGTCTCCTTCATGCATTGCCCTAGCAACTAGCTCAGCATCTCCTTCATGCATTGCCCTGGCAACTAGCTCTAGTCTTGCTTTGGCAAGTGATCCTGCACATACACACAAAACACACCAAAGCAGCATCTTTTCCCACAAAAACAACCAAGTTATGCAATCAAGCTCAACGATGGAAGGAAACATGGATTAATGCATGAATGACTAATTATGTAACTAATATGAGCCTAAGTCTAACAATAATATGAGTAAAAAGGGTAAGAAAAATAGTACTTTTAAACACTTATCAACGGCTATAAGGTGTGATTCTCTAGGACTAGCTTGAAATCTAGAACACAAGCAAACACTAAACATAATGTTAGGTCTACTTGTGGTAAGATAAAGCAAAGATCCAATCATAGAGCGGTAAAGCTTTAAATCTACACACTTACCTCCTTCATCTTTGTCAAGCTTTGTGGAAGAACTCATTGGTGTGGCTTGATGTTTCACACTTTCCAAGCCAAACTTCTTGAGCATGTCCTTGATGTACTTAAATTGATTGATGAAGATGCCATCCTTCCTTTGTTTGATTTGGAGCCCCAAAAAGAATGAAAGCTCCCCTATCATGCTCATCTCAAACTTACCTTGCATCAACTTAGCAAACTCTTGACAAAGAAACTCATTAGTAGATCCGAAAATAATATCATCAACATAAATTTGAACTACTAATATGTCTTTGTCATTTCTTTTTATGAAGAGTGTAGTATCCACCTTTCCTTTTTCAAAACCTTTTTCAACTAGAAAACTTGACAACCTTTCATACCAAGCTCTAGGAGCTTGTTTCAAACCATATAAAGCTTTTGAAAGCTTAAAAACACGGTTTGGGTAATTTGGATCTTCAAAACCGGGTGGTTGTTCTACATACACTTCTTCATTAATAAAACCATTTAAAAATGCACTTTTTACATCCGTTTGAAAAAGCTTAAATTCGTGATAACATGCAAATGCTAAAAGCATCCTAATGGCTACCATTCTAGCTACGGGTGCATAGGTTTCATCAAAATCGATTCCCTCTTCTTATGTGTAACCTTGAGCAACAAGTCTAGCCTTGTTTCTCACTATGTTACCACTCTCATCTAGTTTGTTTCTATAAACCCATTTAGTTCCTATAGTAGATTTATTTTTAGGCCTATCAACTAGTGTCCATACTTTACTTCTATCAAATTGATTTAACTCTTCTTGCATGGACAATATCCAAAAATCATCATTTAATGATTCTTTGATATTTTTAGGCTCAATGAATGAGATAAATGCAACATAATTACAAACATTTCTAAGAGAAGATCTAGTGGTTACCCCTTTGGATGAATCACCCAAAATCTCACCACCTTTGACATAGTTGTACTCTCTTGGGTAGCTCACTTCCTTTTCCTCTAGGATCATGTCCTTCAAGGCTTCTAGAGGTGGATCTTGTGCTTCTTATTCTTTAGTTGAAACTTCATTCACCTTTTATGATTGCCCACCACCATTGGCTTCAAAAATCCCTACATCATCATCATCACAGAATCTTTCCTCGGAAGAAGGTTATCATCGAAAACCACATGAATAGAATCTTCAACAACCAAGGTTCTTTTATTAAATACACGATAGGCTTTAGAGTTTAAAGAATATCCTAGAAAAATATCTTCATCACTTTTAGCATCAAATTTGCCTAAATTATCTTTTCCATTGTTTAAAACAAAACATTTACAACCAAATGGATGAAAATAGCTAATGTTAGGCTTTCTGGATTTTAAAATCTCATAAGGAGTTTTCTTTAAAATAGGCCTAATCATTACTCTATTTATGATATAACAAGCCGTATTAGTGGCTTCTGCCCAAAAGTATTTTGGCAAATTATTTTCACAAAGCATGGTTCTAGACATTTCCTCTAAAGTTTGATTTTTCCTTTCAACAACCCCATTTTGTTGTGATGTTCTAGGGGCTGAAAAATTATGGCTTATACCATTTGAGTTACAAAAATCCTCAAAACCTAAATTTTGAAATTCGGTGCCATGGTCACTTCAAATGTGAGAAATAGTTTGACCAAGGTCATCTTGAGTGATTTTTGAAAATGTGATGAATTTTTTTAAAGCCTCATCTTTGGCACTTAAGAATAAAACCCAAGTGTATCTAGAGTAATCATCAACTAAAACATATGCATATGATTTTCCATCCAAGCTAGTTGTTCTAATAGGACCAAAGAGATCCATGTAGATCAATTGTAAAACTCTACTAGTTGAAACATCATTAATGGATCTTTTGAAACCAATTTTTCTAAAACACTTATGCTTGCATGCCCTAATTTTCTATGCCATAACCAAGAATCATGCTCATCATTAGCAACAAAACATGCATGAGAAATGTGTATGTCATCTAAATGCACCATGTATATATTTCCTATGCGATGACCAAAAAGTACAATTTTATTTATTTCAATGTTTAAAATGTTGCAACCATTTGAATCAAAAAGAACATTGAAACCTTTGTCACATAGTTGACTAATACTTAATAAATTATGTTTAAGACCTTGACATATAGAACATTGAAACCCCGTATCGATACACCTTAGGGTTTCAGCTACAGTAATTTTCCAGAACTGCAAACCCGTATCGATACACTTCAAAGGCGTATCGATACCCTATGTTTTCAAATCCCAACGGTTAGTTTTAAACCCCCAACGACTATTTTCCCTATAGCGTATCACTACACTTTAAAGGTGTATCAATACACGCAGTGTATCAATACACTTCAAAGGTATATCAATACACACAGTGTATCAATACACTCTAGAGGTGTATCCATACACCTGTATCGATACACTTCATAGGTGTATCGATACACCAAGGATGAAGAGCATAACAACTAGTTTATGAAGAACGTGTATCGATACGGCAACCCCGTGTATCGATACAGTTAACTCCAGAACTGTATTTTTGTGAGAAATAAAGTCTTCAACGGCTCCAAATCATCCCCAATGGTCTTCAACGACTAGAAACTCAATTGGGAGTATAAAAGGCCTGAAGAAGCATCTGAAGAAGCCAATGATCAAATTGCCAACATCTGTTATGATTGTAATCAAGTCTTAGTGCTTTAATTCCCATTCTTTGTATAGACAACACTTGTGAGCTAAATTTGTTATATTTGCTCAAGTGTTTAGGATTTGGGTGAGTGTCTTAAGAGTGCAAACACATACCTTGTAGAGGGGTTTCAGTTTGCTTAGAATTTCTCTTTGTAAAAGAGTGTTTACTCAAGCTTTGAGTAGAAAGCTTTGAGTGTTGTAAGGGTTGCCTCCTAAGCCTAGAAAATGAGAAGAATTCTCAGTGAATTGGTTGAAATACTTAGTGGAGAAGCTAAGGTAGTGGATGTAGGCTTTGATTAGAAAGCCAAACCACTCTAAATCCTTATGTATTTTTTTCTTATCTTTTGCTTCCAACACCCAAAAATCGACTTCTCCACCACTTGGCAAGCAATTCGGTTGAAGGATATAGAGCCCAACAATTGGTATTAGAGCGAGGCTTAATTGAAAAGGCTTAAAATCCTATTGAGACGATCTGGGAAGCTTGATACAACATCAATCAACCGGTGAAATGGCTAGCGGTTCAACATTTTTCCAATTCGAAGAAGGTCGCTCAATCACGTGTCCTCCACTCTTCAAATGAGATTTCTACTTCCAATGGAGCCACCAAATGAAGTACTTCATCAAAGCTCTTGACTTCAATCTTTGGGATATAATTGAATATGGTTTTTTGGAAGGTCCTAAGAAGAAGAAGAATATGAGTTCAAATGACAGGGAAAAAGCTAAGATAAATGCCAAGGCAATGCACACTCTTCTTTGTGGACTCAATGAAGATGTTTCCAAGAAGGTCTCCTCTTGCAAAAGTGCCAAAGAGATATGGGAGAAACTTGAGAAACTCTACAAGAAGGAGGAGATGAAAAGTGCAAAAGTGGATGGCAAAATGGCTCATGAAGAGCCCGAGGTATCTTCTAATTCATCACCTTTAATTTCATATTCATTTGATGAATTACAAGATGCTTACGATGAATTGGTTTTAGAGTTTAAAAATCACATTTTGAAAAATAAGAAGTTGGTTTCAAATTTTAAAATTCAAAATGATTTGATTTCTAAAACCAAGGATGAACTTGAGGCAAAACTCCATGAGTTTGAACAAAAGAATGTCGATTTAAAAAATTTGCTTCAAAGTTTAGAAAAAGATCATCAAAAGGAGGTAGATGATCTTAAGAAAGAAAAAGATTTCAATGAACTTCAAAAGAAAAATAATTTTGGAAAATCAAACTTTTATGTTAGACAATCTAGTGCCCCTAGCTTTGTAAATGGAAAATGTTTTAGAAGTATTTGGGTCCCAAAATGACTAATTACTTCAACCAAAAAGGATGAAATTGAAAAATGGATTCCTAAGGGGACTAAACTTTGTGCTACTAATGCCCATGGATCCAAAGAAATTTGGATACCAAAATCTTTGTGATTGTCTTTTGTAGGTGTGCTTGAGGCTTTGGTGATCAATGTCAAACTTATGGAAGCTCTTGATACACAAGGAAGAACACTTGAGGAAGGAAGACTTCACATCCTACCTTTGGTTCAAGTGATTTATTTTTTTAATTCAAATAGTTAATCATATATTTGTTGGACTAACCTTTCATTTGATGCTTGAGTAATGGGGAGCCAATTTTAAAACAAAACTTATTGTTGTCAAATTTTTAACTCTCCATTGTTATTGGTCTTTAAAGTTTAAACCATTTTTTATATAACAAAAAAGGGGAGAATGTTTTGAAAAATTGAATTTCAAATGAATAAGGGGGAGCTTATAAGATTTTCATCATTTAACCTCTTATTCAAATCATATTTTTACCAATGGGAGAATCTCAAAAACAATTTTCAAGTTGGTTTTATTTTATCAAAAGGGGGACATTGCTAGGATATTTGTTTTGATATAATAATTTAAAATTAGTTTTGGACTAAATTGAAAAGGTTTCAAAAGTGTTTTCAAGTTTAAACAACTTGAAAATAAGTTTGAGAAGTTTTTGAGAGTTTTTGGAAATGTTTTAAATGTTTTAAACAAACTCAAGTTTTTAGCACTACCGTATCGATATAGTTACACCCCGTATCGATACACCTTAGGGTTTCAACTACAGTGATTTTCTAGAACTGAAAAATCGTATCGATACAGGCTTAGGCGTATTGATACGGTGAGGGTCATACCGATACACTTCAAAGGCGTATCAATACCCTATGTTTCCAAATCCCAATGGCTAGTTTTTTAAACCCCCAACGACTATTTTCCCTATAGCGTATCGATGCACTTCAAAGGTGTATCAATACACCTGTATCGATACACTTCATAGGTGTATCGATACACCAAGGTTGAAGAGCATAACATCTAGTTTATGAAGAACGCGTATCGATACGGCAACCCCGTATATCGATACAGTTAACTCCATAACTATATTTTTGTGAGAAATAAAGTCTCCAACGGATCCAAATCATCCCCAACGGTCTTCAACGGCTAGAAACTCAATTGGGAGTATAAAAGGCCTTAAGAATCATCTGAAGAAGCTAATGATCAAATTGCCAACATCTATTATGATTGTAATCAAGTCTTAGTGCTTTAATTCCCATTCTTTGTATAGACAACACTTGTGAGCTAAAATTGTTATATTTGCTCAAGTGTTTAGGATTTGGGTGAGTGTCTTAAGAGTGCAAACACATACCTTGTAGAGGGATTTTAGTTTGCTTAGAATTTCTCTTTGTAAAAGAGTGTTTACTCAAGCTTTGAGTAGAAAGCTTTGAGTGTTGTAAGGGTTGCCTCCTAAGCCTAGAAAAGGGGAAGAATTCTTAGTGAATTGGTTGAAATCCTTAGTAGGGAAGCTAAGGTAGTGGATGTAGGCTTTGGTTAGAAATCTGAACCACTCTAAATCCTTGTGTATTTTTTCTTATCTTTTGCTTCCACCACCAACACCCAAAAATCGACTTCTCCACCACTTGGAAAGCAAGTCGGCTGAAGGATATCGAGCCCAACAGAAAATCATGCCTGTGGAGCTATTTAATGTGTGGGGGATAGACTATATGGGTCATTTTCCCCCATCATTTGGTAATTTATACATACTTGTGGTTGTAGACTACGTCTCAAAGTGGGTTGAAGCTGTTACTTGCTCAACAAGCGATGCTAAGGTAGTTGTCAAGTTCCTATATAAGCACATCTTTACCAGATTCGGTGCCCCCAGAGCCGTCATTCATGATGAAGGTGCCCATTTTAAATGCCAACTAATCAGTAGAGCTTTGTACAGGTACAGAATCCAGCATAAAATTGCCACTGCCTACCATCCTCAAACAAATGGCCAAGCAGAAATTTCAAATAAAGAAATCAAGAATATTTTGGAGAAGACTGTGAACCCAACTAGGAAGGACTAGTCTTTAAGGCTAGATGAATCCTTATGGTCATACGTAACAACTTTCAAACTCTATTAGGAACTTCCCCATACAAGCTTGTATTTGGGAAGTCATGCCATTTCCTAGTGGAGTTAGAGCATTGAGCTTATTGAGCAACCAAATAGTTGAACATGGAATGAAATACTACTGGTAGGAATCTTTTGTTAAATTTGAATGACTTGGAGGAGTTTCGAACACAAGCCTATGAGAATGCCAGGCTTTACAAAGAAAGAACGAAGAGGTGGCATGCCAACAAAATTTTGCCAAGACAATTTGAAGTAGGGCAAAAAGTTCTATTGTTCAATTCGAGGCTTAAATTATTTCTAGATCGTGACCAAGAAAAGGATGGTGGATGAAGTTGAAATTGTTGCTACTGCGGGCGAATGTGTGGTTGTGCTCAGTTATTTACCATTCAATATGAAAGACCTTGGCAGTTTTACCATTCAATTCTCTATAGACCATAACTACTCTGGCCGTACCCTATGTGATCTCAGGACGATTGTCAACTTAATGTCAAAACCTTTGCTTACAAGATTAAGGATTAGAAGAGCTAAGCCTACATCGTTGATCCTTCAATTGGCCGATCATTCTCAAATCTGATCCAAGGTCAGAATTGAAGATGTGTTAGTCAAGGTAGATAGGTTTGACTTCTTGGCAAATTTTATCATCCATGATTACGAAGCTGATGAGAATGCTCCCATCATCCTCAGGAGACCATTCCTTGCTACCGGGGGTATTGTGATTGATTGTAAGAAGTGTGAATTTACTATGAAGATGAATGACCAAAAGATCACACTCAATGTCTTGATCACTCTTAAATACGCGAATGACTATGAAGAATGTCAGCTTGTGCAAAGTGAAAAAACTGTAATTGAGGAAAGTTTGCAAGAGATATGCTACAACAATGTACTTAGCGCTACAGAGCAATCTGACTTTGATGCGGTCATGCATACAGCTACAGAAGAAGGTGAGGTTGAGATTGAACAATCCAATATTGTGATTACCAGACAAGGTATGACTTTTGAACATTTGGATTATGCTGAGTTTAAATCTCCCAAGACTTCACTAGAGCATCCTCCGATACTTGACCTTAAACCTCTTTACTGCAATTAAAATATGCATATCTAAGGGAGAATAATACGATGTTTGTTGTTATATCTGCTAGCCTAACATATGACCAAGAAAATAAACTGTTACATGTCTTACCTCAATATAAGAAAGTTATTGGTTGGACTATTGTTGACTTGAAGGGTATAAGCCCTACTTTGTGCATGTATAAGACTTTGCTTGCAGATGATTACAATATCTCGATAGAACCACACTGGAGACTCAATCTAATCATGAAAACTGTGGTTATGAAGGAGATCATCAAATGGATTGATGAAAGAATCATGTACCCTATCTCAGATAGCTCGTGGGTGAGTTACGTCTAGTGTGTGCCCAAGAAAGAAGGCTTGGCCGTGATGAAAAAACCAATGTTGATAAACTACTCCAAACTAGAACCGTTACTAGATGGCAGATCTGCATTGACTGTCGAAAGTTGAACAAAGCCACAAAAAAAACCACTTCCCGTTGTTGTTTATTGACCAGATGCTCGACAAGCTAGTAGGGAAACCTTACTATTGCTTCTTGGATGGTTAATCCGAGTACAACCAAATCACTATTGTAACACCTCCTTCCTGGCCCAGTAAGATTCTGGGTCAGGAAGTGTTATCGGTAACCAAAATGATATTCGATATAGTATTTTATTTGATAATCGGTAAATTAGTGATCGATACGGTATAATGATCAATACATTAAAACTGATAGTTCGAAATGATACAACCATTGTCCATTTTGGACTAATTTAAACTTTTACAAGTTTTAGGGACTAAGTTGTGATTTCTATAAATTAATAGTCCACTTAAGAAATTAAGATGTAGTTTGAACTATAAATAGTATGTATGTAAATTTTCATGTTAATCAAAACTCATTTACTAACTCAATTTAAGCTCATAAGCTTTAGTGACCAATATGCAAAATTCCAAAATTCATTTTAATCCTTATAATAGATTTAACACTCTGGGCATCGATACGCCATAGGATCGTATCGATACGCCTCTATGCAGTTTGGTAAATCAGTTGTATATTAAAGGGGGGTCGTATCGATACGAACCCTTTTGTATCGATACGCTATGTTCAATGAGCCATAGGGATTTTACAAATTCGAAAGGTCGTATCGATACGGGTACAACCATATCGATACGCCTTAACCATGATCGTTAAAATGGTTAAGTCCACTGTACCCGTACCAATACTAAGTATCAGTACGCAGCTAGTAATTTATTTATTATTATTGGGTTCCGATAAGGTGTATCGGTACCGAACTACAATAATTTTCTAGATTCAAAATCCCGTACAAGTACAACTTGAGCCGTATCGGTACTTTCTTTATCCAATTCCAAGTATGCAAGCCCTTATTGATACGACATTACTCGTATCAGTACGTCAGGGTCTATAATGCTAGTTTGTATCTAGTTTATTAGCAAATTACCCAACCAAACCATGTCCAAATTCAATGAAATTTTACCAGAAAGTTTATTTAGTCCAAATCTAAGAGCATGCAAAGTTTCAAGGCTAAATAAATCCATTTACTACATTTTCCCTCTTTTAGGCCAATTATGCGTATTTTGCCACCATACTAGGAGTTTATAGAGTTGACATACTTTACTTTAACAACAAGGTGACTTGCCAAAAACCTTTACCAGCCTCGATATCAAACCTTCTTAACCTGAAATGCATGAAAATGAATGCATTAAGCATACTTTTCCTAGTGAGGTAGTCATAAACAAAGGATTAATCAAGGTATGCATTCTAGCATGCTTCAGTATTATCAATGGTAATAATAACATGGACATGTACTTCAATGGCAATAATACACAATATCAATGGTCAATGCAACAACAATTATCGATGCTATAGCAATAATCAATGGCAATTTATATTGTGTGTCAATAGGTTTCCTTGGATCGATGTAAGGAGTATGGTATGGATACACGAATTCCTACACCGCACCAAAATCAATAGTGGTCTAGTCCCTCCGCCGCATCAATATGACCAAAACACATCATACCTCTGCCGCACCACAATAAAGGCCGTAGCCTAAGCACCGTAGTCCACCCGTACCAATTAGCTCATGAATTCTATGGCATGCCAATTGTATCCAATCTTACTCGAATCCAAGGTTCGATACCAATAGTCCGATAATAATATTTTCAATAGTAATAATTCGGTACAATGATTCGATAGCAATATTTCCATAACAATAGAACAATAGCAATAATTCAATAGCCATGTCTTAAAGTCAATAAGCAATAGCAATGATTCAATACAATATCCAATGGCAATAAATCAATACCAATATTCCAATAGCAATATTCATTGCTCAATGACCAATGATTCTAGAAGTCAATGCTTCAATGATTCCGGTGACATTAACAACGATGCTACGGACAATGAATCGATGTAGTACTTACCAATACTTTCCAATACTTACCAATATAGCCATCAACAATGTTTTATGCAATATCCTTAATACACAAGGTTAGCAATGCAATAATCAATATTCAAAGGTTTGGGAAAGGCACTTAGCCTACTCCTGAGACTCTAACTACACTCACCTTAATTTCTGAAGCTCTCAAGGCTCTCGAATAAGGATTCCCTTGTTCCTAGCTTTAAAAAAGAGAAGATGATCCTTCTTTCTCCAATTCTTGAGCTAGGCAAAAATAGTAGGGAAATGTTAGAATTAAAACTATAAACTCAAAATCAATAATCAAGCTTAATTTAGCTTTTAGCCAATAAAACTTCCATGGATTCATGCTATAAAAACATGGGTTCAACTATGGTGTTCAAGACTTTAATCTTGAAATTAAACTCTAACTATCCACGAATTTTCAAAAATTTTGGGGGGCTTAAGCTCACCTAAATGAGGACTATCCAAAGACGTAGAGGGATGAAAGAAAGCTTGGACTAGCTATGGAGGTGCTAGCTTGAGCTTGAGGTTGAAGATGGAAATGGTGGTGCTTGGTTATTTTGAGAGAAAAGATGAGATAAAGTGAAAAGGGAGGCTTGGCACACTTATGCTATCTTAAAATGTTTCCTATCCTTAGAAAAAAAAACCAATGAGATTTCCCTTCAAGAAGGGTAAGCTTTATTATAATAATTTATTTCTTTCTCTTATCTTATCCAAAATCAACTAGCCACACAAGCCATCATCCTTTCTCAATAACTATGCCAACCTTTGACATCATCTCCTAACAATCCCACGTGAAGTGGGTGACAAGCAAGGACGTAAGTCATCCCTCAAATGGGAAATTTACAAGGGTAGTCCCTCAACTTTCCAAACTTTACATATTTGCCCCCAAACTTTCAATTTTTACAATTTAGCCACTAAATTGTTTTCAAAGAGTTTAATTAGGTCCAAAGTCTATAAATCGGACTCAATTAGAGTCCAATACGGTATAAGTGATTACACAATTATAGTCGATACAATATCTAGACCTTTCTGATATAGATTTTTTGATCACCGGAACCTAAATTTTTGGGGTGTTATAGCTATTGCATTGGAGCACCAAGAGAAAATAACACTCACATGTCTATATGGCATTTATGCCTTTTGCATGATGCCTTTTGGCTTATCAAATGCTCCAGCAACATTCCAACATTGTATGATGGCCATCTTTTCAGACATGGTGGATGATTTTCTAGAGATCTTCATGGATGATTTTTCTGTCAATGAAGATTCTTTTGAC
This sequence comes from Hibiscus mutabilis, assembly GCA_019671005.1. Classification (NCBI taxonomy): domain Eukaryota; kingdom Viridiplantae; phylum Streptophyta; class Magnoliopsida; order Malvales; family Malvaceae; genus Hibiscus; species Hibiscus mutabilis. Next base: position 31,651,560 of record CM033733.1, on the reverse strand, counting down.
CACTACTTAGCTAACTTTGCCAAGGTGTTACAAATATGTGATGAAACTGACCTTGTACTTAACTTGGAAAAATGCCACTTCATGGTGTCTAAGGGTATCGTCCTAGGTCACCGTATTTCTAACAAGGGCATTGAAGTAAACAAAGCCAAGATTGAAGTTATAGAGAAGCTTCCACCACTAGCTAATGTCAAAGATATTCGAAGCTTCCTTGGCCATGCTGGTTTCTACTTGAGTTTCATTAAAGACTTTATGTTTTTTGCTAATGTCAAAGCTATTCGAAGCTTCCTTGGCCATCACTAGATAATGTCAAAGCTATTCGAATCCCTTATGCTTTTTGCTAGAGTAGAATAGAGCATTTGAGTTTGATGACCAATGCCATGAAGCGTTCAAAACCTTGAAGAATGAACTTATTTATGCACCAGTTGTTGTGCCCCCGATTGGTCACAACCATTTGAGCTTATGTTTGATGCTAGCGACTATGTCGTTGGTGTTGTTATTGGTTAGTGCCGAAATAACATTTTCCATGTTATATATTATGCTAGTCGTATCCTTAATGAGGCACAAGTTAATTACACTACCACTGAAAAGGAACTCCTTGTTGTAGTTTTGCATTTGATAAATTTAGGTCATATTTTGTTGGAACTAATGTTATTGTGCATATTGATCATTGATGCTAAACCTATACTTATTATATGAATATTACTACTACAAGAATTTGATATTGAGGTAGTTGATAGAAAAGGTACTAAAAATCAAGTAGCCGACCATCTCTCTAGACTTCAGAATGAATATGATACGGATGTTGCATGTGATATAAAGGACAAATTCCCTGATGATAAAATTTTGAAGGCTACAACTTTGCTGTGTTATGCTGACATTGTTAACTTTCTTGTTAGTGGTATTATGCCTTGTGATCTTAGCAGCCAGGGAAGGAAGAATTTCGACATTATGCACTCTGCATTATTGGGACGAACCCTACCTTTTCAAGAAATGTGATGATCAGATGATCCGAAGATGCATACCCGAGGAAGAACAAGAAGACATACTTTGTCATTGCCACTCTACTCTGTGTGGAGGACACTTTTGAGGACAAAGAACTATTGTAAAGGTCCTACAATCTGGATTCTATTGGCCAACCTTGTTCTGAGATGCGCATGCATATTACAAGGCATGTGATAGATGCCAAAGAACGGGGAACTTCTCTCAACGTCATGAACTGCCCAAGCAAGTCATCCATGAAGTTGAACATTTTGATGTTTGGGGCATCGACTTCATGGGACAATCCCCATTGATCGGTGTGAAAATGTCACACTATTAGTGCAAGCAACACTATCGATGCAAGAATAGAAACAATACAAGCCTGTTTGAATATTAATCCTACGAGGATGGTGTACTCAGCTTAAGACTTATGTAACTATAATGCAGTACTGTAAAAGTGGAAATTATGGGTGCAATGGTGGTTGCAATAAAATAGTAAAGAGATGAATAAAGAATGATTGTGGTAGCAATAACATAGTATTTAAAAAGATAGAGAAATATGAAAATAAAGCCTACATCTCCTTGGTTTAGTTCGGCAGAATGATCAAGCACACTTTGAAGGAAAATAATGGTTCAACCAGCAATTAGAAGGTCAATGATCGGTGTGAAAACGTCACACTATTAGTGCAAGCTACACTATCGATGCAAGAATAGAAACAATGAGATCTTGTTTGAATATCGATCCCATGAGGATGGTGTATTATGCTTTTACTTATGTGACTACAATACAATATTGTAAGTGTGGTAGTTGTGCGTGCAATGGTGGTCGCAATAACATGATAAAAAGGAGAGTAAATGATTTAATGTGGTAGCAATAATAGAGTGTAATAAAAGATAGAGAAATATGAGAAATAAGCCTGGATCTCCTTGGTTTAGCTCGGAAAAAGATCAAGTGCTCTTCGAGGTGAAATGATAGTTCAATCAATGAGGTAGTGGTTAGCTTAAGTATTAGCTTCCATTTAACCTTCAACCATTGACTCGGTGATGTAGATCAGCCTAATTTTGTTGTAAGTCAATACTATAGCCCTTAGAACAAGCGGACCAATTTTTGTTGCATCTAATCAACTTTCGTTATAAAAACTTGTTAATATGACACGTCACTGCATCTGTTAATGTCAGTGGCTGGTTTAACATTCTCATGCAAAACGTAAATCAAATCCAACAATTGAAGCTTAAGAAAAATCTGACACTGATATATATTAAACTAAGAAAATAGTTTAAACAAGTTCATGAAGCTCCAAAAAATTAAACCATCGCCAAAATAAGCACAAATACAAAGTAAATCTCCAAAAAAACAACCAAAATAAAGAGAAGTTTAAGAAGATAACAATATATGTCCTCTATTCAGCACTTGACTCCTCATTTCCTTAGATAGATTTTTCTTACTTCACCTCGGATCTCTAGAAAAATAAGTTTAATCTACTGTGGAAGGGGGTAAAAGCTCGGCGGTAGAAGATAATAAAAAAATGGGAAAAGCATGACTCTCTCTCCTCCAAAATAATCCTTTTATAGGCCACCCAAGGAAGGACACATGTCTTGTAGGTTATTTGCGTGCCCTGAGTCATATAGAATTTGTTGTAACAAACTGGACAGCTGGCATATTCGTTCTTATCCTTAAGCATACTGGACAGCTGGTAGATGCAGTGTCGAACAAGATATAATTGTGAAAACTCCCTCTACAGGGACTAGTAATGTAGCGATAACAAGGCAAAAATAGGTAGAAATATACAAAACACGAGCCACTAGAACTAAGTTAGAATAAATGCAGAAATAGACATGAAAATACAGAAATGGATGCAATAAACATCAATGCGAGGATAAATAGACCTATAAATCAAGGGAAAATACATGCTCTTTAATGAGCCATCACCCCCCTAAACTTGAGTTTTTGTTTGTCCTCAAGTAAAATTAAAACAACAAGGTCCTGAAAACATTATAAACATTCTAGATACTTGAATTATTCCAATCAATCAATAAATCATATACATCGATAACAGAGATAATTGTCTAACCAACTCCACGTTAATAGATAAGCTTGCAATTCAAGAATCCCTAACATCTTAGATTTATTTGTCCTATCAGCATCTATTTAGTTCCACACATAATAACATAAATATCTTTTTCATATTTTCTTCCCTTTTTTTGTATAGCTAGGGATATCGAGCAATGAATGCACCCTGACCTTGAAAAGTAAGATGTTGTGCAACTAACCCCCCAAAAGTACTTCATTATAACTAAACACACTCATGCAGCGATAGCCTTTGGCCAGATTCATTTTTCTAACGCATGCAGAGGAGTGTTCCCCCTTGAAATTACTTTATTAATTTTCATGCACTCACATTAGAATGCCCTTTATTTATGCTTAATATGATATACATATACATATATATATATATATACCACATGCTGCAATAGGAGAATGTCATAAAAATCAAAAGAATAATACAAGATATCCTCAAGTCAAACCAATAGGTATATCAATGCAGAGCTAAGAGATGCAATTATCCATCACGTATATCCAACAAACTTATCAATGATTATAACAATTCAAGATTTACACATCAAATGCAAGCAAAACAAAAGGAACCTTTCATTTGTGCAGAAAATATTTTCTTGAAATTTTTGAAATGGGGGTATGTTTCAACTTCTAGGTGTATACCCCCAAAATTAAAGGTTGCGTTGTCCCCAATGCAAAAGAAAATTGAATGTAATGAAAGAATGCAATGGCAGAATATAATGACAAAATGCAATAATAGAATGTAGTTACAATGATGAATGCAATGCAATTAGAAATACATGCTATTACAATGATAATGCAAATGTAATGAAAAAATGGGAATACAAAATGAAATTACGCTACATGAAATGCATGCCTACAAAAACTAAAAAAAACTAACTCAATTCTCTGGCTCATGGGAGGGTGAGGTGGAGCTTCTCTTCTTCTTTTGCTCATATTCTCTTCTTCTTGCTCTTCTCCTTAGACTTAGAGCGCTTTCTTTTCTTTTCTTATTTGGTAGATGAGTCTCTTCTTGAATTTGCTCAGCTTCATCTTCTTCCACTGGATCTTCTACCTCATCGATATCATCATCCTCAAGTAGGATGAAATATGGTGGTGCCTTGTATAGCACTATTGCAAGAGGGTTCTCCTCTTGTTCATCCATTGTGGGTGTAACTTCCGTCGATCTCACTACAGCTGCCTCAAACTCAGGTCCTTCTGTGGTTGCATCCACACTCTTGGATGCAACCAAGTTTTTCTCAAAAATTCTCCTAATGGTTGTCATCTCATCATAAACATCATCATCGTCATTAATATCTTCAACAAGGACTTCATCATCTTCGAAAGTAGAGGGTATCACATCAAAATCCGTAAGGATGTTCAAGTCAAACAAACAATCCCTGATGACCTTACTCGATGCCTCCTATTGTGGTGGGTCACCAGCTTTGCTGACATTGTCAGGGGAATTCACTGACTTTGCTGGGATATCTTTGGTAGCAACATCAGAGGAGAAGCCATAAATTTGGATGATAGGAGGGAAAACAGGGAATTCTGACATATCAACTGGAGTAAGTCAGCTCATTGCAACCAGTGTAGATTTGTGCCATATCTTCACATAGGCATAGAACAAGTCCTGGCCAAATCCATTTTTAGCATTGTGGCTACAACAAATCCCAATTTACTCATCACAGTGTCGAGTGTGTCTTTTATTTTCAAAACTTTTCGCCAGATATCATTACTCGTTGGGACATTTTCTGGTGCAGTGTCCACCTTGGCCTTACCTTTGTCCTCCCTCGTTGTAGTACCCAGTCTTGGTGTAAGAAATTCAGAAGCACGAATCATCCTTTCTATGGCAACTTTGTTGATAAGCCCTTTGTTTGCAATCTTCTCTTCATATTTTTAGGGTTTTAACCCATTTGATTCACAGAGTTGCATGACCAGTGAAGGGAAAACCAATATACCAATCTTCTTTTTAGCAAAGACCTTGATTTCCCTATGTATGATTGCCCCTACATTAATTTTTCTCCCCTTGATGATAGAATGTATAATACACATTCTATCAAGAGAAACAATCATGTTGTGGGTGGAGGACAGCATCCTGGAGTTCATGGACTGAAACCATATCTTGGCAGGCAAGGTCAGAAATTTCCTAAGCATGGTATAATTTCCAGCATTGGTCCCTGACCATAATTCACTTGCTATGCGTAAATATTTAACTAAAATATCAAGTTCTCATCAGTTATTTCATCCACAAACAGTGTATGTTCATCCACTTTTACATCAGTATTAAATATCTTGTTAATAGAAGAAGCACTCCGAGGAATGGAGTGTTCTCGCAGAAAAACAAGTATCAAAGTAGGCTCATACATATTTGCATAGAATTCTCTTACCATGGCAGCGCTGTAGCTGCCAGGATGAGCATAGAATCTGCCCCATTTGTGAAGTGCGGTGGTGTTGTGGATGGATTGTCCAGGTTCTTCAACATCGGAGAGTTTGATTCCTTGCTCAGGGTGGATGCTTCTCTTTTGGATGTGCACTATAAAGCGTTCACCCACAATCTTTGTTTGGAAAGCCTCATTTGATTTGGAGCTTGGAATGTCTTGAATAGGGGTTTCCCTTGCGATTTTTCGGGCTACTCTCGTCTTGGTCATGAAGGATGATAAGAAAAAAGATGAAAAGGAAAGATTTTGCAGAGAAAAAATACAATCTTTTAAGCTTCGAAAACTCAGAGAAAACAGAGCATTCAAGTGAGCATTCAATGAAAACCCAAGCTGCTTAAGAAAGAAGAACAAAATAGGGAAAATAAAGAGGCATAATTGTTATTGTCCGATGCGATGAGATTCAACGTCTTGATCTTGGCACAAAAATCATGCCCATTCATTGTGTTTCCCACTCACATGATTAAAGGTTGTGAGGGGTAGATCGGTGCAATTGAAATAAACTATTTGCCCCCGAAAACTTTTCCATGCATATCTTGTGAGTCCTTCCACCGTACAAGTTGTTAGAGAAGAGACAAAACAAAGAGATTTTTATTCGGCAAAAAAGGAAATAAAGGAAATAAAATGAAAAACAAGGAAAATAAAATATAAATCTAAGAAAGCATTTAAAGATATAAAAAATTGACCAATTTAATGGTCTCAATATTTGCAGGATCAAAGTCACCATAATAGAGTTTGAGTCTTTAGCCATTGAATTTGAATGGAGTTCCACCTTTTTTGTCTTTGATTGTGACTGCACCGTGTGGAAATGCTTCCACAACTTCAAAAGGTCCATACCATCGTGATCTCAGTTTTTCTGGTGCAATTTCAGTCTAGATTTGAATAGCAAAACCAACTGTCTCGCTTCAAATTGTCAGTGCAAAATAATCTTATCATGCCAGCGCTTACTCTTCTCCCTGTACATAGAGGCATTTTTATAAGCGTTGCATTGAATTTACTCTAATTCAATAACGTCTAGCAATCGTTTTTTCCTAATTTCTCATAATCAAGGTTTACTTGCTTAAGAGACCATAGATCCTTGTGCTCATGTTTTACCTGTAAATGACAAAATTTTCTAAACACAGTTGATATGGCGACATTCCCAACAGAGTTTTGTACGCAGTTCGTATAGCCCATAATGCATTATCTAAATGAGAGGACCAATCTTTTCTAGTGGTATTCACCATTTTTCTAGAACATTTTTAATTGCTTGATTAGATACCTTTGTTTGTTCATTAGACTGAGGATTATACGTTGTAGCCAGTCTATGATTTACTCCATAGCGTTTCAACGCAGTAGCCACCTGGCTGTAGTAGAATTGTTTACCCTAATCGTTGATCAATGCTTTCGGTGTTCCAAAGTGAGTGAGTATATGTTTGTGGAAAAAATTTAAGATTGTCTTTGCATCATCTTTAGGCACTACAAAAGCTTCTATCCACTTGGACACATAATCAACCACAAGCAAAATGTATAGATTTCCAAAAGATTTAGGAAAAAGACCCATGAAATCCAATCCCCAAACATCAAATAACTCAATTTCCATTATTGGCTGCTACGACATCTCATTTCTTCTATATATGGACCCAGTGTGTTGACATCTGTCACAGCATTGAGCAAATTCATGAGCATCTTTGAACAAATTTGGCCAATAAAATCTAGATTGTAGAATTTTTGTAGTCGTTCTCATTCCTCCAAAATGCCCTCTATAAGGAGCATTATGACAATGCTGTAGAATATATTTCATCTCTTCCTTAGGAATGCAGCATTGAAATATATTGTCATTACAAACCTTGAACAAGTAAGGTTCATTCTAATGATATTTCGTAGCATCTCTAAGGAATCTAGCCTTTTAAGCGTAGTTACACCAATAGGAGCCTTTCCATAAACCAAGTAATTCACTACATTGGTATACCACGGTGTTGCATTCACAACGAAAAGCTTTTCATCAGGGAATGCGTTGACAATTTGCAACTTATTGCCAGCTTCTAACCTTGAAAGGTGATTGGCAACTTGATTTTCTAACCCCTTACGGTCTTTAATTTCAATATCGAACTCTTGTAGAAATATGATCCAACAGATTAGTCTTGGTTTTGCGTCTTTCTTAGCAAAAATATACCTTAAAGCAGAATAATCAGTAAAAACTGTAATTTTTGCACCTACAAGATATGAACGAAACTTGTCAAAAGCAAAAGTTACTACTAATAACTCTTTCTTAGTAGTAGTAGTATAATTGATTTGAGCTTCACTTACAGTCTTACTATCATAGTAGATCACATGAAATACACTATCCTTGTGTTGTCCCAAAATTGTTCCCACAACAAAATCAATAGCGTCGCACATAAGTTCAAACGGTTGCTCCTAGTTGGGAGCAACAATGATCAACGCGTTCACAAGCTGTGTTTTAATTTTATTGAATGCATCCAAACATGCATCGTCAAAAATGAATTTTCTACCTTGCTCCAACAACAGGCATAGAGTTTTGTGATCTTTGAAAAGTCTGTAATGTATCTCTTATAGAACCCAGCATGGCTTATAAAACTGTGGATACCTTTCACATTTGTTAGAGTTGGCAGTTTTTCAATTACAACTACTTTGGCTCTATCAACCTCAATTCCAACCTTCGAAATTCTGTGGCCCAGCATAATCCCTTCAGTGACCATGAAGTGACATATTTCCCAGTTAAAAACAAGATTGGTGTCATCACATTGCTGTAATACTTTCTCCAGATTGTCGATGCAATGATCAAAATTATCCCCATAAATCGAAAAATCACCCACAAAAAATTCAAGGGAATTGCCAATCATATCTAAAAATATTGTTATCATGCACCTTTGAAATATAGCTGGTGCATTGCAAAGACCAAAAGGCATGCGACGGAAGGCAAATGTCCCAAATGGGCATGTAAAAGTAGTTTTCTCCTGGTCCTCAAGAACAATAGCAATTTGATTGTAGCCAAAATATTCATCTAAAAAGCAATAATACTTAATCCCAGTAAGTCAGTCTAGCATCTGATTAATGAAAGGAAGAGGGAAGTGATCCTTCCTTGTGGTAGCATTGAGACACATGTAGTCCATACAAATATGCCAACCAGTCTAAAAGCGTGTTGGAATCAGTTCATTCGCATTTTTAAGGACTATAGTGATGCCATTTTTCATAGGGACACAATGGACTGGACTCACCCATGCACTATCAAAAATTGCATAGTGTAGCGATGTCTTTTTTCGCTAAAAAAACGAAGGTTTTCGAGGTGTTTGTGATTTTTTCGGATATAAAATATTTAATCCGTGGGGGTTTTAAAAACCGCATTTTACTAAAAATTGGAGTCGCCACCGGCCACTTAGGTAGGTCGGACACCATAAAACCAGAGATTCAAAAAACTTTGAGTTCGGGAGTCGGTTACGGATGGGGAAGGATTAGCACCCCCACACCGCCTAAAATTGGTAATTTAATAATTACCGCTTTATTAATATTAGATTTTCCGGATTAAAGTGACGATTATTTTAAAATTCGGTTATAATTGCGAATAAATTTTAAAGGCCCCGTTATCCAAGAGTAAATGCCCAACCACTATCACTACGCCTGATACTGGCCCCGTTTACGCTCGGATAAAAGGGCACCGCATTGACAATTTATATATCTCATTATGCAAACTTAGCGAGCAAAATATAAAACATGTCAAATAATTTAAAGACAGTAAATATTCACATAATGAACTATTAACAGAACTTAAATAAAATACTAATCTAAAACATACATACAAATTATCCCTCATCATGACTAAAAATGAACCTAACATGTCATAATTACAAGGCATGGATCACAAACACATATTACAAAGATGCACATATTACAATAAAACATATTATAACATACGTAAAATATAGCATTATACATGACCAAGAAACTATACTGACACATAGCCTATGAGCCAAGAAAAACATGCAGTACATACCGAAATATAAAACAGATCGTGCTCGAGTCAATTCAAATATCAGTATAATATGCGTGATACGAATAACAGAACAAATACATGAAGATACATAATCATCATAAACTTAACGCACATATACATGTAAACATAAAATACAAAGCATATACGAGGGACATATGATAAAGCAAAAGGCTACATCAACATACACGATTATAATAAACGAACATGAATATTTACATGGAAACAGGACTTAAATGAAAAGAAATAAACAGCAGTAGCAGAAATTAAAGGACAATAATATGCAATTTAGGGACGAAAATGCAAACAGGACCGAACTTGAAAGGACTGAAACTGTAATTGGACCAAGGGGCAGACCCGAAGTGAAAAATCCAAAAACGCGGGATGGTTAAAGGGGTAATTTTACCATTTAAAAACTGATTCAATGTAATTTAGGGACTAGATTGCAAGATTTTGAAACATAAGGGGGACTGGAACTATAAATATACCATGCGGCGAGACAGAAACGAAAATATTGAAAACGCGGGGGGATTTATTACAGAATTTCCCCATTTCACGAAATAATAACGCTTATAAAACCCCCTTTTTTTGGCCGGACTCAAACTTTTCCCATTTCGTCCATTTTTCAGTTTTTATAACAAGTTTCTCTCTCGTTTTCTCTCAACCATCCTTTGATGAACCCAGAAACCGGCGACCGACCACCGTCTTCTCTGCCGCCGGCCGCCGCTAGCCTGCGTCGGCGAGCCCAAAAAAACACACCAAAATGAACCTTGCCTTACCCTCAACACGAATCCGAACTTGGATTTGGAGAAAAAGCCCCTATCCTTCCTAGATCTAAGAAATACGAAACGAAAAAAACCCCTTTTTTGTATTTAACCCAAAATGAAACCAAAAAGGGCCTCCCACTCCTTTCAGTTCACTATATTTGACCTGGGAAGGCCGAAGAGGCTTGTCACTGGTAAAGGGGAGATCCACAGACGATGAGGGTAACAACTCTAAACCTCTCTTTTTTTTATTTACTACGTATATTTTTTGTATGTATGCAACGAGGTAAGAAAAGAGAAGAGTATTACCACTGAAGACTGTTTTTTTTTTTGTATTTCTTTTCGATTACCACTTCGCTGCCTTACAATTGTTTGTTTCATACATATATGCCTGTTTCTTTGGTTTGGTAACAAGTAATATAATATCTATTTTCAGATCCGACCGAGATCACGACATAATCTTTCTTTTTTGTGTTCTGATATGTCTGAACGCGGTGGTTGGAGACCGGCATGGTGGAAGCATGGTGGCGGTGTGGGGGGTTGTCTTCGGCTAGAGGCGTTCTCGGCAGTTGGATCAGATCTGATCTAACAGTCGGGCTGGCTTGAAGGATGAACGGCCCAGATAAAACCTCGATCGATGAAACGGCTCCAGATCGTGACACGTGGGGCTCAGCCTACACACATATACACCGTATTACTTATTAATACGTATACATACATAGTTTATAATATACATGCACACCCTACACACTTTACATATATTAATAACACTCATGCACATAATAAACATATAATATAATATAATACAATGTATACATGCAACGCTAATATACTAATAATTATACTAATATGTATTTATAGACTAATAATTATATAAAAATGAGTGATTATATAAAATGAGATTTTGCCCCTCTTTGCTTGTTCTCGTGGAATGGGAACAAAGCAAAGATTCATAAGCACTCATTTTTATCCGACTTCCCTGTTTGTAGCTTTGGAAACACGTGTTCTTCTGGAACTCTCCGTTCTTCCTCGGCTGAATCTTCGGGCTCGTAAGTCCTTCCTATATGTAACTTCTTCCCCTTCCGATCTTGGAGCTACAGGCTCTTCCTATATAGAACCCTTCACTCTGAAACCTCGAGTTATGAGTCCCTCCTATATAGAACTTTTCACTTCGAGACAGTAAAGCTTGGAGTCCTTCCTATATAGAACTCTTCGCCTTCAACGCTGGTTTCTCCTATATAAAACCTTTTGCGTCGCTGATGGATTATTCCGACTGGGAGTTCTTCCTGATTAGAACTACTAGTCTTCAAACCCTGGAGTCGTCAGTCCTTCCTATATAGAACTTTTGGCATATGAAATCTCAGAGCTACAGGTTCTTCCTATATAGAACCTTTCACTCTAAGACAATAAAGTTCGGAGCCCTTCCTATATAGGACTCTTCGCTTTCGACACGACAGGTCTTCCCTATATAAAACCTCGTGTATCATGGGTGAATTCCTTCGACTGGGAGTTCTTCCTATATAGAACTGCTAGTCTTCACCCTGAAGCCGTCAGTCATTCCTATATAGAACTTTTAGCTTCTGAAATCTTAGAGCTACGGATTCTTCCTATATAGAATCTTTTACTCTAAGACATTGAAGCTCGGAGCCCTTCCTATATAAGACTCTTCGCTTTCAAACACAACAGGATTTCCTATATAACCTTGTGTGTCATGGGTGAATTCCTTCGACTGGGAGTTCTTCCTATATAGAACTGCTAGTATTCACCCTCGAGCTGTAAGTCCTTCCTATACAAAACTTTCAGCTTCAAGCCTCGGAGCGGAGGATTCTTCCTATATAGAACCTCTCTCTGTAGGCGCTTGGAAACATAGGCCTTTTGTATGTAGAACCACTGTCTTCACATTTGGGATTCACACTGGCTACTGATGTCTCTTTGGATCCAGAGATACCTGTCTAAGATAAAACAAAATGCTATGACAAATGAATTGACATGATCCTAATCCTAGTGATGTCTGACTATTCATGATGCATGAGTGTCAATATCTTGGTGGGCTTGCTTTGGTCCTTATTCGATCTCATTGTTCACTTTCTCCTTTTTCACGGGCGTCGATACCCCACTTCACTGTCGGGTTCAACCATTCCAACCTTTCTTTTTCCCCATTCACGACTTGGGATTCTAAAGTGCCATTTCAGGTTTTCGCTTTAGAGAGATTTTTTTATTATTTTTTGTTGTTGTTGTTGTTGTTTTTTTTAGGGGTGCCCTTCTGGGTTTTCACTCAGGAGATCTCTCTTGTTATCTCGCATGCTTTTCTTGAATAAGCAGGACGTACGCCATTGGTTATCCTATCCGGTTGTTTGAAGCTTTCCACCTTCCCTATCAACAGCCGTTATGTAGGGAGCTAGAGGGCAGAGTTAACATCATTTTCTTTAATCATCTGCATTTTAAGGTTAGATCACAGTAATGCTCAGAAATCTCTTGTTTTACCATAAGCCTATGTTAACTTATTTGCCTGAAATTAACAAGAAGGCAAGGAATGGATGCTCAAAAACACGATTTTATTACGATTAAGGGCTTGGGATATCTTAAAAGAGGTATGACACACATGAGAAAGAAGAAAAGTTAAGTATGAAATACAAGATCCCTCATTATCTTCGATATGAATGATACATGATCATGTCAACCGGCATAGAATTTTTTTGCCTGAAGCTTCCTCTTCATGATGTTCATGGGGATACCCTTCTCTTCGGATATTAAGTTTTTCAATTTACCCGAGCCGCCCTTTACGGGTTTTCAACTTGGGTCCTCCTTCTGCTTTAAGATGCCCGGTTTCGGGTTTTCGCCCTGAGCTCTCCATTTTTGTTCTCTTTTTTTCTTTCTTTTTTTCCTTTCTCTTTTTTTTTCAAAGATAGTATTTCTTAACAGCATCAGAATTTACAGGGTTTTTCAGCTCGTCTCCATCCATTTCTGTTAGGATTAGGGCTCCTCTTGAGAAGACCTTTTTTACCACGTACGGCCCTTCCCAGTTGGGCATCCACTTTCCTCGAGAATCTATCTGGATCGTGAGGATTTTCTTGAGCACCAGATCCCCTTCTTTGAATTCTCTTGGGTGCACCTTTTTGTTGTATGTCTGCATCATCCGCTTTTGGTACATCTGACCATGACAAATGGCCTTTAGTCTCTTTTCATCAATGAGATTTAGCTGGTCGAGTCTGGCCTGCACCCATTCGGCTTCTTCCAATTTTACTTCATATAAGACCCGGAGAGACGGGATCTCTACCTCGATGGGGAGTACTACTTCGGTACCATACACCAAGGAGTTGGGTGTTGCCCCCGTTGATGTGTGAATGGACGTCCTATAGGCGAAAAGGGCAAACGGCAACTTCTCATGCCAATCCCTATAGGCATCCGTCGACTTTGCTATGATATTCTTTATGTTCTTGTTTGCTGCTTCCACTGCTCAATTCATTTTAGGGCGATAGACTATGGAATTATGGTGTGTTATCTTGAATTGAGTGCACACGTCCGTCATCATTTTTTTATTCAGATTGGAAGCGTTGTCGGTGATGACCCTTTCGGGCAATCCGTATCGACAAATAATCTCCTTCTTTAAGAACTTACATACTATAGTCCTTGTGATGTTGGAGTAAGACGCTGCCTCTACCCATTTAGTGAAATAGTCTATGGCGACCAAAATGAAACGGTGTCCATTGGAAGCTTTCGGATGGATCTGCCTGATGACGTCCATACCCCACACCGTGAAAGGCCACGAAGAATTCATGGTGTGTAAAGGCGATGGGGGTGCGTGAATTTTGTCAGCGTAGATTTGGCATTTGTGGCATTTCCTGGCGTAATCGATGCAATCTCCCTCCATGGTCAACCAGAAATAACCATATCTCATAATTTTTCGGGCTATAGACAGCCCGTTGGCGTGCGTTCCACAGAGCCCGTCATGTACTTCGGCTAAAATCTCCTTCGCCTCCCGGGCATCCACACATCTCAGCAATGTCTGATCATGACTTCTCCTATATAGGATCTCCCCATCTAGGACATATCTTGTTGCCATTTTTCTGAGTGTTTTTCTGTTATTTTCGTTTGCCCCTTTTGGATACTTTTGAAGCTTGACATATTGCAAGATGTCATAGTACCATGGGTTTCCATCAATCTCTTCCTGTACATTACAACAATGAGCAGGCCTTTCAAACGTTCGCATCTCAATGGGCTTCATTTCTGCCCTGGTGTTTGTTTTAAACATGGATGCCAAGGTTGCCAAGGCGTCTGCCATCTGATTTTCTTATCGGGGCAGGTAATTGAAGCTGACCTTTTCCAACTCTTTGGTGAGCTCTTGAATCAATTCATAATATTTGACCAACTTCGGGTCCCTGGTTTCCCATTCCCAGCGCAATTGGTAAATTACTAAGGATGAATCTCTGAATACTCGAAGTTCCTTAACCTTTCTCTCAATAGCTGAGTTCAGTCCCATAACGCAAGCTTCGTATTCAGCTATATTGTTAGTACAAAAGAATTCCAATCTGCTGGTGAAAGCATAATAGACGTCCTCAGGAGAAATTAGCACTGCTCCTATCCCATGTCCGAGGGTGTTAGAGGCTCCATTGAAGTAAAGCTTCCATGACTTATCATCTGAAACCTCTTCCTCGGTTGTAATGCACATCAAGTCTTCGTCTGGGAAATTAAAGTTCAATGCCTCATAGTCGTCCGAAGCATGACTAGCTAGGAAATCTGCTACGACACTCCCCTTTACGGCTTTCTAGTTAATGTATACAATATCGAATTTGGATAAGAGCATCTGCCATCGGGCCATCCTTCCTGTTAGTGTTGCCGCTTCCATTAAGAACTTCAATGGGTCTAGCTTGGATATAAACCAAGTAGTATGGTACAACATATACTGTCTAAGCCGCTTGGTAGCCCAAACTAGAGCACAACACAGCTTCTGCACTGGCGGGTATCGCATTTCGCAATCATTGAATTTCCTGCTTAGGTAATAGATGGCTTGCTCCCTTTTTCTTGACTCATCGTGTTGCCCCAATACGCATCCCATTCAATTCTCAAAAACTGTTAGGTAGAGAATTAATGGTCGATCTGGTACTGGTGCGACTAATATTGGAGCATTTGTCAGGTACTTTTTGATCTTTTCTAGGGCTCTTTGACATTCCTCATCCCACACACCAGGATTATTCTTTCTAAGAAGTCTGAAGACCGGGTCACATCGGTCGGTTAATTGGGAAATGAAACGAGAGATATAATTCAACCTCCCCAGGAAATCGCGAACTTCCTTCTGAGTGTGAGGTGGTGAGAGATCCTGGATGGTTTTCACTTTATCTGAATCGATCTCAATCCCTCTTCTGCTTACCACGAACCCTAAGAGTTTTCCAGAAGTAACGGCGAAGGTACACTAGGCAGGATTGAGCCTCATCTAGTACTTCCGTAGTCTTTGGAATAGTTTTCTCAAGTTCTGTAGGTGCTCTTCCTCTGTTCGGGATTTGGCAATCATGTCGTCCACATATACTTCTATTTCTTTGTGCATCATGTCATGGAAAAGAGTCACCATTGCTCTTTGGTATGTTGCCCCTGCGTTCTTTAGGCCCAACGGCATCACCCGATAACAAAAAGTGCCCCACATAGTTATGAACGTAGTTTTCTCCATGTCGTTAGAGTCCATCTTTATCCGATTGTACCGAGAAGCCGTCCATGAATGAAAACCATGAGTGTCCCCGCAGTGTTGTTGTCCACGTGTCAATATATGGTAAGGGGAAGTTGTCTTTAGGGCTGGCTCGGTTTAGATCTCTATAATCTACACACATACGAACTTTCCCGTCCTTCTTTGGTATCGGTACAATGTTTGCAACCCATTCGGGGTATTTGGCTACCTCCAAGAAACCAGCATCAAACTATTTTTTTACTTCCTCTCGGATTTTTAACAACATATCTGGTCTCATTCTCAAGTTTTTTTTTGTATTGGTTTGCACTCCGATTTTGTTGGCAATTTGTGCACCATTATGTCGGTATTCAACCCTGGCATATCTTGATAAGTCCAGGCGAAGACATCCTTGAATTCCTGAAGTATGGTTATCAGTTCGTGCTTGGTTTTTGAGGAAATCGTCGTTCCTACTTTTATTTCTTTTCTCTCTTCTTCAGTCCCAAGTTTACAACTGTTTCTTCTTGGTGGGGCATGATCCGCCTTTCTTCGTTGGCCACCATTCTCTTTAACTCTTCCGGGACCTCACCTTCTATCTCATCATATCCTTCCTCAATTCCCTCTCACGAGACCCTGGGCATTCAAAATTCACCCGTGATTGGATCCGATATCATTCATATCGTCAATCATGAGCGACCTGCATTAAATGAGAATGAATTGTATTGGGAAGGAGACGGTTTTATATGAAGGGAATGAACATGAAGACTGCATGAATGAAATAAATGAAACTTTGGTCATTTAGGAAAGTGGAGATATTTTCATTTCAATCAAAAAGTTAACATAGGTGCCCTATACAAGAGATCCCCATTGTTTACGGGCAAAACAAAAGGTTGATTCGGAGCATTACTCTGATCTATTCCTAAAAACCACAGGTAGATCAATGCAGCTCCAGTTATCGAGTGTTTCCCCGGGAAGGCAGGGGCGAATGTTGGTCAACATTTTGCTACCTCGGTCTTTTCCAGCTATCATGTTGATGTACATCCCTTCAAATGATTCATTGAGTATCTCCTCCTAGTTGAGTACGTCGTTTTCCTCGATTTCCTCTTCAACCTCTTGACCTGGCTGGTAGAATCCTCCGGAGACAAAAGTGGGTTTTAAACTAGGAAAGAACATTGGTCTCCACGGAATGCCTTCTCCTTTAAATCTGGTTTTTCTTTGCTCTTCCTTTCTCTTATATTCCTCTTTTCTCTGTTGGACACTTGGTTGGTAACCCAGCCCAAAACGATCCTTCTTGGTTATCATATTCTTGGCTCTTAGGTTTCCTTGTAATTTCTTCCCCAGCCTCTTTCCTACTTTGGCTCCTCGGCCCAAAGTTTCTGCGACGGTCATCTTGGTACAATTAGATAACCTTGGGTAGGGGATCCGACTTCCCTCCGAAACAAACGTGGCATTCACTAGTTTCAATGCTCAGAACGAGCATTTTGCAGCATCTTCATCATTTTGAATATAGGGGGCGTCTGATGTCACAGAAGCAACAATCTCCTGCTCAGCCTCTACTGTGACCAATTTACCTTCGACTTTAATTTCTGATGCAATGATGAGGGGACAACTTCTGTGGAGTGGATCCATGGTCTTCCCAATAGGCAGCTATAAGATGGTTTTATGTCCATCACCACAAAATCGATTACATATTCAGTTGGTCCGATCAATAGGGGCACCTCAATTTTCCCCATTGTCCCTCTTTGCGTACCATCAAAGGCTCTTACCGAATTGTGGCAGGGCTTTAGGTGAGAACCATCTATTGGTAGTTTTTGCAGGGTCACCATAGGCAAGACGTTCAATGCTGATCCGTTGTCAATCAGTACGCCAGGTACTACATACCCTTTGCAGTGGGTTGTAATGTTAAGGGCTTTGGTGGACCCCATTCCTCCCTCAAGGATCTCATCATCACTGAATGTTATATGATTATAGGCAGTGATATGCCCCACTATCCTGTCCAGATTTGTCGCAGAAATATCCTGGATCACAAAAGTTTGATTTAGTACTTTTAATAGCGTCTCCCGGTGCTTTTCTGAACTCAAGAAATTTTCCAGTACTGTGATCCTGGCTGGTTGCTTTCGTAGTTGTTCCACTACGTTGTACTCGCTATGTCTTAAGAACTTCAGAAATTCTTTGGCCTGGGCCTCAGTTACCGGCTCATTCATCTTTGGGGGAGGTTTTTCTCCAAATATCTGCGTGGGGCTAACTGCTGTATTCTTCCCCTTATCTTTTTCAGCTGCTTTCAAAGCCTCAGAGGAATAACATCTGCCGCTCCTTGTGAAATGGCCGGCCTCACCAACGTTTACATCGCTCTGGCTTTGTTGGTCTTTCAGCGTAGGCTCTTTTACCTGACCATGTTCTAGTTTTTCTAGCGTGGTCACATTTACAGCATAATTCTAGGGGGTTTGCCACATATCCTTGAATGGGAATGGGGATGGTGCTGAAATGATGATCCTGGGACTCATCTTGTTGGTTTCTCCTTGGGAGGCACCTGCATTCCCTGGCCTGGGAGAGATGATAAAAGGTCTATCTTTCTCGTATTTAGATTTGGGGCTATCCGTCATATGTACGTCCGACCCCTTCTTCCCCATGGGCTCCTCGAAAAATTCTATTTGCTTTTCATTCATCAATTGCTGTACCAATCTCTTGAACTCATCGCACTCTTGGATGTCATGTCCTTCATTCTGGTGGAATTCGCAATACACTCCACCTCCCTTCTGCCTTATTATCATGCCCTTGTCGATCATACGAGCCATGCATAATTGTTGAAATACCCACCGTAAAGGAGATTTGATTTCTGACACATCATCCTTAATCCTCCTGGTAAAGTATTCTTCAATAACATTTACTCCTCTGCTCCCATGATTAGGCAGCGGGTTATTGGCTACACTCGGTTCTTCAAACTTCAATATCCCAGAATCGATTAAATTTTGTACAAGTTTTTTGAAAGCAAGGCAGTTCTCGGTGGGATGTCCAGGGGCACCGTCGTGATAGTCGTAATGCACGTTCGGATTATACCAAGAAGGGAAGGGCGGATTGACAGGAGTAACGATGTATGGACGAACCAGGTTTGCTTCATACAACTGGGAATAAAGTTCCGAGTACAAAACAGGTAGGGGAGTGAAAGTTCTCATCTCTTTCTCTTTTCTGGAGATTCTCTCCTCTCTTTGATTCGAGTTTTGTGTTTTTCCCACAGGTGCTTGTGGCTGTGAGACTGTGAAGTTCTTCGGGGTGGTATAAGTGTTGGTGGCGTTTACTTCATTCCTCTTGCTATATTTCCGAGACCCTTCCCCGCCATCAATTCTACCACTCTTAATTGCCAATTCAAGGGACTCCCCAGTCCTGATTAAGTCAGCAAAACACTGCATTGTGTTATTAATGAGGCGATCAAAGAGTGCCTCTTTCAGAGTATTAACAAATAACAGCGTAATTTCATGTTCCGAGAGGGGTGGCTGAATTTGGACGGCCACTTCCCGCCACCTTTGGGCGTATTGCCGCAGGCTTTCGTTGGACTTCTGCCCCATATTTTCCAACATAATTCTACTGGGGGTCATATCTGTTACATGCTTATATTGCTCAGTAATTGCTCTTGACAGATCTTTCCATGTCTTAACATTTTCCTTGCTCAACTGGGTGTACCACCGTAACGCCGGTCCAGTTAGGCTGTCCTGGAAACAATGGATCAGTAGTTTTTCGTCCTTAAGGTAGGCTGCCATCCTTCGACAGTACATTGTTATGTGTGCGGAAGGACACGTGGTTCCATCGTATTTGTCGAACTTTGGCATTTTAAATTTTGGTGGTAGGACAAGATCGGACACCAGACTTAAGTTGCTAGCGTCATTTCTTGATTCTTCTATAGATTGTAACGTTTTAAAATTTTCCTCCATGAGGCGAAACCTCTCCTCCCACTTTTTCTCTACCTCGGTCCTGATCCTTTCAACCATGTTCAGGTCCGGCACCTCTTCTTCATAGAGTGCTTCAGCGTCGAGGGGTTGAGTTTTAGGTACCCCTATTTGAAAACTAGATGACATTCCTGCAGGGTCGATATACACCTTTCTAACCGGGTTTGGTGCAGTTGGTTGAACCTTGTAGTGAACTGGGGTACCCTCTAGTTCTTGAACGGTTTCTCCTTCCACTCTTTTTCCAAGGCTTTTAGCCAACAGTACGGTTATGTCGGATACTATCGATGCTTGTGACTGAGCAATCTGATCACTGAGGCTTCTTTGGGCCTCTTCAAGTCTTGTCTCGAGCTCTTTTTGCCCTTTTTCTAGACTGATTATCCTGTCTTCCATGAGCTTGCTTTGTAATCGGGTAAGGTATGGATGATAAATGATTGCGTTAACTACACACAACGCCACAATATTCATAATGTTAATATGGTGGCAAGAAAATAAATGCATGTATAATGATGCGAATGTCATGATGCAATGCAAGAATGTATGCAGATAAGGTACTGATTCCGCTGGTAATCACCCTTTTGAACTACTTCCACAGGAATTAAAGGGTCTAGATTACAACAGAGTTCGTATTACAAAATAAAGATCCCTAATACAAAAGATCTAATTACAACATAGATTCCTATAGATAAGCTCTAGCTCTATCTCCTAGTCTTCCAATTGCTTGGAGCAACTTGCTGAACCTGGGAGCTTCTTCCATTTCTGGGACTATGAAAGGTCGGAGTGTTTCAGCCTCGATGGCCAAATCATTCACATGCCTGGCGACTCGCTGTATGTCCACCATCAGGTTTGCGTAATATGGGTCCCTATCCTGTACCATCCAGGCAGCGTCACGCAATCTCTTTTGCCAATAGGTGTCCCCTCCGGCTGCAGCCTCCTCGAACACACTAATTCTTTCCTTGTAATCCTCAACAGTTGCTTCGAGGGACTTAATTTGTGCTTGTAACACGCTTACTTCGCGCTCTCTTTCTTGTAGCTCAATGAAACCATTTCTCTGGCAGTATATTCGAAGGGAGTGTTCAACTTCCGCCACCTTTCCTTTTAATTCGCCATTCTGACTTTGGCTTTGCTCTAGACTTTAAATAGTGTCATCGTACAACTTTTGCATCTCTAACAGTCTATTTCGGCTACTCATGGACTTTCTTTTCCATACGGCGACGCTTTCTCTCTCCTGATGGACAGCTTGTTTTCCCTTGTTGATTTCTTGCCTGAATCTTTCTTTTTCTTGATCAATGGCCTTTTTGGAGGACCGTTTTTCTTCCTCCATAGCCAACCGGCAGCTTTCTATCTCTTTCTCGATCGCTCTCTTGTTGATTTCTCGTTCTTCTTCCACCAAACGGATGTCATTCATTCTTTCTCTTTCCACAGCTATGAATTGACTCCGGCCGGCCTTCTGTATTTTTGCTTGTAGTAGAAGGGCATCTTTTTGATAAAGAGCATTCTTGTCGCTCAAATCTGCATTTAATTTCTTCAACTGCCTAATGATCCCGTCCCGCTCGTCAACCTCTACGCTTGCCTTATAGAGCTCGCTCGCATGTTGGGTCTGTTGGATGTCCATTTTCCTTTTAATTTCTTCGAGTTCATTCCGTAAGATGTCAGTTTCAGACGGTACCGCCCTTGTAAGCTCCTCGAGTGACACTGCTGGTCCTTGATCAGATTCAGGAATCACATTATTAATCCTCAAACGTCTCCAAAGATCGTAGTCTGGGGTAGTCATGTGCTCGGTATCTCCTTCCACCCTGATCCGGTAACAATGGTCCCAAGCCTTCATGATGGTCTGAATTTTTCCTTTGAACTCCCCTTTGAAAAGAAATTCAGTTTAGCTTAACCCGGCGGTATTGGGAATGAACTATCGTGATCCGAACTGTCGAGACACTAAAAGCGAAGCACAAGCGATCCCTCCGTGCAATCCTAACATCATCAGCCAGTTGAAATCACCACAATTGTATAGAAAATAATTAACTTTACCGAGCCATGGGACCCTCCATGCTATGTCTTCGTCTTGAATGTTCCTGAAGAAACTAGTCCACATTTTTGTTTTCAAATCCTCTCGCCATTCATTTGCTAAGTACTCCCGTAAAGGCGAAAAACCTTGGAAGGATATCCCCGGCAGGACCCTCATCGGTGTCTTCCACATGTGACTCTGAATCCATACCTGTAACAGCTATGCGCATCCTCGAAAACGTCCATCTTCATGTTTCCGGCTAGCATTTAAGGAAATGAAAGTCTCAGCCAAGATTGCTGGTATTGGGTTTACTTTCCGTTTTACCCACTCAAACAAGTCCAGAATGGCTATGTCAATGTTCCCGAGTACTCTTGGAAAGATCACCAAGCCATATATTCCTAAGGCGAATAGGTCCATTTTCTTTGCCCCGTCTGGATGTGTCGGTATGATGTCCTGAATACTTTCCCATGCAAAAACTGTATTGTCTCCTCAGATCTGAAGCAGGCCATTAACCCAATCGTCACTCATTCCCGCAAAGGTTTTGAGCTTCGCAGTGTAATTCTGATTCCTTAGAGGCTTCGCGTAGATCCAATCTTCCTGAATGTTCTTCTGGTTAAGTAAAGCAGTGTATTCTTCTACTGTAGGCATCATGTCCTGCCCATTGAAGGTGAAGCAGCAAAAAGCCGGATTCCAGAACTGGACTATAGCTCGGAGCAGGGGCTGGTTAACCCGAACATATAACAGCTGTGCAATGTCGCCATAACTATCGCAGAACAAGTCTTGTAGTCTTCGGTCCCATCTTTCCCAAATGCTTTGAAGATCCCATAAGTTGTTCTGTTGGAGACTCACATAGGTGTACCCTGCTATTACGCGTTCGTTCGGCGAACTGTCCCCTTGGGTCTTCTGGTTGACCTCTGACCAATGTATGACTGACAAATTAAGCTCTTATTTCCTAAGACACCTTTTTTCCATGGTGAAAGACTTTCTTGATTGGGCAAACCACTTGATCCAGTACCTTTATGTGATGCAACTGTATGATGTATGAAAAAAACAAAAGCGAAAAGAAAACAAGTCAGTACCAGATAAAATTAATAAATATATAAATAAAAGGACAAAATTAAACAGAATAAACACACAAAACAACCCTATTTATCCTATCTAAAACCTAAGGTTATCCGCATGGCTCTAAATGGGTAGGTTTCTATGTATTCTTCTACATGCAGTCTTGGTTCTAGGAGGTACCCGAATTGTCCTTGTTGTCCTCTACTAAGAGTAGCAAGGCCCCCGATCATCACCCATTATAGGCTCCTTTCAACCGGGTTCAATTCAGGGGGACCCATTCGCTTATGCTCGTACGAAAGAACGATATCCTTACGAGAGCATAAGGTACTCGAGCCCCGAAGGTACTTGCTAGGCCCATACGGGAGAACGATATCTCCACGAAAGCATTAGCGTTTTCCCCCCACTTAAAAAAACGGGTTTATATGCCATATTTTAAATGCGTTAAAATAAACGCGCAATTACAACCGAATATTAATTTAATAGTCACTTTAACCCGGAATTTCTAATATTAATAAAGCGGTAATTATTTTAAAAGCTTGACTCTCATTTGTTTTTGAAAAAAATAGTCCCCAGCGGAGTCTCCATCTGTAGCGATGTCTTTTTTCGCTAAAAAACGAATGTTTTCAAGATGTTTGTGATTTTTTCGGATATAAAATATTTAATCCGTGGGGGTTTTAAAACCCGCATTTTACTAAAAATTGGAGTCGCCACCGGCCACTTAGGTAGGCCAGACACCATAAAACCAGAGATTCAAAAAACTTTGAGTTCGGGAGTCGGTTACGGATGGGGAAGGATTAGCACCCCCACACCGCCCAAAATTGGTACTTTAATAATTACCACTTTATTAATATTAGATTTTCCGGATTAAAGTGACGATTATTTTAAAATTCGGTTATAATTGCGAATAAATTTTAAAGGCCCCGTTATCCGAGAGTAAACGCCCAACCACGGATAAAAGGGCACCGCATTGACAATTTATATATCTTATTATGCAAACTTAGCGAGCAAAATATAAAACATGGCAAATAATTTAAAGACAGTAAATATTCACATAATGAACTATTAACAGAACTTAAATAAAATACTAATCTAAAACATACATACATACAAATTATCCCTCATCATGACTAAAAATGAACCTAACATGTCATAATTACAAGGCATGGATCACAAACACATATTACAAAGATGCACATATTACAATAAAACATATTATAACATACGTAAAATATAGCATTATACATGACCAAGAAACTATACTGACACATAGCCTAAGAGCCAAGAAAAACATGCAGTACATACCGAAATATAAAACAGATCGTGCTCGAGTCAATTCAAATATCAGTATAATATGCGTGATACGAATAATAGAACAAACACATGAAGATACATAATCATCATAAACATAACGCACATATACATGTAAACATAAAATACAAAGCATATACGAGGGACATATGATAAAGCAAAAGGCTACATCAACATATCCGATTATAATAAATGAACATGAATATTTACATGGAAACAGGACTGAAATGAAAAGAAATAAACATCAGTAGCAGAAATTAAAGGACAATAATATGCAATTTAGGGACGAAAATGCAAACAGGACCGAACTTGAAAGGACTGAAACTGTAATTGGACCAAGGGGCAGACCCGAAGTGAAAAATCCAAAAACGCGGGATGGTTAAAGGGGCAATTTTACCATTTAAAAACTGATTCGATGGAATTTAGGGACTGGATTGCAAGATTTTGAAACATAAGGGGGACTGGAACTGTAAATATACCATGCGGCGAGACAGAAATGAAAATATTGAAAACGCGGGGGGATTTATTACAGAATTTCCCCATTTCACGAAATAATAACGCTTATAAAACCCCTTTTTTTGGCCGGACTCAAACTTTTCCCATTTCGTTCATTTTTCAGTTTTTATAACAAGTTTCTCTCTCGTTTTCTCTCAACCATCCTTTGATGAACCCAAAAACCGGCGGCCGACCGCCGTCTTCTCCGCCGCCGACGAGCCCAAAAAAACACACCAAAATGAACCTTGCCTTACCCTCAACACGAATCCGAACTTGGATTTGGAGAAAAAGCCCCTATTCGTCCTAGATCTAAGAAATACGAAACGAAAAAATCCCCCTTTTTTGTATTTAACCCAAAACGAAACCAAAAAGGGCCTCCCACTCCTTTCAGTTCACCATATTCGACCTGGGAAGGCCGAAGAGGCTTGTCACTGGTAAAGGGGAGATCCACAGACGACGAGGGTAACAACTCTAAACCTCTCCTTTTTTTTATTTACTACGTATATTTTTTGTATGCATGCAACGAGGTAAGAAAAGAGAAGAGTATTACCACTGAAGACTGGTTTTTTTTTGGATTTCTTTTCGATTACCACTTCGCTGCCTTACAATTGTTTGTTTCATACATATATGCCTGTTTCTTTGGTTTGGTAACAAGTAATATAATATCTATTTTCAAATCTAGACTAATACTAACATAATCTTTCTTTTTTGTGTTCTGATATGTCTGAACGCGGTGGTTGGAGACCGACATGGTGGAAGCATGGTGGCGGTGTGGTGGTTGTCTTCAGCCAGAGGCGTTCTCGGCCGTTGGATCAGATCTGATCTAACGGTCGGGCTGGCTTGAAGGATGAACGGCCCAGATAAAACCTCGATCGGTAAAACGGCTCCAGATCGTGACACGTGGGGCTCAGCAGTCAAGGGGTTATAGCGCGTGGGACTCACGCACGCGTAGGATACTGAAGAGTCCGCGCGTGGACCGCACGCGCGCGTGGCACTCGAACCGTCCAGACGTGTAGTGCACGCGGCTGGCTAGATATTTTATCCTCCTTTGATCGTGACCGTTGGATCAGATCTTGATCCAATGGCCCATAGTTATCTGCACAAATAGTTATCTGCACAAAAATAATTAGAATTAAATAGGGTTTTGGGTTTGGGCCAATCGGGCCTTGTAATAATATTAATAACTTCAGACTTGTAATGGACTTGGACTGGTAATTTATTCATTTGGGTTTAACATGTTTTTGGATTTCATTTTATATTAGCCCAATAATAATAACATTAATATTAGTTATAACAACAATTAATAATAATACACATATGATAATACATACGTATATACCTATGCAAACATTAATTAATATAACATACTAGCATACGTACATATATAATCATACACATAATTAACATAACATCTACACACATTATCCGTAAAAACAAATACGCTCGTACTAAATATAGATACATGCGTGACACACATACACCGTATTACTTATTAATACGTATACATACATAGTTTAAATATACATGCACGCTACACACTTTACATATATTAATAACACTCATGCACATAATAAACATATAATATAATATAATATAATATAATACAATGTATACATGCAACGCTAATATACTAATAATTATACTAATATGTATTTACAGACCAGATAAAAATGAGTGTTTACACATAGATAAAACTGGCGTCTAACCATTTAAGGATTTCCTTCTTGACTACTCCCTTCATCTTCTAATTCAATCTTCTTTGCGACTCAATGGACTATTTGTTCTTATCATCCGACTTAATCTTATACATGCACAAAGACAGACTAATGCCCTTAATATTAGAATTGTCCAAGCAATAGCATTCTTGTGTCGTTTAAAGATATTTATCAACTTGGCTTCGTATTGCGTCTAGAGTTATAGAGACGATGATTGTGAGTGTTTCTGCATCTTCAAGGAATACATATTTTGAGATTAGATGGAAATGGTTTGAGTTCTAGAGTATGAGCTTTTTCAATAGACGATTTCAAAGTAGAAATTGACCGATGAGCAAGATCCAATGATTCAACTTGCCATTTTTGATGAACTACAATAGTGATGACTTCGACAATGTGGTCACAATTTGGAAGATCTTCTTCTACCATTGTTAGCGCAGTATCTTCAGCAACGAGAATACCATGATGATGTAGGTCTTCTTGAATAATATGTTTAAGAATATCAATATGATGACATTCTTCAGACTTTCTTCCCATATCAGCATTGAACATCCCAAAAGTAACTTTGTCATTTTCAACCCTCATTGTAAGTTCCACTCTCGATACATCAATGATTGATTTCCAGTAGCTAAGAATGGGCGAACAGGAATAATAGGTACATCTTTGTCAGCCTCACAATCAAAAATAATGAAATCAGTTGGAAAAACAAACTTGTCTACACAAACACGCACATCCTTGATTTGAACATTTGGATGTGTCAAAGATCTATCATCCAAGTATGATGTGACTGCAGTGGGCTTCATTTCTCCTATGCGTAACTTTTGAAAAGTATATAGTGGCATCATATTGATACTAGGCCCCAAATCACAAAGAGCTTTACTAAAATAATGGTTACCAATTGAGCAAGGTATGATGAAACTGCCTGGATACTTTATCTTTCTCGGTAGATGGGTAGATATTAACACACTGCACTCTTTAGTGAGCATGATGGTTTCCATTGCATTGAGCTTATTCTTCTTGGACAGGATATCCTTCATGAACTTTGCATAGTACAGAATCTGTGTAAGAGCATCAATTAAAGGAATTTGAACTATAAGTTGTTTGAAAGTATCATGAAAGAAATGAAATTGAATGTCTGACTCGGAATTCTTAAACCGTTGAGAAAAATGAGGAGATGGATTATCTGATTGCTGTGCCAACATTGGGCAGTGTGGCGACAACTACAGTTGTACAACAGATATAACTGGAGTAATAACATGAGGTATATTGCTCATCTTTCCATCATTCTCTCCCTCCTTTATTGTATGATCAGGTATAGATGATTCTCCTCGTTCATAAGTAGTTATAAGAATTGGTTGCGTTGAGTCAGTAGCCTATTTGCCACTGCGAAGAGTAACAGCCTTACAGTGCTCCTTACCTTTGTTCACTGGGCTCTCGATGTTGCTAGGTAGTGTGCCCGACTATCTAGAATTCATGTCAGTAACTAATGTCCCAACTGAGCTTCTAAAGTATGTATTGATGAAGAGTGACCTTGCACTATAGCTTTGGTGAGAGACAAATGATCATGCATCATCTCTGCAAGATGAGCAAATGGGTCAGAGATAGTTGATGGAGCATAATGACTTATTTGAGACTGAGTTTGCGATGGTGCTCCATATTGTGAACACATTACAAACTATGATTGTTGAGGTTGTGAAAAAATATGTTATGGTTGCATCCAATTTTGTTATGACTGCAATATAGTTTGCGGCGTGAACTGGTGTTACGGGTAACCGAAGTTTTCTTGACACACACTAGAATTCCCTTGAAAGGAATTGTTCCTAGAGCAAAATACTCCTTGTTGTTGTGTAGGATTAGAGTTACCCCAAGACTGTTGATTAGTTGTATTACAAGATGTACCCATGTTGTTGCTTCATATGTTGCTGGCATATCTAGCATTTTCTACATGTTATGGGCAATCCTCAAAACTATGGTTCTCACCACAAATCTCACACAAAAATATAGGGGTGGTTGTTTGTTGAGCTAGCTGGATAGGAGCAACTTCACTTGTCCCCTATATATTCTTGATTTTGTTATCCAAAGTAGAAATTTGAGCCTTTAAAGAAGATAGATCATCAAGCTCACACACTCCCAGTGCAGCTTTGCAAGATGAAGCCCTTGAGATAGGATATTGCAAATCATTCTGAGCAAATTGCTCCAACACACCAAAAGCAACATTGTAGGTGCAATCAAGTAATGGACCATTAGACGACCCATCGATAGGATGTCTTGTGGTTGCATTCAACCTGTTATAAAAAAATTTCAATCTGAGTTTCCTGTTGAATGTCATGGTTGGAACATCATTGCAACAAAGAGTTATATATTTCCCATGTAGTGTGAAGAGTCTCATCATCTAACTTATAGTAGGCTCCGGGCACGAGTTCATTGTCAGTGGATTAAAGTGCAAAATAAATTGTGTTGGAAGATCATTCTACGATGTAACAGAGCCGGCAAGTAATCCTCTAAACCATGTGCAAGCTCTACCCTGTAATGAATAGGGAATCAATTGCATCTGAAATACATCATCAGGAACGTTCTAAATGAATCACAAATTTAAAAAAAAAAGACTAAAAATGCTCTCGAACGTCTTCATATGGAAACCTTGTGTACTACCTATTGGAGTTGAGCATTTGGAACATAACCGAATTCAACTCAAAGTTCCTAGCTTGAATAGGAGGTTGAACAATTCCCGATTGTAAATCATCCAACTAGGGAACAACAACCTCGTGAATTGTTCTGTTCTGGGTTGGTGGGTGCAATGGTGGGTTTTCTTGAGCATGAGGAATTTCCTCATTGTTGTTTGGTTGTCTGGACATTCCAATATTTTCACGAATCTTACTTCGAAAAGTTCTCTCAACTTTGGATCTGGTACGAAGCGTGGTGTAGTGGCACTTTTGATCACACAACACCTAAAGATATAAGGAAAAGAAAAGGAAAAACAAAAATAATGCTATTAGAAACAACTATAAACT
This sequence comes from Hibiscus mutabilis, assembly GCA_019671005.1. Taxonomy (NCBI): domain Eukaryota; kingdom Viridiplantae; phylum Streptophyta; class Magnoliopsida; order Malvales; family Malvaceae; genus Hibiscus; species Hibiscus mutabilis. The sequence goes on along the minus strand of CM033733.1, from coordinate 31,622,155 downwards.
TAAACAAAGAAAATAGAATTGCAAATAGAAACGTAAGGAAATAATAATGACATCCCCGGTAACGGCGCCAAAACTTGATCGTTGTGAAATTGTCACACTATTAGTGCAAGCTACACTATCGATGCAAGAATAGAAACAAGTAAATCTTGTTTGAATATCAATCCAACGAGGATGGTGTATTACGCTTATACTTATGTGACTACAACACAATACTGTAAGAGTGGTGATTGCAATAACATGATAAAAAGAGAGTGGATGATTCAATGCAGTAGCAATAACAGAGTGTAATAACAGATAATGAAATATGAGAAATAAGTCCAAACCTTCATGGTTCAGCTAGGCAAAAAGATCAAGTGTGCTTCGAGATGAAATGATGGTTCAATCAATGATGTAGTGGTTAGCTTGAGTATTAGCTTCCATTTAACCTTCAACCATTGACTCAGGGATATAGATTGACCTCAACTTTCGTTGTAAGTCAATATTATAGCCTTTAGAACATGAGGACCAACTTTCATTGCATCCAATCAACTTTTGTTGTAAAAGCTCGTTAATCCGACTCGTCACTATATTTGTCGATGTTAGTGGTTGGTTTAACACTCTCATGCAAAACGTAAATCAGATCCAACAATTAAAGCTTAAGAAAAAGCTAAAATTGATATATATATATATATATATATATTAAACTAAGAGAATAATTTAAACAAGTTCATGAAGCTCTAGAAGATTAAACCATCGTTAAAATAAGCACAAATACAAAGTAAATCTCCAAAAAAAGCATCCAAAATAAAGAGAAATTAAAGAAGATAACAATAGATTTCCTCGATTCACCACTTGACTCCTCATTTTCTTGGATAGATCTGTCTTACTTCGCCTTGGATCTTTAGAAAATAAGCTTAAGCCGCTATGAAATGAGGGTAAAAGCTCAGAGGTAGAAGATGATAAAAAAATTGGGAAAAGCACGACTCTCTCTCCTCTAAAATAATCCTTTTATAGGCCACCCATGGAATGACATATCTCTTGCAAGTTATTTGCGTTCCCAGAGTCTACAGAATTTATTGTAACAAACTGGACAACTGGCATATTCATTCTTATCCTTAAACAGACTGGACAGCTGGTAGATGTAGTGTTGAACTGGCTGCAGTGGTGAAAAATCCCTCTACAGGGACACTAGTAATGCAGCAACAACAAGGCAAAAATAAGCAGAAATATACAAAACACGAGCCACTAGAACTAAGTTAGAATAAATGCAAAAATAGACATGAAAATGCAGAAATGGATGCAATGAACATCAATGTGGGGAAATTAGACCAATAAATCAAGGGAAAATACATGTTCTTTAAAGAACTATCAGTCAGCTTGAGTAGTAGCCTCCATTTAATCTCCAATCGTTGAATCAGGGATGTAGATCGACTTCAAATCTCGTCGTTAGTCGAAACTATAACCATTTGAATAAGTGGATCAACTTTCGTTGTATCCAATCAATTTTCATTATAAAACTTGTTAATCTGACCTGTCACTGCATCCGTCGATATTAGTGGCTAGTTTATCATTCTCATGCAAAATAGGAATTAGATCTAACCATTAAAGCTTAAGAAAAAGCTAACACAAATATATATTAAACTGAAGAAAGAGTTTCCACAAGTTCATAAAGCTCAAAAAATTAAACCATCGTCAATTGAGCATGAAATACAAAAGTAATATCCGCAAACATCTAAATAAAGAAGAGTTTAAGAAGATTACAACGTATTTTCCTCGATTCAGCACTTGATTCCTTTTCTCCTTAGATAATTCTACCTTACTTCACCTCATATCTCCAAAAATAAGCTTAAGCCACGATGGAAGGATAGAGAAAGCTCGGAGGTTGAAGATGATATGAAAAATATGAATAGTGTGACCTTCTCTCTCTTCTGGATTTATCCTTTTATAGGCTGCCCAAGGAAGGACACCTATCTTGCAAGTGATTTGCATGCTCCATGGCCTTACAAAATCTATTGTAACAAATAGGACAGTTGGCAGGGTCATCCTTATCATTTAGTAGACTGGACAGCTGGTAGATGCAGTGTCAAACTGGCTGCAGTGGTGAAAACTTCCTCTGCATGGACATTAGAAATATAGCTACAACGAGGAATAAATAGGCAAGAATATATAAAACAAGATCCACTAAAACTAAGTTAGATAAAATGTAGAAATAGACATGAAAATGCAGAAATGGATGTAATGAACACAGATTAGGGACAATTAGGTCTATAAATCTAGGGAAAATACATGTTCTTTAAAGGGCTATCACACCCCCAAACTTATGTTTTTACTTGTCCTCAAGTAAAGATTAAAGCAGCAAGGTCTAACAACAGATCATGGGCATTCTAGATTATTTAATATTTCCAATCAATCAATAAATCATATACATCGACAAGAGAGAAAATTGCATAAACAACTCTACATCAATATATAAGCAAGCAATTAAAGAATACCTAACATCATCCCTAATATCTCAGATTCATTCCTCCTATCAACATTTATTTAGTACCACACATAATAAAATATAAATATCATATATACATTTTTCTTATTTTCCCATTTTTCATGTAGCGAGGGATATCAAACAATGAATGCACCCTAGACCCTAAGAAGTAAGATGTTGTGCAACGAACCCCTAGGAAGAACTTTATTGCAACAACACACACTCATACAGCAACAGCCTTTGGCCAGATTCATTTTTCTAATGCATGTAGAGAAGTGTTCCCTCTTAAAGCTACTTTTATTTTATTGCACTCACATTGGAATGCTTTTTATTTATACTTAATAAAATATACTATCATATATAGCACATGCTGAAACAGGTGGAAGACATCAAAAATCAATGGAATGATGCTAGATATTCTTTAATCAAATAAACTGATCTATCAATGTGGAGTTAAGAAATGCAATCACCCATCATGTGTATCCAACAAACTTATCAATGATCAGAAAAATTCAAGATTTACACATCGAATGCAAGCAAAATATTTTTCAACATAAAGGGAACCTTGCATTTACTTAGATTTTTTTTTTGAAAATTTTGAAATGGGGATGCATTTCAACTCCTAGGAGTATACCCCCAAACCTAAAGATTGCATTATCCACAATGCAAAAGAAAGTAAAATGAAATGATAGAATGCAATGACAGAATGCTCATCCACACTCATAGAAGTTTTGAATATTTTGTTAATTGTAGCATCACTCCAAGGAATAGAATTTTCCCTCACAAAAACAAGTTTTAATGAGGGCTCATAAAGATTTGCATAAAATTCTCTTACCAATACAACATTGTAGCTGCCAGGATGAGTGCAAAAACTGCTCCATTTGTGAAGTATGATGGTGTTGTGGACGGATTTTCCTAGCTCAATCCCTTGTTCTAAGTGGATGTTTCTCTATTGGATATTCTCTTTAAACCACTCACCCGCAACATGTAATACCCCAAATCTTGGCCTATGAATGTATCATGAGTCTTACTAGTCAATTCGATTTGGAATCATTAAGTATTAGATTAATTAATCAATTTTGGGAATAAAATTAAAGAATTAAAAACATGGACAACTAATTATCAAGTGACTAAACTGAAGAATTATGCAAACTTTTGGATTGCATGTAAGAATGAGAATAATACTAAACCTTGTACACATGTCACCCTTATTGTGAGACAAATGAGAGGGGGTCGGCTAGGTGGAGATCATTTAGTCAATATCTCCTTCTTCCTCTCATAGACGAAACCTCATAGTAAGGGGGAGACTAGAGTTTTGCCAATGAAATCTAAGGATTGGAGCCTGTTGATCAAATTTCCAACATTTTTGATTTAATATCTTGAGGAAGGAAGTAAGCAATCTCTTTCTTTCTCTTAATTTGAGTTTTTACTTGAAAACTTTCCATGAGTTCTTCTTGTGTTATGTGTTAGTAGGATTGTTAGAGAATCATTCATGTTTCAAATCTTCCATAGATCATTCGAATAAGTTATGCTTTGAATTTAAGCCATGCATGTAGTTTGTTAGAATGTTTATACATTCTTTAGTGAATTTTGATTAGGTATTTATAATATGATAGAGCTATATGAATGGTGAATTTGAAGCATGATTCATGTACAATTTGAATTTGGAATAAACTATGTTATTGCTATTCTCTTCAGTTAATTGGAGCATATTAGGGGTTGCTGGAAATTTGTCATAGTTTGAATGCCGATATGTATATATGTGTAAGCAAGCTTAATTGCAAATGCTGCCCTGTTTTGATCACATTGATAGGTGATTTGAATTGAACTAGACTTATATGAATATGTATATAAGTTGAATTAACATGTTAGAAGTATCATCTAAGTGAGTATGAAGCTAAAAATCTAGCCTAGTGAAATCTTCCCAAAAAACTCTGTTTTGGGCAGTATATTTGAAAAATCACTATAAATTGTATAAAAGGAATTTAAGGCTGAAAATTTTATGGACAATGCCTTAAAATGTCTAAATTCATTAGGAGAAAACAGAACTGAATTCTGGATTGTAGAATGAATTGTAGAGGGGAAACACTAGGGACAGTGCAAACTGTCCAGTAATGTAAATTACCCTTTCTTTAAGCTAAAAACTGTATTAATTGGAAAATAAAAAAAAATGCAAGGCCTATATGGTTAGAATTACAATTAAGTTATATTTCCAACGGTGTAAACCAATTGAAATTCCAACGTACGGAATGAAAGTTATGCATGTTTTAGTAAATAGTGCACAAGGCAGCAGCCTTGATGTTTTGAAATGAATGGATTATGTGTATTGCTGCCTTGTTTTGAAGAAATGAATGTATCTTGTCTTGACCTTGATTTACTTGTATGAATTGTTAGATCAAGGAGTAAATCTCGTGGAAGAAGAAAGGAGTGTCCAAGCTAGTGGCAAACACAAAGGAATTTGGATCCAAGATTAGCTAAGCTTGGAGTATAATGAGTGTAGTTTAATATAGGGTTAGGACTTAGGTCCTAACCAAAGATACATGTTTACTTCTTTTTATTTTATGACATGCTAATATACTTGATTTAAGCTTAGTTGTTATGAAAAGTGGAAGAATGGTTTAAGCTAAAACTTGAGATCTAATAGTAACATGTATGATGTTGAATTATCTAGGAAGAAAAGTGAAAACAAATGCTTGAACCTTGATGCCTTGACTGTGATTAATTCGATCGAATACTTGGAAGTACCACTATGATTTAAGTACTTGCTAACATGATATAAATCGTGAATTAAAGATCTTGCTTTATGCCTAAGAAATGGCATATGTTAATTGCTTGCTTGAATGACAAGGTTAAATTGCAAATTGTAGAGCTAAGGCTCAATTGGCCTAAGGGCTGTATATATATAAATATGATCATACAATGTATCACTTGAATTGATCCTTGAATAAGCTATTGCTTGACATAAACATGTAATACTTGAATAAGTGATTCATAATTGAACAAAGCCTTGGTTTTTAGTGGTCATAGGTAGAAGGGCATGCCTTAGAGTCTAGAGATCATTGTGTAAGGGTGGACTACGGTCCAGGGCTAAGGCCCCTAATTGGCAACAGACAGAGGGTACGTATGTGTGGTCTTTGGCGACAGAAGGAGAATTGATCAGTACTACGGTACATCTTGTGGCGATAGTTGGTTGGAGTCTCGATTACCTGGACAACTAAATACCAAAGGCATAAACTAAAGAAAGCAAATGAGAAATAATTAAAGAGTAAAGCTTACTTGATACTTGAATTACATGATACTTGAGTTTCTTGACACTTGAACTACTTGATACTTGAATTACTTGACACTTGAATTCCTTGATACTTGAATTACATGATACTTGAGTTTCTTGACACTTGAACTACTTAATACTTGAATTACTTGACACTTGAATTCCTTGATACTTGAATTACTTGATAATTGAATTGCTATTTGAATGGTTTATAATCCCTCTTGCATCGATGTGTGCCTAATGTTTTGCTTGAAATGATATGTTACTAAATTTGAAAATGATAAGTATTTATATAAAGCTTGAATTCGAATTGCTTCCAACTTTGACTAGGCTCAAACTTAGTTAATTGATACATGTCTTAACAATTGGTTAGAACTAGTTACTACCTCACTAAGTACAATCTTGTACTTATCACTCTTGTTTCCATTCTTCTCAACCACAGGTTAAAGGATTCGATCGTTGCTTGATCCTGAATCCTGAATTCTTGAGCTTGAAGCAAGGCACAAGAATAGCTAAAGTATGGTTAATACTTATTTTGTACTCCCCTAGTTGGTGGCACTTAGAATTTATATAGTGACTAGTGCATGCATCTTGAATACTTGAAATCTTGTATATGTAAATGATCTTGAATGGGCTTACTATTTTGTGAACTTGGTTATTAATATGAATTAAGCAACTAACTAAAATTCTATGTATTGTAAGTATTTGTTGCGCATAGGGTTATGTATATATTGATTTTACCAAAGTAATTGATCTATTCTTGTGCCATTCGAATGTCTTGTGAGTTAATCACTTGTGTGATCATACCATGTTGTATATGTATTTTTATAAGATTGAATGGTAAATGCCGAATGGTAAGGATGGCATATGCTTGCTTGGAATCAAGGTATGTACTATTGATCATGTTTAATAAGTTATGTATGTAATGTCACATGTATCAAGCTAAAGAGCAAAGAAATGAAATGAAGCATTTTTGCTTATTTAGGTTTCGAATGTTGATTGTATGATGAAAGAATATTGATGTTAATTGAAATTTTTGGTAACCTAATATGTCCTGTAAATAAAAGATAAGATTGATTATATGATAAGTAATGATTGCTTGGTTGCTTGTTAAATAAGTAACTCATCTAATAGGGATGAGTTAGCCTATTCTTTCCTTGTTCATGCTTGTAATGTACTTGGTAATTTTCCCGAGCTGGTTTACTACTAACCCGAGGTAGGGGTGTTACATTTTATTGGTATCAGAGCATTTTTAGTCGGTGCTAGGACTAAACCAGGCTCTCTTGCATCATATAGGATACTTATGCCACCTAGGAGACTTGTATTGTATAGCTTATATCTTTGCTTTAATAAATTGAACTCCTAATTATTCTATTTGAACGTAGAATGTCTGAAACACGGCTTGGTCAGGATGATGATAGTTCCGTAGGCTCCTCAAATGAAGGAGATAGTGTGAGGATGGTACAGAATCCTCCACAACAGCAAGCTAAACCTAGAGCGCAAGCTCAACCCCAAGCCAAGCTGCTGCTCAACAGGACGCTCCTGCTATAAATCCTGTGTAGCAAGAATGTCTCTTGAGCATGAAGGAGATGTTCGATCATCTTGTAACTACCCTAAAACGAGACCATTATATTCCTCCTCCTGTTGCTACTCCAATTAGAGCCCCGATTGACAAACTAGCTCAACACCGGGCTTATACCTTCACCGGTACTGATGAAGCCAATCCCGAAATAACTGAGTATTGGTTAGAGGCCACTACTCGAATCCTGGCCAAACAACTACCATGTTCTAATGAACACAAAGTTGAATGTGCTATAGCCTATTGGCAGACGAAGCTCTAAGCTGGTGGGAAACCACTACCCTGACTGCTCCTACTGAAGCTGTAACTTGGAAATTCTTCCTCGAGGAATTCAAGAAGAAATACATCAATAAACAATACCTGGCCGAGTGACAGAAGCATTTCTTGTACCTCAAGCAAGGTGGCCGACCTATCGAACAGTACGTGAGTGACTTCTGCAAGTATTGCAAATACGGGTTAGAATACATCAAGACTGATGCTGAAAAGTGTAGGATGTTTATTGATGGATTGAATGATGAGTTAAGCCATTATTCACTGCCCTGGATATCACTGACTTCCAGAATCTGGTGAACCGGGCCATTGCAATCGAGGCGAAGATGAAAGCCTCTGAGAAATGCAAAAGTGGAAATTCCTGGAAAGACAAGCAATCCCAGAATGATGACAAAGCCCACTGGCAATCAAAGAAGTACAAATATTCTAAGGATCACTCTTCGATTTACACTCCTGCTCAGAAAAGTAACTTCATACCAAGACCTCAATCGGTAACCAAGCCTTCAGCCCCGATCATCTCTATTGATAGTACGGGGAATTCCGGTAAAGCTGTTCAGTATCCTACTTGCAAGTTTTGCCAGAAACACCACATTGGCCAGTGTAGAACTCAACAGAATCTATGTTACTTATGTGGATCCTCCGATCACTATATCAGGGATTGTCCTTAGAATCCCAACAAGGTTCCGAATCGAACTCTTGCAAATGCTAGCTCAACTCTTTCCATTCGAAACAAAGGTCCCAGACAAGCCCAGCCTGGAAATCAGGGGAAAGGCAAAGGAAAGCATTCGAATACCCCTACTCACTAGGAATCTCAGGCTCCTGCTCGAATCTATCATATCCGTGGAAAAGAAGATGAAGAATCAATTGGCGTTATAGCAGGTACCGTTGAATTAAATTCGACTCCTTTTTATGCTTTAATAGACTCGTGATCCACTAATTCTTTTGTATGCTCAACCTTGATTGAAAAGTTAAACTTAAAGCCTTGTAGTATCGAACCCCATAGGGGGAATTACAAATATAAGTCTTATCTGTAGAAAATGTTCCATATTCATTCGAAATATACCCTTTCTTATTGATCTATATGTACTACCAACTTGTGAGTTCAATCTAGTACTGGGACTAGATTGGTTAAGCAAGCATGAAGCCTGGGTAGATTGCCTAAATAGGAGACTTTACCTCTAGGTTTAGGAAATGAATCAATTCTTCTAATTGACAAGAAACTGATCCCAATCTTCGCTACTATGGTCTTACAAGATGAACTTGAATTCGGCTTACCTAGTGTGCCTATTGTATCTGAATATCTCGATGTTTTTCCTCAGGAACTCCCTAGTCTCCCTCCAACCAGAGAAGTAGAGTTCGGGATCGATGTCCAACCTCGAACAACTCCGGTGTCCACCACACCTTATCGAATGACACCTGTTGAGTTGAAAGAACTCAAGAAGACTCTCTAAGAGCTACAAGACAAGGGTTTCATTAGGCCTAGCTCGTCTCCCTAGGGTGCTCTAGTCTTGTTCGTGAAGAAGAAAGACGGGACTATGAGACTCTGTATTGACTACAGACAATTGAACAAGCTACTATCAAGAATCGATATCCTCTCCCAAGGATTAAAAATCTTTTCAATCAACTCAAAGATGCCATAGTATTCTCGAATATCCATTTACGATCGAGATACTACAAAATGAGGGTAAAAGAAGAAGATGTGCCCAAGACAGCCTTTCGTACTCGATATGGCCATTTTGAATTCCTTGTAATGCCATTTAGGTTAACGAATGCTCTGGCTACTTTCATGGATCTCATGAACCGTGTATTCATGCCCTATCTTGACAAGTTCATGGTTGTCTTTATTGATGACATTTTGGTGTATTCTAGGAATAAGGAAGAACATTCTGAACACCTTCGAATTGTATTGCAAACTCTCCGAGAACGTCAATTGTTTGCAAAGTTCTCTAAATACGAATTTTGGCTATCAGAAGTGTCATTCCTTGGCCATGTCATCTCGGCAGAAGGGATTAAAGTAGACCCGAGCAAGATTCAATCCATCCTGGACTGGAGACCTCCGAGGAATGTTGGTGAGGTCAGAAGCTTTCTCGGTTTAGCCAGGTATTATCGATGTTTTATCAAGGGATTCTCATCCATTGCCATAAGTTTGACTAAGCTAACTCGCAAAGATACACCATTTGTTTGGTTGGAGAACCAACAACGAAGCTTCGATCAACTTAAACAAGTCTTGACTCATGCTTCGGTTCTCATCCAACCAGTATCGGGCAAGGAGTACACTATTTACAGTGATGCATCTCATTTGGGACTATGATGTGTCCTAATTCAAGATGGAAACGTGATAGCTTACGCTTCAAGGCAACTAAAACCACACGAGTCAAATTACCCTACTCACGATCTAGAATTGGCAGTTATCGTGTTTGCACTCAAAGTTTAGAGACATTACTTGTACGGGGAGAAATGCAACTTGTTAACAGACCACAAAAGCCTCAAATACCTCCTAACTCAGAAAGACTTGAACTTGAGGCAAAGGAGATGGCTAGAGTTACTTAAAGATTACAATTTGGTTACTACCATCTGGGGAAAGCAAACGTGGTTGCTGATGCCCTTAGTCGCAGATCATACTCGGGTAAACCCTTAAATTTAAGTCCTAGAATAATTCATTCAAAATGTTTCTTTCTTGACTTACAAGTAACTATTCGAAAATCTCCCTTAATGATATTTTCCATTCCTTATAGCTTCCTTGGCTATCAATGCTAATTTCCATTTATCCAAAGGATGAAAATTCTTGTCTAAACTTCAAGTTCAATCTAGTCTAATCTCGAGAATCAAAGAACTCCAACAAATCGATCCAGATCTTCAAAAGATCATGTTCGAGCTAGACTCTGAGTCTAATTCTGACTTCTCCCTCAAGTCGAATGGACTCCTTTATTTCAAAGATAGAGTATGTGTTCCTAACAACGAAGAAATAAGGCACGAGATGTTACAAGAAGCTCACCAAAGCTCTTTCTCGATTCACCCTGGATTGGTTAAGATGTACAAGGACCTAAAGCCACTATACTGGTGGCCAGGCATGGAATCGGCTATCACAGATTTTGTTTCGAAGTGCTTAACTTGTCAGAAAGTCAAAGTCGAGCATCAAGTCCCCACTAGATTGCTCCAACCAATTGAATTCCCTCAGTGGAAATGGGATCGAAATACAATGGACTACGTTAGTGGTCTTCCTTCCACTCCAAGAAAGAATGATGTTGTATGGGTGATTGTTGATAGATTCACAAATTCTACTCATTTCATCCTTGTTCGAATGAACATAAGCTTGGAAACCTTAGCCGAGCTATACATTCGTGAAGTGATTCGATTACACGGTGTACCTACAGCTATAATCTCTGATCTAGACCCTAGATTTGCTTCCCGATTCTGGAATTCCTTGCAGAAGGCTCTAGGAGCTAAAGTGCACCTTAGTACAACCTTTCATCCTCAATCAGATGGACAATCTGAAAGAATCATTCAACTACTTAAAGATATGCTACGTGCTTGTGTTATAGACTTCAGAAAGAACTGGGAGAAATCTCTACCCCTAGTAAAGTTTGCTTATAACAATAGCTACCAGACATCTATCAAGATGGCTCTCTCCGAAGCTCTATAGGAAGGAAATGTAGAACTCCCTTGTGCTGGTCTGAATTGGGAGCAAACAAAGTATTGGGACCTCAATTACTAAGAGAAACTGAGGAACAAGTTTAAATCATACATGACCGATTGGAGCAAGCCTTTGATAGACAGAAAGCCTATGCAGACTTGAAAGGAGCGACATCCAATACAATGTTGGAGACAAAGTCTTCCTGAAAGTGCCCCCTTGGAAGAAAGTCTTTCGGTTTGGAAGAAAAGGGAAACTCGGTCCCCGATTCATTGGTCCATTCAAAATCATTGAAAGGATTGGTACAGTGGCTTATCGATTGGCACTCCCTAGTGAATTTGATAAGATCCACAATGTCTTCCATGCTTAGAAAATATCGATCTAATCCATCCCATGTCCTTGAGCCTGAAGAAGTAGAGTTGAATCTCGGCCTATCATATGAAGAAGAGCCAATACGGATACTTGACAAAGAAGTTAGAAGACTCCGAAACAAGAATGTTCCCTTGGTGAAAGTGTTATGGAGGAATCATAGAATGGAAAAGGTAACTTGGGAATCTGAAGAAATCATAAGGAAGCAATATCCTCAACTATTCGACTCAGGTAAATTCGAGGGTGAATTTATTTTAAGGGGGAGAATTGTAATACCCCAAATCTTGGCATAGGAATGTATCATGAGTCTTACTAGTCAATTCGATTTGGAATCATTAAGTATTAGATTAATTAATCAATTTTGGGAATTAAATTAAAGAATTAAAAACATGGATAACTAATTATCAAGTGACTAAACTGAAGAATTATGCAAACTTTTGGGTTGCATGTAAGAATGAGAATAATACTAAACCTTGTACACATGTCACCCTTATTGTGAGACAAATGAGAGGGGGTCGGCTAGGTGGAGATCATTTAGTCAATATCTTCTTCTTCCTCTCATAGCCGAAACCTCATAGTAAGGGGGAGACTAGAGTTTTGCCATGGAAATCTAAGGATTTGAGCGTGTTGATCAAATTTCCAATGTTTTTGATTTAATATCTTGAGAAATGAAGTAAGCAATCTCTTCCTTTCTCTTAATTTGAGTTTTTACTTGAAAACTTTCCATGAGTTCTTCTTTTGTTATGTGTTAGTGGGATTGTTAGAGAATCATTCATGTTTCAAATCTTCCATAGATCATTCGAATAAGTTATGCTTTGAATTTAAGCCATGCATGCAGTTTGTTAGAATGTTTATACATTCTTTAGTGAATTTTGATTAGGTATTTAAAATATGTAGAGCTATATGAATGGTGAATTTGAAGCATAATTCATGTACAATTTGAATTTGGAATAAACTATGTTATTTCTATTCTCTTCGGTTAATTGAAGCATATTAGGGGTTGCTGGAAATTTGTCATAGTTTGAATGCCAATATGTATATATGTGTAAGCATACTTAATTACAAATGCTGCCTTGTTTTGATCACATTGATAGGTGAATTAAATTGACCTATACTTATATGAATATGTATATAAGTTGAATTAACATGTTAGAAGTATCATCTAAGTGAGTATGAAGATAAAAATCTAGCCTAGTGAAATCTGCCCAGAAAACTCTGTTCTGGACAGTAACTTTGAAAAATCACTATAAATTGTATAAAAGGAATTTAAGGCTGAAAATTTTATGGACAAATAAAAGGAATTTAAGGATGAAAATTTTATGGACAATGAATTAACATGTCTAAATTCAATAAGAGAAAACAGAACTGAATTCTGGATTGTAGAATGAATTGTAGAGGGGAAACACTAGGGACAGTGCAAACTGTACAGTAATGTAAATTACCCTATCTTTAAGCTAAAAACTGTATTAATTGGCAAATAAAAAAATGAAAGGCCTATATGGTTAGAAAGACAATTAAGTTATCTTTCCAACGGTGTAAACCAATTGAAATTCTGACGTACGGAATGAAAGTTATGCATGTTTTAGTAAACAGTGCACAAGTTGCCTAGCAGCAGCAGCGTTGATGTTTTGAAATGAATGGATTATGTGAATTGCTGCCTTGTTTTGAAAAATGAATGTATCTTGTCTTGACCTTGATTTACTTGTATGAATTGTTAGAGCAAGGAGTAAATCTTGTGGAAGAAGAAAGGAGTGGCAAACACAAAGGAATTTGGATCCAAGATTAGCTAAGCTTGGAGTATAGTGAGTGTAGTTTAATATAGGGTTAGGACTTAGGTCCTAACCAAAGATACATGTTTACTTCTTGTTATTTTATGACATGCTAATATACTTGATTTAAGCTTAGTTGTGATGAAAAGTGGAAGAATGGTTTAAGCTAAAACTTGAGATCTAATAGTAACATGTATGATGTTGAATTATCTAGGAAGAAAAGTGAAAACAAATGCTTGAACCTTGATGCCATGACTGTGATTAATTCGAATGAATATTTGGATGTACCACTATGATTTAAATACTTGCTAACATGATATAAATCGTGAATTAAAGATCTTGCTTGATGCCTAAGAAATGGCATATGTTAATTGCTTGCTTGAATGACAAGATTAAATTGCAAAGTGTAGAGCTACGGCTCAATTGGCCTAAGGGCTGTATATATATATAAATATGATCTTGCAATGTATCACTTGAATTGATCCTTGAATAAGCTATTGCTTGACATAAACATGTAATACTTGAATAAGTGATTCATAATTGAACAAAGCCTTGGTTGTTAGTGGTCATAGGTAGAAGGGCATGCCTTAGAGTCTAAAGCTTATTGTGCAAGGGTGGACTACGGTCCAGGGCTAAGGCCCCTAATTGGTGACAGACGGAGGGTACGTATGTGTGGTATTCGGTGACAATAGGAGGGTTGACCAGTACTACGGTACATCTTGAGTACTATGGAACTTCTTGTGGCGACAGTTGGTTGAAGACTCGATTACCTGGACAACTAAATACCAAAGGCATAAACTAAAGAAAGCAAATGAGAAATAATTAAAGAATAAAGCTTACTTGATACTTGAATTACATGATACTTGAGTTTCTTGACACTTGAACTACTTGATACTTGAATTACTTGACACTTGAATTCCTTGATACTTGAATTACATGATACTTGAGTTTCTTGACACTTGAACTACTTAATACTTGAATTACTTGACACTTGAATTCCTTGATACTTGATAATTGAATTGCTATTTGAATGGTTTATAATCCATCTTGCATCGATGTGTGCCTAATGTTTTGCTTGAAATGATATGTTACTAAATTTGAAAATGATAAGTATTTATATAAAGCTTGAATTCGAATTGCTTCCAACTTTGACTAGGCTCAAACTTAGTTAATTGATACATGTCTTAACAATTGGTTAGAACTAGTTACTACCTCACTAAGTACAATCTTGTACTTATCACTCTTGTTTCCATTCTTCCCCACCACAGGTTAAAGGATTCGATCGTTGCTTGATCCTGAAGCTTGAATTCTTGGGCTTGAACCAAGACACAAGAATAGCTAAAGTATGGTTAATACTTATTTTGTACTCCCCTAGTTGGTGGCACTTAGAATGTATATAGTGACTAGTGCATGCATCTTGAATACTTGAAAACTTGTATATGTAAATGATCTTGAATGGTCTTACTATTTTGTGAACTTGGTTATTAATATGAATTAAGAAACTAACTAAAATTCTATGTATTGTAAGTATTTGCTGCGCATAGGGTTATGTATATATTGATTTTACCAAAGTAATTGATCTAGTCTTGTGCCATTCGAATGCCTTGTGAATTAATCACTTGTGTGATCATACCATGTTGTAATGTATTTTTATAAGATTGAATGGTAAATGTCGAATGGTAAGGATGGCATATGCTTACTTGGAATCAAGGTTTGTACTATTGATCATGTTTAATAAGCTATGTATGTAATGTCACATGTATCAAGCTAAAGAGCAAAGAAATGAAATGAAGCATGTTTGCTTATTTAGGTTTTGAATGTTGATTGTATGATGAAAGAATATTGATGTTAATTGAAATTTTTGGTAACCTAATATGTCCTGTAAATAAAAGATAAGATTGCTTATATGATAAATAATGATTGTTTGGTTGCTTGTTAAATAAGTAACTCATCTAATAGGG
This sequence comes from Hibiscus mutabilis, assembly GCA_019671005.1. Classification (NCBI taxonomy): domain Eukaryota; kingdom Viridiplantae; phylum Streptophyta; class Magnoliopsida; order Malvales; family Malvaceae; genus Hibiscus; species Hibiscus mutabilis. Next base: position 31,606,844 of record CM033733.1, on the reverse strand, counting down.
ATGAGTTTGCCTTGTTCATGCTTGTAATGTACTTGGTAACGCTCCCGAAACGGTTTACTACTAACCCGGGGTAGGGGTGTTACACAACCACCGTTTGAAACACCTCAAACTCAGGATTTTCATAATGAGAAATAGGTTCCTCGGATGGAGGGTTTGATTCAAAGCTCAGAACATCTTACATAGGGGGTTCCTTGAGAATTTTTAGGCTGCTCTAGTCTTGGCTATGTTGTATTATTAGAAAAAAACATGAGAATGAAAGATTTTATAGAGAAAAAGTGTGACCTTTGAAGCTTAAAAAATTATAGAAAATAGAAAATTAAGTGAGTGGTCAGTAAAATTCAGAGTTGCTTAATAAAGAAGAAGAAAAGATGGAAAATGAAGAGGCATGATTTGTACCGTCTAATGCGATGAGATTTAATGGTCTGACCTTGGCGCAATAATCATGCCCATTCATTGTATTACCCGTGAGCATGATGAAAGGCTATGATTTTTAGGCATTAATCGGTGTAATTGAATTACCCAAATTACCCCTAAAATTCATACATATCTTGTGAAGCCTCTTGCCGTACAAGTTGTTAGAGAAATAGATTCCTTGATAAATCGATGAGAGATTATTCTGCAAATATATATATATATATATATAAAGAAAATTAAAAAGAAAACAAAGGAAATGAAATCTAAACCTAATAAAGCATTTAAAGAGAAATTCAAAAAATCGACCGATTTAATGGTTTTAGTATTTCTAGGATCAAAGTCACCACGGTAGAGTTTAAGTCGTTGGCCATTGAATTTGAATGGAATTTCCCCTTTTGTATCATTGAATGTGACTGCACTGGATGGAAATACTTCCACAACTTTTAAGGGTCCAGACCAGCGTGATCTCAAATTTCCTGGGTGCAATTTTAGTCTAGAATTGAACAGCAAAACCAACTGTCCGTTTTCAAATTGCCACTGTAAAATAATCTTATCATGTCAGCACTTGCTCTTGTCCTTGTAAATAGAGGCATTTTCATAAGCGTTGCATCGAATTTCCTCTAATTCAGTAATGTCCAACAATCGCTTCTTCGTTACTGCCTCATAATCAAGATAGACTTGCTTAATAGCCCACAAGGCCTTATGTTCGAGCTCCGCAGGCAAGTGACAAGATTTTCCAAACACAAGTTGATACGATGACATTCTCAATGGAGTTTTGTATGCAGTTTGTATAGCCCACAAAGTATCATCTAAGTGAGAGGACCAATCCTTTCTAGTAATGTTCACCACTTTTTCCAAAATGTTTTAATGGCCCAATTAGAAATCTCTACTTGTCCATTAGATTGGGGATAATACGTTGTGGTTAGTCTGTGATTTACTCCATATCGTTTTAATGCAGCAGCCACTTGGTTACAGTGGAAATGCTTGCCCTGATCGCTGATCAATGTTCATGGTTTCCAAAATAAGTGAGTATATGTTTTTGAAAGAACTTCAAAACTATTTTTGCATCATCTTTAGGCACTGCTACAACTTCTATCCACTTTGAAACATAGTCGACTGACACAAAAATGTATAGATTTCCAAAAGACCCATGAAATCCAATCCTCAAACATCAAATAACTCAATCTCCACTATTGGCTACTGTGGCATCTTATTTCTCCTATATATGGATCTGGTGCATTGACATCTGTCACAGCATCAGGCAAACTCATGAGTGCCTTTGAACAATGACAGCAAAAAAATGAATTGGAGGACTTATTCCACCAAAAAGTCCTCCATAAGGAGCATTATGACAGCGCTATAGAATAGATTTCATATCTTCCTCAGGGACACAACGTTAAATTATGTTGTCATTACAAGCCTTGAACAGATAAGGTTCATTCCAATGATATTTTGTCGTGTCTCTAAGAAATCTTGCCTTCTTGTGCCCAGTTACACCCACAAGAATGTTTTTACGAACCAAGTAATTCACAATATCAGCGTACCACGGTGTTGCATCCATAACGAAAAGCTTTTCATCAAGAAATATGTCGACAATTTGCAACTTATTTTTGTCTTCGCTTCCTACTTCCAACCACAAAAAATGACCGACAACTTGATTTTCTAACCTTATATGGTCTTTAACCTCAATGTCAAACTCTTGCAGCAAAAAAATCCAACTGATTAATCTTGGTTTCGCATCTTTCTTTGCAAAGAGATATTTGAAAGCAAAATGATCAGTAAAAACTATAATTTTGCACCCACAAGATAAGAACGAAACTTATCAAAAGTAAAAATTAATGCTAATAACTCTTTATTAGTAGTAGTGTAATTAATTTGAGCTTTAGTTAGAGTATTACTAGCATAGTAGATCGCATGAAATACCTTGTCCTTGGGTTGTCCCAAAACTGCTCCCATAGCGAAATCACTGGAGTCGCATATTAGTTCAAACAGTTGCTCCTAGTTGGGCGCAACAACGATCGATGCGTTCACAAGCTGTGTTTTGATTTTATTGAATGCATCCAGACATGCATAATCAAAAACAAATTTTCTACCTTGCTCCAACAACATGCATAGAGGTTTGGTGATTTTTTTAAAAGTCCCGAATAAATCTTCTATAAAAACCAGCATGACGTAGAAAACTGTGGATACCCTTTGCATTCATTGGCGGTGGCAATTTTTTAATTACATCAACTTTGGCTCTATCAACCTCAATTTCAGCTTTCAAAATTTTGTGGCCCAACACAATCCCTTCAGGGACCATGAAGTGACATTTTTCTAAATTTAGAACCAGATTAGTGTCCTCACATTGCAGAAATACTTTCTCTAGATTGTCGACACAATGGTCGAAATTATTCCTATACACCAAAAAATTAACCATAAAGATTTCAAGGGAATTGTCAATCATATCTGAAAATATTGCCATTATGCACCTTTGAAATGAGGTTGGTACATTGCAATTATCGAAAGGCATGCATCAAAAGGCAAATGTTCCAATTGGGCATGTGAAAGTGGTCTTCTCCTAGTACTCGGGTGCAATAGCAATTTGATTATAGCCATAATATCCATCTAGAAAGCAGTAATATTCATTGACCGTAAGGCAATCTTATATTTGATCAATGAAAAAGAGGGAAATGATCCTTCTTTGTGGCTGGATTTGATCAATTCATCAGCATTGTTACGAACTACAGTGATTCCACTTTTCTTAGGGACGCAGTGAACTGGTTTAATCCATGCACTATCAAAAATTGCATAGATAATTCATGCGTCTAACCACTTGAGGATTTCCTTCTTTACAATCGCCTTTATTTTCTCATTCAATCTTCATTGCGGCTCAACAAATTGTATGTTCTTATCATCTAGTTTGATCTTGTGCATGTATAAAGATGGACTAATGCCCTTAATATCTGCAATTTTCCATGAAATAGCACGTTTTTACTGCTTAAGAATATTTATCAACTTAGCTTCTTGTATCGAGTCTAGAGTTGCAGAGACAATGACTGAGAATGTTTCTACATCTCCAAGGAATACATATTTCAGATTGGCTGGCAAAGGCATGAGTTCCAAAGTAGGAGCCTCTTCAATTGATGGTTTGAAAGTAGGAATTGTTCGGTGGGCGAGATCCAAGTATTCAACATGATACTTATGGTAAATTGTTATAGTGAGTACTTCAACAAGTGGTTATAATTCAGGAGATTTTCTTCAACCATTGTCAACACAGTGTCCTCAGCAATGAGAATACTATGATGATGCAGGTCTTCTTGAATTATGTGGTAAAGAATATCAACATAATGACATTCTTCAGTCCTCCTTCTAATATCAGCATTGAACATCCCAAAAGTAACCTGGTCATTGTCGACTTGTATTGTAAGTTCTCCTTTTTATACATCGATGATTGCTTTCCCAGTACCTAAGAATGGGCGACCAAGAATGATAGGGACATCCTTGTCAGCTTTGCAATCAAGAGTAATGAAGCATGCTGGAAAAACAAACTTGTCTACACGAATAAGAACATCCTTGATTTGACCATTCGAATGTGTCAAAGATTTGTCTGCCAAATGTAATATGATTGCAGTGGTCTTCATTTCTCCAATGCCTAACTTTTGGAAAGTTATTAGCGACATTAAATTGATACTAGCCGTAAATCACAAAGAGCTTTACTAAAGTAGTGATTACCAATAGAGCAAGAAATGATAAAGCTACATAGATCCTTCATCTTTATCGGTAGAAGGGTAGATATTAATGCACTACACTCCTCAGTGAGCGAAATGGTTTTCATTGCATTAAGCTTCTTTTTCTTGGATAGGATTTTCTTCATAAACTTTGCATAATTTGAAATCTATGTAAGAGCATCAATCAAAGGAATTTTCACCATATGTTGTTGCAAAGTAACATGAAAAAATTGAAATTGATTATCTGAGTCATTATTCTTAAATATCTAAGAAAAAGATGGAGAATGAATATTTGATGGTTGTGCCGACAATGGGCATTGTGGTGACAACTTCGGTTGTAAAACAGATGGAACCAGAGTAATAACTGAAGGAACATTACTAGTCTTGCCATCATTAACTCTATCTTTTTTTTGGTATGATCAGGTACAAAGGACTCTCCCAATTTTTTAGTAGAGATGGAAACTGGTTGCAACGAGTCAGTAGTTTGTTTGCCACTATGAACAATAATAGCCTTGCAATGCTCCTTATCCTTATTCACTGAACTTTTAGTGTGTTCATCTGTTGAGAATTCATGTCAGTAGCTAACTGCACCAATGAGCTTTCAAAGTACATATTGATGAAGAGTGACCTTGCACTATAGCATATGTACAAGACAAATGGTCGCGCATCATTTCCTCTAGAAGAGCAAATGGATAAGAGATAGTTGATGGAGCATAATTACTCATATGAGATTGAGTCTGAGATGGTGCTTCGTACTATGATTGAGCACCATACTGTGATTGTCGAGATTGAGAAACAATATGTTGTGGTTGAATCCTATTCTTTTTTTACTGCAATTGAGCATGTGGTGTAAATTGTTGTTGTGGGTAACTGAAGTTTCCTTGGCGCACACTAGAACTCCCTTGAAAGGAATTATTCCCAGAGCGACATGCTTCTTGATGCTTTACAGAATTAGAGTTACCCCAAGATTGTCTATTAGTTATGTTGTAAGATGTACCCATGTTATTGCCTCGCATGTTGCTGGCATAACTATCATTCCTTGCATGTAGTAGGCAATCCTCATAGCTATGGTTCTTGCCACTAATCTCACAAGAAAATACATAAGTGGTGGTTTGTTGAGCTAGCTGGATAGGAGCAACTTCACTTGATCGCTACATATTCTTGATTTTGTTCTCCAAATAAGAAATTTGGGCTTTTAGAGAAGATAGAACATCAAGCTCGAACACTCTCAGTACAACTTTGCATGATGTAGCCCTTGAGATAGGATATTGAGAATTATTCTAAGCAAATTGTTCCAACACACCCACAACAGCATTGTTGGTGCAATCAAGTAATGGGCCATTAGATGACCCATCGACAAGATGTCATGTCGCTGCATTCAACCCTTTGTAAAAAAATTCAATCTGATTTTCTTGTTGAATGTTATGGTTGGGACATCATCGCAACAAATACTTATATATTTCCCATTTGGAGAGTCTCATCATCTAACTGATAAAAGGCTATAATGACATTTCTCAGGCGCAAGTTCATTTTCGGTGGATTAAAGCGCAAAACAAATTATGTTGCAAGATTATTCCAAGATGTAATAGAGTTGGTAGGTAATCCTTTGAACCATGTGCAAGCTCTACCCTGCAAAGGATAGGGAAACAATTGCATTAGTAAGGCATCATCAGGAATGCCTTGTTGGCTAAATGTAGCACAAATTAAAAGGAAAGATTGAAGATGCTCTCAAGCGTCTTCATGTGGTAACCCCGCGTACTGCCCACTGAGTTGAGCATTTGGAACATAACTGGCTTTAACTTAAAATTCCCAGCTTGAATATGAGGTCTAACAATTCTCGGTTGCAAATCATCCAACTGGGGAATGCCTTGTTGGCTAAATGTAGCACAAATTAAAAGGAAAGATTGAAGATGCTCTCAAGCGTCTTCATGCGGTAACCCCGCGTACTGCCCACTGGAGTTGATCATTTGGAACATAACTGGCTTTAACTCAAAATTCATAGCCTGAATATGAGGTCTAACAATTCTCGGTTGCAAATCATCCAACTGGGGAACGCCTTGTTGGCTAAATGTAGCACAAATTAAAAGGAAAGATTGAAGATGCTCTCAAGCGTCTTCATGTGGTAACCTCGCGTACTGCCCACTTGAGTTGAGCATTTGGAACATAATTGGCTTCAACTCAAAATTCCTAGCCTGAATATGAGGTCTAACAATTCTCGGTTACAAATCATCCAACTGGGGAACAACAACCTCGTAGATTGTTCTTTTCTAGGTTGGTGGATGGAGTGGTGGGTTTTCATGATCATGGGGAATTCCCTCGTTGTTGTTTGGATTTCTTGCTATCCCACCATTTTTGCAAATTCTTCTTTTAAAAGTTCTTTCAACTTTTAGAACTGTTACAAAGAGTGGTGTGCAGCACTTCTGGTCATACAACACCTATCAAATGTAATAAAAATGAAAGGAAAAACAAAAAGAAAGCTATTAGAAACAACTACAAACTTAAATAAAGAAAACAGAATTGCAAGTAGTACTATAAAAACTAAATAACGTCATCCCCAACAACGACACCAAAACTTGATCGGTGTTAAAACGTCACACTATTAGTGCAAGCAACATTATCGATGCAAGAATAGAAACAAGACAAGCTTTTTTGAATATCGATCCTACGAGGATGGTGTATTCAGCTTAAGACATATGTACCTACAATGCAATATTGTAAAAGTGAAAATTGTGGGTGCAGTGGTGGTTGTAATAAAATAGTAAAGAGATGAATAAATGATTGATTTTGGTAGCAATAACAGAGTATATAAAAAGATAAAGAAATATAAAATAAAGCCTGGATCTCATTGGTTCAGTTCGACATAAAGATCAAGCACCCTTCGAGGGAAAATGATGGTTCAATCAACAATTAGAAGGTTAGCTTAAGTACTAGCTTCCGTTTAATCTTCAATCGTTGACTTAGGGATGTAGATTAGCTTCAACTCTCGTCGTAAGTCAGAACTATAACCCTTTTAACAAGTGGATCAACTTTCATTTTATCCAATTAACTTTCATTGTAAAACTCGTTAATATGACTTGTCACTACATCCATCGATGTCAGTGGCTAGTTTAACATTCTCATACAAAACGAGAATCAGATCCAACCATTAAAGCTTAAGAAAATACTAACACAAATATATAGTAAATTGAAGAAAGAGTTTCCACAAGTTCATAAAGCTCAAGAAATTAAACCTTCGTCAATTGAACATGAAATACAAAAGTAATCTCCACAAACGTCTAAATAAATAAGAGTTTAAGAAGATAACAACATATTTTCCTCTATTCAGAACTTGATTCCTCTTTTCGTTGGATAATTCTACCTTGTTTCACCATATATATGCGGAAATAAGCTTAAGCCGCCATGGAAGGATGGAGAACACTTAGAGGTTGAAGATGATATGAAAATGGAAACAACGTGACCTTATTTCTCTTCCAGATTTATCCTTTTATAGGCTGCCCAAGGAAGGACACCTGACAGGGTCATCCTTATCATTTAGCAGACTGGACAGCTGGCAGATGTAGTGTCGAACTGGCTACAGTGGTGAAAACTTCCTCTACAGGGACATTAGAAATGCAACGACAACAAGGAAAAAATAAGCAGAAATATATAAAACAAAAACCACTAAAACTAAGAGAAAATGCAGAAATAGACATGAAAATGCATAAATGAATGCAATGAACACAAACGTTGGGACAATTAGATCTATAAATCTAAGGAAAATAAATGCTCTTTAAAGAGCTATCAACCATCCTCCAAAGGAAAATTATACATATTACTCATGGTTGATTATGTGTCTAAGGGGTGGAGGCCATTGCTACGACCAAGAATGATGCAAATATTATCCCAAGGCTTTTGGACAAGAACATCTTCACTCATTTTGGAGTATCTCAAGCCATTATTAATGACGAGGGAAAACACTTCGACAATAAGCTGATTGCTAAAGTGTTGCATCGATATGGAGTCCACCATAAGATCGCCACGGCATATCACTCGCAGACTAATAGACAAGATGAAGTGTCCAACTGAGAAATAAAGCATATGCTTGAGAAAATATTCAAGCCAAACTGTAAAAATTGGTCCTTCAAATTGGATGAAGCCTTATGGGCCTATCGGAATGCGTTCAAAACACTATTGGGCATGTCACCCTATAGACTTGTCTATGGAAAGACATGTCACTTACCAGTTGAGCTTGAGCACAAAGCCTTATAGGCTATTAAAAATACCAACATGGACTACCAACTAGCTGGAGAAAGAAGATTGCTAGAGTTGAATGAGTTAGATGAACATCGCCCGGATGCTTATGAGAATGCCAAGAGAAAAAGACTAAAAGATGGCATGATGCTAAACTGTTGCCCCATCATTTCGTTGAGGGTCAAAAAGTTCTACTCTACAACTCTCGCTTGAAGCTTTTCCCGGGCAAGTTAAAGTCTCGTTGGTTTGGCCCATTCTAAGTTGTCAAGGTGTATCCATATGGTACTATGGACATCAAGGATCTCAAAGATGGCCCAATCTTCAAAGTTAATGGACAACGTTTGAAGGCCCACAAAGGAGCATCGGTTCATCGTGACAAATCCTTGACCACGTTACTAGAAATCTAGACATCTAGTTCTATCCTTTTATTTTTCTACATTTTTAATATTATACACTTTATTTTTTTGCAATTTTAATTTCTACAGTTATATAATTTAGAGTTAGGTTTTATTTAATGTGTTTTGTTTTGGCAGTTATCACAAGAAAAAGATAAAGGTTGAATGTTCTTCGAGAATTCGAGATAAGGAACTATTGAAAGTCGACTAGAATGGGGAGTTGGTTATCAATTGTGAGGGGATTCCATGTTTACCCTTGTTTTTTTAGACTTTACCTTCAACATGCACCAATAACTGCTACACATCGTTCCCCCATTCTATAAGCCTCTCACTTTCGCTTTTCTGCTAAACGAAACCATCAACAATAAATGCTAATTTCCCTCAATCACTCTAAAGACTTTTTGCCTCCAAAACATTCCATATTCTTCATTCCTAAGTTTCCTCATATTGGAAGACCAAAATCCATTATGTCCGTCTAGGCAACTCTTCATTTCCAAAGGAAACCCTGAAAGCTTTCTCTCCTAAACTTACTCTCATTCACAATGGCACAACTAAGAAGCCTTAGTCCACCGTCATCCTCATCTTTTCATTAGTCATTGTCTGATTCCTCCTTCGACTTTAATTCATCTACTGAACTGTCGGACACTCTTAGAAATTGCTTATATTCTATAAAATTCCAACAATGATACGAGTCACTGCTGCACCAGGATCTTCTTCCGAAAGAGGGGCTGGCACTATCTTCAATTTTCACTCCCAACTTTGATGGTGACGAGATTACCGTCAAGGCCTGGGCAAATAAATGTTGACTGGGTATGGGAATTTTACATCCACTTCAGCCAGTGTCTAAAAGTACTATTTTACGTAATGATCACCAAAGTTTTGTATTTAAACAATTTGGTCACTAAAATTATATCGGGATTAACAAATTCCCAAATTCTTCAATTAGGTTTTCAAATTTTAATTCCCAATTTTTAGGGTTTTGAATTTAGGGATTTCAAAATTAAGGTTTTCAATTTAGGAGAAAATTTTTGGGTGTTACAATAACAACTCTCTTTCAGTCAAGTTTATGTACGAGAGGATGCCGAAATTTTTCTAGTCTTATGGCAGAATGGGTCATCCAGTATGAGAATGCAGAATCAAATCAGAAACTTTTAAGAGAGTTGGCCTCTTTGGTCCTTGGTTGAAAGCCCCTCCATGCAAAAAAGAACATCGGAGATGGATCAGTTTTGGAATAAGAACTCTGCATGAAAATATGCTGTTAAAGTTCTTCTGCAGGGGAGACATGTGTACATGCGTGTCCAGTCCAAGCATGTAGAAAAGTTCGAATCCCCCAACGATCTAAATGACGTAAGGAAATCTAATCTTTCAATGGGTGAAAGCTCTACAAATTCGAGGTTTAAGGAATTGAGCAAAACAATGTCTCTTCCCTTGTTATGTCAACTGATTTATCGTTAAGTCAAAACCTTGGAAACATTGATTTTAATGAGCTTTGTCTCTTTCCTCTTTCTCTTGGCGGGAATTCAATCAACCCAATAGCTGATTTAGTTGTGGGGCTTTTTACCCTTCAGACCCTTGAAAATTTGCGTGTTTTATCCAAGGTTTCCATGGAAGTTGGTATTTCTTTTATTGGGTCAGAGGACCTGCTGGGCCAAACTAGTGATCTCCCATTGGTATCCACTAATAAAAAACATAACAGAAGGGCAGATTGTAATTCCTCTTCAACACCAGCCAAGAAAAGAGACCTTTTTTCAAAAAAATTTGAAGGCACTCAAGAGTCGGAACTAGGAGCATGGAATATCATGGGTTTCAAATTAGCAATGAATGATGATGTTTTGAATTTTGTGGTTTCTCTTGGTTCTTGTGAAGATTCCCCAAATCTTATTAATGGCTTTAAGATAAAGTTTAATAGTAGATCTTTAAGGAGAAAACATTTGAGCATAATCAATCAAGTGGGCGTAGGAATAAACATGTTCTGAAAATGTGGAGAAAGTTTGATGACGAAACCATGTTGTTGGAGTTTGGAAGAGATCCGTTTGGGAAAAAACTCATTACTTTTCCCTCTCTTGAAGATTCCTCCTCCTTGAACTTGAACGAGATTGAAGATGCTTTTAACGAAGAAGATGCAAAGTTCAATCTTTTTGCGGATGACTTAGCAATCAGTCATCTACTTGAAGATTTATTTACTTATGGTTCACCACTCTTAGATTTGGGAAGAGTCGAGCAGTGGTCCAGTTATCTCCTATGATCTTCCTTGCTGAACAGTTTCATGTCCCATTGTTCCTTGTCGTGACCCTTGATGTCTCCATGTTGAGCTTTAGATTTTATTGGTGTTTTTGGAGACTTTGGCTCTCTTCGTCTCGGCTGATTTCTAATTGAGCCTCTTGATCATTTCTCTCGTTGTTACTTGTTTCTTTCTCATTTGAAGCTCGTATGATTAAGTCCTTATGGTTTGCTAATAGGGAGGCATTTCTCTGACCTTGGAGCTCTCTAAGATGCTTTTCGATAATTCAGAAGGTTTCGAGCCCCTCAACGAAAGTTGAATCTTTTTGCCTTTGTTTTCTACTGTGTTGGTTGGTTGCGGTTTATATCCCTGTAAGTGTTTTCTTTATGTTTCGTTGTTTCTTGCTCTATTTGGTCAGCGTTGACCCCTCTCAGGCCTTTTGGTTTTGTCTTGTTTATGACTGTTTATGTTGTGGTGAACCCTCAATTAGGATAACTCTCTGTGTTGTTATCATCTTTGGGTTTTTTATGCTTTTGTACGTTTATTTGTTTTAATGGAACTGTTCTCTATTGTCTAGAAAAAATAATAATAATTCAATCTTAAACCTCCTCATTTTCCTTTTGAGGTTCCATTTGGACCTTATCTTTAAAAGTTAGAATGTACAACATTAAAGTAGGAATTACAATATAGAAAACTCCAAAAATAATGAAATCTAAACCTAAAATATGAGAAGAAAACTTTTTTGATCAAAAGCAAACCCTAGTTTTCCCCTATTCCATGCCGCTCGGTGTACCCCCAGGTTTTTCGTCGTTATTTTTCCCTCTTTAGTTCCCAAAGCCCAGAGGATGCTTGCTCATTCATGATCTCGGTGTGGTGGACTCCCCGTGAGACATTGTCGAGGTTTAGGAGAGAGGCGATGTAGGACTTCCGAAGGGTGGTCGTTGGTGTGGTGATCTACTTGGCTGGTGTTCATTCGTCCAGATCTATTTTGGCAGGGTTTTTTTGTAAGCGGAGTTGGTTTGTGGCTCTAGGCGATGATGGGTTGTTTTACAGGATTCGGTTATCGGAGTTTCTGTCAGTTTTGTCTCGAGAGGATTTTTTTCTGGTTCTGTGTTGGTCGGTGATTTAGGCTTGTGTTCAGTGCTACAATTTGGTAGAGGTTCTGTTGATGGAATCTAATAGATCCCTTGACTCAATTTAGAAAATCATATCCCTAAAAATTGGCGGGAAATTATGAAGTTAGTTCCTATTCGATCAAGTCAATGCAAGCTGTGTAATTGGCTATAAATATAGAAATTAATTTGAATTTATTTGTTTCCTAATTTAGGCCATATTCCAAAATTATTTGTACTCCCTTGTAGCTTATAAAAGGGCTATAGCTGACTATCAAAAGAAGATAACAAAGAGAACATTTTCTGCTTCAGTCCTCAATTCTGGTTCTTTAAATTGTGATTTTGTTCATAGTATTAGAGCCTATCTATTAGCCTTCCTATTGCTTCTTTCGAGAGTTTTTTTTAGCATTTTTATTTTATATTGCTTCTACTGTGAAAAATATCCCACAAACTAAAATGTCTGAAACTATCTCGCAAATTGGTGAATACCAAAATATATAAAATTCATTCAATCTCAATGGTCAAAACTACCTAATATGGTCCCAAATAGTTATAACGATCCTAAAAGGGAAAGGAAAACTAAGACATTTGATAGGTCCTATACCAAAAGTAGATGATCCAAATTTTGATGCTTGGGATGTAGAAGACTCGTCCATCATGACATAGCTTTGGAGTTCGATGCAACCAAAGATCAACAGCAACCTTATGCTCTTAGCTACGTCGAAGAAAATCTAGGAAACCGTAAAATGGACATATTCAAAGATACATGATGCAACCTTAGTCTATGAAATGAAGATAAAAATTCACTCAACTGAGCAAGGTACTCTCTCGGACACTGATCATTATAGCAAGATAAAAAAATTATGGATAGAACTCGATTATTACCAAAACTTTAAGATGAAGTGCAGTGATGATATCACAATGATGTTGTAATTTGTTGAGGAAGAAAGGGTCTATGAATTCTTGGCTAGTTTAAATGTTGAATTTGATCAAGTTATGGTACAAATCCTTGGGAAGAATTCTCTTCCAACCCTCAATGAAGTTTTCTCCACAGTTCAAAGTGAAGAAGGAAACAGAGGTGTCATGCTTGAGACTTTACCAAATGAAAGCTCGGCCATAATCGTCTCAAATCCCACTGTTGTTGTCCAAACAAATTCCAGTAAGAATGTCATTCGAAATGATAACTCCATATTTCCTAAGAAATCTACAACCACTAAAGATGGCTTATTCTGCAACTACTGTAAGAAATTGGGACATACCAAAGATATTTGCTGGAAGCTATACAGAAAACCACCAAGAAACAATTCCCATTATAGAAGTCAGCCATGCAATTACCAAGCAAATGTTGTCCATACAGAATACAAAGATGTTGCAACCCAGGAACTGAGTGATTTCAATAAGGAAGAGATTGAAAAACTTCATAGCTTCCTAATAGCACTTGAGAAGACAATGGGCTAATGTGCCATGGCTCAATCAGGTAAGTATTCTATAACTCATTATCTAAGTGATTCAAAGAGCAAATATAATAGAATCTGGTTAGTAGACTCTGGAGCAACCGATCATATGACAAACTCTTTAAATCAATTTGCATCTTATACCCCATGTCCCAGGAACCAAAAAATTAAAACAGTTGATGGAATATTACTAACCATAGACGATAAAGGAATCATAAAACTCACGCCATCATTACCATTGGAATATGTTCTTCATGTTCCTTAACCGCCATACAACTTGTTGTCAATTCAAAAGATCACTTCCAACCTAAATTGTTCTATGACTTTTCATCCAACTCATTGTGTATTTCAGGATCGGACCACGGGGAAGATGATTAGGCGTGCTAAGGATCAAGATGGACTTTATTATCTTGATGCAACAAGTGGAGAGAATAAAACTGGTTATATCCCTCAAACCTGTCTTTTAGAAAATCACTCTGACAAAAAAGCTCAAATTTGGCTTCACCATGTTCAAATGGGTCATCCATCCTTTTCTTTATTAAAAACCATGTTTCTCTCTTTATTCAGAGAATAAATATCAATGAGTTTGATTGTGAAGTGTGTCAAATGGCTAAACATCATAGAATTTCATATCCTTTGAACAATAAAAAGATCATCTAAACCTTATTCTTTAGTATATACAGATGTTTGGAAACCGTCTAAAATTGCAAATATTAATTGGGCTCATTGGTTTATTGTAACATCTCCTTTTCGTATTCGTACGACGAACACGAGTCAGGAATGTCACAACTTTACTATCCTTAAATATTAATGATATTTGAACCAAAATTCAAGTTTAATAATTTTGAACCCAAATCTTGAGTACTGGTACACCCTGTCCCAAAATGCACATTCTTGCCTTTTTATATTTCTAATTCATCCTAATTCAATTCCCAAATGTCTTCAAATGTTATGTATGCTTATAGGGAACAATTGATTATCATAAAACATACATGCTCTCAATTATCTTAGCATGCAACCCATCACCTGAGATTACTCTTAACTTTGAATCTTTCCAGAAATGCCAATTATCATGAAACCATAACGAACTTTAAAGGCCAATCACAACTCAAATAGGTTTAGCAAGTATACATGCCACTATAATAATCAAGCCTCAATTAGGATGTCATTACTGTGATTACCTATTGAGCTTTCCAATATTGATGCAATGCTCTTCTCGCTCTCATCTTGCTTTACCTATGTGTGCACAATCAAACACACGCTAAGTACAAACTTAGTGAGGCAATAAATGAAGTTAATAACAATAATTTAAACTTTATTCGACTTCATGGCTATGTTTATATAACATGATATATATGCCAAAACATCAACTTTCACATTGCATTAGTGATGATTTACTACATGCTAATGTCATAAGACTTTCATGCTTGTCTATTTGTCATATTATGCCTTATATGCATAAATGCATCATGATCACTAGATATGTATTACCATCATGTTAATCATATATTAATATAATATAAACTGGATATAAATTTCTTACCAATATACTTGCCATTTATTCCAAAAGCTCATAAGTTGTTTCACCTGTTTATCTTTTATTAACCAATAAACCATAGCCCAAATATAAGCCTACGAGAACCCTAGGTACACGAGTCAAAACCACACATAAGGTTGTGCTAACCATCAACACGTAAGGTCGTGCTAACCACCCACATGTAAGGCCATGCTAACCATATACACTAAGTGTCCTTTATATACACTATAGTGCTAAACCGAGTATGCAGCATGCTGCTGGACTCTATGGCATGCCAACTATACCTTGTCCCTCAATGACTTACTTGGGCATATTTTCCACATTTATTTCATCCATGGCAATTTATATCAACATAATTTAACATTGGGTAGTTCATACCCGGAATATCATTCGTAATATAACATCATATATAACTAGTGATCCATGCATTTATATTCAACTTTTGAAATATTTAGAACATGTCAAATATATGACTATGACACAAATATCATGCCAAAATAAACAAGGTAGAATCATCGCAAGTCTTCCTAATGATGTATAAATCATCCATGTATCATGTTATGTATGCATGCACTCACCTTGGCCACTTAACCCAATGCCTCACTAAGTCCTAGTTTGATCCTTTCTTTCATAGAACTTCGAACCTTCTTTGATTTAGACATAACTTGAATCCAACTCTAAATGCTTGAAATCAAGCTTGAAAATTCCTTTTCTTCCTTCTCTAAACCTCACGGTAATGTAAAGAAATATGAGCCAAATGGCACTAATAATCTAATATAATAAATAAAAATCTTTTTAATACCCAAATGACTATTTTAACCGTCATGTCCAAACTTTGCTACTTTTCAAAATATTCATCCAATGGTAAAAAATAAACCAATAAGTTAGTAGCTACCATCTTCGCCCTTATAATTTTCAAAATTACGATCTTGTCATTTTTCATCCAACGGCTCATATTTAACATGAAAAATCAACTTAAATCCAAGGGTTCATATTCTTCCAACACAAATAAAATATCTTAGACATGTAAAATGACATAATTAACCTTGCCTTATCATCCTTCAAAATATCCTGAATATTTGATTCGATCCGATTATCCGAATATTTTTCTGAACTTTACCGATTTATAGCCATTAATACAAACTCCGTATGAAAAATCCGGATAACATGAAAACGTCATTCTTGGGGGTAAACTATTCTTTTACGGGGTTAAAATACACAACTTTTGAAAATTACACTTTGGTCCTTAAACTTTTCCAAACTTTATACTTTAGCCACAAAACTTTCAAAATTTACATTTTGGTCACTAGCCAAAAATTGGGATATTACAATTCTCCCCCTTAAGAAAATTCTTCCTCAAATTTTTAATACGTACCTAGTTCAAAAAGGTGAGAAAACTGCTTTCTCATATATTTTTCTCTTTCCCAAGTCACTTTTTTGACTTCATGATTTCGCCAAAGAACTTTAACAAGAGTGATCATCTTATTCCTTAGTTCTTTGACTCCATGTGCTAGTTTTTATCGATTCTTCCTCATAAATCAAATTCAGTTGAATCTCTATTCCCTACAAGGGTAATGATATGTAAAGGATCTAATCGATACTTCTTGAGCATCG
The DNA here is from genome assembly GCA_019671005.1 of Hibiscus mutabilis. Lineage (NCBI taxonomy): Eukaryota > Viridiplantae > Streptophyta > Magnoliopsida > Malvales > Malvaceae > Hibiscus > Hibiscus mutabilis. The sequence goes on along the minus strand of CM033733.1, from coordinate 31,590,157 downwards.
ATACATGAAATACATTATGAATCTTGTCCATTTTCGGAGGTAAGGCTAGCTCATAAGCCACTGGACCAACTCTTTTCATAATCTTATATGGTCCAATAAATCTCAGACTCAGCTTCCCTTTTTTTCCAAACCATAACGCCTCCTTCCAAGGTGAAACTTTTATGGTTTTCTTGAATCTCCAACATTAATTATAAATATCAGAGAGTTCCTAATTCTCCTTGTCGCATTCTCTTAGCGAAATTATATAATAAATTCAGTTTAATTTCTTTGCCAAGAATCCTCATCACTTTTTAGAAGTGGTGAAATAAATAATGATTCACTATTCCTCTTTACAAGCTATGACCTCTGTTTAGATATTTTCTCATTTTGAATCCTTTGCATTACATTCGGCATAATTTATTGCTTCATGAAATTTTGAAATACATAGGGCAGTCAGTACTTCTTTGTACCTAACCTCCAGCCCTCTATGAGTTGTCATAACAGACTCTTTTTCTGTCTGTTGGAAGCTGTTTAGAAGCAAATCAGCTCAGTTTATTAAACTTGCATTCATACCCGTAAATAATCCAATTTCCCTAATTAAGATGCAAGAAACTTCGTTGCATCTCTAGGATAAACTTTGTTACAGAACTCTCAAAGAAAGAAATTATAGTTAATAGACATTTGAGTATGCACTGTAACATTACTTTATCAAATACGGTCTAATCCTTTCAGATGAGATAATAATTTTTCTTTGAGTCTCTTCTGATCATCAATACAGAGTTCTTTCAACATAACTTTTATATCATTAAACCATAGATTAACAATCATAGGATCTCCATTAACATCTCTCTGAAAATCTAGTGTGGCATAAATCTCAATTCTTTTGCAATCGATGCCTAAGCAGACTGATTCATGATCACATCTAATGTTTGGAAGAAAAGCTCTTAATCCAGAACATGCATATCATGTTACTCTATTGCCTCTACACCATGCTAAGCTGAGGGTAGAATATTATCATTAACATTATCACTCTCGTGAATCTCTTATTGATTCACTCGCCTAAACACCTGACACGTTTTTTTACCCTCACACATTAGAATTTAACATTATTATCATAATGAAGTAAGCAATTGCATCCATTCAAACAAGTAAAATCATCAGTAATTCTGACATCCTAGTGGCATGTATACACTTTTGACCTTTACCATACTTCGTTTAACTCCAGAACTGGCTAAACATGTAGCTCTGATACCAATAAATGTAACATCCCCTTTTCGTATCCGTACGACAAAAACGAGTCAGGAATGTCACAACTTTACTATCCTTAAATATTAATGATATTTGAACCAAAATTCAAGTTTAATAATTTTAAACCCAAATATTGAGTACTGGTACACCCTGTCCCAAAATACACATTCATGCCTTTTTTATATTTCTAATTCATCATAATTCAATTCCCAAATGTCTTCAAATGTTATGTGTAACGCCCCTTTCCCGTACTAAATACGAGTTAGAGATGTCATATTACTAATGCCTTATCTTGTTTTGTCCATATACGTTTCATCATCAAAACTGATTAATTCTCTATCGTTTAGTTTAATTTCATGAATCATACTCTACTAGTAATTAAATAATTACATGCCCACTAGAGATTATCATAAGCTAGAATATCTTACTGATATTTTACAGATTGAAGCTTGATCAGTATGCTCAACTCCTCTTCAAGAGCTCCAACTTGACCTACGTATGAAACAATCACACGCTAAGTATACACTTAGTGAGGCAACATAAAATAATTTAAATAAACTTTTCAATAGATATTAACATATCAAAATATCATATAAAAGTGTATTGGGCAGTTCATACCTAAAATCCATTCATAATACTTTTAAAAATAATTGAAAATATATCATTTACGATTCAAAAAATATTTATTTATTTTAACACTCGAGATCGACTTATCGCAAGTCTCTCATATCATAAAATAAGTAAGAATGCACTCACCTGGGCCATTTATTAGTTTGCCTCGCTAAGCTTTATTCTATCCTTTCTTTCATAGTGCCTCAAACCTTCTTTTGATTCGAATCCAAGCTTCATTAATCACATGAATGTGAATAACACTTGTTAGATTCAAATCTAACAATGTTTTAAACATGCTATCAAATCTAATCATTCGAATATACAAAATTTCCTCTTTCCTTCCTTATACTTTCCAAAACTCATTTTGGTCCTTAATAACCATTTAGAACTTCCATTAACACTTTTCAAGCTTACTAATTAACCTTAGATACAAAATGTATCAATTCTCATTTTCTGTCAGATTGCACTACCTTCAAAGAAATATATCTATAAAATAATCTACAACTCAGAATTCAATTCTGTTTGTTTTGAAAGAAACTAGATTCAATAAGCTTTTCAACCATATAAATTAATATCCCAAATTCAACTTGTACGATTCATAGTAAATTTTCAAAGTCAATTACAATGCTGGAATTCGGAACAGACTGGTGCTCTGTTTTCTGACCTTTCGTCACTTAAAAATTCATATATTTTGACTCGAAACTCGAAATCAGTTTTTGTTTGTTGGAAACAAAACTAGACGAACAAATCTTCACATCAGTATAAAATTCACCATCTAACCATTTTTGTAGAATTTATGGTGAATTTTCAAACTTACTGCCATAATTCAGCTTTCTACACAGCTTCCATAATTAACTTCAACTTTTATACTAACTTCTTCTTACTTCTTTACTTGTCAATTTAGTCTCATTATTTGCTTTAAACCACCAACTTATCACCTTCTTCATCAAATAATTATTCACAATTGTTCCCTCTAATTTTCCTTCTTTATCGAATGGTCACTTATAATGCAAAGGTAAGGATCCAAATTTCTTAACTTTGCAAATTAGTCCTCAATTCAACATTACCACCTTAATTTCATCATTACAACTAAAATTCAGATTTAGTCCTTATCAAAAACCTTGTTTCTGAATTGGTCACTTAACTTTGACAAATTGTCAAAATGGTCACTAATTCAATTTAACATCGGTTTAGCATTATAACATCAATTTCACATCTCCAACAGCATTAATAACATAAATATACACCAATTCCATACAAATTCAGATTTGGTCCTCTAACTTTTAAGATTGCCAAATTGGTCCCTATCAAATTAACTTAGGGTCTTGCTTCCAAACAACAAATCAAGCTTACTAAATCATTAATTCAACATCACAAACCCTAAATTAAACTTGAATCCATAAACCCTAATCATTTTCATAATAATCAAAACATGTAGAACTTAAATCCCAACTCAATATCATGATTTTAACATCATACTAGCTTGATTTCAACTTGAATTCAACCATGGAATCATAAAATCTCAAAAGCCCCAATTTGATCCATAAACCCTAATTTCTTTCTCATTTAAATTATCATCAATCAAGCATGGATTCCATGAATTATTGATATCAAAAGATAGAGCTTGAAGAATAGAACAACATTGTAGTTGAAGAGATTACCAGAAAATTGAGTTTCGGGGCTTGAATCGAGCTTGGAAAAATTTTCTCTTTCTTTCCCTAGCATCTCACGTTTTTGGCTGGAAAAGATGAAGCTTTTCACTATTTTTATACACATGTGACTATTAAATGAATATTAAATTCATTTAATAGTGAAATTACAATTTTGCCATTAAAATCTAACGATTGAAATTAATCTTATCATCAATCAAGGGCCAAGATTAAATCTCCCATTTCCTCTTTCCAAAAGTACCCTTATAACTTTTTAAATATTTCAAAAATGCCATTGGGGCAAAATGACCAATTTGCCCTCCAACTAGTTTTTATTTACTAGTTTGCCATTCAGGTAAAAATTCAACTAAATCTAGTTGGAATCCAACCAACTATAATAAAATATTCATAAAATAGTATTTTATGACTTTTCCATGGCTTTTGGATCAACCTCAGAAATTCCAGTTCGATTCGATTTCCCGATATTCATAAAATACTTCTACTGCGATTTTACCTTTTCCGAGATATTGGATTTATTCCGAAAATTATATATTTCCATATTCGGGAAATAAAGTCTATTATCCCCTAAAAACTTCCTTTTCCAAGGACTTAGACTGAATTTTCCTATCTCAGTCTATTATTCCGATAATTATCAAAAATCTTCGTAGAATAAAATTTCTTTTAGAATTCCTTTATCGATAATCCATACGAATTTTCTCTACTCTTACTAAGTCCAAAATATCGATCAGAAACACTTTTATGGGACCTTCCCGGAGGTCACCCATCCTAATATTTCCCTGGCCTAAGCACGCTTAACAATTTTATTCGATCCAAATTCAGTACCTTTTACTGTATCTTAATTCTTAAAACCGATATCAAGGTACTTATTTCGATCTGATTCACTCTTATACTGAATAAAATTACTTATTGGGGAAATTTACACTTTAGCCCCCAAACTTTTCCAAAGTTTATACTTTAACCCCAAAACTTTCAAAATTTATATTTTGGTCACTAGCAAAAAATTTGGGATATTACAATATGCTTATAGAGATCAATTGACTATCATAAAACATACATGCTCTCAATTATCTTAGCTTGCAACTCATCACCTGAGTTTACTCTTAACTTTGAATCTTTCCAGAAACACCAATTATCATGAAACCATAACGAACTTTAAAGGCCAATCACAACTCAAATAGGTTTAGCAAGTATACATGCCACTATAATAATCAAACCTCAATTAGGATGCCATTATAGTGATTACCTGTTAAGCTTTCCAATATTGATGCAATGCTCTTCTCACTCTCATCTTGATTTACCTACGTGTGTACAATCAAACACACGCTAAGTACGAACTTAGTGAGGCAATAAACGAAGTTAATAACAATAATTTAAACTTTATTCGACTTCATGGCTATGTTTATATAACATGATATATATGGCAAAGCATCAAATTTCACATTGCATTAGTAATGATTTACTACATGCTAATGTCATAAGACTTTCATGCTTGTCCATTTGTCATAATATGCCTTATATGCATAAATGCATCATGATCACTAGATATGTATTACCATCATGTTAATCATATATTAACATAATATAAACCGGATATAAATTTCTTACCAATATACTTTCCATTTATTCCAAAAGCTCATAAGTTGTTTCACCTGTTTATCTTTTATTAACCGATAAACCATAGCCCAAATATAAGCCTATGAGGACCCTGGGTACACGAGTCAAAACCGTACGTAAGGCTGTTCTAACCATCCACACGTAAGGCCGTGCTAACCATATACACTAAGTTTCATTTATATACACTATAGTGCTAAACCGAGTATGCAGTGTGCTGTTGGACTCTATGGCATGCCAACTATACCATGTCCCTCAATGACTTACTTGGGCATATTTTCCATGTTTATTTCATCCATGGCAATGTATATCAACATAATTTAACATTGGGCAGTTCATACCCGAAATATCATTCATAATATAACATCATATATAACTAGTGATCCATGCATTTATATTCAACTTTTAACATATTTAGAACATGTCAAATATATGATTATGACATAAATATCATGCCAAAATAAACAAGGTAGACTCTTTGCAAGTCTTCCTAATGATGTATAAAACATCCATGTATCATGTTATGTATGCATTGCACTTACCTTGGTCACTTAACCCAATGCCTCACTAAGTCCTAGTTTGATCCTTTCTTTCATAGAACCTCGAACCTTCTTTGATTCGAACTTGTCTTGAATCCAACTCTAAATGCTTGAAATCAAGCTTGAAAATTTCTTTTCTTCATTCTCTAAACCTCACGGTAATGTAGAGAAAGATGAGCCAATTTATAAAATTTTCTATCTTTTCCAATTATGCCAAATGGCACTAATAATCTAATATAATAACTAAAAATCTTTTTAATAGCCAAATGACTATTTTACCCTTGATATCCAGTGCTCCAAAGCTTGCCACTTTTCAAAATATTCATCCAATGGTCAAAAATAAACCAATAAGTTAGTAGTTACAATTTTTGCCCTTGTAATTTTCTAAAATTACGATCTTGCCATTTTTCATCCAATGGCTCATATTAAACATGGAAAATCAACTTAAATCCAAGGGTTCATATTCTTCCAACACAAAGAAAATATCTTATACATGTAAATTGACATAATTAACATTGCCTTATCATCCCTCAAAATATCCTGAATATTCGATTCGATCTGATTATCCGAATATTTTTCTGAACTTTATCGCTTTATAGCCATTAATACAAACTCCATACAAAAAATCTGGATAACATGGAAACGATATTCTTGGGGGTAAACTATTCATTTACGGGGTTAAAATACACAACTTTTGAAAATTACACTTTGGTCTCTGAACTTTTCCAAAGTTTATACTTTAGCCACAAAACTTTCAAAATTTACATTTTGGTCACTAGCCAAAAATTGGGATATTACATTTGTTATATTTATAGATGATTATTCTCGTACTACTTGGCTTTTCTTGATGCAAAACAAATCTGATGTGAGGGTGCTTTTCCTCATCTTTCATAAAATGATTTTTACACATTTTGGGGTTCATATCAAATGTATTCATTCTGATAATGGGAGAGAATATTTCAACCAAGTGATATCACCCTACCTTCAAACCCATGGAATAATTCATGAGTCATCATGTAGTGATGCCCCACAACAAAATAGAGTGGCATAACAAAAAAATCATCATCTTTTAGAAGTTACTAGAGCCTTGTTATTTGAAAAAGATGTTCCTAAGTTTTATTGGGGGAAGCCATTTTAACAACCACATATTTTATCAACCGTTTACCTAGAAAAGTGCTCCAGAATAAAACCCCAATTGATGTTCTATAAGAATCATTCCCACACATAAAATACTTGCAACTTTCTTTAAGAACCTTTGGATGCGCTGCCTATGTTCATATACATCAAAGAAACCGAAGTAGTAAACTTGACCCGAGAGCCTTAAAAACTATTTTTGTGGGATACTCTTCAACACAAAAGGGGTATAAGTGTTACCACCCAAGTGCCAAAAATTTCTATACCTCAAAAGACTACCCAAGAAAATCTGAATACAACTCATCCTCAACAGCCAAAAAATGATTAGCCAATGTCTCCATTGAAAGTGTTTACAAGAAGGAAACATAAGCATAATTCGGAAGTAGTAGTGCCCCTATCATCAGAACCCAAGCAAGATCAAGTCCAAAAGAAGGTAACATAATTGAACCCTCATCGCCTAAATTTCATGATCTTTCTTTGCCTATTGCACTCAAAAAAGATAAAACGTAAATTCACTCAACATCTAATAGCCAATTTTATCTCTTTTTCTAATTTGTCTCCATCACATAAAGCATTTCTCAAAAAGTTAAATACTATCGAGATTCCAAAAAATGCTCAAGAAGCACTTAGAAGTGGAGAGTGGAAAAAAGCCATGATTGAGAAAATGAGAGCACTTGAAAAAAATAGAACTTGGGAGATTGTCGAGTTCCCCAAAGAAAAAAATTAATTGGATGTAAATGGGTGTTAACAGTGAAATATAATGCAGATGGAACACTTGAGAGATATAAAGCCAGATTGGTTGCCAAAGGCTATACTCAAACATATGGGGTAAATTATGTAGAAACATTTGCACCTATAAAAAATTAAACACCATTAGAATATTGTTATCTTTAGCGACAAATCTTAATTGGACATTACAATAGTTTGATGTTAAGAATGCTTTTTTACATGGAGATCTAGAGGAAGAAGTTTTCATGCAGCCACCACCGGGGTTCAATCAAGCATTTGGTACTAACAAAGTATGCTGGTTGAGAAAGGCACTCTATGGGTTGAAACAATCTCTAAGAGCTTGGTTTGGAAATTTACCAAGGAAATGGAAGGAATAAAGTTCAAACAGAGTTTGGGAGATCACACACTCTTCACCAAACGGTAAAAGAAGAACAAGATCAATGTTTTAATTGTCTACATCGATGATATCATTTGACAAGTGATGATACTCAAGAAATCAATCAACTGAAAGGTCGTTTATCTAAGTAATTTGAGATAAAAAAACCTAGAAAGACTCAAGTATTTTCTAGGAATTCAAGTTGCACATTCAAAACATGGGGGTTTTATCTCCCAACAAAAGTATATCCTAGATTTGCTCAGAGAAACAGGTATGATGAGTTGGAAGCCTTTAGAAATTCCTATTGATTATCATCATAAGTTAGGAGAAGCTGAAGATAGTCGAGAAGTTAACAAAGGAAGATGTCAAAGACAGATTCGGAAGTTCATTTATCTTGCTTATACAAGACTAGATATAGCTTATGCAGTAAATTTCCTAAGTCAATTTATGCACAACCCCCTGTGAGGTACACTTACAAGCATCATAAAAAGTCTTCCAATACCTTAAGGGCACACTTGGCAAAGGAGTTTTATTCAAAAGAAATAGAATTCTCAACTTGGAGGCATACACTAAAACATATTGGCTGGATCTATCTTAGACAGAAAATCCACTTCAGGGTACTGTATGTTTCTTGGGGGAAATCTTATAACCTGGAGAAGTAGAAAATAATCGGTGGTTTCTAGATCAAGCGTCAAAGCTGAGTTTCGAGCAATGGCCCAAGGTATACGTGAGTTATTATGGGTAAGAATTGTATTAATGGATTTGAGTGTAAAACATGAAGGCATCATGAAGCTATATTGCGAAAACAATTCATCTATCAACATTGCACACAATCCCGTACAACACAATCAAACAAAACATGTAGAAAATGATCGTCATTTCATTAAGGAAAAGCTCGAGCATGGACTCATTTGTACTTCATATGTTCCAACCCACAAGCAACTAGCAGACATCCTAACGAAGGGACTCCCAAGTGAAACTTTTCAAAACATCACCAACAAAATGGGAATGGACAACATCCACTCAACAACTTGATGAGGGGTGTTGACGAAATCTAATTATTCCTTGACTCAATATAGGAAATCATATCCCTAAAAATTGGCAGCAAATTAAAAAGTTATTTTCTATTCTACCAAGTCAATGCAAGCTGTGTAATTAGGCGGTAAATACAGAAATTCATTCAGATTTCTTTGTTTCCTAGTTTAGACCATATTTCAAAATTACTTGTACACCCTTGTAGCCTGTAAAAGGTTTATAGCGGACTATCAATAGAAGATAACAAACAAAACATTTTCTGATTCAGTTCTCAATTTTGGTTCTTTTTTAAATTCTGGTTTGTTCAGGTTCAAGTATTTGCTTGTTGCGGATTTGAATGCAGATGGGTGGTTTTAGTTGGATTTGTTGGTCCATCTTTAACCAAAAAACCCTTTTTCAAGAACCTTTGAGGGTTCTTACTCCTATGGCTCCAGCATCACTAGGCTCAACATTTATTTTTCACGTTCCCTACCTTTCACGTTCAAGACCACCATTTGAGGGAGCCCCTGTCGTTCGATAGAGTTTGAGCCCCTCGATGTCTTGTTGGTCATCTCCAGAAGTTACTACGTTTTGGAAGGTAAAGAACAACTCTCGGGCTTTAGGGAATATTGAGGGGTAGGTGACTGTTACCCTCTTCCTTTCCAGCTCCAAAACCATGTCAATCGGTTCCACTGTGTACGGTCTTGGCCTTTGCTTCTTAGCCGCATATCTCAATCACCATTCAAGCCTCATTTCCCCCCGATTCTCCTCTACAAGCTCTGGTCTCCTCCCATGCACTCTTATCCGCTTTGTTGGCCCTTCTTCCGAAGTTTCCAAAACCTTTTATGCTCTATTACAGAGCTTGATGTTGCTCGATGGGCGATTTTTGCCGCTTCTAAAAGACAAGTCACCTCGTCGTTTGTTTGTCATTGTGGTTTTTGTTGGTAGTCCCCCGGTGATGCGGACTGAGAACCTTAGGGTTCAAGCAGTCATCTCTAAGCAATGAGCTCTCCTGGATCATCTTGCCATGTTACCGAAAATGTTGATGATGATCCTTCGGTCCGTGGTGACCATTTTTTCTGTTGTGTTGGTTGTACCTTCTCTCTCAAATTAGGGTCGATTCTTGGGCCTTGTTTGCCATTTTTCGTTTTGGCCTTTTGGCCGTTTTTTCCTCGGGATTCTATCCCGATGCTCTTGTTAGTGACCAAAATGTAAAACTTGAAAAGTTTGGTGACCAAAATGTAAAATTCAAAAGTTTGGTGCCAAATTGTAAATTTTGAAAAGTTATGTAATTTAGTCCCGTAAATGAATAGTTCACCCCCAAGAGTGGCATTTTTGTGATACCCGGATTTTTGATACGGAGTTTGTATGAATAGCTATAAAGCTTTAAAGTTCGGGAAAAATAAGGATAATCAGATTTAATCGAACAAATGATAAATCTTTTATGAGATATTTTAGGAGATATTTTATTAAAATAAGGCAAGGGTAAAAGGGTCAATTCCGTGTCTTATTTAAATGGAAATTAATATGGATAATTGGATTAAAGATTACTTTTCAATGTGTAATCTTAGACATTGGATGAAAATGGCAAAATGGTAATTTTAGAAGATGGCAAGGGCAAAGTTGGTAATTACTAACTCCTTGGATTAATTTTAGGCATTGAATGAATAAGAGGGACATGTGGCAAGATATGAAGCCTTGGATGTAAAGGGTAAATTAGTCATTTTAGCATAAAAGGGATTTTTAATTTAAAATCCCATAAATAAAGGACAAATGGCCTAAATTAAAGCAAAAGAAAATTCAAGACTTTTCTTCTATTTTCTCCTCAAGTTTTGAAAGCTTCATAAGGTAAGAAGAAAATTTTTGAATTCAATTTTCAAGCTTATTTCTTTGGATTTTGGATGAAAGCATGAAATATAAAGTTGATCTCCATGAAATTCTTTATCTCTTGGTACCATTTATTCATGTTTTCTTTGCTTAAAACCTTAGTTTTGAGAAATTGATGGATAAAGGGGATGTTGAATTGGGATGAATTAAGGTTACTTTTTGATGAATATGATGTTGTAGAATCATACTAAAGCTTGTATGATGATTGAAACTACATGGAAATAGCTAAACCCTAAATTGTTCAAAGTTAGGGCTTTAGTATACAAGTTGAATTTGGATTGATTTTTATTTGGGAATGATTGTGAAAGCTTGGAAATGATGTTTAAGTGTTAATCGGACTAATTTGGAAAGTTGGAAAATCATAGGGATGATTTTGGCAATTTGTAAGAATTAGGGGAAATTATGGAAAAATTTCCATAAATTTGGAAATGTTGAAATTATGATTTTAAAAGCTTTAAAATTTCATTTGGACCATTTTGAAGTTTGTAAAACCATAGGAACCAATTCAGAAATCTTGAAAAGATTGAGGACTAAATCGGCAATTTGGAAGAATTTAAGGACTAAAGTGAAAAATTATTTTCATTGAAGCATTATGCTGGAATAAATGTTAGAATGAGTTATAAATCATTCTTTGAGTAAATGTTGGAAGAAATACAAAGTATTGAGGATGAAATGAGTTATGTCATGAAACTAATATTTGGAAAATATTATGGTGTTTATAGGAAATTTTTTCCTATATTGTTTATGTGTTAGTAAGATACTAACATATAATTTGGAATGTACTTATGGTATTTTTTTAATACACTTGTAGACAGTGAACAAAATCAAGATCTAATTAGCAATCGAGGAAAGGAACGGGACCAAAGTTGAACTTAGTAAGGCTATTGGATATTGACAAAGTATAAAGTGTCAATGTGAGTGCATTATATGCATGGAAAAATATTATGTTCAACTTGAAAGACTTGTGATAAGTCTGTTATAATTACATGCTTGATGATTATAGTAATCTTGATATTTGACATAGTAGAAATTTGTCAAAGGCAGAGGAATTGCATGCATTGATCACAGGTAATTTAATTTTTATATATTTATGTTATACTTAGGGTATCAACTGCCCAGTATTTAATTATATTGCCATGGATGAATCGAATATGGAATTGGAAAGTATGCCCAAATAAGTAATTGAGGCATAGAGTATAGTTGCCATGCCATAGAGTCCAGCGGTTTAGCACTTCGGTGTGGTTTATTAACACTTATGTGTGGTTCTTTAGCACTTATGTGCAGTCTCTTAGCACTTAGGTGCGGTTTATTAGCACTTTGGTGCAATTTTGACTCATGTACTCAAGTCCTCAAACTATGTTGGGCAATAATTTATTTGATAATAAATGGTTAATAAATTAGAGAGTAGGTAAACTCTCTGATAATGGTAAGGATATTAATCGGATTTATGAATATGGGTTATATTATGTTAATATTTGATTAACATAAGGGAAATAAAGGAATAGTGATCAAACTGTATGTTTATTATATTATTGTCATAATTCAAGCATGTTGATTTATGTTAAAAATTTATAATGCCTCACTAAGTATATACTTAACGTGTGAGGCTTTTCACGCGTGGGTAGTAATCCCGGGCATGAGTAAGGAGTATCGACATCATCATCCAGAGGGATAATAGTTGTATCAGTAATTTACATCTTTGATGTATTTTGATTATCTCTAGTTGGCATGTATAAAATAATAGTAGCTCACTTTAACTAGTCTAGATATGGTTTGTAATATTAATATCTAGATAAGTGGTTACTTTATAATGTGGATTATATTAGTTTAAAAATTACTAGTAATGGAAATCGGGTAAAGTTATAAATTTGATTTTTAGAGTAATCAAGATCATTTTAAATTTAGGTAGTTTTTAGGCAGTTTTCTTAATTAAAATGTGTAGTTATAAACTGCCAAGTTGCTGCCTGAAAACGGAAGCTATTTGATGGGTTAAAAATTAGTAATTGGTTTTACACGATAAACTAAAATTTCTAAAAATTTCTATTTTTGATTAAATTGTGTAGTATAAACTACAGTTAATTATTAGGTGACATCCCTTACTAGTATTAAGAATTAAATACTGGTAAGAGTGTTACATTTATTGGTATCAGAGCTACAGGCATAGCCGGTTCTGGATAGTAAATGAGTCTCTGTAGAAAGTCAGAGTTATATACATGCCACTAGGGTATCTAAAATTACTGATATTGTATAGGATCATGATGATGCCTGATATTGGGTAGATTACTCCTTACTTATTTTAGATAATCGTGACATGAACAGATGTCGGATTATCAAGAATCCCGATAGGCTGTTGAGCAGGATGTGCCTGCTCAAAGCAGAAGTAATAAGGTGGATCAGAATCCACCTCAGGTTCAACAGAATGTAGAGCAACCGGCGTAGCAGAATGTAGAGCAACAGGCTCGGGAACAAAGAAATATGCCGGTGCAAGATCAATGCTTATTTTTGCAATCCTTGGATGCGATCATAAATCAGCGAGCACCAGTACCAGTCCCTAAGGAGTTAAGGAAAATTGGAGCACCAGAATTCCGAGGTGATACTGATGCAGATCCGATGGTTGCTGATTACTGGTTAAATGATGTCAAGATCATGTTAAGCAGAATCCCTTGTGATAATCAAGGAAAATTGGAATGAGTAGTATCCCTTTTGATGGGTCAAGTCAGTGTATGGTAGAACGTGATAACTGCACAAGTACCTTCAGAGTAGGTTACTTGGGAATTCTTTCTTCAAGAATTCAAAGAAAAGTATATTGGAGACGTATTTGTCGAAGACATGAGACAACAATTTCTGCAGCTAAAATAGCATGGCAAATCGGTTTATGAATACGAAAGGTCTAGAATTGAGCCAATTTGCGACAAATTTTCTCCCAACCGAAAGGTCTAGGATTGACAGATTCATAGCTTGGTTAGATTCTCAATATAAGAGGATATTGGTTTCTCGTAACTTTACTACTTTTCAAAAAATGGTGAATCGAGCCAAAGCTATAGAAAGAGTGGACCTCGAGGAGAAGGCAAAAAAGAAGATTCAGACCGGGAAAAGGTCTGGAGGTTCATTGCTGCATCATCATTTAAACGCAGTAAAGGAATGTCACAGCAGCATCATGCAACATCAACCTCTTCAGTTAAAAAGGGGTATGCATGAGGAAAATCGAAGCAGTCTCAAACGAATACTACGGGTACTCGAGGTTCAGGAATTTGCCCGATTACAGAATGTGAGCATTGTGGCAAGAGGTATCCTGGTCAATGCTAGTTAACTGGGGCATGTTTCCATTGTGGACAAACTGGTATTTCAAGAAAAATTGTCTGGAGCTTCATTCGCATCAGTTTGCTGCAGTGCCTCAGAGGGGCAAGGGAAACAAAGGTGGAAAACTGGGAACATCTGCATCAACACCCAATTAAGAAAGTAGAGCTACAACTCGAATATACAACATCAAAACTGTTGATGATCGAAATGATGCAGAGATCGTTGCAGGTATGATCGAACTCTTTGGCAGACCTATTTTTACCTTGATTGATCCAGGCTCTACTCATTCATACATTAGTTCTAAAGTAATATTTGAAAGAAACATCCCAGTAGAACTAATTTCGAGTGAGATAGTTGTCGTCAACCCAATAAGACAAAGTGCCAGAGTGAGTAGAATATGCAGAAAATGTCCTTTAAAAATTCAAACAGTAGAATTTCCCGCCGATCTTATGGAATTACCTTTCCATGAATTTGAAATTATTCTTGGAATGGATTGGTTATCGGCATATGATGCTATTATTGAATGCCAATATAAAAGATTAATCTTAAGGATGCCAGGTGGCTCAAATATGGTATTCATTGGCGAAAGGCCGGATAATGAGTAATATGATAAGTGCTCTAGAGACGAAAATAAATCTGGAAAATATACTAATGGTACGAGAATTTCCAGATGTTTTTTTGGATGAATTACCGGGACTACCTCCCAATCGAGAGGTAGAATTCGGTATTGATGTGCTTCTTAGAACAACACCAATATCAATAGCACCTTACAGGATGGCCCCTACAGAGCTAAGAGAGTTGAAAGCTCAGTTTCAAGAATTATCAAACCAAGGTTTTATACGACCTAGTATATCACCTTGGGGAGCCCCAGTCCTATTTGTTAAGAAGAATGATGGATCAATAAGATTATGTTGGATTATCGTCAACTAAATAAAGTGACGATAAAGAATAAGTATCCTTTGCCGAGGATTGATGATCTCTTTGATCAACTTAGGGGAGCAACAGTGTTCTCTAAAATTGATCTTCGATCGGGGTATCATCAATTAAAGATCAAGAAGTCAGATATACCAAAGACAACTTTCAGAACCAGATATGGGCATTATGAGTTTGTAGTAATGCCCTTTGGACTTACTAATGCACCAACGACATTTATAGATTTAATGAATCGGGTCTTCCAACCATACTTGGATTGATTCGTGGTAGTATTTATTGATGACATATTGGTTTACTCTGAAACCAAGGAGAAGCACAATACTCATCTTTGAGTAGTTCTCCAAATCTTACGAGAAAAGAAGTTGTATGCAAAACTGTCAAAGTGTGAATTCTTGTTACAAGAAGTAATTTCCTTGGGCATATAGTTTCAGCCGAAGGAATTCGAGTTGATCCTAAGAAGGTTCACGCAATCCTTGAATGGAAAGTTCCTAAGAATATCTCCAAGTGAGAAGCTTTTTGGGATTAGCTGGTTACTATCGGCGGTTTGTGAAAGATTTTTCAATGATTGCTTCTCCGATAACCAAGCTATTAAAGAAGGTACCATTTGTTTGGACAGAAAAATGTCAAGAAAGCTTTGATCAATTAAAGAAGGTTCTAACAGAAGCTCTTGTTTTAGTGCAACCAGAACTTGGAAAAGAATTTGTAATATATAGTGATGCCTCCTATAATGGTTTGGGATGTGTGCTGATGCAAGAAGGAAAGGTGGTAGCTTATGCTTCACGACAACTCAAAACTCATGAGAGAAACTATCCCACTTATGATTTAGAGTTGGCTGCAGTGGTGTTTGCTCTAAAAATTTGGCGACACTACTTATATGGTGAAAATGCTATATTTTCACTGACCATAAAAGTTTGAAGTACTTGTTATCCCAAAAGGAGCTCAATTTGAGGCAGAAAAGATGGATAGAATTAATCAAGGATTATGATGTAATTATCGATTATCATCAGGGAAAGGCTAATGTGGTAGCAGATGCACTTAGAAGGAAAACATTTTCTGCCTTGAGAGCCCTGAATGCCCAGTTGAAAATGCAAAAAAAATGGTGCATTAGTGGCAGAATTTCAAATCAAACCAACTTTGATAGAGAGAATTAAAGAGTTACAAGCCAAAGATGAAAGGTGCTTGGAAAGAATAAAACAAATAGAAAGTGGTGAATCTAAAGACTTTAAAATAAAGTCTAATGGGTGCTTATATTATAAAGGACGTTTATATGTGCCTGAGGATGATGAGCTGAAGAAAGAAATACTTTCTGAAGCCCATTACATCCCTTTAACTATGCATCCAGGTGGTAACAAAATGTATCAAAATGTGAAAAGTCGTTTTTGGTGGCCTGGCATGAAGCGAGCCATCATAGAATTTGTTACCAAGTGTTTGACTTGTCAACAAGTAAAAGCAGAACATCAGGTACCATCCGGATTACTTCAACCAATTTCCATTCCACAGTGGAAATGGGAAAGAGTTACTATGGATTTTGTAAAGAGCTTGCCTTTGACGCCAAGTAAAAAGGATGCAATCTGGGTGATTGTGGATCGATTGACTAAATCGGCACACTTCATACCAGTTCGCACAGATTATTCCTTGAACAAGCTGGCAGAATTATAGATCAAGGAGATTGCATGTGTTCCTAGTCTATTATATCGGACATGGATCCCAGGTTCATTTCAAGATTTTGGAGTGCTTTACACGAGGATTTGGGAACTAAATTACATTTTAGTACTGATTTTCATCCCCAAACGGACGGGCAGTCGGAGAGAACTATCCAAGTATTGGAGGATATGCTTAGAGCATGTGTAATAAATTTTACGGGTTCTTGGGAAAAGTATCTCCCATTGGCAGAATTCGCATATAACAATAGTTATCAACCAAGCATAAAGATGGCTCCTTACGAAGCATTATATGGGAGGAAATGCAGAATGCCATTAAATTGGTTTGAGCTTGAGAATCGAAAGGTTATTGGACTGGATCTTGTTCAAGAGGTGGAAGATAAGGTAAGAATCATTCAAGACAATCTCAAAGCTGCCTTCGACAATCAAAAATCTTACTCATATCTTAAAAGAAAAGATATTGAGTTTGAAGTAGGAGATAAGGTATTTTTAAAAGTCTCACCCTCGAAAAAAGTGTTATGCTTTGGACGAAAAGGCAAACTTAGTCCAAGATTTATCGGCCCTTATGAGATTCTAGAAAGGGTTGGCCAGTGGCATATCCGTTAGCATTGTCACCAGAGATGAGTAAGATCCATAATGTTTTTCATGTATCTATGTTGAGGAAGTATCGATCAGATCCTTCGCATGTCATTACACCAGAAGAAATCGAGATTCAATGGGATTTGACATACGAGGAGGAACATGTGAGGATATTAGCTCACGGAGAAAAACAACTGAGAAATAAAAAGATTCCTCTAGTCAAAGTTCTATAGAGAAATCACAAAGTAGAGGAAGCTACTTGGGAACCTGAGGAATCAATGAAAAAGCAGTATCCGCATCTTTTTCAACCTAATACTTAGGAAAATTCGAGGACGAATTTTCTTAAGGGGGAGAATTGTAATACCTCAAAATTTTGGTTAGTGATCAAAATGTAAAACTTGAAAAGTTTGGTGACCAAAATGTAAAATTTGAAAAGTTTGGTGCCAAATTGTAAATTTGAAAAGTTTATGGACTAAGTTGTAATTTTTAAAAGTTATGTAATTTACTCCCGCAAATGAATAGTTCACCCCCAAGAATGACATTTTTGTGATACCCAGATTTCTAATACGGAGTTTGTATGAAGAGCTATAAAGCTTTAAAGTTCGGGAAAAATTTGGATAATCGGATTTAATCGAATAAATGATAAATATTTTATGAGATATTTTAGGAGATATTTTATTAAAATAAGGCAAGGGCAAAAGGGTCAATTCCATGTCTTATTTTAATGGAAATTAATATGGATCATTGGATTAAAGATTACTTTTCTATGTGTAATCTTAGCCATTGGATGAAAAATGGCAAGATGGTAATTTTTGAAGGTGGAAAGGGAAAAGTTGGTAATCACTAACTCCTTGGATTAATTTTGGCCATTGAATGAATAAGAGGGACATGTAGCAAGATATGAAGCCTTGGTTGTAAAGGGCAAATTAGTCATTTTAGCATAAAAGGGATTTTTAATTTAAAATCCCATAAATAAAGGAAAAATGGCCTAGATTAAAGCAAAAGAAAATTCAAGACTTATCTTCTATTTTCTCCTCAAGTTTCGAAAGCTTCATAAGGTAAGAAGAAAATTTTTGAATTCAATTTTCAAGCTTATTTCTTTGGATTTTGGATGAAAGCATGAAATATAAAGTTGATCTCCATGAAATTCTCTATCTCTTGGTACCATTTATTCATGTTTTCTTTGCTTAAAACCTTAGTTTTGAGAAATTGATGGATAAAGGGGATGTTGAATTGGGATGAATTAAGGTTAGCTTTTGAAGAATATGATGTTGTAGAATCATACTAAAGCTTGTATGATGATTGAAACTATATGGAAATAGCTAAACCCTAAATTGTTCAAAGTTAGGGTTTTAGTATACAAGTTGAATTTGGATTGATTTTGATTTGGGAATGATTTTGAAAGCTTTTAAATGATGTTTAAGTGTTGATTGGACTAATTTGGAAACTTGGAAAATCATAGGGATGATTTCGGCAATTTGTAAGAATTAGGGGAAATTATGGAAAATTTTCCATAAATTTGGAAATGTTGAAATTATGATTTTACAAGCTTTAAAATGTCATTTGGACCATTTTGGAAGATTTTAAAACCATAGGAACCAATTCGGAAATCTTGAAAAGATTGGGGACTGAATCGGCAATTTGGAAGAATTTAAGGACTAAAGTGAAAATTTATTTTCATGGAAGCATTATGCTGGAATAAATGTTAGAATGAGTTATAAATAATTTTTTGAGTAAATGTTGGAAGAAATACAAAGTATTGTGGATGAAATGACTTATGTCATGAAACTAATATTTGGAAAATATTAGGGTGTTTATAGGAAAATTTTTCCTATATTGTTTATGTGTTAGTAAGATACTAACATATAATTTGGAATGTACTTATGGTATTTTTAATACACTTGTAGACTGTGAACAAAATCAAGATCGAATTAGCAATCGAGGAAAGGAACAGACCAAAGTTGAACTTAGTGAGGCTTGTTGGATATTGACAAAGTATAAAGTGTCAAGGTGAGTGCATTATATGCATGGAAAAATATTATGTTCAATTTGAAAGACTTGTGATAAGTCTATTATAATTACATGCTTGATGATTATAGTAATCTTGATATTTGACATAGTAGAAATTTGTCAAAGGTAGAGGAATTACATGCATTGATCACAGGTAATTTAATTTTTATATATTTATGTTATATTTGGGGTATGAACTGTCCAGTATTTAATTATATTGTCATGGATGAATCGAATATGGAATTGGAAAGTATGCCCAAATAAGTAATTGAGGTATAAAGTATAGTTGACATGCCATAGAGTCCAGTGATTTAGCACTTCGGTGCGGTTTATTAACACGTATGTGTGGTTCTTTAGCACTTATGTACGGTCTCTTAAAACTTAAGTGCGGTTTATTAGCACTTTGGTGCAATTTTGACTCGTGTACTCAAGTCCTCAAAAATTGTTGGGCAATAATTTATTTGATAATAAATGGTTAATAAATTAGAGAATAGGTAAACTCTCAGACAATGGCAAGAATATTAATAGGATTTATGAATCCTGATTATATTATGTTAATATTTGATTAACATAATAGAAATAAAGGAATAGTGATCAAACTGCATGTTTATTATATTATTGTCATAATTCAAGCATGTTGATTTATGTTAAAAATTTATAATGCCTCACTAACTATATACTTAACGTGTGAGGGTTTTCATGCGTAGGTAGTAATCCCGGGCAGGAGTAAGGAGTATAGGCATCATCATCCAGATGGATAATTTACATCTTTGATGTATTTTGATTATCTCTAGTTGGCATGTATAAAATAATAGTAGCGCGCTTTAACTAGTCTAGATATGGTTTGTAATATTAATATCTAGATAAGTGGTTACTTTATAATGTGGATTATATTAGTTTAAAAAATTGCTAGTAATAGAAATCGGGTAAAGTTATAAATTTGATTTTTAGAGTAATGAAGATCATTTTAAATTTAGGCAGTTTTTAGGAAGTTTTCTTAATTAAAATGTGTAGTTATAAACTGCCAAGTTGCTGCCTGAAAACGGAATCTATTTGATGGGTTAAAAATTAGTAATTGGTTTTACACGATAAACGGAAGCTATTTTAAATTTAGGCATTTTAAATTTCTGTTTTTGATTAAATTGAGTAGTATAAACTACGGTTAATTATTAGGTGACATTCCTTACTAGTATTAAGAATTAAATACAGGTAAGGGTGTTACAGTTAATATGACTTGTTTTATAGCCCTCCCAAATTCTATACAGACAATAATTTAACTGTAAACAATTTGCAAAGAAACGTCATATAATAGGCCTGGAAATCATTCTAAAAAATGAAGAAAAAGGCCATTCACATACCTCAATTTAAGGATGGCAACGGGGCGGGGCGGATAGCTGATTACTCCGACTCCAACCTGAAAATAGAAATAAAAATTGACCCTGACCCGCCTTGGGTATTTTTGATATCTCACCAACCCCGATCCGATATTAAATATATATACCCGCGCCAAACCCAACTCGAAAGGTGAAAATTGAATGTCTTCTACCGCATGGGAAGTGAAAATATTGGGTGGTGATGATGGTGGTTCTCTTGACAAAGCATCATTGCGCCACCACCGATCTATTTCATAAGATAAACCACTAAAAATATTCTCAAAATTAAAAAAACAATATGTAACCCCCTCGACCCGGCCTAGTCGCAAGACCGAACCGGACGAGCTACATTAGGTTTAACGAAGTAAACCGTGACGAAAACTCTGAAAACGAGACCATTTTTTTATTTTTATCTTATCTAGATGCTGTTTATTACTCTACATGTACATACAAACAACAGAAGAAAACCCAACTCAATCGAGCATCGAATTGATATCCAATTGATCACATTTGTAAGATAGTGACCAAAACGTAATTCTACAAATTTATAAAGGTTTAATTGAAACTTGCTTTACCAAATTCATCCAATTGTATATATAACACCCAAGTACCAAAATGTAAATTCTACCATTTTGAAGGGCCAATTTCGTAATTAAAAATTACCAATTCTCATTTAAACCAAACACATGCATACTGGTGAAATTTCAGGTCAAAATGATCATTCAATTTCATTTAATTGCAAGCATAACCATCAGGGACTAAAATGAGAGAAAACAGAACCCTAGAAATATACTTTCAACTAACTTAACCACTGCCCGTATCGATACGTGGGGCAAGTGTATCGATACGCCTGAGCTTTCACAAAATTCCAGATTCCAGTAGCTCAAAACCGTATCGATACACCTTCACGTGTATCGATACACTATGCCTGAAACCGTAGACATGTACTAGTACGGTCATTCGTGTACCGATACGCTAAGCCTGAAATGTGCTTAATTGTATCGATACGGTAACCCGAGTACCGATACGTTGTGCCTAGAAACACTTACCTGTATCGATACGGGCACTCGCGTATCGATACGCCCTGACCGGTAATGTCAAATTTTACTGGTTTTTTAGTCTTGTTTCGGGATTCTAACACTTAAGCATTCTTTTAACAATCAAGTTACATCATCATAGAACATTTACCATCAAATACCACAAATCAAACATCATCATAGAACACTTAAGCATTCTTTTAACAGTCAAGTTTCGGGATAGCAACAGTGTGTGCCACAGTCCTACGCCCAACATCTCTATGCTGAAAATGTCCTCGTCCAACAACAGGTGCATGAGCATGCGCACCTCTAGCTAACATAGGGTAATCACGCCTCACATGATCAGCCGACCCACAAATCTAACAAGCATTAGCCGCAACCGGTGCAGGAACAGCCCCAGCTCATCCAATCTGAGGGTAATAACGTCTAACATGGTCTCAAGATCCATAACCCCAACAAACTCTATCCGACCTCCAGCAAACCCCAAAATGCTTATTCCCATACTGAGCACACTAGAGTATTCCACCTCCAGAACTCTGCCCTAGCTGACCTCTTTACCCAAGCTCAGGTCGATATCTCCGATCACGGTGCCTTTTATACCGACCACCCCCGGCACTAGCATCAGCAGCTCTCTTACCATGACCAGATCCTCCAGCACGGGATGTCAAACCTAAACTCTTCTAAATATCCTTGGCTCTCGAAACCTACACATCAAAATCAACATACTCAGCAGCCAACATATATGTCTTAACCTCCTACGTCAATCCGTAACGGAAGCGATCACAACGGCTCCTCTCATCAGGCATCAACTCAAAAGCATACTGACTCAACCTCACAAATTGTATCTCATACTCAGATACCGACATATCTCCCTACACCAAAGCCATGAACTCGCGTTTCTTTTCATCTTGGTATCTAGCTCTGAGATACTTTTTCTTGAAGGCAGACCGGAAGGTTTCCCATGTTACGTTGTCAGCCTCCATACTCGCAATCACCGTAGCCCACCAGCTATACGCATCTCCCTACAACAGAGATACGGAACACCCTAACTTACAGGTGTCAAAACAACCCATCTGATCCAATATATGATCCGTGCTGGCAAACCACTCCTCAGAAGCCTCAGGCATCAACCCTCTACACTCGACCCCTCCTAGGCCATGTAAACGCTCTAAGGGTAATCCCGGATTAGCAGTAGTAACTGGTGCTAGTGTAGACACCTGCACTCTAGCCATCGCGGCCTAGAACGCTCCTGCCATTGCCTGTATCAAAGGCGTCATGTCACCCAACACTGGCTCAGGTGGTACTTGTTCCACACCCGCAGGTGGATTCGGTGGAGGAGATGGCAACCCCTTGGGCATAACATTATTCTCATCATCTTGCCTCCCTCAATTCGCATTAAAACGTAATTCTCTCCTCGGTGGCATCGTAAACAAAGAATCTATTGCATGATAACACACCAAAACAAAAACGATTAGGCCATCTTCAAGCAAGGGTCCAAGACTTCCATTTCAAGTCAAAAACATTTTACATCAGTAGTAATAAGGCAATGTGTCCCAAATCATACCCCAACATGGCATATAACACGCAATCAATCACTGTGTATAGCAATCAACTCAAATCAAGCAACATACATATCAAACAACTTCCCAACATACATAATTGACCATAACCCACCCCCAAAAATCATAACCTGGCTCTGATACCACCAAATGTAACCCCCTCGACCCGGCCTAGTTACAAGACCGAACTGAACGAGCTATATTAGGTTTACTGAAGTAAACCGTGAAGAAAACTCTGAAAATGCGACCATTTTTTTCTTTTTATCTTATCTAGATGCTTGTTATTACCCTAAATGTACATACATACAACGGAAGAAAACCCAACTCAATCAGGCATCGATTTGATATTCAATTGACCACGTTTGTAAGATAGGGACCAAAACGTAATTCTGCAAATTTATAAAGGTTCACTTGAAACTTGCTTTACTAATCTTTAATTAGTCAAGTTACAAGCATACATGCAAAATTTCAACTTAAAACGATCATCCGTATTCATCCAATTGCATATATAACACCTAGGGACCAAAATGTAAATTCTACCATTTTGAAGGGAAAATTTTGTAATTAAAAATTATCAATTCTCAATTAAACCAAACACATGCATACTGGTGAAATTTTAGGTCAAAATGATCATTCAATTTCATTTAATTGCAAGCATAACCATCAGGGACTAAAATGAGAGAAAACAGAACCCTAGAAATATACTTTCAGCTAACTTAACCACTGTCCGATACGCCTGAGCTTTCATCCAATGCAATTTTAAAACTATTTCAAACCATCACGCCATTCTTTCAAAATATGCACTTACACTTTGCAAGATCAACATATTAAACCATATGCAACATGTATCATGGATTCCTTAGCATAATCCCGTATGCAATTCCCTCTACTTAAGCCTTCCCATGCATAGCATCCCATATGCAAAGCTTAAGGAGTAAAACATGTGTTAAACACACAATTCAAACCAATCCATCAACATGATACATTTAAAAAATTATATTGGTTTTCAAGTGATCCATCTCAATTTACGTCCTTTCCATAAGATCATCGTTAACTTTGATAACATCGAATACACGAATTTTCCAAGAGATCTCGCAATCTCTCGTAGCTCAATGGCATGGATTCATGCAACACATGCACCACCTCTATACTACCAAGGCTAATCATCCAACTTGGAGTAAACACATTCGACGCATCAACCTCTACAGCTCTTAGCTGGAGTAAATGCCATCTAAATGTCACCTCAACAACATTAGGGTTCACATGATCGGAGTAAGTACCTCCCGTACCACCTCTACAACCACAAACGACTTATTATAGTGCACTTTAAATCCTATGGTCGGTCAATTATATCCGATAACATTTCCATAACATTTTCAATTCATCACTTGCCAATATAATCCACTTCTATAAACATACCTCACTGTTTTCATATGCATCATTCAATTCGTTTCAACATGCATTAAACCATGCATAAACCATGTTCATAAACATTCTTTAAAATCATGCATTACTTTACAAATGCATTTAACATCATTTCATATCAATTTCTAGCATTAAACCATGCTCATTTCATGAATAAAACAGGAGGTAAACAATCGTTTAACAAGTGCATTTCATAAATCATTTGCCAACCGAAATCGAGAGAGTAAACCACTTTACTTACTTCTGAGTCTTAGACCAGCGTATCAAGCTTAATCTAGACTCCCATTAAACCTTTGAAAAGCCATTCTTATCTGTTTCACTCACCGACAAAGCAACGTCTCCCTTGCCGATGTCAAATCAAGCCTCCGGTAACCCCTCAACACCAAAGTTCACTTTCAGATTATCTTCCCCTGTTTCAAACACATCAATAAAGAGGATCCAATGCATTAAAATACATACAAACTCACAGCAAACAACAATTAACATTGTCTAACTATAATCCTCCACAACACCATATCTCAACAACCGAAAAACACCATCTATTCATCTATAACCTCAATCCAGCCATTAACTATGAATCTCAACCTTCAAATAACATCAAATAACATTCAATCAATAACCTAAAACAACCTTATACCTCCAGGAACCAATAATCAACCACAACACCTCAAAATATCATAACTATCAACCTAACAAATTAGAGATTCACTAGGTTTCAGATTCTATTATCAAAACTCACTTCATTAACATTTTTAACATTAAAATCAAGTTATAAATCAATCCTTAACTCAGCAAAAACAGATCCATTACGAAATTCTTCAATTTCCATCACAAATCACTAATTAAACCATAAATCTGAGTTTAATTAATTAAAACCCAATAGAAATCATATAAAATGGATCAAGAACTTAGAAATTTCAATAAAGAACCTTTCATTAGAGGAGAAGAACGAATCCTTACCTCCAATGTTGATTTCTCCCCTTAATTGCTTGAGAAAACATGAAAATCAATGTAGAAATAATAAGAATTTGTTGTAAAAACTTTAGAAAATCAATTAGGATTCTGAAATCTAGATTTTACCTGAATAATTTGAAGTTGGAAATGTGTTTGGCTGGAGAGAATTTGAGAGAAAGAAGATACAAAGTTAGTTACGTGAAATTCTTTTAAAAGCCTTAATTGTGTTTAATTAATTCTCTCCCTATTTATACCTCTTAAAAACTTAATTAAAAATAATTAATTAAAGGTAGAAATCTGATGAAACCCTTTTGGATTAATAGCTCCTTAAAGATTCAAAGTTTTGATCCATTTTCAAAATAGTCACTAAAAATAGTTTTGCAAACTTTGCATTTTGGTCACTAACCCAAAATGTCCCATTTCCGAATTTCAATTCCCAAAATTGTTTTTACCAAAATCATTTATATATTTAATAATGATTTTAGACTATTTTTCCATATTTTTATCTCCCATAAAAATATTTAATCCAATTTAAATCTCGAATTCGACTCGAATCTCTAATCCCGGTCCTCCGGACCGACCAAACCGTCCCAAAACTCTTAAGCCCAAAATCAGGGCGTTACACAGTAGAAATTAGGAAAATCCCTAAATTAAAATCAAATATAAAATCCCTAAACTATGAATGATGAAATCAAAACTAAATAGAATCATAAATGGATATCAGTAAACAATAAAAACAAATAAAGGGGAACAATAAAATTTTCTAAAACCAATTACGAATTTAAACTACAAAATTTTTTAAACCAAGGAAGAACTTTCAGTGAGTTGTTACCAAAAAACGAGAAAATCAGTATGAAGGAGAAGAAGAAACGACTTGCGGTCATGCATGAAAGGAAGAAGATGCAGAAGGGGAAGAAGCAAGAAAAATAACGACAATAGAAAGAACTGGAGAAAATGTAGCCCTAATATTATTATATATAATGGCATTTTCATAAATATACTAATATATATATACATATAATGTTATAATAATATCCGGATCGGGTCGGATCGGATATTTTTTATTCGAAATCTAACCCTGCCCTATAGGTGGCAAACGTGTCAAACGGTTCTGTTTCGGTTTGGGTCATTTTGGGCTGACTACATTTGATTTAAGTTCGATTCGGGTCTGGTTCGATTTTAGTTCGGGTCTATGTTGATTTCGGTTCGGGTATCGGGTCAGGACGTCGGGTCTGTTGATTTTCGGTTCGTTGACTTTCGGTTCGGTTGATTTTGCATCTGTTATTTTCGGGCTGGTTGATTTTGGCTTAGGTCAATATCGGTTTAATAGAGATCTATCGGTTTTAGTCGGGTTTTCAGGCCGAGTTAAGCTTTTTTCACCCTATATATGACTTTATATAGCGTGTATATTTGACTTTTTTGTGAGTTGTGCAACAGTTCACATCTCATCTTTATTCATTTATTTTAATATATTTTCTTTATTTTGGGTTGCCTTTAGTTTAGGTGAAATCGGTTCGGTTCCATTCAGTTGGGCCTACTTTCAGTTCAACTAAAATTCGGGTTAGATCGGTTTATTTCGAGTTTCAGACCAAATTTGGGTCATCGTGTTCGGGTCAATTTCGGGTCTCGGTTTGGGTAAATTAGTTCGGATCTTAGGTCTTGGGTCAAGTATGCCATGTCTACCCGGCCCCGGCCCCGACTATTTCTTTCTAAAACCCGCCCCGCCCCAAAACCCAATTTTTTAAAATAAAAACCCGCCCCAATCAAGTCGGATTGGGTCGGAATCCTTCGAATTTGGATATTTTTTCCACCCCTATCTCAATTTATTATTTTTTAAAATAAAATGAAAGCAAACTAAAAGCATTATCAAACTCAAATATATTCGTTCCTGTTGGACACTGCTTGTAATTTTATGCCTCACGTCTCTTATTCTCCTTACCGACAGTATTTTGTAATTTGCAAAGCTTGTGGGTGCCATAAGTAATGTATTGTTGATTTTTTAATTAAATACTGGAAAAATCTTAAGAAGGGCATTCGTTATACATTGTGCATATAGATAAAAATGTTCTACACTTTTCGATGTTTATTTTTTTATGTTCTAATACTAAAAATATTAAAAATTTAAATTTTATGTATTAATTTTAAAATTTAAATATTAAAATTTAAAATCTGTACACTACTTCCAATTCTTTATATCCTAACCTTATACTTAAACTTTAAATTTATATTTTTAGTGTAAAATATAAATAAGGACAATAAAAACATACAAATGATTTATATTCTTGTACATATATTCTCTGATCCTTCGCGTTTGAGCTTTGTCTGGTTTCCCAAACATTTTCCCGCTTGAAAGGGTCAATTCTAGCCTCATGTTAAAAAGGAGCCCAAGTTAGGTTAGAAACAAAATTAACACCAGGCCACCAACCAAACCCATTTAGTAAATTAAAAAAAATGAGAGTAAAAGGCACCCACATTTCCTTGTTTTCTTCCATTGCTTGCATATGAGTGTGATTCTATTCAATGATGTAGTAATCCATTAAAATAGTCCTACTTTTCTGGGGTTG
The DNA here is from genome assembly GCA_019671005.1 of Hibiscus mutabilis. Taxonomy (NCBI): domain Eukaryota; kingdom Viridiplantae; phylum Streptophyta; class Magnoliopsida; order Malvales; family Malvaceae; genus Hibiscus; species Hibiscus mutabilis. The sequence continues at coordinate 31,561,963 of CM033733.1, read as the reverse complement.
ACCCTTTTCTTTCATTTTTATCATCAGTCTGAAATTCCCCACAAATTCTCCTCTTTGCTTGCCTTTTGAATATCCATCTCTTATTCCATTATTCCTTGAATCAGTCAGGTAAGTTGCTCAATTCCAACATAAATGCAACTTACTTTTGGCCTTTGGATCTTCATATATTTTCTTTCATTTTTTTTCATTTATATTTTGGGCTGTTCTGTATCTAAAAGAAATGTGATATAGGGGATTAAATTTGTAGTCAAGTGAACTTAATGGGATTTGGATCGGTTTGAAACGTTTTGGTCAAAAACTTTGAGTTCAAGGATCAGAATTCTATGCCGGATTAATCGTTTTCTTCTTTGATTCGATTATTGTTTGACCAACAAGAGAAAGGGGTTTGGGTGTAAATAAGGGAAGCTTATGTTATTGTGGATCCAATTCTAGACTGATTATCTAGGTGCTTATGTCTTAAATGTTTTTAGTCTTCAACCTGGTTTTACATAGTTGCAGTCCAATTTGAAGTCAAGTGTCACTTGGTTGATCAAACGGATCATTGAATGATTTCAATAATCTTGTTTCCTATGATGGATGATCAGTAGAAATTACTATGATCCATGAAGGGAATCTGCAGAAGAATTCCTGGTTACTATTGGATGCCAAAGAAAGGAAGCAAATGAATAAAAAAAATGGTTCCTTTCGTCCGTCTCTGGCAACATAATTGTAACCTGGGATGCTATTTCGTACTCGGACAAAGATTGTTTTCTTAAAAGGATGTAAACTGACAAAGAAGTTGTATTAAAGAGCAATCTGGTGCTGACTGTTGTTATGAATAGTTAAGCCAGAGCATTCATACAAAAAAGTGGATAAGTTGTAATAAAGAATGATTTTGAATTTTCTTGTCGTTCATACAAGAAAAGTGCATAAGTTTTATTCAGCTTCAGCGGAAGAAAGAAGTCATTTCTCACATCTATATCCCTCATGATCTTATGCAATTTCTTGTCATGAAAATAAAATATTGTTTTTTTTTTCTTAAACAAGCTTGCATTTGGAAGACAAAGTGCAGATGTAGTGACATTGAGATTAATGATACTATTGTGTAGGATTTAACTGTTAACATACAGGGGGACATTGTTAAACTATGGGTGTGGATTTAAAGAAATCCTCTTCAAATAACTCTGAGATGTCTCTAACAGATGAAGAGCAGCAGGCAAAGGTATATTTTGTTTATACTATAAACTATCCAGTATTCCTATTTCCTAGTTTCTCATATCTTACCATTTTGACAGATCATAGATTTTGATAGTTGAAGCAAGCAAAAGCTACTTTAACATTGTGGTGTAAAACTTTCAAACCTTTCGATATTTGCAGATTACTGAAATAAGAAAGTTGATAGGACCCTTGCCTGAGAAGTTAGCCATTTATTGTTCTGATGCAGCCATCGCTAGATATTTAAGGGCACGGAACTGGAATGTAAAGAAGGCAACTAAAATGCTGAAAGAAACCTTGAAATGGAGAGCGGAATATAAACCAGAAGAGATTCGCTGGGTATGCTTCAATTTGTCCTCCCATGATTTATATGTAGTTTCTTAAAGAAAGTATGAAATGCATGCAGGAGTTGACCATTGAGGATACTATGAATTGAAAACCCTAGGCCTTACTATCTTTCTTAATCATAGCATTTTTTTTCATGCACTCAGCATGGTTCATTGAATTAGGAACTTTCCTTTGGATTTTAACACTTCGAGAGAAACTCATGTCCAATCTACTTATTAGGGTTGAATTCTGGTGACTTGGCAGCTGGGGGCTTTGCCCTTTTTTGTGTGAACAAATAGCTGGTTGAGGTCAAACTTTTTTCTTCTTTTGCCAATAGGTGCTTTAATTCTGTTTTTTTCTATGAAGGAAGAGATTGCTCATGAAGCTGAGACAGGAAAGTGTAGGTTAATATGTAAATAATAAGAGTTGTAAGTCAATTCGAACTAAGTAGTTTAGAAGAGTTGTAAGTCTATCCTAACTAAGTAGTTTAGTTAGAGTCTAACTCTATCCATATAAGGGATAAGAGTCTTAGCCGAGAGAATTCTACTCAATGTAAAACTCCTTGTAAAAGTCTATAAGTAGACTTTATTTTTCTGTAAATCATAATAACAAGAGTAGAAAAACTTCTCTAACCCTATTTTCTACAGAAAGATCTACAAATCAAATTATATAGATAAGCTGGGAAGAACAGTTCTTGTTATGAGACCTAGTTGCCAGGTTTCATCTGACTTCCTTCGATTTCTGTGCAATTTACTAATCTGGTACTACATAGAAGTTGAAACAATTTTGAGTTAATTGTATCAGAGTTCATATGTGAAAATTATCCTACACCAGAGAAATTGAAGAAACGTATAATATATCAGATCTCAATCTAATGGTTTAAGAATTTTAGTCATGGAGGTGTCTATCTTTGTCCCAACAATAGGATTATCCTCTATATCTTACACCTTTAGTTAGTCCAAAAACAGCTCACGGCACCAGTATTCTTTGCCTACTTCAGGCTAATGAGATGTTTGATTGCCTTAATGTCTTTTGGATTAATAAGCATGTATTATTGTGCAAGTAGACCATGAAGCAACTATGAGAGGAAAGAAAAAGGAACCTTCTCTTTTCCCATATTTTTTAGAACATCTCTCTATCAGCCATGAGGATGCAAGTTTCAAAGCACACTACTTAACTGCGCATTAGTTGGCCTTGACATCTTAGTTAAGTTTGTTTTGATTGCAGAACTCAAAATCAACAAAAGGGCAGATTAGGTATTTGGTTTATTGCATGGAGAATGCAATTTTAAATCTTCCAGCAGACCAGGAACAGATGGTCTGGTTGATCGACTTCAGTGGCTTTAACTTGTCACATATATCAGTGAAGGTGACACGGGAAACAGCACATGTTTTACAAGAACATTATCCAGAGCGTCTAGGTGTGGCGATACTATACAACCCGCCCAAGTTCTTCGAACCTTTCTGGAAGGTAACCCATTTTGATTTATTTCTCCTTTTCTTCATTCAGAAAATAAATTTATCCCTGAGGTTCTTAGTATGTCTGAGAAGTATTCACAAAAGATTATTTATGCACAGCGCACAGAGATCTATTTAAGCATATACAATGGCTATTATCTTAATATGTAATTTGGATTAATGGTTCCATGTCAGAGATTTTGCAGATTTCAAGAGTTCTAGATTAAAGTAGCTTTCAACTTCCATGATTCTTTAATCTACTTGTACCTTACTGGTTTTCAGCGATTGCTACTTTGAAACATTTCTCGATTTGAATCCATTCCAACGTTTAGATCCAACTCTATGCAAGCTTTTTATGGAAGCTCAAGAAAAACCCGTTTTTGGTCTTTCACTCTTTTGTCAAGCATTGCCCTTCCCCTTTATTTTATAAGATTCTGTGTAGCGTCAATACATCTCTGGATGGTGTCAATGCCATTTTTTCATTTTGTTTTGTTGTTTTATTATTGTTCTGCATATGCTGTTATGGCATTGATCTATGCTTCATGTGTGATTGATTTAATATCGGTCGTATGTTCCTTGGCAGGTTGTCAAACCCTTTCTAGAGTCCAAGACTCAAAACAAAGTAAAATTTGTGTACTCTGATGATCTCAATACGAAGAAAATAATGGAGGATCTTTTTGATATGGAGAAACTGGAGTCTGCATTTGGTGGAAAAAATGACTCAGGTTTCAACATCAATACGTATGCCGAGAGGATGAGGGAAGATGACAAGAGGATACCCGCCTTTTGGACTAGGGGAAATACTCAATCCTCAGCTCCACCAGATCCCATGCCAACATCTACTGTTGATTTGAATTCTATCAAGCGAAACCTAGATTCTAATGCCTCTGACAATGGCAAGGTAGATGGTTCCTCCAGTCATGTTTAAGATTTAGAAGGCCTCATTTCCAATAAAAGTGTCCTGGTTACATTGAGGGCACTGATAATGGCTCCAGGGACTTTCATTAGAGATGAGAGAAGAGTCGACACCTGAGCCATGTCTTGGCTGAGGTAATAAGGTACGGTGATCTGACTGTAAGCGGCATCCCTGACTGTTTTCGAGTTGAGCTCCCCTCAATTGTATCATTGGCCTTTTAAAACTTCTGTTAAAAGGATTTTGTCTTTCATTTAATTTAATGTAACCTTCTGATAAGAACTTTTGTTGTTTAATCAGGGACGGAGACAGGATTTGGTGTTGGGGGGCAAAACATAAATGTTTGAAAATGGGGGCAAATTCATAAATAAACTAATTTAATATATATATATATATAGGAGGACAAAAATGAAAAAACAAATCGAGGTGGAATCGACCCCACCCCTACCTCTTAATAGCTCCGTCTGCTCTTTGATCTTCAATGACCATTAAATCTTATGCTGGAAAGTGTTTGCAGCACAGGTGAAGCATGCAATTCTCTTCTTGTTAAGGTTTCGTTGGCATTGATGTTATGCTTTCTTAGTATGCATTCCATACAGACGAGATAAAGTAACTGATAAACTTGTTCTAATTGCGGCCAAACTAAAATATTCAGATTGGATAAAAAGACGATTTCCTGGCCATATTTTCTCAACAAATGGAAGCCCATGTAAATATTCTTTATTTTTGTATATCTATTACAAGGTTTGAATGCTCACTATCTATAACACTACTAGCCTAATCAGCAGGGACCTGCAACTAGGTTACCGCTCGCATACGAAAAATCATCTTGGAGCTACTGGTCCAACACTATAGCCAGCAGGGCTAGTATGCAGAAAGCTATAATAAGGGCCAAAATTAGAATTTGATGTTACCTCTATAGTTGAAGGACATGTCAATGCAACATCTCGACTAATTTCTGCAGAAGTCTTCTCAATTAAGCTTAATAATTCCCAGTAAAAGGGACGGACGAGTCCTCAAAAACTAGAGGACAAAGTAGAATATAAAGCATAATGTTAGTCAGAAACGCTCCATCCATAATCAAGTTACAAGTAGACTCATGTTTCAGTGTCAGTCGCTAAGAAAAACACCCACTCGGCCTTTTTCTAATTGTTTGGCATCTCATTTTTCTGACACGCACCTTCGAATAATTTGGTCAGCGTACTATTTAAACAGGTAAGGTTCATCCTAATAATACTATTTGACATCATGAAGAAATTTCTTCCTAGCTTCATAACTCAGATTTAGTGGCAAAGAGACCACTCACTAAGTAATTCTTGATATCTGCGTACCGTGGAAATGATGTGGCAATCAGCAATTGCTCATCATGGAAATTTTCTTTAATCACTTCATTTGCTCAATCTACACTTCCCTCCTCAAGTCTTGATAAATGGTTTGTTACTTGATTATCAGTCCCCTTCCGATCTCTAATTTTTAAATCAAATTTTTGTAATATAATATCCACCGAATCAATCGTGGCTTGGCATCCTTCTTTGTAATAAAGTATTTGATTGTCAAATGATTCGTGTACACAGGGGCGGTTCAAAGATTTTGGGGATCCTGTGCAATTTTTAAAATGCAGCCCTTAATTTATATTCGGTGAGAAATATAATTTTTTTCTTCTAAAAAATTACCTTAATAAAAAAATATTATTATATTATCCTCTTGAGCAATAAAAAATTAACTTATAAACATCTAAAATCAAACATTTTTCACTTAAAAAGTGTCATTCTTTTTGCATGTTTAAAGTTTTAGATAATTGTTATATATATACACATAATTATATATACAAATTTATAATTTTTTTACAACTGTTTAACTTAAGTTCTCTATTTTTGGGGCCCTTCTCTCTCGGGAGCCATGTGCGGTCACTCCTATCGCGCCTGTCCAGAACCCCCACTGCGTGTATATAATGACATTTTCTACCAAGTATGACCTGAATTTGTCGAAAGCATATACTACTGCAAAAAGTTCTTACTCAATCGTGGTTTAATTCATCTAAGCCTCGTTCAATGTTCGGCTTACATAGTATATAGTGTAAAAGTATGCTCATTTCTCTGCCCAAGCATTGCCCCAACAACGTAGTCATTGGCGTCGCACATTAATTTAAAGGGTTGTGTCTAGTTTAATGATGTGACAATGGGTGCAACAATCAATTATTTCTTAATAGTCTCAAAGGAAGAAAGGCAAACATCATCAAAGTTTAAGTGTTTGTTTTTGTTTAGCAATGAACAAAGGGGTTTGGCTATCTTTGACAAGTCCTTAATAAATCTTTTGTTAGGCTCGACATGATCAACCGAAATGGCAATAGGGGTGAATTGGCTTATAAAAAATTTGTGGAAGTTACCGAAAAGGATAGACAATTTTGCACAACGATTTTAGAGTGGTTCGACTTCTAAACTAAGTTTACATCTGCTACCTTAGTTATCCACACTAAGGATTTCTCAAATTCACTAGATTTGCTTTCCTTTTGAGGCTCAAGGAGATAACCTTACAAACTCCCTTAAGGTTTATACCCCAAATCCTTAAGAACACTCTCAAAGAGAAAATTAAAAATTTAACAAACTAAGAAAACCTCACAAGGCAAGTGTTTGCACAAATTAAAGCTCTCACCCAAAGAAAACTTGAGCAAAATGACAATGATAGCTCAAAGTGTTTTACAATGAAAAAATACAACAATTAAGCACACTAAGACTCTTTGATGTTGGTATTTTCTTTCCGATATGATTCTTGATGTTGCTTAGATGCTTTGACCTTGTTTTTATATCCTCTCTATCAGTACTAGCCGTTTGGAGCCGTTGGGATGAAATAAAGCCATTACCTACCAAAAAAATACATTTATAACACTAGGGATTGATCCTTTTAAGAAATGGATCGATCCTTTTACATAAAATATGATCGTTACAGCAAAGGAATCGATCCCATGTAACACCCTAAACCTGGTGTCACATTGGGCTTCAAGCCCAAACCCATTTGTAAAATTTTGCGAGCAAGCTTAGCCCAAATCTATAATTTCATAAACCATATTACCGTTAAAAAGAGTTATACAAATATTGAAGCGTTACTTTGGAGCTCCAACTTAAAACATATTAATTTAAAATATTCGATATGAGAAATAAATCAAAAGGAGTTACAGATACAAAACATAAGGGTCCTATGAATACATTGCCCCTACAAATCTAAGTATTGTACTCTTCGCATACCGATGTACTGAAGTCCTACTCCTATAGCTCATTGCAAAGTACGCAGCAACCTAAAGACCTACGTAAGGAAATAACAATTCCAAACGCTGAGCTCGAAAGCTTAGTGGATACACCTCTATTCTACTATGCTTCATGCAGATCATAAACATAAGCATGTAGTCAAACAATGATTAAGCAGACAAGAATATCATGTGGCGCTACTCTGATCGCCTAAACACATGGGATCAACATAATCAATCATTCAATTAATTAAGGGCTCACAAGGCCCCACATACCATACCATACCATACCATACAAGAGTGAGGTTGGGTCACATAGCATCGGTACATACACTCCGGGTGAGGCTGGGTCACATAGCATCGAAACATACACCATGGGTGAGGCCGGGTCACATAGTATCAGAACATACACCTTGCTCGGAATCATCCCTCGAGCACATATGGATAAGGCCCGGGTCACATAGCATCAGTAACCTCCATCCTCTCATCTTACCATGGTGTTGCAACATATTCTTGGGCATTCGGATCCCATCAACCAAGTGCTCACATGGCAAGACTTAACATTACAATACCATTACATCGATAGCTTTATCATTACATGGATTAAACAAGTCTAAGTCCCATTTTATTCTTATTTTATTCATATACGGGGTTAGAAATCTGGTTTTGCAGTTTTGCAATTCATTTCATACCTCTAGGGACCCATTAGACCTTTACCTCAAATTCTGGAACCTGTAATCACTCATTTTTGTCCGGGTTGTATAATATTATGTATTAATATTATTAATTATAACTATTATTATATGTTGTCCAATTATATGCATGTAGTGAATTATTATATTTAATGTGCCTTTTTTCAAATATGTATGCTATTAATTATATGAATACTTGTGTTATTATTACGTGTGTGAAAGTATAGTGTATATGTATCTTGCATGTGTATGAGTATTTATGTGTTGCATGTATACATTATGAATATTTATCTTTTATTAGTGTATATATGTTTGTGTGTACATATACTATTATTAATATTTATTATGTGTATGTGTGAACAATTATAAATGTATTGCTTGCATATGTGTGTATTAATACATATTATTATTAATGGGCTAAAGTATATATGTAACCCCCTCGACCTGGCCTAGTCGCAAGATCGAACCGATCGAGCTACATTAGGTTTACTGAAGTAAACCGTGAAGAAGAAACCCGAAACACGACCATTTTTTTCTTTTATCTTGTCTAGATGCACAACTATCATCCTACATGTACTTATTGATCACAGGTGAAACTTCAACTCAATCAGGCGTTTAATCGACATCCAATTGGTCACAATTACCCTTTAGGGACTGAATTGCAAATTCATAAAATTACAGAGACTTTAGTCCAATTTATGTTACCAATCTTCAATTAGATAGGATTCACACTTACACGTCAAAAATCAGTTCAAAAAGATCATCCAATCTAATTCAACTTCATCACCACTATTCAGGGACTAAAACACAAGAAAACAGAACCGCAAATCCATGACATTAACTGAAATAACGACCACTCGTATCGATACGCGGGCAACCGTATCGATACGATATTCAATCATGATCAACCCTGTTTCGGTACACCTTGTACCGTACCAGTACACCTAGCTGGAAAATAGGTTTTATTTTAAAATATTTAATACCCGTATCGATACGACTTTAAGGTGTTTCGATACGCGGGTTTAACTCAAAAAGTAGGATTCCGGTGGCGTAGAACCGTACCGGTACGCCTTAGCCCGTATCGAAACCCAGAGCCTAAATTTGCCTAGCCGTACCGATACGGTCCCCGCGTAACGGTACGCCTGGGTCTGTAATGTCACTTTTAGCTGGTTTATCATGCATTCGACCATACCAAAACATCCTAACATGCTCCTAACATACATCCAACATAATCTAGAACCAAACCACCGCAGTACATCACAGATTCAACATCATTTCATGGCATCTTGCATCATATGTAAATCTATAGGCATGTAACCTAGAAAACCATACAAGTAAAACATAAAATTCCAACCCATCACCAAAATCAAACCATAAAGGCCATTTACAATCCAAGAGAAACCAAATAAACTTGCTCAACAAGGAGTTTAACAAAACATCTCCCAAACCACAACGGAAACACATTGCCCTTATTACTTATAGTCTAGTCCAAAACATACTTTGGTTACCAAGTCTTGTTGTGATCCCTTGCTTCCCGCTACCTTCCAAGTCTTTAATTCTCTGTATTGATGGACAAAGAGAGCGTAAGCACACTAGGCTTAGTGAGGAGTGCTCATAACCAAAGCACCATCAATGCATTTTAAACCATTTTCCATCAACACATTGAAAGTCCCATTTCAAACCATGTTTATCTACGTATAATACATCATGCCTTTAAAACCATGCACTTTAACACTTTCAAAACTAGCATATTAAACCATATGCAACATGTATCATTAACCAACAACAAATCCCATTGCTAACCTCAATTTAAGCCTTCCCATGCATAACTACCATATGCAAAGCTTAAAGAGTAAACATGTATAAATCACATTATACAAGATAAACCTTCCAATGATACATTAACAATTATATTGGCTTACAAGTGATCAATAACCAAGTTCCATTTCCAAAATAGTTCATCGGATACACGGATTCAAACAAGTATCCTCGCAACACTTTAAGGCATCTCAACTGGAATAGCGATACAATCACAATCGCGGTACATTACAACCAGGTACACTTTCAACCCTCGGGGACACCAACCCCAACCCTCGGTTAGATGCTTAATCCACTAATGGGAGTTTACGGTACCATGTAACCCCTCAACCATTAGGGTACTTAGATAGAGTATTCGGTACACCAAATCAAAACCCCTCGACATCTAAGGCGACTTATTATAGTGCACTATCAATCTTATGGCCGACCAACTATATCCGATAACAATTTTTAAACCACATCACTTGCCAATATAATTAACAATTAGCCATATACCTCACTGTTTCCAAAACATTAAACCACAACATTTACCAAAGCAACAAACATGCGTTTCACAAGTATTTCCACATACTTAAAAGGATCAGTTACTATGTGCATCCTTCAGCATTTCATGCTTAAAATAGTATTTCGCATACTTTAAAACATGCTTTAACAATAGGTATTATATAAACCAAAACAAGTGCATTAAACCATATCATACTAGCACGACCGAGAGAGAAAACCACTTTATACTTACTTCCAAGCTTAAACCAGTGTTTCAAGCTAAGTTTAAACTCCCATAAACCACCTTTAAAATATTCCAAATCTAGAATCCACGTTCTCACTCACCAATATGTGAAACCTCAATTCGCCGACGCAAAATCAACTGTCTGAAGCCTCCAAAGCTTCACCGATCACCTTCGGATCAACCTCCCCTATTTTAACCACATTGAAACATAGGATTAATGCATCTCAATGCATTCTAAACACAGCAACAACAAATCATCACGGACTTCCATAATCCCCTTACAATTACTCAACCACAACAATCGAAACCATCATCTAATCATTTCCAAACACAACCCAGCCACAACCTAACATTCTAACACTTCCATAATCATCAATTAACACTTAAAAAATAGGATTAATTCATCCAAATACTTCCAGCAACTACACAGCCACCACAACTCCACAAAAACACCAATCTAACAACCTAATCAATTAGAGATTCAAGAGTTTCGGGATTCCTTTGTCAACAACGACTTAACCACATTATAAAATATCAATTATATGTTTAAAATCAATCCTCGTCTCTGGAAAACAGATCCAATCCGGATCTTTTACTATTTCATCAATTAATCCCAATTAGATCTATTAAATCAATACAAAAACACAAAATCAGATTATAGACCATAAATCAAGGATCAAATACTTGGGAATATAAATAAAGAACCATTCAATAGAGGAGATCACAGACCTTACCCCTATTGTGTGATTTCTCCCTCAATTAGCTTGTTTAAAAGCTAGAAAACATAAGATTTCAATAAGATTTTGTAAATCAATGATAAAGAAACAATTACAAATCAAGAAATTAAGAATAAAAGTCTCTCACCTCTGGAATTTGATGAAAACAAAAGTGTTTGGCAGAAAAGAAGTGGAGAAAAAAGTTGAGAGAAAAGTTACGTGAAATTGGTTTAAAAGAAATAACTAACTTTGATATCCAGAATCCTTTTTAATTAACTTTTAAAACACATGTTAAAATGGTTTAATTGAAGGTAGAAATCATCAAAAAAATCTTGGAAAAATAGCTCCTTAAGGATTCTAAGAATTTGACCCCTTTTAATTTTAGTCACCTTTAAAAACTGTTTTCAAAAATTATATCTTGGTCACCTGCCAAAATGTCACACTTCCAAATCTCATTTTCCAAAATTGATTTTACCAATATTAATCATATATTTAAAAATGATTTTTAACCATTTTCCATATTTTATCTTACCGAAAAATATACGGCCCCGAATCTGACTCGAATCTCTAACCCGGTTCACTAGACCGTCTAATAAACCTCAAAACCGCTAGGCCCAAAGCCATGGCATTACAATATAAAAGATAGATTATATAAAATATATAAAACTCAATTAAAGTTTATTAGTTCAGTCCACTTACATACAAATAAAACCCAATATTAAATTAGAAGCCCAACCGGCCAACCCAAACCCAATAGTAAAAACCCTAGACCTAATTAAATAAAAACCCTAACATCCCTTTTATTATTTGTGCAGCCACCAAGAAAGAACTATTGGATCAAGCTAGATCCAAAGGTCCAGATGCAATAAAGAAAGCCTCTTCGTCTGAGCGCGTGAAGTCACGTCTGTCTTATCGTTTATCACGCGTGCGTGTGATGCACGTTCCTGACCACTTAGTTACCACACGCCATGTGGCTTGATCCGGTGCCACCACGTCACGCTCTGATGTTGCATCTCGGTCGTCCATCTCTGGCAAATCTAGACGTTGATCCATATCTACATCAACGATCCAAATCTCATCTGACCAAGAGACTCCATGCACTCCGTTGCCACCAAAAATCATACCAACCTCCTCATCGACCCATTCCAGCCAACATGCATCAAATAATACAAAAGTTAGGCTTTAGAGTCATAATCATTAAGAACAATAGGCTATTGTACTCGAATTTGCAATATAAAAAAAGAAAATGTCAGGGATATATATCAGCCACAATATATGCATTAATTCAGCTCATCTATGTAAGCAAAGACCGATCAATATATATGTAATCAATCCATTGTGATAAATTTTCAGATTTGGGAGTCAATAAAAAAAACTTCAAAGGTATACTATCTTCGAATCTTTCATGCATGAAAAAATAAAAAAAATAATAGAGCAATAGCATATAAAAGATTAGAGATTACCCTTTTGTCGTTTCGGTTTTCACTCCGATAAGAAGCCTTGGTTTACAGACCGTCTTGGGTGAATCGGATGTGAGAACTGATAATTATAGGGTAACCAAATGGGTCTTGGTTTTATCAAAATAAAAAGGGATTTTGGTTTTTAATCTACAAGGGATTCGGTTTTAAAAACCAAAAACAAAAAAAAAGATTAGTTCCAGGGTTTGAGTTACCCAGATTCTGGCGCTGATATACAGCGACGCATGGTGGCGTTCCACCGAAATCTGGGAAACCACAGTGGTCGGAGGATATTTTTGAGGTTGGTTTGAGAATCGATTTTAAATATAGAGAGAAAAAAATGTTTTATTTTTAGGGTTAAAAAATGACATAAAGTCAGATTTGAGACCGAAAGGGTCTATTTATAGACTTTTTTATTTAAAAATGGTTTAATCAATTTTTAACCCCTCTGCTCCAATCTGTTTGCAGCAGTGCCCTTCCGCATAGGCAAATTGCATATTTAGTCATCCTTGATTTTCAAATATTTTTAATCCCATCCCTAAATTAGATTAAATCAGTTTTTAATGGGTAAATACCCTGATAAGCCATACCGCCCCAAAATATTCGCACACTAAGCCATTCCGCCTTTTCGAACCATGCCCGTGGTCCATGGGGTTTTTAAATAATTTTCAATTTCATCCCATTTTTAATTTAATCCGATTTCTAGGGGGAATAATCACCATTTTGACCCTTCAAGCTTTTGATTTCATTTTAATTAGGTCCTCTTTCCAGTGTTTTTATTTATTTTTTAGCCCCTGACCCTTTCATTCTGTTTAATATTAACTCTATAAGTTTTTGTAATTGGAGTTTATATTCTGATTTATTTATTCCATTTTTGTTTTTTTATATTTTGTTCATTTATCTATTTATTTAGGTTTGTATGTTATTGTGATTTTAGTATATGTGATATATATATATATATATGTATGTATTATATGATATTTATATAGTCATTTATTTTTTTATGTTATATGTGGGTATCATGTAATTTACACTATAAGTACATATGTTATGTTATTTTATATTGTATTATGTTGTTTTTTATATTATTATATCACATTATGTATTATACTTATTAGTATCTTGCATAATATCGTAGAAATATATTATATATATTATATATTATTTTTTAGAGTAGATTGTATATTATTGTAATTTAATATTTATGTGAATTAATTATTCGTGTTTAATTTCTCTCGTATAGTTTTAAGCCTTTTATCCTAGTGTTGTAGTGGGAGTGTCATCCCGGTCTCCGGGTGCCATCTCTTTTGGTACGGTGGATATCGAGGCAAAATTAATATTCGAAACATGCATGTTAGGAATTAATTTTTAAATTAAAACGATTTTTTGTTATTACGATATGAACCCTATAGGTACCAATTTTGGGCGTACCGGGAGTACTAACCCTTCCCCGTACGTAACCGACTCCCGGACCCAATTTTCTAAAAATCTCTGGTTTTATTTTTTATGGTGTCCAATCTACCTTTTTTAAAATGACCGGTGACGACTCTCAGTTTTCCTAAAATATAATTTTTTTTCTAAATCCCCCTTTTTAATTAGATTTTAAAGAAATGGAAAACTTTTTATTTTAGAAAAAAATAGTTGCTACAGCATGGCGACTCTGCTGGGGACCAAAATTTTTGTTTTCAAAAATAAAAGGAGTCGAACCTTGAAAGAGTTTGTATCGTATTTTTTAATTCCTAACTTTGTTTGTTAGCATTCATTAGTTTTATAACCCTTAAATAGGAGTGATTACTTCATTTCGTGGGGTTTTTACCTCCGTATAGTGTTGTAATTCACTTCCGAAATCTGGTTCCTTATATTTCGTAGGGCCTTCACCCTCGTATGGTATAAGGGTCATTTCCCTCGAATCGATGTCCAAGCGACAGTTCGAGTACCACTTTCTTTAGAACCGAACTTCATATAGTGAACCATAGAGCTCACCCTTTAGAGCCATGCCTTTATGCTGCCCGTTTAGAATTAACCCTTTTAGGTTTTGCTTGCTTATATTTGTGGCACATACCTTTCATAATGATTGCTTTATTTTATTGTTGAATGCTTTATCTGTTGTACTGACTTGTTTTCTATTTTATTTTGCATTATCACTTTTTTTACTTTCAAATTGTATACATACATTTTCATTCGAGAACAGTCCGATTTAGAGGACAGTCGAAAATAAGAGAGAAGTTTGTGATATCAAGAGCTATAATGCTAGAGTATCGGGTTGGGCTGAACAAAGACCAATGAAGAGAAAAGAAAGTTCAACAAACGTGATGCATATCGAGCAATAAGACTACGTAGCTTGGGCACACGGTTCGAGAGTCACTCATTTACACCCAAATCTACCAAGGAATATATTTTTGTCTACACTTTGCTCGCACAGGCAAACAACCTTTCAAAAGCCCTTAGATATATAGATGTCACTGTCGTTAACCTTTCAGTTAGTAGAAGAAAAAAACCACGAGATCGCCACTCAGACTGGAGATGACCTCAAATAGAATGTGGATCTTCTTTCACTAAGACGAGACATCAAGACAATCATTATCTGTAATTCATTATGTCAACCTCTTGTAATCATACATATTCTCATAAACGATGGTCTTTCTAAGGACTGTTCAAGAATCAACACATGCATCTGCATTCCTTATCCCATTTATTAATGTTAATCATCAGTTTGTGCGTTCTTATGACACATATCATGCATTAATTAATAAAATCGTGAAATTAGTTGGGGAAATTTCATGTCAGAGATTGACTTCGGACTACAATCATTCTACACCAATATGGTATTCGACGATGGAAGACAAGGTGTTTAATTTGGAGCTAGGACAGAGAAATCTTGAGACCCGTTTGGATACAGCTGAACAGATAATTAGTGATCAGATTGCGCAATCACAAGCTATGATTATGGCCTAGATAACCGCTCTACTTGGAAAAGGAGACGACAAGGAAGAGGTTTCTGATGTCCCTACCAAAGAGCAAGAGGGGAATACAACTCACCCAGAAATGGTGAATTCTGAAGAGATAATCTACATTGACACCACTCGGGCATCTGTATTCTACCCGGTGGAGGTATCTGCAAGTTGACATATTGATTCAGGGGTAAACCTTGAGATTGAGGTGCCTGACCTTAACATGATGGATAAAATAGAGAAGATTAAAGCTGAGGTGGAAAAGAAAAACAATGAAAAACTTTGTTCTTTTGAAAAAAGACTTGAAACTATGAAAAAGATGAATGAACAAGGAAATAAAGCCATCGATTTGAGCCTTGTGGAAGATTTGGTTCTCCCACCAAAATTTAAAGTACCCAACTTCGACAAGTACGATGAGACCACTTGCCCCTCATCACATATCACAATGTATTGCCAGAAAATGACTGCATTCCTCAAGAATGAGAAACTACTCATCCATTATTTTCAGGACAGTTTGGCTAGGTCAGTAATTTTTTGGTATAATCAACTTCGTCGAGCTGACATTAAGTCATGGAAAGACCTTTCAAAGGCTTTTGTGGACCAATAAAAGTATGTAACAGATATGATTTCGAGCAGATTCCTACTGCAAAGTTTGGAACAAAAGCCTAACGATAGTTTCTGCCAATATGCTCAATGATGGCGAGACTTGGCAGCTCAGGTTCAGCCCCTGATTCAGGAAAGAGAAATCACTCCTATGTTTGTGGATACTCTAAAGGAAGTGTTATACGATCGCTTGATAAGCCATCATGCTATCGACTTTAAAGAATTGGTCATGACTAGAGAGCGCCTAGAGGGTGCCATTAAAAAGGGAAAGATAAATGATCCCTACAACACAGTTCCTTAGAAAGAAGAAGATTCTCATGTTCATATGGTGGGTTCTCACTCCACCATTCAGCATCATGGTTGTTCTCGTAATCAGTCTTCATGGTCTACAAAGCCCAAAAGGGTGCTTCAGTCAATTCCTATGACCTACGTCGAGTTACTCCTAACACTTGTTGAGAAAAAATTGTTGACCCCTATCCTATCCACACAAAGGAGCCTCCCTACCCTGAGGGCTACGATGTTAATGCTGTATATAACTACCACGTAGGAAGTACAGGACATACGATGGAGAATTGTGGAGCCCTCAAGAACAAGGTCCAAGATTTGATTAAGGTCAGTTTGCTAAAATTTTGAGAAGAATATGATAGAAATGAATTTTAGGGAGATGTTGATTTTTCGATTTAGGGGGTTGTTTGTTAATTCCTTGTATTTTGAATTTTTCTTTTGAAGTAATTAATCGAATCAATTTTGCTATTTTGCCCAGAAATAGCAAAGATCCTTTTGTATGGGGCATGTTTGTAAATTTTCATTCTAATGAAAGTTTCATGTTGCTTAACATACAGTGGCCTTGAAAGCACGTATATGTATGTCCCTTCTTGCCTTTGTTGATCACTAGATATCAATTGCAAGATGTGACATCAATTCTGAGATCAGTTGAATATTGTGATAACAATGAGGTGTGATCCCCCTAATAGACTTTGGTCAGCAAAGCAATACTACTACTCCTTTAATGATATTCAATGATGAAAGAGCTCCAAATTTTAACCGAAAGAGGTGCTTGAAATTGAAATTCTAAGCGTATTCTTCTATGACTTAATGGATTAAAATTAATGGCTAGAAATACATATATATATATATAAAGAGAAAAGAAAAAAGAGAGAGAATAAATTAATTACGAAATAAATAAATCTCGGATCACTCTGATGGAGCCGCGGGATTGACAAATCTAATAAGGAAGCTTTGCTCCACCTGTTCAAGACCCTGCCTTCAGAGATAAATCTTTGAAGTTATTATTATTATTATTATTATTATTATATTAATAATAACACAACAACGATCGAAAGCACACACTTGCACCCATAGTGATATTCTTATAATGATATTTTTGCACTCCAACGGTTAAACAAGCTCATTTTTTGGGCGGAGCAAAAAATGAGAATTAAGAAGGAGTAGTCTTCTATAGCAACGCAGTAATTATGAGGATGAACCAAGTCACATCAAGGGGATTTTATGACTTCAAATCGTCGCAACATTCAAAGTCTTCATAGACACAAGCTATACTTGAAATGATCATCGAAATGTTGAATCTTAGGCGCTCTTGCACTTGATATCTAGAGATTCTATTCTTTTTTTTTCTTATATAGATTTTAGTTTCAAGGTCTTGTATGTTGATCCAAAAAAGGCACATTTCATTAAAATGTCGATTAGCAAACTGACATTGTTTGAGCAAAAATATTTCTTTGTATTGCTCCAGAGACAAATTTCTAAACGCAAGGTTGATGCAAATCAACAAAGATCTTTTGTACATAAGAGTTCAGATCAAGATGATAAAACGTTTTTGTGGTTAATGGGGCATCATTGTCCATAAATCAGCAAAGATCTTTTGTACATAAGAGTTCAGATCAAGATGAACGAGAGATTGCGCGATCTTGATAGAATTTGGAAAAAACTAAAGGCTTTCTCGAATAAAGAGATGTTTTCAACCGAGGTCACTTGACCTGAAAGGTTGAAAGAAAGAGCAACAGAAGTTTGAGAGAAAGGTCTATTAGAGCAAAAGAATGATGTATGGTTGTAGTCCCAAGACGAAGCCTACCTAACCAAAAAAATAATGATAGGACTTAAGAAAAGCTTAAGAAGAATTGCATGCATCTTTGCATGGACGACCTTTGCATCATAAAATATGCTCATGTATTATTTTTTAGAAAAGTA
This sequence comes from Hibiscus mutabilis, assembly GCA_019671005.1. Taxonomy (NCBI): domain Eukaryota; kingdom Viridiplantae; phylum Streptophyta; class Magnoliopsida; order Malvales; family Malvaceae; genus Hibiscus; species Hibiscus mutabilis. The sequence continues at coordinate 31,543,659 of CM033733.1, read as the reverse complement.
TTTGTACAGGAAGTCAAAGAGGTATTTTTTCAAGATGATGACTTCGACAAGGACTTTGTGTACCTTTACACCGATCAATAAGACAGGCGCTTGAGTGTCACCTGCCTTGATTACTTTGAAAAAGGAAAAAGAAGAAAAGAAAATAAAAGAGAAGAAAGAAAGAAAAAGAAGAAAGAAATAAAAAAAGAAAAAGAGAAAGAAAAAAAAGAGAAAGAAAATGAAAGAAGAAGAAGACAAAAAAGAAAAAGAAAAGAGAGAAAGAGATTATCCAACAATCTCAAATTAAGATGTCACTATTTTAGATCTCCGCGCCATCACCTTTGATGGATTTCTTTTGATGCCAAGACAAATGAAACCAGGGCATCATTTTAAAAGATATTTTTTCTTAAAATCAATTTTCTTAATGTGATCCTTTCATAAGGATGTTTTGCTTAAAACCTGAATTTTTTAATTTGATCCTTTCATAAGGATATTTTCTCCTTTTGGTAGTCTCAAAGCGAGACGCCATTTTCTATTTAAACTTAGATTTCCTGATTTTATCCATCCATAAGGATGATTTTCTTAAATCTCCAATTTCTTAATTTTATCTTTTCATAAGGATATGTTTCTTAAGACTTTAACTTCTCAATTGGACCCTTCTATAAGGGTGTTTTTTTCCAAAAAAAAAATCAAATTTCTTAATTTCATCAGGGCATTTTTCTTAAATCTCTAATTTCCTAATTTTATCCTTTTATAAGGATATTTTTCTTAAAATTCGATTTTAAAAAATTGATCATTCCATAAGGATATTTGATTGCTTAATTTAGTCATTTCATAAAGATATTTTTCTTAAATCAAAATTTTTAATACAATCCTTGCATAAGGATGTCTTCTTGAGACTAACATTTTAGTGTTTGTAGCTCAGAATTTGGCCAAGGAAAAGTGAAATGTTTTAGAAGAACTCGCGATCCCAAGGCTGCAAATAGGGAAGTGGGACAAAAATGAGTGCTTGTGATCTTTGCTTTGTTCTCGTTTCATAAGAACAAGCAAAGAGGGGCAGTTGTAATCACTCATTTTTATCTAGGTTGTATAATATTATGTATTAATATTATTAATTATAACTATTATTTTATGCCGTCCAATTATATGCATGTAGTGAAATATTATCTTTAATGAGCCTTTTTCCAAATGTGTATGCTATTAATTATATGAAAGCTTGTGTTATTATTACGTGTGTGAAATGTATATGTATCTTGCATGCGTATGAATATTTATGTATTGCATGTATACATTATGAATATTTATCTTATATTAGTGTATATATGTTTGTGTATGTGTTTTATAATATATGTATTGCTTGCATGTGTGTGTATTAATACATATTATTATTAATGGGTTAAAGTATATAAAAGACATATTATATAAAATATATAAAACTCTATTAAAGTTTATTAGTTTAGTCCATTCACATACAAATAAAACCAAATATTAAATTACAAGCCCAACCGGCCAACCCAAACCCAATAATAAAAACCCTAGACCTAATTAAATAAAAACCCTAACATCCCCTTTTATTATTTGTGCAGCCGTCAAGGAAGAACCGTTGGATCAAGCCAGATCCAACGGTCCAGATGCAATGAAGAAAACCCATTCCTATGCGCGCGTGAAGTCACGCCCCGTCTTATCGTTTATCACGCAGGCGTGTGATGCACGCTCCCGACCCCTTGGTTACCACACGCCACGTGGCTTGATCCGATGCAGCCACGTCACGCTCCGATGTTGCATCTCGGCCGCCCATCTCTAGGCAAATCTAGACCGTTGATTCAGATCTACATCAATGGTCAAGATCTCGTCTGACCGAGAGACTCCTTGTGTCCCATTGCCACCAGAAATCACGCCGACCTCCTCACCGGCCCATTCCAACCAACATGCATCAAATAATATAAATGTTAGGCTTTAGAGTCATAATCGTAAAGAATAGTAGGCTATTGTACTCGAATTTTCAATATAAAAAGGAAAATGTCATGGATAGATATCAGCCACAGTATATGCATTAATTCGGCTCATCTATGTAAGAAAAGACTGATCAATATATGTAATCAATCCATTGTCAGATTTGTGAGTCAATAAAAAAAATTTCAGAGGTATACTATCTTCTAATCTTTCATGCATGAAAAAATAAAAAAATAATAGAGCAATAGCATATAAAAGATTAGAGATTACCCTTTTGTCGTTTCGGTTTTCACTCTGACGAGAAGCCTTGGTTTACAGACCGTCTTGAGTGATTCGGATGTGAGAACCAATAATCATAGGGTAACCAAATAGGTCTTGGTTTTATCAAAATAAAAAGGAATTTTGGTTTTTTAATCAAAAGAGGATTCGGTTAAAAAAAACAAAAAAAAGATTAGTTATAGTGTTTAAGTTACCCAGATTTCGACGCCGATATACGGAGGCGCACGGTGGTGTTCCACCGAAATCTGGGAAACCACGGTGGCCAGAAGATATTTTGAGGTTGGTTTGAGAACCAATTTTAAATAAAGAGAGAAAAAAGGGTTTTACTTTTAGGGTTAAAAAATGACATAAGGTCGGATTTGAGATCGAAAGAGTCCATTTATAGACTTTTTTTTATCTAAAAATGGTTTAATCAATTTTTAACCCCTCCGCCCCAATCTGTTTTCAGCGGTGTCCTTCCGCATAGGCAAATTGCATATTTAGTCCTCCTTGATTTTCAAATATTTTTAATCACATCCCTAAATTATATTAAATCAATTTTTTAATGGGCAAATACCCTAATAAGACATTCTGCCCCCAAATATTCACACACTAAGTCATTCTGCCTTTTTGAACCATGCCCGTGGTCCCTGGGGTTTTTAAATGATTTTCAATTTCGTCTCATTTTTAATTTAATCTGGTTTCTAGGGGGAATAATCACCATTTTAACCCTTCAAGCTTCTGATTTCATTTTAATTAGGTCATTTTCCATTGTTTTTATTTGTTTTTTTAGCCCATTCTGTTTAATATTAACTATATAAGTTTGTGTAATTGGAATTTATATTCTGATTTATTTATTCCATTTTTGTGTTTTTATATTTTGTTCATTTATCTGTTTATTTATGTTTGTATGTTATTGTGATTTTAGCATATGTGATATATATGTATTATATGATATATATGTAGTCATTTAGTTTTTTTTTATGTTATATGTGGGTATTATGTAATTTACACTAATAAGTACATATGTTATGTTATTTTATATTGTATTATGTTGTTTTTTATATTGTTATATCACATTATGTATTATACTTATTAGTATCTTGCATAATATCGTAGAAATATTATATATATATATATATTAAATATTGTTTTTTTAGATTAGATTATATATTATTGTAATTTAATATTTATGTGAATTAATTATTCGTGTTTAATTTCTCACGTATAGTTTTAAACCTTTTATCCCGGTATTCTAGTGGGACTGTCATCCTGGTCTCCGGGTGTCATCTCCTTTGGTACCGTGGATATCGAGGCAAAATTAATATTCGAAACATGTATGTTAAGAATTAATTTTTAAATTAAAACGATTTTTGTTCTTACGATACAAACCCTATATGTATCAATTTTGGGCGTAGCGGGGGTGCTAACCCTTCCCCGTACGTGACCGACTCTCGGACACAATTTTCTAAAAATCTCTGGTTTTATTTTTTATGGTGTCCAGTCTATACTTTTTTAAAATGACCGATGGTGTCTCTCAGTTTTCCTAAAATACGAATTTTTTACTAAATCCCCCGTTTTAATTAGATTTTTTAGAAATGAAAAACTTTTTTATTTTAGAAAAAAATAGTCGCTACACAACCCCCGAACGCAAACTCAAATCTTTTGGGCAGATTGCCCAGCGAGTACTGATACTCCTATGTGGGTATCGATACGCCCCTCTAGGTACCAGTACTCCTCCACGGGTACCGATACTCAAATTAGGTTTGAATGAAATAAATCCTCAAGTCGTACCGATACGCTCACCTCCGTATCAGTACTCATTATCGGTATGTGAACCACCCCGTATCGATTCCCTCCCGTACTGGTACCCTCACCTTTGCGTACCGGTACGCAAAAGCCTCCCTCAGGCAATGGATCAGTAGTACCGATACGCTAGGGGCGTATCGGTACGCAAAAAAACGCTACTGGAATTCTATTTAAGCGAGGCGTACCGATACTTGGGGAGTTGTACCAGTACGCCCTTCATGTTTTGACTCCTTCCATAAAGAGGGGTACCGGTACTGAACCACCCTGTACCAGTACACAAACCCAGATTTCTAAGTCTAGGGGTTCAAATTTCTCATCTTTAACCTCCAAACTAACTTGGTAACCCCTAAAACTCTAAACTACAACTTATGAAAGGTGTTTAGGGTCAGCTTCTGCCAATTTTACAAGTTTTTAACATCAATTATAAGTTTTGCCATTAACACCCATCAAGATCATTCAAGCATGCTTAAACACCAAAATGACATACAAAGCAATTGTCCTTATGATATACAGGAAATAAGGAATTGGAAGTGTGCTAACCTTCTTCGAAACACCAACAACTCTTGCTATCATTGATTTCAAGCTTTGCCCTTGCCTTGAGCCTTAGAGTGTTCTCCTACTTCTTTAACTACAAAAGATGGATGGTAATCATGTTACAACACTAGTGGGGAGAGTAGGAAGCTAAAACACAAGTTATACTAAGAATGGAGCCTCCAACCCCCATTTTCGTTCTTCCCAATGACCTCTACCAAAACCCCATTTTCCCACCATAATCAACCGTTTTTACCTTAATTCAGAGATCTCAAGATGCTGAATAAACTTCATTTCTTGAACACAACGAGATTCAAACTCAAAACCTTAAAGACCCCACCTTTAACACTCAAACTTTGGGTAGAAGATGAGAATAAGTGGAAAAGAGAGAGTAAAGGGAAAATGGTGACTTTACTTACCTTACAATCTACAGAAAACCTAAATAACCACCAGCCTCTTTTCTTCCAATTATGTTTTAACGTAATGACCTTGCCAACAACATCCTAACTCAAGCCCAACAACACAAAGTAGGCCCAAAAGACACCTATGGCCAATTTTTTGGCCCAAACTCGTTGCCCAACACTCAGGTTAACTCGACCCTCGGATTCCAAAATCTGGGTCGTTACAACGCTCCTCTCCTTAAAAAAATTTCGTCCTCGAAATTTACCTCTGGGAAACAGGTGTGGGTAGAGCAGCTCCATGTCCCTCTCAACTTCCCACATGGCTTCCTCGACCCCGTGGTTCCTCCATAACATTTTCACTAAAGGTATACATTTGTTGCGAAGCTCCTTAACTCCTCTATCAAACACTCTTATTGGTTCTTGTTTACAAGTCAGATCAGGACTAATCTCAATTTCTTCGAGCAGAATCACATGAGAAGGGTCTGAACAATAATGTCTCAACAACGATACATGGAACACGTTATGGATTCGTGCCATCTCTAGAGGTAGGACTAACCGGTAAGCTATAGGTTTGACTCTCTCAATGATCTCATACAGCCCAATGAATCTTGGGCTCAACTCTCCTTTCTGCCTAAAGCGGATGATTCTCTTCCACGGTGACACCTCGAGGAAAACCTTGTCACCGACCTTATATTCAACGTGTTTGCGCTTCTGATTCACATAGACCTTTTGACGATCAAATACCGCTTGCAACCTCTCTTTAATAATCTAAACCTTTTCCTCGATTTGCTTAATCAATTCTGACCCCACAATCTTCCTCTCATTAAGCTCCGTCCAACAAAGAGGAGTTCTACATTTACGCCCATACAAGGCCTTGAAAGAAACCATTTTGATACTTGACTAGAAACTATTGTTGTAGGCAAACTCAACCAGCGGTAACTGCTCCTCCCAACTCTTGTCAAAATCTATAACACAACACCGGAGCATATCTTCCAAGATCTAGATGACTTGCTCAGACTGACCATCGGTCTGAGGATGAAAAGTTGTACTAAAATGCAACTTGGTATCTAATGCCTCATGAATATTTTTCCAAAGCTTATCGGTGAAACAAGGGTCCCTATCAGATATAATCGATACAATTTCCTTGATGTACAATCTAGCCAACCGTTCAAGGGTGAAATCCATACGTACAGGTAAGAAGTGAGCAGACTTGGTCAACTGATCCACGATCACCCAAATCACATCATGTTTTTTCTGGGTCAACAACAACCCTGTAACAAAATCTATTGTCACTCTATCCCACTTCCATTGGGAAATGTGAATGGGTTGAAGCAAGCCTAAAGGAACTTGATGCTCCGCCTTTACTTGCTGACACGCAAGACAACTAGTTACAAATTTAGATATATCTATTTTCATGTTTGGCTACCAATAGAAAGAATGAAGATCATAGTTCATTTTGTTACTCCCAGGATGCACGGTATACAGGCTACATTGTGTCTCTCTAAGAATACGATCCCGAAGATCTTCCCATGCTGGAACACTTAATCGGCCCTTAAAGTACAAGAATCCATCATCTCGTACCTCGAAGTTAGGTTCTTCACCTCTTTAAACTGATTCGATCTTGGCCACAAGGTCCTCATTTATAACTTGTATCATTTTTTTCTTTTGTATCGAGGTAGGTTCTACTCAAAGTTTGGCTAACAACTCTATATCCTCAATTATCCTTTACCGAGCGAACATCGCTCTCAAATCCAACATAGACTTCTGACTTAAAGCATCAGCCACCACATTGGCTTTACTGAGATGATACTCTATGATGTAATCGTAGTCTGTCAACAACTCAATCCATCTCATTTGCCTCAGATTCAACTCTTTTTAGTGAGGAGGTACTTAAAACTTTTATGATCCGTATAGACATAACACCTCTCCCTTTAGAGATAGTGCCTCCAAATTTTTAAGGCGAAGATAACTGCCGCCAATTCCAAATCATGTGTGTGGTAATTATTTTTATGGGGCTTAAGCTGCTTCGAGGCGTAAGCCACAACCTTACCCTCTTACATCAGAACACAACCTAACCCACACAATGAGGAATTTCTGAAGACTACACAATCTTTTCTTGGCTTGGGTTACGTCAACATTGGGGCCTCCATAAGATATGCCTTCAACTGCTCGAAACTTTGTTTTCTCTTCTCATTCTACTCGAAAGGGACTCCCTTTTGCAAGATCTTGGTTATAGGTGCCGCTATGATTGAGAAGCCTTTGACAAGCCGCCTATAATACCCGATAAGTCCAAGGAAACTACAGACCTTTGAGATATTCTTAGGGGGTTTCCACTTAACTACAGCTTGAATTTTCTGAGGGTCAATATGGATCCTCTCCACAGAGACAATGTGGCCCAAAAATGCCACATCGGAAAGCCAAAATTCACACTTATTGAACTTGGCATAAAGCTTCCTCTCTCTCAAGGTCTGAAGGATAACTCGCAGATGGTAATCGTGCTCCTTCTCTGAGCGTGAGTACATCAAGATGTCATCTATGAAAACCACCACGAACTGGTCTAGTTAAGGCTGGAAAATTTAGTTCATTAAGTCCATAAAAGCTGCAAGCGTATTGGTAAGCCCAAATGGCATTACCAAGAATTTATAGTGTCCATACAGTGTCCTGAAAGCGGTCTTTTAAACATCCCCTTCTACCACTTTCAACTGGTAGTAGACCGATCTTAGATCAATCTTTGAGAACGCGCAAGCACCCCTTAGCTGGTCAAATAGATCATCGATCTACGAGAGGCGATAATGGTTCTTCACCATAACCTTATTAAGATGTTGATAGTCAATGTACATCCTCATCGACCCATCTTTTTTCTTAACAAACATGACCGGTGTACCCCAAGGTGAGATGCTCGATCGAATAAAACCCCTCTCTAACAACTCTAGAATCTAACTCCTTAATTCTCTCAACTCGATGGGTTCCATATGATATGATACTATCGACACTAGTGTCGTTCCAGGCATCACCTCAATTCTAAACTCTAACTCTCGATCTAAGGTAATCTGGATAGCTCCTCAGAAAACACATCAGCGAACTCCTTAATCGTTTGAAGACTCTATAATATTAGGCTCTCAACTCTAGTATCCACCACATGAGCTAGAAAGACTTTACAACCCTGTTGAATCAACTTCTGAGCTGTTAAAGCTGACACCACATTTGAAAGACAAGGATTTCTTTCACTCTTAACCACAATTTGAGACCTATTCGAAACACAGAGTTTCAAACTCTTAGTTCTACAACCTAAACTTGCATCATGCCTAAAAAGCCAAACCATCCCCAAGATGGCATCAAACTCCTGAAATGGTAGCAGCATCAAATCTGCAGGAAACATTAAACCTTGAACCTCTATAGGACACCTCCTATAAACCTTATCAACTAGCATATCATACCTAACGGGCTAGTCACACATACTCCCACCTCGAGATCTTTGGCAGGTATGCCCCACTACTCTGATATCCCACTACAGATGTAAGAATGAGTAGACTCTGAATCCACAAGAAAAATAATAGTAATAGAAAACAAGGTGAACATACCTAAGATAACATCAGTAGCCTCATAGTCCTCATATGCCTTGACCGTATACTATCTCGTGGGGGCCCTTGCTGTTGATTGGAAGGTACCACAACTCTGATGTTCCATCACACAACTCACCCCTCCTCTAGCAAAACCGCATCCCCTTTGTGTTGTGAAAGAGTTTCTCTAATTTTGAATTGGGGCAGTATCTAAGGCCTCAAGACAGTCCCTCAAAAAGTGGTATGGTGATCTGCACCCATAGTATACCATGACATTGTTATAACACTCCCCATGGTGCTTACGCCCACACTAGGCACATACTGACACATAAGATCATCTAGACGAGCCTCCCAAACTTATAGCTGAAGAGGAGTTAGGCCTCTTATGCCCCAAAGAGGCAAACCTGCAATCGAACCTCCATTACAAATTCGATACTCTACCTCTCTAGTTCTAATTTCCTCGATTCCTTTTTAAAAAGGACTGAGATTGATTAGAGTGGGAATAACTCCCTCCACTCGCATTGACATAGCCCCCAGCCCGACTATACATCAACCCTTGCACTCACTCAAGGGACTTGGCACTAGCGGCCAAATCGGAGAACACCTTTGGTGGATCCACTATCAAGAACATATGTATTTCCTTCTATAAACCTTTTCTGAACCACTTGCATTTCATCTTCTCTGTGGCAACAAGTTCTAGAGCATACCTACTTGATTATAGAAACTCTTGCTCATACTCATAAATCGGTTGATTTCCTTGTACCAGATGGGTAAATCGATCTCACAAACTATCCTGTTAGCTTCTCCAACATACTGTTTCTTAAACACATCAAGAAAATCATCCCAAGTGGGCCGGTTAAGATACAAACCTAACTCTACTGTCTCCCACCACTCGTGAGCATTCTCCTTCAGAAGAGAAAATATACACTTCAACTTGTCTCTTGGCTCCAAACCCATTTGACGTAGGATCCAATGCAGATCCCTCAACCATTGATCTTCTTTAATTGGGTTATCTTATCCCGACCCCAAGAAATCAGTTGCATTATATCTACGAAGCCTCTCGATCGGGGTTTTCTAAGGGGCAGCGAAAGTTCTTGGGATAACCCTCACTATCCAATCAAACGCCTTATGCAAATGGGAAAAGTAATTGGCTCCTTGATATCCCTCACCCTCCGACCTTTCATCGGTCTCCGGATTATGAGCTCTTCTAGGCATAAAATGCATAGATAACAAACAAGGATACTCTATCGGATATTCAACCTTAATATGAGAATGACTTTAATTTGTGGGCATGTATTCACTAGACATCTTTTTATATCTCTCTATCACCCCGGGGTTCCTAGAACCAGATAAACCTAAGCTCTGATACCACTAAATGTAACACCCTAAACCCGGTGGCACATTGGGCCTCAAGCCCAAGCCCATTTGTAAAATTTTGTGAGCAAGCTTAGCCCAAATCCATAATTTTATAAACCATGTTATCATTAAAAAGAGTTATACACATATTCAAGCATTAAATTGGAGCTCTAATTTAAAATATTCGATATGGGAAATAAATCAAAAAGACTTACAAATACAAAGCATAACGATCCTATGAATACATTGCCCCTTCAAATCTAAGCATTGTACTATTCACACATCGATGTACTGAAGTCCTACTCCGATGGCTCTAAAGACATGGGTAAGAAAATACCAATTCCAAACGCTGAGCTCAAAAGCTTAATGGATACACCTCTATTCTACTATGCTTCATGCAGATCATAAACATAAGCATGTAGTCAAACAAGGATTAAGCAGGCAAGAATATCATGTGGCGCTACTTTAATCGCCTAAACACATTGGATCAACATAATCAATCATTCAATTAATTAAGGGCTCACAAGGCCCCACATACCAAACCATACCATACATACCACACAGGAGTGAGGTTGAGTCACATATATTCGGTACATATACTCTGGGTAAGGCCGGGTCACATAGCATCAGAATATACACCCTGGGTGAGGCCGGGTCACATAGCATTGAAACATACACCATGTTCGAAAACATCCCTCGAGCACATAAGGATAAGGCCCAGGTCACATAGTATCGGTAACCTCCATCCCTTCATCTTACCATGGTGTTGTAATACATTCTTGGGTATTCGGATCCCATCAACCAAATGCTCACACGGCACGACTTATCATTACAATGCCATTACATCGATAGCTTTATCATTACATAGATTACACAAGTCTAAGACCTATTTTATTCTTATTTTATTCATATATGGGGTTAGAAATCCAGTTTCTCAATTTTACAATTCATTTCATACCTCTAGGGACCCATTGAGACCTTTACCTCGAATTATGAAACCCCCAAACGCAAACTCAAATCTCTTGGGCAGATTGCCCAGTGAGTACTGGTACTCTTATGTGGGTATCGGTACGCCCATCTAGGTACCAGTACTCCTTCACGAGTACCAATACTCAAATTAAGTTTGAATAAAATAAATCCTCAAGCCGTACCAATACGTTCACCTCGTATCGGTACGTGAACCACCCTGTACCGATCCCCACCCGTACCGGTACCCTCACATTTACGTACCAGTACGCGAAAGCCTCCCTCGGGCAATGGAATAGTAGTACCAATATGCCCCCATCATAAGGATACACAAAAATGCTACTGGAATTCCATTTAAGCAAGGGGTACCAATACTTGGGGAGTCGTACCGGTATGCCCTTCATGTTTCGACTCTTTCTCTAGAGAGGGGTATCGATACTGAACCACCCCGTACATGTACATGACCTTAGATTTCTGGTCTGAGGTTCAAATTTCTCATATTTAACCCCCAAACTAACTTGGCAACCCCCAAAACTCGACCTACAACTTATTGAAGATGTTTAAGGTCAGTTTCTACCAATTTTACAAGTTTTTAACATCAATTATAAGTTTTTCCATTAACACGCATCAAGATCATTCAAGCATGCTCAAACACCAAAATGACATACAAAGAAATTATCCTTATTTTATGTAAGAAACAAGGAATTAGAAGTGTACTAACCTTTTTTGAAACACCAACAACTCTTGCTATCCTTGATTTCAAGCTTTGCCTTTGCCTTGAGCCTTAGAGTGTTCTCCTACTTCTTAAACTACAAAAGATGGATGGTAATCATGTTACAACACTAGTGGGGAGATTAGGAAGCTAAAACACAAGTTATACTAAGAATGGAGCCTCCAACCCCTATTCCCGTTCTTCCTAATGATCCCCACCAAAAACCCCTTCTTCCACCATAATCAACCATTTTTACCTTGATTCAGAGATCTCAAGATGTTGAATAAACTTCCCTTCTTGAACACAACGACATTCAAACTCAAAACTTTAAAGATCCCACCTTTAACACTCAAACTTTGGGTAGGAGATGAGAATGGGTGGAAGAGAGAGAGCAAAGGGAAAATGGTAACATCACTCACCTTACAATCTGCAGAAAAATTAAATAACCACCAGCCCTTTTCTTAGTTATGTTTTTACCTTAATGACCCTCCCAACAACATCCTAACTCAAGCCCAACAACACAAAGCATGCCCAAAAGACACCCAAGGCCTTATTTTTCACCCAAACTCGTGGTCCAACACTCAGGTTAACCCGACCCTCAGATTCTGAAATCCAGGTCGTTACATCCCATAAACCAGGGGATCGATCCTTTTGCACTTGAAGACTGGAAGCAAAAATAAATTTGATTCTGCACATAAAGGGATCGATCTCTTGCTTCAGGGGATCGATCCTTTTTGCCTTGAAGTCTGAAAAATAGATTTTCTAGTGCAAAAATGGATCATATTTGTTTTAAAAAAGAGCTGCTAAGTTGAAAATCATTCGAAACGAATTTTTCAAGTTTGTTTGGACTTTGAATTATTTTTGAAAGATTTAATATATTCGATTAAGTCTAAAAACATTTTTCTTTTAATTTGTTATATCAAAATATTAGTTCAACATCTTCGATAGAATTCGACATGCCTAAGAAAACTTGTGTTCCCTTCACACTCGAGGGAGAAGACAATTTCTCAATTACTTCTACTTTTGCTTTATCTACCTTAAGCCCTTGTTGGATATTCTGTGGCCCAAGACTTCTTATGCCATAGAACGATTTTTTTTTTCAATTTAAAATCAAATTGGTTTCCTCACAACGTTGCAACACCTCGGTTAAAATTGTTGAGAAAATTATAAAATTGTCCCCAAAAAATAAAAAAATATACATAAATACTTAGTACAATTTTTCTACCGTATCGGAGAAAATGATCATCATGTGGTGTTAAAACATTGTTGGAGCATTGCAAAAACCGAATGGAATGTATCGGAAAGCAAAAGTGTTGTAGGAACAAGAAAACGCTGCTTTGTCTTAATCCTCCGGTGCTATGAAAATTTGATTATATCCTGAGCATCCATCCAAGAAAAAATAATATGCCTTTATTCTAGTTTATCAAGCATTTGATCAATGAAAAACAAGGGAAAATTATCATTTCTAGTGGCCTTGTTCAATTCTCGATATATATATATATATTACATTAACTAGAAAACTTCTTCATTGTTGTGGCAATTCTCGATATTTTTTTTCCACAATTTCGTCCATCATATCAACTGAATGGCATTCAAATTCCCCATCATCCTCTATTTTTTTTCAGAGACATTAAATTTGATTCGCTCAGCATTCAAACGCATGGTTAATTCTTCTTTGTGCACATCAATAAGGGCTCTTCTCTTAGTAAGGAATGGTCAAGCCAAAATAATAAAAACTTCCTCGTCAACTTCACATTCAGTACAATGAGATCCGTATGGAAGATGAATTTATCCACGTGAACCAAAACATCTTCTATATTGCCATGAGGGTGGGCCAATACTCTATCAACCAGCTGAAGTGTCACATTTGTTGGTTGAAATAACGAAAATTAAAAATGGAGTCATCACCGGTTACTTAGATTAGGTAGACAAGACGTCATAAGATAACCAGAGAAAAATTACTATTTAAAGTTTAGAAGTCGATTATGTATGAAGAGGGTTTCGCACCCACCACGCTCAAAGTTGGTTACCTATTAATACGAGTTAATTTTAAGGGCCCATTATTTTAAGGAATAAATAAAGATCGCCACCTACATCTCGGGTACTAATTGATTTTACCCTTAAATAATGGACCACTGCATCATCAATTAATATTAAGCCCATGCAAACAATATGAGCAAGATATTAATGAAATGACATACACGAATATGAAAAAAGGAAAAGCAATATATGCATGTAAATATATAATATAAGATATATAAACACAAAAGATTTTAGAAAACGATATATATATATATATATATATATACACATTAGTACGTATTGAAATATATAATATAGGTTTAAATGAAAAATAAGTGCCCAAATTATATAATTTTTAAACTTTAGGTGCTTAAAGTATTTTTTTTGTAAAAATAGGTGTTTAAAGTTTCAACCATTATAATTTTAGGTGCTCAACCATCCATGACCGTTTAAAAAAATTAGTGTCCAATCAGAACTAGACACGTGGCAGAAATATTAATTTTTGGGTAAAGTTCACAAATGGTCACTGAACTTTGTTAAAAAAACCAAAACGGTAACCGAACTTTGAAATGTTATAAAATGGCAATTAAACTTTATGTTATGTAACAAAATAGTAACTCGGCTGTTAAATACTTAACTTAGTTGTTATAAAACTTTGTATTATAACACTTTTAATTCTCTATATTTACACATTCGATTAATTTAGTCATAATTAAAAAATATTTCCTAAATTTAACCCTCATTATTTATACAGTATTTCAATTGGCAGGCAATGTTTTGTCCCATAATGGCAGCTGACAAAAGCTTGATTGCCATTCTGCACATGCCGTTTCTGTGTTTTCATGACTTTCCCATGTAAACAAAAAGCTAGCACCCTGCACCATGGATGGTGAAAAGAAAGACAAAGCAAAAACAAGTACTATCGTTTTGTGTAAAAAACCACAAGCAACAAAGAAAAAAAGAAACAGAGCTTTTTGGTAAATACCAATTCTCTGCCAAGCTCAATAGCAGCATCCTGATAACTACCCTTCTTGCCTTGGCTACTTCAACAAAACACACAAATCCTCCTAAATTTTGACTGCTGTGTTTCACTCTCCATCTCCATTAACTATCTCTTTCTTTATCACAAGCTTTCTTTGAGGGTTTTTTTTTTTTAAGGGGGGCTAATTAATACGAGTAAAACAAAAAGCTGTTCCAAAGCTCATTTTTAACGACAAGGATTGAGCATTGAGGATACAGTGACCTTTTAAAGATTTGTTAAACACTTGTGCAGATTTACACTAAGTAAAAAAAAAAAAATTCAAGAATGCCATAATCCATTTAGGATTCTACGAAATCTGTTGGCGGATAACTTCTTGACAAGTCTTTTGGCATCAGTAACTTCGGCTTCAGCAAGTTTTTCTATGTTCTTTAGATGTCCGGAACTGACAATTTTTCTTCCTCAACTATTGCAACTTGTCAATGACATTAATATAGAGAGTAAGAGCTTTTTGTTACCTGCTATGCCTTCCTCTTGATCAAGAAATTGAAGGAGATACCCTATGTTCCGGTCGAACTGAGCGAATCGTTTTCGATTTTTCGGAGCCGAGATCAAGCTAGAGAGTGCCTCGGTTGCCATTTCTCGCACTTCATATGACTGCATCGAGCAATTTGACAAGCTCGGGCATGAAACCAGCATCCCCCATTGCCTTTTTAGCCTCTTCTGATGTGCCACAAAGCCTAGAAGTTACCTTCAGTGCCAATTCTTGAACCGAAACCTCACCGTTGCGTAGGAAGAAGAATAGTTGATCGATGAAAGCCAGGTTGAATTTAGTGGAATAAATTCCTAGAATATAGTGGAACAACTTTGGAATTTTGCTTTGATGACCAAATTGAAAGAATATGTAAATAATGAGGGTTAAATTTAGTGAACTTTTTGAATTATAACTAACTTGATTGATTGTGTAAATATAGAGGATTAAATGTGCTATTATACAAAGTTTTATAACAGCCACGTCAAGCACTTAACGGTCGAGTTACCATTTTGTTAAAAACATAAAGTTTAGTTGGCATTTTGTAACATTTCAAAGTTTGATTATTGTTTTTTTACCAAAGTTTAGTGACCACGTGTGAACTTTATCCTAGTTTTTTTTTAATTTTTTTAGAAAAAACTTTGAAACTTTAATTTTAAAAAAATCTCAAAATTTCTAAAAAATTTCAAATCAGTCCCTAAATTCCTAAAAATAACAAATCTCTAAATCCACAAATCATCACTGCTTCCGCCGCCGATCGCTGTCGCCGACCCTATCTTTTGGGCCGACAGTCGGCCATTTCTCCCAACGTACCGTCGTCAGAAATCTGCGATCGGTGTGTCAATCGAACAACTTTTTAACATTCATCATTTAATGTTTAATTGGCACATCATTCGCCAGTTTTCGACAACTGTACGTTGGAGGAAATGGCCGGCCAGGTCTGACGACCAAAAGGGTGGGGTCGGCGACAGCAACGATGATGGTTTGGAAATTTGGAGACTATTTTAGAAATTTTTAGAATTTTAAAGATTTTTTTTGAAAAAAAAATAAATTATTAAAAACAAAGAATAATCAAAAGACATTATAAGTTAAAATATAACACATGTCAAATTTTTATTGGTTAATGGATTTTTTAACTGCAATTAAGTACCGGACATCTAAAATTATAACGGTTAAAACTTTATGCACATATTTTTACAAAAAAAACTTTAGGCACCTAAAGTTCAAAAATAGTATAGTTCATCACTTATTTTTTATTTAAGCCTAAAATATATGCATGTAAATAAGGCGATTGTCCGTGTATTAGATATAAATTCATAATATAAAAGCACGCTATAGTAAAAATGGGATATATATATATATATATAGTAAATAAGAAGGTAAGTAAATGTAATATAAAATATAATATCCTGCAATATTAAATGAAAAGCTACATGAAATGCAAGGAAGAAAACGTACGAACGAATAAATTAAAGGAATGGATTTAAAAAAAAAAAAAGCAAATAAAAAGTAAACACATTTAGTCGGTTGGTTGACCAAGCTGCTCATCTTTGTAGTCTCACATTTTCTTAGGTCATAGGTTATAGACTCACTAGGAGCATCATCTTCTTTTTCTTAGAGTCTTCCATTCCTCTCCTCTCTAAGTAAAGTTAGATTAAAATTTATCTAAAAAACAAATAAAGTGCTGGAATTAAAAACATAAATAAATTTATTAACCAAATTACCTAGAGCATATATAATGTGGATTATGGGAAACAGAAAATTCGTGGAGATCAAATTATAAAGAAATAAAATCTAAGTGCAAAATGTAAAAGATATATAAATAATTTAATAAAAAGAATTATAGGACCAAAATATAAATGTAGTAAATAGAGAAGGGGCTAAAGGATGAATAAACCCGTCACATATAAAAGAAAAACTTCAAGCAAAAAAAAAAAACAAAACTCAATTCTTTCATTTCACTTTTTCAGAATACAGAAAAACAAGAGATTCTCTCCTTTCCTCTCAGTTTCTCTCGACATGAACCAAACACCCAACACTGGTCATCGGCGATGTCCCTCGCCGACCACTAACGGTGGTCGAAAATAGATGGAAAGAGCCTCCTTACAAACTAATCGGCTCCCAACTCAACCGAAATCTTTAACCCAAAGCAAGACCCGAGAAAAACCCTCTAAAGATTAAGATCTACCTTTGAAAAGGGGGTTCGGTTGACTCTTCTACGGCTCAAGCTTCAATGGTCGTCCTTAAATACTAAAGGGTAACCCCTCTTTTCTTTTTTGTGCCTACTGCTTCTGTTCTTATATGAATGTTCTTTGTTTTTCGGTGTGAAATTGCTCTCTGATTTTTCGGTTTTGTATGTTTGAACTCTGAAAAATCCCCCTTGTAGCTTCCTCTTTTTTCTGGCTTTTTACTCGATTTTTCTTTGATTTCACTGGTTGTACATTTCTTGCCCTTCATTGTTTTATGAAATTGTTGAAGTTCCCCCTGATTTTGATTTGCTCGTATACATGTGAGCTATTGGAGGACCAGATTGTACGAGAGAGGGGACCACTGTAACGACCCATATTTTGGATCCACAGGTTATCTTCACCCGGGTGTTGGGTCAAGTCCTTGAGCCCAATTAAAGTTTGAGGAACCTTAGATTGTCCATTGGGCTTGGATTGTGACCTTTTTGTATCAAGGAAGAGTTCTGGGGTCTTATGTTGTATTTTGACCATGGTTCAAATTAAAGGCTGACATGCCTTGAATATATGTTGTTTAACAACAGGCAACATCACGGTGACCATTTTATAATTGTTTGAAAAGTTTAATTGATCATTATATAACTTTTAAAAATTTAGTGACCAAAATAATTATTTTAGCAAAGTTCATTGACCTAAGATATACTTTACCCAATAATTTATAACAATTTCCGGCTCTGATTAATTTATGTAAACTAAAATTTATAAAGTGTATCGAAATATTTTTGTTAATGTAATACAATGATAGATATAAAAGTAATAAATCCAAGGGAAAATTACTTAAATGATATGAGAGTGATTTTAATATGACCATCATACTTTCAATTATGTCATTATGACTATTTAATTATTTAAGTAGAGTTAATCAAGCCATCTACCGTTAAAACTTAACAGAAGGTGACATGACATTTAACAAAAAATTGTATAATTACATATTTGGTTCATTATATCAATTTAGTCTTAATTTTAATTTAATAAAAATAAATTAATTATTCAATTAGGTGGTGACACGTTGGATGGCGTTAGCTATTTGTATTAAATTTAATAAATTTATTTTCTTCTCCAATTAGGTTGTGACATGTGTCACCTAATTTGGGAAAGAAAATGATAGCAAAAACTTGGACTTGGGGAGATTCAAACCGGGGCAAGTATATGGCATGCGTTTGCGACTAGGCCAAAAGCAATTTTGTGATAAGAAGTTCAAACTTTAATATATGTGTTAGTTGGTTGTTAATGCCATGAAAAAAATAAATGTGGATTAAAGGGACCCAAACATGACACACTTAGGATACATAAAAACATATGACACGAATGAAATAAATATAATAATTAATTAAAGTTGATATAATTATATATATATTAAATTATAATTAATTCATGATTTAAAATAAAAATGGTTTTAAGATTTTTTTTATTTTTAAACTAAATTTAATATATTTTTTATATTTATTTTTATAATTTCACATATATAATCATTGAATTGATTTCTTAACTTAATTAATAATTTTAATATTTATTAAAAAAATTAATTAAATTACTATATATATGAAATTATATTAAAATTTTAAAATTATATTAAATTCATTTCACGAATCCAAACTTAATTAATAACTGATTTTTTGTATTCATTTAACGAACATAATTAAAATGAATTGATATTTTAATATATTTTTAATTAAGTTAAAACAATCAATTCAATGATTATATATGTGAAATTATAAAAATATATATGGAAAAGAAAAAAATATATTAAATTTAGTTTAAAATAAAAAAATCTTAAAATCATTTTTTTGTGAAAAGGGAATGAAAACCTAGATACTAAGGGTGTCTGTAACACTCCCGACCAGGATGTCACAAATTGGGCCTCAAGCCCTTTCCCAAAACCATAAAATTTGCAACTAGATTTAGCCCAACACATTTGTTTAATAAAATCTGTTAAGTTTGAATATTTCAGAGTTGATAAATCGATTGAAACATTATATGGGAGCTCTATTTTAAATACATAATTAAAAGCATTCAACACGTAAGTTAAAATCCAAAATAAGAGTTACAATACAACATATGGTCCTACGAATATATAGCCCAAATAATCTAAGTACTGTACTCGGACACAAGTCGATGATGAGATCCTACTCCGATGGTGCTCCAACGATGCACGTCAACCTACTAACCTGCGAACGGAAACAACAATTCTGAACTCTGAGCTAACGAAGCTTAGTGGATACACTTCCACTCAACCATGCCTCATACAAATCATAAATATAAGCAAGTAGCAAAAGAATGACATCAAGACATAAATAACAACATTGGCGCTACCTCTAGCCGCCTAAACACATATCAAAACAATATAAGATAATAATCATTAACACATCACATGGTACACCATACCAACAAACCTAAAGTGAGGTCTGGTGCCACACAGCTTCGAGAACGTACACCTATGCTCAAAATCTATCATCGAGCATCTTCAAAAATCGACTCGGTTCCTCACACCTTCAGGAACATACATTCGAAAATCAGTAACCATGGTGTTACAACACGCTCAACTCTCACAGGGTATCCGGATCCCAACAATCAAGGTAATTTAGTCATATGCATGCTCTTACGTAGCACACAATAATTATTCGATCCACCAAGGATCCTTATAGTTTCAACACAAATAAACTACCCAAGGTTTCGTTAAGTTATTACTCAATAAGCTCATATATATGGGGTTTAAATCTCAGTTTCTCAATTTACTATTCATTTTACCACTTTAGAAGCCTATTGGGCCTTAGTCAGCGAATTATAGGTCTCTTGAACTCAAAATCTATTTTTTGGGCAGATTGCCCAGAGCGTATCGATACCCTCCTACGAGTATCGATACACCCCTCAAGGTACCGATACCCAACAGTACGTATCGATACCAAGCTTTGCACTCACAAGGGTTTAACTAGCAACCCCGTACCAATACACGAGACCTGTGTATCGATACGCCATCAATATCGATACGCTCTCAAGCGTACCGATACCCATTTTGGCTACTGGAATTCTTGTAAAACAAGGGGTATCGATACCCTTATAAGGCCTATTGATATGTCCTCCAAGAATTTTCCTGAGTTCCTTAAGATTAACACAGGGTATCGATACACATTCATCCCGTATCGATACTCAAACCCATAACTCATTTTTTGGAGTATGTAAAACACATCCCAAGTCCCCATAACTCAAAGGTAAGACCCCAAAACAATCCTACAAGTTATGAAAGATGGTTTAGGTGATTTTCTATCATTTTTACACCAAATTTAGGATTTGCCAATATTGATGACTCAAGCATTTCAAACAACTAATCTATCAATCTAGCAACAAGGCAATCATATTGATGATTTCTAGGAATACAAGGGAGTCAGTAGTGTACTAACCTTGAAGACAAACTGCAAACGAAGCTCCAAGCCAACACTTCAAGCCTTACTCTTTTCTTAAGCCTAGGAAGCTTCCCCAACCTCTTTCACTACAAAGAGATGTTGTAAAACAAGTTACAACATTGTTGGAAACTTAAGATATGTAAAAGGAAGGATTTTATAACAAGAAATGGAGTCAAAACCCTTATTCCTGTTCTTCCTCTTCAACCCCCACTAAACACCTAATTTTTAACCTTCACCAAAACCAACCATTCTTACCTTGATAGGTAGATCTTTGAATGATGATTAACCTTCCCTTAACAACCAATCTGAGATTCACACTTCCAAACCCAAAGATTCAACCTTTCTCTTTTAGATGGGGTTAGAGAATGAGAATAGATGGAGGTTGAAGACAAGGGAACATAGTGAGCTCATTCTCTTGCTTTTTCTGTAGAGAATTAAAGAAGCTCAACTTTTCCTCTTCAAAATATTTATAAAATTACCTCATTGCCACTTCATTGTCTTCCTAACCCATCCCCAAACCAAAAACTCAAGACCAACAACCATAAACAACCCACTAAAGTTCTCAAAGGCCCAAACATGAAGCCCACACTTTGGGTTAAACCGACCTTCAGATTTTAAAATCTGGGTCGTTACAACTCTCCACTCCTTAAAGAAAATTTCATCCTTGAAATTTACCTTTTCGAAATAGATGCAGATATAGCAACTTCATGTCCTTATCGACTTCCTACATAGCCTCCTCGACTCTATGGTTCCTCCATAACATCTTGACTAGAGGTATACACTTATTGCGAAGCTCCTTGAGTCACTTATCCAAAAGTCTTATCGGTTCTTCCTTGTAGGTCAAGTCGGTTGTTGATCTCAATTTACTCAAGAGGGATGACATGCAAAGGATTAGAACGATAATACCTCAACATGGACACATAAAACACATTATGGATGCGTGCCATCTCCGAAGGAAAGGCTAGCCGATAAGCCACGGGTTCGACCCCCTCAAGGATCTCATATGATCCGATAAACCTCAAGCTTAACTTGCCTTTTCGCCCGAAGTGGATTACTCACTTCCACGGTGACACCTTGAGTAACACATTGTCACCAATTATTGGGAGGCTCATTCAATCAATCGAGATAGCCAGGAGTGGGTGAACTGGTTTTTGAGTGATAGTGGTGGAAGCAATAGGAAATAAAAAAGTGACACAAGGATTTATAGTGGTTTAACTTTCTAACCAAAGTCTACATCCACTACCTAAGCTTCCCACTAAGGGTTTTCCTAAATTTACTACTAAATTTCTTTCCTTTTCCTAGGCTCAAGGAGATAAACCCTACAATCTCAAAGCTTATACCCCAAAGCTTTGAGAAACTCTCATATAAAGAGAAAATAAATGAGCAAACTAGGAAAACCTCTCTAGGATGATATGTTTGCAATTCTAAGCACTCACCCAAAACCTAACACTTGAGCTGTAATATCCCATTATTGGATTAGTGACCAAAACGTAAAGAATCAAAAGCTAGTGGTTTTAGTTCAGTGACTAAAACATAAAGTTTTAAAGTTTGGTGACAAAAGTGAAAAGTTGAGAAAAGTTCAAGGACCAACATGGTAATTTTCCCAATAATTTTTTTATTCCATAAATAAATAGATCATCTAAGAGTGTGGATCGAATATAAAAACTTTGGTTTGATCTGATGTTTCTATTATTAGGAAATTACGGTTAAAGTTTAAGTGTAATCGGGTAATCGTATGAGCTTGGAATTTTATGAAAATTTGAAGGAAGTCTTAGGAAGACATGAAGAGCATAGCATTGAAGTTTTGAATCGTTTTTAATCGGTTTAGATTCAATTCAGTATTTTGTATAGGTGATGGAATGGAATTTTTGAAAATAAATTATTTCATTAATGACATTTTAGTCATTTCACCTATACTTTTTAATAAAAAATGATTATGGAAGAGATTAAGATATAAGTGTTGGCTTGTGATTGGTTATAACTAAAGGGTAAAATAGTCATTTGACTATTTTAGAGATTTTTATTATTATTATTATTATTATTATTATATAGCCAATTTGAAGACATTTGACATTAAAACAAAAGAAAGAAAAATTTTAAATCTTGTTCATCCTTCTCTCAAGTGGCCGAATACTAAAGGGGTCTAGGTAAGAAAAATTTCAATTCAATTTTTGGCTAGAGACATGAAATAAGAAAGTGATCTCCATTGAATTCTCTATCTTTTGGTATAAGTTTTGCTTAGTTTCCTTGTCTCTAAGTTGAGATTGATGATTAGGGTGGTTGAAGAACATGTTAAGTTTTGATGTTTTAAGGTTCAATCAAGTTGGAAATAGTGTTGTAGTGTAGTTTCTATGTTTGAAATGATGAAAATCTCTGGGAAAACCTATAGGGACCAATTCGGCTATAAGAAGAAAATTAGGGGAAATTTTGTGAAAATTTATTTGATGATGGAAATGATTAGAATGATGTTTTCTAAGTTGAATTATGTTATTGGAATGAAGAAAATATCATTTTAGGACTATTTTGTGAATTTGGCAAATTGGGTGAAATAAGTGAGAAATTTGAAAATATTCAAGAAGCATGGTTATGTTGTTTGCTATGATACAAGGATCATTTTGGTATTAAAATTTTTGAAAGTTGAGATGAAATGTGAAAGTTTCCAAATTTTAGAGTATAACCCTAAGAGAGAGAATTTAAGGTTTAAAGTGGAATTATCAAACTATTGGTTGTAATGTGAAATTTGAGATGAGATTAAAGTTTAGGAAACATTGTTGTTGCAAAGAAGTACTTGGCTGAAAATGTTAAATTTTCACACTTGGTATGCACATGTATTAGTAAAGGTACATGCACTTAAAGTTGCTTGTGTTATGTATTTAATGTACATACAGATAACAAGCAAGTTTGAGATCAAACAAGTGAAGAAAGAAGATAAAAAGTGCAACCAAGCTTAATGAGGCTAGTATAAATTATACTTTTGAAAGTGTCAAGGTGAGTGCAATGCATGTATAGCATGATCTTTATGTCATTCATCTTATAATTGACATGTTAGAAATATGTCAAGAATTGAAAACATATGCATGGATCACTACTTATTCATGGAATTTTATTTTGGATATGAATTGCTCAATATGTATATATGTTGGCATGTATGAGATTATGATTGATATAAAGCCCAAAGTATGAGATAGGAAATTAGAAGTATAGTTGGATATCCATAGAGTCATAAACATTTGTATAAACATTTTAAGCACTCCCGGTAGAGTGCAATTTATTATAAGCACTTCAGGTAAAGTGCAAATTATTTACTAATTGTATACTCCAGTAAGTATACGGAAGCACTTCAGTGCTAAGAACTTCTAGTAAAGTGCAAATAATACACTATACTCAAGTAAGTATAGGGGGGATGACTTGTGTACATAGATTTCCTTAAATCGATACTTGGGCTAAATGAATTGAAAAACAGAATGAAAAGCTTGAAAGCTCGATGATAAATATGGCAACGGTAATGGTAAGAATCAAAGTTATTACCATGTAATATGTTATTATATATATATATATCACGTAATATATTCTAGCAAGCATAAAATGGTAAGTGATCATGTGCATTGTTATTTTATTATATTGATATCCATGTTAAGTTGCATTTGAATTAAATGTTGTTGCCTCACTAAGTATATGCTTAGCGTATGATGAATTTCATGCGTAGTTTTTAACGAAGCTTCGAGGAAAGAGTAGCCGAGCATCACTTGCTTATTTTGGGAGGTATATCTCCATACTCATAGTAATGTAATGACATCCATCCTTTCTTTTGGAAGTGTACTAGATGGCATGTATAATTAGTGGGTTTTGTAATAAATTATTACCAAATATGGTGGGTTTAAGAGTTGATATGATATGGATGATGAACCTATTAAGTCCTATTATGTTTATAAATGATAATGGATTAAGTTTTTAGTAAATATGGGTCCTAAGATAGAAAGATTAAAATCTGTCCAGAAATGCATGCAAAAGCAATGTGTTTGAAAAATCAGCATAAATTCCACAATTGGGCTTAGAAATTGAATATTATATGTATGAACTAGAAATTTTGTCTAGTTTCTTACAAAACAAACGGTGACTAATTTCGAGTTGTATGTAAAAAGTTATGAATTTTTATTTGATGGAAGGTCAGAAAACAGGGTAGCAGAATTTTGTCAAGTCTGGGCTGTGATGTGAGTTTAAGGATTTATTTGAATTTTTGTGTAATGAATTTAGGCTAATAATTTATATGGTTAGAAAGCTTAATGAATCTTGTTTAATTACAAAATTTCGGAATAAATTTTCAAGGTCTATAAAAATTGTTATAAATTTTTAAGTAAAGGCGGTGCAAGCTGCCAGTTTTCTAAGCAAAAGAAATAAAAAGGGTTTAATCTTAATTTGTAACATAACTGACTCGTATTTGGTAACGAATACGGAAAAGGGATGTTGCATGAGCATATATAACAATTGAGCTCACAAGTGTGTTCTACAAAGAAATATGACAAAATTAAGCACTAAAGCCGTTGTGGGTTGTTTATAGCCATTGGGGACTTTATTTCCAGCCATAAATGCAGTTATGGGCTTGTCGGTATCGGTACGTGAGGAATAGTATCGGTACCTGTTCTTAAGAAAAATAGCTGTTAGAGCATTTAATACAAAGGGGTATCGTATGCTACACAAGCGTATCAGTATGACCTATAGGGTATCGGTATAACTGAGGCCGTATCGGTACGCAAATTGGCTACTGGAATTTGGAAAACATTAGGGACAAAGGGTCGTATCAGTACGGTATTGGTCGTATCAGTACGGTATTGGTCGTATCGGTCTGGGGACATTCGTACTGATACTCGGGGCTATAATCACTAATTTTATCGAGGGTGTTAACCCGCTTTTACATTTTTTTTAGTTTTTGAAATAATGGGCTTTGATAATTACCTTTTTATATATTATTAATTAATATTATAATTATTATTTATTAATGTAAAAAAACTAAAATATTATTATTATTAATTTGTGACTTTTATTATTAGTATTACTATTATCATGTTATATGTAAAAAACCCAAAATATTATTATTGTTATTATTTATGAAAACCCAAAATATTACTATTATTATTTTAAGTACTTTTGTTTTTGATTGTAAATTGTCATTACTATTTGTTTTCGGTTAGTATTATATATTATTATTTCTATTATTATTACAGTTTATTATTTCCATTTTATTATTTTATTATTATATTAGTATATTATATTAATTATATTACCATTATTATTATCTTATATTAATATTATCATTCTATTATATTATTGTTATTATATTATATAACTATTAAACAAAAATTGAAAACTAAAAAAAACTATTAAGTAATAAATAATAAAGCCCAGTTTATATTAACTGTCCATTTACAAACTTTAAAAAACCAAAAACATTACAAATATTATATCCATTTACAATGTGGCCCGGTAAGGCCCAAAACCTAAGATAATTCCCAAACCCTAATCTGACTATCCCTCTTTGTCTTGAGCAGCCCATCCTAGACCGTCAGATCTGGGAGCAAGATCGGACGGTCCAGATCGCACCCTTGGATGGAAACCCTAGCAGGGATCTTATTCCTTGGCCTCACATCTAGCATAGCCGTTAGATCGAAGACGTGTCGGATGGCCAGGATCGCTCTTCGTACGCGTGCGACCCATACGTGACTGTCCAATCACCCCAAGAGCGTGCGAGAATGACGTGTCGTTCCATATCACACTTTAGACGTACACGACTAATGACCTCCCGTGACCATCTGCCACAACCAGCTCCACGCCGGACCAGCCCCTGCGCCGCTCCAGTCCTCCTCGTACAACCACCATCACATGCAAAATAAAAGGAAACAAAACATACATCAGATATGGCAAGTCATACAAGTGCAAACAAAACAAAACCAGACGACAAACCAACATTCTCAGAGATGGGCATGCATGCAACCAAAATTCAGAATGAATTTCAGATCTCAGTAGGCAACCAATAGGATTTTAATTCCTTTTTCTAAATCTGTGTAATTCCGGTTATAAAACCAAACCCTACACCATAATGTAAACCCCAACGGGGATTCAAATAAAAAAAAGCAATACAAAAGATTTCCAGAGGTATCATTCCTTTTTATCTTCGAAACATATAAAGAAACAAAAATATATCTATATTAGGGTTTCATTTTTACTTGGGTGGCCTTTCGGCTCTGTCCACCGGGGATAAACCTTTGGGCCTCCCCGAGGCCATGCATGGTGAGGAGCTGTGTGTCTCAAAGTCTTTTGAAAAATATTTTGGTTTAGGTTCAGTTCTTCTTAAATTTGGGTTAAAGGGTTTCTCGTCTTAAAAATCCAAGGATGAACCATGTTCTAGAGGGAAATGGGTAGTGTTTTGGTGTGGTGGTTAGAGTTTTTCCAGCGCCGTTGTACGACGGATGAATGGTGTGCGGTGGCCAATACGGCCGAGAACCGCCGGAGTTTGGGTTTCAAAAGAGAGGGAGGAGGTTTTTGGATATGGTATTTATTTACAGAGAAAAGAGGATGACTCCAAACTTGTTTTTTTTGTAAAAAATGAGCAAAACGGGATTTTCGTTCAGTTAAGGCCCTTGTTTATAGAACGCTTTGTTTTAAAATGGTTTTTCTACACCATAAGTCCCTCCGTCCCTTCGTCTTTTCACCCACCAATCCTTCCACTTTTTTAATTACGGATGTAGTCCATGCCCCTTTTAACCGTATTGCAATTACACCCCCATTTTCATTCGGATTAAGGTTTGAAAAGGGGATTTATTCCCTTAAAGCCACTCCACGTGGGTAAATAAGCTTTCTAGCCCTTCCACGTCTTAAAATTATCTTGTCCATCCCTGGAGTTTTAAAACTGTTTCCAATCTCACCCATAATTTGAATTTAAGTCATTT
This sequence comes from Hibiscus mutabilis, assembly GCA_019671005.1. Classification (NCBI taxonomy): domain Eukaryota; kingdom Viridiplantae; phylum Streptophyta; class Magnoliopsida; order Malvales; family Malvaceae; genus Hibiscus; species Hibiscus mutabilis. The sequence continues at coordinate 31,516,013 of CM033733.1, read as the reverse complement.
TAAGTGGGTAAATGCTCTCTGTGACCCTTTAAAGTTTTGGTTTTGTTTCACTCTGGTCCTCAAATCAGTGGTTTAATACCTTAATCGGTCCTTGGGGCTCCCTCTCAGTTTCGATTTGGTCCCAAATCTAGTGTCTCTTTTTTCCCCTTCCCTTCTTTTTGTTTTGTTTTCTAGTCCCCCACATTGCATGTTTAATTTTTGTCTTGCATTGCATTTCCTTTATATTTTGGTTCCTTTTGTTATGCTTTTGTTGTTTTATTTCCTTTTGGATTTTATGCTTTCTTGTACGATTTTGTTCGCATTTGTGTTCTTTTATATCACCTGTTATTTTTTTCGTATGTTATATGTACATGTTATATGAAATATGTATATGCATTCATGTACTTATTTTATTGTTAGTATTTCGCTCACGTGGCAGTATTTTATAATATACATATTACTTTGTATATATTCATATATGTGCACATTATATTATACTAAATTATAGTTGGTTTTTACGACACGTGTATATGTATAATTTGTTGTCGTATGTTATAGTATATAGTTATGTTTTTATGCTATATAATATATATTGTTCTTTTCTTGCGTAACTTATGTAGTGCATAATTTGTTTTGGTATTTTTTTCACACTTATGCTTTATTTTTGTATTATATTAATTTAATTTCATGCCTTGCTTTTTTTAGTTTTTGCTTGTTTCACGGTTATGTCATGTTGTCATGTTGCACCCGGTCTACAATTTGCTAATGCCGTGACTTTTTATTCGGGAGTAAACGCGGCCAGTATGAACGTAGTGATGGTGGTTTTGCTATTTACTTTCCAATAACGAGGCCCTTAAAATTTACTCGTACGTATAACCGGATTTTAACTTAATCGTCACTTTAATTTGGAAAATTCGATATTAACAAAGCAATAATTATTTTATTTTCTTTTTGCGGTACCAATTTTTGGGCTGTGTGGGGTGTCAAAACTCACCCATCTGTAACCGACTCCCGAATCCTATTTTCAATCAAATCTTTGGTTTTATGGTGTCCGACCTACCTTAGTGGCCGGTGGCGACTCCAAGTTTTACTGTTTTTCAAAAGACAAGAATTTTCCATTTTCCAAATGTTTTCCCCAAAAAACAAAAGGAAATCTACTACTCCTTTTTTAGCGATCTCATTCGAAACTTTAAATCTGAATTTCAAAGAGAAAGGTTGCTACAGCCGGCGACTGGTTTTGATTTTTCAAAATTAAAGTGAATCTGGTCATTTTTTTCAAAAAGAACAAAATAATAATTACCGCTTTATTAATATCGGAAGTTGTGAACTAAAGTGACGATTAAATTGATATTCGTTTATAAGTACGAGTTTATTTTAACGCGTTTAAAATTTAGCATTTAAACTCGTCCTTTTAAGTGAGGGGAAAACGCTAGTGCTTTCGTGTGGATATTGTTCCTCCGTATGGGCCTAGTAAGTACCTTCGGGGCTCGACTACCCTATGTTTTCGTGGGAATATTGTTTCCCAGTACGGACATAGCGAAAGGGTCCCCCTGAATTGAACTCAGTTGGGAGGAGCCTATAATGGGTGATGACCGGGGCCTTGCTACCCTTTAGAAGGGGACAACGAGGACAGTTCGTGGACCTTTTAGAACCAAGGCTGCATGTAGAGAATATAGAAAGCCTACCCTTTTAGAGACGTGTGGTTAAACCTAGGGTTACTTTGTTTAATGCTTAAATTTCCCATTTTTTATATCAGTTGATTTTATCCGATACTAACTTGTTTCTTTTTGCATATCATTTTGGTTTGCACATATCTTTGCATCTACATTGCATGACATAAAGGTGTTGATTCAAGTGGTTTACCCAAGGTGAGAGCTTTCATTATGAATGAGGGGTATCTCAAGAAGGAGGATGCCAGCTCACCAGTGAGACAGCGGTCTGAGGACAACCAAAGAGATAGATGACCATTTTCCAGGTAAGCACATAATAACGGAGTATACCCAGGTAGTCCTAGCAAAACGACCTTTGTGGAATTAAAAAAGGTACGAGAGAGTCGGTCAGTCTTTCCAAGAACATCGCAATCAGAATGGATTCTCAAGCTTTGAGCCATTCAACATTAGAAGAAGATATTTCAAATTTTGATCAAGGTTGGAAGTTGCAGTTCAAAGTTATTCACGCATCTTCATGATGCTATCCGATTTATTCAAGACTGAGACCGGTACAACACATTTTTGACAGTTCAGGTGCAAGAGGTAGCCCAACGTGTGGAAACGTCAAAAGCGGAAGCCGGGGCACTTTATTTCTTTCATGAACCCGGGAATGGAGAAGACATCAAGATTCTTGTGGCTACTCAGAGCCACTAAAGAGTTAGAAGTTATGGTCGAGACTTATTGGTGCCTTCTTTGCATCGAGAACCTTTTTCAAGCCAATGAAAGTTGCTCAAGGGTGACCACTAATGGAATAAATGCCTTTATTTACATACATCCTTGCATTGCATATATCATGCATTAAGTGATTAAACAACAAGATTAATGTTGGGGGATTTTGTGACAGTAATTAAAGATTCTGCATCATTTCTTTGCCTGACCCAGAAAAAGCAAATGAAAGATAGTTTTGCTAAAGTGGAAGCCAATTTGAGAAAGGTATTCGTCTCAGAAAATAGAGAAAGCAAATGGAGGACTTCGAGCCAGTACAGCTTCAGAAGCACGAATGGCCTAGTGGCTAGGGTGGATAAGCTCGAGGAGCTTCATGAACTTTTGGTTGGGAACCAAAAGGAGATGATGGATTATGTGAAGAAGTTCCAAGAAGAAACTAGGGGGCAAATCGATGAATTGATGAGTATCATGGCTAAAGGAAAGGGCTTGACCGAAGGCTCATTCAATCGAAGGAAGATGGGAAAAACAAGTAAGAATTTGGATTACAAATTCATAGCGGAAGAGACTTTGTCTGATGAAGATCAAGCCATAATCAACCAATATGAGGTAGTCTGCAACGCTTTCGAATGTCCCATCGAATTGGCGTTAGATAAGATTGAAGATTCTCTCTTAAAAATCTTGTCTACGTCAAAGGACCAAGAACCAACTCAGAAGCAATTTAAGAAAATGGATCATGAGGTTAATAACACAGACACCTACGAAGCCCCTAAGGAGCCAACGGTCTCCTCACCCTAGGCCATATCCCCAAATGTGCAAGGCTCGAGTAGAAAGGAGAAATCCTTCACCCTTTTACCAATCTCGTATGTGGAGTTGTGCTCGCAACTATGCAAGGCCAATTTGGTTCGACCATGCCTTGTTGTTCCCTTTCAGTAGCCTTACCTAGTATGGTATGACCCTAACGCACACTGTGATTACCACGCTAGAGTAGTGGGACACACGATAGAGAATTGCCGGACATTCAAGAAAGTGGTGCAAAACATGTTAAAGGTTGGAGTATTAAAGTTTGAAGAACCTAGTGTGGAAATTAATCCACCTTCTAGCCACGGGGGTCAGGACACGAGTGCTCTTGAAGAGGAAGATGCAATAAGGGCAAAGATGGATGTGCCACGAGACAAGTCTCTTTTAAGTCGGGAATTCAAACCATTATGCGTGGCAAGGTTGACCAAAGACTCTCGCATGAATGAAGAAACATGTGAAAGTCGGGACTATGGCTTTGTAATGGAAAAGACCTTACCTGATGAAAACCAAGCTATCACCAACCAGCATGAGGTAGGCGGCGTCACCTTTGAATGTCCCACCAAACTGGTGATGGATGAGACCGAGGACACTCTCTTAAAAGATTTGTCTTCGCCAATGAATTGAAGGACATATGAGGTAGAACCACAAGAATCTCTTCAGTTGTCGGTAAACCCAACTTTCAGTTCTCAAGAGAAAGGCAAAAAAGTAGAGGGCTTTCAATTTAGTCCTATTTCTCTTACCTACCGGGAGTTGTTCTCAAAGTTGCTAGACGCTCGATTGATTGCACCATGCTTTGTCAAAGCTCAGTCATCTCCATATTCGAGATGGTTCAAAAAGGAAGATCATTGCGATTACCATACCGGAATTCAGGGGCATTGTAACACCCATAACTGGCTTAAGAGAATAACTCGAGTTAATAGGGTATTACAAGCAAACAAAACACTCAACTAAAATACAAATGTGAACTTATAATAAAGTTCAAGAAAGATGTAGACTATTCATTAATAATTTGGGGTACTAAAATTTTTCTTTTATTATTACCAACATGATTCCGGTCATACTAACGAATTTAAGGTCAATGTAATTCATAAATCACGTTCTAAATTCTAATTGAATGATAAAAAGAAATTAATCAACATTTGGCTCATTGAATTACTAATGGTTACTTAAGTTTTCAATAAACTTAACAAAACAACTCTATTCAAATTAGAAACAAATTAAATTAGACTCTTAGCCTTATAGCGCATTAGGGTCATTACAAACTTTGCAAGGTGTCCTTAATATAACTATTAACCTAAGATATTCAACCTGATCATACTTGAATTGAGTACAATAAGGACTATTATGTATTCATGACTATGATATTTACAATAAGCAATTACCCAATCAAGATCGAATCATCTCTAAGTAAATCGGTGATCTTTCAAGTTATTCAAACACATCGGTATACTTTTGATACTCTTAAGCAACAAAGTAACTAACAAGTCATAAAATGGTCCAACACATTCAATAATAGTTTTAAATCCTTACTTTATCATGATTCTATCATAACTATATCATAAAATAATCCATAATGTACTATTCGACCTAGGCATAAAAATCTCCTAACCATTACATATAGGCTAGTCAAATATCGGCCATTCTAAAACTATTCAAACTAAGCACATATAATTTTCGATACTCACATGAATATCAAACAGGTATATCCATATCTAAATTCACATTATTTATTTTAAAGCATGTCTCATTAGGCAAAATCATGGTACTATGACAACTTTCACATAATAGAGAACCTTAACAAAACTGTACAACGAGGTTACTAAAACAATTTGCCAAGGTCCATAACCAAATCAATTGTAATCAAATTAATTTGAGCAAGGCATAAACAACTAATTATAATAGACATAGAAGATCCCGCACATACCTAAAACTCAAAACCCTTATAAATCAGACATCCAAGACCTTCACATCAATCTAAGCAATGCATAAATTAGGTAGCAAATTCTTAAGCAACCATCGAATAAGTAAGAGACCTTATACAACTTTTACAATGCTTATGAGCATTGCCTTTTAAAACAAACATATAACAAAGACATGCTAAATGCAATATATAATCACATGTGGTGCCACCGTTTAGGAGTTCTAATTATAGATTATCAAACATACACGTATGTACTTGTGATCTTTGATCGAGCTCCCCAAAAGCAAAGATCACAAAATCGTCCTGAAACATAACTGAAATAGACATAATAAGTACACACTTAGTGAGATAGTAAGATCTTAAGGATTATAGTACAAGCAATGTGATGAAGATTATCCCAATTCTCTTCTACTTTGGTTCAAGGTAAGTTCTACTTCAAACTCGATTATCTTGACTCCTTTATGCATAGGTATATATCACTTTCTTAAATTCATTTAAGAACATAGCTAGAAAATTTACAGTATTTTGCTATACCAAAATTAAGGTTTAAAAAGATGCTTTTCTTCGAATATAAGTTAGAGTATAATGAAATCGTTTATTATTATTTTTATACAAGCTACTCATTTCTTCCATATAAATTCTTGAGTCTTTAAGCACTAATAATCACCTTATAAATTTTAGTAATCAAGTAAACCAGATTTTTCGCATTTATTTAAAGTAACCAAAAAATATATCACAAATCAAAACTAGATTTAATACATAACATACATTTTGGTTTATGAATCAAAATGTAGCTTATCTAACTATTCTTGTTGTACAAGAAAACATCTTATCTTAGTAATCTGAATAATGTGTCACTCGTATTCTTTCACCAGAGGTCCACCAAGACGTGAAAGGTTCTAAGCTTAATTAAGAACTACCATTTTACTAATGGCATTCGAGCATGGCATCTCAATTCACCCTCAAACAAGTTACCAATCTAACCATTAGAAATAGCAAACATAGCATCACATGAATATATTTCACTTTGACTATTTTTATCAATCAAACTATCATACATAGCAAATCAGAAACAAGTATTACTTGTCCTATAACTATCCAATTAATTTATTAGTTGGGTTTACAACTTCCATTATTTTGTCTTTAACATAGTAACATCCCTTTCCTGTATTCATTACCAAATATGAGTAAGTTATGTTACAAATTAAGATTAAACCCTTTTATTTCTTTTGCTTATAAAACTGGCAGCCTGCACTGCCTTTACTTAAAAATTTATAACAATTTTTATAGACCTCGAAAATTTATTCCGAAAATTTCTAATTAAACTAGATTCATTAAACTTTCTAACCATATAAATTATTAGCCTAAATCCATTACACAAAAATTCAAATAAATCCTTAAACTCACGTCACAGCCCAGACTTGACAAAATTCTGCAACCTTGTTTTCTAACCTTCCATCGAATAAAAATTCATAACTTCTTACATACAAGTCGAAATCAGTCACCGTTTGTTTTGTAAGAAACTAGACAAAATTTCTAGTTCATACATATAAGATTCACTTTCTAAGTCCAATTGTGGAATTTATGCTGATTTTTCAAACACACTACTTTTGCATACAATTCTGGACAGATTTTAATCTTTCTATCTTCGGACCCATATTTACTAAAAACTTAATCCATTATCATTTATAAACGTAATAGGACTTACTAGGTTCATCGTCCATATCATATCAACTCTTAAACCCACCATATTTGGTAATAAGTTATTATAAAACCCACTAATTATACATGCCATCTAGTACACTTCCAAAAGAAAGGATGGATGTCATTAACATTACTATGAGTATGGAGATATACCTCCCAAAATAAGCAAGTGATGCTTGGCTACTCTTTCCTCGAAGCTTCCTTAAAACCTGCGCATGAAATTCATCATACGCTAAAGCATATACTTAGTGAGGCAACAACATTTAATTCAAATGCAACTTAACATGGATATCAATATAATAAAATAACAATGCATATGATCACTTACCATTTTATGCTTGCTAGCATATATGACATGATATATATATATATATATAATTACATATTACATGGTAATAACTTTGATTCTTACCATTACCGTTGCCATATTTATCATCGAGCTTTCAAGCATTTCATCCTGTTTTTCAATTCATTTAGTCCAAGTATTGATTTAAGGAAATTTATGTACACGAGTCATCCCCCCTATACTTACTTGAGTATAGTGTATTATTTGCACTTTACTGGAAGTGCTTACCACCGAAGTGCTTCTGTATACTTATCGGAGTATACAATTAGTAAATAATTTGCACTTTACCTGAAGTGCTTATAATAAATTGCACTCTACTGGGAGTGCTTAAAATGAACTATACTTTTGATTTCCTATCTCATACATTGGGCTTTATATCAATCATAATCTCATTCATGGCAACATATATACATATAGAGCAATTCATATCCAAAATAACATTCCATGAATAAGTAGTGATCCATGCATATGTTTTCAATTCTTGACATATTTCTAACATGTCAATTATATGGTGAATGACATAAAGATCATGATATACATGCATTGCACTCACCTTGACACTTTCAAAAGTATAATTTATACTAGCCTCACTAAGCTCGGTTGCACTTTTTATCTTCTTTCTTCACTTGTTTGATCTCGAACTTGCTTGTTATCTGTATGTACATTAAATACATAACACAAGCAACTTTAAGTACATGCCCAACCTTTACTAATACATGTACATACCAAGTTGGAAAATTTAACATTTTCAACCAAGTACTTCTTTGCAACAACAATGCTTCCTAAACTTTAATCTCATCTCAAATTGCACATTACAACCAATAGTTTGATAATTCCACTTTGAACCCTAAATTCTCTCTCTTAGGGTTATAATCTAAAATTTGGAAACTTTCACATTTCATATCAACTTTCAAAAATTTTAATATCAAAATGATCCTTGTATCATAGCAAACAACATAACCATGCTTCTTGAATATTTTCAAATTTCTCACTTATTTCACCCAATTTGCAAAATTCACAAAATAGTCCTAAAATGATGTTTTCTTCATTCCAATAACATAATTCAACTTAGGAAACATCATTCTAATCATTTCCATCATCAAATAAATTTTCACAAAATATCCCTGAATTTTCTTCTTATAGCCGAATTGGTCCCTATAGGTTTTCCAAGAGATTTTCATCATTTCAAGCATAGAAACAACACTACAACACTATTTCCAACTTGATTGAACCTTAAAACATGAAAACTTAACATGTTCTTGAACCACCCTAATCATCAATCTCAACTTAGAGACATGGAAACTAAGCAAAACTTATACCGAAAGATAGAGAATTCAATGGAGATCACTTTCTTATTTCTTGTCTCTAGCCAAAAATCAAACAAATCAAGTCAAAAATTGAATTGGATTTTTTCTTACCTAAACCCCTTTAGTATTCGGCCATTTGAGAGAAGAATGAACAAGATTTAAATTTTTTCTTTCTTTTGTTTTAATGCCAAATGTCTTCAAATTGGCTATATAATAATAAAAATCTCTAAAATAGTCAAATGACTATTTTATCCTTTAGCTATAACCAATCACAAGCCAACACTTATATCTTATCCTCTTCCATAATCAATTTTTATTAAAAAGTATAGGTGAAATGACTAAAATGCCATTAATGAAATAGTTTATTTTCAAAAATACCATTCCATCACCTATAAAAAATACTGAATAGAATCGAATCTAAACCATTTAAAAATGATTCAAAACTTCAATGCTATGCTCTTCGGGTCTTCCTAAGACTTCCTTCAAATTTTCATAAAATTCTGAGCTCATACGATTACCTAAATTACACTTAAACTTTAACCGTAATTTCCCGATAATAGAAACATCAAATCAAACCAATGTTTTTATATTCGATCCACACCCTTAGATGATCTATTTATTTATGGAATAAAAATAATTATTGGGAAAATTACCATGTTGGTCCTTGAACTTTTCTCAACTTTTCACTTTTTTCACCAAACTTTAAAACTTTATGTTTTAGTCACTGAACTAAAACCACTAACTTTTGATTCTTTACGTTTTGGTCACTAATCCAATAATGGGATATTGCAATTCTCTCCCCCTAAAAAAATTCGTCCTTGAATTTTTAGAACGTACATGGGTTAAACAAATGCGGGTACTGTTCTTTCATTCTCTCTTCGGTTTCCCAGGTGGCTTCTTCAACTTTATGATTCTTCCAATGCACTTTAACCAATGGAATCGATTTTTTTCTCAATTTCTTCACTCCATGAGCTAATATCTTTATTGGTTCTTCTTCAAATGTCAAATCGGGTTGCATCTCAACTTCTGCAGGTGAAATGACATGTGAAGGATCCGACATATACTTACGAAGCATCGACACATGAATAACCTCATGAATCTTGCTCATTTCTGGTGGTAAAGCCAATTGATACACCACCGGTCCAACTCTTAGATTATCTCGAATTATCTTCACTTTTTCTTCTACTTCTTGAATCAGATCAGGCCCAACAATCATGTGATCTTCCAACTCAAACCAATTTAATGGTGTTCGTCATTTTCTTCCATATAAAGCTTCATAGGGTTCCATTTTAATACTTGACTGATAACTGTTGTTATACGCAAATTCAACCAATGATAAGTACTTTTCCCACGAACCTGCAAACTCAATGACACATACTCTAAGCATATCTTCCAAAATCTGAATTGTCCTCTCTGATTGCCATCAGTTTGCGGGTGGAAAACAGTACTAAAATGAAATCAAGTACCCAATGCTTTCTGTAGTGCATTCCAGAATCTAGAAGTAAACCTGGATCTTTGTCAGACACAATGGAAATAGGAACTCCATGTAATCTAACAATCTCCCGAATATACAACTCTACATATTTACTCAAATAGAAATCTGTCCTGACTGGTAAGAAATGTGCTGATTTGGTTAATCGATCCACAATCACCCAGATTGAGTCTTTCCTACTCGGCGTCAATGGTAATCCAGTTACAAAATCCATAGTCACTTTTTCCCATTTCCATTTTGGAATAGCGATTGGTTGAAGTAACCCTGATGGACTTGATGTTCTGCTTTAACTTGTTGACAAGTTAAGCATTTGGATACGAATTCCGTTATAGCTTTTTTCATTCATGGCCACCAAAAACGGCTCTTCAAATCCTAATACATTTTATTTCCTCCCGGGTGCATCATTAAAGGACTATAATGTGCTTCTGTAAGAATTTCCTTTTTCAATTCCTCATCTTCAGGAATATAAGCACGCCCTTTATAATATAAAAATCCCTTTATAATGTCTATCAAATTAGACATGTTGTTCAGCTCAGCAAGTAAAGCATCATCATTGTAACACCCTTACCAGTATTTAATTCTTATTACTAGTAAGGAATGTCACCTAATATTTAACCGTATTTTATATTACTCAATTTAATAAAAAAACAACTATTTTCAAAAATTTCAGTTTATCGCGTAAAACCAATTACAACTATTTAACATATTTTATACTACACATTTTAATGAATAAAACTGCCTAAATTAAAAATCATTTTATTACTCTAAAATTTCATTTTTATAATCTTACCCGATTTTCATTACTAGCAATTTCTTTAAACTAGCATCAAGTCTAACAAAATCCAACATCATATACTAACCACTTATCTAGATGTTAATATTACAAGCCACACCTAGACTAGTTTAAAAGAGCTGATATTCATTCATACATGCCAACTGGAAAATATATCAAAATACATCAAAGATGTAGTTACAGATATTGTGTATATATCCTTCTTTGATAGTGATGCCTTACTCCTTACTCCAATATGGGTTTCCTACATACGCGTGAAAAAAATCATCACACGCTAAGTATATACTTAGTGAGGCATTATAATTATTTAATATAAATCAACATGCTTGAATTACATCAATAATATAATAAACATGCAGTTTGATCACTATTCCTTTATTTCTCTTATGTTAATCAAATATTAACATAATATAATCCGGATTCATAAATCCTATTATTATCCTTGACATTATCTGAGAGTTTACTCACTCTCTAAGTTATTTACCATTTATTACCATTATCTGAGAGTTCACTTACTCTCTAATTTATTAACCATTTATTACCATTATCCGAGTGTTAACTTACTCTCTAATTTATTAACCATTTATTACCATTATCCGAGAGTTCACTTACTCTCTAATTTATTAACCATTTTTTACCATTATCCGAGAGTTCACTTACTCTCTAATTTATTAACCATTTATTACCATTATCCGAGAGTTCACTTACTCTCTAATTTATTAATCATTTTTTTGCCATTATCAGAGAGTTCACTTACTCTCTCATTTATTAACCATTTATTACCATTATCTGAGAGTTCACTTACTCTCTAATTTATTATCAAATAAATTATTGCCCAACATAGTTTGAGGACTTGAGTACACGAGTCAAAACCGCACCACAGTGCTAATAAACTGCACCGAAGTGCTAAGAGACCACACATAAGTGCTAAAGAACCACACCTAATTGTTAATAAACCACACGGAAGTGCTAAACCGCTGGACTCTATGGCATGCCAACTATACTCTTTACCTCAAATACTTATTTGGGCATACTTTCCAATTCCATATTGAATTCATCCATGGCAATATAATTAAATATTGGGCAGTTCATACCCTAAATATAACATAACCATACAAACTTGGTATATCTAGTGATCAAATGCATCATAGTTTTTCCTTTGGCAATTGTCAATATGTCAAATATAAGTTCATGATATAAACATATAATTATCAAGGAATTATTAATAAGGTAGACTTATCACAAGTCTTCCAAATGATATTCGTAATATTATCCATGCATAAAAATGCACTCACCTTGACACTTTATACTTTGTCAATATTCAACTAGCCTCACTAAGTTCGACTTTGATCTCGTTCCTTTCCTCGATTCCTAATTCGATCTTGATTTTGTTCACAGTCTACAAGTGTATTAAAATACCATAAGTACATTCCAAATTATATGTTAGTATATTACTAACACATAATTAATATAGGAAAAACGTTCCTATAAACACTCTAATATTTTCCAAATATTAGTTTCATGACATAAGTCATTTTATCCTCAATACTTTGGTTTTCTTCCAACATTTACTCAAAGAATTATTTATAACTCATTCTAATATTTATTCTAGCATAATGCTTCCATGAAAATAATTTTTCACTTTAGTCCTTAAATTCTTCCAAATTGCCGAATTGGTCCCCAATTTTTTCAAAATTTCCGAATTGGGTCTTATGGTTTTACAAACTTCAAAAAATGGTCCAAATGACATTTTAAAGCTTATAAAATCATAATTTCAACATTTCTGAATTTATGGAAAATTTCCCATAATTTCCCTTAATTCTTACAATTTGCCGAATTCACCCCTATGATTTTCTAAATTTCCAAATTAGTCCACTTGCCGCTTAAACATCATTTCTAAGCTTTCACAATCATTCCCATATCAAAATCAATCTAAATTCAACTTTTCTACGAAAACCCTAACTTTGAACAATTTAGGGTTTAACTAATTCCATGTAGTTTCAACCATCACAGAAGCTTTAATATGATTCCACAACATCATATTCATCAAAAACTAACCTTAGTTCATCCTAGTTCAACATCCCCTTTATCCATCAAATTCACAAAACCAAGGTTCTAATCAAGGGAAGCATGAACAAATGGTACCAAAAGATAGAGAATTTCATGTAGATTAATTTCATGTTTCATGCCTTCATCAAAATTCCAACTCAATAAGCTTGAAAAATCAAGAAGAAAATTTTTTTCTTCTTACCTTTGGGGTGTTCGAAACTTGGCTGAAAATGGGGGAGAAATCTTGAAATTTCTTTTATTTCCCATTAAGCCACTTGTACTTAATATATTAAAAATAAATTTAAAATTCATTTTAAAGTCTAATAACCTTTTTACCCTTGTAATCCAAAGCTCCATATTAAGCCACATGTCTACCTACCAAACCAAGGGCCCAAAACAATCCAAGGAGTTAGTGATTACCAACTTTTCCCTTGCCATCTTCAAAAATTACCATCTTGCCATTTTTCATCCAATGGCTAAATTAATCATGGAAAAGTAATCTTTAATCCAATAATCCATATTAATTTCCATTAAAATAAGACATGAAAATGACACTTTTACCCTTGCCTTATTTTAATAAAATATCTCCTAAGAGATTTCTCATTTATTCGATTAAATCTGAATATCCGTATTTTTCCCGAACTTTAAAGCTTTATAGCTCTTAATACAAACTCCGTATCAAAAATCCGAGTATCACGAAAATGCCACTCTTGGGGGTGAACTATTCATTTACGGGACTAACTCACATACTTTTGAAAATTACAACTTGGTCCTTGAACTTTTAGAAATATACACTTTGGCACCAAACTTTTCAAATTTTATATTTTGATCACCAAACTTTTCAAGTTTTTCATTTTGGTCACTAACCAAAATTGAGGTATTACAATTATCTCCCCCTTAAGAAAATTCATCCTCAAATTTTCCTAAGTACTAGGTTGAAAAAGATGCGGATACTACTTTTTCATTGATTCCTCAGGTTCCCAAGTAGCTTCCTCTACTTTGTGATTTCTACATAACACCTTGACTAGAGGAATCTTTTTATTTCTTAGTTGTTTTTCTCCGTGAGCTAATATCCTCACAGGTTCTTCCCCGTATGTCATATCCTATTGAATCTCGATTTCTTCCGGTGTAATGACATGCGAAGGATCTGATCGATACTTCCTCAACATGGATACATGAAAAACATCATGGATCTTACTCATCTCGGATGGAAATGCTAACTGATATGCCACTGGACCAACCCTTTTTAGAATCTTATAAGGGCCGATAAATCTTGGACTAAGTTTGCCTTTTCGTCCAAAGCGTAACACTTTTCTCCAGGGTAATACTTTTAAAAATACTTTATCTCTGACTTCAAACTCAATATCCTTTCTTTTAAGATAAGAGTAATATTTTTGTCTGTCGGAGGCCGTTTTGAGATTGTCTTGAATAATTCTTACCTTATCTTCCATCTCTTGAATAAGATCTGGTCTAATAACCTTTCGATCCTTAAGCTCGAACCAATTTAATGGAGTTCTGCATTTTCTCCCATATAATGCTTCGTAAGGATCCATCTTTACGCTTGATTGATAACTATTATTATATGCGAACTCTGCCAATAGAAGATACTTTTCCCACGAACCCGCAAAATTTAGTACACACGCTCTAAGCATATCCTCCAATAATTGGATAGTTCTCTCCGACTGTCCGTCTGTTTAAAGATGAAAAGTAGTACTAAAATGTAATTTAGTTCCCAATGCCTCGTGTAAAGCACTCCAAAATCTTGAAGTGAACCTGGGATCCCTGTCCGATATATTAGACATAGTAACACCATGCAACCTAACAATCTCCTTGATATATAATTCTTCCAGCTCGTTCAGAGAATAATCCGTGCAACTGGTATGAAGTGTGCAGATTTAGTCAATCGATCTACGATCACCCAGATTGCATCCTTTTTACATGGCGTCAAAGACAAGCCCGTTACAAAATCCATAGTAATCCTTTCCCATTTCCACTGTGGAATGGAAATTGGTTGAAGTAATCCTGATGGTACCTGATGTTCTACTTTTACTTGTTGACAAGTCAAACACTTGGCAACAAATTCTGTGATGGCTCGCTTCATGCCAGGCCACCAAAAATGACTTTTCACATCTTGATACATTTTGTTACAGAATGCATTGTTAAAGGGTTGTAATGCGCTTCAAAAAGTATTTCTTTCTTTAGCTCATAATCCTCAGGAACGTATAAACGTCCTTTATAATATAAGCACCCATTAGACTTTATTTCAAAGTCTTTAGATTCACTCATTTCTATTTGTTTTATTCTTTCCAAGCACATTTCATCCTTGCCTTGTAACTCTTTAATTCTCTCCATCAAAGTTAGCTTGATTTGAAATTCCGCCACTAATGCACCATTTTCCTGCATTTTCAACTAGGCATTCAGGGCTCTCAAAGTAGTAAATATTTTTCGGCTAAGTGCGTCTGCTACCACATTAGCCTTTCCTGGATAATAATCGATAACTACATCATAATCCTTGATTAATTCTATCCATCTTCTCTACCTCAAATTCAATTTCTTTTGAGATAAAAAGTACTTCAAACTTTTATGGTAAGTGAAAATATAGCATTTTTCACCATATAAGTAGTGTCGCCAGATTTTTAGAGCAAACACCACTACAGACAACTCTAAATCATGAGTGGGATAGTTTCTCTCATGAGTTTTGAGTTGCCGTGAAGCATAAGCTACCACATTTCCTTCTTGCATCAGCACACATCCCAAACCATTATGGGAGGCATTGCTATATATTACAAATTCCTTTCCAGGTTCTGGTTGCACCAACACAGGAGCTTCTATCAGAACCTTCTTTAATTTATCAAAGATTTCTTGACATTTTTCCGTCCAAACGAACGGTACATCTTTTGTTAATAGCTTGGTTATCGGAGATGCAATAATTGAAAAATCTTTCACAAACCATCGATTGTAACCAGCTAATCCCAAAAATCTTCTCACTTTGGAGATATTCTTAGGAACTTTCCATTCAAGGTTTGCTTGAACCTTCTTAGGATCAACTCGAATTCCTTCGGCTGAAACTATATGCCTAAGGAAATTTACTTCTGATAACCAGAATTCACACTTTGACAGCTTTGCATACAACTTCTTTTCTCGTAAGATTTGGAGAACAACTCGAAGATGAGTATCATGCTCCTCATTGGTTTTAGAGTAAACCAATATGTCATCAATAAATACTACCACGAATAGGTCCAAATACGGCTGTAAGATTCGATTCATTAAATCCAAAAACATCGCTGATGCATTTGTAAGTCCAAATGGCATTACTACAAACTCGTAACGCCCATATCTGGTTCTAAAAGTTGTCTTTGGTATATCCACTTCCTTGATTTTTAATTTATGATATCCTGATTGAAAATCAATCTTAGAGAACACGGTTGCTCCCCTAATGATCAAAGAGATCATCAATCCTCGACAAACACATCTCCAATATATTTTTCCTTGAATTCTTGTAGAAAGAATTCCCAAGTAATCCGTTCTGGAGGTACTTGTACAATTATCACGTTCCACCATACGCTGGCTTGTTCCATCAATAGGGATACTATTACTTCTAATTTTCCTTGATTATCACAAAGAATCCTATTTAACATGTTCTTTATATCATTTAACCAATAATCGGCAACCATAGGATGTGCATCAGTATCACCTTAGAATTCTGGTGCCCCAATTATCCTTAATTCCTTTAGGACTGATACTGGAGCCTGCCGATTTAGGATTGCCTCCAAAAACTGCAGAAATAAGCCTTGATCTTGTACTAACATATTTATTTGTTCCCGAGCCTGTTGCTCTACATTCTGCTGAGCTGGTTGCTCTACATTTTGCTGAACCTGAGGTGGATTCTGATTCACCTCATTACTTTCGCTTCGAGCAGGCACATCCTGCTCAACAACCTGTCGAGATTCTCGATAACCCAACATCTTCTCATGTCACGATTATCTAAAATAAGTAAGGAGTAATCTACTCAACATCAGGCAACATCATAATCCTACACAATATCAGTAATTTTTTATATATCCTAGTGGCATGTATATAACTATGACTTTCTACATAGACTCATTTACTATCCAAAACCGACTAAAACTGTAGCTCTGATACCAATAAATGTAACACCCTTACCAGTATTTAATTATTATTACTAGTAAGGAATGTCACCTAATATTTAACCATATTTTATACTACTCAATTTAATCAAAAATAGCTATTTTCAAAAATTTCAATTTATCGCGTAAAACCAATTACAAATTTTTAATCCGTCAAATAGTTTCTGTTTCAGGCAGCAACTTGGCAGTTTATAACTACACATTTTAATGAATAAAACTGCCTAAATTAAAAAACATTTTTATTACTCTAAAATTTCATTTTTATAATCTTACCCGATTTTCATTACTAGCAATTTCTTTAAACTAGCATCAAGTCTAACAAAATCCAACATCATATACTAACCACTTATCTAGATGTTAATATTACAATCCACATCTAGACTAGTTTAAAAGAGCTGATATTCATTCATACATGCCAACTGGAAAATATATCAAAATACATCAAAGATGTAGTTACCGATACTGTGTATATATCCTTCTTTGATAGTGATGCCTTACTCCAATATGGGTTTCCTACATATGCGTGAAAAAAATCATCACACACTAAGTATATACTTAGTGAGGCATTATAATTATTTAATATAAATCAACATGCTTGAATTACATCAATAATATAATAAACATGCAGTTTGATCACTATTCCTTTATTTCCCTTATGTTAATCAAATATTAACATAACATAATCCAGATTCATAAATCCTATTATTATCCTTGACATTATCTGAGAGTTTACCCACTCTCTAAATTATTTACCATTTATTACCATTATCTGAGAGTCCACTTACTCTCTAATTTATTAGCCATTTATTACCATTATCCGAGATTTCACTTACTCTATAATTTATTACCATTATCCGAGAGTTCACTTACTCTCTAATTTATTAACCATTTATTACCATTATCCGAGAGTTCACTTACTCTTTAATTTATTAACCATTTTTACCATTATCCGAGAGTTCACTTACTTTCTAATTTATTAACCATTTATTACCATTATCCGAGAGTTCACTTACTCTCTAATTTATTAACCATTTTTTACCATTATCCGAGAGTTCACTTACTCTCTAATTTATTAAACATTTATTACCATTATCCGAGAGTTCACTTACTCTCTAATTTATTAACCATTTATTATCAAATAAATTATTGCCCAACATAGTTTGAGGACTTGTACACGAGTCAAAACCGCACCAAAGTGCTAATAAACCGCACCGAAGTGCTAAGAGACCACACATAAGTGCTAAAGAACCACACCTAAGTGTTAATAAACTGCACGGAAGTGCTAAACTGCTGGACTCTATGGCATGCCAACTATACTCTATACCTCAAATACTTATTTGGGCATACTTTCTAATTCCATACTCAATTCATTCATGGCAATATAATTAAATATTGGGCAGTTCATACCCTAAATATAACATAACCATACATGCCTGGTATATCTAGTGATCAAATGCATCATAGTTCTTCCTTTGACAATTCTTAATATGTCAAATATAAGTTCATGATATAAACATATAATTATCATGCAATTATTAATAAGGTAGACTTATCACAAGTCTTCCAAATGATATTCGTAATATTATCCATGCATAAAAAATGCACTCACCTTGACACTTTATACTTTGTCAATATTCAACTAGCCTCTCTAAGTTCGACTTTGATCCCATTCCTTTCCTCGATTCCTAATTCGATCTTGATTTTGTTCACAATCTACAAGTGTATTAAAATACCATAAGTACATTCCAAATTATATGTTAGTATATTACTAACACATAATTAATATAGGAAAAACGTTCCTATAAACACTCTAATATTTTCCAAATATTAGTTTCATGACATAAGTCATTTTATCCTCAATACTTTGTTTTTCTTCCAACATTTACTCAAAGAATTATTTATAACTCATTCTAATATTTATTCTAGCATAATGCTTCCATGAAAATAATTTTTCACTTTAGTCCTTAAATTCTTCCAAATTGCCGAATTGGTCCCCAATTTTTTCAAAATTTCCGAATTGGGTCTTATGGTTTTACAAACTTCCAAAAATGGTCTAAATGACATTTTAAAGCTTATAAAATCATAATTTCAACATTTCTGAATTTATGGAAAATTTTCCGTAATTTCCCTTAATTCTTACAATTTGCCGAATTCACCCCTATGATTTTCCAAAATTCCAAATTAGTCCACTTACCGCTTAAACATCATTTCTAAGCTTTCACAATCATTCCTATATCAAAATCAATCTAAATTCAACTTTTCTACGAAAACCGTAACTTTGAACAATTTAGGGTTTAACTAATTCCATGTAGTTTCAACCATCACACAAGCTTTAATATGATTCCACAACATCATATTCATCAAAAACTAACCTTAGTTCATCCTAGTTCAACATCCCTTTTATCCATCAAATTCACAAAACCAAGGTTCTAAGCAAGGAAAGCATGAACAAATGGTACCAAAAGATAGAGAATTTCATGTAGATTAATTTCATGTTCTTTGCCGTCATTAAAATTTCAACTAAATAAGCTTGAAAAATCAAGAAGAAAATTTTTTCTTCTTACCTTTGGGGTGTTCAAAACTTGGATGAAAATGGGGGAGAAATCTTGAAATTTCTTTTCTTTCCCATTTAGCCACTTGTACTTAATATATTAAAAATGAATTTAAAATTCATTTTAAAGTATAATAACCTTTTTACCCTTGTAATCCAAAGCTGCATATTAAGCCACATGTCTACCTACCAAACCAAGGGGCCAAAACAATCCAAGGAGTTAGTGATTACCAACTTTGCCTTTGCCATCTTCAAAAATTACTATCTTGCCATTTTTCATCCAATGGCTAAGATTAGTCATGGAAAAAGAATTTCTAATCCAATAATCCATATTAATTTCCATTAAAATAAGACATGAAAATGAGACCCTTTTACCCTTTCCTTATTTTAATAAAATATCTCCTAAGAGATTTCTCATTTATTCGATTAAATCTGATTATCCGGATTTTTCCCGAACTTTAAATCTTTATAGCTCGTAATACAAACCCCGTATCAAAAATCCTAGTATCACGAAAGTGCCACTCTTGGGGGTGAACCATTCATTTACAGAACTAACTTACATACTTTTGAAAATTACAACTTGGTCCCTAAACTTTTAGAAATTTACACTTTAGCACCAAACTTTTCAAATTTTATATTTTGGTCACCAAACTTTTCACGTTTTTCATTTTGGTCACTAACCAAAATTTCGAGGCATTACAATCATCCAATATTGATAATTGAGCTTTCGATATCCGTAGAGCTGAAAACATCTTTCGGCTAAGTGTGTCTACCTCCACATTAGCCTTTCGCGGGTGATAATCAATAATTGCATCATAATCCTTAATTAGCTCGATCCATCGCCTTTGTCTTAGATTCAGCTCCTTTTGCGTTAAAAGATATTTCAGGCTTTTATGGTATGTGTATATATAACATTTTTCACCATATATGTAGTGGCGCCAAATTTTTAAAGCAAAAACCACCGCAGGTAACTCCAAATCGTGAGTAGGATAATTTCTCTCATGAGTTTTAAGCTACCTAGAAGCATAAGCCACCACTTTGTCATCTTGCATAAGTACACACCCAGACCATTATGCAATGCATCACTATACACCACAAAATTCTTACCCGATTCAGGTTGAAGTAACATCGGAGCTTCTGTCAAGATTTTCTTCAATCTTTCAAAGCTTTCTTGACATTCTTTAGTCTACATAAAAGATACATTCTTCCTGAGCAGTTTGGTAATAGGTGCAGCAACCATCGAGAAATCTTTCATGAACCGGCGGTAATATCCTACCAATCCGAGAAAACTTCTAACCTCTGTCATGATAGCTTGAATTTTTTGAGGATCAATCTGAATTCCTTCAGCCGATACTATATGTCCAAGAAATGTCACCTTAGAAAGCCAAAACTCACATTTAGATAGTTTGGCATATAATTTCTTCTCCCTCAAGATCTGAAGAACTATTCTAAGATGAACATCATGATACTCCTTGGTTTTAGAATAAACCAGGATATCGTCTATGAATACCACCACAAACTGGTCCAGGTATGGATGAAAAATTCAGTTTAGTGTAACACCCTTACCGGTATTTAATTCTTAATACTAGTAAGGAATGTCACCTAATATTTAACCGTATATTATACTACTCAATTTAATAAAAAACATCAATTTTAAAAAATTTTAGTTTATCGCGTAAAACCAATTACTAATTTTTAACCCGTAAAATTTATTACACACGCTCTAAGCATATCCTACAATATTTGGATAGTTCTCTCCGGTTACCCATCTGTTTGGGGATGAAAAGCAGTACTAAAATGTAATTTAGTTCCCAATGCCTCGTGTAAAGCACTCCAAAATCTTGAAGTGAACCTGGGATCCCTGTCCGATATAATAGACATAGGAACACCATGTAATCTAACAATCTCCTTGATATATAATTCTACCAGCTTGTTCAAGGAATAATCCTTGCGAACTGGTATGAAGTGTGACAATTTAGTCAATAGATCCACGATCACCCAGATTGCATCCTTTTTACTTGGCGTCAAAGGCAAGCCCATTACAAAATCCATAGTAACTCTTTCCCATTTCCACTGTGGAATGGAATTTGGTTGAAGTAATACGGATGGTACATGATGTTCTGCTTTTACTTGTTGACAAGTCAAACACTTGGCAACAAATTTTGTGATAGCTCGCTTCATGCCAGGCCACCAAAAATGACTTTTCACATCTTGATATATTTTGTTACCACCTGGATGCATAGTTAAAGGGTTGTAATGGGCTTTAGAAAGTATTTCTTTCTTCAGCTCATCATCATTCGGAACGTATAAACGTCCTTTATAATATAAGCACCCATTAGACTTTATTTCAAAGTCTTTAGATTCACCAATTTCTATTTGTTTTATTCTTTCCAAGCACCTTTCATCTTTGGCTTGTAACTCTTTAATTCTCTCTATCAAAGTTGGCTTGATTTTTAATTGATGATACCCTGATCGAAGATCAATCTTAGAGAACACTGTTGCTCCCTTAAGTTGATCAAAAAGATCGTCAATCCTCAGTAAATGGTATTTATTCTTTATCGTTACTTTATTAAGTTGACGATAATCCACACATAGTCTCATTGATCTGTCTTTCTTTTTTACAAACAAGACTGGAGCTCCCCAAGATGATATACTAGGCCGTATAAAATCTCGGTATGATAATTCTTTCAACTGAGCTTTTAACTCTTTAAGCTCTGTAAGAGCCATCCGATAAGGAGCCATCAATATTGGTGATGTTCCGGGAAGCACATCAATACCAAATTCTATCTCTCGATCGGGAGGCAGTCCCGGTAATTCATCCGAAAAAACATCTGGAAATTCCCGTACCACTGGTATATTTTCCAGATTTATTTTTGTTTCTAGAGTATTTATCACATTACTCCTATTACCTGTCCTTTCGCCTATAACTACCATCTTCGAGCCATCTGGCTTCTTTAAGATTAATCTTTTATATCGGCATTCGACAATAGCATCATATGCCGATAACCAATCCATTCCAAGAATAATTTCAAATTCTTGGAAAGGTAATTCCATAAGATCAGCAGGAAATTCTATAGCTTGAATTTTTAAAGGACATTTCCTGCATATTCTACTCACTCTGGCACTTTGTCCTATTGGGTTGTCAGCAATTATCTCACTCAAAATTAGTTCTACTAGATGTTTCTTTCAAGTATTACTTTAGAACTAATGTATGAATAAGTAGAGCCTGGATCAATCAAGGTAAAAATAGGTCTGCCAAAGAGTTCAATCATACCTGCAATGATCTCTGCATCATTTTGATCATCAACAGTTTTGATGTTGTATACCCGAGCTGTAGCTCTACTTTCTTGATTGGGTGTTGATGCGAATGTTCTCGGTTTTCCACCTTTGTTTCCCTTGGCCCTCTGAGGCACTGCAGCAAACTAATACGGATGAAGCTCCGAACAATTTTTCTTGATATACCCAGCTTGTCCACAATGGAAACATGCCCCGATCAACCAGCATTGACCATGATACCTCTTTCCACAATGCTCACATTCCGTAATCGGGCGAATTCCAGAACCTCGAGTACCCATAGTATTCGTCTGAGACTGCTTCGATTTTCCTCCTGCATACCCCTTTTTAACTGAAGAGGCTGATGCTACAGGATGCTGATGCGGCATTCCTTTACTGCGTTTAAATGATGATGCAGCAAATGAACCTCCAGACCTTTTCTCGGTCTGAATTTGCTTTTCTGCCTTCTCCTCGAGGTCCACTCTTTCTATAGCCTTGGCTCGGTTCACCATTTCTTGAAAAGTAGTAAAGTTACGAGAAACCAATATCCTCTTATATTGAGAATCCAATCCAGCTATGAATTTTTCGATTTAAGACCTTTCGGTTGGGAGAAATTCCACCATAAATCAGCTCAGTCTATTAAATTCACATTCGTATTCATAAATCGATCTGCCATGATGTTTTAGCTGCAGAAATTGTTGTCTCATATTTTCGACAAATACATCTCCAATATACTTTTCTTTGAATTCTTGAAGAAAGAATTCCCAAGTAACTCGCTTTAGAGGTACTTGTGCAGTTATCACGTTCCACCATATATTGGCTTGACCTATCAGAAGGGATACTACTCCTAATTTTCCTTGATTATCACAAGGGATTCTACTTAACATGAACTTGACATCATTTAACCAGTAATCAGCAGTCATCGGATCTGCATCAGTATCACCTTGAAATTCTGGTGCTCTGATTTTCCTTAACTCCTTAGGGACTGATACTGGTGCTCGTTGATCTATGATCGCATCCAAGGATTGCATAAATAAGCCTTGATCTTGCACCGGCATATTTCTTTGTTCCCGAGCCTGTTGCTATACATTCTACTGAGCTGGTTGCTCTACATTTTTCTGAACCTGAGGTGAACTTATTCACCTCATTACTTCCGCATTGAGCAGGCACATCCTGCTCAACAGCTTGTCAAGATTCCTGATAATCCGACATCTGTTCATGTCATGATTATCTAAAATAAGTAAGGAGTAATCTACCCAATATCAGGCCTCATCATAATCCTATACAATATCAGTAATTTTAGATATCCTAGTGGCATGTATATAACTCTGACTTTCTACAGAGACTCATTTACTATCCAGAACCGACTAAGCCTGTAGCTCTGATACCAATAAATGTAACACCCTTACCGGTATTTAATTCTTAATACTAGTAAGGAATGTCACTAATATTTAACCGTATATTATACTACTCAATTTAATAAAAAAACATCAATTTTCAAAAATTTCAATTTATCGCGTAAAACCAATTACCAATTTTAACCCATCAAATAGCTTCCGTTTTCAGGCAGTAACTTGGCAGTTTCTAACTACACATTTTAATTAAGAAAACTGCCTAAATTAAAAATGATCTTGATTACTCTAAAAATTAAATTTATAACTTTACCTGATTTCCATTACTAGTAATTTCTTTAAACTAATATAATCCACATTATAAAGTAACCGCTTATCTAGACTAGTTAAAGCTAGCTACTATTATTTTATACATGCCAACTAGAGATAATCAAAATACATCAAAGATGTAATTTACCGATACGACTATTATCCTTCTGGATGATGGTGCCGATACTCTTTACTCCTGCCCGGGATTAATACCTACGCATGAAAACCATCACACGCTAAGTATATACTTAGTGAGGCATTATAAATTTTTTTTAACATAAATCAACATGCTTGAATTATAACAATAATATAATAAACATGCAGTTTGATCACTATTCCTTTATTTCCCTTATGTTAATCAAATATTAACATAATATAATCTGGATTCATAAATCCTATTAATATCCTTTCCATTATCCAAGAGTTTACCTACTCTCTAAATTATTTACCATTTATTACCATTATCCGAGAGTTCACCTACTCTCTAATTTATTAACCATTTATTATCAAATAAATTATTGCCCAACATAGTTTGAGGACTTGAGTACACGAGTCAAAACTGCACCAAAGTGCTAATACACCGCACCTAAGTGCTAAGAGACCACACATAAGTGCTAAAGAACCACACATAAGTGTTAATAAACTGCACCAAAGTGCTAAACCTCTGGACTCTATGGCATGCCAACTATACTCCATACCTCAGCAACTTACTTGGGCATACTTTCCAATTCCATATTCAATTCATCCATGGCAATATAATTATCATGATTTAAAGCTAAGGCGGTTCATACCTGAAATACCATAAACATACATACCTGATATATCTAGTGATCAAATGCATCATAGTTCTACCTTTGACAATTCTCAACATGTCAAATATAAATTTATGATATAACTATCAAGCAATTATTAATAAGGTAGACTTATCACAAGTCTTACAAATGATAATCATAATGTTATCCATGCATGAAAATGCACTCACCTTGACACTTTATACTTTGTCAATAGCCTCACTAAGATCAACTTTGATCTCGTTCCTTTCCTCGATTACTAATTCGATCTAGAATTTGTTCACAATCTACAAGTGTATTAAAATACCATAAGTACATTCCAAGTTATATGTTAGTATCTTACTAACACATAAACGGTATAAGAATAATTTTCCTATAAACACCATAATATTTTCCAAATATTAGTTTCATGATATAAGTCATTTCATCCTCAATATGTTGTATTTCTTCAAACATTTACTCAACTAATGATTTATAACTAATTCTAACATTTATTCCAGCATAATGCTAATATGAAAATACTTTTTCACTCTAGTCCTTAAATTCTTCCAAAATGTCGATTTAGTCCCCAATCTTTTCAAGATTTCTGAATTGGTTCCTACGGTTTTACAAACTTCCAAAATGGTCCAAATGACATTTTAAAGCTCGTAAAATCATAATTTCAACATTTCGAAATTTATGGAAAATTTTCCATAATTTCCCCTAATTCTTACAATTTGCCGAATTCACCCCCATAACTTTTCAAGTTTCCAATTTGGTCCAATTAACGCATAAACCTCATTTATAAGCTTTTACAATCATTCCCATACCAAAATCAATCCAAATTCAACTTTTCTACCAAAACCCTAACTTCAAACAATTTAGGGTTTAGCTATTTCCATGTAATTTCAATCATCATACAAGCTTTAATATGATTCTACAACGTCGTATTCATCAAAAACTAACCTTAATTCATCCTAAAACATCATCCCCTTCACCCATCAATTTCTCAAAACTAAGGTTTTAAGTATGGAAAACATGAATAAATGGTACCAGGAGATAGAGAATTTCATGGAGATTAAATCTTTGTTTCATGCTTTCATCCAAAATCCAAACAAATAAGCTTGAAAATTGAATTCAAAATTTTTTCCCTTACCTTATGAAGCTTTCGAACACTTAAGGGAATTTGAGAGAAATCTTGAATTTTCTTTTGACTTAAATTTGAGCCATTTATCATCTATAATAAGCTTTTTGAATTAAAAATTCTTTTTATTGCAAATGACCATCTTGCCCCTTAAATCCAAGGTTCCATAAATTGCCACATGTCATTTTGATCATCCAATGGCCCAAATAAATCCAAGGAGTTAGTGATTACCAACTTTGCCCTTGCCATCCTAAAAAATTACCATCTTGCCATTTTTCATCCAGTGGCTAAGATTACACATGGAAAAGTAAACTTTAATCTAATGGTCCATATTAATTTCCATTAAAATAAGACATAGAAATGACCATTTTATCCTTGCCTTATTTTAATAAAATATCTCCTAAAATATCTCATAAAATATTTCTCATTTATTTGATTAAATCCGATTATCTGGATTTTTCCCAAACTTTAAAGCTTTATAGCTCTTAATACAAACTCCGTATAAAAAATTTGGGTAACACGAAAATGCCACTCTTGCGGGTGAACTATTCATTTACGGGACTAAATTACATAAATTTTGAAAATTACAACTTAGTCCCTAAACTTTTTGAAATTTACACTTTGGCACCAAACTTTTCAAATTTTACATTTTGGTCACCAAACTTTTCAAGTTTTACATTTTGGTCACTAACCAAAATTTTGAGGTATTACATTCATCAATTCCATAAATGTTGCTGGGGTATTAGTTAATCCAAACGGCATTACCACAAACTCATAATGACCGTATCGAGTCCTGAAAGCCGTCTTTGGAATATGTTGCTCTTTAATCTTCAATTGGTGATAGCCCGATCGAAGATCAATCTTAGAGAACACTGTTGTCCCCTTTAAATGGTCAAAAAGATCATCAATTATTGGCAATGGATATTTATTCTTTATCGTCACTTTATTAAGTTAATGATAATCAATACACAATCTCATCGATCCATCTTTCTTCTTTACAAATAATACGGGTGCTCCCCATGGTGATATACTTGGCCGTATAAAACCTCGATTATGTAATTCTTGCAGCTGTAACTTGAGTTCCCGAAGTTCAGCAGGTGCCATACGATACAGTGCCATCGATATGGGTGTTGTACCAGGTATTACATCAATTCCAAATTCTACCTCTCTATCTGGAGGTAATCCCGGTAATTCTTCTGGGAATACATCTGGAAATTCCTGCATCGTAGGTATATCTTCTATTTTCACTTCCTGCTTCAAGGTATCAATTTCGGGAGTTGAATATGCTTCATAGCCATCCATCAACATTTTATTCGCAACCACAACCAAAATAACATCACTACGATGATTCGGCTTCTCACCCACAAATAATATTTGTGATCCATCTGGTGCCTTTAAAGTTAATCCTTTTTATCGGCACTCCACCACAGCATCATATGCAAATAACCAATCCATTCCCAAAATTATTTCAAACTCACAGAACGGAAATTCCATAAGGTCAGCGGGGAGATCCACGTTCTGAATTTTAATAGGACACTGACGACAAATTCTTTTGACCCTAGCACTATGACCTATCGGATTGGTTGCTACCACCTCACTCGTAATTGGTTCTACTGGAATGTTTCTTTCTAGTATGATTCTAGAGCTACTATATGAATGAGTGGAACCATGATAAATTAGCGCAAAAATAGGTCTATCGAATAGTTCAAGCATACCTGAGATCACATCGGGATCATCTTTACTCTACGTGGTCTTGATATTATATTCATTAGCAGGAGCTTTGCCTTTCAGGTTCGATGCAACTTCCAATGCACTTTGATGGGAATTCCAACCTCGGTTTCCTTTATTTCTCTGAGAAGCAGCCACCGATTGGTTTTCTTGTAATTCTGGACATGCTCGTTTGAAGTGACCCAGCTTCCCACATTGATAACATACTGTCTCTGGTGCATACCAACATCGACCAGAATGTCTTCTTCCACAAGTCTTACATTCCGATTGGATTCAAAATCCTTTAGATCCACTCGTTCGATAGTGGACTTGTTTGGATTTACCAATAGAAAAATTCTTCTTTACAGACAACATTGATCCAGCTGATCCTTGCCGCTAAAATCCTTTACCATGTTTAGACCAAGGTAAAACACTGAGACCTTCAGGTCGCTTGGTTTACTGTTCTTTCTTATCAGAAAATTCTTCCTGCTCCACTCTTTCCATTCCTTTAGCTCGGTTGAGTATCTCTTGAAATACAGACAAATCAAGAGCAACCAAGAATTTCTTATATTCCGGATGTAGACCTCCCACAAATCTGGTAACTCTGTGCTTCTCCGTCGGAAAAAACTCTGTAGCAAATCGGATAAGTTTATTAAACTCACATTCATACTCATATACTGATCTGCCTGCTTGCTTCAAATTCAGAAATTGATTCTTCATCCTCGATGAAAACATCACCGATGTACTTGTTCCGGAACTCTTGTAAAAAAAATTCCCAAGTAATTTGTTCCCGAGGAATCTGAGCAGTAATGGTGGTCCACCAAATTCGAGCATGTCCCATCAAAAGTGATGTTACACCTTCAAGTTTTCCTTGATCATCACTCCAGATAGTATCCAACATAATCTTAATATCATTTAACCAGAAGTCCGCAGACATCGGGTCAACATCAGAATTACCTTGAAATTCTGATGCCTTCAGCTTCCTTAACTCCCTTGGTACAGATATTGGTTTTTGTCTGTTTAAAATGTCATCTAATGCCAGCAGGAATAGTCCACGATCCTGAACCGGCATGTCTTGCTATCCTTGTGCAGGTGCCTGACCTTGATATTGCTCTTGAGGTACATTCTGATTTACCTTGTTACTCCCACTCTGCATAGGGACTTCCTGTTCAAACGCATGTCTAGAACCCTGATGGTCCGGCATCTGAATATAACACATTTTCAGCAAATTTCTTAATATAGAGTAGCATTACTAATTATAGAGCATCAGGATATTTGCACATAATCATCAGTAATTATGACATCCTAGTGGGATGTATACAATTCCCACTCATTTTTAAACTCAATTTCTATCCAGAATCGACTAAACTTTTAGCTCTGATACCAATTAATGTAACATCTCTTTCCCGTATTCGTTACCAAATACGAGTCAGTTATGTTACAAATTAAGATTAAACCCTTTTATTTCTTTTGCTTATAAAACTGGCAGTCTGCACCGCCTTTACTTAAAAATTTATAACAATTTTTATAGACCTCAAAAATTTATTCTGAAATTTTCTAATTAAAATAGATTCATTAAGCTTTCTAACTATATAAATTATTAGCCTAAATTCGTTACACAAAAATTCAAATAAATCCTTAAACTCACGTCACAGCCCAGACTTGACAAAATTCTGCTACCTTGTTTTCTAAGCTTCCATCGAATAAAAATTCATAACTTCTTACATACAACTCGAAATCAGTCACCATTTGTTTTGTAAGAAACTAGACAAAATTTCTAGTTCATACATATAAGATTCACTTTCTAAGTCCAATTGTGAAATTTATGCTGATTTTTCAAACACACTACTTTTGCATACGTTTCTGGACAGATTTTAATCTTTCTATCTTAGGACCCATATTTACTAAAAACTTAATCCATTATCATTTATAAACATAATAGGACCTACTAGGTTCATCATTCATATCATATCAACTCTTAAACCCACCGTATTTGGTAATAAGTTGTTACAAAACCCACTAATTATACATGCCATCTAGTACACTTCCAAAAGAAAGAATGGATGTCATTAACATTACTATGAGTATGGAGATATACCTCCCAAAATAAGCAAGTGATGCTCGGCTACTCTTTCCTCGAAGCTTCGTTGAAACCTATGCATAAAATTCACCATACGCTAAGCATATACTTAGTGAGGCAACAACATTTAATTCAAATGCAACTTAACATGGATATCAATATAATAAAATAACAATGCATATGATCACTTACCATTTTATGCTTGCTAGCATATATGACATAATATATATATAATAACATATTACATGGTAATAACTTTGATTCTTACCATTACCGTTGCCATATTTATCATCGAGCTTTCAAGCTTTTCATCATATTTTTCAATTCATTTAGCCGAAGTATTGATTTAAGAAAATCTATGTACACGAGTCATCCCCCTATACTTACCTGAGTATAGTGTATTATTTGCACTTTACTAGAAGTGCTTAGCACCGAAGTGCTTCTGTATACTTACTGAAGTATACAATTACTAAATAATTTGCACTTTACCTGAAGTGCTTGTAATAAATTACACTCTACCGGGAGTGCTTAAAATGTTTATACAGCTGTTTATGACTCTATGGATATCCAACTATACTTTTGATTTCCTATCTCATACATTGGGCTTTATATCAATCATACTCTCATTCATGGCAACATATATACATATAGAGCAATTCATATCCAAAATAACATTCCATGAATAAGTAGTGATCCATGCATATGTTTTCAATTCTTGACATATTTCTAACATGTCAATTATATGGTGAATGACATAAAGATCATGCTATACATGCATTGCACTCACCTTGATAGTTTCAAAAGTATAATTTATACTAGCCTCACTAAACTCAGTTGCACTTTTTATCTTCTTTCTTCACTTGTTTCATCTCGAACTTGCTTGTTATCTGTATGTACATTAAATACATAACACAAGCAACTTTAAGTACATGTCCAACCTTTACTAATACATGTACATACAAAGTTGGAAAATTTAACATTTTCAACCAAGTAGTTCTTTGCAACAACAATGCTTCCTAAACTTTAATCTCATCTCAAATTGCACATTACAACCAATAGTTTGATAATTCCACTTTAAACCCTAAATTCTCTCTCTTAGGGTTATAATCTAAAATTTGGAAACTTTCACATTTCATCTCAACTTTCAAAAATTTTAACACCAAAATGATCCTTGTATCATAGCAAATGACATAACCATGCTTCTTGAATATTTTCAAATTTCTCAGTTATTTCACCCAATTTGCAAAATTCACAAAATAGTCCTAAAATGATGTTTTATTCATTCCAATAACATAATTCAACTAAGAAAACATCATTATAATCATTTCCATCATCAAATAAATTTTAACAAAATTTCCCCTAATTTTCTTCTTATAGCCGAATTGGTCCCTATAGGTTTTCCAAGAGATTTTCATCATTTCAAGCATAGAAACAACACTACAACACTATTTCCAACTTGATTGAACCTTAAAACTTAACATGTTCTTCAACCACCCAAATCATCAATCTCAACTTAGAGACATGGAAACTAAGCAAAACTTATACCAAAAGATAGAGAATTCAACGAAGATCACTTTCTTATTTCATGTCTCTAGCCAAAAATCAAACAAATCAAGCCAAAAATTGAATTGAAAATTTTCTTACCTAGACCCCTTTAGTATTCGGCCACTTGAGAGAAGTATGAACAAGATTCAAAATTTTTCCTTCTTTTGTTTTAATGACAAATGTCTTCAAATTGGCTATATAATAATAAAAATCTCTAAAATAGTCAAATGACTATTTTACCCTTTAGTTATAACCAATCACAAACCAACACTTATATCTTATCCTCTTCCATAATCAATTTTTATTAAAAAAGTATAGGTGAAATGATAAAAATGCCATTAATGAAATAGTTTATTTTCAAAAATGCCTTTCCATCACCTATACAAAATACTAAATAGAATCGAATCTAAACCGATTAAAATTGATTCAAAACTTCAATGCTATGCTCTTCGGGTCTTCCTAAGACTTCCTTCAAATTTTCATAAAATTCTGAGCTCATACGATTACCCGAATTACACTTAAACTTTAACAGTAATTTCCAGATAATAGAAACATCAAATCAAACCAAAGTTTTTATATTCAATCCACACCCTTAGATGATATATTTATTTATGGAATAAAATTAATTATTGGGAAAATTACCATGTTGGTCCTTGAACTTTTCTCAACTTTTCACTTTTGTTACCAAACTTTAAAACTTTATGTTTTAGTCACTAAACTAAAACAATAACTTTTGATTATTTATGTTTTGGTCACTAATCCAATAATGGGATATTACAATCAATACGTAAATTAATCAATGCATAAGACATCAAATGGCATAACATATCATGAGCATGGTTACCTATCATGTAATTATTCTAGTTCTGAATTACTTGTCTCATAAGACATTAAACATAGCATAAATTAAACATGGCATATCATAGGCATAATATATTATGGTCATAACCTTCTAATTTAATCAACCAAATTACATATGCACATAAACATTTTTACTAAGACATATATCTTTATCCAAGAAAATTCATAATTCAATAGGCATAAGTTACTTATGATGCAAGTTATTGTAAAGAATCAATAGTTTAAAATTATAATCTTTCTTGAATTTTCCTTTCTAACATAGCCTTGTGAATCAAGTAGCCTAGGTACACGAATCCCCAACTAACTGTCGCCAACAAAAAGGTACTCAAAGTATCGGTCAATCCCTCATACTGTCACCATGTGACCACAACACTTCCTTCCTACTGTCCCAAATAAGGACCGTAGTCCACCCCAAACACGAGCTCTATGAACTCTATGGCATGCCAAATATACCTATGACTAACTCGAGACCAAGGCTTTTCAATTAAATCTTATCATATCAGAGTCGTAGTTGAGCTTAGCTCCATAATCATATCAACGCATGAAATAAGCTCATAAGTTATTACATCATATCAGAATCTGAATTGGACATAGTTTTACATTCTTATAATCAAATGATCATAGCTTATTTCATAACATATCAACCATCTTAATTCAAGTGAAGCTTTAGAATATATTTTATATTTCAAAGCATGTCAGCCACATATATTTGTTTAATCCATTAAACAAGGCTTAAGATTTATCATATCAATTATATATAACAACACATATATGACTTTCCATATAATTGAGTATTTAACCAAATAATGTGTATCATAAATACTTTATATTTATATACTTACCTCAAATCCAAGCTAGATTTTAAAGCATAGCTTAGCCCAAAAATTAAAACAATAAATTAAATTGATGAAGAATGCTTAAGAAGGTTACAAGCCTGTCCCGAGACTTTAAACTATACTTATTGTTTGATCCAAGATATAACTGCTCCTAAATTACAATCCCCTTTTTATGCTTTTCTATAACTTGATCCACCTTAGACCTTACTTCTTCAACTCCTTCTTGTCTAAATATAACAAGAATACAACTACATATTAGAGTTAGAATCAAACTAGTCTTAATGTACTTCGATGTTCATATTGAAACAATCCCGGATTAGTCTTTCATTTATTCTTAGTCCAAATGTACATATATATATATACATATTTTTAATACAATCCATCATATACTCATACATACACAAAACAATCCACTTATTCATACATATATATATAAATATAAATATACACCAAACAGTCCTTTAAAACATTTTCAAAGCAGCCCTCTATTTTTATTTTATCAAAAATAGTCCCAAATAGCTTAGTTATTGATAAAACAGTCCCAACTATATTACCAAACAATTACATATTTTAATTACTCAGATCAGCCTCTATTTCATTTCAAAACAGTCCATCTTTTAACCTAAACCTTTGATTTCAATTATTAGCAATAAGGTGACCTTAATTTCCTAATTTTTTTTACAAACGATGCAAATAAAATAGTACATGAGGCTGACCAACTCCTTCGAAATAGAGCATTAGCATGGAACATTTGTTTGATTCAATTTTGAGCTAATTTATGTGTCGCAACCGCAAAAATTCAAATTCAAACATAAGTTATGCAATCTACAAATGCATCATTCGAATGTCAATTCAGCTAAACAACCAAAATTTTATTATCTAGCAATGGTAACCAACTCAAGTTTCAATCATAACTATTTAGCTTAGCCAAGACCTATTCGAATATTGACCTATCTTAGCAAGTTATAGCATTCAAAATCAATGACTTGTATATTCTTATTATTCCTAAATTTCATAATAACATAACAACTATTATGCTCATTCGAATGGTTTAAAGAGTCAAAACATGAAATTTCAAGCTCCTTTAAACACCTAAAGAGGATTCATCATGGGTGTCTTAGATCAAAAGAAAATATGAAGAACTCTTACCTTATTTCTCAATCCAATCTATTGAAGGTTCATCCGTTGAACCACATGAAGCTTCAAGACAAGCTTTTGCAGCTCCCTCTCTCTTCTCCACTAAGGTTTCAGAAATTTGGGAAAGATGAGGATAATGATGGCATTGTCCTCTTAATCGTAACACTTGCACTATCTTTTAGATGGACATGTGTAATAGCCCCTCTAATATTTTGAATTTTACATGCAAACTTCTAGTGTTCTCTAATTTTTGGTTTAGCCCTTCTTACAATGGTCATTCATTGCTTTCTTTTTTTTAAAATATGGCACTAAGACTTATTTAATTTAATAGATGATACTTCTATAGCAAGTAACTAATGGTCCAAGGTAACATACTTCTAGGCCAACGTTTGGGATATTACAGTCATTCTCTCGAAAGGTGTGTGAGTTTTAAGCGTAAAGTTCAACATCTTCTAGATCTTAGAGTGATAGAGCTTAGGACAATGGGTCTGGGTCTGAAGATTAATTCCCCAACTATGGCCAGCACTATAAAATTGGGGAAAGATCATGTCACCACGATAAAAGAGACGGATAAAGCAAAGTTGCCGACATCAGCAAAATTTGAAAATGTCAGCAACTATCATGATCCCAACTATTACATAGAAGGCGTTGTTCTGAAACCGCTTGAGAAGTCAGGAGCAGTTCTAGAAGAGTCCACGAAAGTGACAATGCTTGAGAATAATGACGTTCTCAAAGAAAGAGAATTATGTTTAAGGAAAAGGGGGCAAGGAAGGCTAAAAGGCATAACAAAGATGCGAAAAGGAGTAACAAGAGGACGAAAATATTATTCCCGATGTCAAATTCTAAGCTAATACCCCTGTTAGTTCAGAACAAACTCTTGAGGTCGCCTCTCATGAAGCGAAATGTCTATTTCAATCCTGATGTGTTTAGTACCAAGGTTCCATGCGGATATCATCAAGGTGATCTTAGCCATAAAATGAAAGAGTTTGCGATTTTGAAAGGCAAGATCTATGAACTTATTAGGAAACGAATACTTTCTTTTCAGAATGGGGGACCTAAGATCAACAAAGGGTCTAGTTTTTGGGAAAGATTGAAGATTTGTGGTGATTAACTAGTGTTTCAATGTTTGAGGATTTCTAGTGAATCCTATCCATGTTTTTAATTGTCACCTTTTTCTCTTTCTCTCGCATGTTTTTCTTGTTGTCCTTTTTATATGTGTAGTTAACTTTGCTACTGTTTGCCCGAAAGTAGCAAATATCTTTCGTAAGGGCATATGTTATGTTTTCCTTTTTCGTTTCAATGAAAGGATGCATCTTTTAAGTAAAAATATATGTATATTCTTTCCTACCATCGTAGATTCCCGGATATCACGTGCATGATGTGGCATTGATTCTGATAAAATATCAATTGAATGTTGTGATCACGTTAGAGTATGATTTCCTGCCTAGCCCACTATGGTTGGTAAAGCGTGAGACGTAAGATTACTACTCCTTCGATAATGTTCGATGATAAGAAAATCTCCTAGAAAAGCCCAATGAAGTTGCTTAAATACGAGAATTCTAAAAAAAAATTAAAATTAATTAATTAAAAACTAAAAAAATTAGAAGGGTACTCCGCTATAGCAAAAAGGCTAAATATGGATGCTTTGCTCCACTTACTCTAATTGAGTCAAAAGCCTTGGCTATATGAGTAAGTTTTCAAATCGTGACTATGCCGAGTAACTCGGGGTATTATTGTATGCTCCATCATTATTCTCGAGACAAAGGACTGTGATGAGTTGAATTCCCTAGAAGAGAAAGAAAATTTTAAAAATTAAGAAATGAATGAATAATCAAATAAGTCTCGGAGCGTCCTGATGGAGCTGTGGGGGGAGAACAAATCTAATAAGGAGATATGCTCCACCTGTTCAATACCCTAGTGTCAGAGATGACTCTTTGGAGGCATTGACACGATATTAATTGCAATTGAAAGAATACACTTGTACGAAAATTCTCGAATTGATATTTTTCTACACTCCATGAGTTAAGCAAATTCGAAAACCATGAACTATTTTGGAGAAAATAATGAGAACTAGATGGAGTGGTTTTCGAACAGATCAAGAAAATACCATAATCATGAGGATGAACCGAGCAATCTTGGAGGAATTTCGCAACTTTAAGTATCACCACAACATTCAAAGGCAAGCTATTGATCGCCGGGGGATTGAATCTAAGCCGCTCTCGCATTTGATATTTGGGGCATCCTATTCTTTTTCTATTGATTTTAATTTTGTATATTAATCCAAAAAGCATCCTCTGTTGAAACGTTAATCAGCAAACTGGCATAGATAAAAAAGGAAGAGAAAAGAAAAAGAAAAAAAGAGAGAGATGGAAAAAAATAAGAGAGAGAAAATAGGGGAAAGAAAAATAAAATAAAGAGAGAAAATAGGAATAATTTGGTTTCTTTGTATTGTTTCGGGGATAAAATTTAGAAATTAGGGATGAAAGTACATGATCGAACTAACATCGATGACTAGTCAATGATCCAGAAAAGAATGACAGCAAGCCTTGATATGATACACGGTTCAAAGACTCAAAGTGAGTGTCTGTCACAATCCTTGATTGACTCAAATGAATGAAGATTGAATCTTATTGAAGAAATGAAATTTTGAGACTTAGGGGACGTGTTTTGGCCTACCGTTGAGATAGGAGAAAGATTATCCTGTTGGATCATAGGCAAAAAATAATTGCTAAACCCGAAGGCTAGATAAGTTATTACCAAGATCCAGAAAGAAGAAAGTTGTTCTTCTACGTGGCTTCTGGGATAAAGTTTTAGGTCAAGGATGTACGTGGTTGACCTAATACAAAACCTGACAGTGGTTTTGAAGAGAATAATAGTATGACTCAATGCGCGACATAGTTCAAGGACTCAAAATGAATATTTCCATCATGTCTTGATTGGATCAGCAAAATGAAGATTGAGCCTTAAAAGAAGTTTAGAGGTTTAAGGGGCACGTTTTCAGCCCAGCATCAACATAAAAGAAAGGTCGTACCGATGGGCCAGGGGAAAAATAACAGTTAAACCCAGAGGTGATATGAAGTACTACCATTGTCAAGAAGGTGAAGAATGTTTCCCTACGTGGCTCTGAAATTTTAGGTCGGGGAAATACATGGTCGACCCAGCACAAAGGAATAATTTATCTGTGGTTAGAATGAGAATAATCAGGCAGTTCAGAGATTCGAAGTAACTTTATGCCATAATGTTTTGTGTGGTTCGAAACAATGAAAACTTGGGACCTTATTGGAAAGAAAGAAAATTTGGGAACTTGGGGGCACAATGTTTACCCCAACGCTGAGATAGAAGAAGGCTCATTGTGAAGAGTCATAGAAGAGGTGATAGTTGATCCCAAGTTGAGTGAGGGCAATGTCACAAGATGGAAAATGATAGATCCTTTAAGACCAGTGTAAGGCAGCAATGGCCTTTCAAAATGAAACCAAAGTTGAAGATTCGGAAAAGATAAAAGAAATACTGTGTTTGGTTTAGGAAATTGAAAATTGGGCCTTATCGAAGAATGGAAAGCATAGAAACTTGGGGGCATGGTGCTCACCACAATTTTGAGAATGAAGGAGACTCGTCATGAAGGGTCATTGAAGAGACAATATTTAAGCCCGAGTAAAGTGAGGGCAACGATCTAGAGTTAAACTTCAGGAAGTGGAAGATTGTGTTCTGACCAATGCAAGCTAGTAACACCCTTTCGAGAAGGGAAAAAAAGATGAAGATTTTGCAAAGACAATAAGCCCATGGGAGCTAAGGGTGACCGACCAGAAAGTAAGAGTTTTTCCCAAACAAATTTTGAAAATGATTGTAC
This sequence comes from Hibiscus mutabilis, assembly GCA_019671005.1. NCBI lineage: Eukaryota > Viridiplantae > Streptophyta > Magnoliopsida > Malvales > Malvaceae > Hibiscus > Hibiscus mutabilis. Next base: position 31,477,689 of record CM033733.1, on the reverse strand, counting down.
TCATGCATCATTTGTAGTTAAATGTCCTTATATTAGGAGCATGCTAACTCATACCATCATAGCATTTTTCTTATTCAAAACAGGTATTCGAAGATTGATAAAAGGTTTGAGCTATAGCTTCACAAGAGGAGAAGTAGACTTCAGAGAATCAAGAGTCCTTTGGCTGGCATAATTAGGGTTTCCAAAGGTCTTCTGGCCTTCGGTTAGTCAAGAGTGGCGAGCATCTTTTTATGTCAGAAAGATCTAAAGTTGGGTCTTTCATTAAAGATTTCTTTTGGTAGCCGTGTTAGCGCGAATCCTTTGATATGGATACAACTCCTTCTAACTTTTTTGTACCATGAACAATTTTTATTTTATCAAAATCTTGACATTATTTAACCATAAATTGGCAGCCATTAGACTACTCTCACAACAATATTCAAGAGCTTCTAACTTTTAAGCTCCTTGATCATTAATGCCCTTATCGGAGCTAGAGGTAAAACATAATATACCTCGATACTTATCACTAAACCTCTTCCTGATCATCACACTTAACTGTGTATCGTGATCCAACAGTATCTAATATTATCTATCAATATCAGTAACTTATTCAAAACTATTCATACTAGTGAGGAGCCATGTCAAGTTATACAAGTAGTACATCTTTATCATAACAACCTAGGGGCATATACTTATTAACAAATCATTTCTGACTTAATTTAGCCTCCAGAATCGACTAAAACTTTACTCTGATACCAACAAATGTAACTCCCATAACGTATATCCGTAATACGAATATACATTACAAATGCTACTAAAAACATTACTAATTTTTTTAACTCTTCGGTAAACATGATTTTCTATAAATTTCAACTGAAAAACAATTCTAGAAAATTATAGCTAGTTTTAACCCTGAATTGGTTTATAAAACATAAAATTTAGTTATTTAAAAGAAAATATTATTCAGGGTAAAAACGTTGCTTGTTGCCTATACCCTTTCTTGATTATAAAAATTATGAGTGATAAGATTTAAATTCTAGTTAAACCATTATACTTTTACCTTACTGGTAACATTATTTCATTTTCATACTCCATGTATTTTTATACTATCATACTTCAAAATTATATACTTTAAAGCTTGCAAAACAGTTTTCTTGAAAATATAATTACATGCCCACTAGTTCCTGACTATTTTAAAGATGTACGTACTTTCACTTACCGATAACTTGACTTCCAAATGAGTGGCTCATTCTTGCTAATTCTGATATGAAAAACCTACGTGTGAAATAACACACGCTAAGTACGAACTTAGTGAGGCAATAATCTTATCTATCAAAACATAAAATAGAGCAATACATGTTATACATTAACCTAGCATAGTTTATGTCTAATGTAGTATCGTACTAACAAGGTTTTCATAGTCAGTCAATATTCATGTGCAAGTCATAATTTTTCTAACTTAGTCTAGTTTCCAATACTCCATCATTATCAAGTAAATCATATACATGGCATCATTCACATACATGGCATATTTCATACGCATGGCATAATTCACATGCATGACATGATTTATATATATATATGACATAATTCACATACATGACATACATCATATACATGGAAAATTCATATATATATGACATGAATTATATACATGGCAGAATCCATATACGTGTCATAATTCATATACGTGGCATGATTCATATATGTGACATCATTCATATACATGGCTTAATTCATATACATGGCATAATTCATATGCATGGCATAATTCATATACGTAGCATAATTTGTATACATGTCATGATTCTTATACGTGTCATGATTCATTTACATAACTTGATTCATTTACATGACATGATTCTTTTACCTGACATGATTCATATACGTGATTTAATTCATATACATGGCATGTTCAGTATTCATGGCATGGTTCATATACATGACATATTTCATATACATGGCATGGTTCATATTCATGACATGATTCATAAATGTAACATGATCGCTTACATGAAATGATTCATTTATGTGACTTGATTCTTTTATCATTGCCCAAAGTACGCTATATGAGATCGAGGTACGCAAGTTATCTTGAAATGACACTGTAGTGTCTAACGTGAACGTGAAGATGAATACGTACTCGGGGACGCTCTTTGCTCCCCATAAACATGAAGAACCTCGACAGTGCACTCAGGCACAGTGGGCGTGGATCCCCAGGGTGCATGTGACATAATCATTTTGTCACAATATCCGTTTGGCAACATGAATATGAGGGTGCAGCTACTAAAGACTCTATGGCATGACAATTATACCATGGACTCTCATACAAAATACTTGGGCATTTCTTTCATCATTAACTCAACATCATAATCAATCATACAAATTGACATTTCATATTTCATGCTTCATCATAAATATTTATGGTAAACATAGAACATCATCATTTCTCAGATTAGCCATTCATACTTCATATTCTATTTAATTTACCTTTATTGCAACATACATTAACTCAACATATATAGATAATGGAATACTATTTTAAATGAAGGTCGACTATTCGCAAGTCTTCCTAATTGCATTTTAAAACATATAAATGCACTCACCTGAGCCACTTATTAACTTGCCTCACTAAGCTCTATTCGATATTTTCCTTTATAGAACCTCGAACCTTCGTTTGATTTGAATCCAACTTCATTTATCACATGAATATAAATAAACATTTGTTAGATTCACCACTAATAATATTTTATCAAACTATCTAATCATTCAACATTAAAATTTCCCATAAATTTCCTTTCTTCCTTATACTGTCAAAAACCTCATTTTGGTCCTTAATAACCATTTTGAACTTCAAATAATTCTTCTAAACTTGATAACCAACATTAGATACAAAATATCTCAATTTTCATTTTCTGGCAGCTTTGTGCAACCTTCAAAGATTCATTTCTATAAAATAAATTAAAACTTGGCATTTCATATCTTTTAACTCGGGATTTGAAATCAGTTTCCGTTTGTTGGAAATGAAACTAGACAAACATATCTTTACATCGGTATAAAATTCACCATCTAACCATTTTTGTATAATTTATGATGAATTTTCAAACTTATTGTCATAATCCAGTTTTCTACACAGCTTCTATAATTAACTTCAACGTATCACCTTCTTCATCAAATAACTATTCCCAATAGTTCCCTCTAATTTTCCTTCTTTACCGAATGGTCACTAATAACGCAAAGGTAAGGATCCAAACTTCTTAACTTTGCAAATTAGTCCTCAAATCAACATTACTACTTGAATTCTTATTATTTCAACTAAAACCAGATTCAGTCCTTATTCAAAACTTCCTTGCCGAAATGGTCACTTAATTTTGACAAATTGTCAAAATGGTCACTAACTCGATTCTACTTCGGTTTAGCATTCTAACATGAATTTCACATCTCCATCGTCATTGATAACATAAATACACTTCAAATCATAAAAAATTAGATTAGTCATCTAACTTTCAGAATTGCTGAAATGGTTCATATACCTTTAATTTAGGGTTTTGCTTCCAAATAACAAATTCAAGCTTACTAGATCATTTATCCAACATCATAAACCCTAAATCAAACTTGAATCCATAAACCCTAATAATCTTCATATAAACTAAAATATGTAGGGTTTAAGTCCCAGCTCAAAAACATGATTTTATCACCATAACAACTTAATTTTAACTTAAATTTCAACATAGAATCATAAAATCTCAAAACCCCCAATTTAGTCCATAAACCCTAATTTATTTTCTTACAAAATTCTCATCAATCAATCATGTTTTCCATGAATTATTTACACCAAAAGATAGAGCTTGAAGAGTAGAACAACTTTGTAGTTGATGAGATTACCTGAAAATCGAGTTTCGGGGCTTGAATTGAACTTGGAAAATTTTTCTCCATTTTTCTTTCTTTCTCCCCATCATATTTCGAAATCTGAGGATGAAGAATGGTCTTTATCTTTTGTTTTTCATCCAATTTGGCCACTTGTCTTGTATAAATGAATTTTAAATTCATTTAGATAGTAAAATTACTAAAATGCCCTTTTAATCCAATGGTTGAGATTGATCTTATCATCAATCAAGGGCTAATATATCATCCATGTGTATTTTGACCTTTCAAAATTGCCCTCAAAGTTTCAAAATATTTCAAAAATGCCATCCAAGTCAAAGGACCAATTTGCCCTCCAACTAGTCTTTAATTACAACAAGACTTAAAATTGCCACTCCATTAAAATTGAACCAGATTGGTTCCAATCTAACTGGCCTCCTTCAAAAATATCTTATATATTTATTTATGATATTTATTCAATCCAAATATTCGAATTTCACTCAATACGATTTCCAAATTTTCTTCCTTTGAACTTTAAAGCATTATAGCCACTAATATAAGCCTCATACGAAAAATCCGGGTAACACGAAAGTGTCACTCTTGGGGGGTGAACTATTCATTTCTGGGTTTAGATTACATAACTTCTGGAAATTACACTTTAGTCCCTAAACTTCTCCAAAATTTACACTTTAACCCCAAAACTTTCAAAATTTACATTTTGGTCACTAATAAAAAATTGGGATATTACAATAACACGCCAAAGGTTCCCAAGAATACCTAACTCGCCCAGTGTGTCGTTAATAAAACTCCACTCCAAACGATTATAAGCATTTTCTACGTCAATTTTTATCGCCATCCACCCTACTCGCCCTTTTTTTCCTTTCTATGGTATGAATCACATCTTGTAAGATTATTGTATTATCTATGATGGACTGGATCTTCTGGGAACAAAACTCGTTTGGTTCTCATATATACATTTTGGCAAGAATGGTTTAAGCCTATTAGCGATCATCTGTAATAGTTTTATAAAGTACGTTACATAGACAAATAGGCCAAAATTGACTGATATATTCGGGATTGCTCACCTTCGAAATAAGAACCAGGGTAGTTTTGTTTAAATCCTCATGCCAATGTGCATTCACAAATACTCTTCTAACAAATTGACACACTAACTCCCCCACCACTTGTCAATTTTGTTGATAAAATTGTGCATGCAAGCCATTTGCTCCTTGTGCCTTTAAGGGAGCCATATCGAATATAGCTTTTTTGTTTCTTTACTCAAAATATCCTCCTTTAGGTATGCCAGTCGTGCTAAAAAATATGAGGAAAATAGCTACACACATCATAGTCCAAAATCCCCCTATGCAACGTAGTAAACAGTTCACTAAAAAATCACACAGCCATATTTGCAAGTTTTTCTTGGTCATAACACCAAACATCCTGGTCCAACTTAAGAGCCATTATTTTATTTTTGCGTCGTTGTGCCATAGTCGAAGCGTGAAAAAACTTTGTATTCTGATCACCTTGAATTAACCATTGCGACTCCGCTTTTTGGCTCCAAAATCTTTCTTCCTGTAACCCCCTCGACCCGGCCTAGTCGCAAGACCAAACTGAGAGAACTACATTAGGTTTACCGAAGTAAACCATTAAGATAAAACCCGAATCACGTCCACTTTTTTTCCTCATCTTGTCTAGATGCAAATTATGATCCTACATGTTCGTACGAGCAGCGGGTGGAAACTCAACTCAATCGGGCATCAAATTGACATCCAATTGAACTCAATTACAATTTAGGGACCAAATTGCAATTTTGAAAAAATATAAGGACTTTAACCGACTCTATCATTTTACCACGGAGAACTTTGCTGCTGGAATCAAGAGTTTAAGAAAATAAACCTCTCACCTCTGGAATTTGATGAAAACAAGAGTGTTTGGCAGAAAAGAAGTGGAGAGAAAAAGTTGAGAGAAAAGTTACGTCAAATTCTTTAAAACTAATTAACTAACTTTAATATCCAAAAATCCCTTTTAATTTCTTTTAAAACGCATGTTTAAAATATTTAAATTAAATAGATAAATCACCAGCAAAAACTTGGTAAAATAGCTCCTTAAGGATTCTAAGAATTTGATCCTTTACATTTTAGTCACCTTTAAAACAGTTTTCAAAAAATTACATTTTGGTCACTAGCCAAAATGTCACCCTTCAAAAAATCATTTTCCAAAGTTGATTTCACCTATATAATTCATATATTAAAATATGATTTTTAACCATTTTTCCATTTTTTTTATCTTACTTAAAAATATTCGTTCCCGAATCCAACTCGAATCCTTAACCCGGTCCACCGGACCGCCTAACAAGACCTAAAACCGCTAGGCCCAAAACCGAGGCGTTACAACTCAATTGAACTCAACTGCAATTTAGGGACCAATTTGCAATTTCGATAAACTATAAGGTCTTTAACCAACTCTATCGTTTTACCACGGAGAACTTTGTTGCTGGAATCAAGAATTTAAGAAAATAAACCTCTCACCTTTGGAATTTGATGAAAACAAGAGTGTTTGGCAGAAAAGAAGTAGAGAGAAAAGTTACGTCAAATTCTTTAAAACTAATTAACTAACTTTAATATCCAAAAATCCCTTTTAATTTCTTTTAAAACACATGTTTAAATGTCTAAATTGAAGAGAGAAATCACCAGTAAAAACTTGATAAAATAGCTCCTTAAAGATTCTAAGAATTTGATCCTTTAGATTTTAGTCACCTTTAAAATAGTTTTCAAAAAATTACATTTTGGTCACTAGCCAAAATGTCACCCTTCCAAAACTCATTTTTCAAAATTGATTTCACCAATATTATTCATATATTAAAATATAATTTTTAACCATTTTTCCATACTTTTATCTTACTTAAAAATATTCGTCCCCGAATTTGACTCAAATCCCTAACCTGGCCCATCGGACTGCCTAACAAACCCTAAAACTGCTAGGCCCAAAACCAGAACGTTACACCTCCTGGCTTAGCACCTCTTCAAGCTCAATGCGCAACTCATTTTCAAGATTCACCAAATTGTCCGAATAAGCCACTTGCAATGCTTTTTCTTCCTTTTGCCAATATGTCCAAAAGTTTCAGAATTCCATGATTTGACCTCTTTAGTGAATTTTCTTAGATTTGATAACAAATTACCATCCTTGTACCATACCAACTCCCAAAACTCACCAAAAAGAGGATGATCATTCCAAACCGCAATCTATCAGAATGGACGATTAATATTTTCTTGCATCTTATCCGATGTAGAAAAAAATTGGCCTGTGGTCCAAGCCAAGTCAGTCCAAGTGCTTAACAAAAGTGTCGGGGAAAAGATTTAACTAATCCTCACTAACCAAACATCGATCAAGTCGTTGCTGAAGAGAACCATGCACCCAAGTAAACTGTGGACCACAAAAACCCACATCTACCAATCTAGCATTAAAAAGGAATTCCAAAAACCCTTAACTGACGCTCGATACAGACCTCAATCCACCCCGCCTTTCCTCTGTAGAAACGATTGCATTGAAATCCCCCCAATTAACCATGGGGAACCCGGCTCTAGCATGATATCTAACAAAGTACGCCATAAATGAGCTCAGATATGCTTCTTCGGACTGGCATACACAACTGTAAAATAAAGCCACTCTGAATTTCCTTCATATTGAAATCGCCCATTAATAAACTGATTTCCAATGTGTAAAACCTCCAAATGAATAGAAACATCCCATAACAACCAAACACCCCAACAGAATCCTTGCGCTTCAATGCAGAAAGAATAAAAAAATGTAAGCCTTGCAATTACCTTGTCTGTCGGGCTTCCACTAATATGTGGTCCAAATAATGCCAAAATTTGAGGACAAAATTCTTGAATAAAGCTCATAAAATACCGTCTGAATTTTAGACCAACAGCCTCATGATAATTCCAAAACATAACACTCATCATTAATATAATACAATAAATAAACACTTACTGGGCTAATGCCAAACTCGTGCCATCCTGGCCTTTGAAACCTTCCATGTACTCTCTATCAGAAAAATCAAAATCAAACTCAGAATGATTGCCCTGTGCTTGTACAAGCTGCCCCAGGGAATTAACATGGAAGGATGTTGCTTTAACCCATTCCATTAATGCTGAATGAGCCGCTTCCTCGATCACTCATTACATTGTACCCCTAGAGCTTCAGCGAGTAGATTACTTAAAAGATTGACTCATAACCCCGTGAGGTTTGGTTACCCGAACACTTGGAGAATTTTTACACCCATGACCCTTTTTACAATAGATACTGCTGTGTGCAGCCCCTTCAATTTACCAGACCCATGTGTAGTTACCTTGGCCAACTGACCTGCCACAATCGGGACCACTTGATCCCCAACACCTTTGTTCCCATTTTTATTGGATTTCTTATCAGGATTTGATGCCCGGTATGTTTCATTGGTCGAGAACGAACGTTTGGCATCGCTTGGAGGAACTTTGTTTACAATTTCCTTTCCTTTGGCTTGTTGATTAGTTTCTTGCTCAATTTCCATCCCTGGGTCAATCTCCACAATAAAATTCACCACCTGTTCCTCCATTTCCAAGACAGCGAACCGGGATAATCCTTGTCCACCATCACCCTTATCATTCATCTGGAGAGGCAATGCTCCTACCCGTGGTTTGCGATGCCTGTTTTCCACAATCATCCAATGCCCATATAATTCTGGCCCTGTTGACTCCTTCGAAGGAACATGATCCCTCATGTCCTTAGTCGCTTGCGCCCCTTCCACATTCAACTCAGATTTCTTCGCGGACTCCCCACATTTTTCCATTGAGTGGCCATAGGTTCCATAGGTAAAACAAATATTACTAAGCCCCTCATATTTTAACTTCTGCACAAAGCCATCGATCCCTATACAAGATTTCAAAGGTTTGCTTAAATCCACCAGTATAGCGATCCGAGCAAACTTACCCCTATCATGAGCCTGAATATTGTAATCCACTTTCACCACCTTACCAATCACAGCCGCAATCCTACGAAACAAGTGCTTAGAATAATAGCAATAGGGTAATCCCGACAAACGAACCCAAACCAACACCTGAGATTGATGCTTCTCTGCTGTTGAAAATGAACGGCTCCAAGGTTAGACCGTCAGGTAGTTTCCATATATAGTCCATAGTCCCTACGTCAAAGCCTTCAGGTAGTCTTGTTCATTCAAAAAATTTACTAAAAAGTAATTATTTGATAGAGCAATTAGTGCAATCTCACAAACTGGCTTCCAAAGCGCATTGATACGTGTTAAAAGAGTCTTGTATCCAATTGATCTCCCCAACAATCGGATAATAAGAACATGTTGCATACGTTGATCAATCTTATCATGTACTCGATTCGAAAACTGAATTGTGGGGAAAGATCTAGAATCTTCTACAATGCAGTCCTCATTAGGAACTTCAACATCATCATCCTTATTAAAGTTCGGAGTCACACGACCCTCTTGATTCCCCTCAGCCACCATATGAGCATATGACTTTCGAGGTAAATTGTTTACCCCTTGTGTTCCCCTGCATGAACCCTATCAACCATTGCATCCTTACTATTAAAATCCATCGTCTGGCTCTTTGTACCCATCGGGATGGTTTCACTGTCCGCTTCCATATCGGTAACTTCTTTAGGAAGCAACCTGGTCTCCGATGGTTCTTGATTTCGAGCCTTTTTCTATTCCCTAGAGTTCTCCAGAGGAGAGCCGATACGCTCCAGAATCGGACTAGTAATAATTTGTTGCATCATGCCCGGCAGACGACCATTATGGTCGACCGTCAAACCCACGTTAGGGTTAGGGCTAAATAGAGCGTGTTCCATTATCGTAAAATTAATAATTAAACTAACTTTAAAATCATTTTTATTTTAAATCATGCATTAACTATAATTTTAAAAATATTTAAAATATGGTGAACTTTAATTTAATTATTATATTTATTTTATTGGTTTAGATATTTTTAAGCATCCTAAGTGTGTCATGTTTGAATCTCTTAATCCACATTTATTTCTTTTTTCATGGTATTAACAACTAACTAACATATATACTAAATTTTGTACTTGTTATCCCAATGGCAAACAAAATAGCGCTTGGCCCAGTGGCAAACGCATGCCACTTACGCCAGGTTTGCATTGGTTTGAATCCACTCAAGGCTAATTCACATGTCACCACATAATTGAACAGTTAATTTATTTTACTAAATTAAAATAATACTAGTTGATATGATGTGTAAATAATAGGGACCAAATGTATAATTATACAATTTTTATTAACTGTCACATTACTCTCTTTGTTAGATTTTAACGGTAGGTGGCTTAATTGATACCACTTAAATAGTTAAGTGGTCATAATGACACAATTGAAAGTATGGTAGTCGGATCGACACCAAACCATAGTTAGGTGGTCATTTAAGTAGTTTACCCTAAATTAAATCCTAACTCAATTCTTTACTTTTATCTCATTAAACATATTGTTAGAGCTTCAATTGGATGTCGGAGATAAGAGTTTTTTTTTTTTTTTCAAATTGAAATGATAGGTTTTGCATTTTATTATATTTAAAACTTTTTGTAATTAATACTGGAAAAAGGTAGATGTTAATTTCATGCATTTTAAACCACTGCTGCCTGTTGATGAAAACCTTATCTGCGAATCTGCTCGATGCTAGTTTTGTATCTTTTGCTTTTTTAAATTAAATTTAACTCACCCCGAAAGAGAAAAAAAAAACGAAATAAATTCAGCTCAATGGAACTAAAAAACGAAAACTGAAAACGAAAACATTACACATGGTATGCTAGAATCTTACGTCTCTCTTTTTATAGAAATCTGAACTTGGGTTGGATTGTTAACGAATGTAGCACCCATTTGTGTCTATGTTCATGATTGTATGTAGTTCCTCGTCTTACCTTGAAGCAAACTAAACTCATCGCACTTAGGGCTCGTTGAACAAGGATTTTTTAACGCAAAATTCCTATTTAATCGGCCGTTTGAGAAAAGTTGAAAAAATTAATTGTGACGAACGTTCGTTTTGACACAAAATCAAGTGAAAAAATAGAGATAATACTTGTTCAACGCTCAAAACACACCTTATTGATCAGCACTACTTTTTCGATTGGCGCTTCAACAAATGTTTAAGAAGTATTACTGAACTCAACCTAAAATATGGTTTTAGTTTTAATGTAAAGCCGGTTTCAAAAAGTCCAGCCACTTAACCTAAAAGAAAATGTAGTAATTATTATGTAAGTAATTAAATTTAAATTTTATTATGACTAATTATACCCATAATTATTTCAATTCTTACTCCTAAGTTCCTGAATAAAAATTCCTTGTTCTTTTTTAGGATATATTTTTTAGGATTTAAAGTTAAAAATTAGAAAAAAATTATGACTAATTATACCCATAATTTTTTCAATTCCTACTCCTAAGTCCCTGAATAAAAATCCCTTGTCCTATTTATATCCCAAACTAAAAAAAAAGTAGTCTTAAGGTTTAGGGTTAGTTTAAAAATTTGACGGTAGAATATATTTTTTAAGATTTAAAGTTAGAGTTTAAAACTTAATTTTTTAATATTGGATATAAAATGGAGCATCGAAGAGGGGAAATTTTTTTTTGTTCATTTAAAATAGGGTTTTTGAATATTTGAAATTGAAATGAAGACTCAAAACACACTACTTTGGAATTCGGGTTTAGATTAATGATCCCTATGTAAAACTAATGAAAAACCAAAAAGAAAAAAGTTGATTGGATTCTATGAACAATATTTTAGAGAATTTAAGAAACCGGACCTTATCCCCAACCACATTGCACAATTTTAGTCTCGTCCTTTTGGAATATGAGCTCAGCCATTCCCACTCAAAACACTTTAATAATTCACCCTTCCATTACTACTTTCTTCACAGATCCCCTGAAAATATATAGTATTGTTCATACTTGTTCAGCCTGTTTTGGACAACACAATGACACCGCATCGGCAACCGTCAAGAAGATCTTGTCCTTGCCGATTAAATCCGCAAATTTCGACGCCTCAAGCTTGTCCATCACCACTGGTCCGGGGTTTGCAAGTATAAGCTATGCAACAATGCAGGAAATATCAGGTAAACTTGTAAAAGCTCTTACATTATGTTGTTTTTATACAATATATATTGTAGTTGCAGCTTATAATTATTTTGATTCATCATTTTAATTAATTACCTCAATATTTTTTTCCCAAGAGTCCTATGCAATTCCTCCAAGGCATGGATGCCACTGGTATCAATGTCAGTTACGGCTGCATAACACACACATACAGCAGGGCATTAGGAAATCTGAGCTTAGAGCCTTAAACTGCAAACAAAAAACATCCTTAAAACCACCGGTTGGAGAATTCTTACGTGACATCTCGACTATCAAAAATTGGATTTCCGGCTGACATGCAGCTTTTACCCGCTCTTCTTCATCCATCAACCATCTCAATATCCTGCAACCATGTTAAGACTCTGATCACCTCGAAATCTAATCGTTGCCTAGTTGATTCGGCGAAATTCTAAATGACCGAACCCAGACCTTGCAATCTTCTTCATAGGAGATTAGTACTAATTCCCTAAATTATTGATTTTGAGTTATAAAATATCTTTAAATGAAATCTGTATGTAACAGAAAGAATAGGATGTACTATACCTCTCTTTGACATAGTTAGAGTTGGAAAAGTAAATAGCTGAATCAACTCTCACAATCAGAATCCCTGGAACTTTAGCTGCTTCCGGATATTGTAAGATGTTCCGGTACACATTAGTCCTAGGGACCTTCCCTAGAATAGCCGTTCGAGGTCTGGTAACTTGTAAAAGGATTTTAGCAAATGATATAGAGACCTGCCATGGAGTTTTGGTGACAAACAGATTTTAATCGAACATAAATAGAGTATAATGGAAACTCTAGATAGTTGTGATCTTGGTGCTTAATGCAATTGGGAGGCCTGTCTCAACAGATGAAAATACTACTCCAAGAAAGGCTCCCAAGCATGCAACAAAATCGAATTTGTCAGTCTTCCATACTAAAATTGCTGCCGGTATATCGATAAGTCCAGCCACAGCAGATATAATGATGGCAGCAAGAATAGCATTTGGGGTATATTTGAAAAGTGGTGTTATGAATTCTAAAGTTAGAAATACAACGCATGACATAATGACATTAGAGACAGCAGTTTCGCAGCCAGCCATGAAATTTACTGCTGATCGAGAAAATGAACCTGCAAATGATATAGGAATAACATCAGTAATACATATTACATAATAAAATTATGTAAATTTCTATGTGGATGTCTATATTTTTGATATATCCTATTCATATTGACAAATAAATAAACATGTTCTCCCTTCTTAGTTCTTACCAGTGGCTACATAGCAGGAAGTCATTGAACCAAATACATTCATTGCTCCTAGTGCCACCATTTCTCTGATTCCATCTAGCTGATAGTCTTTCATCGAAGCAAAAGTTCTTCCAATGGCAACGGCTTCCTGTTAAATCGACCCAACAAAGAAGAAAACAATGGAAACATCATGTGAAAGATCTTTTTATATGCTATTAATTTAAATATCCATGTTTGGCGAAGATGGATTGGAATCAAATCGCTTACCGTCAATGCTATCATACCAGCCACAATACCAATCTTCAAACCTTTAAGAAGATATTCACCACTGAAATAAATTTGATTTACTGACGAGGGATTGATTCCTTTCTCAATGTTTTTCACCTGCATATACAAGAAAGCATTCATACTAAAAGACTGCAACTATTAGATTGCAATATTGTACTAAAAGATTTTCATAGGCTAAAGATGCTTACAATCTGGACCCCTTTCTTTTCTGCATGTGTTACATAAACGAAAAAGGTGGAGAGAATAACAGATATCAAAGGAGCTATTGCAGGCACCCAGAAGAACTTCTTGTTCTTTTTCCCCTATATTTAAAAGCATGTAAAACTTAGGAAATGCTCATAAGCCTCATGTATAGTTCGTATCAAGGTCTTAGAGGCTCTTACGATGTACTTGGCAACCAGGAGGATGGATAAAAAGCTAACTCCGATAAGTATAGTTTGCCAGTTCCACTGCAAAAGTAGTATTTTATAGACTTAGTGACCGGGAAATTGGGTTCAGATTGTAACTTGGGAAGATTGGAGGGCTGCTTACTCCGTGATGGACGTTTCCCCATACAGAGTGCATTACAGAAATAATATCTGTTTTCTTTGTAAAGTGTTGTATACCAAGAAGTCCTTTAAGCTGTTGGAGGGCTATTGTAATAGCAGCTCCCGCCATAAAACCGATGATGGCGGCATGTGAAAGGAAGTCGATCAAGAAGCCCAGCCTAATTATTTGTGTTCAAAAGATAGGTTAGTGAATGACAGAAGCAAATAACATTGTAGTAGTTATTGTAGAATTACCTGAGAAAACCAAGTGCTGCTTGAGTGATCCCAGCAAAAAAAGTAGCTGTAAATGCTAGCCTCCGATACTCGGCTTTGTTCTTAGGGTCAATCTCTTTTGAAAGCATCGACCCTAGTAAAAGAGATACCACAGCGACTGGTCCAATCGCGATATCTCTTGAACTTCCCATGAAGGCATATATCAATGGTGGAACAAAGCTGGAGTCTGCAATGGTTAAAATGATAATAACAATAATGAAAACCTTAAGAAAAATTCAACAAAAAAACCACTTTAACAATGGAAGCTGATTATATAGGACATGGAAACTTACAAAGTCCATACTGTGGATCCAAGTTTGCTAGCTTTGCATAACCAATGTCCTGTTTTCCAAGTAAATACATATGAAAATTACCGGAGGTTCCTTAACAATGAAAAGTCTCTCTATGTATGTTGTAGGCGTATAGCAAAATCTACCTGAGGAATGCAGAGACTGGCAATAGTGAGTCCAGCAATGAGATCCCCTCTAAATTTTTTCCTGTTGTAACTCCTTCCCCATTCGAAAATCGGGAAGATGGCCTGGATACCGAGGACGAGCTTTCGAGACCTCGGTTGATCCTTGAAGGGACGCAGAGGATCATCAGCAAAGAATGTTTCTTTCACCCTGGCAGTGAATTCCCTCAAGAGGTTTTGCTTAGGTGGAGTTCCCACCTTGTGAAGATACTGCGAGCCTCGGCCTGAGGCCGACAGGCTTCTAGCGTCCATCTCTTTGGTTTCGCCCTCCACATCATTCGAACAAGACTTCGAATCCATGTCACTTATCTGTACAATAGCAAAACTAAGCCTTATAAAAAATAAGGCACTGCTGAATTTTGCTGGGAATTAACAGCAGAAGCATGATTCCATGAAAGCCATGAAAAACACCACATTCAACTATTCTTCTGTAGTTTTTTATTCCCTTGTAAATTTTAAACTGAAAAAAGACTAACAGATCATTGATATTAAAGAACAGAACATGACACGAGGCTTATAGTTCTTAAAAGTAATCTAAAAGCCATCAATGGATAGTGAATATAAGTCATGGCATTCGAATGCGACGAACACGCGTAAACTAACCAAAGAAGGTGGATGGAGGTAACGAAGAGGAGAGGTTTAGAGACTGCAAAAATCTTGTTCAACTTGGAAAATCCTTGTTAACATCTTTGTGTAATCACCCAAATCCGACCGGAGCTCTCTTTATTTCTAGTTTTGAAAATTTCTTTTGATTTAATTTATTTTTCTTGTTTGAAAACCCCCTCCCGATTTCGGAATTAAAATGTGGACTCGTCACCGATCATTTTAAAAATGGTAGACCGGACACCAAATAAAACCAGAGAAAAAAAATTCGGGTCCGAGAGTCGGTTACGGATGGGGAAGGATGAGCACCCGCACACCGCACAAAATTGGTACCTAGCCGATTATTTAATGTCTTAGTGTTGGAAATTTCGAATTCGAATAAAATTTAAAATATGATTCTTAAATGCATGAAAATGTTCTAAATATTTAAAGGTACGTTCCGTTATTTAGAATAACCGAGAAGTTCACTTCCCTTTACGCCCGGGAAATGGTTTCTCGATTTTCTAAATAAGAGAAAATTCCCTTAAATATGGATCCTAAAATGATAAGATATTCTTTTATTTAGGGATATCGAGAAGGTGACACCCCTTTACGCCCGAGACACTAATTCTCGAACTCCCTAAATAGAGAAATATTACCTTAATTCCTAACACATTTAATTACTATCATGATATAAAATATAAGGTAACATGTATATGTATTAAAAAATATAGTACTTGTGGTAAAACATTTTTTTATATAATATGAACATAATATATATATATATATAATACATATATAATAATATAATTAATACAAAACTATATTACATGATAAATATATATAATCTAGAATACAATACCTAATATCAAAAAAATATTACATACCAAAAAATTATGCATAAAAATAGAAATTAAATCATATATTAAATCTAATATAAACTAAACAAGCTAAAAATTTTAAATACATACGAATAAAAAAGCAATATATTATTAAATTAAAATAAAATACAAAGATAAGATTCGAACTTTTACCCCATAGAAGCTCGAACTCGAACAATCCCCTAACACGATCTACCATGATCCCTCCAAAAATTCACTAGACCGAACCACCCGAAGAATAAAAATTCCCCAGGGAGAGCACTGCTCTCGAACCGGGGCCGGGGTACTAGGGGGCACTGCCCCCATAATTTCCCCCAGCCCTTATGGCCGGCTCCTTCATCCTCAAAATGGTAGCCCCTCCCCCTTTTATAGGGAAAGTGGGGGGGAGATAGGGTGATGTGGCTCTTTGTGAGCCACACATTTTTTACATTTTTTTACAACTTTTTTTCCTTTTTACACCCTTTTATTTTACCTAATAAAATACTATAATATTACACAATCCGGACAAAAATGAGTGATTACAGATGCCCTTCTTTGCTTATTGTTGTGAAACGGCAATGCAGCAAAGACCAAAAGATCACTGTTTTTGTCCAGTCCGGCTGAGCTTCTTCTTCTTGACTCATGTCTTCTTTCTTCGGTAGATCTTCTTTCTCTTCGATGTAAGTCTTCTTTCTTGTCTTGATCCACCCTGTTACTCTTGGAGAAGCAAAATCTTCAAAATAGGGGTTGGGGAGACAAAATGAGTTCGGCTTGCTGCTTCTCTTCTTCCGCGCTGGTCTTTTGTCTTCGATCTTCTGTCTTCAGTCTTTGATAGGTCTTTGATCTTCACTCTTCGAGGATGTTGAGTTCTTCGATGAATCTGCTCCTCTGCTTCCTAGGTTGATGTAATCACTCATTTTTATTTGGTCTGTAAATACATATTAGTATATTAGCGTTGCATGTATACATTGTTTTATATTATTATGCTATATGTTTATTGTGTGCATGAGTGTTATTAATATATGTAAAGTGTGTAGTGTGTGCATGTATATTATAAACTATGTATGTATACGTATTAATAAGTAATACGGTGTATGTGTGTCACGCATGTATCTACATTTAGTACGAGCGTATTGTTTTTACGGATAACGTGCGTAGATGTTATGTTAATTATGTGTATGATTATATATGCATGTATGCTAGTATGTTATATTAATGTTTGCATTTGTGTTGTACGTATGTGTGTACATGCGTACATACGTATGTATTATCGTATGTGTATTATTATTATTAATTGTTGTTATAACTAATATTAATGTTATTATTATTAGGCTAATATAAGATGAAATCCAAAAAAACATTAAACCCAAATGAATAATTACCAGTCCATTACATATTACAGGGTCTGAAAATATTAATATTATTACAAGGCTTGATCAGGCCCAAACCGGCCAGCCCACATCCTAAGAAACCCTAACCCACATCAGATAATAGAGTCTTGACGCCATCCTTTTATCTTGCGCAGCTGAACGAGGGCCCTTGGATCAGATCTGGATCCAACGACCACGATTGAAGCATAAGGACGCCTCATCTACCGCGTGAAGTCCACGCGCGGGCTGTTGGGTTCCCCACTCGCGCGTGTGAGACGTGCAAGAGCGTATATCTTCTTCAGGCCACGTGGCGTGATCCCAAGCCAGTGCATTATTTTCGAGGCCTCATCTTAGCCACCCGATCATCGAGCAGTCCTAGCCGTTGGATCAGATCTGATCCAACGAATAGGAACGATTCTGGCGATAATAATCGCCTCGCCTCCCGAGACGCCAGTCTGCGCAGACGAACAGTCACTTCCACCACGCCGCTCCCCATACCGCCGTACCAACCACCAAGTATGGCCGGGCATGCCAAAGACGCAAACACAGAAAGGCATCAGAAAATCAGATCAAAATAAGAGATATTATGTACTAGTCTAAAAAAGAGAGGAGGCAGAGAGGATATATGTAACAAAGAAAAAATGAAAAAACAGTTCAGTTGTAACCCATTTTTTTAGAAATACAAACAAGTCTCACCCTTTCGTTATTTCTCTCAAAAAACTTACAGAGATCATACAAAGGTATCCATCCATCTTGAATATTGCATGCATGCATGTATTCTAAAAGTAAGGAAGGGAAAGGAGAGTGAGGTTTTACCTTCGGTGGTCAGTTCCTCTACCGGCAACAAGCCTTAATCTGGTGAGCCGGCTAAAAGGGGAAGGTGTTCATTCGGTCTAAAAAGAATAAAACATATACGGTTTTCGTTTTTCTTTTCTTAGATCTAGGACAAAGAGGGGCTTTTTCTCCAAATCCAAGTTCGGATTTGAGTTTAAGGTGAAGTGAGGTTCATTTTGGTGTTTTTTTGGGGCTCGCCGGCAGCGGAGAAGACGGTGGTTGGCCGCCGGTTTTTGGGTTCATCATCGGTTCATGGGGTGAGTTAAGAGCAAAGAGAGGGGGAGAGTTATTATAAAACGGATCAAAATGAAAAATGGGGAAAATTTGAGATAAAGCCGAAAAAAGAGTTTTTATAGGTGTTTTTATTTCGAGAAATGGTCAAATTCTGTAATAAATCCCCCCGCGTTTTCGATATTTTCGTTTTTGTCTCACCGTAGGGGATATTTACAACTCTGGTCCCCCTCGTATTTCGAAATCTTGCAATCCATTCCCTAAATTAAATTGAATCTGTTTTCAAATGGCAAAATTACCTCACTAGTCCCACCGCATTTTTGAATTTTTCACTTCGGGTCTGCCCCTTGGTTCAATTACAGATTTAGTCCTTTTAGGTTCTGGTCAACTTGCAATTGCGTCCCTAAATCGCACTTTATTACCTTTTAATTTCTATTCTTATGTTTGTTTCTTTTCATTTCAATCATGTTCCATATTTAAATATTCATGTTCGTTTATTATGATCGTATATGTTTGCCTTCTCACATGTCTCTCGTACATGCTTCATATTTTCAGGTTTATATGTATATATGTGTTCAGTTTATGGTGATTATGTATTTTTATGCGTTTGTTCCGTCATTCGTATCACACATACTCGATTGATATTCTAGTTGGCTCGTACAAGACATGTTTTGTATTTTAGCATGTATTGTATGTTCTCTTTGCTTTTAGGTTACGTGTTAGTATATTTTGTTTTTCATGTATAATACCTTGTTCTACATATGTTGAAATGTGTTTTATTTCTAATATGTATGTCTTCTTGAAATATGTGTTTTTGTTCCCACATGTATTTATTCATGTCTTGTTATTGTGATATGTTAAATTTTTTTTATTTACTATTAAGATTAATATGTATGTATGTATGTATGTATGTATGTATGTTTTAGATTAGTATTTTATTTACGTTAGATTAGCATTCTATTATGTTAATATTATTGTATTTAAATTATTTGCCCTGTTTTATATTTTGCTCACTAAGGTTGCATAATGAAATATATAAATTGTCAATGCGGTGCCCTTTTATCCGAGCGTAAACGGGGCCAGTATCAGGCGTAGTGATAGTGGTTGGGCGTTTACTCTCGGATAACGGGGCCTTTAAAATTTATTCACAATTATAACCGAATTTTAAACCAATCGTCACTTTAATCCGGAAAATCTAATATTAATAAATCGGTAATTATTAAAGTACCAATTTTGGGAGGTGTGGGGGTGCTAATCCTTCCCCATCCGTAACTGACTCCCGAACCCAACAGTTTTTTAAATCTCTGGTTTTATGGTGTCTGGCCTACCTAAGTGGCCGGTGGCGACTCCAATTTTAATAAAATGTGTTTTCTCTTAAACCCATGGAATAAACATTTTATATCCGAAAAAATCACAAACGCTTCGAAAAACCACTCGATTTTTAGCGAAGAAAGACATCGCTACAGATGGCGACTCCACTGGGGACATTTTTGTTTTTAAAAAAAAAAACAAATGAGAGTCAAGCTTTTAAAATAATTACCGCTTTATTAATATTAGAAATTCTGGGTTAAAGTGACTATTAAATTAACATTCGGTTATAATTGCGCGTTTATTTTAACGCGTTTAAAATATGGCATATAAACCCGTTTTTTTTAAGTGGGGGGAAAACGCTAATGCTTTCATGGAGATATCGTTCTTCCGTATGGGCCTAGCAAGTACCTTCGGGGCTCGAGTACCTTATGCTTTCGTAAGGATATCGTTCCTTCGTATGGGCATAAGCGAATGGGTCCCCCTAAATTGAACCCGGTTGAAAGGAGCCTATAATGGGTGATGATCGGGGGCTTTGCTACTCTTAGTAGAGGACAGCAAGGACAATTCGGGTACCTCCTAGAACCAAGACTGCATGTAGAGAATACATAGAAACCTACCTATTGAGAGCCATGCGGATAACCTTAGGTTTTAGACGGGATAAATAGGGTTGTTTTGTGTGTTTATTCTGTTTAATTTTGTCCTTTTATTTATATATTTATTAATTTTATCTGGTACTGACTTGTTTTTTTTTCGCTTTTGTTTTTTTATACATCATACATTTGCATCACATAAAGGTACTGAATCAAGTGGTTTGCCTGATCAAAAAGTCTTTCACCATGGAAAAAAGGTGTCTTAGGAAAGAAGAGCTTAATTTGTCAGTCAGACATTGGTCAGGGGTCAACCAGAAAACCCAAGGTGACAGTTCGCCGAACGAACGCGTAATAGCAGGGTACACCTATGTGAGTCTCCAACAGAACAACTTATGGGATCTTCAAAGCATTTGAGAAATATGGGACCGAAGACTACAAAACTTGTTCTGCGATAGTTATGGCGACATTGCACAACTGTTATATGTTCGGTTTAACCAGCCCCTGCTCCGAGCTATTGTCCAGTTCTGGAATCCGGCCTTTTGCTGCTTCACCTTCAATGGGCAGGACATGATGTCTACAGTAGAAGAATACACTG
The DNA here is from genome assembly GCA_019671005.1 of Hibiscus mutabilis. Taxonomy (NCBI): domain Eukaryota; kingdom Viridiplantae; phylum Streptophyta; class Magnoliopsida; order Malvales; family Malvaceae; genus Hibiscus; species Hibiscus mutabilis. The sequence continues at coordinate 31,456,539 of CM033733.1, read as the reverse complement.
CTTTACTTAACCAGAAGAACATTCAGGAAGATTGGATCTACGCGAAGCCTCCTAGGAATCAGAATTACACTGCGAAGCTCAAAACCTTTGCAGGAATGAGTGACGATTGGGTTAATGGCCTGCTTTAGCTCCGAGGAGAAAATACAGTTTTTGCATGGGAAAGTATTCGGGACATCATACCGACACATCCAGATGAGGCAAAGAAGATGGACCTATTCGCCTTAGGAATATATGGCTTGGTGATCTTTCCAAGAGTACTCGGGAACATTGACATAGCCATTCTGGACTTGTTTGAGCGGGTGAAACGGAAAGCAAACCCAGTACCAGCAATCTTGGCCGAGACTTTCATTTCCTTAAATGCTAGCCGGAAACATGAAGAAGGACGTTTTCGAGGATGCGCACAGTTGTTACAGGTATGGATTCAGAGTCACATGTGGAAGACACCGACGAGGGTCCTGCCGGGGATATCCTTCCAAGGTTTTTCGCCTTTACGGGAGTACTTAGCACAAGAATGGCGAGAGGACTTGAAAACAAAAATGTGGACTAGCTTCTTCAGGAACATTCAAGACGAAGACATAGCATGGAGGGTCCCATGGCTCGGTAAAGTTAATTACTTTCTATATAGTTGTGGCGATTTCAACTGGCTGATGATGTTGGGATTGCATGGAGGGGCCGCCTGTGCTCCGCTTTTAGTGTCTCGACAGCTCGGATCACGACAGTTCATTCCTAATACCGTCGGGTTAAGCCAAACTGAATTTCTCTTCAAAGGGGAGTTCAAAGGAAAAATTCAGACCATCATGAGGGCCTGAGACCATTGTTATCGGATCAGGGTGGAAGGAGATACCGAGCACATGACTACCCCAGACTACGATCTTTGGAGACGTTTGAGGGTTAATAATGTGATTCCTGAATCTGATCAAGGACCAGCAGTGTCACTCGAGGAGCTTACAAGGGTGGTACCGTCTGAGACTGACATCTTACAGAATGAACTCGAAGAAATTAAAAGAAAAATAGACATCCAGCAGACTCAACATGCGAGCGAGCTCTATAAGGCAAGCTTAGAGGTTGATGAACGGGACGAGATCATTAGGCAGTTGAAGAAATTAAATGCAGACTTGAGCGACAAGAACGCTCTTTATCAAAAAGATGCCCTTCTACTACAAGCAAAAATACAGAAGGCCGGCCGAAGTCAATTCATAGCCGTGGAAAAAGAAAGAATGAATGGTATCCGTTTGGTGGAAGAAGAACGAGAAATCAGCAAGAGAGCGATCGAGAAGGAGATAGAAAGCCGACGGTTGGCTATAGAGGAAGAAAAACGGTCCTCCAAGAAGGACATTGACCAAGAAAAGGAAAGACAGGCAAGAAATCAACAAGGTGTCCATCATGAGAGAGAAAATGCCGCCGTATGGAAAAGAAAGTCCATGAGTAGCCGGAATAGACTGTTAGAGATGCAAAAGTTGTACGATGACACTATTCAAAATCTGGAGCGAAGCCAAAGTCAGAATGGCGAATTAAAAGGAAAGGTGGTGGAAGTTGAACACTCCCTTCGAACGTACTGCCAAAGAAATGGTTTCGCTGAGCTACAAGAAAGAGAGCGCGAAGTAGGCGTGTTACGAGCACGAATTAAGTCCCTCGAAGCAACTGTTAAGGATTACAAGGAAAGAATTAGTGTGTTCGAGGAGGCTGCAGCCGAAGGGGACACCTATTGGCAAAAGAGACTGCGTGATGCTGCCCGGATGGTACAGGATAGAGACCAATATTACGCAAACTTGATGGTGGACATACAACGAGTCGCCAGGAATGTGAATGATTTGGCCGTCGAGGCCGAAACACTCCGACCTTTCATAGTCCCAGAAATGGAATAAGCTCCCAGGTTCATCAAGTTGCTAAAAGCAATTGGAAAATTAGGAGATAGAGCTAGGGCTTATCTATAGGGCTTTGTGTTGTATTTAGCTCTTTGGTATTAGGAATCTTCATTTTGTAATACAAACTCTGTTGTAATTTAGACCCTTTAATTCCCGTGGAAGTAGTTCAAAAGGGTGATTACCAGCGGAATCAGTACCTTATCTACATACATTCTCGCATTGCATCATGACATTCGCATCATTATACATGCATTTATCTTTCTTGCAACCATATTAATGTTGTGAATATTGTTTCAGAGTGTGTGTGTGAAAATAGAAGCTAACCCGCAATCATTCATCATCCATACCTTACCCGATTACAAAGCAAGCTCATGGAAGACAGGATAATCAGTCTAGAAAAAGGACAAAGAGAGCTCGAGGCTAGGCTTGAAGAGGCTCAAAGAAGCCTCAGTGACCAGATTGCTCAGTCGCAAGCATCGATAGTATCTGACATAACCGTATTGCTGGCTAAGAGTCTTGGAAAAAGGGTGGAAGGAGAAACCGTTCAAGAACTGGAGGGTACCCCAGTTCACTATAAGGTTCAACCAACTGCACCAAACCCCGCTAGAAAGGTGTATATCGACCCTGCAGGAATGTCATCTAGTTTTCAAATAGGCGTACCTGAAACACAACCCCTCGACGCTGAAGCACTCTATGAAGAGGAGGTGCCAGATCTGAATGTGGTCGAAAGGATCAGGACAGAGGTAGAGAAAAAGTGGGAGGAGAGGTTTCGCCTCATGGAGGAAAAATTTAAATATTACAATCTATGGAAGAATCAGGAAATGACGCTAGCGACTTAAGTCTGGTGTCCGATCTTGTCCTACCGCCAAAATTTAAAACGCCAGAGTTCGACAAATACGATGGAACCACGTGTCCTTCCGCACACATAACAATGTACTGTCGAAAGATGGAGGCCTACCTTAAGGACGAAAAGCTACTGATCCATTGTTTCCAGACAGCCTAACTGGAGCGGCGTTACGGTGGTACACCTAGTTGAACAAGGCAAATGTTAAGATATGGAAAGATCTGTCAAGAGCATTTACTGGGCAATATAAGCATGTAACAGATATGACCCCCAGTAGAATTATGTTGGAAAATATGGGGCAGAAGTCCAACAAAAGTCTACGGCAATACGCGTAAAGGTGGCGGGAAGTGGCCGCCCAAATTCAGCCACCCCTCCCGGAACATGAAATTACGCCGTTATTTGTTAATACCTTGAAAGGGGCACTCTTTGATCGCCTCATTAATAACACAACACAGTGTTTTGCTGACTTAATCAGGACTGGGGAGTCCCTTGAATTGGCAATTAAGAGTGGTAGAATTGATAGCGGGGAAGGGTCTCAGAAATATAGCAAGAGGAATGAAGTAAACGCCACCAGCACTTATACCACCCCGATGAACTTCACAGACTCACAGCCACAAGCACCTGTGGGAAAAACACAAAACTCGAATCAAAGAGAGGAGAGAATCTCCAGAAAAGAGAAAGAGAGGAAAACTTTCACTCCCCTACCTGTTTCGTACTCAGAACTTTATTCCCAGTTGTATAAAGCGAACCTGGTCCGTCCATACATCGTTACTCCTTTCAAGCCGTCATTCCCTTCTTGGTATAATCCGAACACGCATTGCGCTATCACGGTGGTGCCCCTGGACATCCCACTGAGAACTGCCTTGCCTTCAAAAAACTTGTGCAGAATTTAATCGATTCTGGGATATTGAAGTTTGAAGAACCAAGTGTAGCTACTAACCCGCTGCCTAATCATGGGAGCAGAGGAGTAAATGTTATTGAAGAATACTTTACCTGGAGGATTAAGGATGATGTGTCAGAAATCAAATCTCCTTTACGGTGGGTATTTCAACAGTTATGCATAGCCCGTGTGATCGACAAAGGTATGATAATAAGGCAGAAGGGATGTGGAGTGTATTGCGAATTCCACCAGAATGAAGGCCATGGCATCCAAGAGTGCGATGAGTTCAAGAGATTGGTACAACAATTGATGAATGAAAAGCAAATAGAATTCTTCGAGGAGCCCGGGGGAAAGAAGGGGTCAGACGTACATATGACGGATAACCCCAAATCTAAATACGGGAATGATAGACCTTTTATCATCTCTCCCAGGCCAGGGAATGCAGGTGCCTCCCAAGGAGAAACCAACAAGATAAGTCTCAGGATCATCATTTCAGCACCATCCCCGTTCCCGTTCAAGGATATGCGGCAAACCCCCTGGAATTATGCTATAAATGTGACCACGCCAGAAAAACTAGAACATGGTCAGGTAAAAGAGCCTACGCTAAAAGACCAACAAAGCCAGAGCGATGTAAATGTTGGTGAGGCGGGCCATTTAACAAGGAGCGGCAGATGTTATTCCTTTGAGGCTTTGAAAGCAGCTGAAACAGATAAGGGGAAGAATACAACAGTTAGCCCCACGCAGATATTCGGATAAGAACCTCCCCCAAAGATGAATGAGCCGGTAACTGAGGCCCAAGCCAAAGAATTTCTGAAGTTCTTGAGACATAGCGAGTACAACGTAGTGGAACAACTACGAAAGCAACCGGCTAGGATCACAGTACTGGAATTACTCTTGAGTTCAGAAAGGCACCGGGGGACGCTATTAAAAGTACTAAATCAAACTTTTGTGCCCCAAGATATTTCTGTGACAAATCTGGACAGGATAGTGGGGCATATCACTGCCTATAATCATATAACATTCAGTGATGATGAGATCCCTGAGGGAGGAATGGGGTACACCAAAGCCCTTAACATCATAACTCACTACAAAGGGTATGTAGTACATGGCGTACTAATTGATAACGTGTCAGCATTGAACGTCCTACCTATGGTGACCCTGCAGAAACTACCAATAGATGGTTCTCACCTAAAGCCCTGCCACAATTCAGTAAGAGCCTTTGACGGTACGCAAAGAGGAACAATGGGGAAAATTGAGGTGTCTCTATTGATCGGACCGACTGAGTATGTGATCGATTTTGTGGTAATGGACATAAAACCATCTTACAGCTGCTTATTGGGAAGACCATGGATCCACTCCGCAGGAGTTGTCCCCTCATCATTGCATCAGAAATTAAAATTTGTAATCGAAGGCAAATTGGTCACAGTAGAGGCTGAGCAGGAGATTGTTGCTTCAGTGACATCGGACTCCCCCTATATTCAAAATGACGAAGATGTTGCAGAATGCTCGTTCCGAGCATTAGAACTAGTGAATGCCACGTTCGTTTCAGAGGGAAGTTGGATCCCCTATCCCATGTTATCTAATTGTACCAAGATGACCGTCGCATAAACTTTGGGCCGAGGAGCCAAAGTAGGAAAGGGGGGTTGGGGAAGAAATTACAAGGAAACCTAAGAGCCAAAAGTATGATAACCAAGAAAGATCGTTTCGGGCTGGGTTACAAACCAAGTGTCCAACAAAGAAAAGAAGAATACAAGAGAAAAGAAGAGCAAAGAAAACCAGATTTAAAGGAGAAGACATTCCGTGGAGACCAATGTCTTTTCCTAGTTTGAAAACCACTTTCGTCTCTGGAGGATTCTACCGGCCAGGTCAGGAAGTTGAAGAGGCAATCAAGGAAAATGACGTACTCAACTAGAATGAGATATTCAATGAATCATTTGAAGGGATGTACATCAACATGATAGCTGGAAAGGACCGAGGTAGCAAAATGTTGACCAACATCCACCCCTGCCGTCCCTAGGAAACACTCGATAACTGAAGCTGCATTGATCTACCCGTGATTTTTAGGAATAGATTAGAGTAATGCTCCGAATCAACCTTTTGTTTTTGCCCGTAAACAATGGGGATCTCTTGTATAGGGCACCTATGTTAACTTTTTGATTGAAATGAAAATATCCCCACTTTCCTGAATGACCAAAGTTTCATTTATTTCATTCATGCATTCTTCATGTTCATTCCCTTCATATAAAGCCGTCTTCTTCCCAATACAATTCATTCTCATTTAATGCAGGTCGCTCATGATTGACGATATGAATGATACCGGATCCAATCCTGGAGTGAATTTTGAATGCCCTGAGGTCTAAGAGGGAATTGAGGAAGGATATGATGAGATAGAAGGTGAGGTCCCGGAAGAGTTGAAGAGAATGGTGGCCAACGAAGAAAGGCAGATCATGCCCCACCAAGAAGAAACATAAGTTGTAAACTTGGGGACTGAAGAAGAGAGAAAAGAAATAAAAGTAGGAACGACGATTTCCTCAAAAACCAAGCACGAACTGATAACCCTACTTCAGGAATTCAAGGATGTTTTTGCCTGGACTTATCAAGATATGCCAGGGTTGAATACTGACATAGTGGTGCACAAATTGCCAACAAAATCAGAGTGCAAACCAATACAGCAAAAACTTCAGAGAATGAGACCACACATGTTATTAAAAATCTGAGAAGAAGTAAAAAAAAAACAGTTTGATGCTGGTTTCTTGGAGGTAGCCAAATACCCTGAATGGGTTGCAAACATTGTACCGGTACCAAAGAAGGACGGAAAAGTTTGTATGTGTGTAGATTATAAGGATCTAAACCGAGCCAGCCCTAAAGACAACTTCCCCTTACCACATATTGACACTCTGGTTGACAACACTGCAGGACACTCATGGTTTTCATTCATGGACGGATTCTGAGGGTACAACCAGATAAAGATGGACTCTAACGACATGGAGAAAACTACGTTCATAACCATGTGGGGCACTTTTTGTTATCTGGTAATGCCGTTTGGGCTAAAGAACGCAGGGGCAACATACCAAAGAGCAATGGTGACTCTTTTCCATGACATGATGCACAAAGAAATAGAAGTATACGTGGACGACATGATTGCCAAATCTCGAACAGAGGAGGAGCACCTACAGAACTTGAGAAAACTATTCCAAAGACTACGGAAGTACCAGCTGAGGCTCAATCCTGCCAAGTGTACCTTCGCCGTTACCTCTGGAAAACTCCTAGGGTTCGTGTTAAGCAGAAGAAGGATTGAGATCGATCTGGATAAAGTGAAGGCCATCCAGGATCTCTCACCACCCCACACTCAGAAGGAAGTTCGCGGCTTCCTGGGGAGGTTGAATTATATTTCTCGTTTCATTTCCCAATTAACCGACCGATGTGACCTGGTCTTCAGACTTCTTAGAACAAATAATCCTGGTGTGTGGGATGAGGAATGTTAAAAAGCCCTAGAAAAGATCAAAAAGTACTTGACAAATGCTCCAATTTTAGTCGCACCAGTACCAGATCGACCATTAATTCTCTACCTGACAGTCTTTGAGAATTCAATGGGATGCGTATTGGGGCAACACGATGAGTCAAGTAAAAGGGAGCAAGCCATCTATTACCTAAGCAGGAAATTTAATGATTGTGAAACGCGGTACCCGCCAGTGCAAAAGTTGTGTTGTGCTCTAGTTTGGGCTACCAAGCGGCTTAGGCAATATATGATGTACCATACTACTTGGCTGATATCCAAGCTAGACCCGTTAAAGTTCTTAATGGAAGCGCCAGCACTAACAGGAAGAATGGCCCGATGGCAGATGCTCTTATCCGAATTCGATATTGTATACGTGAGCCAGAAAGCCGTAAAGGGGAGTGCCGTAGCAGATTTCCTAGCTAGTCGTGCTTCGGACGACTATGAGGCATTGAACTTTAATTTCCCAGACGAAGACTTGATGTGCATTACAACTGAGGAAGAGGTTTCAGATGATAAATCGTGGAAGATTTACTTCGATGGAGCCTCTAATGCCCTCGGACATGGGATAGGAGTAGTGCTAATTTCTCCTGAGGATGTCTATTATCCCTTCACTAGCAGATTAGATTTCTTCTGCACCAACAATATAGCTGAATACGAAGCTTGCGTTATGGGACTAAACTCAGCTATTGAGAGAAAGGTTAAAAAACTTCGAGTATTCGGAGATTCATCCTTAGTAATTTACCAATTGCGTGGGGAATGGGAAACCAGGGACCCGAAGTTGGTCAAATATTATGAATTGATTCAAGAGCTCACCAAGGAGTTCGAAAGGGTCAGCTTCAATTACCTTCCCCGAGAAGAAAATCAGATGGCAGATGCCTTGGCAACCCTGGCGTCCATGTTCAAAACAAACACTGGGGCAGAAATGAAGCCCATTAAGATGCAGACGTTTGAAAGGCCTGCTCATTGTTGCAATGTACAGGAAAAGATTGATGGAAACCCATGGTACTATGACATCTTGCAATATATCAAGCTTCGAAAGTATCCAGAAGGGGCAAATGACAATGACAGAAAAACACTCAGAAAATGGCAAAAAGATATGTCCTAGATGGGGAGATCCTATATAAGAGAAGTCACGATCAGACATTGCTGAGATGTGTGGATGCCCGGGAGGCGAAGGATATTTTAGCCGAGGTACATGATGGGCTCTGTGGAACGCACGCCAACGAGCTGTCTATAGCCCGGAAAATTATGAGATATGGTTATTTCTGGTTGACCATGGAGGGAGATTGTATTGATTACGCCAGGAAATGCCACAAATGCCAAATTTACGCTGACAAGATTCACGCACCCCCATCGCCTTCGCACACCATAAATTCTCCGTGGCCTTTTGCGGCGTGGGGCATGGACGTCATCGGGCAGATTCATCCGAAAGCTTCCAATGGACACCGTTTCATTTTGGTCGCCATAGACTATTTCACTAAATGGATAGAGGCAGCATCTTACGCCAACATCACAAGGACTACAGTATGTAAGTTCTTAAAAAAGGAGATTATTTGTCGATACGGATTGCCGGAAAGGGTCATCACCGACAACGCTTCCAATCTGAGTAACAAAATGATGACGGACGTGTGCACTCAATTCAAGATAACACACCATAATTCCACAGTCTATCGTCCTAAAATGAATGGAGCAGTGGAAGCAGCAAACAAGAACATAAAGAAGATCATAGCGAAGACGACGGATACCTACAGGGATTGGCATGAGAAGTTGCCATTCGCCCTTTTCACCTATAGGACGTCCGTTCGCACATCAACGGGGGCAACACCCGACTCCTTGGTATATGGTACCGAAGCAGTACTCCCCATCGAGGTAGAGATCCCGTCTCTCCGGGTCTTAAATGAAGTAAAATTGGAAGAAGCCGAATGGGTGCAGGCCAGACTCGACCAGCTAAATCTCATTGATGAAAAGAGACTAAAGGCCATTTGTCATGGTCAGATGTACCAAAAGCGGATGATGCAGGCATACAACAAAAAGGTGCGCCCAAGAGAATTCAAAGAAAGGGATCTGGTGCTCAAGAAAATCCTCCCAATTCAGAAAGATTCTCGAGGAAAGTGGATGCCCAACTGGGAAGGGCCGTACGTGGGAAAAAAGGCATTCTCAGGAGGAGCCCTAATCCTAACAGAAATGGATGGAGACGAGCTGAAAACCCCCATAAATTCTGATGCTGTTAAGAAATACTATGTTTAAAATAAAAAAAATAGAAATGAAAAGAAGAAAAGAACAAAAATGGAGAGCTCAGGGCGAAAACCCAAAATAGGGCGTCTTGAAGCAGAGGGAGGACCCGAGTTGAAAACCCGTAAAGGGCGGCTCGGATAAATTGAAAGGTTGGATATCCGAAGAGAAAAGTTATCCCCATGAACACCGTGAAGATGAAGCTTCAGGCACAAGATTCTACTCTGGTTGACAGGATCATGTATCATTCATATCGAAGATAATGAGGGATCTTGTATTTCATACTTAACTTTTCTTCTTTCTCATGTGTGTCATACCTCTTTAAAGATATCCCAAGCCCTTAATCGTAATAAAATCGTGTTTTTAAGCATCCATCCTTTGCCTTCTTGTTAATTTCAGGCAAATAAGCTAACATAGGCTTATGTAAAACAAGAGATTTCTGAGCATTACTGTGATCTAACTTTAAAAATGTGGGTGATTAGAAAACGATGTTAACTTCGCACTCTAGCTCCCTACATTACGGCTGTTGATAGGGAGGGCGGAAAACTTCAAACAACCAGATAGGATGACTAATGGTGTACGCCTTGCTTATTCAAAGGAAGCATACGAGATAACAAGAGAGATCTCCCGGGTGAAAACCCAGAAGGGCACCCCTAAAAAAGCTCTAAAGCGAAAACTCGAAAGGGTACTTTAGAATCCCAAGTCGTAAATTAAGAATAGTTGAACCCGACAGTGAAGAGGGCCCGTGAAAAAGGAGAAAGTGAACAATGAGATCGAATAAGGACTAAAGCCAACCCACCAAGATATTACACTCATGCATCATGAATAGTCAGACATCACTAGGATTAGGAGCATATCAATTCATTTGTCATAGCATTTTGTTTTAACTTAGATAGGTATATATGGATTCAAAGAGACATTGGTAGCCATCATGGTGTGAATCCCAAATGTGAAGACAATGGTTCTACATACAAAAGGCCTATGTTTCCAAGCGCCTGCAGAGAAATATTCTATGTAGGAAGAATCCGCCGCCCAAGATTTCAGAAGCTAAAAGTTTTATATAGGAAGGACTTACAGCTCCAGGGTGAAGACTACCAGTTCTATATAGGAAGATCTCCCAGCCGAAGGAATTCACCCATGACACACAAGGTTATATGGGAAAACATATTGTGTTGAAAGCGAAGAGTCTTATATAGGAAGGGCTCCGAGCTTCACTGTCTTAGAGTAAAAGATTCTATATAGGAAGAATCCATAGCTCCAAGATTTCAGAAGCTAAAAGTTTTATATAGGAAGGACTTACAGCTCCGGGTGAAGACTAGTAGTTCTATATAGGAAGAACTCCCAGCCGAAGGAATTCACCCATGACACATAAGGTTTTATATAGGGAAAACTCGTTGTGTTGAAGGCGAATAGTCCTATATAGGAAGGACTCCGAGCTTTACTGTCTTAGAGTGAAAGGTTCTATATAGGAAGAACTTGTAGCTCTGAGATTTCAGATGCTAAAAGTTCTATATAGGAAGGATTGACAGATCCAGGGTTTGAAGACTAGCAGTTCTATACAGGAGGAATTCCCAGTCGGAAGAATCCATCAGCGACACAAAAGGTTTTATATAGGAGAAACCAGCGTTGAAGGCGAAGAGTTCTATATAGGAAGGACCCCAAGCTTCACCGTCTCAGAATGAAAGGCTCTATATAGGAGGGACTCATAACTTGAGGCTTCAGAGCGAAGGGTTCTATATAGGAAGAGCCTGTAGCTCCAAGATCGGAGGGGGAAGAAGTTATATGTAGGAAGGACTTACGAGCCCAAAGATTTAGCCGAGGAAAAACGGAGAGTTCCAGAAGAACACGTGTTTCCAAAGCTACAAACAGGGAAGTCGGATAAAAATGAGTGCTTATGAATCTTTGCTTTGTTCCCATTCCACGAGAACAAGCAAAGAGGGGCAAATGTAATCACTCATTTTTATTTGGTCTGTAAATACATATTAGTATAATTATTAGTATATTAGCATTGCATGTATACATTGTTTTATATTATTATGCTATATGTTTATTATGTGCATGAGTGTTATTAATATATGTAAAGTGTGTAGTGTGTGCATGTATATTATAAACTATGTATGTATACGTATTAATAAGTAATACGGTGTATGTGTGTCACGCATGTATCTACATTTAGTACGAGCGTATTGTTTTTACGGATAACGTGTGTAGATGTTATGTTAATTATGTGTATGATTATATATGCATGTATGCTAGTATGTTATATTAATGTTTGCATGTGTGTTGTACGTATGTGTGTACATACGTACATACATATGTATTATCGTATGTGTATTATTATTATTAATTGTTGTTATAACTAATATTAATGTTATTATTATTAGGCTAATATAAGATGAAATACAAAAAAACATATTCAACCCAAATGAATAATTACCAGTCCAAGTCCATTACATATTATAGGGTCTGAAAATATTAATATTATTACAAGGCCTGATCAGGCCCAAACCGGCCAGCCCACATCCTAAGAAACCCTAACCCACATCAGATAATAGCGTCTTGACGCCATCCTTTTATCTTGCGCAGCTGAACGAGGGCCCTTGGATCAGATCTGGATCCAACGGCCACGATTGAAGCATAAGGACGCCTCATCTACCGCGTGAAGTCCACGCGCGGGCTGTTGGGTTCCCCACTCGCGCGTGTGAGACGTGCAAGAGCGTATATCTTCTTCAGGCCACGTGGCGTGATCCCAGGCCAGTGCATTATTTCCGAGGCCTCATCTCAGCCACCCGATCATCGAGCAGTCCTAGCCGTTGGATCAGATTTGATCCAACGGATAGGAATGATTCTGGCGATAATAATCGCCTCACCTCCCGATACGTCAGTCTGCGCAGACGAACGGTCACTTCCACCACGCCGCTCCCCATGCCGGCCGTACCAACCACCAAGTATGGCGGGCATGCCAAAGACGCAAACACCGAAAGGCATCAGAAAATCAGATCAAAATAAGAGATATTATGTACTAGTCTAAAAAAGAGATGAGGCAGAGAGGATATATGTAACAAAGAAAAAATGAAAAAGCAGTTCAGTTGTAACCCACTTTTTCAGAAATACAAACAAGTCTCACCCTTTCGTTATTTCTCTCAAAAAGCTTACAGAGATCATACAAAGGTATCCATCCATCTTGAATATTGCATGCATGCATGTATTCTAAAAGTAAGGAAGGGAAAGGAGAGTGAGGTTTTACCTTTGGTGGTCAGTTCCTCTACCGGCAACAAGCCTTAATCTGGTGAGCCGGCTAAAAGGGGAAGGTGTTCCTTCGGTCTAAAAAGAAAAAAAACATATATGGTTTTCGTTTTTCTTTTCTTAGATCTAGGTCGAAGAGGGGCTTTTTCTCCAAATCCAAGTTTGGATTCGAGTTTAGGGTGAAGTGAGGTTCATTTTGGTGTTTTTTTGGGGCTCGACGGCGACAGAGAAGACGGTGGTTGGCCGCCGGTTTCTGGGTTCATCATCGGTTCATGGGGTGAGTTGAGAGCAAAGAGAGGGGGGAGTTATTATAAAACGGATCGAAATGAAAAATGGGGAAAATTTGAGATAAAGCCGATAAAAGAGTTTTTATAGGTGTTTTTATTTCGAGAAATGGTCAAATTCTGTAATAAATCCCCCCGCGTTTTCGATATTTTCGTTTTTGTCTCGCCGTAGGGGATATTTACAACTCTGGTCCCCCTCGTATTTCAAAATCTTGCAATCCAGTCCCTAAATTAAATTGAATCTGTTTTCAAATGGCAAAATTACCTCACTTGTCCCACCGCGTTTTTGAATTTTTCACTTCGGGTCTGCCCCTTGGTCCAATTACAGATTTAGTCCTATTAGGTTCTGATTAACTTGCAATTGCGTCCCTAAATCGCACTTTATTACCTTTTAATTTCTGTTCTTATGTTTGTTTCTTTTCATTTCAGTCCTGTTCCATATTTAAATATTCATGTTCGTTTATTATGATCGTATATGTTTGCCTTCTCACATGTTTCTCGTACATGCTTCGTATTTTCATGTTATATGTATATATGTGTTCAGTTTATGGTGATTATGTATTTTTATGCGTTTGTTCGGTCATTCGTATCACACATACTCGATTGATATTCTAGTTGGCTCGTACCCAACATGTTTTGTATTTTAGCATGTATTGTATGTTCTTTTTGCTTTTAGGTTACGTGTTAGTATATTTTCTTTTTCATGTATAATACCTTGTTCTACATATGTTGAAATGTGTTTTATTTCTAATATGTATGTCTTCTTGAAATATGTGTTTTTGTTCCCACATGTATTTATTCATGTCTTGTTATTGTGATATGTTACATTTGTTTTTATTTACTATTAAGATTAATATGTATGTATGTTTTAGATTAGTATTTTATTTACGTTAGATTAGCATTCTATTATGTTAATATTATTGTATTTAAATTATTTGACCTGTTTTATATTTTGCTCACTAAGGTTGCATAATGAAATATATAAATTGTCAATGCGGTGCCCTTTTATCCGAGCGTAAACAGGGCCAGTATCAGGCGTAGTGATAGTGGTTGGGCGTTTACTCTCGGATAACGGGGCCTTTAAAATTTATTCGCAATTATAACCGAATTTTAAACCAATCGTCAATTTAATCTGGAAAATCTAATATTAATAAAGCGGTAATTATTAAAGTGCCAATTTTGGGCGGTGTGGGGGTGCTAATCCTTCCCCATCCGTAACTGACTCCCGAACCCAACAGTTTTTTAAATCTCTGGTTTTATGGTGTCCGGCCTACCTAAGTGGCCAGTGGCGACTCAAATTTTAATAAAATGCGTTTTTTCTTAAACCCCACAGAATAAACATTTTATATCCAAAAAAAATCACAAACGCTTCAAAAAACCACTCGATTTTTAGCGAAGAAAGACATCGCTACAGTTGAGACTTACCAAAGTAAAAATATGTTCGGTCGAAAACAAAGGCCTTCTTGCTCTCTATTCTCTCTTTTATTCTTTTCCCTCTTTTTTTTTGTTTTTTTGTAGCTTCGTCCTCTGTTGAATAGGTGACCCGCTCCATTGGAAGCTTAAGGAGATAATGTCGGGTGATCTGCTCCATTAGAAGGAGTAAAGATCTGAGGTTGTAGTTCCTCTTCTATTGGATGTTCTGCTCCGTTGGTAGTTCAAGGAGATAGGGTCTGGTGATTTGCTCTATTGGAAGGAGTAAAGATCTGAGGTTATAGTTCCTCTTCTATTGGAAGGGTGACCTGCTCCATTGGTAGTTCGAGGAGTAAAGGTCTGAGGTTGTAGTTCCTCTTCTATTAGATGGGTGACCTGCTCCATTGGTAGTTCAAGGAGTAAAGGTCTGAGGTTGTAGTTCCTCTGCTATTGGATGGGTGACCTGCTCCATTGGTAGTTCGAGGGGTAAAGGTCCGAGGTTGTAGTTCCTCTGCTATTAGATGGGTGACCTCCTCCATTGGTAGTTCGAGGAGTAAAGGTCTGAGGTTGTAGTTTCTCTGCTCCATTGTAACTTCAAGGAGATGATGTTGGTGTTGGTACTCATTCCATTGCCACTTCAGGGATATGAGACTATCGTATCTTCATTTTGAATGTCTAAGGCCTCCTTATGGGTTCGTGCCTTAGAGATGCTTGAAAAAGATATTTTCAAGGCGCTTGTTTGGGTTTTCACCTTGATTTTCATTTTTCATTTCATTTCTTCATTTTCATTTTTTTTCATTTTTATTCTTTTATTTTCTTTTTTGACTTTTTTCTTATTCTTCTTTGATTTTTCATTTTTTCTTCAAACAAAATATTTCTTGATTACATCTGAAGTTTGCTCCACTACAGCCCCAGGGAGATAAACTAGGTCAGGTCCATTTCGCTGCCTCTTCAGAGATATGAACTCTTATTGATTCTCATTCAGTTGCCATTCTAGGGATATGAGATAAATATGATGAAGTTTTGTTCCACTACTTATTCAGGGAAACAAGCTCTATGTCGGGTCCATTTCGTTGCCTCTTCAAGGATATGAACTCGTCTTGGTTCTCATTCTGCTACCACTTCAGGGAGATGAGATAAATGTGATGAAGTTTTGTTCCACTGCTCCTTCAGGGAAACAAGGTCTATGTCAGGTCCATTCCGTTGCATCTATAAGGATATGAACTCGTCTTGGTTCTTATTCCGCTGCCACTCCATGGATGTGAGACAAATGTGATGAAGTTTTGTTCTACTGCTCCTCCAGGGATACAAACTTTACACCAGGTCCATTCCACTGCCTCTTTAGGGATATGAACTCGTCTTAGTTCTCATTCCACTGCCACTTTAGGGAGATGAGACAAATGTGATGAAGTTTTGTTCCACTGCTCCTTCAGAGAAACAAGCTTTATATCGGGTCCATTCCACTGCTTCTTCAAGGATATGAACTCGTCTTGGTTCTCATTTCGGTGTCACTTCAGGGAGATGAGACAAATGTGATGAAGTTTTGTTCTACTGCTCATTCAGGGAAACAAGCTTTACACCGGGTCCATTCCACTGCCTCTTCAGGGATATGAGCTCTTCTTGGTTCTCATTCCGCTGCTACTTCAGGGAGATGAGATGAATATGATGAAATTTTGAATGTCTCAGGCCTCCTTTTGGGTTCGTGCCTGAGATATCTTGAAAAAAATCTCTCTTTTTAAGGCGCCCGTTCGGGTTTTCACCTTGTTTTTTTCTTTTTCTTTTCTTCTCTTTTTTATTATTTTTCCTTTTTAATTTTTTTCTCCTTTTTTTTCTTTCTTTTATTGTTCTCTTTTTTTGCTCCACTCTTTTGTGTCAAAGATACTTGGAACTTGTCAGAAATAATATGCTCCACTCACTCTTATCAAGGATGCTAGAACTTGTTGACAGTGATCTGTTCCTTCGTCTCAAGGGTACAATACCACTTTTTCCCCATTCCTTTCTGTCAAGGATGCTGGAATTAATTGAAAATTTCACTTTTTATCTCCAAATGCCTAAGGCTTCCTTTTCAATTCGTGCTTTGGACATTTCCAAAAGGACTTTTCAAGAAACTCTTCCAGGTCTTTGCTTTGATTTTATTTTCTTCTTCTCATTGAGGGATCAATCTCCATGTGGTTCGAATTCCTTTCTTGATTTAAGGATTTGCCGTATCTGATTCATACTTGTCTTTATATATGGTAGAGTATATGCACTTGTTGATGGATGCACCCTATTTTTATGGTGTATGTACACAATTTAACCTAAATGCTCGATGCAAAGACAAATGGCGTGCAATGCAGTTGACCATAGCTTGATTGTAAAGAAATGCTCTGTGACTCTAGCTAGTCATATCAGGCCTCTTAGCATTATGCCCCAAGTTCTGTTCTATTGAAAAGGTCGATCTTGTCGAACGATGGCCCAACCTCTCACAGGTTTGATTGTTTCTTTTGGAAATCACCTCTTCAGGCAAGTATCAACTTTTGAGTACTTTCTTTTCTTGACTCATGAGTTCTATTAAGCTAACTCTTCTGATTCTATGACGTTCGTGGACAACAATGCCCCACTAATATTCATGTTCTTTAACCCAATATGTCGAGTTTGTCTTATTTTGGACATTTAGGGTGAGAAAGTTTTAATTGCAAAAACTTGTGAAATTTTGTGTAGAGTTTAAAAGAAATTATTAAATTTTTTCAGAAATGTACAATTTAAAAATCAAAATTGAGTACTCAAATATCAAGTGCAAAAAGCACTTTTTCTTCAAATTGATAATGAGCAACCCGAATGAAGCATATGTTTAGAGGATAGCAAGGGTTGTAGTGACACAAGCACATGTGAAGTCCTTTCTGAGCTATTAGGCTTCTGAGAAAAACGTTTCCCATACTTAATTTCTAACCCATTTAAGTGGCTCTCTTGATCTCACTAACTCACCATGCCCTATCATTCTCTCATTTGGTGTCGATCGGGCACTTGAAGTTTGACGTTCCTTGAAGAAAGGTTAACCTTTATGGGCGGAATATAGTTTGGAGACAAAACTCAGACATCCATATATGATCAGAATGGTCTTTGTAGGCTTGTAATGTAGGCTATGGCTCATGGGCATGAAAAAAAAGGATATACAGGTCCAAACAAGTGTTTAAGGGTAATGAAACCAAGGATCATTTCTTCTTGGCAAACTTTCACTTCTGCACTTACAGCTTGGATGTACTTTGATGAAATGCTCTTTTTTCCTTCATTATTTGGATCGCTCTAGGCTGCCAACTTTTTGGGTTTTCACCCTAGAGTTCATTTCCTTTCTTTTGTAGCTCTAGGTCATGTAACCTTCAACCGATTTGTGTCTTGGCTTAGTATTAATGCGTTTCCATTTAAATGTGATCAATCCACCAAAGTTGGTATCAGCTTCTAACTAAAACCTCATTCTTGTACATTGGGTATGCTCTCATGGAGTAACCTTTTTTCTTTTATTCCTTGGATCGCTCTAGACTGCCCATTTTTGGGTTTTCACCCTAGAGTTCATTTCATTCCATCTTTAGGAAAATGTTGCTGTGGACTATTCTGCAATCCCGACCAGACATTGATTATTGCCTTTACTTGAGAGTAACCAATCCTTGAAGGCCTTTTGCTTTACTTTTATTGACTCGGTGTTTTCTCCTTTAATTATTCCAGCCTTCTTGTTGAGCACAAGCTTTTCTTTCATTGGCCCCTTCTAATGCTTCTCTGACCCTTGCATTGAATCTATCTGATCACACTTCTTGTTCTGATTGGAGTGTTATCTGTGTAGAATAATCAAGATTGGGCTGCTTTCATTTGCAGACAAAAATTTTGCCCTTTTTGCCCCTAGTGTAGGGGTGATCCTTGGTTTTTTTCTAGAAAAAATGATCAGGCTCGAAAAGGGGACACCAATGGATATTTTCTTGTTTGGTAAAATGAATTGAAGGAATGCCATTCGTTATTTCACATACGTACATCTAAGTAGTCTTCAGAGGGTAGGAGTTTAGGGTCAACACTCGATTTAAGGACCTTAAACAATAAATGCCTGAGAAAGGAATTCACTCGATGGGATCTGCCCATTTCCTGAATACTCATTATGTTTCTTCTATCTGCCTAAGTAGTACAGAAAATGTTCACATTTGCAGTATCCTTGCAATCTTTGCTTTCTTTTGGACATATGTTGTTCGAATTTGATCATTGGATTCAAATAAAAGGTACTCTTGCAATTGAAATTCAAGGACCTGATAAAAATGATATGTACATATGTTTATGAAAAACAAAAACCGACTCATGGTAACGAATGAAATGTTTGAAGAATCAAATAATATGAATTGTTTGTCAAATGAGATGTAAAAAGTTTATTAAAATCGGTAAACAATAGTTCTGACAGAAGCTCCTTATTTTGTGAAGGAAACTAAACTCACCCAGTGCATGAAAAAGACAAACTTCTCTCGTTCTGAAGTTACAGCCAGTCCAAAAAGCATGCCCCATTTTCTTCTAACTTCTTTCTAGGGTGGACTTTTCCTTTTACTCTCTGCTTAGAAGGGTCTAGTCCTAAAATGATGGGTTTAATTGGACCTAAATTGGATGACCTATGGTAAATTACTAAAAATGGTCTATGAATGCAAATGCAATATATGTAATGAACATGTTATGTTGCTGTAAGTGTAAAATGCAATCAAGATGCAATGCTGAATGTAAAAATGAATGCAGAAAATAGATTGATTCTGAAGTGAACTTTTAGAACAACTTTCATAAAAATTCATGTTACATCAGACATTAGAGTTACAGATAATGTTGGGCCCTAGCGCCTAGCTTCTATAACTTCTTTAGAAGCCTAGCCAACTTCTCGCTTTGTTCTGGGAGCTCATTATTTTGATTTAATTCTGTTGCAGTATCAGCCAAGTCTGTCACCTGTCGGGCAACTCTTCGTGCTTCAGCAATAATGTCCTTCATGTAGTTTTCTTTTTCCTTTATTTTCTCTGAAGACTCTTGAAGCTGAAGATACACTTATCGTTATTTTCCTTCCAAGCTTTCTTGAGACCATCCACAAGATCTTTGTACATCGTCATAATGTTGTTACCCTCTTCCACTTGCTTCTTTAGCCTTTGAACTTCAGCTTGACTATCGTTTAATTCAGAACGATGTCTCCATGCAAACGTATACACATGTTCAAGGTCTCAATCTTGGCTTGGTTACTCCTCAAGGGCAAGGCATTGATTTTCCATTACTTGCAGATTACAAGACAAGGTACTAACTCGTTCCTCGTTGGCCTTAGAACTCTTTTTCCAAAATTCGACGTCCCTTTTTGGGTCTTTAATTTCTTCTTTCCATTGATCAAGAGTGTCACCCAAACCAACATTTTTAAAGATCGAACGAAGTTCTTCATAATTGCCTTGCAAACTCTACAGTTCATTTTTCAGACAGTCCATCTTTTTCTTCGACCCACTAGCTCGAGCGTCGTGCCTCGGATGGCTCTTTTCATCTTCTTCAGTTTTGGACTCCTTCAGCCCCATAACTGATAAGTGAACGGTAGTTGAAACATGATTGATTTTCTTTCTCGAATTTCCACATCTTACACCCCAAGAGGTTCTGAACTTGATGCTTGAAGGCATTATAGTTTTCAATTGAATGCCCCCTAACTCCCCATGATACTCACAATGAGCTTCGGCGTTATACCATTTAAGGTACGGAGGTTGTAGAGGTGTAACGTGATATGGGACCACCAACCATGCCTCCAACAATTACGGATATAGCTCTCCATATGAAATGGGTATGAGATCAAATGAACCATTATTTATTGGCTTCTGGACGCCAGATGACAATGGCTCAGAGAGTTGGACACTAGAATTTAAATTTTGTCCCGAGTACTGAATTATGAGTGCTGGAAGTTGGCTCTTCTTTGTATGCTCTGGTGCAGTATGATTGGTTAGGCTTTTGGAAGCTTCGAGGATTCCTTCTTCAAAACTCAACAGGCCTTCTTCGACAAGGCTTATGACTTTGTTCCTTAGAGCTCCGTAATTTTTAGTACTACGGCCCGAACCTCCCATATGATAGTTACATCTAGCCTTATCGTCATACCCTTTAGGAAAATGGGACTCTTTCGGCTTAGATTGGACTGGAGTCACAAGACCCTTCTCGACTAGTATTGGGAGTAGATATGTATACGCCATCAGAATTTGAAATGCCTTTTTCTTATCTTTTTCTTCTCTGGCCTTTCTTTGGCTTACCTCCACTCTCTTTGAAATTGAAGCGTTTGCATCCTTGGGTATCTTGATGTTGATCGCAACGGTGCACCGACCTTTGGGTTTATTAAAATCGTCTTGCTCAGATATCATGATTTGGACTTTTATTCAATTCATCTTTCTCTCCTTGTTCATCAAACTTTTTCTCTTTTACCATAGTGGTCAGCATATTCATCATCTCAGAAATCTGTCTTTTCAACTCTTGCTCCTCATTGATCTCGGTGTTGGTGTAAGCATGCTCTGGTACGTCTGACGCGTGAATATTGGGAGGAAGACTTCTCATCTCTTCTAGCATCTCTTTAAAGAACTGCCCTATATCTGTGGTCTTGTCTATCTAATCACTTGACCCTTTCATTATGAAAGCCTCCTTAATTGTAGATCACTCGAGAATCAACACCTTTTTATGTTATGCACATGCAATGCAACATAGAAAACAAAAAATCAGGCAGTACACGTGTAATAAAAATGAAAACAAGAATAAGTATGTAAGTATTGAATAGTAAATTTGTACAACCTACCAGAGCATGAATTTCTACCCAGTATAAATAAAGTCCTACCCGGCATACTTTTATTTGCAAAAAAAAACCTACCTGGCATGGTATCTACCCGATGCAAAATGAAAGATTCTACCTGGCATGATTTCTACCCGGCATACTTTTATGAAATAAATATATAGAGTAGACAAAAGGTTAGAAGCATTTCTCCTTTGAACATTTTAACGGGTTTCATTTCTAAAGCAAGGCTCCTATGGTACATTACATGAGGTTCAGTTCTAGGGAAGGGTACCCGAATTGTCCTCGCTGTCCCTTACTAAAGCTAGCAAGACCCCTGATCCTCACCCATTATAGGCTTCAAATGGACCAAGTTCAATTCAGAGGGACATATCCCTTATGCCTATACGGAGGTAATCCACACGAAAGCATAAGAAATATATCCCGAAAGTGATTCACCAACCTATACGGTGGTAACCCACACGAAGACGGTATCACACTTTCACTTAAAATGACGGAGCTCGGGTAGAAAGCTCATGGAATGCAATGCAAGTGCACAGTGTGTGAGGAGAAACTCCCAAACCTTTTGACACTCTATTCTTTGTTTATTTATACTAAGCAGAAAAATAAATTAGATATATTTACTTGAAAAAATAAATAAATAAAATGCATGTCCTATTAACTAAAGACAGAAACATATTTCAAATTATAATCGAATTCGTAAATTTCCAACACTAAGACTAAAATATTCGACTTGTGGCTTGATTCTCTTTTATTTAAAACTTCTGTCCCCAACAGAGTCACCAGCTGTAATCACCCAAATCCGTCTGGCGCTCTCTTTATTTCTAGTTTTGAAAATTTCTTTTGATTTAATTTATTTTTCTTGTTTGAAAACCCCCGCCCGATTTCGAAATTAAAATGTGGAGTCGCCACCGATCATTTTAAAAATGGTAGACCAGACACCAAATAAAATCAGAGATAAAAATTTTCGGGTCAGGGAGTCGGTTACGGATGGGGAAAGATGAACACCCCCACACTACCCAAAATTGGTACCTAGCCGATTATTTAATGTCTTAGTGTTGGAAATTTCGAATTCGAATAAAATTTAAAATATGATTCTTAAATGCATGAAAATGTTCTAAATATTTAAAGGTACGTTCTGTTATTTAGAATAACCGAGAAGTTCACTTCCCTTTACGCCTAGGAAATGGTTTCTCGATTTTCTAAATAAGAGAAAATTCCTTTAAATATCGGATCCTAAAATGATAAGGATATTCTTTTATTTAGGGATATCGAGAAGGTCGCATCACTTTATGCCCGAACACTAATTCTCGAACTCCCTAAATAAAGGAATATTACCTTAATTCCTAACACATTTAATTACTATCATGATATAAAATATAAGGTAACATGTATATGTACTAAAAAAATATAGTACTTATGGTAAAACATTTTTTATATAATATGAACATAATATATATATATATATTTATATAATACATATATAATAATATAATTAATACAAAACTATATTACATGACAAATATATGTAATCTAGAATACAATACCTAATATCAAAAAAATAGTACATACCAAAAAATTATGCATAAAAAATAGAAATTAAATCATATATTAAATCTAATATAAACTAAACACGCTAAAAATTTAAAATACATACGAATAAACAAGCAATATAATGTTAAATTAAAATAAAAAACAAAGATAAGATTCAAACTTTTACCCATAGAAGCTCGAACTCGAACAATCCCCTAACACGATTTACCATGATTCCTCCAAAAATTAACTAGATCGAACCACCCGAAAAATAAAAATTTCCCGGAGAGAGCACTGCTCTCGAACCGGGGCCGGGGTACTAGGGGGCAGTGCTCCCATAATTTCTCCCAGTCCTTATGGCTGGCTCCTTCATCCTCAAAATGGCAGCCCCCTCCCCTTTTTATAGGGAAAGTGGGGGGAGATGGGGTGATGTGGCTCTTTGTGAGCCACACATTTTTTCTTTTTTCTTTACATTTTTTTATAACTTTTTTTTACACCCTTTTATTTTACTTAATAAAATACTATAATATTACACAATTCGGACCAAGTGATTACACTTTGAATATATAAGCATCAAAAGGATTTCGAGTCAAACTTTTCATGCTAAAAGAAGGAATTAAGCATCCATAACGCATGAATCTAGTGTAAAAAATGTATAAAAGTAAAAGGAATGACCTTTAAAAGTGCCTCCGAGTTTAATTTGAATAGCATTCGCTAAGGTAATATCACCAGAATAGTAATTAAATATTCACATAATTTTCCAAAATCTGGATTCAAGTGGTACCAAAATAAACATAAAGATTATACAAGATCTGGTCATTGATTTAAGCAAAGTCTTGTATAATTGTGGCCCTTACAGTAAAATATGCAGTTTGTAAGCTCAAACCAGAAACTTTAGCAACCTCTTTCTATGTGCCTTCTTATGCATATTTTCTTCTAAGCAGTGCCAGTCAGTCACAAGCAGCCAGCTATTAGGAGAGAGAGTTTTCAGTTTTATTTGAATAAAAGTCTTGTTTGATGTATTTTTCAGGGTCCCATTTTGAAGAAAACGCCTCCTGGAGGACCACCCCAAGGAGAATAATTGCAATCTCTTTGACTTGTAGTGCATACTTGGAAACCAAAAAAAAGCAGAAATCTCTCAGCAATTTCATGCAAATATATCACATTCACAATAACTTATTTCATTTCATTTTTTTTTCAAAAAAAAGTTCACTGGAAATATTATGGTATATCATTAGAAGTAGGGATGTCAGTGGGGCGGGTTTTACAGGGATTCACCTCACTTTGTATCCAATTAAGCAGAGATGGTTACAAATTTTGCGGGTCGTAGGGTGGAGATAGAGATAGAAATTAAATTCATCGTCGGTGGTGGGGCAGATGTAAATAGACTTTGTGCCCGGGCCCATCCCCACCCTTCCCGCATCATCTCCACCCGCATATTTGTTCTTATTTTGTAAAGCTTGTTTTTCATTATAATTTTTTTAGTTATTTCTTTATTGTTTATTTGTTTATACATTTGAAATATTATTTTACATGTTATTTGTACTATTTTCTGGTTCTTTATTATATATTTTAGTTTTTTAGTTCAAACTTTTATGTTGTACAAAATCTAATTTCGTATATTATTATTTTTTAAAATAGTAACAGTTGAAATAATGTCACATATTTGGCGAGAGTCCAAATAACTGATATTTTATACTTTTTTTCATACCAAATTTGATTTATATGAATGACTAATACTTATAATTATAATATATGAATGGGTCATAATGCGGGTAAAGAGGGGATTAGGTGAGTCTTAAGACCCACGTGGGTGATAGAGCGGGGATGATTTTAGTCTTTGCACGACAGAGATGATTTTAAATTTTGTATTCGCTATGGGTCGTGGGGCGAGGATGGAGATAAAAAATTTTACGAAAAAGAATATCCTTCGCACACGTCCCGTCCAATTGGCATCCCTAATTAAAAGAATTAAATCAAGTTTAATTTTCAGCAGCAACATTTTGCATAGAAATGAACCCAGATAATTCATATATAATATAATGAATGAGCATGTAAAGTTAGAGGGGAAATAAAGGGTAAGCTAGCCAAGTTTGTCTCACCATGTTTCATAAACTTCATACTGAAACCATTGAATTTGATAGTGGAGACCCCACCTTACTTCAAATAGAAGTTGTAGATAAACCCCGAAATTAAAAAAAAAAAGGATAAAAGGGGCAACGAATGGTAACAAAAAGGGGTGGGAATTTCTTTTTTCATGCAAAAAGTACTAGTTTAAAATCAGTTCAAAAGCTCACCTTTTCGCATCCCACACTCGATGGTCCTCTGCCTTTTGTTTTTCTTTCTTTATATATATCAAGATCACAAGGGAAGATCCCAAATATCAACCAGGTTCAATGAACCCAACATTACCCCTTCTTTTTACTGTCTTGCCATGAAAATAGGAATAGAAAATGTAGAATAAAGAAATAAACTACAGTTTGGAAAAAACTGCGTAAAGAAAAACCGACAGCTTCCATGCAACCAAACGTAACAGTTTAGAAGATGAAAATATAAACCTTTCTTCAATAATATATTTAATCTATGATCGGATGACGGAATAAAAAAAACTGTCCTTGAAAGTTTAAACTTACAAGTGTAGAGATATTTAGGAAAACAGCATCTAAAATCGAAGGAAAAGTCAATGGTGAAAGCATGGCCTCTGCTTTAACTAGATTTTCTGCCGTCAAACGGTTCACACTAGAGATA
Source organism: Hibiscus mutabilis (assembly GCA_019671005.1). Lineage (NCBI taxonomy): Eukaryota > Viridiplantae > Streptophyta > Magnoliopsida > Malvales > Malvaceae > Hibiscus > Hibiscus mutabilis. Next base: position 31,431,217 of record CM033733.1, on the reverse strand, counting down.
AAGACTTTGTGGTTCCCCGCAATTGAGAGGCTCACGTAGTTCTAAACTTTGTTTGAATGTGGACGAGTTAAAGGGTAGGTTCGTCCTCATAGAATTTAGGGTTTGGCTTTGAATTTTGAATTCTAGTATTGACTATTGAGGTTGAGGGCCTTGAGGTTATATGCTTTTTCTCTTTAAACGCTCTCCACTTGCATTTGTACTGGATTATTATACAGTTTGACAACCCCAGATTACCGTCAACAAAAGCAGGAGGAAATTCTCCGAGAGGAAACGATTAAAGGATTATCCATAACCATATTTATATGTTTTCTGCTCACTTAAAAGATAAATATGCTTATTTGTTTCCTATACATAGCGGTGGTAACGGGCCGGGCTGAGACGATTTTGCATTCCCTGCTCCATTTCTAAAAGCTTTTAGAACAATTTTGAGAATCCTCATTAAATGGTTCGAAGATTTTTTTCCTTCTACCCTCCCTGTGTAGTTCTCTATGGGTTTTGGGAAATTCCTATAAACAAAACTTACTACTTCACTCGTCAAAAATATATGATCAATTTGAGTTTACAAGTTATATATCCATTACACTTAAGATTATGAAACTTTTAATACATTAAAACAAATATCTAACATAAAATATCCAAAATTACGGGAGGTAAGTATATATTTTTTAATTTTTTTAAAAATTCTAAAATATGACTATCTCTACGGACATTTTTTAGGGATTTCTATGGGGATTTATACGGGTACGGTTCGGGGATCCCAAGGTGTGGATACAATAATACAAGTCCTCATCCTCATTTCAGCTTTAAGGATAAAATTTCTCTCGTCCCTGTGGGTGAAGATTTCAGTTATTCTTTATCTTGTCGGTTCAGATCCCACAATTTTCGGTTATTCTCCACCCGATTGTCACCCCTACCTATACATATTTCTAATGTAAATATCAGGATTCGAACCAAACAAGATGGGAAGTGAATGAACATTATTGACAACTAGACCAATTACAAGATTTTTTTATTTGATATATTTGAAATAAAAACCCCATTCTTTGTACTTTTAAATCCATTTTTTTTACATTACCGCACATGAATATGCAGGAACTTGTGATCATGCGTAGGGTAGTTACGCTCATGTACCTTCAAGTGTCTCGATGCATAAGCTACGACTTTCCCACCTTGCATCAACACACACCCCAAACCAATGTAGGATGCGTCGCTATAAACCACAAACTCTTTTCCTAACTTAGGTTGAATCAAGATTGGAGCTTGTGTTAAAGCTTCCTTCAACTTCTCAAAAGCTTGTTGTCTAGCTTCAGTCCATTCAAACTGCACATCCTTTTGCAACAACTTGGTCAACGGAAAAGCAACCCTCGAAAACCCACCCACAAAACAACGATAATAACCCATCAAACCCAAGAAACTATGGACTTCCGTCATCGACTTTGGTTGCTTCCAATTTACAGCCGCCTTAACCTTTTTAGAATCTACCCGAATACCTTCGACTGAAATCATTTGAACAAGAAAAACCACTTCTCTAATTCTAAACTCATATTTGCTCAATTTGGCGTAAAGCTGGTTATCCAACAAGGTTTGCAACACAATCCGCAAGTGTCGATCATGATCCTCCTCGGTACGAGAGTACATTAGAATATCATCAATGAACACTACTACGAATTGATCAAAAAATTCATGGAACACCCGATTCATCATGTCCATGATTGCTGCAGGCGCATTCGTCAACCCAAATGGCATCTCCAAGAACTCAAATGGCCGTACCTCATATGAAAAGTAGTCTTCAACACATCTTTATCTTTAACCTTCAACTGATAATATCCAAATCTCAAATCAATCTTGGAAAAACCGTAGCACCCCAGAATTGATTGAACAAGTCATCAATTCGCGACAAAGGATACTTGTTCTTAGTCACCAACTTGTTCAATTGCCGATAGTCAATACACATCCTCAAAGTGCCATCATTCTTTTTTACAAACAACATCGGTGCTCCTCACGGCAAACACTAGGCCAGATAAAACCACAATTAAACAGCTCCTGGAGTTGCGTCTTCAACTCTTTCAACTCTTTTGGTGCCATCCGATATGGTGTAATCAACACCGGAGTTGTATCAGCATACATCTCAATATAAAACTCCACCACTCTATCTGGTGGCAATCCAGGCAGCTCCTCCAAAAACACCCCTGGATAATCACAAATAGTACGAATATCTTTGCTTTGCACTTCCCCCATATTTGGGTTTATAACATAAGCCATATATGATTGACACCCATTTTTTATTATCTTATGTGCCTCCAAGGCCGAAACTACGTTGGACAAGAACTTAACATTCTCACCCACAACCACTACCTTATAATCATCAGCAAGTCTCAACTAAACTCGCTTTCTCTCAAAATCAACCACAGCCTGATGCTCAGACAACTAATTTATACCCAAGATTACATCAAAACCATGAAATGGCAGCTCCATCAAATCAACCGCAAACACGTGACTTTGAACCATTAAAGGACATCTCCTATACAATTGTCTTGTAACAACTGTCTTCCCAAAAGAACTCGTTACTTGCATACCCACATTTAACATTTCTACCGCTTTACTAAGCAAATGCGCATGCTCGTGCAAAGTATATGAATGAGCATAACCAAATTCTATCAGAGAAAGTAATGATATAGACTGCAAGGTAAAAGTACATGTTATCACATCCATGTCATTCTTTCTTTCACGATGCACATAAATCCTTGATGGTCTACCTCCCTTGACTCAAAATGCCACAATATGCACCACAGTCTTCTGTCCTTCCTCCCTTCGTTAGAAGTTACCTCGACTGCGACCACGGCCTCTAGGTGGTGCAACAACAGGTGCAGGAGCCCGTACACCTCTAGCTACATTGGACAATCATGCCTTATGTGATCCCCTGACCCACAACCCCAACAAGCATTATCGACCATGAGTGCAGGAGTAGGACCAGCTTGTCCCACCTGAGGACAATCACGTCTAACATGATCCTTTGATCCACAACCCCAATAGACCTTTCACGATCTCCAACAAACTCTTGGATATCACTTCCCACACTAAATACACACATGTAACTGTCATTTCTCGGCTTGACCCTCATCACGACTTAACTCAGGCTGATGCATTCGATCACGGTACCTCTTGTATCGCCACCACTGGACCCATAATATGTAGCTCTCTTTCTAGAGCCAGAGATTCCCGAATGAAGAGATAAACCCAAACTTTGCTCAATATCATTCACTCATATAACCAAAATGTCGAAATTCGTATAATCAGTGGCCAATATGTAGGTCTTAACATCCTACTCTAAACCATAACAAAAATGATCACATCGATGCCTCTCATCTGGCACCAACTCAGGCGCATGCTGACTCAGCCTCACAAACTATACCTCGTACTCAGATACGGTCATACTGCCCTAAACCAAGGCCATAAACTCACGTTTCTTTTCATCCAAATATATAACTCCCATATACTTCCTTTTGAAGGCAGCTTAGAAGATTTCCCATGTTACATCACTAGTTCTATGTCCGTGATTATTATGGTCCACCAACTATTTGCATCACCTAGTAACAAAGATACTGCACATCTCAGCTTACGGTCATCACTGTACCCTATCTGAACCAAGATCTGTTTTGTACTGGCAAACCGCTCATCGAATGCCTCAAGTGCCAACCCTCTAAATTCAACTCCTCTAAGACTACGCAGATGCTTTAACGACAACCTCGAATTAACAGCAGTAGTGGGTACCGGTGCTGGTACATGAAATTCAGCCATCGTAGCTTGAAACGCCCCCGTCATCGCTTGAACCAAAGGCGTCATGTCACTATACACTAGACCAAGTGGTGCAGGTGGTACTTTCTCCACTCTCTCAGGAGGATTAGGCGGAGGAGGCGACAGTCCCTCAGGATGTACAATCTCGCCCTCTACTCCATGCCCCCTAGCAGTAGCATTCCTACTAGATCGTAATTCTCTCATCGGTGTATCGTATAAAAACGTATCTAAGGCATAATAATTACACCAAAACAAAAATAATCAGGTCAGCTTCAAGCAAGGATCCAAGACTTTTATTTCAAACCAAAATCATTTCATAATTGTAGTAATAAGGCAATGTGTACCCAAAATACTCTAACATGGTATATTTTAAACACCGTACATGTAAACAATCACCATGAATAGCAATCAGCATTATACAATCATCATCAACATCCCAATTTTTCATAAACCTGGCTTTGATACCACAAAATGTAATCCCCTTAACTCGGCCTAGCCGAAATCAGACTAAAAGAATCACATTAGGTTTACTGAAGTAAACTCGAGTTAATAACCTAAACCGAATCCATTTTTTTCTTTTTATCTTATTTAAATGCATTTTATTATTATCCTAAAGTGAGCATGCTTCAGCGGAAACGTTATATTGAAAATAGATTGCAAAATAGGGTTTAATTGCTCCACATTACATATTAGGGACCAAAATGTAATTTATACAAATTATGGGGTCCTTAACACAATTAAGATTACCTAATATTTATTAATCAAATTTCATGCTCATATGTTAAATTCCAACTCAAATCAATTTTCCGAACCCAGTCAATTGCATACATAACAATCAAGGACTAAATTGCAAGATTTCCAAACTTCAGCAACTGGCATACTCAAAAACAATAAGGCATACCGATATAGGCAAGTTCGTACTGAAACGACTTAATAAATAAAATGGCTACTCGTACTGATATGACCTTGACCCCGTACCGATCCCCCTTTGTCATCTCTAAAACTCAAAGTTCCAGTAGCTAAAATGCGTACCGATACAGTACGCTGTGTATCGGTACAAATCATTAAAATTGAAGGGATCGTATCAGTACACAAACCCGTGTACCGACACCAGTACAAATTTTCCTCAATGTGTACTGATACGGTGGCTAGGCGTACTGATACCCTAAGCTTTATTTCACTGATTTGAGCCTTACCAGGACCCCACGTACCGATCCTTAGGTACTCGTATCAGTACGCAGAGGTCTGTAATGACCTCTATTCTAACATATGACACTTTGGCTCACTTCAATCAACCTTAACACATATCTAAACAACATATAACATCAGAAGCATGCTTGACAACATCTATCTAGCATTTTAAGCAATCCTAGCAAGTTTAGCACAATCAACCACAAAGCATATAGGCATACTGTAACACCCTTAACGTATACTCGTAGACCGAATATACATTAAAGATGATACAAAGTTGTATTATAGAAATCTGGATTTAAATTTTTTAAACATAGAATGTAAATAAATCGTTTCATAAAACTACTTTAACAAAAGCAAACATTCTATCTTTTAAAATATTACATGCCCACTGGCTGTCAACCATATTAATATGTTCATGCCGAAAACTTACCAAGGATAACTTGAGTCTTCAATACATAGCTCCTCATTGCTAATCTAGTCTGAAAACCTACGTGTGACATAAAACACACGCTAAGTAACAACTTAGTGAGGCAGTTAATCATAATTAAAAACATGAAAGAATTAATATACAATATGGAATATAAAAGTGCATTTCATATTTCTCTATAACATGGCAAGTATATCACATATACACGTATCATGTATTATCAACATCATATATCATCACTATTATATGATTCATGTATCATTATGCAGTCATTTACATGCTCATGTACTTTATCATGATCATGTTTTCTTTATGCCAGTATTTGTATAGCATGTATTTTTTTCATGTATGTCATGTGCTTCTGGGTCATGTAACATGTAACTTCTTATTCATGTATCATCATTTTCATGTAAATCATGTCACATGCTATTATATGAATCATGTATCCAATTACGTAATAATTTCTCTATCATGGACATGTTTTCATTATGCAATCATTTGCATAACTTATAGTCTATCATGATAATTCTTTTATCATGTAATCATATGCATAACACGTGCTTTATCATGGTTATGCTTTTATCATACATTCATTTGCATATTCATATCTTTCTTACAATCGTCTTGTGAGGGCATGGTTAGTGCCTAATACGAGACAAGTCCATTAGGACTCTATATAGCCTCTAATTCGACATTGTAGTATCTAAAATTGAGTACGTACTCGAGGACGCTCTTTGCTCCTCATTTAAGGACGCTCTTTGCTCCTTATGTATATATATAACCGACACCGTAGTGCCTTCGATACCGTAGTATCTCGATGCCGTAGCATCTAATAATGAGTACATACTTGGGAAATTCTTCTCATTATTGATCAATCATCATTTATAAAATAGGGTGGTTTTTATCCCTTATTTAATCATAATCATTTATTCCATGTTCAATGCATCAGTATAACTCATATAAGTCGATATTAGGCAATTCATACCCAACATCTGAAAACCGATCTATCATTCATAAATCTCTATACCAAATCAATGTATCACACATGCCATTTAATATTTCATGCCATTTGCATAACTTTGATCAATATACATTTTCATTATTAAACGTAATTCATCACCGTTTAAGCAAACAATAATTCGTACCTTGTACTCCATCAAACTTGCCATGTCAAGTAATATATCATACTATGTATCTTAGAGAAATGCAATGCCATTTTCAAATGAATGCAAACATTTAGAATTGCACTCACCTCGACACATTGTCTTACTAGCGAAACTGTTCTGGTTTCCAGGCTTTCCTTTATTTCTTACTTGTACCTCGAACTTTCTTCAATTCGAAATTGACTTCATAACCCACATGAATACAATAAAATATTTGTTAGATTCAAATCTAACAATACCTTAAGCATACTGTCTAATATAATCATTCGAATATAAAATATCCAAATATTTTTCCTTTCTTTCTTGTACTGTCCAAAATTTATTACGGTCTCTAGTGACCAACTTAACTTCAAACAATTCTCTCAACTCTTTAAACTAACACTTGGATACAAAATGTATCAACTTTCAAATTTCTGGCAGCTTGTGCTACCTCCGGAAAAATGCTTCTGGAGAGCAGAATAAACATTGGATCTATATTTTTCATAACTTCTCCTCATTCCTTCATTTGTTCATATTGGCCACTAATTTTCCTTTAAATAACATCCTAACACACTTAAATAAAATTTCCAACTTCATATGCTTCAATGCCATGCTTGAATAATTATTTAAAAATCATTCCCCTTCATTCTTCATCTATTCAAAAACAATCCCCTTACTTTAAAAAAAATTCATTTTGGTCCTCAATCACCAAACTAACTTAATATAATCAAAATATCATCACTTTCAACACTAACATAAATTTTACAATAATTCCTTTATAATTTCCATCTTACCCGAAATGGTCACTCAACATAACTAAGGGGATTTAATCATTCTAGCATCAAAATAAGTCTTCTAATTTCATAATTCATTCATTTTCATCCTTAATTCAAACTCCTAACCAATTTCCCCAAAACTTAGGGTTAGGGTTTATGTCTTGAACATAGAATTAATCCCAAATCAAGCTTGTTTTCATGCTAACAACATCAAATCTACTTAAATCAAACTTCAAATTCATCAATTCTCTAATTCTTTCTCATCAATAACTCAAACAATTCTTCACAACACTATGAAATATTACTACCAAAATGTAGAGAATTGAATATAGAACAATTTATTCTAAAGGATCATACCTTGAATCTTGCTTGAAAGTCTTCAAAATTGAAAATTGAAATTTTCATTCTTTCCTTTCTTCCTCAATATCACGGCAATAGTGGAAAATGAACAATAATTTGTTCATTTTTTTAATATTCATGCTTTAAATCTAATATTGCCACTTGGAAAGATTAAAATGAATTTTAAATTCATTATAATCCAATTTACCAAATTGTCCTTAAACCAAACTCATATTTACAATCCTTCTTTAACTGACCATCTTCAAAGAAATCATAAAATAATATTTTATGATTTTTATTCGATCCAATTTCCCGATAAATAACCCTTTTCTTAAAAATAAATTGTAGGATTCATCTTAAATCAATCTAAAATATTTCCAACACATGGAAATAACTTTTATAACCTTTCTTTATCATATGGAAATTTTTCATAATTTTCCAGTTCGATCTGGGTATCCGAATCCATCTAAATCTTTGACTGTGATTTTAGCTTTTTCAAGCTATTGGATTTATTTCAAAAATTCTATATTTCTATATTCGAGAAATAAACTCTATTATCCCATAAAGCTTCATTTTCCAAGGACTTAGACTGAATTTTCCTAACTCAGTCTATTATTCCGATAATTATCGAAAATTTTCATAGAATAAAATTTCTCTTAGAATTCCTTTATCGATAATCCATACGAATTTTCTCTACTCTTACTGAGTCCAAAATATCGATCAGAAACACTTTTATGGGACCTTCCCGGAGGTCACCCATCCTAATATTTTCCCTGGCCTGAGCACACTTAACAATTTTATTCGATCCAAATTCAGTACCTTTTACTGCATCTTAATTCTTAACACCGATATCAAGGTACTTATTTCGATTCGATTCACATTTATACCGAATAAAATTACTTGTTGGGGAAATTTACTCTTTAGTCCCAAACTTTTCCAAAGTTAATACTTTAACCCTAAAATTTTCATTTTGGTCATTAGCCAAAATGACCTTTAAACAGTACTATAAATTTTGGGGTATTACAATTTTCTCCCCTTAAGAAAATTCGTCCTCGAATTTTCAAGACGTACATATTCCAAATAAATATGAATTTTACTTTTTCATTTCCTTCTTAGTTCCCATGTTGCCTCTTCCACTTTATGATTGGGCTAAAAGACCTTTATTAGCGATAACTGTTTGTTCCTTAATTCTTTAACACCACAAGCCACAGGGCCAAATTTATTTAGAATTTCATAGGGTCTGATATACCTGTGACTTAGTTTTCCTTTAAGCCCGAAATGTAGTATTTTGTTCCATCTTCTTGTCTCTTATTTCTTTAACTCTGTACTCTAAAATCTCGACTGATTTCTTTTCACAGATCAAATTTGGTTACAGTTCAATTTCTTCAGGAGCAATGACATGTGAAGGATCTGATCAATATTTCTAAAGCATAAACACATAAAATATGTCATGAATCATGCTCATTTCTGAAGATAACACAAATTGGTAAGTCATTGATCCAACTTTTTTTTCAGAATCTCGTATGGTTCAATAAATCTGGGACAAAGTTTTCCTTTCTGACCAAATCATAGCACTTTCTTCCAATATGAAACTTTTAGGAATACCTTGTCTCTTACCTTATATTCAATACCCTTCCTCTTCTTATCTGCATAAGCTTTCTGTCTATCTACAACAACTTTAATGTTATTCTGAACAATCCTTACTTTATCCTTCATTTCTCGAGTTAAATTCATTGCTCCAATAATTTACATCTTATAACTCATTTCACGTCAACAGAGTTCTATACTTTTATCTGTAAAGCACTTTTAATGATATTATCCTAATACTTGTCTGATAAATATCATTATATACAGTCTCAATAATTACAACTATCTTCCTCATGATCCTGAAATCTTAAGAATACAAGCTCAAACTTACCTTCTCGATTCTAGATAGTTCTTTTTATTTATCCATAATACAACTCAAGAATATCAATCACCACATTCTTTAAGTCTAAAAAAAATCAACGAACATCTATAAGCTCAAGCAGTGTCATTAACAACGCATAGTATCTATATCCAATCTTAATTTCCATATTCAGATTATACGTTAAGTAATTCTTATCATAAATCTTTAGGTGTCACAATGCATCAAATACATCACAACCCTCTTGCATCAACACTCAACTCAATCCACGATGAAATGCGTCACTGTACAAATATACCTCTTTCCTGCTTCTAGTGGTATTAGAATCGGTGTCTCAGTCAAAACTTTCCTTAAGTTTCTTGAAACTTTCCTGACATTTCTCTGTCCATACAAATGGAACGCCTTTTTGTAACAACTGGGTAAGTGATATAACAATAATAGAAAATTTTCTATACAATTCATCTCTGTAACATCCAGCTATTCCCAAGAACTTCAAACTTCAGAGACTTTTTTTTCAATACCTCTTATTTGAAATATAACTTGCACTTTCTTGTAATCAACTCTTATTCCTTATGCTAATACCTCATGTTCAACAAATATAACCTTTGACAACTACAATTCCCATTTAGGGAACTTAGCATAAAGTTGCTTATTCTTCAGTGTTCATAACATCACATCGAAGATGATAATCATACTCAACTTCTGTCTTTGAGTATACCATAATATCATCTATGAAGATTACTACAAACTAGTTCAAGTAAGATTGAAATACTCTATTCATCAAATCCATGAATACAACAGGGTATTCGTAAGTCCAAATAACATTACTAGAAACTTATAATGTGCATAACGAGTCTTAATTACTGTCCTTGGTATACCTTCTCCTTTAACTCTAAGTTGATAATACTCTAATCAAAGGTCTATCTTTGAGAACACAATTGCTCTTTGAGGTTGATCAATTAGATCTTAAATCCTTGATAACGAATACTTGTTCTTAATAGTTACCTTATTCAATTGACAATAATCTATACACAGTCGTAAAGAATCATCCTTTTTCTTTACAAATAACACTGAGACTTCTACTATAATACATTTATCAATTAACATTCTCTGTACCATCATAACAAAGATATATGAATTTTAAACAATCTTTTTTATCTCCTTATCATCGCCCTGAAATTATTAGATTCTTGTCATATCAGTTACTTTTTTTACATCTTACTTCTATATCACATATAGATAACTAATTTATCTTAAAATTGGTCTCAAATTCTCAGATCAGTAACTTTGTTCCCAGCTTACTAACAAACAGTTCTTATAATTCTTGTGCTATAATCAAATCATTTACTAGCAGTCATACTAAAATTATTCAATTAGAATTATTCCTTTCATATATTGACTTAACTCACTGATCTCACACTATTTCTCATAAACAACGTGAATACCTTATCAAAGTTTAGAAATTAATAAAGTATTTTCCTTATGAACTGATCACCAAATCTAATCTTTAATACTTTCTAGAAAATTTTCCAAACTACCTCTCCTGTATCAATATTACTTTTTCTAATCTTTCAGTAATAATACATCTCATACTTTCTATAGGAATTTTATCATCCTTCATCTTCAAATAACCACTCACAATTCTCTTTTACCATAACATTTAAGATTATTCGAATAAATTTCCAAAACTTATCCTCCTTATAACTTTTCACACAAATCCCGTATCAAAAATCTGATTCCCACCAGATCTCTTATATCGAGATAAACTATTCATTCCTGAAATAAAATTAACTTTTGGGAAAATTACCATTTTGGTCCCTGATCTTTTCCTAACTTTTCACTTTTCCCACCAAACTTAAAAATTTTACGTTTAGTCACTAAACTAAAACCACCAACTCCCCAAAACTTAAACTTTTAAACAGCCAATAGAGTATTATTTACGGATACCTGAGATTAAAACTTCTCAAGCATTTCTTCTAATATTTAAAACAATAGTTCTTATTCTTGAGCTTGAGTTTCCTCTTACAACAATAACTCAATCAAGGCATGAGTCAAAAAAAATCATTCTTCATTTCATTGCTACTACTGTGGATCTCTTCGTAACCCTTATGATTCGTCGCATGACGAAATCCAGCAATATTTAACAGTTCGAATTACAGACAAGGTCTAAATCATATTATCGAGGAGTAGTATCAAGTTATCCAAACATTACATTAGCATGAGACATCCTAGGGGCATGTATTTACTCACAAACTTGTAACAAACTCGGTTTAGCATCCAAAACCAGCTAAACCTATAGCTCTGATACCAATAAATGTAACACTGTTAATGTATACTCATAGACCGAATATACATTAAAGATGATACGAAGTTGTATTATAGAAATCTGGATTTAATTTTTTTTAAACATAAACTGTAAATAAATCATTTCATAAAACTACTTTAACAAAAGCAAACATTCCATATTTAAAAATATTACATGCCCATTAGCTGTCAACCATATTAATATGTTCATGCCGAAAACTTACCAAGGATAACTTGATTCTTCAATACATAACTTCTCCTTGCTAATCTAGTCTGGAAACCTACGTGTGGCATAAAACACACGCTAAGTAACAACTTAGTGAGGCAATTAATTATAATTAAAAACATGAAATAATTAAAATACAATGTGGCATATAAAAGTGCATTTCATATTTCTCTATAACATGGCAAGTATATCACATATACATGTATCATGTATCATCAACATCATATATCATCACTATTATATGATTCATGTATCATTATGTAGTCATTTATATGCACATGTACTTTATCATGATCATGTTTTCTTTATGCCATCATTTGTATAACATGTATTTTTTTCATGTATGTCATGTGCTTCTCGGTCATGTAACATGTAACTTCTTATTCATGTATCGTCATTTTCATGTAAATCATGTCACATGCTATCATATGAATCATGTATCCAATTACGTAATAATTTCTCTATCATGGACATGTTTTCATTATGCATTCATTTGCATAACTTATAGTCTATCATGATCATTCTTCTATCATGTAATCATCTGTATAACACGTGTTTTATCATGGTTATGCTTTTATCATACAGTCATTTTCATATTCATATCTTTCATACAATCATCTTGTGGTGGCATGGTTAGTGCCTGATACGAGGCAAGTCCATTAGGACTCTATATAGCCTCTAATTCGATACCGTAGTATCTAAAATTAAGTACGTACTCAAGGACGCTCTTTGCTCCTCATTTAAGGACGCTCTTTGCTCCTTATGTATATATATAACCGACACCGTAGTGCCTTCGACACCGTAGTGACTTCGATACCGTAGTATCTCGATGCTGTAGCATCTAATAATGAGTACGTACTTGGGAAATTCTTCTCATTATTGATCAATCATCATCATTTATAAAATAGGGCAATTCTTATCCCTTATTTCATCATAATCATTTATTCCATGTTCAATGCATCAGTATAACTCATATAAGTCGATATTAGGCAATTCATACCCAACATCTGAAAACCGATCTATCATTCATAAATCTCTATACCAAATCAATGTATCACACATTCCATTTAATATTTCATGCCATTTGTATAACTTTGATCAATATACATTTTCATTATTAAACGTAATTCATCACCATTTAAGCAAACAATAATTCGTACCATGTACTCCATCAAACTTGCCATGTCATGTAATTTATCATACCATGTATCATAGAGAAATGCAATGCCATTTTCAAATGAATGCAAACAATTAGAATTGCACTCACCTCGACACATTGTCTTACTAGCGAAACTGTTCTGGTTTCCAGACTTTCCTTTATTTCTTACTTGTACCTCGAACTTTCTTCAATTCGAAATTGAGTTCATAACCCACATGAATACAATAAAATATTTGTTAGATTCAAATCTAACAATACCTTAAGCATACTGTCTAATATAATTATTCGAATATAAAATATCCAAATATTTTTCCTTTCTTTCTTGTACTGTCCAAAATTTATTACTGTCCCTAGTGACCAACTTAACTTCAAACAATTCTCTCATCTCTTTAAATTAACACTTAGATACAAAATGTATCAACTTTCAACTTTCTGGCAGCTTGTGCTACCTTCAGAAAAAATGCTTCTACAGAGCAGAATAAACATTGGTTCTATATTTTTCATAGCTTCTCCTCATTCCTTCATTTGTTCATATTGGTCACTAAATTTCCCTTAAATAACATCCTAACACACTTAAATAAAATTTCCAACTTCATATTCATCAATTCCATACTTGAATAATTATTCAAAAAGCATTCCCCTTTATTCTTCATCTATTCAAAAACAATCCCCTTACTTTAAAAATTTTCATTTTGGTCCTCAATCACCAAACCAACTTAATATAATCAAAATATCATCACTTTCAACACTAACATAAATTTTACAATAATTCCTTTATAATTTCCATCTTACCCGAAATTGTCACTCAACATAACTAAGGGGATTTAATCATTATAACATCAAAATAAGTCTTCTAATTTCATAATTCATTCATTTTCATCCTTAATTCAAACTCCTAACCAATTTCCCCAAAACTTAGGGTTAGGGTTAATGTTTTGAACATAGAATTAATCCCAAATCAAGCTTGTTTTCATGCTAACAACATCAAATCTACTTAAAACAAACTTCAAATTCATCAATTCTCTAATTATTTCTCATCAATAACTCAAACAATTCTTCACAACACTATGAAATATTACTACCAAAATGTAGAGAATTTAATCTAGAACAATTTATTCTAAAGGATCATACCTTAATCTTGCTTGAAAGTCTTCAAAATTGAAATTGAAATTTTCATTCTCTCCTTTCTTCTTCAATCTCACGACAATGGTGGAAAATGAACAATAATTTGTTCATTTTTTTATTAATATTCATGCTTTAAATCTAATATTGCCACTTGAAAAGATTAAAATGAATTTTAAATTCATTTTAATCCAATTTACCAAATTGTCCTTCAACCAAACTCATATTTACAATCCTTCTTTAAGTATGCCATTCCATTACATTGGAATTAATTTAGTTCCTTCCTAACCGATCACCTTCAAAGAAATCATAAAATAATATTTTATGATTTTTATTCGATCCAATTTCCCGATAAATAACCCTTTTCTTAAAAATAAATTGTAGGATTCATCTTAAATTAATCTAAAATATTTCCAACACTTGGAAATAACTTTTATAACCTTTCTTTATCATATGAAAATTTTTCATAATTTTCCAGTTCGATCCGGGTATCCGAATCCCTCTAAATATTTGACTGCGATTTTACCTTTTCCAAGCTATTGGATTTATTCCAAAAATTCTATATTTCTATATTCGAGAAATAAACTCTATTATCCCATAAAAAATTCCTTTTCTAGGGACTTAGACCAAATTTTCCTAACTTAGTCTATTATTCCGATAATTATCAAAAATCTTCATAGAATAAAATTTCTCTTAGAATTACTTTATCGATAATCCATACAAATTTTTTCTACTCTTACCGAGTCCAAAATATCGATCAAAAACACTTTTATGGGACCTTCTCGGTGGTCACCCATCCTAATATTTTCCCTGGCCTGAGCACACTTAACAATTTTATTCGATCTAAATTAAGTACCTTTTACTGTATATTTATTCTTAAAACGGATATCAAGGTACTTATTTCGATCCGACTCACACTTATACCAAATGAAATTACTTATTTGGGAAATTAACACTTTAGTCCCCAAACTTTTCCAAAGTTAATACTTTAACCCCAAAACTTTCAAAATTTTCATTTTGGTCACTAGCCAAAATGACATTTAAACAGTACTGTAAAATTTGGGGTATTACACATACTCCCTAGTCAACTTTCAAAATATAAAATCCATCCACATCTCAACCACTTTAAACCTCTTACAACTCCAAACCAAGAAAAAATAACTTGCACAAACAAGGAGTTCACAAAAAAACCCTCCCAAATCAACATTTGACACATTGCCCTTATTACTACTATATAATGTTTCAAACCATACTTGAAAACAAGTCCTTGAAATTCCTTGGTTGCTTCCTCGCTGCCCTTGACTTTTAATTCTCTGCATTGTTGATAAAAGATAACGTAAGCACATAATTCTTAGTGAGGAGAGCTCAAAACACAAAAATCATCCAATGCATTTTAAAATCGATTTATTCACATAACCTTTCACATACGTTATATTTTCAAAAACATCATGCCTTACTTCCAAAATATGCACTCAACCTTTTTCAAATCATGCATATTAAACCATATGCAACATGTAACATGGATTTAACAGCATAATCCCGTTTGCAACCCTCAATTTAAGCCTTCATATGCATAACATCCCATATGCAAAGCTTAAAGATTATTCACATGTATAAATCACATTATACAAATAATCCATCAACATGATACATCAATTCATTATATTGGCTTACAAGTGATCCTTTCCAAATATCATTATTATCATCAAAGCACATCAGATACACATATTTCCCAAGTGATATCCCAATCACTCAAGACTCAATGGCATAGAGTAAATGCAACACATGCATAACCTCTACACTACCAAGGGTCATCCTCCAATTTGGAGTAAACACCTCCAATGCATCACCTCAACGGTCGTAGCCGAAGTAAAATGCCATTGAAGTATTACCTCAACAATACTAGGGTTCACATGGTCGGAGTAAATACTCTCAATACATCACCTCTACGAACCATGGAAGACTTATTATAGTGCACTTTAAATCCTATGGCTGGTCAACTATATCCGATAACATTTCCAAAACCTTTTTATTCCATCACTTGCTAATATAATTCATTTCATTAACATCAACTCATTGTTTTCATATGCATCATCAAAATCATTTAACAAATGTTCAAAAACATTAATAAGCCATGCATTCCTCACAATTCACCATCATCATTATTTACCAATTTCCATCATTAAACCATGCTCAAAATATGCATATATAATGAGAAATCAATTAATCAAAGCAAGTGCATAAAAACCAATTGCCAAACCAAGTTCGCGAGAGAATTCATTCTTTACTTACTTCCGAGCTTAGACCAACATTTTAAGCTTGGTCTAAACCTCCAAACAAAAAATTTCAAACTTTTGAAAAGCTGTAAAACATGTTCTCACTCACCGACACGCAAAGCCTCGCTTGCCGATATGGTAACCTCGCCTCCAAAGCTTTCGAAAAAATTATTTAAGCTTAAGGACCAACTTCCCCTATTTATCCATAAAAAAATAGAGGATTCAATACATCAAAATGCATTCAACAACACAACAACATAAATCCTCAACATCCATAACCCAATTTCACTACACAACAACCGAATCAACATCAAACATATTCCAAACTTAACCAAGCCAAAACCTAATTTTTAAACCCGTCAATTAACATCAATTAACATCTAAAACACAACAACATCCTTATACCTCCATTATTCATAAAACCTCTACAATGCCCCCAAAACTCACAACTAACAACCTAGAAAATTTGAGATTCACATAGTTTCAGGATTCCAATGTTAAAGCCCACTTATTAACATTAATAAACATCAAAATCATGATTAAAATCAATCAAGAACTCAACAAAACATAGTCTATATGAAAATCCATCAATTTAACCAAATAAACCTCAATTTAACTTATCTTCTATAATTAAATCATCAAATCAAGTTAGAAAACATATGTAAAGGATCAATAACTTGGGAATTTCAATAAAGAACCTTATATTAGAGGAGAAGAACGAAGCTTACCTCTAAATTTGGCTTTCCTCTTAATTGGATGAATTTTTCTTAAGAAAACAAGATCAAATCAAATATGTTTTGTTAGAAAACTATTAAAGACCATTTGATAACAAAAGAAGATTAACATCAAGTGTTTACCTGAGAAATTTGAAGTGAAAGAGAGTGTTTGGCTGGATAGAATTTGAGAGAAAAGCTTTTGATGAAAAGTTATTTACGTGAAATTCTTTTAAAATCTAATTATGTAATTAATCTCTCCAAACCCTTTTATCTATTTTAAAACCATTTTAAAATATCCAATTTTAAGAGAAAAGTCTTATATTAGACTTTGGTCAAATAGCTCCTTAAAGATTCTAAGTTTTGACCCTTTTACAAAACAGTCACTAAAAATAGTTTTTAAAAATTTACATTTTGGTCACCAACCAAAATGTCCAATTCTGAGACCCCTTTTTGTAAAATTGATTTTACCAAAATCTTTTTCATATTAAATAATGGTTTTAGATTATTTTTCCATATTTTTATCTCACCCAAAAATATTTATTTCAAATTAAATCTCAAAATTGACTCAAATCCTCTAATCCGATCCGTTGAACCATGTAAACCATCTAGAAAACTCTTAGGCCCAAAACCGGGGTGTTACAAATAAAAAGTGTATCGATGAGTGAGTATTCATGTTTAGGTCCTTAATGGTTTGGTCAATGGATCATGGGAGTTCAGTTTAAGCCTAAAAAGTTGAACTAAATTCAAGCGTAAGTGGTTCTTTCTTCGCTTGATTAATGGTTTTATTATGAGCTTGCAGATCCATATTGGTTTAAAACATGGTTTGGTTTTCATGATTTGGTTTAAAGCATGAAATGATTTATGTACTGTAAATGCATGATTTCGAGAGTAATATGCAATGTATATTGAGGTAAATGAATGCCTATGAACATTGAGTTTTATTCCTAAAAGGAATGAGAGGTTGCCTAAGGCAATATGGTTTTGCATATGAAATGGTTTTGAGAGTTGCATTAAAAATAGTAAGGAAATGTGTTTAAAAGTGGTATATTAGCTATGTGACGTAATGATAAATTATCAGATATAATTGGCATGCCATAGGGTTAAAGTGCACTATAATATAAACAAGTAAATTTCACCATAGTCCTTGAGGAAAAGCAATTTAACAAGGCTACTCGAACTATTGGGTTGTCAATGTATGCAATTTAACTATTCAGCCCAAGTGATGGTACCTTGCGGTTTAACTAGGCAAGGTATGAGATTTGGTGGAGGTAAGACCACCAGAATCCATGTATCCGATGTGTAATTATAATGTTCCACTATTGTGGATGTGTGGATAGAGGCGAGACTATCCGGGTCACTACAAAAGCCAATATATGAGATTTCAATGATTCGTGAAATTAATTTAAATGCATATGGATGTTATGCAAATATGTTTTGTGGAAACATATGAGAAAATGGTTTTATGTGAATCATGAAATGGATTTAAATGCATATGGTTGTTATGCATGATATATTTTGTGGAAACATATGAGAAAAGGTTTTATGAGAATCATAAAATGGATTTAAATGCATATGGTTGTTATGCATGATGTGTTTTGTTGAAACATATGAGTAAAAACTTATTTTGACATATGGTCACTCAAGTGTAACGAGGTTCTAAAATGAGTTTTACATTGCATCAATGTTTTATTCTAGAGCATCCTCACTAAGCAAGTGTGCTTACGCTCTCTTTTACCCTTTGATGCAGAGCAATAAAGTTGAAGGGGCTGCTGTTGCTTGGCAAGAGGGAATCCAAGAGCGAGGTAATTGTTTGAGTATGAAACCTAGTTCTAAATTTGGTTAATAAGTCAATGGGTTTACCATATTTTGTGGGATTTTTAATCTGGTTTTCAGCAATGTTACTGATGTTGTTTGCTTTGGTTGATAGCTCATATTGATGTTTGATTGAAGTATGTTTGATAGGAGATTGCTCATGGTTTAAATTTCATTGATTTCCATGTCATTAGTATGTTATTTGAATGCTTATGTCTAGGGCCATTGCGATGCAAGCATGTTTTGATTGATGTTAGTAATTCAATGGTTTTATGCCTATGTTGAGATATGCCTTGATTCCTAGTTTGGAATTGGAGTTGGGTGAGTTTAGGAAGCATTCCTTTAGATTTGGGATGTTGATGCATAATGTTTTACTTGGTTGTGTTTGCTATATTTTGTGACATGTTTTACCCCTTTGAATTGATGGTACAAGTATATGATTGATTGGAACATGTTTGGGTTTCTAATTGGATGAAAAACCAGCTAAATTGGACATTACAGGTCTAGGGGTATCGATACTCGTGGCCAGTTATCGATACCAGTAGGTAAAATTTAGCCTGATTATCGATACCTAGGAAGGTGTATCGATATGGTTGCACACAATTTGGCTTGGGTATCGGTACTCGGGATGACGTATTGATACTTGTTTTGGCTATTAGAATCTGAGATTTTGGAATTTATATGCGGGTAACAATACTCGAGATAAGGGTACTGATACCCTTTAAAAATTAGGCCATGTATCGATAACCAAGCTCAGGTATCGATACCATTGAAAGGTAATTTAGTTATTTTGATGTTCTAGTTTTTTTATTCTTACATTTTAGTCCCTAGATTGTTATATATGCTATTGAATGAGTGTAGAAGATCGAATTGAGTCAAAATTGGACATGTAAGCATGTAATATGATTAATTGAAGATTGGTAACTTAAAAATTAAGGAATTCCTCATAGTTTTTTAGATCTACAATTTGGTCCCTGAATCGCGACTACGCTTAATTGGATGTCGATTCGACGCTCGATTTAGTTAAGAATTTATCCACTGTTAGCATGCACACATTAGGTTTAAAAGATGCATATAGACAAGATAAAAGAAAAAAATAGACCTAATTCGTGTTAACTTTCTCCAGGTTTGTTTTAGCAAACCCTATATAGCTCGCTCGGTTCTATCTAACGTCTAGGACAGGTCGAGGGGGTTACACAGATGAACCCGAGGAATGCCAAGTTGTTGACCTAATAGAGTATTTTTAACGTGAACATAGCATAGATCTTTCAGGGGACAAAAATTGATGCCATAAAGCAGGATGATGAAGATAGGACGAGTGAAGAATATGAAGAACCAACCATGCTAAATGAATGCATGAGTTATTATAGGAGACCAGAGTCACTTGAGTTTGCTGGCAGAGAAATCAAGGCACCAAAACCATCTATTGAGGAGCCACTGAATTTAGAACTAAAACCATTGCCAAGTCACCTCAAATATCTTACCTAGGAGACAATTCCACTTTGCTAGTGGTAATTACTGCTGACTTGACTTTGGACTAGGAGAAAAGATTAAACGTTGGGCAATTACAAGAAGACCATAGGGTGGATCATAGCTGATGTCTGAGGGATAGCCCAACAATGTCCATGCACATATGATTTTAGAGGACACTCATGGATTTAAATGCATATGGTTGTTATGAGAATCAGAAAATGGATTTAAATGCATATGGTTGTTAGGCATGATATGTTTTGTTGAAACATATGAGAAAAAACTTATTTTGACTTTTGACATATGGTCACTCAAGTGTGACGAGGTTTTAAAGTGAGTTTTACATTGCATCAATGTTTTATTCTAAAGCATCCTCACTAAGCAAGTGTGCTTACGCTCTCTTTTACACTTTGATGTAGAGCAATAAAGTTGAATGGGTTGCTGTTGCTCGGCGAGAAGGAATCCAAGAGCGAGGTAATTGTTTAAATATGAAACTTAGTTCTAAATTCGGTTAATAAGTCAATGGGTTTAACATATTTTGTGGGATTTTTAATCTGGTTTTCAGCAATGTTACTGATGTTGTTTGCTTTGGTTGATAGCTCATATTGATGTTTGATTGAAGTATGTTTGATAGGAGATTGCTCATGGTTTAAATTTCATTGATTTCCATGTCATTAGTATTTTATTTGAATGCTTATGTCTATGGCCATTGTGATGCAAGCATGTTTTGATTAATATTAGTAATTCAATGGTTTTATGCCTATGCTGAGATATGCCTTGATTCCTAGTTTGGAATTGGAGTTGGGTGAGTTTAGGAAGCATGTCTTTAGATTTGGGATATTGATGCATAATGTTTTACTTGGTTGTGTTTGCCATATTTTGTGACATGTTTAACCCCTTTGAATTGATGGTACAAGTATATGATTGATTGGAACATGTTTGGGTTGCTAATTGGATGAAAAACCAGCTAAATTGGACATTACAGGTCTAGGGGTATCGATACTCGTGGCCAGCTATCGATACCAATAGGTAAAATTTAGCCTGAGTATCGATACCTAGCAAGGCGTATCAATACGAGTGCACACAATTTGGCTGGGGTATCGGTACTCGGGATGAGGTATCGATACTAGTTTTGGCTATTAGAATCTGAGATTTTGGAATTTATATGCAGGTATCAATACTCAAGATAGGGGTACTGATACCCTTTAAAAATTAGGCTATGTATCAATAACCAAGCTCAGGTATCGATACCATTGAAAGGTAATTTAGTTATTTTGATGTTCTAGTTTTTTATTCTTACATTTTAGTCCCTAGATTGTTATATATGCTATTGAATGAGTGTAGAAGATCGAATTGAGTCAAAATTGGACATGTAAGCATGTAATATGATTAATTGAAGATTGGTAACTTAAAAATTAAGGAATTCCTCATAGTTTTTTAGATCTACAATTTGGTCCCTAAATTACGACTACGCATAATTGGATTTCGATTCAACGCTCGATTTAGGTAAGAATTTATCCACTGTTAGCATGCACACATTAGGTTTAAAAGATGCATATAGACAAGATAAAAGAAAAAAATAGACCTAATTCGTGTTAACTTTCTCCAGGTTTGTTTTAGCAAACCCTATATAGCTCGCTCAGTTCTATCTAACGTCTAGGCCAGGTCGAGGGGGTTACACAGATGAACCCGAGGAATGCCAAGTTGTTGACCTAATAGAGTATTTTTAACGTGAACATAGCATAGATCTTTCAGGGGACAAAAATTGATGCCATAAAGCAGGATGATGAAGATAGGACGAGTGAAGAATATGAAGAACCAACCATGCTAAATGAATGCATGAGTTATTATAGGAGACCAGAGTCACTTGAGTTGGCTGGCAGAGAAATCAAGGCACCAAAACCATCTATTAAGGAGCCACTGAATTTAGAACTAAAACCATTGCCAAGTCACCTCAAATATGCTTACCTAGGAGATAATTCCACTTTTCTAGTGGTAATTACTGCTGACTTGACTTTGGACCAGGAGAAAAGATTAAACGTTGGGCAATTACAAGCAAACCATAGGGTGGATCATAGCTGATATCTGAGGGATATCCCAACAATGTGCATGCACATATGATTTTAGAGGACACTCATGGATTTAAATGCATTTGGTTGTTATGAGAATCAGAAAATGGATTTAAATGCATATGGTTGTTAGGCATGATATGTTTTGTTGAAACATATGAGAAAAAACTTATTTTGACATATGGTCACTCAAGTGTGATGAGGTTTTAAAGTGAGTTTTGCATTGCATCAATGTTTTATTCTAGAGCATCCTCACTAAGCAAGTGTGCTTACGCTCTCTTTTACCCTTTGATGTAGAGCAATAAAGTTGAATGGGTTGCTGTTGCTTGGCGAGAAGGAATCCAAGAGTGAGGTAATTGTTTAAGTATGAAACTTAGTTCTAAATTAGGTTAATAGGTCAATGGGTTTAACATATTTTGTGGGATTTTTAATCTGGTTTTTAGCAATGTTACTGATGTTGTTTGCTTTGGTTGATAGCTCATATTGATGTTTGATTGAAGTATGTTTGATAGAAGATTGCTCATTGTTTAAATTTCATTGATTTCCATGTCATTAGTATGTTATTTGAATGCTTATGTCTATGGCCATTGTGATGCAAGCATGTTTTGATTAATATTAGTAATTCAATGGTTTTATGCCTATGCTGAGATATGCCTTGATTCCTAGTTTGGAATTGGAGTTGGGTGAGTTTAGGAAGCATGCCTTTAGATTTGGGATGTTGATGCATAATGTTTTACTTGGTTGTGTTTGCCATATTTTGTGACATGTTTAACCCCTTTAAATTGATGGTACAAGTATATGATTGATTGGAACATGTTTGGGTTGCTAATTGGATGAAAAACCAGCTAAATTGGACATTACAGGTCTAGGGGTATCGATACTCGTGGCCAGCTATCGACACCAGTAGGTAAAATTTAGCCTGAGTATTGATACCTAGCAAGGCGTATCAATACGAGTGCACACAATTTGGCTGGGGTATCGGTACTCGGGATGAGGTATCGATACTTGTTTTGGCTATTAGAATATGAGATTTTGGAATTTATATGCAGGTATCAATACTCGAGATAGGGATACTGATACCCTTTAAAAATTAGGTCATGTATCGATAACCAAGCTCAGGTATCGATACCATTGAAAGGTAATTTAGTAATTTTGATGTTCTAGTTTTTTATTCTTACATTTTAGTCCCTAGATTGTTATATATGCTATTGAATGAGTGTAGATGATCAGATTGAGTCAAAATTGGACATGTAAGCATGTAATATGATTAATTGAAGATTGCTAACTTAAAAATTAAGGAATTCCTCATAGATTTTTAGATCTACAATTTGATCCCTAAATCGCGACTACGCGTAATTGGATGTCGATTCGACGCCCGATTTAGTCAAGAATTTATCCATTGTTAGCATGCACACATTAGGTTTAAAAGATGCATATAGACAAGATAAAAGAAAAAAATAGACCTAATTCGTGTTAATTTTCTCCAGGTTTGTTTTGGCAAACCCTATATAGCTCGCTCAGTTCTGTCTAACGTCTAGGCCAGGTCGAGGGGGTTACACAGATGAACCCGAGGAATGCCAAGTTGTTGACCTAATATAGTATTTTTAATGTGAACATAGCATAGATCTGCCAGGGGACAGAAATTGATGCCATAAAGCAGGATGATGAAGATAGGACGAGTGAAGAATATGAAAAACCAACCATGCTAAATGAATGTATGAGTTATTACAGGAGACCAGAGTCACTTGAGTTGGCTGGCAGAGAAATCAAGGCACCAAAACCATCTATTGAGGAGCCATCGAATTTGGAACTAAAAGCATTGACAAGTCACCTCAAATATGCTTACCTAGGAGACAATTCCACTTTGCTAGTGGTAATTACTGCTGACTTGACTTTGGACTAGGAGAAAAGATTAAACGTTGGGCAATTACAAGCAAGCCATAGAGTGGACCATAGCTGATATTTGAGGGATAAGCCCAACAATATGCATGCACAAATCATTTAAGAGGACACTCATGGCAAAACAATCGAGGCCCAGAGGAGATTGAATCCTAACATGTAGGAAGTAGTCAAGAAAGAAGTCATAAAATGGCTAGATGATTGGATAATTTATCCTATTTTTGATAGCTCGAGAGTCAACCTAGTGCAGTGTATGCCAAAAAAGGGTGGAATGACTATGGTTCAAAACAACAAGAATGAATTGATCCCCTCGAGGACCATGACGGGCTGAAAGGTGTGCATGGTCTACAAGAAGCTAAATAATACCACACGAAAAGATCATTTTTGGTACCTTTTATCGATCAAACGTTGGACAGATTGGAAAGGAAGGAATTTTATTGTTTCTTGGATGACTACTTGGGCTATAATCAAATTGTCATTGCTCTAGAAGAACATTAGAAGATTACGTTCACCTGTCCATATAGGACATTCGCCTTTAAAAGGATGTCTTTTGGATTGTGTAATGCTCTAGTAATGTTTCAGCGTTGTATGATGTTGATCTTCTCGGATATGATCAAGAATCACTTAAAAGTGTTCATGGATGACTCTCCATCTTTGACAAAAATTTTGAAGAATGCCTTCAGAGTTTGGAACTTTTTCTTCAAAGATATATTGAGACTAACCTAGTCTTGAGCTAGGGAAATGTCACTTCATGGTGAAGGACGACATAGTTCACAGGCATAAAGTGACCAAGAAGGAACTGGAAGTAGACAAGGCAAAGGTAGAGGTAATCAAACAATTTCCACCACCCACAAGTGTCAAAGGTATTAGAAGGTTTTTGGGACATGTAGGTTTTTATCGTCACTTTATTAAAGACTTCTTAAAAATTTATAAACCTTTATGCTTACTTTTGGAATAGAATACTACTGTTGCTTTTGATGACTTTTGTTTGAAAGCTTTTCAAAAATTGAAAGAGAGGTTAGTCAATGCCCTAATAGTCGTGGCACCAGATTAGAATGAGCCATTCGAGCTCATATGCGATGCTAGTGACTACGCCATAAGAGTTGTGTTAAGGCTAAGGCAAAGGCATGGCAAAATTTTCCATACCATATATTATGCCAGCCATACGTTGAATGAAACCCAACTTAACTACACAACAACTAAGAAGGAGTTCCTTACAGTTGTTTTTACATTCAAAAAATTTAGATCCTACCTTGTGGGCAGTAAAGTTATGGTATACACATATCACTCGTCAATCAAATACCTCATGACCAAGAAGGATGCCAAGCCCAGATTTATATGATGGATACTTTTGTTATAATAGTTTGATCTCGAGATACGAGATAAGATGGGGAGTGGAAACCTAATGGTTAATCACTTGTCTCGGTTAGAGCACCACAATAGGGATAGCAATACTATCGTGATCAGAGATGACTTCCCTGATAAACAGTTGCTTGTGACCGCTATCATTTCATGGTATGCTGACATAGTCAATTACCTGGTCAGCAATATATTGCCACCGAACTTGCCAAGTAATGTCAGAAAATAATTTTTTATAGATATTCAACAATACTATTGGGATAAGCCATTCTTGTTCAAACAGTGTGCCAATCAAGTTATTCGTCGTTGTATGTCAGAAGATGAACAACAGAACATTCTTTACGTCTGTCATGCATCACCATAAGGAGGTCACTTTGCAGGAATAAAGATATCATCCAAGATGTTGCAATCAACGTTTTTATGGCCAATATTATTTAAGGACGCCTATTGTTTTCCAAGTCTTGTGACAGGTGCCAGAGGACAGAAAACATTTCCAGCAGGCATCAATTGCCACTCTAAAATATCATGGTTGTTGAATTGTTTGACGTATGGGGGATAGACTTTATAGGTCCTTTCCCCCCCCGTCGTTTGTAAATATATACATACTTGTGGTAGTAGATTACATATTGAAGTGGGTTGAAGCTACTGCCCTCCCAACAAATAATGCGAAGGCAGTAGCTAAGTTCCTGCAAAAGCATATCTTTACCAGACTCGGTGCCCTCAAAGCCATTATATATGATGAAGGTACACATTTTAAATGCCAATTAATCACTAACACTCTACGTAGGTATGAAATCCAGCAAAGAATTGCCACTGCCTACCAACCTCAAACAAATGGTTAGGCAGAAATTTCAAACAAGGAGATCAAGAACATTCTGAAGAAGACTGTGAATCCAACCCGGAAAGAGTGGTCACTGAGGCTAGATAATTCCTTGTGGGCATATAGAACAACATTTAAAACCCCATTAGGGGATTCCCCATACAAACTTGTGTATGGGAAGCCATGCCATCTTCAGGTAGAGTTAGAGCACCAAGCTTATTGGGAAACCAAGCAACTAAACATGGAATGGAAGGCCGCATGAGAGAAGCGTTCGTTATAACTTAATGAGCTGGAGGAGTTTAATGCACAAGCCTATGAAAATGCCAAACTTTTAAAGAAAAAAAAATAGGTGGCATGACAGCAAAATATTGCCAAGACAGTTTGAATTTGGGCAAAAAGTGAATTTGAGGCTCAATTTGTTTCTAGGTACACTAAAATCCAGGTGGTCAGGACCCTTTGAATTTGTCAAGCCTTTTTCTCAAGGAGCATTAGACATCAAGGACTCAAAATGGGGACAACCTTCAAGGAGACTGGCTAGAGAGTGAAGCATTATTGGGAAGGACGTCAGAATAATGCCAAAGAGACTTTTTTCCTTACAAAGATTCAGTAAATTCTGCCATCTCAGTTTGATCATTGTTAAGTGTGTAAAAGTATTATATTTTCTACCCTTTTTACTTATATTATTGTTAGACTTAGGCCCATTTTAGTTGTAGTCTTAGCCATTCATGCATAGTTTTGTGTTTCTCGGTTTATTGGGCTTGGCCTTATATTTTGATAGCTTTTATGAAGAAATTGCTTCTGTTTTTGCTTTATTTTATGAAAGACGAGTTGCCGAGACACTTGCCAAAAGATGCCTAGCAGGTTGATGAGTTGTCAGACCACTTGCCTAAGGATGCCCTGGCAAGTCGCGATAAAGTTATTATCTTCAGGAATTTATTCAAATGCATCAGAAAATTACCCAGATTCAAATTCAAAAGCTGAGTTAGTTAGAGATCAAATCCCACAGATTTCACATGCATTTGAACTCTTTCTCCTCACCTATTTAAGAAGATTACAACAACAACATCAAAGGGAGTCGATTGAGAGAGAGATCGGATCAAAGGGGAAGATTTGCGCACAACCATTGAAAGGGTTCATATTCTTCATTTTTTATCTTGTATCGTGCTATCCACCCATGTCTGGGTTTTATTCATTGTTGTTTCCTTTTTACCCAACCATAAACTAGATTAATTTGCTTGAGATTATCGAGTTTATGGTATGTAAAGACGAATGATTGGTTTTGGCTTTTAATTCTATAGATTCAGTGTTTATCCAGTCTTGGTTCTTAATTCGCTTCAAGGAAACTTGGGAAAGGAACTTGAATGAATTTATTTATCTTGGCTCAAGGGAGCTAGATTCGCGAAATGATTGGATAGGGTTTCGATTTAAACAACCATTGATGGAAACTAATTCGACTTAGGAATAAGGAATGAATTTCAGTGGCTAAGAAGAGTATAAAGATCGATGTTGTCCACCCAAGGCTAATGCATATATGTATCACCAAGTCTTGCACAATCATCAGTTCTTTGGTTAGGGATAACTCGAAGGCATTGAAGAACACTCCGCCGAACATTGAAGGGTAATTCACTTGCCACGGTAATTACTTGCCACAACAATTACTAGCCACGAAAATTCATCTAAAAATCATACCACTATTCACGATAACCCAGCCTATTCTCTCATATCGATTACCTTTTTCTATTTACTCTATTTTACACTTAGTTTAATTTACTTGATATTTATCACCATCAATTCTATTTTCTTTTAGTGTGAAAAGCTAAAAGTCAAAGTTTCACCAATCCCTGTGGAGACAATCTTAATTTATACTATTACTTGCGGCGTGTTTACTTGCACCGTTTGCATTGCACTTAATTCATGCAACAAGTTTTTGGTACCCTTGCTGAGGATTGGCAAAAATGACTATTTTTAATTTCTTGCACCTTTGTCTTTTCGTTTATTTTTTTATTTGTTTCAATTGGCTAACATTTTTTTTGGTTTTGCGTGTGTATGACCAGAGCGAGACCAACAACACAAGACTACCCACTTGAATCTAAGATTGAATAAGCTTTTCATCGAAGAAGGAGAGAGCTAAGAGTAGTAATGGCAAATCCACCTGTTGATCCAGTCGGCAATTTGAATGCCCATGGGATTCAAAATGTCACGGTAGGAGGCAACATAGCTTTATCCAAGCAACTTGTTTGTGTACGGAACAGACCCATCTAAGATCATTTACTTCTAGAACTTGGTGATCTCAATCTAGGAATTGTCACTCCTAATATTCTAGCTGCACACTTTGAATTGAAGTCGGTGATGTTTACTTTGCTCAATTCAATTGGCCAGTTTAGTGGCTCAGCAACTGAAGATGCCATAAAGCATCTTAAATTGTTCTTAGAAGTTTATGATTCATTCAAGCAACATGGGGTCCATAAGGATATCCTAAGGCTAAAATTATTCCCTTATTTACTGAAGGATAGGGCGAAAACATGGTTGAACAGTATACCGTCCGGATCTTTAGAATCTTGTATAGATCTATGTCAAACTTTCCTTGTCAGATTTAATTTTACAAATATGACTAATAAAATGCGCAATGACATTACTTTCTTTTGTCAAGAAGATGATAAATCCATGTACTATGCTTGGGATTGGTATAAAGAGATTCTATGCAAATGTCCAATGCATGGATTCAGAGATTGGACTGATGTAGTAATGTTCTACAATGGAGTCAATACACCAACTACGACGAAGCTAGATGTCGCAGCAAATAGCACACTCCTAGTCAAGTCACCTAAGGAAGCTTTGCAGATTTTGGATAGACTTGCCAACAATGATTACCAGTTCCCAACCACCAGGAGGAAAGCAGTGAGAAGAAATGCCATGGCAATTGAGCTTGATTCAACAGATGCTATCTTAGCACAACTAGTTGCTTTAACCAACATGATTAAGAACTTGCAGTGACCCAGTAACACACAGGAGGTCAAGGTAGTAAATTCATTTTGTTATTCTTGTATTGATAACCATGATTCTTTTGGTGTCCACGGAACCTAGAGTCTAGTTTTTATATTGGAAACTACAACCGAAAAAGTAATCAATATTCCAACACATACAATCCAGCATGGTGGTAGCACCCAAATTTTTCATGCAGCAACCAGAACAACTCCAATAATTAGACCTGCTAGGATACATAAGCATCAATATTCTAACAGAACATGCTACAACAACTATTGCCGCAGTAACAATCATTCACCAGCTAGTTCTTTAGAAACCACTTTAAATGCTTTTATGCTTAAGATTGAATCTTATATGGCTGAGACTAGTAATTTCATGCTAAAGACTGACTATGACGAGTTGGACATGCAGGTTGGGCAATTTTCCCAAACCTTAAGCTCAAGGCCGCAAGGAGCAATGCTAAACTTGTTGGACACACAGGTTGGGCAATTTGCCCAAATCTTAAGCTGAAGGCCACAAGGTAGTCTGCCCAGTGACACTGAGGTTGTACGAGGAACGAGCTATGAATAGTGTAAAGTGATCACCTTCTGAAATAGACCAAAGCCAAATGAAGACCCTATCTAACCTAAGGATAGTATTCATCCAGTAGAGCAGTCCTCTGTTCCATAATATGTACCTCGCGACACTACTACGACAATCACAGATGATGAGCCTTTAATAATTGCCACGGCAAATTCACATGCCACGACAAGTTCATCCAACAACAATGTAAAACAAAGTGAGATGAATAAAGGTAAGAAGATTAGACTACCGTCACCATTCCCGTAGAGGCTGAAGAGGCAAAAGCACGAGTACTAGTTCAAGAAATTTCTTGACATCCTGAAGCAAGTTCACATCAACCTGCCACTAGTTGAGGCAATAAAGCATATGACTAATTATGCTAAGTTCCTTAAAGACATTGTCTCTAAGTGAAAAAGGTTGAGCGAGTTTAAGATAATCGCCTTGACAGAAGGATGTATGGTAATGTTGCATAACCAATTGCAACCCAAACTAAAAGATCCATGCAGTTTTACAATACCTTGTACCATCGGTAATCACTATGTCGAGAAAGCACTGTGTGACCTTGGAGCAAGCATAAACCTTATGAACAAATCTATTTTTTTAATGATTAGGCATAGGGAAGGTGAGACCCACTATATTCATGCTACAGCTTGAAGATAGATCTCACGTTCATCTAGAGGGAAAACTAAAGACATTTTGGTAAGAGTGGATACATTTATTTTTCCCACTAATTTTATTGTTTTGGATTATGAATCAGAGAACGCTCTTAGCAACGGGAAGGACATTGATCGATGTTGAGAGAGGAGAGCTCACTATGTGGGTGAATGAGCAACAAGTCACGCTCAATGTTTTTAAAACCCTCAAGTATGCCGATGATCCAGAAGAATGCGAGACTATTCAGGCCACTACATAATTCAACTTCGATGTGGAGGAGTATTGCCGCAACAATTTCATTTTCAAGCCTGAAGAACCCGAGGAGCCAGAATCAGACAGCGAGGAACAACAAGAAGCAAATTGGATTATAAGTCAATCGGGTAAAAGTTTCGAATCTCTTGATTATTCAAGTAATGAATGTAAACCTAATAAACCATCCATTGAGCAACCTCCTATTTTAGAATTAAAACCATTTCTAGAGCAATTGAAATATGTTTATTTGGGAAATGATAACACCTTGCCCATGATAATTTCTTCTAAGTTGCAGCCTGAACAAGAAAAGAAATTGATTGACATGTTGGCATTACTTAACAAGGCAATAGGTTGGATAATTTCAGATATGAAGGGAATCAGTCTGGCAGTGTGCATGCATAAGATCCTGCTAGAGAAAGAACACAACAATTCCATTAAGGCTTAAAAGAGGCTTAACCCTGCCATAAAGCAAGTCATGATGAAGGAAATCATCAAGTGGCTTGACGCTGGTATCATATATCCAATTTTTAATAGCTCATGGGTAAGTCTAGTACAAAGTGTACCAAAAATGGGAGGTATGACTGTGGTAAGTAAAGAAAACAGTAAACTTATTCTAGATAGAACTATTATCGGTTGGAGAGTCTGCATAGATTACCGAAAATTGGTTAAGGCTACTAGGAAAGATTATTTTCTATTACCCTTTATTGACCAAATGCTTGATCATCTTATAGGAAAATCCTTTTATTGTTTTCTTGATGGATACTCATGTTATAACCAAATTGCCATAGCACTAGAAGACCATGAAAAAACCACCTTCATGTGCTCTTTTGGTACGTATGCATTCAAGAGGATGTCGTTCAAATTTTGCAATGCATCGGCAACCTTCGTGTATGATGGTTATTTTCTCTGATATGGTAGAAGATTTCCTGGAAATCTTCATGTATGACTTCTTGGTATTTGGAGACAGTTTTGACAATTGCCTCGGTAATTTGGAAAAGGTGTTAGCACGTTGTGAAGAATCTGACCTAGTTTTAAATTGGGAGAAATGCCACTTCATGGTGGATGAAGGTATCATGATAGGACACAAGATATTATCCAAAGGAATCATAGTAGATAAAGACAAGGTGGACATGATTGAGAAATTGTCGCCACCAGATTCAATCAAAGGGATCTGGAGTTTTCTTCGACAAGCTGGTTTTTACAGAAGGTTTATTCATAATTTTTCTAAGATTTCTAAAACTTTGTGTAATTTTCTTGAATAGGATAAAGCCTTCGATTTTGATGATTCTTGTGCCACAGTATTTGAAGAACTAGATAACTAGCTTGTCACGACACCTATTGTTGTTCCCCCTTATTGGTCCCTACCTTTCGAGCTCATATGCGATGCAAGCGACTTTATGACAGGAGTTGTCTTAGGCCAACGAAAAGGTAAAATTTTCCATGTGATATATTATGCTAGCAAAACACTTAATGGTGCTCAATTGAATTACACCACTACAGAACAGGAGTTGCCAGTAGTAGTATTGGTATTTGACAAGTTTCGTCCTTACTTGATTGGTACTAAGGTTATTGTTCACACTGACCATTCGACAATTAAATATTTAATTGCTAAAAAGGATGCCAAACTTCATTTAATTAGATGGATATTACTTCTACAAGAATTTGGCATTGAAATTAAGGACATGAAAGGAATAGAGATCTAGGTTTCTGATAACCTGTCGAGGCTTGAAGGGGGCAATAAAGATGATGATTACTTGGAGATCAATGAGGCATTCCTGGACGAGCAGTTGCTAATTACCACGACAATTCCTTGGTATGCCAAAATAGTAAATTTTCTTGTGAGTGGTATTTTACCTTATGACCTTACTTATCAGGGAAAGAGGTGGTGCTTACATGATGCTAAGCATTACTGTTGGGTTAAGCCTCTTTTGTTTAAAAAATATGCAGATCAGGTCATATGATGGTGTGTTCCTGAGGAGGAACAATAAGTGTGCTTCTATAATGTCACTTATCACCCTATGAAGGCCATTTTGGAGGTACTCGCACAGTGGCCAAAGTCTTACAGGCAAGCTTTTACTGGCCAACTCTTTATAAATATGCCCATGAATTCAAAAGGAGGTGTGATCGATGCCAGCGAATGGGAAATATTTCAAGGCGGCATAAGATGCCAATGTAGAACATCCTCGAGGTAGAATTTTTCGACGTGTGGGCATCGATTTCATGGGGCCCTTCCTGTCATCATTTTACAATTTATACATATCTTACTTGACGTGGACTACATGTCCAAATGGGATGAGGCAGCTGCAGTTCCCAGAAATGATTCAAAGACCGTGCAATGATTCTTGCAAAAAAACATATCCACACGGTTCAGAATGCCTAGGGCAATTATCCGCAATGAAAGCAAGCATTTTGACAATAAGCTTATTGCAAAGTTGTTACTACACTTTGAGTAACTCACAAAGTTGCCACGTCATACCACCCACAAACTAATGGGGAAATAGAGATTTCCAACTGTGAGTTGAAGATTATCCTTGAGAAGACTGTCAATCCTTCACGAAAGGATTGGTCTACGAGAATTGATACATTATGGGCCTATCGAACAACATTTAAGATGCCCTTAGGCATGTCTCCTTACAGACTTGTCTGCGGTAAGACTTGCCACCTACCAGCGGAGATCGAGCATAAGGCCTATTGAGCAACAAAGACAATTAACATGGATTGGGAAAACATAGTACAAAAACACTTACTAGACTTGAATAAGATGGAAGAATTCCATGCACTAGCTTATGAAAATGCCAAGCTCTATAAAGAGAAGACTAAACGATGGCATGACAAAAAGATATTGCCGCAGTAGTTCTTGCTAGGGAAATTGGGGCTTCTCTACAATTCTAGACTCATACTTTTTCTGGGCAAACTGATGTCAAGATGGTATGGGCCATTTAAAGTAGTTAAACCCTATTCTCATGGGGTTTTTGTGATCAAATCAACTATGGATAGTCGTGAGTTTAAGTTCAATGAACAGAGATTGAAGCACTATGTTGGTACTCGTGCTGAGCGTGATAAGAGAGCGGTATCCTTAGAAGACGCATGAGAAGCCCTTAGGCATGTCTCCTTACAGACTTGTCTACGGTAAGACTTGCCACCTACGCGGAGATCGAGCATAAGACCTATTGAGCAACAAAGACAATGAACATGGATTGGGAAAACATAGTACAAAAACACTTACTAGACTTGAATAAGATGGAAGAATTCCATGAACTAGCTTATGACAATGCCAAGCTCTATAAAGAGAAGACTAAACGATGGCATGACAAAAAGATATTGCTGCGGTAGTTCTTGCTAGGGAAATTGGTGCTTCTCTACAATTCTAGACTCATACTTTTTCTGGGCAAACTGATGTCAAGATGGCCTGGGCCATTTAAAGTAGTTAAACCCTATTCTCATGGGGTTTTTGTGATCAAATCAACTACGGATAGTCGTGAGTTAAAGTTCAATGAACAGAGATTGAAGCACTACGTTGGTACTCGTGCTGAGCATGATAAGAGAGCGGTATCCTTAGAAGACGTATGAGACTGCTCTTTCTAAGTGTTTTTAATTTTCTTTTTCAGTTATTTTCTTTTTCTTTTTTGTTTATTTTATTTTTCTTAGAATTTTGTATTTTATCCTTTTCTTTTTATTTTGTTTTAGTTTGATTTAGTTTTTATCTTTATCTTTATTTTCTTTAATTAATCTTTATCCTTTTGTTTTTATTTTCTTTGTGAATTTTAGGATAAGAGTTTCAAAAGGAATGAAGATTGAGCTTTAAGATGGAATTTCATTTTTTCCCCGAGGAAGATAGAGGGCTGACGGTTTCAATGGGATTTAAATACCCTTTGAAAATTTTCACCCAAAATTTTCTTTCTCTCCCATTCTTCCTAACCCTAGCCACACCTCATATCAATCTTACACCCATCATTGTTTTTCTTTTTCACCCATTGGTAACACATCAAACCACCTTTCATCACCTTTAGCAATCTTTCACTCCACCATTAAATCACAATTACAGCCCATCTTCTTCATCTTCTTCTTTCACTTTTCCCCATCTCTTGAAACGCTTAAGCTTTTCTTGCTTTTCTTTTTCAATCTTGACCAAACACCATGGCCAAGAACTTGAAAACCATGGCCGAAGCAAGTTCCTCTTAAGCAATGGTTGCACCGTCATTCCATCATGTTGCAACACCGGCAATCAAACAGAGATTCGAGAAGAAGTTTGCCACTCAAAAAGTTTGGGAAGAACAAGATTTTGCTTATGATATCACCAAGCCAAAATACGGTCTTGAGGATTTCGTCTACACCATTATTGCAGATCATAAGTGGCCAATCTCTTGTGAACAATCTGCACCAGTTAACATCTCATGGGTAAGAGAATTTTATTCATATGTTTCCAATACGGATAACCGATGTGTTTTTTGTGCATGGTAGGGCTATTTTTCTTGATGCCACTACGATCAATGCATATTATAGGTTGTTCTTTACACATGATGAGCACACCGAGTTTGTGAACAACATCACCCCAGAAGAGACAGACCAAGTCCTCAAGGACCTCACCATTGAGGGAACTGAATGGAATAATGGAGATTTGAAAGGAACTGTAAATCGAGTCATGCTGAAACCCACAACAAAGTTGTGGAATAACTTCGTCAAAACTCGTTTGATGCTCACAACTCATAATAATACTGTTTCTTCCTCTCGCTTATTGTTACTACACTATATTTTGCATAACTATTAATGTTGGACAAATTATTGTTGATGAGATTTATACTTGTAGCAAGAAGGATACAGACGCGTTATATTTCCCTAATTTGATTTCAATCTTATGCGCAAGGGAGAAAGTACCATCCGATGCTATAGATAAGAGGCTGCCCAAGTAGAATGGGTAGACTAAGACTCAGTATATGCAGATGATGCAAGATGGCCCGCCAAAAAGCACCAATAGTTGCAAAGAAATCCTCTATTCTAGAATTTGCCCCGACAAGTGAACATGCTGCAATAAGTGCTCCATAGCTGGCAGATCTCATTTGTCCTTCACTGCAATGTTTGGATCAAATGAAGGCAAAACAACTATTGCTCAATTGGTATATAGTGGACTGAGATATTACACTAGAATGAGTTATCCTGGAGAATTATCCTAATAGTAGTATACCCTTTTTGATATTTCTTGCCGAGTTACTTGCCCCAGCAAATGATGTTGAGTAGGCTACAAGTGCATGTTTGGATCAGATGAAGGCAAAACAATTATTGCTCAAGAGATAAATGAAGGACCGAGATATTACCCTAGAATGAGTTATCCTGAAGAATTATCCTAATAGCAGTGTACCCTTTTTGATATTTCATGCCGACTTACTTGCCCCAGAAAATGATGCTGAGAAGGCTACAAGTGACGTTACCGAGACAACCACTAACCCACGCAAAGGTAAGGAACCTATTAATGAACGAGAATGTACTAAATCTTGTCATGAAATTTTTAGATTCCAAAGGCACCACTTCTGCACCGTTAAAGTCCCCACCTTCGGCTGTACCATCACAACAAGTGTCAAAGTGTAAAGCTCCTACACAAGAGGATGCAAAGAAGGAGGGTGAGTAGGTTGAGAGGTCAATGAAATTGAGGTTCATCATCCTGCACCAGCTTTATGACAGCAACCACAGTGAGGAAACACATGTTTCAAGCAAACGGCTAAAAGGAAACTATGACTCTAACGTGACGACCTCTCTGATTAGTTCATTTGCATTTAGATTTGTGTTATTTTATTTTATTTTTGCATGAATTGAGGACAATGCTTCTCTCAAGTTTGGGGGCTTTGTTTTTGTGTGTCTCATGTTCATTTGCATTGATTTTTTCTGTCTCATGTTAGTTTGCATATGTTACTTGCCATGACAATTATCTGATAAAACTTCTGAGACTTGTTGTGATATCCTATGATGAGTTTTGCCACTGCACTTAGATGAGAAAACCTTAGATTTTAGGTCTGGCATGGAATTTACTTGAAAATTTTCTATGATGCTGTTTATTTTCACACTATTGTGACATGTTGATCGAGGGAGACCTAGTAAACTTTAGGTAATTTAAAATTGGAAAATTGTGCTAGAGGTGCCTATCTGGCTCTAGCCAAAAAAATGAATAATGATAATTGATTACTAGAGGTGCCCATCTGGATCTAGTATTGGAATATTAAAAATTGCTAGAGGCGCCCATCTGGCTCCAGCCTCAAAAAAAAGAAGAAAGAATTTGCTAGAGGTGCCTAACTAGCTCCAATTGAATGTATTGCCTCAACAACCTAATAAAAACTAAGGTTTGCTTGGAATCCTATTGATTGATTTGTATACAACTAAGCACACACATTTTCACTAGCATTGTAGTTTAATTTTGAGTATTTTTTTTGTGCTTTTCAATGGTCAAAAGGTAATCAATTCTTTGTTGCCACGGTTCAAAGGATTGAAGTCAGGTTTGAAGCATGTTTTTTTGTGGTAAATGCCTTGGTAGGTAATTGTTAGTTTTTGCATTGCTTGAGGACAAGCAATAGTTTAAGTTTGGGTCTATGTTAAGTGTGTAAAAGTACTATATTTTCTACCTTTTACTCATATTATTGTTAGAATTAGGCCTATTTTAGTTGCATTCTTAGCCATTCATGCATAGTTTTGTAGTTTCTCGATCTATTGGGCTTGACCTTATGTTTTGATAGTTTTTGTGGAGAAATCATTGTTGTTTTTGCTTTATTTTTTGCAGGATGGGTTGTCGAGTAACTTGCCAAAAGACTCTCTGGCAAGTTGATGAGTTGTCGAACCAGCTGCCGAATGATGCCCTAGGAAGTCATGATAAAGCTGAGTTAGAGATGAAATCCCACAGATTCCACACACATTCAAGCTCCTTCTCCTCACCTATTTAAGGAGATCGCAACAAAAACATCAAGGGGAGTCGATCGAGAGAGATAGATCAGATCGAATGAGAAGATTTATGCATAGTTATAGGAGGAGTTCATCTTCTTTATTTCTTTTTATCTTGTATCGTTCAATCCACCCACGTTTGGGTTTTATTTATTGTTGTTTCCTTTTTACCCAGCCATGAACTAGATTAATTGGCTTGGGATTTTTGGTTTATGGTGTGTAAAGACAAATTATTGGGTTTGGTTTTTATTTCTATAGATTGAGTGTTTATCCATTCTTGGTTCTTAATTTTGCTTCAAGGAAGCTTGGGAAAGGAACTTGAATGCATTTATTTATATAGGCTCGAGAGAGCTAGATTCATGAAACGTTTGGATAAGGTTTCCATTTAAACAACCGTTGGTGGAAACTAATTTTCCTTTGGAATAAGGAACGAATTTCAGCGTCTAAGAAGAGTGAAAAGATTGATGTTTCCCACCCATGGTTAATGAAGAAATGTATCACCAAGGCTTGCATAATCATCAGTTCTTCAGTTAGGGATAACTCAAAATCATTGAAGAACACCCCGTCGAACATTGAAGGGAAATTCACTTGACATAACAATTACTAGCCACTGCAATTCATCCAACAATCACACCACTACTCACGATAACCCAGCATATTCTCTCATATCTATTACCTTTTTCTATTTACTCTATTTTATACTTAGTTTAATTTACTTGATATTTATCACCATCTATCACCATCAATTCTATTTTCTTTCAGTGCGAGAAGCTAAAAGTCAAGTTTCACCAATCCCTGTGGAGACGATCTTAATCTATACTATTACTTGCGAGGTGTTCACTTGCATCGTTTGCGTTGCACTTAAATCACACAATAATCATTGTAAATAGTTTAGGACATTTATTTTCTTTTCTATACTTAGGATATCTTAGTTTAATTATTCAATTTTTCTTTTATTTATTTTTCTGTTTTGAAAGGTTTTTCTGAGTTTTCACATCGGTAATTTTTCCAAGGTACTATGCCATGCATTGCTGGCGTTCGAATATCCATTGACACACGATCAAAGTATCACGTGGACACCTTGTAGGCTAAGCCCATGAAAAAAAATTGGTAAGCGGGAATCCTAGCCAGCTGCTACCCGATCCAAAGATTTCAAAATTTGAAAGTTGATTACCCACTCTAGTCGTGCCTCGTTCATCGCGCCACTACTCTCCCACACATGCCACCAATTCCAAGTGATAATTTCCTCACTAAACCCACTTAAAGCCATCTTAACCATCCCCACCAAACCCTTTTAAAACCCACATTCGTCTTCAAATCAAGAACTTTTCCCCTTTCTTTTCTTTCAAGTCGACAAGAAAACACAAGAAACCTAACTTTTTCTCCTTCCATATCGATCGATCTTTCTGTTGCGCGTAAAAAGTGCTCTGCAATTGTGCAAGTGTACACGTCGCAAGTTATAGTATAAAAGATATCGTCTCCACAAGGATTAGAGCTACTTCAAGAATCTAATCTCTTGCACTGTAAAAAGTAAAAACACAAGTAGGTGATTGTAGGAGTTTTAACTAACAACTAGACTAGAAAGCAAATAAGTAAAAGAAGATGTAATCAAATGAGAGAGAATAGGCCAAGATATCGTGAGTTGAGGAGTGATAGCTGATTGGATCGTCTTGGTAAAAGAGTGCAAGGGCAACTTAGTTGCTGTGGCAACTTGCACAGCGGGGTTGCCTTGGCAACAAATCGATGGTTGCCTGGGCGACTGACTGGGCAACTGTTTGGGCAGCTGGGCAGCAACTTCAAGGTTCGGCGGAGCGTTCTTCAATGGTTTCTTCATATCCCTAAGTCAAAACTCTAGCTATTTGTGCATGCCTTGATAATACATCCCTGCGCGAATCAAGGGTGAACAACAACCAATCTTGCACTCCTCTTAGCCGTTGAAATCCATAACTTATTCCTAAGCCGGATTAATCTTCACCATCAATAGATTGAATAAAGACCATAGTCATTCGTTTCTTGAATCTAACTCTCCTGATATTAGATAAATAGATGAAGTTACGAGATCCTCTCCCAATTGACTCGCAAACAAGAAGAAAAACCAAGAATGAGTAAACCTTGAATTGAAAGTGCAAACTCTTATTACTTAAACAAAATCCAATTGTTTCTCACAACCACAAAATACAATAACCTTAGCCAAATAGATTTAGTTCATGGCTAGGTTCCAAAGAAACACAAAACAAAGAATTCTTAACATAAACCTAATTGAACAAGAAAGAAAAAGATGAATAATGGTTGAAGACTTGTTGAAATCTCTCCTTGCTCTTGTCGAAATCTCTTCTTCCTCTCCCCTTTGAGTTTGACGGCTTGGTCTCCTTTAAATAGGAGATGGCTAGGTCAAAATCCTTCTTGAGAAGGAAGTTAAGTTGGAATTAAATACTTTAAAAGAATATAATTCTTTATTATATTTAAATTCCTTCTAGATCTTCTCCTATTTTTTTGGGATTTAATTTCTCTTTAACCTTTTCATGGAAATCAAACTCCTTTGGGATTTAACTTTGCGCTACGTCATCTTGGGCGTATCTAGTCATCAATTTTGACTACCATATCATCTTATCCCTTATCGAAAATTGCCCTGGCAACTAGCTTGGCATCTCCTTCATGCATTGCTCTAGCAACTAGCTCGACATCTCCTTCATGCATTGCCCTGGCAACTGGTTCCAGCCTTGGTTTGGCAAGTGATTCTGCACATAGACAAAAACACACCAAACCAGTATCTTTTTCCACAAAATTAAGCAAAATATGAAATCAAGCTTGTCCATCAAGGAAACAATGCAAACATGCATGAATTGCTAATAATGCAACTAATATGAGCCTAAGTCTAGCAATAATATGAATAAAAAGGGTAATAAAAATACTACTTTTGAACACTTAACACACCCCCAAACTCAAACTATTGCTTGTCCTCAAGCAATGCAAATTAATAATCACCCGCCAAGACTTCAATTTTCACAAACTTAGCTTTGAACTTGATTTCAATTCTTAGAACTGTGGCACAAAGTATGATTGACTTTTCATTTTTCGGAAAACTTAAGAGTTACTCGGAATCAAACTATAATGCTTGTGAGTGTGTGCGGAGTTGTGTGCAAGTTGATTTTTCGGATTCTCTGCAAACAAGAGGTTTTCAAATTACTTCATTGGGTTCTTTTAACATGTTTTAACTAGAGCCGGTTTCGGGCACCTCTAGTGTTTTGTTTTTAGTTTTCTTAAGTTAATTAATTTATTCGACTAGAGCCAGTTTTTGGCACCTCTAGCGATCAATTTTTAGCACATACTAGAGCCAATTTCGGGCACCTCTAGCATTCATCCAATTTTTATTCTAATCCCCCAACTTTTTAACTATCAACCTAAGTTCGCTAGAATTCCTTAAATCAATCAAGCCACATAGTGTTTCATCAAGTTTAGCATCATAGTATGATTCTAAGTGTTTCCACGTTTATCCTATAATAAAAAGTTCTATCAATTAAGTACATTGGCAAAGTCATCATCGGATATTCATCAAATCTAGGTAATTCTTGTTCCAACTAAAGGCATGGCAAGCAATTTATGTATCCTAAATGCAATACTTAAGATGAATGCAACTAAACATGGTAACTAACTAATAACAATCCCCCCAAACTCGAATGAGGCATTTTCCTCAATGCATGCACAAAGAAAAATAAAAATAAAGAAAAGTAAAATGCAAACGAGGACTTACTCCGACAGTTCGTCGTCGTGGATGATTAGTTTCCTTTTGGTCGGTGTCTTGATTCTTTTGCTTGAACGCGGTGGTTGCTTCCTCGTTGTAGATGGTGGAATCGATCCTCGTACGAGGTTGTCCTCATCATCCTCTTCATCAATGCATTGGCTTTTCGCTTGGGCTTGGAGGATTCGATTGGTGCTGTCTTTGTTGGTGCAATGGAGGACTCGTCCGAATCTGAAAAATCAGACAATGATTTAGTACGAGTTGATCCGGGCATAGGTGGGCTTTTGTAGTGGTTGTCGGGGCGTCTTTAGCTTTGGTTGCCGCGACATCGTCAGTGTTAGTTGTCGTGGCAACTGCTTAGGCAGGCGCAATGTAGGTTGTCGTGGCATCATCTGTTGCGATTGTCGTGGCAACTACTTCATTGGTTGTCGTGGCAACGATTTCGGCAGGAAAGATGGGGAACTGGACGCGGCTGTCCAGGTACTTTTCCAGGATGACTTGGGTGATGGCATTGTTGTGATCCTTCATGTACCGCATGAACATTAATTTCCGGTCTTCAATTTGCTAAAGGCGGTTCACCAACGGTTGTAAGAGTGCTTCAAGTTGTCATGGGGTTGCTGGCCAAGTTGCCTGGGCATCTGTTGCTTGGGCATT
This sequence comes from Hibiscus mutabilis, assembly GCA_019671005.1. NCBI lineage: Eukaryota > Viridiplantae > Streptophyta > Magnoliopsida > Malvales > Malvaceae > Hibiscus > Hibiscus mutabilis. The sequence continues at coordinate 31,388,640 of CM033733.1, read as the reverse complement.
AGGGGTTGCTGAGGCGGTAGGAGTTGCCGCGGCAATTGAAGGCGTTGGGGATTTTACCAGTGTCTCTCCCATTAGCTTTCAGATTTGTGCTCGATTCCAACCGGACTTTGGCAGGGCCTTTTCATCAATGCATTCACTTGGGACATGCATCTCCTTGCAAAGATTGGAAATTAAGCAAGGGAAGAAATGAGAACCCTTTTCTTTTGTGCTACATACAAAAATCTCATCACAAATAAGTCTTCCAATGTTAATGATGCGATTATGCAAGATAGAATGTTTGAGCAAAAGACGAGGTGTATCAACGGTGGTATTGTGTGTTGTGGGCATTAAAGAAGTTTTAACAAACTTATTCCATAATTTTGCCTCGGGTTTAAGCTGAAGGCAATTTATCGTGCCCTTGTATTTACCGTTATTCCAATGAGTTCCCGGCAGAGTGAGTTCTTGAAGCACCTTGTCGAGTTGCTTGGGTTTGAGTTGATCAACAAAGGCTTGATGCTCGTCTTTCTAATTGTAGAGCTCGTAAAAGGTGTTGATGTTTTCGGGGCTTATGAGTATAGCCTTGTCACGAACAAAAACATAAGGATTATCCAAGTTAGTTGAGTGAGCATAGAATTCTCTTACCCATGAGATGTTACCCGGTTCTGATTGATGGCAAAAGATTTGCCACTTTTGATGTGCAATCCTTTCGAAGATGAATGGTTCAAGGCTGAAATCTTGATGAGAGTTGGAGTATTCAAAGCCTTGTTCTCATAAATCTTTTCGGCTTTCAAACTTGGAGTGAAATCTTTCTTGAACCACCGGTGTAGCAAACTTCTTGTATCTTGGTTCTTTGGAGGAACTTAGATGAACCAAAAATTCGATTTTGGATTCCATGAATGATCTTGGTTGTGAGTTTGGTAAAAACAAAGAAAAGAAAGCAAAAGAAACTAAAGAGTTGCAAGATGAAAAGTAGGAAAAGGTTTCTTGGAAGTTAAGGGTGATGGTTTAAATAGAAAAGATAGGTAGTAAATATGGTGGGTGGAATTAATTGGAAAGAAAGAAAACAAGGGTTTTGATTGGGGGAATGTGACGGCTAGGGGATTTGGGGAAGGGGAAGTGTTTGGCCGGCTATGTAGGGTTTATTTAGGGTAAGTTGGAGGCTTAATATAAGCCTTAGATTTAGCCCATTAATTTCCTTGTTTAGGAAGTTTCCTTCTTGAATCAAATTCTTCTTTATCTTGAACTATTTTCCTACAATTCAAAAACAAATAAAATAAGGATTAAAATTAAGAAAGATATAGTCTTAATCTTAAAGAAAATAAATAAATCTATCCTAAAAAGAAAAAAAACCGAAATTAATAAATAAAAAAATTAAATAGTTCGAAAAAAAATAAAAATAAAAATAAAATATCGAAAGGAGAGCATGCTCATACATCTCCTAAGGTGACCACTTCTTTGTTACGTTCCACATGGGCACCGTTGTAGTGCTTCAATCTTTGTCCGTTGACTTTGAATTCATGTTCGTCAGTGATGGACTTGATTATCACGGCACCATAGGATAATGGTTTGACAACTTTGAATGGTTCCGACCATCTTGATTTCAGTTTTCCCGGGAAAAGTTTTAACCGAGAATTGAATAAGAGAACTAGTTGCTCATGCATGAATTGTCACGACAATAGTTTCTTGTCATGCCATTGCTTTGTTTTCTACTTGTAGATTCGTGCATTGTAGGCGAGTGCACGAAATTCTTCTATCTCATTGAGGTCCAAAAAATACTTTTGCCCGACACTTTCCCAATCCATATTCACGGTCTTGATTGCCCAATATGCCTTGTGTTCGATTTCCACCAGTAGATGGCATGTTTTGACATAGACAAGTCAGAAGGGAGACATACCTAAGGGTGTTTTGAATGCAGCGCGATATGCCCAAAGTGCGTCATCTAGTCTTATTGACCAATCCATCCTAGAGGGATTTACAACTTTCTCGAGCATACCCTTCAATTCTCGGTTGGAAATTTCTGCTTGCCCATTGGTTTGTGGGTGATATGCCGTGGCAATCTTGTGCGATACACCAAAGCGTTGTAACATCTTGGCGATGAGTTTGTTGTCGAAGTGCTTGCCTTCATCACTGATAATTTCTCTCGGCATCCCAAACCCTGTAAATATGTTTTTCTGCAAGAATCATTGCACGGTCTTAAATTGTTGGTGGAAACTGCAGCTACCTCAACCCATTTAGACACGTAGTCGACGACAAGTAGAATGTAGAGGTTACCGAATGAAGATGGGAAAGGTCTCATAAAATCAATCCCCCATACATCGAACAATTCCACCTCGATGATGTTTTAGAGCGGCATCTCATGTCGTCTAGAGATATTACCCGTCCTCTGGCCATGATCACATTGCTTGTAAAAGTCTTGGGCATCTTTGTATAGTGTTGGCCAATACAAACCGGATTGCAAAACTTTGGCTGCGGTACGAGTTCCTCTAAAATGTCTCCATAGGGTAAAGAATGGCATTGTCGGAGTACATTCTGCTGCTCCTCTTTAGGGACACATCGGCGTATAACCTAATTTGCACATTGTTTAAACAAAAGAGGATCGTCCCAAAAGTAATGCTTAGAATTATGGCGTAACCGCTTCTTCCTTTAGTAAGGCCATAAAGTAAAATACCACAAACAAGGAAATTAACTAAATCCGCGTACCAGGGTATTGCCGAGGCATGTGTTACCGTGGCAACTGCTTCCATGGTTGTCGAGGCATGTGCGTCTAGAGTTGCCACGATATGCGCATCACGCGTCTAGAGTTACCGAGGCATGCGTGTCAAGGGTTGCCGAGACATGTGCGTCAAGGGTTTCCGAGGCATGCGCATCCATGGTTGCCGAGGCAACTAACAATTGCTCATCCGAGAATGCATCGCATATCTCTAAATTCACGTCCTCCTCCCTATTGCGTTCTAAGTGTGATAAGTGATCGACCACTTGATTTTTTGTTCCTTTCTTGTCCTTAATTTCAATGTTAAACTCTTGTAAAAGCAATATCCAATGAATCAAACGAGGTTTGGCATCCTTTTTAGCAAATAGATACTTAATTGTCGAATGGTCCGTATAGACAATTACCTTTGTACCAATCAAATAGGATCAAAACTTGTCAAATACGAAAACTATGGCTAGTAACTCTTTCTCCGTTGTTGTGTAATTCACTTGAGAACTATTAAGAGTTTTACTAGCATAGTATATCACATGAAAGGTCTTACCTATGCGTTGGCCTAGGGCTGCTCCTACCACGAAATCACATACATCACACATGAGCTCAAAAGGTAGCGTCCAATCTGGTGGAACGATAATGGGTGTCGAGGTAAGCTTTTCCTTTAGGGTTTCAAATGCTTTGGGCGCAAGAATCATCAAAATTGAAGACTTTATCCTGTTCAAGCAAATTGCACAAGGGTTTAGTAATTTTAGAAAAATTATGAATAAACCTTCTGTAAAAACCTGCATGTCCAAGAAAGCTTTGAATTCCTTTAACCGAACTTGGTGGGGGTAATCTCTCGATCACGTCCACCTTGGTTTTGTCTACTTCAATTCCCTTGGATGAAATCTTGTGGCCGAGCACTATTCCTTCATCTACCATAAAATGGCACTTCTCCCAATTAAAGACTAAATCGATTTTTTCACATCTTGCCAATATCTTCTCTAAATTGCCGAGGCAACTGTCGATGTCATTATCAAAATGGAAAAATCATCCATGAAGATCTCAAGGAAGTCTTCGATCATGTCTGAAAAGAGTGCCATCGTACACATTTGGAAGGTCACCGGGGCATTACACAATCTGAACGGCATCCTTCAGAAAGCATAAATACCGTATGGGCATGTGAAGGTTGTCTTTTCTTGATCTTCTGGTTCTATGGTAATTTGATTGTAACCTGAATAACCATCAAGAAAATAATAAAAGGGTTTACCTACAAGATGGTCAAGCATTTGATCAATAAAGGGTAATGGGAAGTGATCTTTCCTAGTGGCTTTGTTTATCTTTCGATAATCCATACAAACCCTCCAACCGGTCACAGTCCTGGTTGGAATGAGTTCATTGTTTTCATTACTTACCACCGTTATACCTTCATTTTTCGGTACACATTGTACCGGACTTACCCATGTACTATCTGAGATAGGGTATATGATGCCGACGTCAAGCCACTTGATGGTTTCTTTCATTACAACCGCTTTCATGGCATGATTCAGTCTCTTATGGGCTCAATCGAAGGTTTGTGATCATTTTCCAACAAAATCATGTGCATGCACACTGCCGGGCTAATTCCCTTCAAGTCAGCAATTGTTCACCCTATTGCCTTCTTGTGTAGCATCAACATTTTGATCAGCTTCTTTTCCTACTCATGCTGTAACTTAGAGGAAATAATTACAGGCAATGTATTATCGGTTCCCAACTAAGCATATTTTAATTGTCCTGGCAATTGTTTCAACTCAAAAATCAGTGGTTGTTCAATGGAGGGCTTTTCGAGTTTACCTTCCTTACCTGAGTAATCCAGTGGTTCAAAGTATGTACCTGGTCGATTAACTAACCAAATTTCCTTTTCTTGTTGTTCCTCATCGATCGGTTCTTCATACTCCTTCGGTTCCTCTTGATCGGCAATGTAGTTGTCGAGGCAACTAAATTCCTCGTCGAAGTCAAACTCTGTCGTGGCATGAAGAAGTTGGCATCCTTTCGGATCATCGGCATGCCTTAGTGTTTGGAACATATTTAGTTTAACTTTCTGGTCATTCACCCTCATTGTGAGTTCTCCCTTTTCAACATCGATCAAGGTTCTCCCTGTTGCTAAGAAGGATCTCCCGAGAATGATAGGTGCATGTTCATCTGCTTCACAATCCAAAACAATAAAGTCAGTGGGAAAAATAAATTTATCAACTTTTACCAGCATGTGTTCGATTTTTCCCTCTGGATGCACATAGGATCTGTCGGCTAGCTATAGCATAACTGTTGTAGGTCTTGCCTTCCCGATTCCTAGTTTCTGGAAAGCCGATTTAGGCATCAAGTATATGCTTGCTCCAAGGTCACATAATGCTTTCCCTACATAGTGGTTTCCAATGGAATAGGGTATTGTGAAACTTTCGGGATCCTTCAACTTGGGTGGCATGCGATTGTGCAACATGGCCATGCATCCCTCTGTTGCGGCAATTGTTTCAAACTCTCCTAGCCTTGTTCTCTTGGATACAATGTCTTTAAGAAACTTGGCATAGTTCGGCATTTGTTCAATCGCCTCAACCAATGGCAAGTTGATGTGGACATGTTTTAGGATATCAAGAAACTTTTTGAATTGATATTCTTGCTTTTGTCGCTTCAACCTCTGTGGGAATGGTGGTGGAAGTCGGATATCTTCGATCCTTTCATTGGTCTGGAACCTGATTGTTGGCATTGTTGAGGCAACTGGAGTTGCCGAGGCATTGTCAACTAGGGTTGCCGTGGCATGCTTATCGTTGGTTGCCGAGGCATGTTTATTGCTGGTTGCCGAGGCATGCTTATCGCTGGTTGCCGCGACAATTCCTGGTTCAGCATCTGAGGCTTTGCCGCTGAGTTTGTCTTGTTCTTTTTGTGGAGTTTTGTTTGATGAGCGAGCTTGAGCCTCTTTAAGGTGTTGGCCACTTCTAGTGGTGATCGCCTTACATTGCACATGTCCAGTTCCTCTTGCGACTTCAGTATCGCTAGGTAAACCTCCTTGCGGTTTAGTATTCAGGTTTTGAGCAAATTGTCTGACTTGATTTTCCAATGATTGGATTGCCGCCTCTTGGTTTTGTAATCTCATCTCGGTCCTGTTAATAAAAACATCAGTTCTTTTTATGAATTTACTATTCTCAGCCATATAAGATTCAGTTTTCAACATAAAAGCATTGAGAGAATTTTCCAAAGAACTAGATGTTGTCGATTGTTGATGCGGTAACTGTTGCCGTGGCATATTCTGTTGGAATCTCGATGCTTGTGCATTCTGATTGTTCTAGTTTAGAGCATTGTTGGGATTACTCCATGAAAAATTTTGGTGCTTCTTCCAAGCTGGATTGTATGTATTGGACATCACATTGTTGTTCCGGTTGTAATTCCCACATAAAAGCTGGATTCCGAATTCTGCATACATTCAGAAGAACCATGGTTACCACCACATAACTCACAAAAAGAATCCATTACCTTGACCTCCTGTGTGTTGTTTGGTTTCTGCATATTCTGGATCATCTTAGTTAGAGTGGCCAGTTGTGCCAAAATTGAGTCTGATGATCCTAGTTCATGTATTGTGCCTTGGCGTCTAACTCCTCATCTTCTAGCAGGTGGGAATTGATAATCATTCTTGGCAAGCCTGTTTAGAATTTCCATTGCGTCCTCTAGCGACTTATCTAGGAGTATGCCGTTTGCCGAGGCATCTGGCATCATCATTGTTGGTGTATTCACAGCGTTGTAAAACATTGTTACTTGTGTCCACACTGGGAATCCGTGTAGGGGGAATTTGTGTAGAAGTTCTCTATATCGCTCCCAAGCCTCGTACATGGATTCATCATCTGCCTGCCGAAAAGAAGTAATTTCGTTACGAAGCTTATCACTCAAATTTGTAGGATTAAATCGAGCAAGGAAATCACGACAAAGATTGGCCCAAGATCCTATTGATCCGGCAGGAATACTATTCAACCATGCTTTGACCCTATCCCTCAGTGAATAGGGGAATAATCTTAGTCGTAAAACATCGGGGGTGACTCCTTGTATTTTGAATGAGTTGCAAATCTCGAGGAAAGATTTAAGATGTTGTCGTGCATCTTCAGTTGCCGAGCCGCCAAATTGACCAATTGTGTTGATCATATTGAACATCACCGGTTTCAACTCAAAGTGGCCGGCTTCAATTTCAGGTGTGACAACTCTTGGATTGAGTCCTTCAAGATCTTCTTCAAGATAGTCTCGAATAGTTCTGTTTCGTGCAAGAATCACTCTTCCTCCTGCTGGAACATCTTGACTCATATTTCCGTCTTGATTAGCCATTTCTATTCTTAACCTTCTTCTGAGTCTTTGCAAGGTTTGTTTGATTTCTGGATCAAAGGGATATTCTGGTGTAATCGGTCTCGCCCTGGTCATATACCAATCGAAAACCAAAGTTTGTTAGCCCTTTGAATCTTAAACAAGAAAAATAAAAAGTACAAGAAAATAAAAACAAAGTTGCTATTGCTAATCCTCGGCAACGGTGCCAAAAACTTGTTGCACGTAATAAGTGCTCTATAATTGTGCAAGTGTACATGTCGCAAGTTATAGTATAAAAGATATCGTCTACACAGGGATTGGTGCTACTTCAAGAATCTAATCTCTTGCACTGTAAAAAGTAAAAACATAAGTAGGTGATTGTAGGAGTTTTAACTAACAACTAGACTAGAAAGCAAATAAGTAAAAGAATATGTAATCAAATGAGAGAGAATAGGCCAGGTTATCGTGAGTTGAGGAGTGATAACTGATTGGATTGTCTTGGTAAAATAGTGCAAGGGCAACTCAGTTGCCGTGACAACTTGCGCAACGGGGTTGCCTTGGCAACTAATCGACGGTTGCCTGGGCAACTGGCTGGGAAACTGTTTGGGTGGCTGGGCAGCAACTTCAAGGTTCATCCGAGCGTTCTTCAATGGTTTCTTCTTATCCCTAAGTCGAAACTCTAGCTATTTGTGCATGCCATGATAATACATCCCTGCGCGAATCAAGGGTGAACAACAACCAATCTTGCGCTCCTCTTAGCCGTTGAAATCCATAACTTATTCCTAAGCCGGATTAATCTTCACCATCAATAGATTGAATAAAAACATACTCATTCGCTTCTTGAATCTAACTTTCCCGATATTAGATAAATAGATGAAGTTACGAGATCCTCTCCCAATTCACTCGCAAACAAGAAGAAAAACCAAGAATGGGTAAACCTTGAATTGAAAGTGCAAACTCTTATTACCTAAACAAAATCCAATTGTTTCTTATAACCACAAAACACAATAACCTTAGCCAAATAGATTTAGTTCATGGCTAGGTTCCAAAGAAACATAAAACAAAGAATTCCTAACATAAACCTAATTGAACAAGAAAGAAAAAGATGAAGAATGGTTGAAGCCTTGTCGAAATCTCTCATTGCTTTTGTCGAAATCTCTCCTTCCTCTCCCCTTTGAGTTTGACGGCTTGGTCTCCTTTAAATAGGAGATGGCTAGGTCAAAATCCTTCTTGAGGAGGACGTTAAGTTGGAATTAAATACTTTAAAAGAATATAATTCTTTATTATATTTAAATTCCTTCTAGATCTTCTCCTATCTTTTTGGGATTTAATTTCTCTTTGACCTTTTCATGGAAATCAAACTCCTTTGGGATTTAACTTTGCACCACGGCATCTTGGGCTTATCTAGTCATCAATTTCGACTACCATATCATCTTACCCCTTATCAAAAATTGCCCTGGCAACTAGCTCGGCATCACCTTCATGCATTGCCCTGGCAACTAGCTCGGCATCTCCTTCATGCATTGCCCTGGCAACTGGTTCCAGCCTTGCTTTTGGCAAGTGATTCTGCACACACACAAAAACACACCAAAGCAATATCTTTTTCCACAAAATTAAGCACAATATGAAATCAAGCTTGTCCACCAAGGAAACAATGCAAACATGCATGAATGGCTAATAATGCAACTAATATGAGCCTAAGTCTAGCAATAATATGAATAAAAAGGGTAATAAAAATCCTACTTTTGAACACTTAACACTTTCCTTCCCCAAATCTTTAATGGCATCTTCATCTCGCTACAATCAAGAATTGGCTCCACTCCAAATCTTCTTCAATGATGAAACAAAGAAGAAGTTTGAAGAAAATTACTCGGAATGAACCTTTTGCTTCAAGAAAGGTTTGATTTCAAGGATGAACCCAACATAGGGTATTCCGCAGAGGTGGCGGCCATAGTTAAGAAACATGGTTAGGAGATCTTTTTCCTTTACCCTGACGATGTCCACTCAACCATCATCCAGGAATTCTATGCCTATCTCACCATAAAAGCATCACCCTTTGTGTTTTCTGGGGCATCTGTGTTTAGTTCGACGATGGGTATATCAACCGGATGTTCAAGATAGATGGTGTAGAGGAGGAATACTCGACAATTGCTGAATCTATTGATGAGGCCAAGTGTCAGCTTCTCTTGAAAGATTTGGGTGAGCCAGGCATAAAATGGTTTATTTCCTTCAAGACCAAGAGGATGGTGAAAAGCTAGCATTAATGCCAACCACTCATAATGAAAATGGTGATAGAAGACAAAATGACATTGATGTATTCAATCATGACTGGGAGAAATATTAATATTGGCCGATTAATCATCCACAAACCTACAAGTACGCTGGTCGCAATTTTGTAGTTTGATTTTTCCTTCCATCATTTATACCATCTACATTCAGCATAAGGTGTCGACTCTTGACTCTGACAATGTCCAGCAATGCAAAGGAATTGTCACTTCTGCTCTTTGGGGGCAGTTGATTGCCATATATGCTAGGGAAGAGGGTAAGGGAAAAGCTACCCAGCTTGTATATGCTGCCAAGACACACAAGGTTGAACTTTCCACTCAATTATCGGCTGATGTTGCGGCATTACTCTCCCAGTTCTTTCAATGCCAGGAACTCCTTCTTTAGAAATTCCTAAGGGTTGAGGAACAAAACTTGGAGCTCTAGCAATATATTGGGGCCAGAGATTGTATCCTGAGAACAACTCTTAAAGTAATGTCCACCAATCCTTTGCTACCATATCTAGAGTTCCCAACTAAGCTCAGTGCACCAGAATGAATGCCAGCCAGCCCGCGGCCTAATCATACTCTAGCCTAGCAATCTGATGCCACTATACCATTATCACCTGACCATGAAGATTCTGCCAAGACTGAGACCCAGCATGTGGACATTGAGTCTGGGGATAAAGTACCTGCTGATGATGCTACGACTGATTTACCACCAGTAGCCCTAACCTCTCCAACTGCCCCTATTGTAGCATCCACATTCGAGTCGACAAGGGTGATTGATGAGGTCCTATAAGATGTGAGGGCCTCTATGGCCATGTGTGACACCCCCTTCCTGGCCTAGTAGAGGACCAGGTCAGAATGTGTTACCGAAAACTAATTCAGAATTTGGATCAGTGTTCAATACATTTCTCTAGTGACATGATAGGGTTATAGGGTTGTCTCATTATCGGTTTACACAATTTAGGGGTTAATTTAAACTTTTTTCAAACTTAGAGAGTAAAATGTAAACTTTTCAAATTAAAGGTTCTTAACTAAAATCTTATTTACTAATCTGAAATTTAAACCTATCAATATTAATCTGGTGAAGTTTCATTTCAAATATATGTCATTTACCTATCAAATTTTATCTTTGATTAATCAGTGACTAATCTGTAAAAACTAAAAGATTCATTTTACATTGTTTAACTAACTTAACAGATACTCGTACAGATACACCTAGTATAAGTATCGGTACGGCTAGGCTGACAGGTAGGTAAACTCGTTATGATAGAGGGACTGTACCGGTACGCTACACACCGTATTGGTACGCTGGCAGAGGGTCAAAGTCAAAGGTTTCTAGATGACTTTCCAGTAGTGGTACGGTCTAAATTGTATCGGTACACCTAACAAGACTGTTAATACGATTGGCCTGTACTAATGCCAGTATCGATACATGAAGATCAACCAAAAACATATTTTAAAAACTCAATAACGCGTACCCGTACGCCCTGAGGCCATATCGGTATGATACCAAATTACAAATTCTAGTGACCATTATCTATACCGATACACATTGTTCAGTATCGGTACGCCCTTTAACCTAGGTTCATATGGTAAGCTGGTACCGATACGCCATCACCCGTACCGGTATGGCTGGGTCTGTAATGACATAATTCTTCTGGTTTTTCATCAAATTAACCTACCAAACCTTATCCAAATGTTATGAAATTTACCAGCAAGGTGATATCAACCATTTCTAATAGCATACAAGATTTCAGGTCATTTCGAGTCTGTTTACTAACATTTTCCTTTTAGTGCATTATAGGTCGATTTATTAGTTTTTCTCATTTCACAAACATACCAAAACCAAGTTTTTACCACATTAACGTAGGGACTAACACACATACAAAAGAGGGCTAATTTAACATGTTCATGCTCTATGCCACCTTGCTAAGAGTTAAAAGACAAAATAACATACATGGAGATTTTCTTGGAGTGACTTGCAACTTTTACCCCACGATCAAGCTAGGATTCTTCAAAGTCCTGAAATGCATGAGACACACATATGTTAGGCTTACATAGCCTAGTGAGGTAGTTTCGCAACAAATGCATAAACATTATTTAATTAGCATTATAGAGTACATGAGCATGCATTTATGCCATGAGCAAAACATCAAGAGTATATATGTATATCAATTCATATCCCCAATTGTATCATTTCTCATACATGATTTATAAGCATAATAGCATTCCTCCCTTGGACAAAGTAACCCATGGATACGCAGATTTCACCGAACACCATAACATATCACATATAGGCCTTAGCCTTGAACCGTAGTTCGAATCTCTTACACACTCCAACCTTTACACCACATGAAGGTCGTAGCCCTAGATCATAGTCAATCTCTCACATGGAGAGCTCATAAATCCTATGGCATGCCAATTGTATCCAAAGTCCACAAGAGTCCAAAAAGCGTATTTTCATCACTTACCAAGCTGTCCCCATAGGCCATAAATCATCACGTTAATTAAATGTTCCTTGGCTCCATATTTCATATAAGATCATTTAACATCTCATTATTTACCATGAAATACCATATTGATGTCAAGCATAAATCACATGTATGAATCATTATATTCATAGTTCCATATTACCAATTATTCGTATATTGCATATTTCAAATGTCATGATTAGCATATTTATCATCAAATGCGCAAAATCAATATGGTGACCTTACCACACTTACCATAGTGAAGTCCACACATGTATGCTCTACTTGAGCTTCCTACTATAGATGCAACATAATCAAAATATTTAATGCAATCGGGATGGCATCTAGCCATTTCTGAGACGCAACTACACTCACCTAGTTTTGGGAATTCAAGGCTCCCGAATAATGATTCCTTTGCCTTTAGAGGAGCTTGGTTTGGAGGATGGTGATGGTGGCTTTTCTTCTACAACTTGTACTAGACCAAAATTAGGGAAACTTATTAGAACCAAAACCATTGATTCAAAACAACATTTAAGCTTACTAAAGCTTGTAGACGACATTAACTTCGTGAAATTGAGCTTCTAATTCATGGGTGTAACTTGAAGTTTCAAGACTTTAATCTTGAAATTAAACTTCAAGAATCCATGGAATTCTTAAATTGATTGAGGTATTAAACTTACCAATCCAAGAGCTTTTTATTAGTATTTAGAAATCAAAGAAATTCCAAGGATTTGAGAGAGGTGCTTGCTTGAGCTCAAGGTTAGGGATGACAATGGTGGTGCTTACTTAATGGGTTTGTGAAAAAGATGAAGAAATGGAAATGAGTTCTTGGTTTAACCTTCCCCTCTTGCTGTATCTTTTAACAATTCATTTCCCCCTGTTTAATAATCTAAACCGTGATGTATTATCCCCTCATAATGGTTGCCTTTCAAGCAACCAATGAAATGGTTTCCTAGCTTGGGAGGAAACTAATTATTCTAATTTAAAATCCTATCATTAAATCTCTTTTCCTTTTTCGTTACAATTGTCATATTGTATGACAATTTCCTTCATCTTCACGTGGGATTGAATATCCAAGGAGGTGACTCGTTTCTCAGAATGGTCTAATTATGATGGTGGTCTTTTAACTTTTCAAAGTTTGCACTTTTGGCCCGAAACTTTTAATTTTCACAATTTAGTCACTAAAATGAATTTCAATTCTCTCAAAAAGGTATAACATCATCAATTAGGCTCAATTGGAATCCATTACATCAAAATTGAGTGCAAGGCTTGAGCTAGAACATCAATTGGACAAATCCGACGCAAAATTTCTGATCATCGAAACCTAATTCCGACTAGACTGGTTTTCGGGGTATGGCACCATGAATGATGCTCTAAAGCCATAACTGAAGAGGAAGAAGTCAGTGGTACCAAAGAAAAAACCCCACTCAAAAAGTTTATTCCTTAGGGGAGTCCTCATCCCCTTAACTCTTAGATTCATATTTTTCATTTTTAGCATGCATTGTATTTCTATATAGGTGTTTTCATGCATTAAAGACACTGTATACCTTTGGTTTGGGGTATGTATTGCCTCGCATTTATTTCTATGACATTCATTTTTATATTTATGTTTGTATTATGTTACTGTCATGTAGATTTAGTAGAATTATACATGCCAGACCACTAAATTTTTTTTGCCAAGGCTTTGTTTTAAACTGATATTTTTGCCAAACACATTGCTATCATAGTTAGAATCAGCCTTAGTTTGCCCATGTTCGATGAAGAATTGAGTAATCTCTAGACTTAGTAAGAGCCAGTAGACTTAGTAAGGACAAGTTGCTTGGAAATTGATCTCTAACTTAGGAAAATTTAGTTTCACTCAAACATGTAGTATGAATCTAGTTCCCAAGAAAAACTTAGGATTTCTGAAACTGAACTCAAAAAGAAAAAATGTCAGGGTAAAAATAAAGAATAGGGCAACAATGTTTTGCCAAAGGATATAAAAAATAAGAATACTCATCTTCCTTAGAGATAATGCGTAACTTGGGGCTTCGTGGTTTGCTCCCTCTTATTTCTTAGGCTATCTAAATCTTTAGGGCATGAGTGCAATGGTTATCTTAGCATGTAGTCTGGATTAACGTGGGGGTTCGTGGTATGCTCATCTTACTTCTCATGCCAAACAACATTATGACACGAACCTAAAATTAATGCCAAAAAGAAAAGAAGCCCTTTGTGGAAAAAATAAAAAATTTTGAGTTTGGGTAGTAAAATTTGATTAAGGCTATTGAAGGATACTTGATGCAAACTGTAACAACCCGGTTTTGGGCCTAGAAGTTTCCTAGAGAATTAGACGGTCTACTGGATCGAGTTAGGGAGTTTGAATCGATTTCGAGATTTAGTTTTGATACAATGGTTTTTGGAATGGATAAAAATATAGAAAAATGTTGGAAAATACTTAATTAAAAGTTTAAGTGCTTTTGTAAATTTGGTTATATCATTTGCCTGTAGTTGTGGAATTATGATTTGGTCCCTATTGTGGTTTGATGTGCAATTAAGTTCTGTTGTGCAATCCGCTTTCAATGAAACGTTTCGCTGAAACATGTTCATTTAGGATTAATTTTATACATCTAGACAAGATAAAAAGAAAAAAAGGGGCTCATTTAGCTTTTTAGATTGGGTTTGCTTCGGCAAACCTAATATGACACTTTATGACCTTAGGTTAGATTTATATTTTTGCACTTGAAATTGCTTCCGGTTCTATTGGCATTACTTTTATGAGATAATTGAGATGAGGACTAGGGTCAGATCTTGCTTGGTTGCTTGTGTTTATAATCAGAACAAAATTTTGCTGAGGCACTTTCTTTATAGTTTTAGTTTTGCATTACTTAAGAACAATCAATGAGCTAGGTTTAGGGGTATGTTAACTCTTCAAAAGATGTACTTTCCATACATATGGTGTCATGCTATTGCTTGACTTTAGGTATATATTAGTACATTTTTTCAGTAGTTTCGTGCATTTGTATCTAGGAGTTGAGGGATGTAAAAAAAATTATTGCCAGAGTAAAAGGATGTTTTCTTGTCATGGTGTGCAGGTTTGCCAGGACTAGAGCAGGTGAATGCAAGATGGAAATGTTGATCGCAATTGGCAAAAGCAGGAGGAAGAATGCCAAGCTTGGTTAGCAAATAAAGATAGATGCCTGAGAAAATAGCCCTGAGTCAAGACTGGGTCAACCCTAATCCTATAAAAAGGGAATACACTGAGAATCGGGTAACAAACCCTCAAGATTTTACCCTAACCCTAATTAGGGTTCTGCATGTGCCTATATAAAGGAGTTCAAGAATGAGCAAGATGGAGGTTGTGCCGTGAAGTGAAAGAGAATGGTTGAAGTAGACCGAGGTTTGATTGGGAAATTTTTCTGAGAGCTCTGGGTCCATTGAAGGGTTGCATCGACAGATCTCCTTCTTTAGTCCATTTCTCATGAAAGTATTTATGGCTTTTTGATGATGTTTATGAACAATGATGTGTTGCTGGTTTCCCCAGCCATGAACTAATCTTTTAAGTTGGCTAGGGGTGTTTGTGATGGACGCTTAGTTTTTTGGGTTATAATAATTGAATGCTTTGGCTTTATTTTCTATTTCACTTTTGCTCAACGTTATCATATTTTATGCCAACGACAATTGGTGTTGAATGCTTGTTATCCCTCAGTATCTTAGCAGACTTGGGAGATAATGTTTAATTGCCAGATACTAGGGAGAGAAACTTCGATAGAAGATATTCAAGTAGATGAACTTACACCTGAAGTGAATCTACCCCTTAGGAGTAAAGATTAAATCTTCACCAAGTTAATTGTTTGAAAGCTCACTATAGACATATATGTGTTAAAAGTAATTAACTTAGGGTATTGCCATCGATGGAAGCAATACTAAATCAAAATATGCTCCACAATAAATTCAAGGTTTAATGTTATTATTTGTTGTCATCGCAAGCATAAAATCCAAACATCCCTTGCCAAGCCCATCAATCATCTTAACACGTGTGTTTGCCAATCTACCTAAATATTTGCTTCAATTTTCTTTACTATATTACTTGTGACTGTGTATACTTGCACGCAAAAAGATATTTACCTAGAATTATTTACTAGCATAATTATGCAAAATCCTTAACCTTTTGCCAAGTAGTATATCACAGACAATTTTTCAAATACCAACTGATACGGTGACATCCCAAGTGGAGTTTTGAAAGCAGTGCAATAGCCCACAAAGCATCATCCAAGCGCGAAGACCAATCTTTCCTAGTGGTATTCACCACTTCTTCCAAGATATTTTTGATAGCCCGGTTAGAGATCTCATCTTGTCCATTAGACCGAGGAAGATAAGTTGTAGCAAGTCTATGATGCACTCCATATCTCTTTAACGCATCAGCCACTTGACTGCAGTTAAAATGCTTCCCTTGGTTACTAATTAATGTTATTGGTGTCCCAAAATGGGTGAGTAGATGCTTGTGGAAAAATTTTAATATCGTTTTGGCATCATCCTTCGGTACAGCCACAACTTCTATCCATTTGGAAATGTAGTGCACAACAAATAAAATATAGAGATCACCAAAAAATTTTGGAAAATAACCCATGAAATCCAATCCCCAAATATCAAATAGTTTAATTTCCATAATTGGTTGTTGTGGCATCTCATTTCTTCTGGATATTAATCCTATGCGCTGACAACAATTACATTGTTGTGCAAACTCATGGGCGTCCTTAAATAATGAAGGCCAATAGAATCTCGACTGAAGGACTTTTGCAATAGTTCTCATCTAACCAAAGTGCCCTCCATACGGAGCATCATGACAATCCTGTAAAATTGGTATTATTTATTCCTCAGGAACACAAATAATATTATCATTGCAAACCTTGAACAAATAAGGTTTATTCCAATGATATTTAGTTGCATCATGAAGGAATCTTGCCTTTCTGTGCCCAGTGACACCTAGAGAAGTCTTTCTAAATACTAGATAGTTGTCAAAATATGCATACCAAGATGTTGAATCCACAGTAAAGAGCTTTTCATATGGGAATGCATCAATAATTTAGAGTTTATTTCCATCTTCGCTGCCTGATTCTAATCTTGAAAAATGATCAGCAACTTGATTTTCTAAACCTTTTCGGTCTTTTATCTTGATGTCAAACTCTTGCAACAACAAGATCCATCAAATCAATCTTGGTTTTACATCTTTTTTAGCAAAATGGTATCTCAAGGTTGAATGATCTGTGAACATTGTAATCTTTGCATCGACAAGGTAGGAACAAAACGTATTAAAAGCAAAGATTATTGCTAATAGCTCTTTCTCTATGGTTGTGTAATTAATATAAGTCTCAGTTAGAGTCTTACTAGCCTAATAGATTGCATAAAAATACCTTGTCTCATCTTTGGCCTAGAACTGCTCCAACAACAAAATCACTAGCATCACACATAAGTTCAAATGGTTGCTCCCAGTTAGAGTCTTTGGAAGGTTGCTAGGGCATTAGACAATCCAAATGGTATCCTTCGAAAAACATAAGTATCGTATGGGCATGTGAAAGTTGTCTTTTCTTGATCTTCTGGTGCTATGGCAATTTGATTGTAACCTGAATAACCATCAAGAAAACAATAAAAGGGTTTACCTGCAAGATGTCAAGCATTTGATCAATAAAGGGTAATGGGAAGTGATCTTTCCTAGTGGCTTTGTTTAGCTTTCGATAATCCATACAAACCCTCTAACCGGTCATAGTCCTGGTTGGAATGAGTTCATTGTTTTCATTTCTTACCAACGTTATACCTCCCTTTTTCGGTACACATTGTACCAGACTTACCCATGTACTATTAGAGATATGGTATATGATGCCGACGTCAAGCCACTTGATGATTTCTTTCTTTACAACCCCTTTTATGGCATGATTCAGTCTCCTCTGGGCCTCAATCGAAGGTTTGTGAACATCTTCCAACAAAATCTTGTGAATGTACAATGCCAGGCTAATTCCCTTTAAGTCGGCAATTGTCCACCCTATTGCCTTCTTGTGTAGCATCAACATTTTGATAAGCTTCTTTTCCTGCTCAGTCTGTAACTTATAGGAAATAATTACAGGCAATGTATTATTGGTTCCCAAGAAAGCATATTTTAGTTTCCCTGGCAACTGTTTCAACTCAAGAATCGGTGGTTGTTCAATGGAAGGCTTTTCGAGTTTACCTTCCTTACCTGAGTAATCCAGTGGTTCAAAGTATGTACCTGGTCGATTGACTAACCAATTTGCCTCTTCTTGTTGTTCCTTATCGATCGGTTCTTCATACTCCTCAGGTTCCTCTTGATCAGTAATGTAGTTGTCGAGGCAACTAAATTCCTCGTCAAAGTCAAAATCTGCCGTGGCATGAAGAAGTTGGCATTCTTCCGAATTATCGGCATGCCTTAGTGGTTAGAACACATTTAGTTTAACTTGCTGGTCATTCACCCTCATTATGAGTTCTCCCTTTTCAACATCGATCAAGGTTCTCCCTGTTGCTAGGAAGGGTCTCTTGAGAATGATAGGTGCATGTTCATCTAATTCACAATCCAAAACAATAAAGTCAGCGGGAAAAATAAATTTATCAACTTTTACCAGTATGTCTCCGATTTTTCCCTCTGGATGCACATAGGATCTATCGGCTAGCTATAGTATAACTGTTGTAGGTCTTGCCTTCTCGATTCCTAGTTTCTAGAAAACCGATTTAGGCATCAAGTTTATGCTTGCTCCAAGGTCACATAATGCTTTCCCGACATAGTGGTTTCTGATGGAACAAGGTATTGTGAAACTTTCGGGATCCTTCAACTTGGGTGGCATGCGATTTTGCAACATAGCCATGCATCCCTCTATTGCGGCAATTGTTTCAAACTCTCCTAACCTTGTTCTCTTGGACAAAATGTCTCTAAGAAACTTGGCATAGTTCGGCATTTGTTCAATTGCTTCAACCAATGGCAAGTTGATGTGGACTTGCTTTAGGATATCAAGAAACTTCTTGAATTGATATTCTTGTTTTTTTCGCTTCAACCTTTGTGGGAATGGTGGTGGAAGTCAGATATATTCGATCCTTTCATTGGTCTGTAACCTGATTGACGGTATTGCCGAGGCAACTGAAGTTTCTAAGGCATGGTCAATTGGGGTTGCCGTAGCGTTCCTATCGTTGGTTGCCGCGGCATCCTTATCGCTGGTTGCCGAGGCATGCTTATCACTGGTTGCCGTAGTAATTCCTGGTTCAGCATCTGAGGCTTTGTCGCTGAGTTCGTATTGTTCTTTTTGTGGAGTTTTGTTTGATAAGCAAGCTTCAACCTCTTTAAGTTGTTGGCCACTTCTAGTGGTGATCGCCTTACATTGCTCATGGCCAGTTCCTCTTGCAACTTCAGTATCGCTAGGTAAACCTCCTTGCGGTCTAGTATTCAGGTTTTGAGCAAATTGTCCGACTTGATTTTCTAATGATTTGATTGCCACCTCTTGGTTTTGCAATCTCATCTCTGTCCTGTTAATAAAAGCATTATTTTTTATGAAGTTACTAGTCTCAGCCATATAAGATTCAGTTTTCAACATAAAAGCATTAAGAGAATTTTCCAAAGAAGTAGATGTTGTCGGTTGTTGCTGCGGCAACTGTTTCCGTGGCATATTCTGCTGGAATCCCGATGCTTGTGCATTCTGATTGTTCTGGTTTAGAGAATTGTTGGGATTACTCCATGAAAAATTCGAGTGCTTATTCCAAGCTGGATTGTATGTATTGGACATCACATTATTGTTCCGGTTGTAATTCCCCACATAAAAGCTGGATTCTGGATTCTGCATACATTCAGAAGAATCATGGTTACCACCACATAACTCACAAAAGGAATCCATTACCTTGACCTCCTATGTGTTGTTTGGTTTCTGAATGTTCTGGACCATCTTGGTTAGAGTGTCCAATTATGCTGAAATTGAGTCTGATGATCCACGTTCATGTATTATGGCTTGGCGTCTAACTCCTCCTCTTCTAGCAGATGGGAATTGATAATCATTCTTGGCAAGCCTGTTTAGACTTTGCATTGCTTCCTCCGACGACTTATCTAGGAGTATGCCGTTTGTCGAGGCATCTAGCATCATCCTTGTTGGTGTATTCACGGCATTGTAAAATATTGTTACTTGTGTCCACACTGGAATCCGTGTTGGGGCATTTGTGTAGAAGTTCTCTATATCGCTCCCAAGCCTCGTACATGGATTCATCATCTGCCTGCTGAAAAGAAGTAATTTTGTTACGAAGCTTATCAGTCAAATTTGTAGGATTAAATCAAGCAAGGAAATCACGACAAAGATCGGTCCAAGATCCTATTGATCCGGCAGGAATACTATTCAACCAAGCTTTCGCCCTATCCTCAGTGAATAGGGGAATAATATTAGTCGTAAAACATCGGGGGTGATTGATATGTGTTCAAAAGTACTATTTTTATTACCCTTTTTACTCATATTATTGTTAGACTTAGGCTCATATTAGTTGCATAATTAGTCATTCATGCATTAATTCATGTTTCTTTCCACCGTTGAGCTTGATTACATAACTTGGTGATTTTTGTGGGGAAAATGCTGCTTTGGTGTGCTTTTGTGTGTGTGCAGAATCACTTGCCTAAACAAGGCTGGAACTAGTTGCCAGGGCAATGCATGAAGGAGATGCCGAGCTAGTTGCCAGGGCAATGCATGAAGAAGATGCCGAGCTAGTTGCCAAGGCAATTTTCGACAAAGAATAAGATGATATGGTAGTCGAAATTGCTGACTAGATAAGCCCAAGATGATGTGGAGCAAAGTTAAATCCCAAAGGAGTTTGATTTCCATGAAGAGGTTAAAGAGAAATTAAATCCCAAGAAGATAAGAGAAGTTCTAGAAGGAATTTAAATATAATAAAGAATTATATTCTTTTAAAGTATTTAATTCCAACTTAACTTCCTCCTCAAGAAGGATTTTGACCTAGCCATCTCCTATTTAAAGGACCAAGCCGTCAAAAAGAGGGAGGGAAAAAGGGAGGAGAGATTTCGACAAGAAGGGAGAAGCTTGGAGAGAGTTCGATTGGGAGAGAATTCAAGGGGGCTGATCGATTTCTTCTTCTTTTTCTTTGCTTCCATTAGATTCATGGTTTGGGGATTATTCTTTGTATATCTTTTGAACCCAACCATTAACTAACTTGATTGGTTGGGGTTATTGTGTTTTTATGGTTGTGAAATCTTTTGGATTTTGTTTAGGTTTTTGAGTTGCAATTCAATTTTCAAAGTTTGTTCATTCTTGGTTCTCAATCTTGTTTGCGAGTGAATTGGGAGAGGATCTCGTAACTTCATCTATTTATCTAATATCGGGAGAGTTAGATTCAAGAAACGAAGGAGCATGGTCTTTATTCAATCAATTGATGGTGAAGACTAATCCGGCTTAGGAATAAGTTTAGGATTTCAACGGCTAAAAGGAGCACAAGATTGGTTGTTGTTCACCCTTGATTCACGTAGTGATGTATTATCAAGGCATGCACAAATAGCTAGAGTTTCAACTTAGGGATAAGAAGAAACCATTGAAGAATGCTTCGTCGAACTTTGGAAGTGAATGCTCAATTGCCCAGGCAATCGACCCATCCTTAATTGCCCAGGAAATCGCGGGAGCATTGCCCAGGCGATCTGATCAGACAACGAGGGGGAATTGCCTTGGCAACCAACCAGGCAACACAGCAAAATTGCCCTGGCAATCAACCAAGCAATTACAACCAAATTGCCCTGGCAATCAACTAGGCAATCGTAACATAATTGCCCTGGCAATCCGGATGCTACTCAATCACCACCACGAACCATTCGATCATCACTCCACAACTCATGATAACCTGGCCTATTCCCTCTTTTTTGATTTCATCTATTCTTTTAGTTTATTGCTCTTAGTTTACTCATTAGTTATAATTCCTACAATCACCTACTTGTGTTTTTCTTTTCCAACGCAGTAATTTAAGCAAAGTGGCCCAAACCAATCCCTGTGGAGACGATAATCGATAATCAGATCACTTTATTACTTGCGACGTGTATACTTGCACAATTGTGTAGCACTTATTATGCGCAACAAGTTTTTGGCGTCGTTGACGGGGATTGGCAATTGGTGTTAGTTGTTTTTGTTATTGCATTTTTTCTTAGTTTTACTAACTTTTCTTTTTATTTGTTTTATCAAAAAAAAAATAGGTGCACTACAATTTAAGGGACATCAACATGTCGAGAAATAAAAGTCTATCTATTCGAGAGTTGATGTTGGGAGATATAAATCAATCCAATCAAGAGTTTCTTGCACCCTTTGATGATTACCTATACTAACCGAAAAAATCCCAAAGAGCCTATACCGTGGAAAAATCTTGTGCTATGTGTGGAGAACATCATGTGTTTGAAAATCGCCCTCACATTTTCGGTGCATATGACTACATGGAGGACCGTAGAGGGAACCAGCAGCAAAATTCTTCATGGTATGGTCAAAAAGCTTAAATTTTTTTTTACCATAACAATTTTGCCGCAGCAATAGATATGCCATGGCAATGTAGTCCTTTTCAAGAGCATTCCAATTCCTTGGAGGAAACCTTGCTAGCTTCCTTGGCTAGACTTGACGGATCAATTGAAGAGATTCGAGAGCTATCAAAGTCCATAGATACGAGGATAGCTTAGTGGGATGCAACCTTGGGGGATTCATAAGATCAATTAAGGAGATCCACATATGCCATGGATAACATGCACCAACAATTCGTTCCTAGGGATACTGAAGTCCCAAGGCAAGCGGACAAGGAACAATACAAGGAAAGCTCTCCGATGTGTGAAGAACAACTAAAACCTCAAAGTCGAGAGTATGTTGATGAGAAAGTCTACCCAACACATGATGAGCCTGAGCAACAAATTGCCTCGGCAATGATTGAGGAGCCTGAACAGAGCAATGTCGCGACAACACTCAGTGAAGCTGAGAACAACAATACTACAGCAAATTCTGAGGAACCTGATGCCCATAAGGTTACAACGTTGATGCTGAAGCAGGAATCTGTAGATTGCTCTCATCTACAGTTGCCACGGCAATTGCACGACCATATACAAGATCAAGGAGATGATAATACTTTGCCAATGGAATATGAGCATGTAATGGTTGAACCTTTTGAATTCTTTAAAAACTCACCTCGTCCATTGCAGGTATATCTTGAGGAACCGATGTTGGTAGATTTGAAGCCATAGAAATCTCTACTAATGGAGATGTTTGAGAGGCCAAAAGAAAAAGGTGTTTGGATTCGTAAAGCTTTTCAGAAAATTGGTTCTTCCCTTTACTTACATCAAATTTTGGCAACTGATTGCCACGACAATTGGCTAGAGCAGTATTTTCCACGACAACAAAGGCTACATCCAACCATGTTGCGCGTAATAAGTGCTACGCAATTGTGCAAGTATACATGTTGCAAGTTATAGTATAAAAGATATCGTCTTCACAGGGATTGGTGCCACTTCAAGAATCTAGTCTCTTGCACTGTAAAAAGTAAAAACACAAATAAAGGATTGTGGGAGTTTTAACTAATAACTAATCTAGAAAGCAATAAAGTAAAAGAATAGATAAGATCAATTGAGAGAGATAGGCCAGGTTATCGTGAGTTGAGGTATGATAGCCGATTAGATCGTCTTGGTAAAAGAGTGCACAGGCAACTCAGTTGTCGTGGCAACTTGCACAACGGGGTTGCCTTGGCAACTAATTGATGGTTGCCTGGGCGACTAGTTGGGCAACTACTTGGGCGTCTGGGCAGCAGTCTTCAAGGTTCGGCAGAGCGTTCTTCAATGGTTTCTTCTTATCCCTAAGTCGAAACTATAGCTATTTGTACATGCCTTGATAATACATCCTTGCGTGAATCAAGGGTGAACAACAACCAATCTTGCGCTCCTCTTAGCCGTTGAAATCCTTAACTTATTCCTAAGCCGGATTAATCTTCACCATCAATAGATTGAATAAAGTTCATATTCATTCGTTTCTTGAATCTAACTCTCCCGATATTAGATAAATAGATGAAATCACGAGATCCTCTCCCAATTCACTCGCAAACAAGAATAAGAACCAAGAATGAATAAACCTTGAATAGAAAAGTGCAAAATCTTATTACCTAAACAAAAACCAATAGTTTCTCACAACCACAAAACACAATAACCATAGCCAAATAGATTTAGTTCATGGCTAGGTTCCAAAGAAACACAAGATAAATAATCCCTAGCATGAACCCAATCGAACAAGAAAGAAAAGATGAAGAAGGAGGCTTGTCGAAATCCTCCTTGCCCTAGATGCTTGTCGAAAATTCTCTCCTCTTGTCTTCCTTGGAGTTGTCAAAATTCCGCTCTCTTGCTCTCTCTATATGGATTGTCGAAATCTCCCTCTTATTTATAGGGCTAGGTCAAAGTCCTTCTTTGAGGAGGAAGTTAAGTTGGAATTAAATTATCTTTAAAGAATATAATTCTTTATTATAATTATGTTCCTACTAGAACTTCTCCTATCTTCTTGGAATTTAATTCTTCTTTAATCTCTTCATGGAAATCAAATTCCTTTGGGATTGGGCTTTGCTCCACGTCATCTTGGGCTTGTCTAGTCATCAATTTCGACTACCATATCACCTTTGCTCTTTGTCGACAATTGCCCTGGCAACTGGCTCGGTGTCTCCTTTATGCATTGCCCTGGCAACTTTATGCATTGCCCTGGCAACTAGCTTGGCATATCCTTCATGCATTGCCCTGGCAACTAGCTCGACATATCCTTCATGCATTGCCCTGGCAACTAGCTCGGCATATCCTTCATGCATTGCCCTGGCAACTAGCTCTAGCCTTGCTTTGGCAAGTGATCCTGCATATACACACAAAACACACCAAAGCAGCATCTTTTCCCACAAAAACTACCAAGTTATGTAATCAAGCTCAACGATGGAAGAAACATGGATTAATGCATGAATGGCTAATTATGCAACTAATATGAGCCTAAGTCTAACAATAATATGAGTAAAAATGGTAAGAAAAATAGTACTTTTGAAAACTTATCACACCCCCAAACTCAAACTATTGCTTGTCCTCTAGCAATGCAAACTCATAATTACCTGCCAAGACTTCAATTTTCACAAACTTAGCTTTGAACTTGATTTCAATTCTCTGAACCGGGGCACAAAGTATGATTGGCTTTTTATTTTTTCGGAAAACTTAGGAATTACTAGGAATCAAACTATAATGCTTGTAAGTGTGTGCGGAGTTGTGTGCAAGTTGATTTTTCGGATTCTATGCAAACAATAGGTTTTCAAATTACTTCATTGGGTTCTTTTTAACATGTTTTAACTAGAGCCAGTTTTGGGCACCTCTAGTGTTTTGTTTTTAGTTTTATTCGACTAGAGCCGGTTTCGGGCACCTCTAGCGATCAATTTTTTTAACACATACTAGAGCCAGTTTTCGGGCACCTCTAGTGATCATTTTTTAGCACATGCTAGAGCCAATTTCGGGCACCTCTAGCATTCATCAAATTTTTATTCTAATCCCCCAATTTGTTTAATTATCAACCTAAGTTCACTAGAATTCCTTAAATCAATCAAACCACAACAGTGTTTCATCAAAATTAGCATCATAGTAAAATTCTAAGTTTTTCCATGGTTATCCTAGAATAAAAATTCTATCAATTAAGTGCATTGGCAAAGTCATCATCGAATATTCATCAAATCTAAGCAATTCTTGTTCCAATTAAAGGCATGGCAAGCAATTTATGTATCCTAAATGTAATACTTAAGATGAATGTAACTAAACATGGTAACTACTAATAACAATCCCCCCCAAACTCGAGTGAGGCATTGTCCTCAATGCATGCATTAAATAAAAATAACGAAAAATAAAATGCATACGAGGACTTACTCTAAGAGTTCGTCATCATAGATGATTAGTTTCCTTTTGCTCGGTGTCTTGATTCTCTTGCTTGAACGCGATGGTTGTTTTCTTGTTGCCGGTGGTAGAATCGATCCTCGTACAGGGTTTTCCTCATCGTTCTCTTCATCCATGTCATTGGCTTTTCGCTTGAAGGATTCAATTGGTGCGGTCTTTGTTGGTGCAATGGAGGACTCATCCGAATCTTTGGCTTTTGCAGTGGTTGCCGGGATGTCTTTAGCTTTGGTTGCCGTGGCATCTTCGGGGTTGGTTGCCATGGCGTCAGCTTGTGCAGGCATGATGTAGGTTGTCGCGGCATCATCTTTTGTGGTTGCCGTGGCAAGTAGTCGGCAGTAAATTTCCTTAGCATGGTGGTTGTGAGTCTTGTTGTGGAAAAGAAAACCTGGAAACTAAAGATAATGAAAAATAAAATATCTCCTAAAAATAAAAATAAAAATAAAATATCTCTCATGGTTGTCAGAGATGGACTTGATTATCACAACACCATGGGAGAATGGTTTGACGACTTTGAATGGTCCCGACCATCTTGATTTCAGCTTTCCTGGGAAAAGTTTTAGCCGAGAATTAAATAAGAGAACTAGTTGCCCTGGCGTGAATTGTCGTGGCAATAGTTTCTTGTCATGCCATCACTTTGTTTTCTCCTTGTAGATTCGTGCATTGTTATAGGCGAGTGCACGGAATTCTTCTATCTCGTTTAGATCCAACAAACACTTTTGTCCGGCACTTTCCAAATCCATATTCAAGGTCTTGATTGCCCATTATGCCTTGTGTTCGATTTCCACCAGTAGATGGCATGTTTTGTCATAGACAAGTCGGAAGGGGGACATACCTAAGGGTGTTTTGAATGCAGTGCGATATGCCCAAAGTGCGTCATCTAGTCTTAATGACCAATCCTTCCTAGAGGGATTTACAACTTTCTTGAGTATACCCTTCAATTCCCGGTTGGAAATTTTTGCTTGCCCGTTGGTTTGTGGGTGATATGCCGTGGCGATCTTGTGTGATATGCCGAAGCATTGAAACATCTTGGCAATTAGTCTGTTGTCAAAATGCTTGCCTTCGTCACTGATAATTGCTCTCGGCATCCCAAACCGTGTAAATATGTTTTTCTGCAAGAATCGTTGCACGGACTTGGAATCGGTGTTGGAAACTGCAGCTGCCTCAACCCATTTAGACACGTAGTCGACGGCAAGTAAGATGTAGAGGTTGCCAAATGAAGATGGCAAAGGTCCCATAAAATCAATCCCCCACACATCGAACAATTCCACCTCGATGATGTTCTGGAGTGGCATCTCATGTCGTCTAGAGATATTGCCCGTCCTCTGGCAACGATCACATTGCTTGTAAAAGTCTTGGGCATCTTTGTACAATGTTGGCCAATACAAACCGGATTGCAAAACTTTGGCCGCGGTACGAGTTCCTCCAAAATGTCCTCCATAGGGTGAAGAATGGCATTGCCGGAGTACATTCTGTTGCTCTTCTTCAGGGACACATCGGCGTATAACCTGATCTGCATATTGTTTAAACAAAAGAGGCTCGTCCCAAAAGTAATGCTTTGCATCATGGCGGAACCGCTTCTTCCCTTGGTGAGTAATGCCATAAGGTAAAATACCACAAACAAGGAAATTAACTAAATCCCCGTACCAGGGTATAGCCGAGGCATGTGCTGCCGTGGCGACTGCTCCCAAAATTGCCGAGGCGTGTGCGTCAAGGGCTGCTGCAGCGTCGAGGGTTGCCGAGGCATGTGCGTCCATGGTTGCCGAGGCAACTAAAATTTGTTCATCCGTAAAAGCATCGCATATCTCTAGATCCGCGTCCTCCTCCCTATTGCGTTCCAAACGTGATAAGTGATCGGCCACTTGATTTTCTGTTCCTTTCCTGTCTTTAATTTCAATATCAAATTCTTGTAAAAGTAATATCCAACGAATCAAACGAGGTTTAGCATCCTTCTTAGCAAATAGATATTTGATTGTCGAATGGTCCGTATGAACAATTACCTTTGTACCAATCAAATAGGATCGAAACTTGTCAAATGCGAAAACTACAGCTAGTAACTCTTTCTTCGTTGTTGTGTAATTCACTTGAGCACTATTAAGAGTTTTACTAGCGTAGTATATCACATGGAAGGTCTTACCTGTGCGTTGGCCTAGGACTGCTCCTACCGCGAAATCACTTGCATCACACATGAGCTCAAAAGGTAGCGTCCAATCTGGTGGAACGACAATGGGTGCCGAGGCAAGGTTTTTCTTTAGGGTTTCGAATGCTTGGGTGCAAGAATCATCAAAATTGAAGACTTTATCTTGGTCAAGCAAATTGCACAAGGGTTTAGTGATTTTCAAAAAATTATGAATAAACCTCTTGTAAAAACCTGCATGTCCAAGAAAGCTTCGAATTCCTTTAACCGAATTTGGTGGAGGTAATCTCTCGATCACGTCCACCTTGGCTTTGTCTACTTCAATTCCCTTGGATGAAATCTTGTGGCCGAGCACTATTCCTTCATCTACCATAAAATGGCATTTCTCCCAATTGAGGACTAAATCAGTTTCTTCACATCTTACCAACACCCTCTCTAAATTGCCGAGACAGCTGTCAAAGTCATTACCAAAAACAAAAAAAATCATCCATGAAGATCTCAAGGAAGTCTTCGACCATGTCTGAAAAGAGTGGCATCATGCATCTTTGGAAGGTTGTCGGGGCATTACACAATCTGAACGGCATCCTTCGAAAGGCATAAGTACCGTATGGGAATGTGAAGGTTTTCTTTTCTTGATCTTCTGGTGCTATGGCAATTTGATTGTAACCTGAATAACCATCAAGAAAACAATAAAAGGGTTTACCTGCAAGACGGTCAAGCATTTGATCAATAAAGGGTAATGGGAAGTGATCTTTCCTAGTGGCTTTGTTTAGCTTTCGATAATCCGTACAAACCCTCAAACTGGTCACAGTCCTGGTTGGAATGAGTTCATTGTTTTCATTACTTACCACCGTTATACCTCTCTTTTTCGGTACACATTGTACCGGACTTACCCATGTACTATCAGAGATAGGGTATATAATGTCGGCGTCAAGCCACTTGATGATTTCTTTCATTACAACCCCTTTCATGGCATGATTCAGTATCCTCTGGGCCTCAATTGAAGGTTTGTGATCATCTTCCAACAAAATCTTGTGCATGCACACTGCTGGGCTAATTCCCTTCAAGTCGGCAATTGTCCACCCTATTGCCTTTTTATGTAGCTTCAACATCTTGATCAGCTTCTTTTCCTGCTCAGGCTGTAACTTAGAAGAAATAATTACAGGCAATGTATTATCGGTTCCTAAGTATGTATATTTTAGTTGCTCTAGCAATTGTTCAACTCAAGAATCGGTGGTTGTTCAATAGAGGGTTTTTCGAGTTTACCTTCTTACCTGAGTAATCCAGTGGTTCAAAGTATGTACCTGGTCGATTGACTAGCCAATTTGCCTCTTCTTGTTGTTCATCATCGACCGGTTCTTCATACTCCTCAGGTTCCTCTTGATCGGCAATGTAGTTGCCGAGGCAACTAAATTCCTCGTCGAAGTTAAACTCTGCCGTGGCATGAAGAAGTTGGCATTCTTCTGGATCATCGGCATGCCTTAGTGTTTGGAACACATTTAGTTTAACTTGCTGGTCATTCACCCTCATTGTAAGTTCTCCCTTTTCAACATTGATCACGGTTCTCCCAGTTCCTAGGAATGGTCTCCCGAGAATGATGGGTGCATGCTCATCTGCTTCACAACCCAAAATAATGAAGTCAGCGGGAAAAATAAATTTATCAACTTTTACCAGTATGTCCTCGATTTTTCCCTCTGGATGCACATAGGATATGTCGGCTAGCTATAGCATAACTGTTGTAGGTCTTGCCTTCCCGATTACTAGTTTCTGGAAAACTGATTTAGGCATCAAGTTTATGCTAGCCCCAAGGTCGCATAATGCTTTCCCGACATAGTGATTTCCAATAGAACAGGGTATTGTGAAACTTCTGGGATCCTTCAACTTGGGTGGCATACGATTGTGCAACATTGCCATGCACCCCTCTGTTGCGGCAACTGTTTCAAACTCTCCTAGCCTTGTTCTCTTGGACACAATGTCTTTAAGAAACTTGGCATAGTTTAGCATTTGTTCAATTGCTTCCACCAATGGCAAGTTGATGTGGACTTGCTTTAGGATATCAAGAAACTTCTTGAATTGGTATTCTTGCTTTTGTCGCTTCAACCTTTTTGGGAATGGTGGTGGAAGTCGGATATCTTCGATCATTTCGTTGGTTTGGAACCTGATTGACGACATTGCCGGGACAACTGGAGTTGCAGAGGCATTATCAATTGGGGTTGCCATGGCATGCTTATCACAAGTTGCCAAAGTATCCTTATCGTCGGTTGCCGAGGCATGCTTATTGTCGGTTGCCGCAGAAATTCCTGGTTCAGCATCTGAGGCTTTCCCGCTAGGTTCGTCTTGATCTTTTTGTGGAGTTTTGTTTGATGAGCGGGTTTGAGCCTCTCTAAGTTTTTGGCCACTTCTAGTGGTGATTGCCTTACATTGCTCATGTCCAGCTCCTCTTGCGACTTCAGTATCGCTAGGTAAACCTCCTTGCGGTCTAGTATTCAAATTTTGAGCAAATTGTTCAACTTGATTTTCCAATGATTTGATTGCCGCCTCTTGGTTTTGCAATCTCATCTCGGTCCTGTTAACAAAAGCATCAGTTCTTTTTATGAAGTTACTATTCTCAGTCATTTAAGATTCAGTTTTCATCATAAAAGCATTTAGAGAATTTTCCAAAGAACTAGATGTTGTCGGTTGTTGTTGCGGCAACTGTTGTCGTGGCATATTCTGCTGGAATCCCAATGCTTGTGCGTTCGGATTGTTCTGGTTTAGAGCATTGTTGGGATTACTCCATGAAAAATTTGGGTGCTTCTTCCAAGATGGATTGTATGTATTGGACATCACATTGTTGTTCCGATTGTAATTCCCCACATAGAAGCTGGATTCCGGATTCTGCATACATTTAGAAGAATTATGGTTATCACCACATAACTTACAAAGAGAATCCATTACCTTGACTTCCTGTGTGTTGTTTGCTTTTTGCATGTTCTGGACCATCTTGGTTAAAGTGGCCAATTGTGCCGAAATTGAATCTGATGATCCTAGTTCATGTATTGTGGCTTGGCGTCTAACTCCTCCTCTTCTAGTAGATGGGAATTGATAATCATTCTTGGCCAGCCTGTTTAAAATTTGCATTGCTTCCACCAGCAACTTATCTAGAAGTATGTCGTTTGCCGAGGTATCTAGCATCATCCTTGTTGGTGTATTCACGGCGTTGTAAAACATTGTTACTTGAGTCCACACCGGGAATCCGTGTAGGGGCATTTGTGTAGAAGTTCTCTATATCGCTCCCAAGCCTCGTACATGAATTCATCATCTGCCTGCCGAAAAGAAGTAATGTCGTTACGAAGCTTATCAGTCAAATTTGTAGGATTAAACCGAGCAAGGAAATCACGACAAAGATCGGTCCAAGATGCTATTGATCCGGCAGGAATGCGATTTAACCATGCTTTCGCCCTATCCCTCAGTGAATAGGGGAATAATCTTAATCGTAAGACATCGGGGGTGACTCCGTGTATTTTGAACGAGTTGCAAATCTCGAGGAAAGATTTCAGATGTTGCCGTGCATCTTTAGTTGTTGAGCCGCCACATTGACCAATTGTGTTTATCATATTAAACATTACAGGTTTCAACTCAAAGTGGTCGGCTTCAATTTCAGGTGCGACAACTCCTGGATTAAGTCCATCAAGATCTTCTTCAAGATAGTCTCGAATAGTTCTGTTTCGTGCAAGAATCACTCCTCCTCCTGCTGGAACATCTTGATTCATATTGCCGTCTTGATTAGCCATTGCTACTCTTATCCTTCGTCTAAGTCTTTGTAAGGTTCGTTCGACTTCTGGATCAAAGGGATATTCTGGTGTAGTCGGTCTCGCCCTGGTCATATACCAATGCAAAACCAAATTTATAGCCCTTTGAATCTTAAACAAGAAAAGCAAAAAGAAAGTGCAAAAAAATAAAAAACAAAGTCGCTATTGCCAATCCCCGGCAACGGCACCAAAAACTTGTTGCGCGTAATAAGTGCTACGCAATTGTGCAAGTATACACGTTGCAAGTTATAGTATAAAAGATATCGTCTCCACAGGGATTGGTGCCACTTCAAGAATCTAGTCTCTTGTACTGTAAAAAGTAAAAACACAAATAAAGGATTATGGGAGTTTTAACTAATAACTAATTAGAAAGCAATAAAGTAAAAGAATAGATGAGATCAATTGAGAGAGATAGGCCAGGTTATCGTGAGTTGAGGTGTGATAGCCGATTGGTTCGTCTTGGTAAAAGAGTGCATGGGCAACTCAGCTGCCGTGGCAACTTTCACAACGGGGTTGCCTTGGCAACTAATCGATGGTTGCCTGGGCGACTAGTTGGGCAACTACTTGGGCGTCTGGGCAGCAATCTTCAACGTTCAGCAGAGCGTTCTTCAATGGTTTCTTCTTATCCCTAAGTCGAAACTCTAGCTATTTGTGCATGCCTTGATAATACATCCCTGCGTGAATCAAGGGTGAACAACAACCAATCTTGCGCTCCTCTTAGCCGTTGAAATCCTTAACTTATTCCTAAGCCGGATTAATCTTCACCATCAATAGATTGAATAAAGATCATATTCATTCGTTTCTTGAATCTAACTCTCCCGATATTAGATAAATAGGTGAAATCACGAGATCCTCTCCCAATTCACTCGCAAACAAGAATAAGAACCAAGAATGAATAAACCTTGAATAGAAAAGTGCAAACTCTTATTACCTAAACAAAAACCAATAGTTTCTCACAACCATAAAACACAATAATCATAGCCAAATAATTTAGTTCATGGCTAGGTTCCAAAGAAACACAAGATAAATAATCCCTAGCATGAACCCAATCGAACAAGAAAGAAAAGATGAAGAAGGAGGATTGTCGAAATCCTCCTTGCCCTAGATGCTTGTCGAAAATTCTCTCCTCTTGCCTTCTTTGGAGTTGTCGAAATTCCCCTCTCTTGCTCTCTCTATATGGATTATCGAAATCTCCCTCTTATTTATAGGGCTAGGTCAAAGTCCTTCTTTGAGGAGGAAGTTAAGTTGGAATTAAATTATCTTTAAAGAATATAATTTTTTATTATAATTATATTCCTACTAGAACTTCTCCTATCTTCTTGGAATTTAATTATTCTTTAATCTCTTCATGGAAATCAAATTCTTTTGGGATTGGGCTTTGCTCCACGTCATCTTGGGCTTGTCTAGTCATCAATTTCGACTACCATATCACCTTTGCTCTTTGTCGACAATTGCCCTGGCAACTGGCTCGGCGTCTCCTTCATGCATTGCCCTGGCAACTAGCTCGGCATATCTTTCATGCATTGCCCTGGCAACTAGCTCGGCATATCCTTCATGCATTGCCCTGGCAACTAGCTCTAGCCTTGCTTTGGCAAGTAATCCTGCATATATACACAAAACACACCAAAGCAGAATCTTTTCCCACAAAAACTACCAAGTTATGTAAACAAGCTCAACGATGGAAGGAAACATGGATTAATGCATGAATGGCTAATTATGCAACTAATATGAGCCTAAGTCTAACAATAATATGAGTAAAAAGGGTAAGAAAATTAGTACTTTTGAACACTTATCAGAGCCCAACGAGAATGAGGTAAATAAATGGTTGGATGTTGATATAATTTTTCCTAATAATATATTCATACCTTCGGGTACAGTAGCAAGGTGGAAGATGTGCATGGACTACAAGGGAACACGAAAGAAAGACACCTCCACCATGGTAACGCAAAAGGGAGTAGTGGCAAGCACATTGGCCAAACTCTTTTTGGGCAATATTGTCACCCGATGGAGGGTGCGGATGGACTATAAGAAGTATCGAAAGCGAAACTCCTCAAGTTTTCTCAGATATGCAGTAACATTAGAAGATGCATGAAAAATGCTCTTTCTAAGAATCTTTCATTTTTTTTAATTTTTTTGGAACTTTATTTTATTTTCATTTTTTTTCTTTATTTACTTCATTATCTTTAGTTTCCAGGTTTTGTTTGTTTTCTTTTCTTTTCCACAACAAGACTCACAACCACCATGCTAAGGAAATTCAATGTCGACTACTTGCCACGGCAACCGCAACAGAGGATGCCCTGACAACCGCCCGGCAACTACCTCAGCAGTTGCCACGGCAATAGAAACTGGCGATGCCCAGGCAACAACAATGGCTTCGGCAACTACTGATGCCCAAGCAATTGAACATGCCTCGACAAACATGGATCAAATCAAAGCAATGTTATTCACGCGGTACCGGCCACAAGCATTCAACAACCGACCGAAAAATAAATCAAGCAAACGGCACAAAGGAAACTTATCACTCGACGTGACGACCTCTCCGACTAACTCATTTCATTTAGTATCTTTTAAATTTTGTTTCACTTTTACATGCATTGAGGACAATGCTTCTCTCGAGTTTGAGGGGTGTTGGTTTCTAGTTAGTTTCATGTTTAGTTGCATTCATCTTTAGCAATCACATATAGGTTGCATATGTTACTTGCCATGCCTTTAATTGGATTTAATTGCTTAAGACTTGTTGAATACCCAATGATGAATTTTTGCCACTGCACTTAATTGAAAGAACTTTTAATTTTAGGATTGCATGAAAAGAACTTAGAATTTTACTATGATGCTGAATATTTTATTACACGGTTGTGGCTTGTTGATTGAAATAAACTTAGTGAACTTAGGTTGCTTAAAATTTGGGTAAATTTAAAATTGAAAATTAAAAGTTAATTTCTTGCTAGAGGTGCCCGAAACTGGCTCTAGTAGTAAATGCACTTTCTTGCTAAAGGTGCCCGAAACTGGCTCTAGTAGTTAATGCATATTAAAGAATCGCTATAGGTGCCCGAAATTGGCTCTAGTCGATTAAAATAAAATGAGAAATTGCTTACTTTGCTAGAGGTGCCCGAAATTGGCTCTAGTGAAAACAAAAATAAATGCCCCGGTAATTAAATTGATAAAAGCCTATTGTTTACATAGAATATTGAAAATCAACTTGTACACAACTACGCACACACATTGTCACAAGCATTATAGTTTGATTCCAGGTAATTTTTGTGCTATCCAAAAAATTAAAAGGTGATCATACTTTGTGCCACGGTTCCGAGGTTTGAATTCAAGTTTGAAGCATGTCTTTGTTGATTAAAGTCTTGGCAGGTAATTGTTAGTTTGCATTGCTTGAGGACAAGCAATAGTTCGAGTTTGGGGGTGTGATAACTGTTCAAAAGTACTATTTTTATTACCCTTTTTACTCATATTATTGTTAGACTTAAGCTCATATTAGTTGCATAATTAGTCATTCATGCATTAATTCATGTTTCTTTCCACCGTTGAGCTTGATTACATAACTTGGTGATTTTTGTGGAAAAAGATGTTGCTTTGGGTGTGCTTTTGTGTGTATGCAGAATCACTTGCCTAAACAAGGCTGGAACTAGTTGCCAGGGCAATGCATGAAGGAGATGCCGAGCTAGTTGCCAAGGCAATTTTCGACAAAGAATAAGATGATATGGTAGTCGAAATTGCTGACTAGATAAGCCCAAGATGATGTGGAGCAAAGTTAAATCCCAAAGGAGTTTGATTTCCATGAAGAGGTTAAAGAGAAATTAAATCCCAAGAAGATAGGAGAAGTTCTAGAAGAAATTTAAATATAATAAAGAATTATATTCTTTTAAAGTATTTAATTCCAACTTAACTTCCTCCTCAATAAGGATTTTGACCTAGCCATCTCCTATTTAAAGGACCAAGCCGTCAAAGAGAGGGAGGGAAAAAGGGAGGAGAGGTTTCGACAAGAAGGGAGAAGCTTGGAGAGAGTTCGATTGGGAGTGAATTCAAGGGGGCTGATCGATTTATTCTTCTTCTTCTTTGCTTCCATTAGATTCATGGTTTGGGGATTATTCTTTGTATATCTTTTGAACCCAACCATGAACTAACTTGATTGGTTGGGGTTATTGTGTTTTTGTGGTTGTGAAATCTTTTGGATTTTGTTTAGGTTTTTGAGTTGCAATTCAATTTTTAAAGTTTGTTCATTCTTGGTTCTCAATCTTTTTTGCGAGTGAATTGGGAGAGGATCTCGTAACATCATATATTTATCTAATATCGAGAGAGTTAGATTCAAGAAACGAAGGAGCATGGTCTTTATTCAATCAATTGATGGTGAAGACTAATCCGGCTTAGGAATAATTTTAGGATTTCAATGGCTAAGAGGAGCGCAAGATTGGTTGTTGTTCACCCTTGATTCACGCAGGGATGTATTATCAAGGCATGCACAAATAGCTAGAGTGTCGACTTAGGGATAAGAAGAAACCATTGAAGAACGCTTCGCCGAACTTTGGAAGTGAATGCTCAATTGCCCAGGCAATTGCGGGAGCATTGCCCAGGAAATCTGATCAGACAACGAGGGGGAATTGCCCTGGCAACCGACCAGGCAACACGGCAGAATTGCCCTAGCAATCAACCAGGCAATTGCAACCAAATTGCCCTGGCAATCGTAACAGAATTGCCCTGGCAATCCGGCTGCTACTCAATCACCACGATGAACCATTCAATAATCACTCCAGAGCTCACAATAACCTAGCCTATTCCCTCTTTTTTGATTTCATCTATTCTTTTAGTTTCTTGCTCTTAGTTAACTCATTAGTTATAATTCCTACAATCACCTACTTGTGATTTTCTTTTCCAACGCAGTAACTTAAGAAAAGTGGCCCAAACCAATCCCTATGGAAACGATACTCGATACTCAGATCACTTTATTACTTGCGACTTGTGTATACTTGCACAATTGCGTAGCACTTATTATGCGCAACAATGACTCCTTGTATTTTGAATGAATTGCAAATCTCGAGGAAAGATTTAAGATGTTGTCGTGCATCTTCAGTTGCTGAGCCGTCAAATTGACCAATTGTGTTGATCATATTGAACATCACCGGTTTCAACTCAAAGTGGTCAGCTTCAATTTCAGGTGTGAGAACTCCTGAATTAAGTCTTTCAAGATCTTCTTCAAGATAGTCTCGAATAGTTCTGTTTCGTGCAAGAATCACTCCTCCTCCTGCTGGAACATCCTGATTCATATTGTCATCTTGATTAGCCATTGCTACTCTTAACCTTTGTCTGAGTCTTTGCAAGGTTCGCTCGATTTCTGGATCAAAGGGATATTCTGGTGTAATTGGTCTCGCCCTGGTCATATACCAATGCAAAACCAAAGTTTGTTAGCCCTTTGAATCTTAAACAAGAAAAATAAAAAGTGCGTGAAAATAAAAACAAAGTCGCTATTGCCAATCCCCAGCAACGGCGCCAAAAACTTGTTGCGCATAATAAGTGCTCCGCAATTGTGCAAGTGTACACGTCGCAAGTTATAGTATAAAAGATATCGTCTCCACAGGGATTGGTGCCACTTCAATAATCTAGTCTCTTGCACTGTAAAAAGTAAAAGAACACAAGTAGAAGATTGTAGGAGTTTTAACTAACAACTAAACTAGAAAGCAATAAAGTAAAAGAAGATGTAATCAAATGAGAGAGAATAGGCCAAATTATCGTGAGTTGAGGAGTTATAGCCAATTGGATCGCCTTGGTAAAAAGGTGTAAGGGCAACTCAGTTGCCATGGCAACTTGCGCAGCGGGGTTGCCTTGGCAACTAATAGACGGTTGGATGGGCAACTATTTGGGCGACTGGGCAGCAACTTCAAGGTTCGGCGGAGCGTTCTTCAATGGTTTCTTCTTATCCCTAAGTCGAAACTCTAGCTAATTGTGCATGCCTTGATAATACCTGATTGAGTCAAGGTTGAACAACAACCAATCTTGCGCTCCTCTTAGCCGTTGAAATCCTTAACTTATTCCTAAGCCAGATTAATCTTCACCATCAATAGATTGAATAAAGACCATACTCATTCGTTTCTTGAATCTAACTCTCTCGATATTAGATAAATAGATGAAGTTACGAGATCCTCTCCCAATTCACTCGCAAACAAGAATAAAAACCTAGAATAAGTAAACCTTGAATTGAAAGTGCAAACTCTTATTACCTTAACAAAATCCAATTGTTTCTCACAACCACAAAACACAATAACCTTAGCCAAATAGATTTAGTTCATGGCTAGGTTCCAAAGAAACACAAAACAAAGAATTCCTAACATAAACCTAATTGAACAAGAAAGAAAAAGATGGAGAATAGTTGAAGCCTCTTTGTCGAAATCTCTCCCCTTTTTCTCTCTCTTTCAATCGAACTCTCCCCCTTTTGCTCTCTCTTGGAGTTGACGGCTTGGTCTCCTTTAAATAGGAGATGGCTAGGTCAAAGTCTCTCTTGAGGAAGAAGTTAAGTTGGAATTAAATACTTTTAAAAGAATATAATTCTTTATTATATTTAAATTCCTTCTAGATCTTCTCCTATCTTCTTGAGATTTAATTTCTCTTTGACCTCTTCATGGAAATCAAACTCTTTTGGGATTTAACTTTGCTCCACGTCATCTTGGGCTTATCTAGTTATCAATTTTGACTACCATATCATCTTATCCCTTATCGACAATTGCCCTGACAACTAGCTCGGCATCTCCTTCATGCATTGCCCTGGCAACTGTGTCGGCATCTCCTTCATGCACTGCCCTGGAAACTGGTTCCAGCTTTGTTTAGGCAAGTGATTCTGCACACATACAAAAAAAATATCGGTAGCACCCTTTTCCCACAAAATTCAGCAAAATATGAAATCAAGCTTATCCACCAAGGAAACAATGCAAACATGCATGAATGGCTAATAATGTAACTAATATAAGCCTAAGTCTAGCAATAATATGGATAAAAAGGGTGAATAAAATAGTACTTTTAGACAGTTAACAACAAGATAAAATGAAAAACTGGTTCGTATTCTAAATAATTGTTTAGGTTTATCTCGACAAACCTAATGTAGCTCGCTCAGTTCGGTCTGGCGTCTAGGCCGAGCCAAGGGGGTTACACCAACACTCCTACAATATCATTGTAAGTGCAATCAAGTAAAGGTCCATTAGAGGTTCCATCGACAAGATATCTTGTGGACGCATTCAACCCATTGTAGAAGATCTCAATTTAAATTTCCTGTTGAAAGCAATGATTGGGACATCATCACAATGACTTATAGCGTTCCCATGTAATATGGAGAGTTTCATCATCCAACTGATAATAAGAAGTGATATCATTCCTCAGATGCAAGTTCATTTTTGGTGGATTAAAACATAACATAAATTATATTGCAAGGTCATTCGATAAAGTGATAGATCCGGCAAGAAGTCCACAAAACCAAGTACGAGCTCTTCCTTACAAAGAATATGGAAATAATTGCATACGTAAGGCATCATCAGGAACACCTTGTTGATTAAAAGAAGAACAAATTAATAGAAATGATTGAAAATGCTCTCTAGCATATTCATGTGGCAACCCAACATATTGCTCATTCAAGTTGAGCATTTCGAACATAACTGGCTTTAAATCAAAATTTTCTGCTTGAATAGGTGGTTGAACCACTCCTGGTTGCATATCATCTAAAGGAGGAACTATAACATCTCAGGTTATTTTGTTTTGAACTGGAATTGGTGGATGCAACGGTGGATTTTTAGGATGTTGTGGGGCAATATAGGTACACCCTCATTGTTGCCCTGTCTTGCCATTTCACTTTGTTCTCTAAGTTTTTTTCTAAGAGTCCGTTCAACTTCTGGATTAGATGTAAGAAGTGGTGCGGTAGAACTTCTGGTCATACAACACCAAAGATGTGTTAACTCCTCAAAATTACTATTTTTCATGTATATATTGTCATGCTTTTGCTTGACTTTGAGTACATATTTATGCATTTAGCTAGTAGATTCTTGCATTTTCATCTAGGAGCTAAGGAATGTTTACTTTGAAAGAGTAAAGGGGTATTTTCCTTATTGTGATAGGCAAGACATGAGTAGGTTTGGCAGAGCAGGACAGGAGCGGAAGAGCAGAAGAGAAATGTCGAGTGCCATTGGAAAAAGCACGACAAGGATTACCAAGCTTGATTAGTAAAAGAAGAAAGTCTGATGCCCGGTCAATTAGTCGTTAGTCAAAGACCAAGTCAGCCCTAATACTAAAAGAGGATTAAAAGATAAAGTGCCTATCTTGGTGCATAACAAACTTTCAAATCAAAACCTTATATAGGGTTTTCACGAGCACCTGTATAAAGGAAACCTATTGATGAGCCAAAGAGGTGGCGTCATGGTGAAAAAAAGAGGTAGAGGGCAAATTGTGGTTCAATCAGGCTGTGATCAAGAGCTCTAGATCCATTGAAGGGAGCATCGACGAATCTCCTTTTTTGTCCGTTTCTCTTAGTTTTTAATTATGTTATGATGGTGATGTGTACAAACCATGATTTGTTGATAGTTTCCCCAGCCATGAACTAATTCTTTTAAGTTGGCTAGGGTGTTTTGCGATGAACACTTAGATTTTTTGGTTTTAATAATTGAATGCCTTCGCATTTTTGTCTATTTTGGAAATGCTTAATTTTCTAAAATTCTTTGTCATACGACAGTTGGCATTGCATGGTCATTATTCCTTAATATCTTAACAGAATTAAGAGATAAGGATTAATTACCAAGTACTAAGGAGAGAAACTTTGACAGAAGATGTTCAAGTAGATGAGCTTACTTTGGAAGTGAATCTACCCCTTAGGAGTAAACTTTAACAGACTTAACAGACTTTGCATGCTCATTACCTTGACAAGTTAATTATTGAAAAATATCACTATAGACATATAAG
The DNA here is from genome assembly GCA_019671005.1 of Hibiscus mutabilis. Taxonomy (NCBI): domain Eukaryota; kingdom Viridiplantae; phylum Streptophyta; class Magnoliopsida; order Malvales; family Malvaceae; genus Hibiscus; species Hibiscus mutabilis. Next base: position 31,348,128 of record CM033733.1, on the reverse strand, counting down.
GGTTAATCATAATTAGAGGTAATACTAACTTAAAATCTGCTCGGCAATAAAACCAAGGCTAAAAGTTATTAATTTCTGTCTTCGCTAGCGTAAAATCCAAGCATCCATTGCCAACGCCAAAAATCCATCTAAATACATTTATTTGCCAATCTGCCTGAATTTTCTTTTCATTTTCCTTAGTCATATTCTTAATTAAAAATCCAATCTCAATACCAACTTATTTATTTCAATTCACAAGTAATTATCATGGCATTTAATTCCAAGACAATCCCTGTGGATACGATGCTCAGCTTACTGATGTATTACTTGTTGACCGTGTATACTTGCACGCAAAAAGGCCTAAATTCGGCATTATTTACTGTCATATTTACATTAATTCACCATTATTTACAGAAATGGTGGAGTAGATGGTGTCATAAACAATGAGGAAATTTACGTAAACATGATGGGATACCACCCGCTCTTGATGTCGCTGCAGGTAATCCTAAAGAAAGGCTTATTAGAGAACACTTGGCATCGAACATGGACAATTTGATGCCAGGGGTGATTGTTCCAGAGGCAAATGCAGTTAATTTTGAACTTAAACCGATAATGATTCAAGCGCTATTGAATGTAGGTCAATTTGATAGATCACCTACTGGAGACCCAAGGCAACACTTGAAGCAATTCATGGAGGTTTGCTAACTATTTTAGCAACCTGGTGTAGCTGAAGAAATAGTGAAGTTGAGACTATTCTCATTTTCTCTAAGAGATAGAGCAAAATTGTGGCTAAGCACTTTGCCACATGGTTTAGCTAATTCATAGGCACAATTATACCAGAAGTTCCTTCTAAGATTTCGGCCACCTAAACTTAATGCCAAGATATGAAGTGATATCATTACTTTCAGGCAGCCTGATGATAAGACTTTGTATAATGCCTAGGAGCGTTTCAAAGACCTGTTGAGAAGATGTCCCATGCATGGATTTTCTACTTGGACCTAGATAGAGACCTTTTATAATAGACTCAAAGCTCATGCCATGATTGTTGTTGATGCTTCGGTGAATGGTTATTTGCTGGACAAGAATTATACTGAGGCATTTGACATCTTTGAAAGCATTGCCACCAATAACTTTCAATACCTTACTGTTAGATTGGGGATCAAGACGAAAGTAGCTGGAAAATTGAAGCTTGATGCATTATCATCTATCAATGCATAAATTCTCAACCTTACTAATATAGTGAAAACAATGCAGAAACCCACCAAAGTTTAAGAAGTAAAGGCACTAGAACCATTCTGCACAATTTATGGAGAGGATCATAATGCGGATGAATGCACATCAAACCCTGAATCGATAAATTATGTTGGTAATTTCAATCGTAATTTTAACCCATATTCCAATACCTAAAATGTAGGTTGGAAGTAGCATCCAAACTTTTCTTGGGCGAATCAAGGTGGTAACCAATGTAATTCCTAACCAACAACGTTCCTCCCTAGTTTCAACTAGAATGTGATGCCACAGAAAGCATAGAATAATTTCTATCCATGGCATAGATCTACCTAGGGGAATACTCTAATAGAGTATATAGACCAAAATGATGCAATTGTCCAGAGTTTAGCAACACCTATGCAGAACTTGGAGGTCCAGTTAGGATATATTGCCAACGCACTTAGTAACAGACCCTAATGAAATTTACCAACTGATATGGAGGATGCTTGACAAAAAGGGAGAGAACAATGCAAAGCAGTCACTCTCCATAGTGGAAAACAATGCGAGAGTGAAGCACTTGTCAAATAGTCAACTAATTGCCAGGATGAGAAGTTGGTGCCAGCAAATGAACCCAACAAAACAGAGAAAAAAGAGGCGAGCACTAATGATGCTAGACCTCAATCGGATACCAGCACCACTTTGGCAAAACCAGCAGAACTAGCATTTGCTTACCCACCACCACCTTTTCCATAGAGGCTCCAAAAACACAAGCAGGACCAGTAGTTTAAGCACTTATTGGAAGTCCTTAAACAAGTGCAGATCAACATACCATTAGTGGAAGCTCTCGAAAAAATAACCAACTACGTTAAATTCATGAAGGACATCTTATCCAAAAAGAGGAAGCCGGGCGATTTCATGACTGTCGCTCTTACTGAAGGATGCAGTACAGTGATAACTAATAGATTGCCACCAAAACTGAAAGATTTGGCAAGTTTTACAATTACCTATACGATTGGCAATAGATTCATGGGTAAGGCATTGTGTGACTTGGGAGCCAACATCAATCTATGCCAATGTCAATTTTCGGAAAACTTCGTATTGAAGCAAGGCTTACCACCGTAACACTTCAGCTGGCAGATCGATCTTATGCACATACAAAGGGTAAGATTTAGGATGTGTTGGTAAAGGTAGATAAATTTATATTCCCATTTGATTTTATTATTTTAGAATATGAGGTTGTTAATGTCCCAATAATTTTGGGAAAACCATTTCTTGCCATGGGAAGAACTTTAATTGGTGTACAACAAGGTAAGCTTACTATGCATGTGAATGACCGACATGTTACATTTAGTGTATTTCAAGCTCTTAAGTGTGCATATGAACCTGAGGAATGCCAGGCTGTTGAGCTGATGGAATCCATTTTTAATGTGGAGATAGAAAAATTTTGCCAAGACACAGACTATGATGCCATGGATCTGGATGATGAAGATATTATGAGCGACGAATCTGAAGAACTGACCATGTTGAATAAGGTGATGAGTTATTTAGAAAGGCTTGAGACACTTGAGTTAGCTGGCAGAGAAATCAAGACACCCAAACCATCTATTGAGGAGTCACCGGAACATTATTTCAACATCATGCCTTATCAAAACCATACACTTAACATTCCCAAAATAGTATATTAGACCATATGCAACATGTATCATGGATTCAACAACAAAATCTCATTTTCTACCCTCAATTTAAGTTTTCTCATGCATACTGCCAATGCAAGGCTTAAAGATTATTCACATGTATAAATCACATTATACAAACAATCCATCCACATGATACATCAATACATTATATTGGCTTACAAGTGATCCATTTTCAAATCCCATTATTTCCATCAAATCACACCGGATGCACAGATTTCCCAAGCGATATCCCAATCACTTATAGCTCAACGGCATGGAGTAAATGCAACACATGCATAACCTCTACACTACCAAGGCTCATACTCCATTTTGGAGTAAACACCTCTAATGCATCACCTCAACTGTCGCAGCCGAAGTTATATGCCATTGAAGTATTACCTCAACAATATTGGGGGTCACATGGTCGGAGTTAATACTCTCAATACATCACCTCTACGAACCATGGGCGACTTATTATAGTGCATTTTAAATCCTCTAATTATATCTGATAACATTTCCACACTCTTTTCATACCATCACTTGCCAATATAATTCATCTCATTTACATTAGCTCACTGTTTTCATATGCATCAATCAAAACCATTTTACCAATGTATTAAACCATACATTACCCATGTTCAACAACTCATTCATTACCTTCAAATACATCATCATCATTTTATAAACATTTTATAGCATTAAACCATGCTCAAATCATGCATAAACATTGAGAAATCAATTCATTTAAATAAGTGCATAAAAACCATTTGCCAAGCCGAGTTCAAGAGAAAATTCATCATTTACTTACTTTTGAGCTTAGACTAGCGTTTCAAGCTTGATCTAAACACCCAAATACAATTTCCAAACCTTTGAAAAGCTGCAAAACATGCTTTAACTCACCGACACACAAAGCCTTGCTTGCCGATACGGTAACCTCACCTCTAAAGTTTCTGAAATAAATGCTCAAGCTTGAGGACCAACCTCCCATGTTCTATCCACACAAAAAATAGAGGATACATTGATTTAAAATGCAATCAACATCACAACAACACAAATCCTCAACATCCTATACCAAATTCCACTCCACAACAACCGAAATCAACACCAAACATCTTCCAAACTTAACTCAGCCACACTCTAACGTTTTAACCCATCAACTAACATCAATAACATCTAAAAACACAACGACAACATCCTTATACCTCCAGCATTCATAAAACCATCACAACACCCCCAGAAAATCACAACTAACGACCTAGAAAATTAGAGATTGACATAGTTTCGGGATTCCAATGTTAAAGCCCACTTATTAACATTATTAAACATCAAAATCATGATTAAAATCAATCAAGAACTCGTCAAAATAGAGTCTATACGAAAATCCCTCAATTAAACCACAATTTAACCAATCCTCCCTAATTAAATCATCAAATCAAGTTAGAAAACATATGTAAAGGATCAATAACTTAGAAATTTCAATAAAAAACCTTTTATTAGAGGAGAATAATGAACCTCACCTCTAATGGCTGATTTTCCCCTTAATTAGATGAAGTTATATAGCAAAATAATGAAAATCCAATTAGATTTTGTTAGGAAATTGTTATAATTCCATTTGAAATCAAAATATTTATTGAAATAATATTTTACCTGAGAATTTTGAAGAGACGTGAAGTGTTTGGCTAGAGAGAATTGGAGAGAAAGTCCTTTTTGAGAAAAGTTAGTTACGTCAAATTGTTTTAAAGCTTTTTAATTATCCAATTAATTCTCCAAGCCTTTTATAATATTTTAAAATCATTTAAAATATCCAATTAAGGGAAAAGGTCTAATATTAGACTTTGGGTAAATAGCTCCTTAAAGATTCAAAGTTTTGACCCTTTTACAAAACAGTCACCAAAAATAGTTTTAAAACTTTACATTTTGGTCACTAACCGAAATGTCCAATCTCGAGACCCCTTTTTGTAAAATTGATTTTTCCAAAATCATTTCCATATTAAATAATGATTTTAGATAATTCTTTGATATTTTTATCCCTTCTGAAAATATTTACTCCAAATTAAATCTCGAAACTGACTTGAATACTCTAATCTGATTCGTCGGACCATCTAAACCACTTAGAAAACTCCTAGGACCAAAACCGAGGTGTTACAATGATGAAGTGCCTGCCAAGACCGACGTGCCACCTGTTGCTCCAGCCTCTTTTGTAGCCCTCGTAGCTCCCGCCTCATCTGAGCCAACAAGGGTGATTGAGGAGCTCCTACATTATATAAAGGCCTCCACTATTGTCATAAAGCCATAACTGAAAAGAAATAAGCATATGGCACCAAATCGTGAGAGCTTTGTCAAGAGGAAGACCCGCATCACTCGCATCGAATGTTTCGATTGTGAGTCTTCTTCCCCTTAACTCTTTAACTTCGTATTTTTCATTTTAATCAAGCATTTCATTTTTTATATATGTGTTTTTATGCATTGAGGACAATGCACACTTTTAGTTTGGGGGTGTGTGTTGTCTCACATTTATTGTCATGACATTCATTCATTTTATGTTTCTGTTTGCATTTTGTTATTGCCATATAGATTAGGTAGACTCATGCATACCAAACCATTACAAAAACTTGTTTTTCCACGGCTTGTTTTAACCCTTATAATTTTGCCAAAACTTTTGCTAGCATAGTTAGAATTTGCACTAGTATACCCTATCCGATGATGAAATTAGAATCTCTAGCTAGCATGAGCCGATAATTTTGTAATGCCAGGTTGCTTGGCAATTGATCTCTAGTTTAGAAAACTTTAGTCTCAATTAAACACGTAGTATGCATCTATTCCCAAGACAAACTTTGGATTCTTGAAGATGAACTCAGAACACCAATTTAAAAAAAGAACAACAATGTCAGGTAAAAGTAAAGAATAAGGCAACAATGTTTTGTCAAAGGCAAGAAAAAATTTAGAATGCCAATCATGTTCGTATTATAATCAACCTTATAATACCAATTATATTCTGTTAAACCACATATAATCAATGTACCGATATTTACTTATCACTTTACATGCAATATCAAGTTTGAGGACAATGTACATAACAAAATAGTCTATAAATAACATATAGAAATTTTATTTATTTAATTTTAGTCTAGATGATTTAGTAATTGTATAAATTACTTCACTTAGGGCACAAAACTCCAACATGTTCATTCTGGTCTTCGTGGTAGTTTATCATCGTTCATTCGGGTTATGTTTTATGTTCGTCGTTCCGATTACTTCGCCACTCCGATCATCACTTTATCCGTTGCAACATCATTCGTAGTCACCACATCAATCAACCGTTTTCACCAAGGTTTTCCTTGTTTTTCAGTCGTCGTTTCTTTCACATGCATCTGAACTGTTTGTTGTTGTTTTTCAATTTGGTCAGTTTGTGCTACCGAGTGAATGTGGCTTATTTAATCGGCATAGACTGCTTTAATCTTTATTCTATATTGTTATTTGTTCATAATATTGCTTAAGTATGGCTGGTACGCACATGACTGAGTTCATACTGATAGTTTTGCACATGACTGAGTTCTCATTTGGTTACTTTGTTTGAGTTCACTTTGTTGATGTTGGTTGCAAGATCATCAAAAAAGTTGTTTACTGACATCTGTTTTGCTTGCTAGTTGAGCTCTATTTGATTTGCTTATTTTGAATATTGTTGCAACAAATAAATATTCTAAAATTTATTTTGAGTTGGTCATTGTTCTTGTGAATTACTAGACAATCGCATAACCTTGGTCACTAGTTCTCTTGAAGACATATATTGTTTGGTTCATTTTTCATTATTGTTGTTTGGTTCATCTTGCAATATCTGAATTGGTTGTTTCTGAAATCTGATGAATGTATGAGATCTTGTTCAAGAATAAACTGGGGTTTCATTTCTTCGTTGACTGCTTTGTTGAGTGTTTTTTGGTTACTGTTGATAATGGCTGAAATTACTGATATTGGTTATTGCTAGAATCTGGTGGATGATGAAGAACCACAATGAAGATGAAGGAAGAAAACTGTAAAAGTGAGAAGGGAAGTAGGGTGAAAGAAGAAAGCATTTTTCTTTTTTTTTCATAGCAATAATGTTCACTAAGCCAGCTCAATTATCCAAGTTTCAGTTTGTAGTTTCAACTGGCCCACTTTATCATAATTTTTGTTTAACAAGAAGGTTGAGAGAGTAAGATGAATGTTAGAATATAATGAGTTGTAATTAGTTCAAATTAGATTTTAATATGTTATAGTTTGTTAGGTTGTTAGTCAGTTGGGTTAATCTGTCGGGCCGTTTCTAAATAGGGACATAAATACCCAAGTTATTGTAATGGGCTTGATCATCTTGATCCATCACTCTTTGTAACTTTCTTAGTTCAATAACATATTTTCTAATTGTGTTTTATCTATAAGTCTCAAAACCTAATTCCTAAAACCTAACTGTCGTACACTCTCCTTCCACGCTCGCCACCGCTCATCATCACCGGTCACCATGTCGAAGTTCTAACAAAGGGATGATGATTACAGTCCATGTAAAAATGGAAACTTTAAAAATAATCACAATCTTGCCTAATTAATTCAAATTTCCTTAAAACAATAAAACCTTCCAAATAAAATGGAATTAATCATGGCCTTCTTGCATTTGAACAAGATCATATATTTTGTAATTCCGTACCTCCTAAATTTTTAATATAACTCTCTAACAATTTGCACCTATGACAAAAATCTTGATCCGTCCAAGCGTTATGGTGTCCACACTCCCTAAGAAATAATCTCTATTAAAAACATTTTATATGAAAATTACCATTTCATCATTTTTAATATATCTTTTTACATAGTTTTTTTTTCTTTCGCCAAAATCAGGTGTGAAAAATCCACTAATCTCAATTTTCATGGTGGTTTTGTCTGGGAATAAAGAAGTAATTGGACGCCCGTGGTTTTGAAATTTTAGTTTAAGATAATTGTTATGGTTCTGAAAATTAATACAACCATAGTGGACCTGTCTTTTACAGAGTTTGACTTTATGGTAAGTTTTGCTAATCATTTGCATGAATTGGAACAATTAATAGTGAGCCAATGGTGCAACAATAGCGTCACTACACCAATCTTGTTCTAAGGCGGCGCTACTCGTGGCGTTTTAGGAAAAAGCGCTGCTAATGTTACACTTCTCACGGCGTTTAATGGAAAAACGTCACAAAAGAGAAAACTTGGTGGCATTCCTAAAGTAAACGCCGCTATTGTGCAGAAAATAGTGGCATTTTAGAGGTAAACGCTGCAAGAGAATTTGTTCTTTGGTGGCGTTTTGTAATAAACGCCGCGAAAGTAAACATATAGTGGCGTTTACTTATAAACGCTGCAGTAGATTTCTTTTCTTTAATGGCGTTTTCTGAAAAAAACGCCGCGATAGGTTAATGTATGTTGCGTTTCTTTAAAAACGCCGCAATAGGTAAAACACAGCGTTTTAATTTGAAGATTATATCAGATCGACTCTTTTCACCCTCCCCAAATATCCAAACGTGAAAAATTCCCAAATCCCTCCTGCTCTTCCTCGCTGTGCCGCTCGTCACCGTTGCTCCTTGCCGTGCTGTCGTCACCGTTGCTCCTCGCCATGCTCCTCGTCGCCGTCGATCGTTCCTCAGGCAAGCAGAAAAGGTCAGTCTCTTTAATCTGTAAGTTGGTTTAATTTGGGTTTTGTTTCTTATGCACACGTCTTCTGGGTTTTGTTTCTTATGCACAATTATGGTGGAAATCCGGTGTGTATTGATATGAATAATCATATCCAGAAAATTAAAACCTTAAAAGCCGAATTGTATGTCAAGGAATCTTTGGGATATAATAATTGATAAAGGAAGAGAATGACATGAAGTGAGAAAGGGCAGTTCCTGCAAGTTCATTGAACCACCAATACCACAGATTTATTTGTTTATGTTTCTTCCATTGGAACTATGAATCGAAAGCCATCAAACTCAAGCTTTACTTTCTAAGTTATCAAACATGGAATATTGGAGCATATGGTGATCATGATTAGAGTTCGCGGTTCTCTGTCTCAAATATTAAAATTGTTTTACGTTTAAATTATTGTAAGTTAAAATGATTTGTTAAAGTCAGTTTAGATTCAAGTCAATTTAAGTTAAATAGGTTAAAACACGACTTGACATCCACAATCCTGCCTTTTCTCTTTCAGCTTGGCATTTTTGGTTGTGCTTGTATGGTTTTTTCATCAATAACATTATTCCCCATTGTCCTGTTACTTTCATTCTTGTTTCATATGTATACAACAATTACAAAAATGCTATATATGCGATAATCTCTTAAATATAAAAGAAGAAGCTCTTAATGTGCATTAGTATGCCCATAAACACACCAAAAATGAACATAGTTAAGTTGATGTTTTGTAATTTGTAGAGAATTTGGACATCCAAATGAGCAGTGTGGGACCTTTGAGTCTTCCACAAGGAAGGCAAGCATAGCTATTTGCATGAATGACGTTGATAATTAGTGCTTTTGATTTAACCATAACTATAAACATGTAATGCCAATACTTGATAGATGGGATCTTTGGAAAGATTGTTTTATGTTTTTTATACAGAAATTTGTGTTGGATATGCTCGATATTATTCCCAGTTCCAAAATAGTAGAATTATATATCTGAGTTCCTTTTTTGTTTGAAATATTGCTGAAAGCTTCGAAAATATGTGATTTTGCTATGAGTTTCTTCTTTAAGACATGTTTTATTTGGTTGGTTTCTGTTTATAGCAGGAATCTGACAACTTTGGAGGTTTAATTTTGTTGCTTTTGACTGAATCTATGTATACGAATGTTCATTTCTTTAATAGCATTAAAAACTTTATTGTTATGTTGAATAGGTTGAGAGGAATCTCACATATCTGCATCGAGGTGCACAATTGTTGATAAATTTTCAGTTGCCAAACGGTGGTTTTCCCCAACTGATAAGTTTCTCTTGAATTTTCATGTTTGGTTGATTTTTTTATATAGGTCAAGTGGATTAAGTATGGTTGATATGTACTTTATATATTTAACTTGACTTTTACTTAAAAAAATTTTATCTATATTTATCAATTTAAAAGAATAAATTTGAATCTATAGTATTAGCAATTAACATTGGAAATTAACATTACAGAAGTACAAAATGGATAGGAGTTGGATGAATTTGCCAAGGGTAAACGCCGACTATCGAAATGGAGTAGAAACTTTTATAAATTTAGCTTTTGCGAATGCAAGCCAAGAGAATATGATTCTTTGCCCTTGTAAGAAGTGTGCTAATATTAATTGGCACATTCATGAAGTTGTACAGGAACATCTAATTGTTTTTGGCTTTGTTATGGGCTATAAAAAAAGGGTATTCCATGGAGAGTTAACACTTTGTAGTGCTTTTTCCATGAGTAATCTAACTTATCCTCTTGATTCTCATCGTCAATCTCTTAGAGAAGATGACATGGAGGGTATGTTGCGAGATGCATTTAATATGCACGATTATCATCAATCTGTTAGAGAAGATGATTGTCCTTGTGATGAAGAGCCAAATGGAGAAGCGGCAAAGTTTTACAATTTGCTTAATGAAATGAATGAACCACTTTATGAGGGATCGAAATATTCAAAACTCTCCTTTTGTATTCGTCTTTTCCACTTAAAATGCTTGGGAGGGTGGACATGTAACTCTTTTACGCAGTTATTAGAGTTTTTGAGAGAAATGTTTCCTTCTGCAAAAATTCCTCAATCCGGCAAAGATATGAAGAAAATGATAAAGGAATTGGGCCTTGGGTATGAGAAAATCCATAGTTGCCCGAATGATTGCATGTTATATTGGGGTGATCGAAAAAACCATGAGTCCTGCCATGTATGCGGTAAATCGCGGTGGATGAATGGAGACACAGAAAATATGAGTGAGGACAAAGTTGAAGCACGATCAAGAAAGAAGCCAATAAAGATTTTGCGATATTTTCCTCTAATACCTAGGCTTCAAAGACTTTTTATGTCTTCAAAGACTGCTGAGTGTATGACGTGGCATCATGATGGATGGACCGATGATGGATTATTAAGGCATCCTGCGGATGGTTTAGCTTGGAAGTCATTTGACCAAAAATTTTCAAGTTTTGCAGTAGATCCTCGAAATGTCAGGCTCGGTCTTGCATCTGCTAGGTTTAATCCTTTTAAAATCATGAGTACTTCGTACAGTACTTGGCCTGTTCTACTTGTTCCATACAATTTGCCCCCGTGGATTTGCATGAAACAATCGTCCTTTATTTTATCAATGATAATCCCCAGTGAGAATGGTCCCGCAAATGATATTAACATCTATTTGCAACCTCTTATTGAAGAGTTGAAATAATTATGGGTGGGTGTCGAAACATATGATGTGTTGAAGAATGAGAACTTTAATTTGTGTGCAGCTTTATTGTGGACTATTAATGATTTTCCTGCTTATGCAACTTTGTTGTGTTGTACAGACATGTTCGAAGTGGTTGTATAATGGAACGAAGTTCTCTTACATAGGACATCGTCGTTGGTTGGATGAAAATCATAGATTTAGACATCAAAAGAATATATTTGTTGGTACTGAAGAGTTTAGAAAAGCTCCTGAGCAAACAATCAGGCCTGATATCTTGTCGATGTTGAAACATATCAAGTTTACTTATAGAAAGACGAGCCAGCCACCAAATTCACAATCAAAGAAAAAGACAAAAGAGGTGTATAACCGTGAGGTTGAGCAGCTTAGTGATGATGATTCTGATGAAGAGGATGATCTAAATGATGCAGATTTGTGGAAAAAGAGAAGTATTTTCTTTGAGTTGCCTTATTGGGAGCATAACATTGTGAGACATAATCTTGATGTCATGCATATTGAGAAGAATGTTTGTGAGAATATTATCGAGACCATTCTCAATGTCAAAGGAAAATCTAAAGACAATCTAACAAGTCGACTTGACTTAGTTGACATCAAAATTTGCATGATCTCCATCCCTATGTACTTCTTAATGGAAAATTTTCGTTACCGCCTTCTAATTTTGTGATGTCGAAGAAAGAAAAAGAAGTGTTTTGCACGGTATTGAAAGATATTGTCGCGACCCCTTTTTTATAAAGGGCTCGACATTTAATTTTAAAAACAAAACAACGGAGACACCACCAATCTTTTTAAAATGTGTGATTGGATCACCTAAAAAATAGGTCATTTTAATAAAACCGTTTTATTTTAATAAAACAACAGTTTTGGTCTGCGAAAACTCAAAAACGGGCTCGTGAGTCGATTACGCGTGGGGAAAGATTAGCACCCCACAACGCCCAAAAATTGGTACCTAGCCGATTACAAAAAGTTTTAATGTCGAAATTTGCAAGTTCGTGTGAATTTAAATTATTGTCCCTTTATGAATATGACTCCATTTTAACGGCCCTAACATCCGGAGAGTAAACTTTAATCACCGCCAACACTTCTGGCGCTAACTCGTTACCTCTTTTTGGTAGGACACCGCATTAATTATATTCCACTTTTTAATCAAACAATCACATAAATAATTAGTGTGTTGAAGCTTTTATTTATTTTGTGTTAGTGATTATTAGCCTAAAGAATTGTTTACGTAAATTTTACCTATTATGGTTAAAATATGATTAAGTGTATTTTATGAATTTTTAAATGTGAAGAAAGTTTTTTATTTTTTAACTTTAAGGCTCTAACTAAAGTTTTTAAGAACTTAATCCTAGAGGCTTTAACCTAAACTAAAATCTAATTAAAAAACTAGCACTTTTAAATATAAAAAAACAACCATGAAAAATACATAAAATTAAATAGATACAAATGAACCACAAATAAAAAGGCAAAACAAGATTATTAAAAACTTTAAAAACACTTAATTAATAGGGAAATATATTTTTATTATTATTTTTAAAAAATAATAATAAATAAAAATAAATTGACAAAAAGTATAAAAGTAACCAAATTAAAAAAACAAAACAAAGATAAAACTAAATTTGTGAAAAATGGTGACTAGATTAAAACGGATAAAAATTTGGTACCCGAGAAGCAAAATGTGGTTGGGTGGGGGGATTTAATGAAGGTAATTTTTTCAATTTGTTTTAAAACATGTGGGTATAAACTTTTAAAAAACACCTTTTTATTTTTCCTTTTAGGTTTTTTGGATCAAACACCCACTTTTTTAAAAAAAAATCTCTCAAGTGTTGATCCATGTTCTTCATGGATGATGAACACGAAGAACAGCCACCGCGCCAGCCACCATCCGCCGCCACCGGCCGCCACATACAGGCGATGAAAAAAACCAAATTTTCCGATGAGATTCGAATCTCGATTTTAAGGCTCAGAAAACAAAGTTAAGATAACATATATTTGAATCAAACAGACAAAGAAAATAAATAAATACCTAAATTTGCTTGAATTCTTATTGTATTTCTCTTGAAAAATTGATACAAAAGATGATAAAACTTCTCCAATTTCAGTGTATTTTCGTGACAACTCTTGGTGGTCATTACAAGAGAGAAAGAGGTTCTTATATAGGCTTTTTCATTGCCTAAAATACAACAAAATCGGACCAAAAAAATCACTCAAATCCCGTTGAGATTTTTGCCATGTTTGAGTGGATTCCTTCCTTCTTTGCTTGTCTTGAAATCACCCAGATTTTGGGTCTGATTTTTTCCAATTTTGGTTTGAATCGGAGCAGATTTTAGGGCTGATTCTTCCTTTTTTTTCTTTCTATATTCGAACCAAGCCTTGATTTCTTTCCCTTCTTGCGTGATTTGTAGCTGGCAGTGGTAATCAATTTGATTCAATTTTGAATCAAATGATTCTGTTTCCCTTTGCATGCAGGTTGAAGACTGCGCAGGAGGAATGGAGGGGGGTTGAGCGTGGGGGCCACATGCACATGTGGAGCTGCCCTCTTCTTGATCCAATCTAAATAGTTGGATCCTAATTGGATCCAACGGTTAATAATTGACTGTACATGGGGAAACATTAATTAATTAGGTGTTTATTATTTGGGCCAAATGGGTTATCAAATGTGTTTTATTAAAAATTAAATGGACTTTTATTTAAATTGGACCTTATTTTAATTAAATGGACTCCCGTTTAAACTAAGTGAACCTTTTAGATAAATAATAAATAAACAATAATAATAATTATAATAAAATAAAATAATAAATATGGGTAAAAATTTAGTGACAACAGCTGTCCCTCTTTGCTCATTCCAATGAAACAAAGATAGAGAAAAGAACAAAATGTGCTAATTTTCACCATTTGCAAGCAAGGTTCCATTCTCATTATGCCCGAATGGATAGGCGGGTTCTATTCTCCTCATGCTCGAATAGATAAGTAGGTTCCACTCTCTTCATGCTCGAATGGATAAGCAGGTTCTATTCTCCTCATGCTTGAATAGATAAGCAGTTTTCACTCTCTTCATGCCCGAATGGATAAGCAGGTTCTATTCTCCTCATGCTCGAATAGATAAGTAGGTTCCACTCTCCTCATGCTCGAATAGATAAGCAGGTTCTATTCTCCTTGTGCTTGAATAGATAAGCAGGGTCTATTCTCCTCGTGCTTGAATAGATAAGCAGGTTCTATTCTCCATATGCCCGAATAGATGAGCAAGGTTCCATTCTCCTTACGCATAAACGGATAGACAAGTTCTATTCTCCAAGTGCTCTGTAAGTTATAATTGTATTTAGGAGATAGAGTTTTATTATGTAAATAGAGTTTTATCTTCTAAACGTAACTAGAGTTCTAGATAAAGTCTTATCCTAAGCTTAGAGATAAGAAGTAGAATTTGTATCTCGGATAAACTTTTAATTGTAGTTGAACTCATTCACCTAAATCTTTAAATAGACTTTGTACAGCATTGTTTTAATCGTCAATTACTGAGAATTTTTTACTATTCATCAGATTCTGCATTTCTTCTTCCTTTAACGTAGAAACTTATTTCCTTCACTGTAATATTCTATTTTTTCCTTAAAGCTAGAAAGTTGCTTTTCTACATGGTATCAGTCTAGGAATTGATCCCTCAATCAAAAATCGATGGCTTTTCCTTCCGCATCTTCTGGCGCTAATTCATCGGCAGACCCACTTAAAGTTGTTGGTGATTTTCTAGAACTCTCGGGGTGAAGCAATCATTTGCCATCGATTTGGATGCCAGAATTCCCTTCCTGGTTTTTTAGCTACATAGGATAATTCAGCATGGATTATCGACTCTGGAGCCTCTGACCATATGATCGGTAATAGGGGTTTGTTTTCTACATTTGAATCTTTCTGTTCTCAACAGTCTATTAAAACTGCAGATGGGTACTTATGCCCTATACAAGGGGCTGGTTCTGTTCTTCTCAATAAGAATATAATGCTTACTGGTGTACTTTTTGTACCGAATTTGAAATGCAACCTACTGTCTTAAGTAAGCTTTATAAGGATTTACAGTGTTCTCTGAAGTTTAATGATGATAGTTGTAGCTTACAGGCAATGGACTCGAAGAAGATAATTGGCAAGGCTAGATTGAAAAATGGGCTCTACACCTTTTTTGGCAACCCACCCTTCAGATCTCAAGCTCTTTCTAGTTCTACCTCTTCTATAAAACAATATGATGAAATAATGGTATGGCATTTTCAGTTAGGCCACCCAAATTTATATTATCCTGCAAAGCTTTTTCCTCATTTATTTATTAATCAAAAACCACAGTTGTTCAAATGCCATGTTTGTTCCCTTGCTAAAAAACTAAAGTTTCTTATTTACCATCTTCTTATAAAGCTTCTAAACCATTCTCTTTGATTCACAGTGACATTTGGGGTTCTTCTAGAGTGAAGAGTATTAATGGATATAAGTGGTTCATTTCTTTCATCGATGACCATAGCAGAACAACATGGACTTACCTAATGAGAGAAAAGTCTGAGGTTGAGTATATTTTTAAGAGGTTTTATAACATGATAGAAAATCAGTTTGACAGTAGAGTTCATATATTTCAGTCTGATAATGGGAGAGAGTATTTTACTACTTCCTTGGGGGAATTTTTTAAAGAAAAAAGGATTGTCCAAATTAGCTCTTGTGTGGATTCACGACAACAGAATGGGGTTGCTAAGAGAAAGAATAGACATTTACTAGAGGTCACTAGATCGTTATTGTTTTCTAGTAATGTCCCCAAATTACTTGTGGGGTGAAGCTTTATTGACTGCCACTTATCTCATAAATAGGATGCCTAGTAAAGTGCTTAAGTTTCACACACCTCAGTCAGTTTTGTTGCAGAGCTATCCAAGTTTTAAACCCATGTCTTCTATACTTCCTCTTAAAATATTTGGATGTACTGTGTTTGTGCATAATATTGATCCTTCTCGGTCAAAATTGGATCCTAGGTCCTTGAAGTGTATTTTAGTGGGTTATTCTTCACTTAAAAAATGTTACAAATGTTACGATCCTCCTACAAAATGATTTTTTATCTCTTTCGGTGTGACCTTTGAACAGGAACCTTATTTCCCAAAGGCTGCAATTTAGGGGGAGATTTCGAAAGAATTTCGACCTCTTCATATTCCACAGGTATATTCACCCCTAATTCCTTCTATACCATCAGATTTTATTTCTACTCCCTCCAATGATAGAACATCTTTCAAACATATTATACATGCTGATCCCTCTACTCCAACACCTATTTTTTCACCATCAGCCTCCCAAAACTCTATTTCTAAAACTATTCAAACCCCTAAAAAACTCAGTGTTTACACTGGAAGGAAGAAAGTCATTCCTGAGATTGTTTTTCAATCTGACACTTGCCGAGAGTTGGAAATGAGTCCAGATGCTGCTGAGGATATTGGAGGTAATGAAAATTCTTCTTCTTTAATTAATTTGGAAGATTTACCTATTGCTAAAAGAAAGGGGGTAAGGCAGTGTACTAAGTATCCAATTCAGAGATATGTTGCGTATGGTAACTTAATGCCATCTTTTAAGGCTTTTATAGCTTGCCTTGATAAAGAAGAAATCCCTACAAATATAGAAGATGCGCTGAAGGATCCAAGATGGAAGCAAGCTGTTGAAGAGGAAATGCATGCTCTTGTAAAGAATGGCACTTGGACTATCATAGACTTACCAAAAGGCAAGAAAGCTGTTGGCAGCAAGTGGGCTTTTGCCATTAAATACAAGTCAGATGGGAGCATAGAGAGATTTATGGCTAGACTTGTGGTAAGGGTTTTTCACAAACTTATGGTATTGACTACAAGGAGACTTTTGCCTCAAGTAGCAAAGCTGAACACAGTTAGAGTGCTATTGAGTGTTGCTGTGAACAAAGATTGGGGTCTTCACCAGTTAGACGTAAAAAATGCCTTTCTAAATGGTAAGTTGGAAGAAGAAGTCTACATGAAGATGTCACTTGGGATGGAGCCCAAGCTGGACTGTCAGAAAGTTTGCAGGCTTGAAAAGTCCCTTTATGGACTTAAGCAGTCACCAAGGGCTTGGTTTGATAGGTTTACTAAAGTCCTTGTACAGAATGAGTACAAACAATGTCAAGCAGATCACACGTTGTTTGTAAAGGTAACTTCTAATGATAGAAGAGTCATCTTAATTGTTTATGTTGATGACATTGTGATAACAAGGGATGATGAAGATGAAATCAAAAGTTTGAAGAACTTATTGAGTATGAATTTCGAGACTAGAGACTTAGGAAAACTAAGGTATTTTCTAGGTATAGAAGTTGCCAGATCCAGTAAAGGCCTAGTGATAAACCAGCGGAAGTATGTGTTAGATTTACTCTCTGAAACTGGTATGTTGGGGTGTAAACAAGTTGAAAATCCAATGGCAACTAATCTAAAGTTAAGAGGAGAAGAGGTGGGGGCTGAAGTTGATAAAAATCAGTTTCAAAGACTGGTAGGGAAACTCATCTACTTATCCCTAACCAGACCTGATATCTCTTTTCTGGTAAATGTAATTAGTCAACACATGACTAATCCTAAAGAATGACACTTAGAAGCTGCATACAGAATTCTGAGATATTTGAAAGGTACACCAGGCCATGATTTAATCTTTAAGAAAACTGAAGAAAGAATAGTCAAAGTCTATACAGACTGAAGTTGGGCTAGTGAACTTACTGAAAGAAAGTCGACTAGTGGTTATTGTTCGTTTGTATGGGGCAATCTAGTGACATGGAGAAGCAAGAAACAAACAGTTGTTGCAAGGAGCAATGCAGAGGCAGAATATAGAGCACTAGCATTAGGAATCTGTAAAGGAATGTGGCTACTTAGACTACTAAAGGATTTAGGAACGAAACAAGATGAGAAGTTCCAAATTCTTAGTGACAACCAACCTGCCATCCAGATTGCTAAGAATCCAGTCCATCATGACCGAACTAAGCATGTGGAAATCGACAGACACTTTATTGCTGAGAAGGTGAATGGTGGAATAGCAAGCTTGACTTATGTTCCTACAGAACAACAACTTGCAGATATGCTTACTAAAGAACTCTCCAAACAGGTTTTTGATAAGTTTATATCCAAGCTGGGTATATACAATGTATACACACCAGCTTGAGGGGGAGTGTAAGTTATAATTGTATTTAAGAGATAGAGTTTTATTATGTAAATAGAGTTTTATCTTGTAAATGTAACTAGAGTTCTAGATAAAGTCTTATCATAAGCTTAGAGATAAGAAATAGAATTTGAATCTAGGATAAACTCCTAATTGTAGTTGAACTCATTCACCTAAGTCTTTAAATAGACTTTGTACAACATTATTTTAATCATCAATTACTGAGAACTTTTTAATGTTCATCAAATTTTGCATTTCTTATTCCTTTAACGCAGAAACTTATTTTCTTCACTGCAATATTCTGTGTTTTCCCTTAAAGTTGGAAAGTTGCTTTTCTACATGCTCGAATAGATGAGCAGGGTTCCATTCTCCTTACGCCTGAACGGATAGGCATGTTCTATTCTCTATGTGCCTGAATAGATAAACATGGTTCAAAAAAAGGTTTCATTCTCCTTATGCACGAATGGATATGCATGTTCTATTCTTCTCATGCTCGAACAGATAAACAGGTTCAAAAAAGGGTTCCATTCTCTTCATGAACGAATGAATATGCAAGTTCTTTTGCTAAAAAAACTTTCGTACCTGTAAAAAAATCTGATACATGATGCAATTATGATGAGCATGCCTCTAAGGATGTCTAAAACATAAATACATGTCTCATTTCTTTTTCTTTTCAAATTCTTTTCCTCAGAATTAATTTTTCCTTTAGTTTTTGAATCCATACGTTTGCTTGCTCAGTCCAAATAGCTAGTTGGATCTTGCCACTGTATTGCTTTGATCTACGAAGATCTTTGCATATTTGCTCACTCAATCCAGTTATCATGTACTTCTGATTTGAAGGATAGACTTCTTCAACTATCTCCTCTTTTCTATTCTCATTCTTTGTACCTTTTTACTTCATCGAAAACATCTGATCTTCGTAGGCAAATGTCTCAAGATCTACTATCATTATAGTTGATACATCAATATCAAGTGAAAGGCCTTCTTGAATGGTCTTGAAAGCTTCAAGTCTTCATGTGCCCCTTAAAATAACATTAAGCACCTTCAGCGCTTCTTTTGAATTCTCAAATTCTTGCCCCTACATGACATCTTGAAGCGTTTGCATGCAAAACCTTCTACCAGAGCTTATTTCAACCTTAAATGTCTTTGCATGATGTTGGCGCCTTCATCTCTTTCTTTCGCTCCTATAAAACTTAGGGATCTTGAATCTTTGATCAACATAAATTACCCCTATTGGTGGCACAGCTTGCCATCTGTGTGTAATTCCACCCCCTTTTAGTGCTTTAGGGATCTTACACCTTATGGGCGTATCTTGCTCGACCAAACGGTCCACCTAAAACTATTCAACACGTGTTTTTTCTTCTCATGAAAGGTGATGCCCCTGTTCAAACTAAGGTTCAATTGTCGGCCTCTTTATTTTTCCTAAAACGATTGAAAACATTCGTTCTTGGTTCCTTACAGTTGGGATCAATAGTAAGAAATCCTTTGTTTTTCATAAATCTATGTCAGCCTACTTGTAAGATGCAAGAAAAGGCTAGAAATGATAATTTAAAGGAAGAAGTCATGTCAGATGCAAGAAAAGGCTAGAAATGGGAATTTAAAGTAAATAATCATGGCAAACATGGAAAAGAGGAAAGTCAGATGCCCCAAAATTCATAGTATGGATGATTCATGAATCCATCAACTGGATAGTGCCCCACCTTTAGGTGGCTCTCTTTATCTCACCCACTTCACAAATTTTAATTTCCCACTTTTCTAATCTCAATCAGATATTAGAAGTTTGGAGGTCCCTGAAGAAAGGTTAACTCAACTGGGCAGAATGTGTTCTGAAGACAAACTCATTTTCTCAGATATCCATGTGCAATCCAAATGGTCTTTAAAGGCTTGTAACGTAGGCTAGGCTCAGGTTACAAAAAAGGATATATAGGCTCAAATACATGTTTTATGGGCAATTAAACCAAGGATCAATCATTCTTGACGAAATCTGTGTTCTTTTTTCTTCTTTTTGGATCACTCTAGACTGCCCATTTTGGGCTTTCACCCTAGAGTTCATTTCCCTTTCTGGTATATGTCTCATTCGAAAGATTTGTTTCAAATTTTCCTTCACACTCCAGCCTTTATTTCATTTTTTCCTTTTTTTTCCTTTTTCTTTCTTTTTTTCCTTTTCTCTTTCATTTTCTTCTTTTTTCTTTTTCCTTTTTCCTTCTTTCTTCTTTTATTTTTTGTGTCCTTTTCGAATTTAGGACATTTACTTGATCTGACATGTTTTCCTTTGCTTGTAAATAGCTTTTCATCCTCTTTGCCCCCCGGTGTGGGGAGTGATCCTTGGTTAGGGTTTAATCACAAGAAAAATATCAGGCTCAAAGGGGGACAACAATGAATTTTTTTATTTTCTTATTCGTGAAGGGAAAAGAAGAAATGCCAAATGTCATTTTACACACAAACATCTTTGAAGAGAAGCAGTCTTCAGTTGGTTGATGTTTTAGAGTTATCACTTTATTCAAAGACCCTAACAACAATGTCTAAGAGGAACATTCATTCATAATTTGTATATGGGATCTTCCCATTAAACCTGAACACACTTTTTGCCCCTCTATCATGAGATTAGATTCAAAAGTCATTCATACAATAAATAATAGGGGCTCTTCCAAAAGGATGTATATTTGAAGAAAAATGAATGAAAGATGAAAAGAAATAAAAATTGAGAAATGTTTGCCAATTGAGAAAATAAACATAATGCATCTTTAAATAAGTAGATTAATATAGAAGCCCTTACAAAAGATCCCTAATGCTCGCGGGCAAAAGTAAAAGGGTTGATTCTAGGTATGACCCCAACAATGTTCGGGAAAATCCTCTATTATTCAGCCATGATGCATTATTCCAAGAGGGCATGAAGTCTAACCAAGCTCGATTTGTCTTCTTCGCGACGAGATTCCATCATAGGCGCTCGATATATTTTTCTTCCCTGAGTCGTCCACTTTTGATGGCGGCCAATATCAACTCCCCATTTATGACCATGTCTGCAAAACCTTCGGTGGCATGGTTTAACATATAGTCATAGAAAGAACCATTTAAAGTCTCTACAAACATAGGTGTAACCTCATTTTCCAACAGTGGAGGTTGCACTTGGGCTGCCACATCTTGCCACCTCTGGGCATACCGGCGAAAGCTCTCGTCGGGCCTTTGTTCCATATCCTGTAGCATCATCCTGTTTGGGACCATATCCGTCACATACTCGTATTGTTTGAGGAAAGCTCTCGACAAATCTCTCCAAGTTCGGATGCTTTCCCAGCTTAACTAATTGTACCAGCGAGTGGCGGACCCAGACAAATTGTCTTGGATGCAATGAATGAAGAGTTTCTCATTTGGGACATGTGGTCCCATCGTATTTATTGAAGTCAGGGGTCTTGAACTTCAGAAGAATTGTCAAGTTGGATACCAGACTCAGGTCTCTAGCATCTATGCCTCTATGGGTGTTCCCTTCTTAGAAGGTCCTAATGATTTCCTCTTACTTGTCACAACGATCTTCAAGTTTTTTGTTCATGTTGACCTTATCAGCAATTTCATAAAGGTCTGAAACCTCATGATCATGCACTAACCCAGGGTTGACCACTGGCTCAGTTTGTGCGCGAGCAGAAGATTATGCAAAGTTGAGTGGGGATTTGGCCTTGATACACGGGGAGGCCCCTCTTGGTATTCCAGGGTGAATCACCTGAAACTGTGGTAAAGCGTTAACATTTTCTGGGTTATCTTGAGCATCAGGGTCTCTGAACCCAAACATGGCTGCAATCTGACCGACCGTCTTCCTGTGCGCCAATTCAATCTCATGTTTCAAGTCACTCTCAATCTTATCTAGCCTGTCCTAAGTACTCTTGTGGTTGATTTCGAGAGATGTCATTCTTTCCTCTGTTGCCATAGCTCGAGTATTGTATTGGTGCAGAATCTTGCTACTTAAATAGAATTTACCATAATTAATCTATATGTATGTATGCAATGATCAAAACATAAACTAATGCAAACAAAAAAATGCAAATACATGAATGCATGCAAAGGGCTGTCGATTCCATTAACGTATTACTCTAGAAATAGTTTTTCTTTGGATGTCGAAGTTCCTTAGTACAAAAGATTCTGAATTATCACGAGTACATCTGGGCCCGAGTGTCCAACCTTTTTATTTCTTCGATCAACCACAGGAGTCTCGGTCTCACTTTTCATACTAGTCTAACATACTGACGAACAATAGTAGCTTCCTTAGCTAGCACCATCACATGCGTGGCTACGTCTTAAATCTGGACCAATTCATCTCGCTCTTGGAACCTTCTAACATTGTCCCTAAGCTGGGTGAACCAGTAATCATTGCCCCATTCATTGGGATCTTCAAGGACCAAGATCTTTGTCTTGAATGTTGTTCTCCTCGGACCAGCGATGTATATTCGCATTATCGTCCTCTTTCTGAAGGAGTCTTCTAACCATCGTGAAAAACTGTTTTCTACTTGAGCAATGTGCTTTAGAATCGACCCCTTCTAGATATGAGATGTGGATGCAAGAAAAATATGCAAAACAATACAAAACAAGAAAAAGAAAGAAATAGTACTTCAAAAAACATAAAAGATCCAAAATAATTTCATTGTACGAATAGTAACTGGGCAGCGCATTCCAACACTTCTGGACATGTCTCCACGGACTATTCTTACGAAATAATTTTGACCAAATTTCAAAACCTAGGGTTTTTCGCATGGCTCTAACGGGGTGGGTTTCTAGATTCACATACATGGTTTGGTTCTAAAAGGTTCCCGAATTGTCCTCGTTGTCCCCTACTAAGGGTAGCAAGGCCCCTGATTCTCACACATTATAGGCTTCAATCGAATCATGTTCAACTCTGGGGGACCCATTTTCCTATGTCCATAGGAAAAATTAGTATCCTCACGAAGACATAGGCCATATGAGCCCCGAAGGTACTTGTTAGGCCCATGAGGAGAATCAGTATTCCCACGAGAACAATAACGTTTTCCCCCAACTTAAACGAACGGGACAAAGCTCGGGTGTAGAGCTTATAACCAAATTTTAAATGCGTAAAATGAGATCATATTCATAAATGGACAATTAAGTTAAATTTATACGAACTTGCAAATTCTGACATTAAAACAAGGTGTAATCGGCTTGTGGTCTGACTCTCTTTTTTGTAAAAACAAAAAATGTCTCCAGTAGAGTCGCCAAGCTGTCGCGACCCCTTTTTTATAAAGGGCTCAACGTTTAATTTTAAAAACAAAACAACAGAGTCGCCACCAATCTTTTTAAAAGGTTTGATTGGATCACCCAAAAATGGGTCATTTTAATAAAACCGTTTTATTTTATTAAAACAACAGTTTTGGTCTGCGAAAACTCAAAAACAGGTTCGGGAGTCGGTTACTCATGGGGAAGGGTTAGCACACTCACAACGCCCAAAAATTGGTACCTAGTCGATTACAAAAAGTTTTAATGTCAAAATTTACAAGTTCGTGTAAAATTAAATTATTGTCCCTTTTATGAATATGACTCCATTTTAACGGCCCTACCATCCGGAGAGTAAACTTTAATCACCGCCAAACACTTCTAGCGCTAACACATTACCTCCTTTTGGTAGGACACCACATTAATTATATTCCACTTTTTAATCAAACAATCGCAAAAATAATTATTGTTTTAAAGCTTTTATTTATTTTGTGTTAGTGATTATTAGCCTAAAGAATTGTCTACGTAAATTTTACCTATTAGGGTTAAAATATGATTAAGTGTATTTTATGAATTTTTAAATGTGAAGAAAGTTTTTTATTTTTTAACTTTAAGGCTCTAACTAAAATTTTTAAGAACTTAATCCTAGAGGCTTTAACCTAAACTAAAATCTAATTAAAAAAAACTAGCACTTTTAAATATAAAAAAAACAACCATGAAAAATGCATAAAATTAAATAGATACAAATGAACCACAAATAAAAAGGCAAAACAAGATTATTAAAAACTTTAAAAATACTTAATTAATAGGGAAATAGATTTTTATTATTATTTTTAAAAAAAATAATAAATAAAAATAAATTGACGAAAAGTAAAAAAGTAACCAATTTTAAAAAAAAACAAAACAAAGATAAAACTAAATTTGTGAAAAATGGTGACTAAATTAAAATGGATAAAAATGTGGTACCCGAGAAGCAAAATGTGGTTGGGTGGGGGATTAATGAAGGTAATTTTTCCAATTTGTTTTAAAACATGTGGGTATAAACTTTTAAAAACACCTTTTTATTTTTCCTTTTAGGTTTTTTTGGATCAAACACCCACTTTTTTAAAAAATCTCTCAAGTGTTGATTCATGTTCTTCATAGATGATGAACACGAAGAACAACCACCGCGCCGGCCACCATCCGCCGCCATTGGCCGCCACATACTGGCGACGAAAAAAACTAAATTTTCCGGTGAGATTCGAATCTCGATTTTAAGGCACAAAAAACAAAGTTAAGATAACATATTCGAATCAAACACACAAAGAAAATAAATAAATACCTAAATTTGCTTGTATTTCTCTTGAAAAATTGATACAAAAGGTGATAAAACTTCTCCAATTTCAGTGTATTTTTGTGACAACTCTTGGTGGTCATTACAAGAGAGAAAGAGGTTCTTATATAGGCTTTTTCATTGCCTAAAATACAACAAAAATCGGACCAAAAAAATCACTCAAATCCCGTTGAGATTTTTGCCATGTTTGAGTGGATTCCTTCCTTCTTTGCTTGTCTTGAAATCACCCAGATTTTGGGTCTGATTTTTTCCAATTTTGGTTCGAATCTGAGCAGATTTTAGGGCTGATTCTTCCTCTTTTTTTCTATATTCGAACCAAGCCTTGATTTCTTTCCCTTCTTACGTGATTTGTAGCTGGCAGTGGTAATCAATTTGATTCAATTTTGAAATCAATTGATTTTGTTTCCCTTTGCATGCAGGTTGAAGACTGCGCAGGAAGAATGGAGGGGGGTTGAGCGTGGGGGCCACATGCACATGTAGAGCTACCCTCTTCTTGATCCAATCTAAACCGTTGGATCCTAATTGGATCTTAATTGGATCCAACGGTTAATAGTTGACTGCACATGGGGAAAAAATTAATTAATTAGGTGTTTATTATTTGGGCCAAATGGGTTATCAAATGGGTTTTATTAAAAATTAAATTGACTTTTATTTAAATTGGACCTTATTTTAATTAAATGGACTCTCGTTTAAACTAAGTGGACCTTTTAGATAAATAATAAATAAACAATAATTATTATTATAATAAAATAAAATAATAAATATGGGTGAAAATTTAGTGACAACATATATAAAGGTCCAGATGGATATGCATCAAATATATCTCGATGTGTCAGTGTTAAAGATCGAAGACTTTATTCTCTAAAGTCACATGATTATCACATATTGATGCAAGATTTAATTCCAGTTACATTACGATGTTGTATGTCAAATGATGTGACATCTTGTATAATTGAACTTTTTAATATAATGAAAGCTATTTGTGTGAAAGTTCTAATGGTTGAAGAACTTGAGAAACTGCAAGATCGAGTCGCCTTGACTTTATGCAACCTGGAGAAGATATTTTCACCTTCATTCTTCACAATTATGGTGCACTTGTTAGTTCATCTCCCTCACGAAGCTAAAGTTGGTGGACCAGTTTTCTATCGCTGGATGTATCCTATAGAAATATGCAAATTGTTTAATAGGTATTCAATCACTATTGATTTTTTTAATTACAACTATTTATATAATGTTGTGTTTATTACGTGTCTAGGTTCTTGTGCAAGTTGAAGTCTTATTGTTGCAATAAACGTTATCCAGAATGATCGATTGCTGAAGGGTATTTAGCAGAGGAGTATCTGACTTTTTGCTCTAGATATTTAGAAGATGTTGAAACGAGATTTAATAGACCAAATAAAAATGAAGTGTGCAGTACTAATAACTTAGCTGAGACTTATTTGTTTGGAAGTTATGGTGAACCACTCGGCAAAGTTGAAATTGCACATTTAGATGATAAGTCTTGGGTACAAGCACATCGATATGTTCTTTTCCATCATGACTCAATAGAGCCCTTACGCACGTAAGTTTCTATAAATAATAATGTATTCAATTCATCTTTTTATATTTCTCATTCTTTAACCACGTAACCTACTTTATAGTGAGTTTAAATAAGAGTTGCAATCTCGTGTACGCTCCCAAAGATTACATCAATGAGAGATCCAAAAGTTATTTACAGAAACTGTCCATGAATGGTTAGGGAAGACGGTAAGTAACTCAATAAATGCTAACTAATCCACCTTTTATGTGCATAACTTTTTTTAATATATCAATATAAATGCTAAGTAATCCACTTTTTACGTGTAATAGGTTTGGGGTGGGAGAGAAGTTAGTGAAGAGGTTAAATGGCTTTGTCAAGGCCCGAATATAATTGTTAAGAGATATAATGCCTTTCTCATTAACGGGTTTAGATTCCACACGAAATCTCAGGAAAGATTAAGGAGGACGCAAAATTGTGGAGTAGTTGTTACTTCTTCAACTACAAGTTATGCTAGTGCTAGGGACAATCATTCTGTGGAGGAGGATGTAGAATATTATGGAATTCTTACAGACATTATTTAGTTGGATTATTATGGCAAACGGAAGGTTGTATTATTTCGTTGTGACTAGGCTGATGTAAATACTACTCGAGGCATTAAAAGAGATCAATTTGGTTTTACAATGGTGAACTTCTCTCGATTAATTCACACAAGTCAACAATTGATAGACGAACCATATGTATTTCCTTCTCAAGTCCAACAAGTTTTTTATTCTCATGAGCCAATGAAAGAGGGTTGGTATGTTGTACTCCGTCGTAACACCCCTAGAGACTTGATAGACATCCAGGATGGAAGTAGAGATGACATTGAAACAAGATTAGAAACTTTGCCTTTTGCAGCACAAAATTTAGATAGAACAATCACTAGTTCTAGTTTACAATTCCAATGGGTTCGGGAGAATATGGATGAAGATTTTAATGAAAACTGACTTCATAATAATGTAGTAAGATTTATATCTTAATTTATTCATTTATAATATTATAACTTCTAACTTGTTGTCGAATACATACATTAACAGTATTGTTGTCAGTAGTTACTAAAATTATTTTTGGTTTATTGCATGTATTATGCCTAGGAGAAAATTAAGTGATCTGCGGATTGTTCAAGTTCCTCGAGTGGAAGAAGTAGCAAATAATGATGATTTGTCTGGTGTTGGATCTTTACAAATTCCAGAAACAGTTGAAAATGTAAAAATTGAAGGTATTCGAATGCTAGTTTGTTATTATTGACTTGATTTTAAAAATTTATTGAATTATTTCATATATAGATGAAAATGGTTGAAGGCGCGAGACTAGAGGGCACACGACATTGACAGAATTATACGATCTTCTTGTTGGGGAACGCGTGAAAGTTTCAAGTAACAATTTCGGACAACCTATTGGTGTAGAAGCAAGTGTTCTCGCTAGTTACATAAGCATTGTTGCACGCAATGCTTCAATTTTGCCGATCAATTATGAGTCATGGCGTCAGATGCCGAATAGTAACAAAAACCAGGCTCTGGATCTTGTTAAGGTAATAATGTCATTATAATAACTAATCCATTACAGTTTAATAGTAATATTTATATTTACTTTGATTGTGTAATTTGTAGGATAAATTTTCTTTAGAGGTCTCAGACCATTACGTGAAGCATGCGTTAGGAAAACAATGGAGAGACCATAAGAGCTTCTTGAAAAAGACATATTTCAAGAATAATCTTAGCCTTCAAGAGAAGCTGCAAAATGTCCCACCAGGAATACTCCGGTATCAATGGGAAGATGCAATCAGGTTTTGGAGTTCAACAAAAGGAGAGGTATGATCGATGCACTTTCAAAAATAATACCATGTCAATATAATATTGGCTTTATATGTAATGCAAATTTTAAATTGTAGAATCGAGAGCGCATTGGAGTTGCTAGTAGACAACAACAGAAGTTTACTCACACAGCTGGGTCGAAGAGCTTTGCTCGTATAGCTAATGACGAGGTATTATTTTTTAAACTATTGATTATTTTTTAATATATTACATTTTCGTAAGTATTAATTTCTATTATACGTTGTAGCAAATTACGACTAGCACTAGTGTTGGATGGATAAAGCTCTTTGACATTACGCACACAAAAAAGGATGGCTCGCCTATGACTCCTAAAGCTGCAAAAATTATGGTATATTCATTGGAAAGAAAATATGGATTATGTTATATTTATATCAATACTATAATATTTTTATTTTAAATAATGTTTGAATTCGTTATATATTCTTGATTATCAGGCGAATTGAAGGAAAAAAGGACGGAGTATGAAGCTACGGCTTCAACTCATGGTTCTACTAATGCAGATGTGATTGAAAATCAAGTTATTGCTGACGTTTTGGGTCCTGAAAGATATGGTCGGGTTTGCTGCCAAGTATCATTCGTTACCCCAACAAAATATTTTGGATCTAACTCGTCCCAGTACATGCCATCACAGAGCCAGTCTTCTCAGGCTGAAGTTAATCGTTTAAAATAGCAGTTAAGTCAATTTCAAGCCGAGGTAGAAGCGAGAGAAGGTGAGAGAGAAATGAGAGAAGCTAAAAGAGAAAGGAGAGAAGCTGAGAGAGAAGCTAGAGAAGCCGAGAGAGCAGCAGCATATCAGAATCTCCAAAAACAATTTGAAGAAATGATGGCGATGTTAAAGCAGAACCAAACAAAGAATCCGCCATCTTAGTTTATTTTAGGTTCGTTCATGTTGTAGACTTGAATTTATTTCACTTTAACGTTAAACTTTTATTTCGCTTTAATGTTGTAGACTTGAATTTATTTCACTTTAACGTTGAACTATACTTCACTTTAATATTCTAGACTTGAATTTATTTTTGTTGCAAGTATTTCTACTTAATTTTTGTAATTATTTTTAAATTTGTTGTTATTTGATAATATTACAGGTTAAATTTGGGAAGTATATAATTTAAAATGACTATTGGCAAAGCACTAAGTTTAGCGGCGTTTACTAATAAAAACGCCACTAAAAATCACATAAATTAACTATACGGCGTTTTTTTGTAAAACGTCACTAGAGAAAAGTTAATAGCGGCGTTTCTGATTAAAACGCCGCTACAGATCATGTTCTATTGTGGCATTTATAACAGAAAACGCCGCTAAAGATTAGACATTACCGGCGTTTTCTCAATATAAACGCCGCTAACTTCTGCGGCGCTAGTTTCAGTGGCACTTTTTGCAGCGCTTTTCTTTGCGCCGCGAGAGTTTTCTTGCGACGCTAAAAACGCCACTAGAGGGAAAAAACGCCGCTAATAACCTATTTTCCTTTGGTGCATAGCAAAGCCAGACAAGAGACTTCATTTTTGTTACGAAATCTGCGATTTTTTTCTTTCTATTTTTTATAAAATATATTGTTTGTCAAAAAAATACACCTATATACGCGTATGGTGCGGCATGCAGTAATTCGAACGAAGCAAATAGTTACATATGGTAAAGTTGTTTTTCACTGCTAGCTCATCAGTATTGCCTAATATATATTCGATAATTTTACAACTCTTAACATGGATATACATACACATACATTTGAATTCTTAAAACACAAACGTTAATTTATGTGATACAATCATTAAAAATATTCCTACTTATAAGTAAATTGACGGTTGCTTCTTATTAATGCCACCATCATTTATTAAACAAAGTTTTGTGCTCAATCTTTTAAGTAAATTAATTGTAGAACTCAGAAATTATAATGTCATATAATTGTATTGTTAAAGAAATTAGAATTCGGACTTATAAGTCGTAATTCACATTAATTCAGACTATTTTGTATCCAAAATAAGCTTACTAGAGAGTAGGTAAAGCCAGTCTTTTAAGAGTAACTAAATTCAAAAGGTTTTTTCCCAACTTCTATTTGGAAAAACAAAGCATGTCATAGAAAGCTTCTATGCCTCAGGATAAAACTAATATAACATATGAGCTCGAGGAGTCGTTCTAATGATAAATGGTTGCATATTCATCTTCGATAACTTGAGTTTAAACGGAATTATTTATCAGGATGAGATAAAAGCGATATGAGTAGCAGCATAGGATGTTAAAAAAATACTCACATTTTAATGTATCTCTAAGCCACCGACTATTTAACCATCTTTTAACCTTGTGACACATTTTTACCCTATAAATAATCTCCCTAATTTTCATTTCTAGCCCACCAAAAAAAAAAACTTGGGTCTCAACATTATTCCTCAATTCTTTTCCAGTCTCTTGCTTTGGCTGTCTTCTTCTACTACCTCCTTTATCAACAAAGAAGACCCTTGTCCTACAGGTAAATCTCTACATTCTAAGTTATATTACTTTGATTATGCTGCACTTTCACCTCTACATTCTATAATTTTCTGTTTTGATTTTCATAGAAAAAAAGTGGTGCTTTTGATATTGTCCTAAACCTCGCTTTTATTTTGGACTACTTTGAGGGTTCAATTCTCCCTCTCTTGTCCGAGGAAATATCTAAATATAGCTTAAAACCTTGCCTATTAGTCATGTAAATACAAGGAAATTAATCGGTGAAATGTTGTACTCTATCAGAAATTACAGTCATGTCGTTCAGATCTAAGAACGTGTCATGCGTTTGATATTGATGCAATCGATATCCCCACTTTTAATTTTGATTCGGTTGATGGATGATTTTCTGAAAATAAGGATGTTTAGATGTACTAAATTTAAAATTTTCTTGATAGTCATGTCAATACAAGGAAAATATTCACTATATATCATAATTTGTTTGAAACAACGGTTAGATTTTTCAGATCTAAAAAGCGTATTTTAAGTCCGACATAGATATGATGGTACTTCTTTCTTGTAATTTTTTCAGTCGAAGATAATTTCTCTCTCTTCTTAGGGGGGAAATGACCTAGTTTAATACAATATAAATTTTTATTTATAATATTTTAAGAAAAATGAATAATTAAATATTTTATTTTGTCTGAAAGTGAAGTTAATTTAGAAAAGGATTTTCAAAAATATATTTTCTCTAGTCTCTATAGAACAACAACAAAAACACCTCAAATAATAATAATAATAATAAAGGAATTCATAAGTATTTTTTTTAATTATGTAAGAAGAATATGCCAGAGAAGAAAAACGTGTTAAAAAAATTTAAATTTGCTGTCAGTTGCCTAATAAGTATACTATATGCATTTTGAAGGGTAAACAAATTAAAGGTGCATATATTAAAACATTTATTTTGATAATAATAATTATATATATAGTCGTACTAAATTGTATCTTAAAATCTAGCTAAAATCGTAATTAGAAAAAATATGGTCTAGGGTTGACCTTTGGAAACCTTTTTTTTCTTCAAAGTTTGGGGCTGGGAATGGAGAAGGGACTTGCTCTCAACCAATAACCAAATGTTTTTTCAGACAGTATTATTAAACATGGTCTTGTTCTCTTCTCTATACAATACAAGACTTCAGATTCTCTGACGAAACAGAATTCTTATTGATTTCAATAACTCAAATTATTCCTCATTTGCTGAGGGATAAAAATCTCCTGCCCCCACTCCCTGGCCCTATCCCTTCCCCTTATTCTAATTTTCTGACACGTGTATTTTACAATAAATTGCTTTAGGCACTGTTTGTTTAAATGATAGATGTTTATTCGGTTTTCTTCTATTCACGTGAAAATCATAGTATTTTTTTAAATTTAATTTAATTTTAAATTATATAAAGATTAAAATTAATAATATAAACCTTAAATCTTGAATTATAAACTATAAACTTTAAATATTAAATCTTAAATCCTAAATATTGAGCCATAAACCATGAATCTTAAACCTTAAACCATAAATCTCATAATCTAAACCACTAAACCTTAAACCATAAAACCATAAGTCATAAACCATAAATCATAAACCATGTTAATTTTGTTTTTATTTGATTAAAAGTAAAAAAAATAAAATATGATCGTTATATTTTATTTTTTTTACTTTTAACCAAATAAAAATAAAATTAACATGGTTTAGGGTTTAATATTTATAATTTATGGTTTAGGGTTTAATATTTAGGGTTTATGGTTCAATGTTTAGGGTTTAAGATTTTGGGTTTAAGGTTTATATTATTAATATTTAATCAAATAAAAACAAAAGCAACATGGTTTAGGTTTATCATTTTGGGTTTAGGGTTTAGAATTTATAGTTTAGGATTTAGTTTTTAGGGTTTAAGGTTTAATGCTTAGTGTCACGGACCGCAAGCCCGCGACCGAGACAAGTTCAACCATGGCAGCCCAAGCCTATCTCTACAGCATTTTGGGCTTGCCAAATGGCCCAAGAAAGCTAGCCTTTTTCCATGGTGAAACGAGCAAACAGAGTATTTACCATGGTGAAACGAGCAAGCAGAGTATTTACTATGGTGAAATCCGATAAGGCATCTTACTAATCATTTTTGTGCTTATTTGTAAAGATAATTCTCACTTCATCTCTTATTTGAAATTCAAATGTTATAGATAGGATAGGCTCTTATCTGGGCCATTGATCCATTGTAATCTTGACCGTTGATTGTACTGAGATCTCACTATAAAATGAGGCTCAACCCAGGTCATTCCATCATTCATCACTTCCTTCAGTTTGTAAGCTTTTACCAGAGTAATACAACTCAGTATTCACTCATTTTCTCTTATTCTTTTGCCATCACCTTTCTTTTGTTTCGCAGCGGTTTCTAAGTATTCCTACTTAGGAGTTTTTCAGGTGACTTAACCCAGTTTTCGACCGAGAAAGCAGCTAAGGCTGCGCGGTTGTCTAGCAGAAGACTAGCCCCGTGTCAAGTGGTATTAGAGCCAGGTTTTGCTGAGAAGTTGCTGATTCGAGATGGTATGTGATGGAGAGAACACTGCAGTGAAGAAGGGTACAGAGGCCACATTTGACAAATCCAATAAGGGTTCGTCGAAGGACATGATCACATCGATCCAGGGAATGGTTACCAAGATTGAAGAATCTATGGTGGAGGCCAAGGCGACGTTGGAACCGTTAGAGTCGATGGACATTGAGAAGCTGAGTTCGTTGGATTTCGAAAAGCTCGAGTCCTTGGAGGGAATTCAGGATGATGTTCATGAGGCTCTTAATGGGATAGATGTGAAGATGTCTAAGCGTGGCGATGCCTTAGAGGCCATGGTGGTTGCTATAAGGGATGAGGTTGATGAGCTCAAGGCAAAGAGTTCCAAGTCTGAGAAAGATGAACTAAAGAAGGAAGTGGAACTACTCAGGACCGAGTTGTTTGTGTTGAAAGCTGCGATTGCGAACAGTGTGACTATTGCAGCTCCTAGAACCTCAGGAGATATCCCAAACTAGAAAAGTTCAAGGGGACGAGGTCCACCCAGGAAGTGGAGAATTTTCTTTGGGGAATGGAGCAATACTTCAAAGCCATGAACATCGTGGAAGATGCTAAGAAGGTAAGCTTTGCAAGTATTTACTTAATTGATCTTGCACAAACGTGGTGGCGACGTAGGTGCGAAGATGTGAAGCGTGGGAACGCTGTCATCGAGACTTGGAAGGAGTTCCAAGAAGAGTTCAAGGAGCAGTTCTATCCTCCGTGTGCTGAAGATGAGGTACGGTCAAAGCTGAGCCAATTCCGGAGAAACCATAGGTAAGTGTTTCCATGGATTTTATAGTCGGTTTGCCAGTTGTTGACGGGAAGTCTAGTATTATGGTGATCGTAGACAGATTTTCCAAGTATGCGACATTTATCCCAGCACCCAAGGTATGTCCAGCCGAGGAGGTAGCTAGGCTTTTTCTCAAGCACGTGGTGAAGTACTAGGGTGTTCCACAATCGATTATCAGTGATCGAGACATGAGGTTCACGGGGAGGTTCTGTACAGAGTTGTTCAAGTTGTTGGGCTCAAACTTGAACTTCTCAACGAGTGTCCACCAGCAGACCGATGGGCAAACCGAGAGAGTGAATGCACTCATTGAGATCTACTTGAGGCACTATGTGAGTACTAATCAGCGTGATTGGCAGAAGCTGTTAGATGTGGCCCAGTTCTCTTACAACTTGCAGCGAAGCGAGGCGACAAACCAGAGTCCGTTCAAAATTATAACTGGGTAGCAGCCGCTTACACCGAACGCGGTTGTGACCGGGTACTGAGGGCCGAGTCTAGCAGCCTATCATTTTGCCAAGGAGTGGCATGAGCTTTATGACTTAGCCCGTGCATGCTTGCGCAAAGGGGGAAAGCGGACCAAGAAGTGGGCAGATTAAAAGCATCGTGATGTGTACTTTGAGGTTGGTGATCTAGTCCTTTCCAAACTAACTTCGATCTTGCGCAACCCAAATCACAAGGGACTTGTGCGACGATATGAGGGGTCGTTCAAAGTTGTGAAGTGGGTAGGCACCATAGCCTATCGACTAGAGTTGTCGCCGACCATCCGAGCTCATCCGGTGTTTCATGTGAGTTTATTGAAGGCATATCACCACGATGAGGATGATCCAGATCGGGGCAAATCACACAGGGTGCCAGTCTGAGTAAAGGTCTCATACGAGAAAGAGGTAGAAAAGATCCATTCGGAGAGAGCCGTTCGTCAAGTGGGAAATCGACCAAGGCATGAGTACCTTGTTCAATGGAAGGGTCTTCCCGAGTGTGAGATGAGTTGGGAACCCGCTAATGCCTTATGGCAATTCCAGGAGCAAATCGACCAGTACCATTCTAGCCGCACGACGAGGGCGTCGCTAGAACTAGTGGGGGAGAATGTCACGGACCGCAAGCCCGCGACCGAGACAAGTGCAACCATGGCAGCCCAAGCCTATCTCTACAGCATTTTGGGCTTGCCAAATGGCCCAAGAAAGCTGGCCTTTTTCCATGGTGAAACGAGCAAGCAGAGTATTTACCATGGTGAAATCCGATAAGGAATCTTACTTATCATTTTTGTGCTTTTTTGTAAAGATAATTCCCACTTTATATCTTATTTGAAATTCAAATGTTGTAGATAGGATAGGCTCTCATCTGGACCATTGATCCATTGTAATCTTGACCGTTGATTGTACTGAGCTCTCATTATAAAAGGAGGCTCAACCCAGGCATTTCCTCATTCATCACTTCCTTCAGTTTGTAAGCTTTTACCCAGAGTAATACAACTCAGTATTCACTCACTTTCTCTTGTTTTTTTGCCATCGCCTTTCTTTTGTTTCGCAGCGGTTTCTAAGTATTCCTACTTAGGAGTTTTTCAGGTGACTTAGCCCAGTTTTCGACCGAGAAAGCAGCTAAAGCCGCGCGGTTATCTAGCAGAAGACTAGCCTCGTATCATTAGGCTTTAAATTTTAGGGTTTAAGGTTCAATGGTTGTGATTTATGATTTATGGTTTAAGGTTCACTATTTAGGGTTTAAGGTTTAAGATTTAGTGTTTAGGAATCAATGTTAAGGGTTAATATTATTAATTTTTAATCTTTATAGAAATTTAAAATTAAATTTTAAAAAGAGTTACTATGATTTTCACGTGAATATGAAAAAAAAAACAATAAACATCTATATCATTGAAACAAACGGTGCCTAAAGTAATTTATTGTAAAATACATGTGTCAGGAAATTAGAATAAGGGCAGGGAGAGAGGGGCATGAGATTTTTCATCCTTTGTTAAGGACGGCAAATGTAAGACCGTAACTTCAGTAGGGGGTCCCCACTAAAAATAAAATGAAATTTTAAGTAAATTAGGTAAGTAATCGAAATTTGGAGGAGTATTTTTGGGTCAGGAAAATATGGATAAGTTAATTCATTATTTTTTAAAGATTTTGAGTCATTTATATTCGTATTAGTTCTAGTTTTACAGGTATAACCGTTACATTTTATAGGTTAATTAACCGAACCGTTAAAGTTAAACGGTTTCGGTTAACCAAACCATTAAAGTTAAACGGTTTCGGTTAACCAAACCGTTAAAAATGATGGTTAATGGTTACGGTTACGAATTTTGACTAAGGGTTAACCTATAGGTTAACCGTTATTAAATTATATATATATAATAAGTTTTAAAAAAATCAACTCACATATACAAATATACACACCCCTTTTTTTAATTATGGCATAAAATATCTTTATTTAAGTATTTTTATGAATATTTTAATATAATATTTATAGAAAAGATAATTATATTATTCTCTAAAAAAATAGAGAACATGTGAGAAAAAATTGTAATAGGTTACAGGTTAACCTATAACTGAACCGTCAGTTAACCGTTGATGTTAACCGTTTCTTAATGGTTAGGTTACGGTTAGCAAAATTCAACAACGGCTATAACGGTCACTACATCAAAACAGTTTTTTGCGGTGTTTTTTAGTCCTATAGCGGCGTTTTTTAGCGCTACTAAAAACTTTCTCAGCACTTAGAAAAGCGCCGCAAAAAGCGCCAAAACCAGCGCTAGTTCGTGGCGTTTTGGGGGAAAAACGCTGCAAAAGGTCAAGATCTATAGCAATACAAACGCCGCCAATAAGTGTTCTTTAGTGGCATTTGTAAATACAAATATCGCAAAAAGTCAAGATCTATAGCGGCGTTTGTAAAAATAAACGCCGCTAATAAGTGTTTTTTAGTGGCGTTTATATATACAAACGACGTTAATAAGTGTTCTTTAGTGGTGTTTGTATATACAAACGCCGCTAATAACACCATGCTTCAAAAAAAACTCAAATAAAAATAATACTATATTATACCAAAAACTTAAGTCGAATGAGTTTAGCACTAGAGGCACCATCCATGATAGAAGTCGAAAAAGGGGGAGTGAGGGGGGAAGGTCCAAAAAGCCTTCACTTTATTGATGGGACATCTTGATCCCCTTTTCCTCTAACCCCCCGTTCTGGTTCAGGAAAAGGTCAACGCAAGGATCTTACTTCGAAGCAATCTCTGGAGTTTTTCCTTATCCGAACGGGTCTTGCAAGAAAATAGGATTTCATATTGAGCTCCAAATATACGCTATTGGGATTGGGATAGGATGGCTCCTACTAGCCCCCCTAAGAACCGCACGTGCGAGTTCCCCCGCATGAGGCTCAAGTGACGAAGGCCCTTTCCTTCGCGCTTGGTAAGCGCTTCGCTGTAGTCAAGCTTACTGCTAGCCTATCGGCTAGAGCCAAGCTTCGACCGCGACTGCTCGTCGCTTCTGGCCGCCTTATTCCGTCACCCGAGATCCAAGTCAGCACCGGTAAAGATCTTTTGATTCCTCGCTCCCGGGCCGGCTTGGAAGCAAGCTACCTATCGCCTATCTCACCCCATTTCTTATTATTAGTAAGATAGGTTGCCCTTTTCCTCTTTCTCTAATAATAAGGTGAACTTCCAAAGCTCCTTCCTTCAGCTGGGTGAGCCTTCGCTTTTTGGATCGTCTTCTGCCCAATGTGGTACCTTCCCGTTTTTTGGTTCCCATTGGGTTTACCTTGTTTACAGGTCGACCCCATGGCAGCAAGAAAAGGTGATCTTGTGCTATACTCCAACGATCTCTTCCCTACCGAGGTACGCAAACTCCCATCGTGTCCCAGATCACATTCTGTGAATCAAAAGGGGAAGCCTACTCATCCATCAGCTCCTCTCGTAGACTGGTGCTATTTTACGAAGCGTCTAAGCACAGTTCACTCGCGTTGATCAATCAAGAGCTTTGCCGCCACTCCTTAAGGTTACCTGCTGTATCAAACACTTCTTGCATTGTTTCCCACGCTTCATACCCCCTATTTCTTCTTAAGGTAAGGTAAAGGGTCGGGCATGGTGGGGTAGGAGCACCCTATCGGAAAGATTTTTGGCTTGACCAAGAAGTCTTATGTCCTCCAAGTCGCACGACGTTTTAACCGAAAGAACTTCTTGCACAATTCATGCCTTTCTGTTTTTATGACCAGAAATTGTTTCTTGATTTCCATTTCAAATTGTTCTCTGGACTTTTTATCAATATGAGGTGATCGTAACATAGTATATAAGACTCGTGATTCAGGCAATCCAATCTTCCGTGTGTAAGGCGGAAGCCCCCAAAAAAGGTTTTCCATAAATGGGTGATCAAAAGATCGAATCACTATGCGTATCTTGGTGGTCGTTACTTTTGGTGGTCTTTCTTTTTGGCTGACTCCTCTTCCTGTTCTATTGATAAAAAAAAGCATCGAGCAGCGCCACGCCAATAGAAAGAGTTAAGCTACTAAGCTAAGCTGCTGTTGGGAAACTTGGTTGTTAACCAACGGCGCTAACCAAAACCGCCTCCTCCCGCCTCATTTTAAAAATGAAGTAGTTGGTGGAATTCATCACTAGCAAGACCAAGCTGAGTGATGTTCTGCAAAACAGAAGAAAGATTTTGTAGAGTTAGATCATTCCCAAGGATGTCAGTGACCAGTTGTCCGTAGGTCCAATTAGGCGACAGGGGGATATTATGACATTGGAAAAGGCCGTATCGGTTATGGCTCCCCTTGTTATATTAACTGCTGTGGTATAAAGGATATCGTTTGGCCTGGCCCCGCGGGAGGTTCCCTATTATATTTTGCTGGTTTGAAATTTCATTACATAATGAGGTAAGGGCGTTTACAACTATGAGTTGGTTTTGGGGCTGCATGATTTTTTTTAACTTAACATTCATTCGCTTCTTGCTTTGAAGCGGCATACCGGAAAAAATGCCCTTATTCGGATTCGAACCGATAACTTAAGCCTCCTTCTTTCTTAAGGGCGAACTGATCGACTCGCTTGTGTAAAGCATAAAATTTCGAGCCCTCAATCCGTTGGGCCCTTTGTGGCCCCGTTAGCTGGACCATCTACAAAGATCACTCGAGGATTCATACATGGGTAATAATACCTATCTCACTTCTTTAAATTCCATATCGTTTGGATACCAACTTTGGTGAAATCAACAATCAAGCAAGAACATCACTAAGTCATGAACGTCAAATGAAAAATATATAAAATGTACCAACCTATACATCAAAATATCAAGTCTAAACAAACATAATAGCTGGAGGAAATACAGTCGGATAAAGTACTCGGTACAAACCTCTGTAATTATTCGATTTGCAATGCAAACCCGGTAATCATCTTCACCAAATGCAGGAGCAAAGTGTACAATTCCAGTACCACTGTCATCTGTCACATAATTGTCAGCTATTACCCTAAAAGCAGCATCTGAAAACTCCAAGAAGTAGTTGAACAATGGTTTATACCTGCAACACATGCTCCCTCTCAGTATCCTACTACAAAGGAGCTTGCCTTGTCTCAAACAAAATTTTAAATATCACAAGAGACAGTCATGAATTTTAAAGTTCTCTAGAACATTAGAACTAGCAGCCAAATATCGACCATCAGTTCTGCAACTATATATATATATATATATATATATATATATATATATATATATATATATTTCAATTAATGCTGCACATGCTGCATTTCATTCCTACTTATGAAGACCAATTGCAATATAATATAGAATACTAAGATCACTCAGATATGGATCCTTAACACATGAACCAAGTTGCTTAAAGCTAGATATCACCACTTAATGATTCCCAGAAAAACTGCTGGGATGTAGCCCAAATAAAGTTCATA
Organism: Hibiscus mutabilis; assembly: GCA_019671005.1. NCBI lineage: Eukaryota > Viridiplantae > Streptophyta > Magnoliopsida > Malvales > Malvaceae > Hibiscus > Hibiscus mutabilis. Next base: position 31,308,149 of record CM033733.1, on the reverse strand, counting down.
GTCAGCTAGGACAAATAACATATAAACTATAAGCATAAATTTTTCTAAGACCTCATAGGAATCGGCTGCAGAATCTTTAGTCTTTTCACCAGAAGCTCCTTCGCTCCTAGATTTCTTGGAATCACCAGAAGGTCGATTAGCAGAACTTGACCTTGCTTTCTCAGTTGGAAGCTCAGACAACCTTGACTCAGCAAATGTAGATTTTTCCAGAGTACTTATTGCGAACCTGAAATATAATTACAAAACCTGAAATTGAATCAAGATTCAGTAAGACCTCAGAAACAGAAAAATGATGGCAGATTAAACCATTTTCCCGGGCAAATAAAAGACCACCGGCAAAGTATTTTCAGCGCTACAACCACAAGAAATTACCAACGGCAACATCTATAATACCAAAAAAAAACAAGAATGACATAGGATAGAATGCACAGAATAACTCAAACATGTGTCATAATATTACTGCAGACAAGAAGAATTCTAATGTCAAAAACAGCAAGAGATATCCAATTCGTATAAATGATACACTTTACAAAGCAAATTTTGATCACATAAATGATAAATCTTTAAGGAAAGTCAAAAAATTAATCTAGTGAACCTAATGCTCCTGCCAAACCTGACTTTCCTCCGAAGCCGGCCTCCACCGCGCTATACCACTCTTCCCTCCTAACCTTCTTCAAGCCACTAATGGAAGAAACAACGATGGCAGAGGATTGCTTTAACAACTACGTAACCATAAACATCAAGGAATGAATAAGTATAGAAAAATGAATTTCCCAAAATCCGGAGAATTGGAAATGAATGGCTAAAATGAAAAAAAACAAGTTACAATATATACTAAAATAAAACTTTCTATCTCAGATTAAGCATTTGCTGGTTAAATACATTTGACAAAAAAATGAAAGATTTATTGTAACGACCCAGGTTTCGGAACTCGAGGGTCGGGTTAACCCGAGGCCTGGGCTTCGCGTTTGGGCTGAGATATTGGGCCTTGAGAGCCTTGTTGGACTTGAAGAAAAGCTTTTGGGCTTGTGTTGTTGGGTTGTTGATGGGCTATGGTGAAAATAAGAAGGGCAAATGGGTAAAAGCATAATTGAAGGCAACAGAGCTGATGTGGGACTTTATTTCTGCAGAAAATAGAGGGAGTGAGATCATCTTGGTCCCCATGTTCACTCTCTCTCCCATTCATATCTTTCACCCAAACTTCTTCATGTTAAAGGTCAAATTTTTTAGAGTTTGAATAAGAATCTCGTTTGGGGGAAGGAGGAAGCTTGTTCAGCTTTGATAGATCTACTTATCGAGGTAAGGATGGCTAGTTATGGTGGAGATTGAGGTTTTGGTGGGGTTAGTGTGGATGAACGAGAATAGTCTTTGAAGACTTCTTCCTTAGCTTTAATTCGAGGTTAGTACACTACTAACTCCTATTGTTTCCTGCAACTCATAAAAATATGCTTTGATGAATGTATGTTTGTTTTTGGCTTGGTTATACCTTGAGTGGTTGTTAATGGTAAATCATGAGAAAGTTATTGCTATGGCTTAAAAATGGTAGAAACCCACTTATTGCCTTCAAAATAACTTGTAGGATCGATTTGGGGTTTAACCATGGGGTTAAACATGGTTTCTAGGTAAAACCCGCACGCAGAGTTCAGAAATTGGGCTCGCGTACCGATACTAGGACTAGGGTATCGATACGCCTTAGTGTAAATGGGGAATGAATTGTGAGGGGAGTATCGATACGCCTCCTCGTGTATTGGTACCCCTTACAAGGTCAGAATTCCAGTGATGCCTTCGTGTACCGGTACGCAAGAGGGTGTATCGGTACGCACTGTTACATTTCCTAGAAAGGCTTTGAGTATCGGTACTCTATGAGGGAGTACCGGTACGGGCACAGATCGGTACAGGGCAATCCAAGTATCGTATGGGTATCGGTACGGCCTTGGGTTTAATCTCTTCAAATCTAGTAGGGGTATCGATACTCATTGGGGAGTATCGGTACACGCTGTTGCTTGCCTGTGAGAGGATAAGCTTACCGGTACGCGTATGTGAGAGTACCGGTATGGGGTGGATCAGTACGAGGCGATCCTAGTACCGATGATGAGTACCGGTACAGTATATAGCCTATCGGTATGACTTGGGGTCTAATTCTTTCGAACCCAATTAGAGTATCGGTACTCATGTATGAGTATCGATACTCACCTTGGAGTATCGGTACTCACCTTGGAGTATCGGTACTCGCTGGGCAATCTGCCCAATAATTTCGAAGTTGCGTTCGGAGGTGTTATAATTTGAGACAAAGGGCATTGGGGGTCCGTTAAGGTGTAGAATGGATATTAAAACTGAGAAATGAGAATTTTAACCTCGTATGAGAAAAATGGGCTAATAACTTGGTAAATGTTGGGTAAATTGTGTGAGTTGGTAGCCCATAGGGATCCTAGGTGGATCGTGGATACTGTGTGCTGAGTGCGGGTAGGGCGACTATAAGGTTGAGTTTTATCGGATAATAAAATAAAGTAATGAGAATGGCTAATGTGTACCTCTATAAGGATGCCGATGAATAGATAATTCAACGTGATAATGTAATTAATAAAAATAAAGCCATAGGGCTATGGTAAGGGTGTTAGAGCTATGTACGGTAAGACTCTTGTGTCGAGGTTTAGAGCTGTGTGGTTACTAGGGTCCTTGTTGTGTGCTGATGGGACATCTAGATAGTCGAGTTATCCCTTGTTATTGGGATTAGATACCTGAAGTGTGTTGCAACACCTTAAAGATTCCCGAATGTTAGATTCCGGTGCTCTGTGGACACGGGCCTCATCCCCTTGTGTATAGGATCCCGATGCTATGCGGACGCGGGCCTTGCTCAGAGTGTAGGATCCCAATGCTTTGTGGACGCAGGCCTCACTCAAGTGTAGGATTCCGATACTTTGTGGACGCGAACCTCACTTAATGTTGTTGGTGTTATCTATGTGATGCTAGGTAAACGTATGAGGTATTTGTATGAGTTGTGTGCGTGATCATACATTCATAATGCTATGTATACGTAGAAACCTATTGTATTTTGTAAATCGTATTTGAATTTTCAAATAATCGAGTCAAAGGTTTATAATGAAATTTTAAACGAGCTCCACTGTATATGTTTTCAATAATTATTATGTTATGTTGGGTTGTATTTAAATGGATTTTCTTAATGGATTGTGGATTGGGCTAAACTAGGTCAAAGTTTCATGGTAATGGGTTGGGCTTGAGGCCCAAATATGACATCCGGGTTGAGGGTGTTACATTTAGTGGTATCAGAGCCTAGGTTTAGCCGGTTCTAGGAAAACTCTGGGTGGTTAGGAGTCGGGAATAGGTGTCTAGCGAATACGAGCCATTGTGTCTAAGTTGTACTCTTTCACGATTAGAATCTAGATAGTGTACCCTATGTTTACGCGTCGCTGGCTGCGACATTAAGATAGATTTGATCGCGGTTATGAGTACTGTGCTGTTGGCTGATTTCTTTGAGAATAATTTTTAGATCGAAGTTATCTCAGACGTTAAGCTTGGTCTTATGAAGGTATAGAGGAGTTGAGGGTGTGCCTCCTCCGATCACTTGAGAAATAATTATGGTTATGTGCTTTAAGTTACCTTGAAGTATTGACTTAATGGTGAGAACATTATGTTGTGAGATTCTGCGTGTTGGTAGACGACCCTTATGGAATGGATAAGAGGGCTTGCTTTTAATTGACCAGTGGTAGAGTGGAAACCGGAGGCCATCATCATTCGTAGTAAGTGAACCTTAATGGTGGGTACCATGTGATGGGGATGTAGCACGCCTGGCGGATGTGCGTTTTCGTCTTATATAGAGAAGTACATGATGGTTGTGAGGTTTCAAGTATAATCTTAGTAGGCTAAATGCCCTGGGATCTCAAGCAAGGTATGTTTATTGCGGTTGTTTATAGTAGTGGTCAGAGGGACATCGTGGGTTTTGCGCGAGGCGATGCTTGAGTAAAGCTTGAGAATACGTGGTTGACAAGTACAACGGAGTTGTCTCCTAAATGAGTTGATATGATCTTGGCCACCGGTAGTTGACAGGTCATGAGCCAACTTGAGGTGACAAAAATAGTGTTGAAAGCTTCAAGGCTTTGGAGGAAACAAACCCAGAGTAATGAGAAAGACAACTACCATCTTCTGAATGCAGTTCAGACCAGTTGGGTCGACGGCGCGAGATTGACCAAGGAGAGTCGTGAAGAGAGCCATGTTCTTTTAGAGGGAGGAGCATTATTATTACGAATCTAAGTATCGAAAAAAAGGGTTGAGAAAGGATAACCTGATCAATCAAATTGATGGTTAAGAAACTCTCAAAGGGGTATGACGATAACATTGAATAGTCTTAAGGGAATCCTAGCTGTATCGTCTTTTTCTTAAAGGTAATGCATACGAATGGTAAGGGACTGTATAGTCAGGTCTACAACATGCGCTCCTGATATGGGATATCTTCATGGATGAGTTCTGAAAAAGATACTTTAGTAAGGTACGCATGGATGAGATGAGGACCAGTTTTTGCATCCGGTTCAGAGAGATCGAACGGTGTTTACTTATGAGCAAGAGTTTTTGTGTTGAACCGTTATACCTTAGAGTTTGTTGCCATGGAAGAGTTGAGGCGCAAGAGGTTCAAACAAGGCTTGAATGTTGACTTTTAGTGGCAGGTGACAGCAAGTCTGCTTGGGACATTCTCCGAGTTAGCCAGTAATGCGAAGGAACTTGAGCGACTTCAGAGTTCAGCATCTAATCGGTTCGAAGATTCTAGAGGTCATGATGTGGAGATCCAGGATATCATGAATTTCCACCCTATTTGCATAAGGGGTTTTGTGCTTTGAAGAGTTCGAAGAGAGTTGCTTCAGATCAGTCATTGAGAGTCAGTTCAAAATCTAGATCGATGGTTCATAGAGGCTCTTTGATTCTTGCTTCGGAAGGGAGTATTGATGGTTCTGCTGAAGCATCGCTTCCATCGGCATGCGAGCATTGTGGCCTACATCACATTGGGGTATACTTTTCTTTCGGAGGGTTGCTATCGGTGCCAGGCACCAGGGCATATGGCAAGGGACTGCCCAGTTGTGGATAAGGATATATCAGTTCAGTCTCAGAGGTTGGCTACTTCCCGACATGATCATAGTTTTGCTAAAGACGAAACTAGGGCAGCGTCAGGTCATCGAGGTAGAGGTCCTATGAGATCCCCTGCTAGGTTTGGCGCGAAAGGTGTTTTTAGGCAGTTTGCTACTCAGATTATAGTTGACAGCAATACGACCGATGATATGCCAGGTAATTAAGTTTTGTGTTGTTTTAGCTGTTGTGTTAGCCGTTTAGCTCTTCGATTGCGTAATAGACTAGTTATTGTGAGGTGCGTCTTGGTAAACATTGGATTTGTTGTTGCTTTAGATGGTAAATAGAATTGCATCCTTTGCTAGATAAGGTTTTATCGTAGACGGTCGTTAAGAATGCATGGGTGCCATATGATGTGAATGGAAAGTTGAGAAGTTTTAGATTGCTTGAATCTAATTGTTAGAGTTAGATGAGAAGAATCATAACCTCTCTAGAGTGGATGTTGTACTCCGTAGTGCTAGCTCGAGGAAGGTTACGTATATTGCAAGATGTTCTTAGCTTGCATTATGGACGCAAGGGTTGAGAGTCTTTGGTCTTAGAAGTTATGGGTGTTTTGAAGGTATGGAGGTACCCTTGGTGAACGGGCAATCTTACCGGTTGATTACGGTTTAGAACGGCGATAAAGGTAAGGTTGAGTTCGTTGTTAGTATCCATTACCTTGTGGTATGGTACTTAACGAACTCTTTGTTGGAGGCACACTTGTGCAAGCGACCGATTGGGTGTCGTTGCCAAGTGCTTTGCCGAGAATCGTGTCTGTGTGAGAGTAGCCTGTAGGGTGGTTTTGGATATGTTGAGCCATAGTGCAATAGTGGAAGACCATTATCAGTTTTGTATGAGTTTGGAGACCTTGTTGGGGCTAGAGAAAGTGAGAGCTTTGCTTGTTGTTTGTTAGAATAAGGTACCGTAGAAAAGGGTAAATGAAGGTTGTGATGGACATGGTTGAGGTTTTAAGGGTGAATAGCGATGATAGTTGTTCAGCTTGTACATTTGTTGAGCTGGATCTTGGGAAGTTAGAGGGTTTCTCGATCGAGCTCGACCAAAGTTATTATTGGTTAAGACAAACAGGGTAGAAGTTATCAAAGTAGCGTATTAGAAACGTGGATCAATAGCTGTGTTGAGGGTAACCGAATGGTTGTGGTGCAAAGAAATGTTTTTAGACAGGCCAGATAGAGATCTTTAAGAACAGACAGATAGCTCTTCGCGTATGATTGTTTGGACCGAGTCAAAGGTTTGAAGGTGTTTAGACCTTCGCAAATAGAATGGCTAGTTTTGGGTTGCTTGTGTGAGCTCCTAAGTGACGGTGGTTATTTCTCGTGACCAAGTAGTTGAATCGTAAGTATTTTTCGATTCCGTTGAAAGTAAGTTTGGATAAAGTGAAGTTCTAGGTTCTGACTTGGTGGGTCAAGTCTGGAGAAAGAAGCTGTTAGTTCAAGGTAAATTGATGTTGATAACCGATTGTTAGGGTTTTGCTTGTCCTTTAGTGGTTTGACTAGGATATGGTTGTTAGGCGTGATGCGTTCCTAACAATGTCTTGTGAATGTGGTGCAGTGTTTTACACGTAGATAAAGTCTAAGTTTAGTTTTGCCTATCGAATGCTAATAGAAATGTTGGTTAACCGAGATAGAATCCCTTAAAGGTGAGTTCTTTAAGTTGATGTTTGAACAGCGTGGCTCGAGGTTGGTGGTGTTACCATGATTAGCAGATCGTCGTAAGTGTCGCTGGCTGTTGAAAAAGAGTCATGGGAAATCTCAAGAGAAGTGTTGAGAGCATGTGGTTTATTGGTATGGTTCTGTTCAAGGTAGATTGGGGGGGGACTCTTCCTAATCGAGGTGATCATGTTTAAATGGTGAGCTGGTTAGGTCTTTTTTAGTTACATCTCTCATGCATCCATCTAAATTTTGAGGACGAAATTTTTTTTAAGAATGAGAGAGTTATAACGACCCAGATTCTGAAACTCAAGGGTCGGGTTAACCCGATGCACGGGCTTCGTGTTTGGGCCGAGATATGGGGCCTTAAGAGCCTTGTTGGATTTGAAGAAAAGATTTTGGGCTTGTGTTGTTGGGTTGTTGATGGGCTAAGGTGAAAATAAGAAGGGCAAATGGGTAAAAGCATAATTGAAGGCAAGAGAGTTGATGTGGGACTTTATTTCTGCTGAAAATAGAGAGAGTGGGATCATCTTGGTCCCCATGTTCCCTCTCTCTCTCATTCCTATCTTTCACCCGAAATTCTTCATGTTAAAGGTTAAAATTTTGAGAGTTTGAGTAAGAATCTCGTTTGGGGCAAGGAGGAAAGCTTGTTCAGCTTTGATAGATCTACTAATCAAGGTAAGGATGGCTAGTTATGGTGGAGATTGAGGTTTTGGTGAGGTTAGTGTGGATGAACGAGAATGTTCTTTGAAGACTTCTTTCTTAGCTCTAATTCGAGGTTAGTATACTACTAACTCCGATTGTTTCCTGCAACTTATAAAAATAGGCTTTGATGCATGTATGTATGTTTTTGGCTTGGTTATACCTTGAGTGGTTGTTAATGGTAAATTATGAGAAAGTTATTGTTATGGCTTAAAATTGGTAGAAACCAACTTATTACCTTCAAAATAACTTGTAGGATCAATTTGGGGTTTAACCATAGAGGTTAAACATGGTTTCTAGGTAAAACCCGTACTCAGAGTTCAGAAATCAGGCTCGCATACCGATACTAGGACTAGGGTATCAGTACGATTTAGTGTAAATAGGGGATGAATTGTGAGGGGAGTACCGGTACGCCTCCCCGTATATTGGTACCCCTTACAAGGTAAGAATTCTATTGATGCCTTCGTGTACCGGTACGCAAGAGGGCGTATCAATATGCACTGTTACATTGCCTGGAAAGGCTTTGAGTATCGGTACGCGTATGAAGGAGCACCAGTATGGGCATAGATCGGTACAGGGCGATCCAAGTACCATATGGGTATCAGTACGGTACGTAGCGTATCGGTACGGCCATGGGTTTAATCTTTTCGAATCTAGTAGGGGTATCGATACTTATTAGAGAGTATCGGTACGCGCTGTTGCTTGCTAGTGAGAGGCTTAGCGTACCGGTACGCGTATGTGAGAGTACCGGTACGGGGTGATCCTAGTACCGATAATGAGTACCGGTATGGTACGTGGCGTATCTGTACGACTTGGGGTCTAATTCTTTTGAACCCAATTGGAGTATCGGTACTCATTTGTGAGTACCGATACTTAAAGGGGAGTACCGATACTAACCTTGAAGTATCGATACTCGCTGGGCAATCTGCCCAATAATTTCGAAGTTGCGTTTGGAGGCGTTATAATATGAGACAAAGGGCCTTGAGGGTCCGTTAAGGTGTAGAATGGATATTAAAACTAAGAAATGAGAATATTAACCCCGTACGAGAAAAATAGGCTAATAACTTGGTAAATGTTGGGTAAATTGTGTGAGTTGGTAGCCCATAGGGATCTTAGGTGGATTGTGGATGCTGTGTATTAGTCTAGGCCCTTGCTGAGTGCAAAAGGGGCGACTATAAGGTTGAGTTTTATCGGATAATAAGATAAAGTAATGAGAACGGCCAATGTGTACCTTTATAAGTATGCTAATGAATAGATAATTCAACGGGATAATGTAATTAATAAAAAAAAAGAATAGGGCTATGGTAAGGGTGTTAGAGTTGTGTGCGGTAAGACCCTTGTGTTGAGGTTTAGAGCTGTGTGGTTACTAGGGTCCTTGCAGTGTGCTGATGGGACACCTAGATAGTCGAGTCATCCCTTGTTATTGGGATTGGATACCCGAAGTGTGTTGTAACACCTTAAAGATTCCTGAATGTTGGATCCCGATGCTATGTGGACGTGTGCCTCATCCATTTAAGTATAGGATCCCGACGCTATGTGGACGCGAGCCTTGCTCAGTGTGTAGGATCCCAATGGTTTGTGGACGCGGGCCTCACTCAAATATAGGATTCCGATACTTTGTGGATGCGGACCTCGCTTAATGTTGTTGGTGTTATCCGTGTGATGCTAGGTAAACGTATGAGGTACTTGTATGAGCTGTGTGCGTGATCATACATTTATAATGCTATGTATTCGTAGGAACCTATTGTATTTTGTAAATCGTATTTGAATTTTCAAATAATCGAGTCAAAGGTTTATAATGAAATTTTAACGGAGCTCCACTGTATATGTTTTCAATAATTATTATGTTTTATTGGGTTGTACTTAAATGGATTTTCTTAATGGATTGTGGATTGGGCTAAATTAGGTCAAAGTTTCATGGTAATGGGTTGGGCTTGAGGCCCAAATGTGATATCCAGGTTGAGATAGTTACATTTAGTGGTATTAGACCCTAGGTTTAGCCGGTTCTAGGAAAACTCTATGGTGGTTAGAAGTCGGGAATATGTGTCTAGCGAATACGAGCTATTGTGCCTAAGTTGCACTCTTTCAAGACTGGAATTTGGATAGTGTGCCCTATGTTTACGCATCGCTGGTTGCGACATTAAGATAGATTCGATCGCGATCGTGAGTACTGTGATGTTGGCTAATTCCTTTGAGAATAATTTTTAGATCGGAGTTATCTCAGACGTTAAGCTTGGGCTTATGAAGGTATGGAGGAGTTGAGGGTGTGCCTCCTCCCATCGCTTGAGAAATAATTATGGTTATGTGTTGTAAGTTACCTTGAAGTATTGAGTTAATGGTGAGAACCTTCAGTGGTGAGATTCTGCGTGTTTGTATACGACCCTTATGGAATGGATAAGAGGGCTTGAGTTTTTAATTGACCAGTGGTAGAGTGGCGATCGGAGGCCATCATCATTCGTAGTAAGTGAACCTTAATGGTGGGTACCATGTGATGGGGATGTAACACGCCTAACGGATGTGCGTTTTCATCTCATATAGAGAAGTACATGATGGTTGTGAGGTTTCAAGTATAATCTTAGTAGGTTAAATGCCCTGGGATCTCGGGCAAGGTATGCTTGTTGCGGTTGTTTATAGTAGTTGTTAGAGGGACATCGTGGGTTTTGCGTGAGGCGATGCTTGAGTAAAGCTTGAGAATACGTGGTTGACAGGTACAATGGAGTTGTCTCCTAAATGAGTTGATATGAGCTTGGCCATCGGTAGTTGACCGGTCATGAGCCAACTTGAGGTGACAAAAGTAGTGTTGAAAGCTTCAAGGTTTTGGGGGAACCAAACCCAGAGTATTGAGAAAGACAACTACCATCTTCTGATTGTAGTTCAGACCAGTTGGGTCGACGACGCGAGATTGACCAAGGAGAGTCGTGAAGAGAGCCATGTTCCTTTAGAGGGAGGAGCATTATTGTTACGAATCTAAGTATAGAAAAAAAGGGTTGAGAAAGGATAACCTGATCAATCAAATTGATGGTTAAGAAACTCTCAAAGGGGTCTGAGGATGACATTGAATAGTCTTAAGTGAATCCTAGCTGTATCGTCTTTTTCTTAAAGGTAATGCATACGAATGGTAAGAGACTGTATAGTCGGGTCTACAACATGCGCTCCCGACATGGGATATCTTCATGGATGAGTTCTGGAAAAGATACATTAGTAAGGTACGCATGGATGAGATGAGGACCAGTTTCTGCATCCGGTTCAGGGAGATCGAACGATGTTTACTTATGGGCAAGAGTTTTTGTGTTGAGCCGTTATGCGCCAGAGTTTGTTGCCATGGAAGAGTTGAGATGCAAGAGGTTCAAACAAGGCTTGAATGCTGACCTTCAGTGGCAGGAGACAACAAGTCCGCTTGGGATATTCTCCGAGTTAGCCAATAGTGCGAAGGCACTTGAGCAACATCAGAGTTCAGCATCTAATCGGTTCAAAGATTCTAGAGGTCATGAAGTAGAGATCCAGGATATCATGAATTTTCCTCCCTATCTGCACAAGGGGTTTTGTGCTTCGAAGAGTTCGAAGAGAGTTGCTTCGGATCAGTCATTAAGAGTCGGCTCGAAATCTAGATCGAGGGTTCGTAGAGGCTCTTTGATCCCTGCTTCGAAAGGAGTATTGATGGTTCTGTTGGAGCATCGCTTCTATCGGCATGCGAACATTATGGCTGACATCACATTGGGGTATGCTTTTGCTTCGGAGGGTTGCTATCGATGCCGGGCACCAGGGCATATGGCAATGGACTGCCTAGTTGTGGATAAGGATACATCAGTTCAGTCTCAGAGGTTGGCTACTTCCCGACATGATCAGAGTTTTACTAAAGGCGGAGCTAGGGCAGCGTCAGGTCATCGAGGTAATGGTCCCGTGAGATCCACTGCTAGGTTTGGCGCGAAAGGTGTTTTTAGGCAGTTTGCTGCTCAGATTATAGTTGACAGCATTGTGACCGAGGATATGTCAGGTAATTAAGTTTTGTGTTGTTTTAGCTGTTGTGTTAGCCGTTTAGCTCTTCAATTGCGTAATAGACCAGTTTGTGTGAAGTGTGTCTTGGTAAACATTGGATTTGCTGTTGCTTTAGATGGTAAATAGAATTGCATCCTTTGCTAGATAAGGTTTTATCGTAGACGGTCGTTAAGAATGCATGGGTGCCATATGATGTGAATGGGAAGTTGAGAAGTTTTAGATTGCTTGAATCTAATTGTTAGAGTTAGATGAGAAGAATCATAACCTCTCTAGAGCGGATGTTGTACTCCGTAGTGCTAGCTCGAGGAAGGTTACGTATATTGCAAGATGCTCTTAGCTGCATTGTGGACGCAAGGGTTGAGAGTCTTTGGTCTTAGAAGTTATGGGTGTTTTGAAGGTATGGAGGTACCCTTGGTGAACGGGCAATCTTACCGTTTGATTACGGTTTAGAACGACAATAAAGGTAAGGTTGAGTTCGTTGTTAGTATCCATTACCTTGTGGTATGGTACTTAACGAACTCTTTGTTGGAGGCACACTTGTGCAAGCGACCGATTGGGTGTCGTTGCCAAGTGCTTTGCCGAGAATCGTGTCTGTGTGAGAGTAGCCTGTAGGGTGGTTTTGGATATGTTGAGCCATAGTGCAATAGTGGAAGACCATTATCGGTTTTGTATGAGTTTGGAGACCTTGTTGGGGCTAGAGAAAGTGAGAGCTTTGCTTGTTGTTTGTTAGAATAAGGTACCGTAGAAAAGGGTAAATGAAGGTTGTGATGGACATGGTTGAGGTTTTAAGGGCGAATTGCGATGATAGTTGTTCAGCTTGTACATTTGTTGAGCTGGATCTTGGAAAGTTAGAGGGTTTCTCGATCGAGCTCGACCAAAGTTATTATTGGTTAAGACAAACAGGGTAGAAGTTATCAGAGTAGCGTATTAGAAACGTGGATCAATAGCTGTGTTGAGGGTAACCGAATGGTTGTGGTGCAAAGAAATGTTTTTAGACAGGCCAGATAAAGATCTTTGAGAACAGACAGATAGCTCTTCGCGTCTGATTATTTGGACCGAGTCAAGGGTTTGAAGGTGTTTAGATCTTCGCAAATAGAATGGCTAGTTTTGGGTTGCTTGTGTGAGCTCCTGAGTGACGGTGGTTATTTATTGTGACCAAGTAGTTGAATCGTAAGTAGTTTTCGATTCTGTTGAAAGTAAGTTTGGATAAAGGGAAGTTTTAGGTTCTGACTTGGTGGGTCAAGTCTGGAGAAAGAAGCTGTTAGTTCAAGGTAAATTGATGTTGATAACCGATTGTTAGGGTTTTGCTTGTCCTTTAGTGGTTTAACCAAGATATGGTTGTTAGGCGTGATGCGTTCCTGACAATGTCTTGTGAATGTGGTGCGGTGTTTTAGACGTAGATAAAGTCTAAGTTTAGTTTTGGTTGTCGAATGCTAATAGAAATGTTGGTTAATCGAGATAGAATCCCTTGAAGGCGAGTTCTTTAAGTTGATGTTTGAACAGCATGGCTCGAGGTTGGTGGTGTTACCATGATTAGTGGATCGTCGTAAGTGTCACTGGCTGTTGAAAAAGAGTCGTGGGAAATCTCAATAGAAGTGTTGAGAGTGTGTTGTTTATTGCTATGGTTCTGTTCAAGGTAGATTGGGGGGCACTCTCCCTAATCGAGGTGATCCTGTTTGAATGGTGAAATGGTTAGGTCTTTTTTGGTTACAAATCTCATGTATCCATCTAAATTTCAAGGATGAAATTTTTTTAAGAATGAGAGAGTTGTAATGACCCGGGTTCCAAAACTAGAGGGTCGGGTTAACCCGAGGCATAGGCTTCACATTTGGGCCGAGATATTGGGCCTTGAGAGCCTTGTTGGACTTGAAGAAAAGATTTTGGGCTTGTGTTGTTGGGTTGTTGATGGGCTAAGGTGAAAATAAGAAGGGCAAATGGGTAAAAGCATAATTCAAGGCAAGAGAGCTGATGTGGGACTTTATTTCTGCAGAAACTAGAGGGAGTGAGATCATCTTGGTCCCCATGTTCCCTCTCTCTCCCATTCCTATCTTTCACCCAAGCTTCTTCATGTTAAAGGTCAAATTTTTGAGATTTTGAGTAAGAATCTCGCTTGGGGCAAGGAGGGAGGCTTGTTCGGCTTTGATAAATCTACTAACTGAGGTAAGGATGGCTAGTTATGGTGGAGATTGAGGTTTTGGTGGGGATAGTGTGGATGAACGGGAATGGTCTTTGAAGACTTCTTTCTCAGCTCTAATTCGAGGTTAGAATACTACTAACTCATATTGTTTCCTGCAACTCATAAAAATAGGCTTTGATGCATGTATGTATGTTTTTGGCTTGGTTATACCTTGAGTGGTTGTTAATGGTAAATCACGAGAAAGTTATTTCTATGGCTTAAAATTAGTAGAAACCCACTTATTACCTTCAAAATAACTTGTAGGATCGATTTGGGGTTTAACCATGGGGGTTAAACATGGTTTCTAGGTAAAACCCACACGTATAGTTCAGAAATCGGGCTCGCGTACCGATACTGGGACTAGGGTATCAATACGCTTTAGTGTAAATGGAGGATGAATTGTGAGGGGAGTACGGTACGCCTCCCCGTATATCGGTACCCCTTACAAGTTAAGAATTCCAGTGACGCCTTCGTGTACAGGTACGCAAGAGGGCGTATCGGTACGCACTGTTACATTGCCTGGAAAGGCTTTGAGTATCGGTACGCGTATGAGGGAGTACCGGTACGGGAACAGATCGGTACATGGCGATCCAAGTACCATATGGGTATTGGTACGGTACGTAGCGTATCGGTACGGCCTTGGGTTTAATCTCTTCAAATCTAGTAGGGGTATCGATACTTATTGAAGAGTATCGGTACGGCCTTGGGTTTAATCTCTTCGAATCTAGTACCGATGATGAGTACAGGTACGGTACATAGCGTATCAGTACGGCTTGGGGTCTAATTCTTTCGAACCCTATTAGAGTATCAGTACTCATGTGGGAGTACCGATACCTAGAGGGGAGTACCGATACTCACCTTGGAGTATCGGTACTCGCTGGGCAATCTACCCAATAATCTCGAAGTTGCGTTCGGAGGCGTTGTAATATGAGACAAAGGGCATTGGGGGTCCGTTAAGGTGTAGAATGGATATTAAAACTGAGAAATGAGAATTTTAACCCCGTATGAGAAAAATGGGCTAATAACTTGGTAAATGTTGGGTAAATTGTGTGAGTTGGTAGCCTATAGGGATCTTAGGTGGATTGTGGATGTTGTGTATTAGTTTAGGCCCTTGCTGAGTGCGGAAGGGGCGACTATAAGGTTGAGTTTTATCGGATAATAAGATAAAGTAATGAGAACGGCTAATGTGTACCTTTATAAGTACGCTAATGAATAGATAATTCAACGGGATAATGTAATTAATAAAAAGAAAACCATAGGGCTATGGTAAGGGTGTTAGAGCTGTGTGCGATAAGACCCTTGTGTCGAGGTTTAGAGCTGTGTGGTTACTAGGGTCCTTATTGTGTGCTGATGGGACACCTAGATAGTCGAATCATCCCTTGTTATTGGGATTGGATACCCGAAGTGTGTTGCAACACCTTAAAGATTCCTGAATGTTGGATCCCGATTCTATGCGGACGCAGGCCTCATTCGAAGATGCTTGATGAGAGATCCCGAGCATGGATGTAGGATCCCGATGCTATGTGGACGCGGGCCTCATCCCCTTGAGTATAGGATCTCGATGCTATATGGATGCAGGTCTTACTCAGAGTGTAGGATCCCGATGCTTTGTGGACGCGGGTCCCACTCAAGTGTAGGATTTCGATGCTTTGTGGACGCGGACCTCACTTAATGTTGTTGGTGTTATCTGTGTGATGCTAGGTAAACGTATGAGGTACTTGTATGAGATGTGTGCGTGATCATACATTCATAATGCTATGTATTCATAGGAACCTATTGTATTTTGTAAATCATATTTGAATTTTCAAATAATCGAGTCAAAGGTTTATAATAAAATTTTAAAGGAGCTCCACTGTATATGTTTTCAATAATTATTATGTTTTATTGGGTTGTATTTAAATGGATTTTCTTAATGGGTTGTGGATTGGGCTAAACTAGGTCAAAGTTTCATGGTAATGGGTTGGGCTTGAGGCCCAAATGTGACATCCGGGTTGAGGGTGTTACATTTATATTACTGTTGTTTGAATGTAAATTCTGCTAAAATGACAGCCCAACCATCATCAAAATCAATCATAATTGAAAATCCAAAGCATGAAACCAATCCAAATATTCTAAAATAACATGAAATTTGATTCGAATTATCTCCAAAGCCAAAACAATCACAGAAATCATTCAAGTCCATATATAGGCACAAAGAAACATATAAAATACACAATACATAAGCGCCTAATACAACAGATTACTCCATAGGTCATCTTACCGTGTCAAATACGAATCAGAATCAAAATCAACATCAAAATCAAACGAAACCTGCTTCCTCAAATTCAATATTTAAGAAAATAACTAAAAAATATCAAATTGAACAAAAAATAAACCATGATAGAAGAAATAAACTGAACTGTAAAATTAAAACTATAAAAGAAGGGGAAATTGTACCTTACGCTGGTGCTTGTTTTTTGGGTTTCGATGAGTAGATCTAGTTAGTAAATTTGTTTAAGTTCCGATATGCAGTATTCGCATCGGCAGTGGAATATCACCGACCATGTCGTTTGACCGGTGGAGATGAGGGAGTGAGAGGCGACTGGAGGCTGGATAAAATTAGGGATTGGGGTGAGAGAGAGTGACTGATAGTGAGTGGGTTAATAAAAAAAAATGGACAAGCGTTTTATTAAAATTTATAGCGGCATTTTCTATACAAACGTCACTATAAATAAACCTATTGCAGCGTTTTTTATACAAACGTCACTATACATGGACCTATTGCGGTATTTTATTTACAAACGAAACTAAAGTACCAGAATTTGTGGCTTTTTTTATATAAAAGCCGCTAATTTTATCGGTTTGTGGCGTTCCTGCTACAAACGTCGCGATATGTTTAAAATTAGCGGCGTTTTTTAAAACGCCGCTAAAAGTGCCGCAATATGTTAAACTTGATGTAGTGGGTTAACCAACCGTTTACGCTAAACGGTACGGTTAAATTTACCATGAGCACCCCTAGATTTGGATATGTGCCATTTCAATTTTTGATTTATTTATTTGGACCATTTTGATTTTAGGCCACTTTTTGTTCCAGTTGTTTGATGTTTTGGGTTTAGACTGTTTTGTGCTTTAGTTCGTTTCATATTCAAGTTGAAGGATTTAGATAGTCAAATTCTTAGGATCAGATAGGATTTCATTGGTTTTAGATTCGGATCGACCGAATTAACCTGAGTACAATGTAGAATCGATAAGTCTGTGTGTAAATATATAACCATTTAAAATAAAACATGTAGTTTCATAAAATATTGCTTAATTAGTTTTATTTTTTGTAATCAATTTCTCACAATATGGAAGTTCTTTTATTCCTTTCTTTTGTTTTAAAATAATAAAAGTGTTTAAATTCAATTCAACTTCTAAGAATTAGTTCGGCTCAAGTTCTAACCAGCTCTTTTCTCTTTTAGATGGACATGTTGAGGCCTAATGTCTCTGATTTTAACCCATTTTAATCTGGGTTTGGACAATAGTCTGTTCAATTAGAAGTTGATTTTGCAATAACGCAGGCATAGATTAATAATTTGCATATATTTTGTATATTTATTTTGAGCAGAACAGGATAATGGAGAGTAGTTCTAAAGCAGACGAGGATCTGGAGTTTCAGTTATTCGACTTCAATGAGGTAGAATTCTTGAACAACGTCAATGATATTATGGAGGAAAACTATCAGCACAATGAAACAGCTGCAAATTTCTCAAAGGTATTAAGAATCAAATAAGAATCGAAATACCTCAAATTCTTGGATAATCTAAAGCTAATTTTCTTTATTAATGTATTACTTTGTAGGATATTAGCCCTGATGATCCTATATTCACTGAAGCATCCAATATGCCAAAAGAACCAGTAAATCATCTCCATTTACCTCCCTCTTATTTCTGTTTTTACCAGATTTGTACTTCAGTGCAAATGGCTTTGCCTTGAAACAATTACTAGGGACCATTTACATTTGCATGTTAACAGGTGGATGTGGGAGCGGAATTTCAGCCTCCATTAACAAGAGACGATCAACCTCAGCTGGATCAGATGAATGCCAATCCTGACACGATCGGATATGAAAATGTTAGTCATAGCAGCTCAAATCCTTTGCATGTCAATCATAATTCTTACCACTACTTCCATTGCATTTTGTGTTGTAGTACTGGTTTTGGTTTAACGTAAATTATACCATTTTTCAATAGGTGCTAGTAGATCATTTGGTAGCGTCACCTGGCAGAACTAATGAATCTTTCCTTCACCTATCGAGCTCCGATACGAACCTCCGGCAGCCGATACATTCGGGGTTTGACGACAATGCTTCTCTTCTTGGCCATGTTGATGCACATGAAACAACGTCACCCCTTTTTAGCCCCCTTATAATGGAGCCAACACATTCATTCCCTTTGGCACCAGTAACCTCCAACTCTCTGCCTAGATATAAACCATTTACGCTACATTGTATAATTCTCAGTTAATTTATTTCTCTTCTTCATCAGGCAGAGAGACTCACACAAAATGAAGATTATTCGATTCAGCCATTTCACTCAGGGCATGGGCTTAATTCAATTCAAACAAATCAGGTCAGTGGCCATATTTCACTAGAAACCTCCAAGTCTATGCCTATCTATCATATATAAATCATTCACTTTACATTATATAATTCTTGACTAAATTTATCTCTCATCTTGATCAGGCAGAAAAACACCCAGAAAATCGAGGTTATTCAACTCAATCATTTCACTGGGAGCATGGGGTTAATTCAGTTCAAACAAGTCAAGTCAACAATCATATTAGAAGGGTAAACTACAACTCTATGTCATTCAAATATCAACAATTTATAGTATATAATTCTTAATTAATTTATCTCACCTTCTCAGGCAGAAAAGCTCCCACAAAATGGAGGCTACTGGACTCGACCATTACACTCGGAGCATGGGGTTAATTCAAGTCAAACAAACCAAGTCTATGGTCATGTTAGACTGGTAACCTCCAACTCTATGCCATTCAGATATAAACCATTTATATTATATTAAAAAATTATTAGTTAATTAATCTCTCATCTTCAGCAGGTAGAAAAGTTCCCACAAAAGGATACTTATTCGACTCAATCGTTTAACTCAGAACATGGGGTTAACTTAGGGTGTGTTTGATAGCCGTAATTTCAACTTCGGAATTCATTTTCCTTATTTTACGGTGTTTGATTAACGTAAAAAAAATGGTCAATGCAGTTATAATTTCCGGTCAACCATTTTATCTTTGTATTTCCTTGTAGTTTGTATTACCGTGTTTTTTTTCCGTAAAACACTTTACAAAGCGTCTTTGTTCCCTGGTTCTAATTTCCAACTTCAGCGTCTCTTTCTCTTCAGCATCGGCATCTCACAACCGACGGCGACGTAACTCAGGTGAGTATATATTTTCGTCCATCTTCTTTATTTATTCTCTGATTTTTTTTGCCCTAATTTGTTTTTCCTTTCTATCTTCTTTATTTCTCTGAATTTTTTTGCCCTAAGTTGTTGTTTGCGATCTTTAGATTTGTTTGTAAATCTTTGATTTCTTTATTCCCTGGACTTGTAGATGCTTTTCTCGTTGTGTACTTGTCTCAATTTGTTGAAATCTGGGTGTTTGAAAATTTCATATTACAATATTTTGCACAAATTATAGAACGAAATCAGACTTTGGCAGTAAAGAGAAAAGAGAATGAAGGGTGAACGGTGAAAGGAACCTGAAAATCTTACCAGGTTTTCCACCATTCAAGACTGCACTTTTGATCGGTTCTACACCATATACCTATATATAGACAAAAGAAGAAAAGTTTCTATTAACACATCAACAAGAATGTTGGTTCTTTGTCTGAATTTCAGTGTCAAATAGGAACAAACCTTGATCCCTGAGTTTTTCTCTTTGAGGAATCTCCCTCCACCTACAAATAAGATGGCATTAATATATGGTTTTCTTATTCTTTTTACTAACAGCACCCACACCAATATTAAAATATTTTCATCTTCAAAATAGGAGCTGCAGATAGTAAAGTTCAGCACATATTACATGTTCTCAAAACAGAATAAGAAAGCCTTATATTAATGCCATCTTTGATACAGTTTGTTAGATGTTTCAGTGGTTATTTTAGCTTTTCATCCTATCCTTTCATTTTATTAGTCATTTGACATCTTTGAATGGTAAATTTCTTTACATATTCGATACTTTAACAGTCATGCATGTAACATTATAAGCTGACTCGCTGCACATTGTGGCTTTTGTTGTACTGAATTCTTTTCAGTCTCATTGTAGCTGATTTTTGGTCTCGTGCTTATAGCATATTACAGACCTTACCATATTTGATCATAGACATATCTTACAAAGTCTTACAAAACAATCTATAATTTAAGTGTTCTTTGATCTATACTTCTTCCTGGTTAGGTTATCAAACAATTACTTCATATGCATTAGTCCGAAACCTAAACCATGCAAAGCATCTTCAAATTAGGTATTATGCCTAGCAGAACAACAAAATTGACTTTACCATATTTTATCATAGGCAGATCTGATTAAGTCTTACAAAATAGTAGATAATTTAAGTGTTCTTGGATCCATATTTCTTCATGGTAAGGTTATAAAACAATTATTTCACATGCATTAGACACGTCTGTATGTAGATATTACCCTTCAAGAATCCTTTATATATATGAAAAAATTAGAGAAGAACTAGCATATTTGTATTAGACATGTACTCTTCAGTTTGTTTGTTTTGATCTCAATTCTGAAAATGTTGTCTGTAAGTGGGTTGTTTGGTTGTTTGGTTCTTGCTTGCTAGTTGGGTTTTGTTTTAACTTTCTTGTATGGTCTTTGAAGCTAGCTTGATCAATCTCATAGACCTTGAATTTTGTTTGATATGTTTTGAAGTCTTTTCTATGACGTTTGATCCTCATAGAAACATGGTTTAATTCTGGTAATAACATTGTTGTTTCGATTGATATTGATGACTTTGAATGTTTTGTTTGGTTTATTAAATCATCACATATAATGGCTGGCTTTGATATTTTCCATATTTTTTTAATTTTCTTTGTGTACATGCAAACTCCATACACACTCTTTTCCATAATACATCAATTTATTAGTCAAATTCATATTTTAATCTTTTCCATAATGCAAGGCTATTTTTTTTGTAGATGGATCGTAACACAATTCATAATGTAATAGTGGGAGTCGTTGCTTCAGCATTAGC
The DNA here is from genome assembly GCA_019671005.1 of Hibiscus mutabilis. Lineage (NCBI taxonomy): Eukaryota > Viridiplantae > Streptophyta > Magnoliopsida > Malvales > Malvaceae > Hibiscus > Hibiscus mutabilis. The sequence goes on along the minus strand of CM033733.1, from coordinate 31,287,265 downwards.
TGTTGGGGCCGTTTTAATTCAAACATTAAAATCTAGAAAGCAAATAACTCGTCAATGTCATGTGAATCGAGATTATGAAAGAGAGAATTATATCAATAGTATATTATGTAGAGGTGACCAAAATTGCATTAATATAATAAGAATGCGACCAATTGTTTTTTTTAATTTGTGTGACATCCTTACTAGGAACAATTTGTTACACTAGTCTAGATCGGTAAGCGTTAGAGAGCAAGTGGTCATATTCTTACATATAATTGGTCACAATGTAAGGTTTCGAGTGATTGGATCAAGATATTATAGATCAACTGAGACAATTCATCGTTACTTTAAGATAGTGTTGAGAGCTATTTTGAAATTATATAAACTACTCATTAGATTACCCGATGAGTCAACACCTCCTGAAATAAGAAACAGTCCAAGGTTTTATCCATATTTTAAAGATTGTGTGGGAGCATTAGATGGAACTCATGTTCGTGCATCTGTTCCACTTACCATTCAAGGAAGATTTCGTAGTCGTAAAGGGGAACGACACAAAATGTATTGGCTGCGGTTACCTTTGATTTGAAATTTGCTTATGTTCTAGTTGGTTGGGAAGGCAGTGCACATGACTCTCGTATTTTAACAGATGCACTTAGACGTCCAAGAGGATTTATTATTCATGAAGGTAAAAATTATCAATAATAATACAAAAGAGTTCAATTAAAGTCATAATGTGTTAAGTAATAATAACATTATGTATACTTGTAGGTAAATATTATCTTGCTGATGCTGGATATGGCATTAGAAATGGAATTATTTCTCCATATCGTGGTGTTCGATATCATTTAAAAGAATTTACCGATCATCGTCCAAAAAATGCAAAGGAACTCTTTAATCTTCGTCATTCATCATTGCGAGCCACTGTTGAGCGAGTCTTTGGGATTTTAAAGAAACGTTTTCGTGTGTTAGACGCTGAACCATTTTGGGATTTCCAAACTCAAGTCGATATAGTGTTAGCTTGTACTATCATCCATAATCATATAATGGGAGTTGATCCTAATGATTCAATTAATGAAGGATTATATGAGGAATCTGAGTCTAATTTGATAATATCAACTCTTACTGCGCGAGAAGAGAGAGAAGAAGCTATAGAATGGACTACTAAGAGAGATGAAATTGCACAAGCTATGTGGAATGATTATATGACTAGAAACATTAATTTTCTTTAGAACTTAGGTTGAGTACTTCTATGTTATGCAAGTTAGACGTTAAAATTGTAATGTTTTAAGTTTGTTGGATATTGAGATTATTGTGTTTTAAGCTTGTTGGATATTGAGATTATTATGTTTTAAGTTTGTTGGATATTGAGATTATTATGTTTTATGCTTATTGGATATTAAAATTATTATGTTTTAAGTTTGTTGGATGGTGAGACTATTATGTTTAAGTTTGTTGACTATTAAAACCGTTATGTTCCAAGTTGGTTGGTTATAGAAATTATTATAGTATTTTGATTTTTTTCATTTTTGAATATTACAGTTTGTTATGAAAATTGATTTAAATTACTTATTTAATTAAATTTTTATATGATTATTAATGTAGCGATGAGTAACCTTAAATCAAATAAAGGGAGCTCATCAAAACATTTCAGATGGACAAAACTGATGGAACGTCTTTTCTTCGAAATACTTGTAGAGGAGGCTGAAAAAGGGAATAAGCCATCTAATACTTTTAGATCAATTTCTATAAATCGAGTTGCCACAACTATTTCTGAAAAATTTCAAGTTCTTTCTGATCCTAAACATGTGGAAAATCATTTGAGGACAGTCAAAAATACATGGAAGATTGTATGTCAAATTCGAGGAGAAAGTGGATTCGGATGGGATGACAACATGAAAATGATAACATGTGATACGAGAACATACGATGATACTGTGACGGTAATCTTTATATACTTTTCTTTTAACTTTTATTAAGATTTTATTTAACTTGTTATTTTAATTTTGTATGATATCTAACAGGCACACCCGAAGTACTCATCATTTTTGAACAAAAAAATTGATAATTATGATGAGATGGCTGTGATTGTCGGTCAAGATATGGCAACAAGGAGTTTTGCCAAAACATTTGTTGATATAAGTTGGATGATGATAATGATTGTTCAATGCCATTTAATTCCGATACTGAAGATGCCGAGGAGGAAAGAACAAAAGTATCTTCATCTGGCACATCAAAACGTAAAAGAAAAATTACTCAAGAAAGTGTCGAGGATGATTGTCTTCAGTTTGTGGGTGAAAAACTTGGTGAGATAGCTGAAGCATTGAAAAAGTTTAATGAGGATAAGACACCGCATCTTTATGAAGAAGTGATGTTGATGGAGAAAGAGGGATTTGATGAAGAATTTCTTTGCAACGTGTTTGATTTTTTAATGAAAAATGAACTTGAAGCCAAAGCTTTCTTGATTAAAAAAAACGAAGCATAGAAAAATTTGGCTTCAAAAGTTTACTAAGGGTTAAGGGTGTGTAGTTTTAATGTAATGTTTAATAATAGTTATGTACTTAGACACTATCGTTGTTTTAATATTTTGTATTACGCACTTCAACAATATCGCTAGTTTAATATGTTGTAGTACTAATTATGTAATTAGACAATATTGTTGTATTATTATGGTGTACTACTAATTATGTACTTGGATGATATTATTTTCTAATGTGGTGTAGTGCTAATTATGTTATTGGATAATATTATTGTTCAAAGTAATATGTTGGTATAAAAGCAACACATACTTTCAATCAATTTTTAAATTTATATCAATTGAACCAAATTAATATCAATTAGAAAAATGTACTTTTATAAAAAATTAAGTATTATAATATTTATTTGTTTCACTGAAAACAGACTTTGTAATGTGTGTTTGTTTCACTAAAAACAAATTCTTAACATTATTTTTTTCAAAAAAATTTACCAAACAGCGGAAAATGATTTACACAGCTTCATCCAAACACCTGAAAATGGTTTCTGTAATCAGTTTTCCAGAAAATGTAGTTCATTTTCCTGAATTCATTTTTCGGAAACAGTTTTCAGTGAAACAAACGGACCCTTAGTTCAAACAAATCAGGCCAATGTATTCCACTCCGAGCATAGGATTAACTCAGTTCAAACAAATCAGGTCAATGGTCTTAATGGACTGGTAACCTCCAACTCTAGAACTATCAGATATAATTCATTTACGCAATTTATATAATTATTAGTTAATGTACATCTCATCTTCCTCGGATACAAAAGTTCCCATAAAATGGAAGTTATTCGACTCAACCATTTTACTCGGAGCATGGGGTTAACTCAATTCAAACAAAACAAGACATTAGTCATATTGGACTAGAAACCTCCAACTTCGAGCCTATTAGATATAACTCACAGTATATAATTCTTAATTGATTTATCTTTCATCTTGAACAGATTGGAAAAGCCCCACAAATGAAGGATATTCGACTCAACCGCTGCACTCGCATGTAATTAACTCAATTCAAACAAATCATGTCAATGGTGATATTGGAAATACCCTCCAATATGAGCTTTTAGTGTATGCTAATTTTCCCCTGATTTTCTAATGAATTATTATTGTGTTAATTAAAACATAACATGTTCCTAACATTGATACTAGGCCTCAAAGGGTAGAATCGGCCAATCGAGGGAAGACGATAGTGTTGGCTGAACAGTTTCAACAAAACAATGGAAAAAATAATTTCAACGACAATCATCAAGAACTTCCCTACCCAAATCCGTTCATTCAAAGCTCAGTGAGTATTAATTATTTACTTAATTACGTCGACGTCGATATATGTCTCTCTTTATTGTCCCATTATATGCGTTGTTTTTGGAATGAGCAGAGTGGGGTTGGATATCTTCATGGAGGATCTACACAAATCAACCAGCAAGCACCAACTTGGGTCTCATATAAAGAGAATAATTTTTATAGGCCTTTGGCTCCATTTGGGTATCGAATTGATTGAACACCAATCTACAATCTTCTTGATAGGATTAAGAAAATCGAAACTGCAATATGTATTAGGGGTGTGCAAAATAAACCGTAACCGTTAACCGGTATAGCCGTTTATTTTATAGGTTAATTAATCTAACCGTTAAGGCTAAACGGTTTCGGTTAACCGAACCTCTAAAAACTATGGTTAATGGTTAACCTATAGGTACTTTTTAAACTAAGTATGATGTTTATGTTTAAAATTTCTCTATTTTAGAGGGATTTTTTTTTTGAAAATTTTAATACAATATCTATCGGAGAGATATATTTATTATTCTAAAAAGAAATAATAAACATTTGAAAAGAAAATTGTAATAGGTTACACAGTTAACTATTTCTTAACGGTTATTAATGGTTAGGTTACGGTTATAACCGCTATAACAGTTAACCAACTGTTTAAGCTAAACAGTACGGTTAACCTACTATGAACACCCCTAATATGTATGATGTTTTAATGTTTTGTTTCTTTGGATTTCAGGCAACAAGGTACTCAGTTTCAAGCAACAGCCAATTCTGATCCTCAGCGTTACAACTTCATGCGACCTAGTCTTTCAGCACCATTAAGGTGCTAAAATATTTGGATAACTATATGCATTATGCACACATAATACTTAGAAACATATCTTGATTGAGTTATCTTATTTCGTATCCTGGCCACAACAGTTCAACAATCCACTGCAACGGCTTAATCAAGTCCCCACTATGCCAAATGCATCTGGTTCACTTCTCCAACAGTCTATGTCGACTAAGCATTCAATGCCTTTTCAGCATATGTATTTGACCTTTCTTTTATCTCTCTTTATTATATCTTGCAATGTGCAAATATGAAACTTTGTTGTTTCTTTTTTTTATTTCAGGTCTCAATATTTCTCCAATCAACATGATCAAGTATCGATGGCACCCGAAACATATAATCAACAAACTTATAGCACCAGACTGCTTGAATCCTCTATGCCTTCTAGGTACCTTTTGCCTTTCTTTTTAATATGTCAAGGAAGTTAGCCTGGTAGAAAAATGACGGATAATTGTTGAGTGATTCAATGTCTGCTGAATTTAGGACCCCAATACGTTCCCCTCCTCATCAAATCAATGCACTTGGCGTATCGGATTTGCAGTATCGTAACTCTTTGCAATCCAGAGCCCCCATGCTTCCAAGGTACTTTCTATCCTATAAAGTTGTTTCGTTCAATATGTCTAGCTTTTGCGATGATATGATTCACAGGTTTATCTGTTAACAATTTTGTATTCAGTGGGGGAAACAAGTTGGAAGATTTAGATGAGAAGCGACAGTACCATCGACTTGACCCATTAAATCCGGTGACAAATCAATTTGGTACACGTAGTTCCAGCTCCATGCTGCAAGAAGCTCTATTGCACTCAGGGTATCCTTTTTTACCCTATGATTGCTTGCTTTAAGTATTGTTCAAACGGAATATGAAATCATTTTAAACACAATCACTCTTGGTTTGAATTGCAGTTCCTATCGATTGCCTGCTCATCAGCAAGCAAGCAGTCGATTCTCGACAATGCGTGGTTTACCAAATTCAGACCATCATTATTCTAAGCTGACTGAAAGTTCATTTCTGCCTAGGTAAATTTGCAATTTGTTTTATAGTTTTACAAATGAGTGTGCTCCTCTTGTCAATCTGACTTACGTTTAATGTCACGTATAGGCTTCAACAACAACAAGGATTATCCTGGTCCTACCTCTGGGACTTCTTTGTCAAGCATCGTTTTGAACTCATTACTTCAGAAAGTAAAAAACCTTTTTATCGCTAACAACATTTCATGGAAACAAGACATTTTTTGTTGACCAAGGAATTCATTATGTAATTGCAGGAAACTGGTCATACATCGGCTCCATCTCAAATGGACACATCACTAAGCGACCACAGGGAGGTATGATCACGCCAACTTTTAGATACAAGTTATTAATTTGTTTCCCTTCCTTTTGAATTTCGATTTTCGAATTGATTCAGCGAGAAAATTCGGGACGACGAGGAAGCCCTTCATGGAGGGGATTTGAATCGGGAGAATCATCATCATCACCTTTCAAGCTGATCAGGGTATTGACTTGCATAAGTACTCATATTTGGCTTCTAAATGTATGATTTTGTGTGCATAATTTAAGAATGGGTTCAAGCTTTTCCTTTTTGGCTTTGATCAATCACAGAGAGACTCCAGTTTGGCACAGGCATCCAGTGCTCAACAAGAGAATAGGAATTTTCTATCTCTGCTGAATGAAGCCGAAACAAGATCCAACACTGGCAGCCTTATTGGTCCAAGGTTGTTCTACAGATTTTATTTCTGAATAATTTTCTCTTCAATCATGGAATCCTTATTAAAAAAAAATCTTATGATTTCAGGCCAATTCAAAATTCAGTGTATGATCCAAAATATGAGAGGATTGGAGTGCCTATTGATCCCCAATTGAGGCTTTTCGCCACCATTTATCTGTCTTATATATATAATCCATAGAAACGGTGAATTTCTTTAGAGGTATGATTATTTACATAAACTTTTTAGGGATGAAATTTGGGGTTTGACGAAGGAATGTGGACTTCTATAAGTATGTTTAGCCGTTTATCTCTTAGTGAGAGCACCCGCGGCGAGGGGATTAGTCTCTGCTATCGGCGGTGAATACCTTAGCTCAAACCAATATATATATATATATATATATATATATATATATATATTGGGATACATTTTCATCAATTGTTGAAATTTTAATTTCCTTTTTATAACTTAATTAAGCATTATCTATGGACTTCAATATTTGACTAGTTTTAAATCCATATTATGTGCTTGACATTAGTTTTAATATAAAAAAATATCACATAAATAAATTTAACAATTTTTTATTAATAGTTTATTCCTATAATGCATTTTTTCTAGAAAATATAATTTTTAGAAAATAAATTATTAAAACCCAACAAGTGTCCCAATGGAAAATCGGATGATCTTCTTCCTAAAAGACACGGGTTCAAATTGTTTTGTCTACATGATGTATGCCCATTATCAAAGGGTTAAGAATATCTAATGAACAGATGTTACTTTATAATTATTTTAGACTATTCAAAAAAAATAAATTATTGAGATTCAAATATATTATAATGCATATCTCAAAACTTTATCTTTTAAAAATATCTACATTTATTTTTTTGAAAAACATAGATAAAAAAATTATACCAATCCCAAATAATAAAATAATGTTAAAAATATGAGTTAATTGCACCATATGTCCCCAAACTATGCACTCATTCTAAATTGGTCCCTAAACTTTTAAACATTCTAATTTATCCTCAAACTATGACCTTTATTCTAAATTGATCCCCAAACTTTTAAGCAATTTAGTTTTACCATCAAACTATGACTATCATTCTAAATTGGTCCTCATACTTTTTGAATGTTCTAATTTCATCCCTAAATTATCAGTATATGTTAATAATATCTTATGTTAGTAAAACCGTTATAAAAATCGTTAATTGTCATGAAACACTGATGTGTATTTTGTAATAATATGATGTGATATAAACGATAATTTATGGATGAAACTGAAATATTCAAAAAAGTTTGGGGACCAATTTAGAATGAGAGTCATAGTTTGGGGGTGAAATGAAATATTCAAAAGTTTAGGGACCAATTTAGAATGAGGGTCATTTGTTTAAGGATGAAATTAAAATATTTAAAAGTTCAGGGACCAATTTAAAATGAGTAAGGGACTTGTGGTGCGATTAACTCTAAAAATATATACAAATCAATTAAAATAAGTTTCCCTATAATGTCTATACAGTCAAAATTTGAAAAATGATTTTATATGTGAACAAAATTAGATTTTTCCTATAACAACTAGATTTTAGATGTGTATGAAAGACATTAAATTGATATAATTTATATATATTTTTTTAAATATAACACACAGCGAGATTTGTTATAGACTTTTTTTTATATAAAATGGATAATAAATAGATTATTGAATATACAAATTTAGAAAATGTTTATTTATTTTTTTGCTACTAAGAAAATGTTTATTTATTGATAAACTTGTTCACATAAAAAACAAGAAAAAAGTTGGACATATCCAAGTGGCGACATTGGTATGATATTTTATTTTGAAATCGAATAAGGCTGGGTTAATTTTAATTTAAATAATAAGAAATATATCATCGAAGCTAATTGAAAAATATCAACAGTAAATAAAATATTAGGATGATTCTACAACAGGCACTCACACTATTGCACATCACTAACACAACACACTGCTGCATACCATTATTTTTTTAATAATTTTTAAATTATTATTAAATATCTCAGGGATTCGACTTGCAATTAAAATTATTTCAAAAGAAAAATTGAATTCGAATTTAATAAACCTTTTCTATATAACAAACCCTAAACACCCTACACCTATTTTGCAATTAAAATAAAGAAAATACTTTGATACACAAGCTTGTGTAAATTAAAGTTTACATAGGCCTTTTAATTTTAGGGTTTAAAGATTTAGGTTGTGGTTTAGGGTTTAGAGGTTTAGGTTGTAAGGTATAGAATTTAAGGTTTATGGTTAAAATTTAGGGTTTAGTTTTAGGGTACTAGGGTTAGGAATTTAGGTTTTAAAATTTATAGCTTAAATATGCAGGATTGTGTAAGTTTTTTTACACAGCTTGTGTATAAAAATAAAACTCTTAAAATAATAGTATTTTTTAAATGAAATATTAGAATCAAATATCAAAATCTATTTTCTATACCACAAACCTTAACGCTCTACACCTACTTTGTCGTCATCGTCGTTGTCGGGTCCGTCCACCTTCTATTCTCGGTGATATTATCGTTTTAGCCATCTCGCACGCTCAACGTCAACGAACTCAACACCGAATGCCACTGCCTTGCTCTTTCGGGGTGGCAAATTTGCATGTGTTGCTTCTCCTGTTTACGCCACGTGCCACACTGCCGTCGTAAAGTTGGTCCCCCTTCAGCTCTCCTTTTATCGAAAAATTATTAGATGGGTCTGGCTCACCACGTCATCCATAGTCTCATCTAATAATAATTTTCTCTGTCATTTTTTTCTAAGGTGAATTTTCACTTCTTTCCTACATGTCATTAAAGAGAGGTAGTTATTTGGAAGTTACGCTAAAATAGATTCATCTCATAAGATGGACTATGAATGACGTGGTAAGCCGAATTCATCTAATAATTTCTTCCTTTTATCGCCGCCATTGTTTAGAAAACTCACTATCGGCCACTGTTTAGGAAACAACAATACATTCACTGAAATCCTAACCCCAAACACCTAAACCTAATTTTCAAAATTCCCCAAATTAGAAACCAAATTCTCAAAATTCAAAATCTTAATTTTAAAATTTCTCAATTCAATACCCTAATTTCTAAATCACAAACTTTAATTTAAAATTTCAATTTAGTTTAATTCGATTTTATTAGTAATAGCTATAATATGTTACGTTTTTTTAAATTTGTAGATTAATAATAGCTATAATATGTTAATATATATTAGTAATAGCTATAAATATTAGTAGATTAATAATGAACCTTGATAATCTATTTGTTATTACTTTCATGTTTGCCGCGCATCTTATTTTTGAATCAAAGAACTTGTTGCATACAGCAAAGGGTTCATTATAGGTTGTGTCCAACTATGATGAAAATTATAGATTGTGTTTGATTGAAGCTTGAACTTATTATGATAAAAAAAAAAAAAAGCTTGAACTCATTACATCCAAATAGGGGAACCTAGCCAACTGAAAGAGCTTGAATTTACAGCTATGTATAGGCTTAGATGCATTTAAAAATTGAGGCCCTATATGCTCTTGTTGTGTTTGATTTCTTAATATTGCTTTCTAGAGTTATCTCATGGGTTCTGTAATAGGTGCGAGAATGATTCTCTTCAGAATATAGAGTGAGTTCTTGATCTTGCAAGGGCAGTGGTTCTGAGGCATGGTGTTCGGGGGCTTGTAATTGATCCTTGCAATGAATTTGATCATCAGCGTCGAGCTAATCAGTGAGTAATTTTTACGCCAGGAACGTTTTAATCCTCTTTGTGATAGGTTTCATGAACCTAACTCTTGGCGTCTCATTAAACGACGAGGCTGATCTGCAAGCATCAACATTGTAATGCTTTATGTTATTTTTCTGTGCATAACTTAATTTTATATATTTACGCAATCCTTTCCTTCTAAGTTCTTACTTATCAATTAAAGTTTTAAGAGAAGTTAACTAATGATACTAACTTTAGATAAGGTCAAAAGTTAAGAACCTCAATGATTTTGATAGACCAGTGCAAGTCCATGTATCACATTTCTTATAAAAATTAATAACTTTTTTTTTCAGTATTTTTGAGCTTAATAATATCTGTATATGAACTTATGGAATCCATTTTTTTATTTCACTCCCATTGGGCTCTTGTTTCCTGCTTCATAATACTAACCAGTATGTTGGCATGCATATCATAACAAGAAATGGATTATATATTGCAGTATACCGGTACCCATCATTTTTATGATCATATTCTCCATTGCATTTCCTTTCCGTAGCAGAAAGATTAATCAATATCAGAATACTTTTGTTCATGTTTGAAAATGTTATGAGGATCAATCGTGGTTTTGACCTGCACCAGCCTTGTAATATTTCCTACCTTGTAGTTGACATATGCTTCCCTTGGAGACTTTGACACAAATTAACTTATTCCATCACAAAAATTTCTCATCAAATTTGTGAAATTCTAGGTCGTCTCATCTCTACCATCATCAGCATTCCAAGTTAGATTACCAGATTTTTGAAAATGTTTCCAGGGGAGCGTTATACAAGAACAAGATATTTTTCCTCAATTCAAAAGATTATTGACATATTACTAATATTTATTGAATATGTTAGGAATTTGGTATGCGGCAAAAATAATCAAAGCGATAACAACATAGACCAAGACATGCACATGAGACAAGATTTAACGTAGTTCAAAATAGCCTACCTCCACGCATGAGAGAAGCGAACAATTCACTATCAACGTAGAGAACAAGAAAAGTACAAATACATGATAACCCATGTAATCTCAAAATCTGGTGTACAAATCCCATGACCCAGTGAAATTTAAACATTCTTCCCAACATTCCTATGTAGAGATCCTAAAAGTGGTTACATCTCTTTAGAGTAATTCTCTCACATTCTCTCATAATTCAAAAGGTTAAACATGGTCTATATTTATAGACCCAAATACTTTGTCACTAAGAAACCTTATTCAATAAGAACTCTTATCTAATATAGATATTTACTCATTAAAGTAAACCCTAATTACCAAGTAATCTTCAACCGCTAAAATTACAATAAAACCCAACTTAGTTACCAATAAAAATTTGAATCAAAATATAACAGAATACATCTAGCAAAGAGTAAGACTTATTAGTTATAGGGGTGTCCACAGAAAACCTCATCTCGTTATGGTGAAGCTAATTTGTGAATTAAATAAAGTATACTTTCTTATTGTTAAAAAAAAAAAACAAAACATGCTTTCTTTGTCCTATACACATTATTTTGGGCGCTTTAGGTGCATTGACGAACCATATTGGTGGCTGCGGGCGCCTAATACCATATTACAGGAGAAACTAAAATGTAAGTTGGAAAGTTGATTTTTATGTGACGCAATGCAAACAAATAATAGGAATTGAGCATGGCCTAGGATTGTTGAAAATCTGAACAAATGCATGCAAATGCAAATGTACAACAACAAGAATCATTATTTCTCTTGTAAAACTACTTATGATTTTGCATTTAGACTGCAAAAAGAGGTTTGTTTTCACCGACCAATAAGCCTCAAAAGCAGCAAGTACCATATTGTGTCCCCAGTATTTTATGTGTTATTGATAAATAAAAAATAAAATTGCACACCACCATTGCAATATATGACGAGCCTTGAGTTCTTTGGTAGCAACATTTTAATTGTACCCACTTCATCAGGAAAGAAGGCTCTCGACGCATAATCAATAGTCATATTGTACAAAATTTTGGCTAGCAATCGAACAGACACCATGGCCTGTCACTTCTTTTGTGGCTCGTCGAAGTCATTATATACATCCGTCAGCCTGCCAAAGTTCATTAAAAAAGACCACCATACCATATTAATTATATACACAAACAATTAAAGATCCAAAATGTTACAAGTCCAATTTAATGTTATTTTCGGCAATCACGGATCATGGTATTTTTGAACTATATTGGATGAGTCAGTAAGGCATCATAGAAAGAGTACTTAAAAGCTTCACTCCCATTTCCAATGATGCCATTCACTAGTAGTTTCTCAAATTCACGAGGCTTAATGGACAAAATGCCCCCTAAATTTTCCCACTTTTCCCAACTTGATACCTAACGTATCGTTTGGGGCGTTGTGCCCCTAACTCTTTCACAGTTACCTATTTTGTCCCAAACCGTTATTTTTATCGTTAAAAAAAATTTCAGCCGTTAAAAAAATTTTTAGCCAATGAGATCACACCACGCCAGCTCCTCTTTCATAAGGTAACTCGTCTGATTTTATTAAAAGAGTAAATGCCATGTCAAGTCTCTCATGTTTGTTTTCTGTTCAATTTAGTCACTAATAAGTCTATTTTTACCTAAAATTGACACTTATTTGTTTCTAATTTTTAATTTAGTTCAATATTTGTTATTATTAATAATATTATTTTATTTAAATGTTAATAATTAATAAAAAATAAATTAAATATTTTAATATTAAATTAGTAATTTTTGATAAATTAATTATTACTACTTAATATTAAAATATTACTAATAAAATTTAATTTAATTTTTTTTCAATTCCAGAATAAATTAGTTTTATAATTTAGTCCCATAGAATAAATTAAATTTTAATATTAAATAGTTCCTTATTACGCCCCAAAATAAATAAATTTTATAATTTAATCCCATTGCGTCCCAAATTAGTAATTTCACATTAATTTATATTACATTAGTCTCTTAATTTATCTAATTTAATATTAAAACAATATTTTTAGATAAATTACATATTACTAATTTATTATTAAAATATTATGAATAAATAATAAATTAAATTAATTTTTTAAAATTAACATTATTTTATTTTAATATTACTAAAGAGCAACTCCAACATCAGATAAATTGCAGGAGATATATATATACCATAAACTACAGCGCATGCAATTCACATAAATTGATTTTTTTGGGAGATTTGCAGAGAGATCCGTTGAAGCTGAAATTGAACAAACTAACGTTATAAAAAATTATAATTCAAAATTTGCTCAAAAAATATAATTAGAATAAGTAATTGTTTAGGGTCAATTTTAAGTTATTTAATTTATTTAAAAATTACTAATTTAATAATAAAATATTTAATTTGAATAAGTAATAATTAGACTAAAAAGAATATAATTCGAATAAATAATAATTCGAGTAATATTATAAATAATAACAAATATTGGAGTAAAAAGAATATAATTTGAATAAGTAATAATTGGGGGTTAATTTTAGATAATTTAATTTATCTAAAAATACTAATTTAAAATTAAAATATTTACTTTGATTTTTTATAAAATAGTAACATTTAAATAAACTAACATTATTAATAATAACAAATATTAGACTAAATTAAAAAAAATAGAAACAAATAGGGGTCAATTTTAGGTAAAAATAAATTTTTGAGTGACTAGCTGATGCGGCGCGATCTCATTGGTTTGAAAAAAATTTTAACGGCTGAAAAAAATTAACGGTAAAAGTAACAGTTTTGGGGCACAATGAGTAATGGAGAAAACGTTAAGGGGCACAACGTCTCAAATGATACGTTAGGTATCAAGTTGAAAAAAGTGGTAAACTTTAAAAAGCATTTGTGCATTAAGCCAATTCACAAATACGCTAGAGATACTTGATTCATATCAACCTTAAGTATGCTATGGTCCTTACTAAATCAACGAAAAGATTGGGTTAGTTGCATACAAACCAGAATTACCATGGACATCCATAATCCATCTCGTCTTTCATGTAAGTTTGCTGAAGAAGAAAATTGGGAAGAAAAGAAATTACCTCGATGAATCCACCAGAGTTAGGAGCCGATGAACAACTATGAATGTATCCGGAGATGGTGCTCGAAAAACGGATGGCCAAATACAACGATCAATCAGCCATACAGTTGCTTATTCAATGGTCCAACCTCAGACCGAAAAACACCAATTGGGAGGATTTCACAGTATTGCAGCCCCAAATTTTCAATTTTCCGATCAATCCCCTGTTACCAACAAGGAATAGTGTCATGTGGAGGTGGCAATCGGGTCGGTTTCGGTTCGAGTTATTTCGGTTCGGGTCATTTCGGGCCTGTCTATATTCGATTTAGATTCGGTTCGAATCTGATTTGGGTTTAGTTCTTGTCTTTGATAAGTCGGGTCCGGTTCAGATACTAGATCAGGTCAAAATCGGATTGATTGTTTTCGGGTTGAGTCAATATCGGATTGGTCATTTTCGGTTCGAGTTAATATCGGGTCGTTCGGATCGATTTCGGATCGGGTCAACATTTAAATTTTTGGGTCAATTTGTTTTGAGTTGGATATGATTCACAAATACTTCTTTGATGCAGAAGATTGTGTTGGTGGAGGATGCAGAAGACTTGAAGGCGAAGGCATAACAAATTAAGCTTAAAGTTGTTTGAAGCTCTTGAACTTTTGAAGAAAAAAAATTAAGCTTTTGAACTTTTTTTGCACTTAATTAAGTCACTGAATTAATAAATTGAATCAATTAACCCATTTGACCAATTTTGACCATCGAATTTTAACTTTTTTCCTTTTGAGATATTATTATCACATGACAAACTATTAAAGAATTTTACAGATTTTTCAAAAAAATATTTTTTTATAAGTTTTTATAGAATTTTTAGAACTTTTAAATTTTTTTAAATAAAATAAAAAAATAAAAATGTCAACCGACAACGTTGTAACACGACACTTGCAGAAAATTTTATTTAATTATTATTAAAACAACAATTAATTTAATGATGGATGGACTAACTAACCAATTAGATAGAATTCTAACACCATTAAATCCAATCGAATATATTTTATATATAGAATTAGTCATATATTTTGTAAAAAGCGTGTCTTCTTATTTCTCAAATTAGAGTTTTAATTTTTTCCGCTTATTTTTCCCTCTTTGTTTGTTTCGCAAATTAGAGTTAGTACTTTTATTGTTTACTTAATTCTCCAAATTCCCGCTGTTCCGCAAAACTTAAATTCCTAAGTCAACAAAATCTCTAAATCCTTTTTTTCTCGTCTACCTTTTTAGTTTCAAAATTCTTAAGTCAACAAACTCCCGCCTCTGGTTATGAATCGAACCTCTATTTATCCCTTTTTGTTTAATGCAATCTTTTTGACCCATTTTTTTGTAAATGTAGCAACCACAAAATACCTACCGATATGGATGAAGTTAGGATCAAATATTGAGAGGGATAAGAATGTAGTAAACTTTTAAATTTAAAAATTAGTAAGGACAAAGGCCTTATTTGACTAATATTCAAACTTAAAAGGACATAAAATGTTATTATACCACAATTTTAAGAAGAGCAATGGTCTCTCCCATAGTATAATACGAAAAAGATAATAAAACATACATCATTTTACTATTTATCATATTGTTGAAAATAGATAATAGTTATAGTATAAATAAATTATTCATTCACTTTGCCTTAATTATCGAATTAAATTCAGGTGGATGTTCAGTTTAACTTTCGGTTCGGGTTACCTTCGATTCGGGTGAAATTAGTTCGGTTAAAAATCAGTTCGGATAAGTTTGTCCGGTCTAGTGTCATGAGCATGAGTGGAGGAATATGGATTCGGAGAAAAGGGGAAAAGAGTAGTGAAATTATGGATTTGTGATCAGATTGGGAAAGTAAATGCATGAAAAATGGATCAAAACAACAATAGTAGTATCAATAAACAAAACGGCAACGTATAGCAATGGATTAATGAAGGAGAAGCCCAATCAGGTTGGGTGGAAACTGAAGGAAGAGTTCGGGCCAGCTGAGATAAAGAAGACCAATATGCATGAATTGGTGGAAACAGACCGAGACAGAAGCAGCAGCCCAATGCCAGGCTCAGAAATAAAGCAAGAGGCAAGCTCAAGAGCAGCTGCCACGGTTGATAGGGGTGAGCAAAACTTGATTCGAAAAAAACAAAATTTTCTATTCAACTCGAGGAGAAAAAACTTGTGTAATATCCCAAATTTTTAGTTAGTAACCAAAATGTAAATCTTGAAAGTTTAGGGGTTAAAGTGTAAACTTTGGAAAAGTTTAGGGACCAAAGTATAAATGAATAGTTTACCCCCAAGAATGACGTTTTTGTTTTACCCAGATTTTTCATACGGAGTTTATATTATTGGCTATAAAGCGATAAAGTTCGGAAGAATATTCGGATAATCGGATCGAATCAAATCGATTATCTAGGATATCTTGAAGGATGATAAGCCAAGGTTGATTATGTCATTTTACATGCCTAAGATATTTTCTTTGTGTTGGAATAATATGAACCCTTGGATTTAAGTTGATTTCTCATGTTGAATATGAGCCGTTGGATGAAAAATGGCAAGATCTTAATTTTGGAAAATCATAAGGGCAAAGTTGGTAAATTACTAACTCAAGATTAAATCTAGGTCAATGGATGAAGGATGATGATACGAGGAATATTATGGAAATATAGAATTTTCGGAATAGATCCGATAGCTCGTTCAAGGTAAAATCGTAGTAGAAGTATTTTGTGAATATCGAGAAATTGGATTGAATTGAAATTTTAGAGGTTGTTCCATAATCCATGGAAAATCATAAAATGATTTTTATGGAATAGTGGCCGGTTGAAGAAAACTAATTTAGTTAGATTTTAATGGAATGACAATTTTGAAACAAACTAGTAAATAAAGACTAGTTGGAGGGCAAATTGGTCATTTGGCAGGGATGGCAATTTTGAAATATTTGAAGTTACAAGGGCTATTTTTGGAAGAATAATTTTGAAGTTTAAATCTTGGCCCTTGATTGATGATAAAATCAATCTCAACCGTTGGATAAAAGGGCACTTTTGTAATTTCCCTAATTGAATGAATTTAAAATTCATTTATATATTACAAGTGGCATAATTGAAGAGATTTAAAATAAAAAGGCAAAAGATGAAGCCTTCTTCATCTTTCATATTTTCGAAAATATGGGTAGAAAAGGGCGAAAATTTCCAAGCTCAATTCAAGCCCCGAAACTCGATTTTCAGGTAACCTTTCGAACTGCAAAGTTGTTCTACTCTTCAAGCTCTATCTTTTGATGTATTTAATTCATGGAATACATGCTTGATTGATGGAAATTTTACATGAGAAGGAAATTAGGGTTTATGAACAAAATTGGGGCTTTTGAAATTTTATGATTCCATGGTTGAATTTAAGTTGGAATCAAGCTTATATGATCATAAAATCATGTTATTGCGTTAGGATTTAAACCCTACAAATGTTGGTTTGTATGGAGAAGATTAAGGTTTATGGATTTAAGTCTAACTTAGGGTTTGTGATGTTAGATTAATGATCTAGTAAGCTTGATTTGTTCTTTGGAAGCAAAACCCTAAGTTAAAACTTATAGGGACCAATTCCGTAAGCTTCAAAGTTAAGGGACCAAATCTGAATTTTATGAATTTGGAGTGTATTTATGTAATTAATGATGTTGGAGATGTGAAATTGATGTTAGAATGCTAAACCGATGTTGAATTGAATTAGGGACCATTTTGACAAATTGTCAAAAATCAAGTGACCACATAGGAAATAAATTCTTGGATGGGGTTTAAATCTGATTTTTAGTTAAAATAATCGAATTAAGGTAGTAGTGATGATTTGAGGACTAAATTGCAAAGTTAAGAAGTTTGAATCCTTACATTTGCATTTTAGTGATTACTTTGGGCAAAGAAAGAAAACTAGAGGGAATTATTTTGAATAATTATTTGATGAAGAAGATGATAAATTGGTATTTTGAAGCAAGTGATGGGACTAAATTTATGAGTAGAAAAATTAGGAGAAGTTAGTAGAAATGAGAAGTTTATTATGGAAAGCTATGAAGAAGATTGAATTTTGGCAGTGACTTTGAAAATTCACCATAAATTCTACAAAAATGGTTAGATGATGAATTTTATACCGTAAAGATGTGTTCGTCTAGTTTCGTTTCCAACAAACGAAAACTGATTTCGAGTTCTGAGTTAAAAGATATGAATTTTTAATCGAATAAAGGTTAGAAAATTTACAGAGCAGTCTCTGTCAAAACAGCACTGTTACGGGAGTTTGAAGAATTCTCATAATTTTTATAGATTTTATTAATTTATGTGGCTTATACTGTTAGAACCGTTATCGAATCTAGTTTTCCAATATAAAGAAAATTAAGATCCGGTATGTATTCTGCATGGTATAAGCACATCTTTGAAGGTGGTGCAAGCTGTCAGAAAATGAAATTTGATATATTTTGTATTTAAATGTGAGTTAGCAAGCTCGGAAGAATTATTGGAAGTTCAAATTGATCACTAGGGACCATAATGAGTTTTTGAACAATTTAAGGAAGAAAGGAAAAATATTTGGAAATTTTATATTCGAATAGTTATATTAGACAACGTGTTTAAGGTATAGTTAGATTTGAATCTAACAAATATTTTCTCTTATTCATGTGATTAATGAAGTCAAGGCAGAATCAAAGAAGGTTTAAGGTTCTATAAAGGAAAGGATCGAGTAGAATTTAGTGAGGCATGCTAACAAATGGCTCAGGTGAGTGCATACATGTATTTAAATGTATGTTTGTTGACATACATTTTTATAGGGAGACTTGTGATAAGTTAACCTAAAAGGTAAATATTTTTATATAGCATAACATGTTTTGCATGATATATTATTTTACTGATTTAAAGATCATGACATATCTTTATGCTTACAAATGGTTTATGGTATAATATATATGACAAGCTACTTTATATAGTTTTTAAATGGCATGCATAATATGAATTGTATAGAACATATTGGAGTATGAACTACTCTAATATGATATGTTTTACATGATATAAATTGGATATGAGTTGCTTGCCATTTTGCAGTAACTGTTTTAAGTTAGCCCTTGGTAGTATAATATTAAGTTGGACAATATAGTGATATACCATAAGAGTCACACTGTACCTGACACTTCATTGTGTCGACAATATACGACGTCGATAGTTTGCAACACTTCATTGTGTTGATATGGCAACACTTTATTTGTGTTGATATGATCGCAACACTTCATTGTGTTGATATGTTCCTGATACTTCATTGTGTCGATAGAAAGAATAGTACTAAAATGTACACGACTCGTATATTAGTCACTTTATATTTACCTTGGGCTATATGATTTCACAGAATGATTACAGTATGCTTTCTGGCATAGATATTCATGCATTACATATTATATGATTTAATGATTATCATGATTTTGAAATTATCATGCATTACAAAGTATTTTATATATGTTCTTAACTTATGGCTCACTAAGTTCATACTTAGCGTGTGTTTGATTGTACACACGTAGGTAAATCAAGTTGAGAGTGAGAAGAGCATTGCATCAATATGGGAAAGCTCAACAAGTAATCACAGTAATGACATCCTAATTAATGTTAGATTTTTATAGTGGCATGTATACTTGTTTAACCTATTTGACTGTGATTGGCCTTTAAAGTTTGCTCTAATTTCAAGATAATTGGCGTTTCTGGAAAGATTCAAGGTTAAGAATAGCCTTAAGTGATTAGTAGCATGCTAAGATAATTGATTTATGATTAGAACTCAAACAAATAATTCAAGTCAATTTTAAATAAAGTTAAGTGTGCTTTGGCTAGAGAAATTTTAGGATGGGTAACCATCGGAAAGTTTTCTAAAAATTTTAAATTACCCTAATTTTTGGATTAAAGAAGTTTGTAACATTTCCGAATCGTACCCAGTATACGGATACAGGAAATGGGTGTTACATTTATTGGTATCAGAGCTACAGGTTTAGCCGGTTCTGGAGTTAAACGAAGTATGGTAAAGGTCAAAGTGTATACATGTCACTAGGATGTCAGAATTACTGATGACTTTACTTGTTAGAATGGATGCAATTGCTTACTTTATTATAATAATAATGTTAAATTCCAAGGGGTGAGGGTAAAAGAATTGTGTCAGGTGTTTAGGCGAGTGAATCAATAAGAGATTCACAAGAGTGATATGTTTAATGATAATATTCTACCTTCAGCTTAGCATGGTGCAAAGGCTCCAGAGTAATATGATGTGTATGTTTTGGATTAAGATTTTTCTTCCAGACATTAGATTTGATCATGAATCAGCCTGCTTAGGCACTGATTGCAAAAGAAATGAGAGTTCTGACACACTAGATTTTCAGAGAGACATTGATGGAGATCCTATGATTGTTAATCTATGGTTTAAGGATATAAAGGTTAGGTTGAAGGAACTATGTATTGATGATTAGATGAGACAAAAAAGAAAATGTATTATCTCATCTGAAAAGGATTAGACCTGTATTTGATACAGTAATGCTACGGTACATACTCAAAAGTCTGTTAGCTAGAAGTTCTTTCTTTGAGTGCTTCGTAACAAAGTTTATCCTACAGATGCAACGAAGTTTCTTGCATCTTAATTAAGGCAATTGGATTATTTAGGGTATGAGTGCAAGTTTAATAAACTGAGTTGAATTGTTTCTAAACTGCTTCATACAGACAGAATGAGAGCCAGCTATGACAGTTCATAGAGGGTTAAAGGTCAGGTACAAAGAAGTACTGACAGCCCTATGAATTTAAAAATTCTATGAAGCAGTAAATTATGCTGAATGCAATGGAAAGAGTTCAGAATGAGAAAATATCTAAATAGAGGTTATAGCTCGTAAAGAGTAATAGTGAATTATTATTTATTTCACCACTTCTAAAAAGTGGTGAAGATTTCCGGAAAAAATACCAAGCTGAATTTATTACATAGTTCTGCTAAGAGATCAAGACAAGGAAAATTAGAAACTCTCTGACATTTATAATTAATGCTGGATATACAAGAAAACCCAAAGCCAATCAAGTGAGTGTGGTAATAATGGGTATGCATGAGTATAAAGAGTTTTTATTGGAATTTTTTATCAATATGAAAACGATTTAACCTATGTTATGGAGAATCAAGGTTAAGCTGGGAGAGTATTCTTATTGTTTATGAGCTTTAAATGGGTTGCCTAAGAAAAGCTGTCAGGCTTGATGCTTAATCGAGAGGCTAAGTTTAGGATTGGATTTAATCCAATATTGAACTTATATTGATTACACTCTATAGAATGGCTCTTACTAGATTGAGAAAGCTAAACATCTAGTTGCAAGAGTCATTAGATGAAGGTTTTATACGATTTGGTATATAACTTGAGGAAGCTTCAGTGATGTTAGTTAAAGAAGTAGTAATGTTCCTCTAAGGTTAAATTACGATTATATTATTATTACCAATAAAGGAAGATTTGATAGTAGTACTAGTATTAGTGCAGTATGAATCTAGTAAGGATTCTACCTTATTCAATAATACGTCCCATAATAGGTTGGGATGTGTAGTGATGTAATAAGGCTAAAACAACAATTGATGTATTTAGCCAAAAGTCACTCTTTGCCTTATAAGCATTAAATGCTTAATTATTTCTGGAGGAAAATAGTGTATCGATTACACAACCTCAGCTCGAGTCTACTATGATAAATTGGGTCAAAGATTTATAGATAAAAGATAAGATATGTCTGGAAAGAATTCAGTAAGGTGAAAAGGAAAAATTTAAAGATTTCGATGTTAAGTCTAAAAGATGTTCATGTTATCAAGGAATAATTTATATTTCCCAAGAATGATGAAAAAAGAACTAAGAGGTGGTTGAATCTGATTAGATTCAGTGCAAAATGTAGAGAATCAAGTATGAATGGTTCGAAGTAATTTAGAATTTCTTTAGAATGGTGGATACTATCTGCTGATCTTGAAAGAAAATATATTTATATGAAATTAAGGATAAAGTATTCTGTAAAAGTTTCACCTTGGAAGAAGGTGTTATGGTTTGGATCAAAAAAGGAAGCTAAGTTCAAGATTCTTTGGGTCATAAAAGATTGTAAAAAGGGGTGGTCTAGTGGCTTATTAGTTAGTCTTACCTCTGGAAATGGACAAGATTCATAATGTATTTCATGTATTGATGCTCAAGAAGTATCAATTAGATCCTCTACATATCATTACCTCGGACGGGATAGAGATTCAACCGGATTTGATTTATGAGGAAGAATCGGTAAAGATATTGGCACATGGAGTCAAAGGATAAGAAATAAAATGATCTCGCTTATTAAAGTTCTTTGATGAAATTATGAAGTCAAAAAATGACTTGGGAAAGAGAAAAAGATATGAGAAAACAATTTCCTCAATTTTTGAACCAAGTATGTGTTGAAAATTCGAGGACGAATTTTCTTAAGGGGGAGAATTGTAATATCCCAAAATTTTTGTTAGTGACAAAAATGTAAATCTTGAAAGTTTAGGGGTTAAAGTGTAAACTTTGGAAAAGTTTAGGGACCAAAGTGTAATTTTCAAAAGTTGCGTATTTTAACCCCATAAATGAATAGTTTACCCCCAAGAATGACTTTTTCGTGTTACCCGGATTTTTCATACGGAGTTTGTATTATTGGCTATAAAGCGATAAAGTATGGAAGAATATTCGGATAATCGGATCGAATTGAATATCTAGGACATTTTGGAGGATGATAAGCCAAGGTTGATTATGTCATTTTACATGCCTAAGATATTTTCTTTGTGTTGGAAGAATATGAACCCTTTGATTTAAGTTGATTTTCCATGTTGAATATGAGCCGTTGGATGAAAAATGGCAAGATCGTAATTTTGGAAAATCATAAGGGCAAAGTTGGTAAATTAATAACTCAAGATTAAATCTAGGTCAGTGGATGAAGGATGATGATACGAGGAATATTATGGAAATATAGAATTTTCGAAATAGATCTGATAGCTCGGAAAAGGTAAAATCGTAGTAGAAGTATTTTGAAAATATCGGGAAATCGGATTGAATTGAAATTTTAGAGGTGGTTCCATAATCCATGGAAAATCATAAAATGATATTTATGGAATAGTAGCCGGTTGAAGAGAACTAATTTAGTTAGATTTTAATGGAATGACAATTTTGAAACAAACTAGTAAATAAAGACTAGTTGGAGGTCAAATTGGTCATTTGGCAGGGATGGCAATTTTGAAATATTTGAAGTTACAAGGGCTATTTTTGGAAGAAGAAATTTGAAGTTTAAATCTTGGCCCTTGATTGATGATAAAATCAATCTCAATCGTTGGATAAAAGGGCACTTTTGTAATTTCCCTATTTGAATGAATTTAAAATTCATTTATGTATTACAAGTGGCATAATTGAAGATATTTAAATTTAAAAGGCAAAAGATGAAGCCTTTTCATCTTTCATATTTTCGAAAATATGGGTAGAAAAGGGAGAAAATTTCCAAGCTCGATTCAAGCCCCGAAACTCGATTTTCAGGTAACCTTTCGAACTGCAAAGTTGTTCTACTCTTCAAGCTCTATCTTCTGATGTATTTTAATTCATGGAATACATGCTTGATTGATGGAAATTTTACATGAGAAGGAAATTAGGGATTATGAACAAAATTGGGGCTTTTGAAATTTTATGATTCCATGGTTGAATTTAAGTTGGAATCAAGCTTATATGATGCTAAAATCATGTTATTGAGTTAGAATTTAATCCCTGCCTATTTTGGTTTGTATGGAGAAGATTAGGGTTTATGGATTTAAGTCTAACTTAGGGTTTGTGATGTTGGATTAATGATCTAGTAAGCTTGATTTGTTGTTTGGAAACAAAACCCTAAGTTAAAACGTATAGGGACCAATTCGGTAAGCTTCAAAGTTAAGGGACCAAATCTGAATTTTATGAATTTGGGACCAAATCTGAATTTTATGAATTTGGAGTGTATTTATCTAATTAATGATGTTGGAGATGTGAAATTGATGTTAGAATGCTAAACCGATGTTGAATTAAATTAGGGACCATTTTTACAAATTGTAAAAAATCAAGTGACCACATAGGAAATGAATTCTTGGATGGGGATTAAATCTGATTTTTAGTTAAAATAATCGAATTAAGGTAGAGTGTTGATTTGAGGACTAAATTGCAAAGTTAAGAAGTTTGAATCCTTACCTTTGCATTTTAGTGATTATTTTGTGCAAAAAAAGAAAACTAGAGGAAATTATTTTGAATAATTATTTGATGAAGAAGATGATAAATTGGTAGTTTGAAGAAAGTGATGGGACTAAATTGGTGAGTAAAAAAATAAGGAGAAGTTAGTAGAAATTAGAAGTTTATTATGAAAAGCTATGAAAAAGATTGAATTTTGGCAGTGACTTTAAAAATTCACCATAAATTCTACAAAAATGGTTAGATGATTAATTTTATACCGTTGTAAGGATGTGTTTGTCTAGTTTCGTTTCAAACAAACGAAAACTTATTTCGAGTTCCGAGTTAAAAGATATGGATTTTTAATCGAATGAGGGTCAGAAAATTTACATAGCAGTTTCTATCAAAACAGCACTGTGACGGAAGTTTGAAGAATTTTCATAATTTTTGTAAATTTTATTAATTTATGTGGCTTATACCGTTAGAACCTTTATCGAATCTAGTTTTTCCAGTATAAATGAAATTAAGACCCGGTATGTATTTTGCTCGGTATAAGCAAATCTTTGAAGGTAGCGCAAGCTGTCAGAAAATAGAATTTGAAATATTTTGTATTTAAATGTGAGTTAGCAAGCTCGGAAGAATTATTGGAAGTTCAAATTGGTCACTAGGGACCATAATGAGTTTTTGAACAATACAAGGAAGAAAGGAAAATATTTGGAAATTTTATATTCGAATGATTATATTAGACAGCGTGTTAAGGTATTGTTAGATTTGAATCTAACAAATATTTTCTCTTATTCATGTGAATAATGAAGTCAAGGCCGAATCAAAGAAGGTTCGAGGTTCTATAAAGGAAAGGATCGAGTAGAATTTAGTGAGGCGTGCTAACAAATGGCCCAGGTGAGTGCATACATGTATTTAAATGTATGTTTGCTGACATACATTTTTATAGGGAGACTTGTGATAAGTCAACCTAAAAGGTAAATATTTTTATATATCATAACATGTTTTCCATGATACATTATTTTACTAATTTAAAGATCATGGCATATCTTTATGCTTACAAATGGTTTATGGCATTATATATATGACAAGCTACTTTATATAGTTTTTAAATGACATGCATAATGTGAATTGTATAGAACATATTGGAGTATGAACTACTCTAATATGATATGTTTTACATGATATAAATTGGATATGGGTTGCTTGCCATTTTGCAGGAATTGATTTAAGTTAGCCCTTGGTAGTATAATATTAAGTTGGACAATATAGTGGTATACCATAAGAGTTACACTGTATCTGACACTTCATTTTGTCGACAGTATACGTCGTCGATAGTTTGCAACACTTCATTGTGTTGATATGGCAACACTTTATTGTGTTGATATGATCGCAACACTTCATTGTGTTGATATGGCAACACTTTATTGTGTTGATATGATCACAACACTTCATTGTGTTGATATGTTCCCGATACTTCATCGTGTCGATAGAAAGGATAGTACTAAATGTACACGACTCGTATATTAGTCACTTTATATTTACCTTGGGCTATATGATTTCACAGAATGATTACAGTATGCTTTTTGGCATAGATATTCTTGCATTACAGATTATATGATTTAATGATTATCATGCTTTTGAAAGTATCATGCATTACAAAGTATTTTATATATGTTCTTATCTTATGCCCCACTAAGTTCGTACTTAGCGTGTGTTTGATTGTACACACATAGGTAAATCAAGTTGAGAGTGAGAAGAGCTTTGCATCAATATGTGAAAGCTCAACAGGTAATCACAGTAATGACATCCTAATTAAAGTTGGATTTTTATAGTGGCATGTATACTTGTTTAACCTATTTGAGTGTGATTGGCCTTTAAAGTTCATTCTGGTTTCAAGATAATTGGCGTTTCTGGAAAGATTCAAGGTTAAGAATAACCTTAAGTGATGAGTAGCATGCTAAGATAATTGATTTATGATTAGAATTTGAACAAATAATTCAAGTTAATTTTAAATAAAGTTAGGCGTGCTTGGGCTAGAGAAATTTTAGGATGGGTGGCCATCGGGAAGTTTTCTGAAAATTTTAAATTACCCTGATTTTTGGATTAAAGAAGTTTGTAACATTTCCGACTCCTACCCGGTGTACGGATACGGAAAAGGGGTGTTACAACTTGACTCGTCTTGATTCGACTCAAAATTTCATAAACTCGACTCGAAAAAATTTCAAATAATGTTTGAGTTGTAAAATAGAAAATTCGAATAACTTGAAATTTTTAATAATTAGTGATTTGATTTTAAGTTCGAGTTGAGTCCCACAATTTTTCTTAATATACATACCAATATAAGACAATATGAAGAAATTTGTCATACGAACAAATATGAAATATATATATATACTATCTTATAGTTATATGATTAGAAAAAACCGTTTAAATTGGAATCAAATTGTACTATAAAATGATAAATAATTATAATTAAATTTGTATAGGAACTCGAAAACCCGACTCAACTCGAATTTCATAAACTAGACTCGAATCGAAAAAAATTCAAATAAAGTTTGAGTTGTAAAATATGACGCGTCAACTCGAATAACTCGAAATTTTTTTACTCGACTCGATCGAACGCTCACCCCTAACAGTTGAGGTAGTTAGCTCCATGAATCAGGTTGCCACAGTTGTCAAATAAGCATTTGTTCGTACTATAGTCTAATATATAGAGCAACAGATGTAATGGATTTACTATGAAAAGTTTTACATTCCTTGAACCTCGAGTTGTTACAAGGTATCATTCAAACTGGAAAAGGACATGCTATTCTACACTAGTAAAAGCCTCTTTCAGGCAAGTTTACCATCAAATTAACAGATTATTACAATTTTGAAATGCAGCAATGCAACTCACTCGTTTAAAATGATTCTCGTTAAAACAATTTGGTTTGCATTAAAGTGCAATCACTCAGCATAAACATTACAGTCTGAACAATACATTGATTTAAAGTGAAAAAAAAAACAATATTGATTTAAAAACATAAGTATAGTTTACATTACATTTTAGTCCAGTATGCAACCAACTGTGTTCTTCAAACCGACTTAAATGCTTAAAATACACGGAAACCAGTAAACTGCATTGCATGGGGAAAAAAATGAAAACTTACAACAGAGATAGCCACACATGTTTTCTTTTAAGCCTTAGACCATCCCAGCAAAGCCCGGATTATGCCCATTATGCTACCACCAAGAAGAGCCCGCATTAATCTTAGTTTTCCCGCTGTGTACGGTGGGTACCTCACAGCTGCATCACCAGCAAAACTTCTATAAAGAACAGCCTTCTTATGGCTGAAAGTATCAAAGGAGAATTTCCCATGGTATGCACCCATTCCGCTGTCCCCAACTCCTCCGAATGGCAAACTGGGTTCAGCAAGCTGAAACAATATCAGATCCGTATCTCATATACTTCTAATGTTCAATACGAATGGGAATATGAATTTAGTAAAGTTCACTTCTTGACAAAAGGGAACAACCATATGGTTTAACTGATTTCAGCATTAGTTAGGAAACAAAAACTTGGCATTTATATTTTATATCTAATCATTCAACTTTGAGGAAAACAGTATGAGCTTATCAGAAAGTAAACAAAGGAAACATATTCTCGACGCCTACATCAAAATCCAAATGCAGTACTACTATGGGCAAATAACCATGGTGAAATTGGCGTTTACATTTAATCATTTAGCGATATTGAGGAAAATATTATGAATATGATAGAAAAAAAAAACAAAAAGGAGCATATCCTCCACTCCTACATCAAAATCCATGCAAGGAAGCAAAATATGAATAAAATTTCCATAACATATATAGCTAATTATATCAAGTATCACCAAGTATAACTTCGGGGATACCAAGCAACGCTTGAAAGCACCAAAACAGTACATGACACTAAAGAATAGGACTATCATAAAGAAGCATGCATCCATGAAAGAATGATTTTGCGCTACTGGTGCAGATCTAGACACAAGATTATAAGAGAGCAGCAAACAAAATAAGATCATTCAGCACTTATTAAATTAAATATGGTCAACTAGTAATATACTTTCCCCTACTAAATTTCTTCTAGAAATTCTGACTGAATAATTTTGAAATAGGTGAATGAAATTGTTGTCGTCAATGACTTAAAAGTTTCTAGCGGCAATTTTTCCATATATTCACATAATAAGAACTACTTCTAATTAAAAAAATTGTTTGTAAAAGCCTAATTTGACATTATGTATTAGTATATACCAATTTAACCATCGGAAGACACTCGATATGCTCTCATTAGCCAAATTGAGGGAAGACTTGCAACCTAGCCATGGAGATTAGCACTGTTTTAAAGGTAAATAAATGCAAATGTAAATTGTATAATGCATGCATGCCCAAATTGACCCCGAGTTAAAAGTATACTTACATGTACAGTAGTATCATTGACAACCAAACCCCCTGCAGAGACTTTTTCAACAAATTTCTCTTTTAGCTTCTTGTTATTGGTAAATAGGTATGCTGCTAGCGGCTTTGTTCCAGAAGAATTTATCAGATCAAAGCTGCCTTCCACTTTGTCAATCTGTTAAAAAACCAACCACAAAAAAGCAAGGTGTATGCCACATATAATTCTCTATAACTGATTTAGAAAACTACTGAGCTAAGTATCCATTCCAATTTCTCAGATTGTATAAATTTTGCCTAGCCATTCTTTCTATGCCACAAGTAGATCGCACTGTTCACAAGTAGATGAAACTTTTCCCTCACACTTTTCAAAAAAGTGTCGCTTAGTTATTACTTCATAAACTTCAAAAACGTGTCGCTTAGTTATTACTTCATAAACTTAATTGCTGGAACAGGGTGAGCAGGTCCTCTAATTTGTGTTCCATTTGAAGAAAATGGCATACACTATTTTTGCTCAAGAAATAAAAAAAAAAGGTTTAGACTGTAATTTTTAAGGACAAGTGCTACCACACATTAACTAGAGAAACTTCAAGAAAATTAAAAATAAATAGCAAGATCTCGAATTGAATAATCTTTTAGCTCCTACCGTGATAATTGGAAGCAATGGACCAAATATCTCTTCATTCATGATCAGTGAATCTTGTGGGACATCAAGCAAGATAGTGGGAGAAATCTTCCTGCCAATTGGAAAAAGAGCATTTTAAAAGTTTTATAATGGCCATTTCACTTAGAAGAGAAGCAAAATCAAGGTTAGAACTCACAAGTTTGTTTCATCTCTTTCACCTCCATAGACGATCTTACTAGAAACCGTGTCCTCATCCAAAAGCTTTAGCAAACGAGCAAAGTGATTAGAATTCACTATACGAGACAAGTCTTTTGACTCCAATGGATTCTTTCCATAAAATCGCTCCAATTCACATTTAAAAGAATCTACCTGCAGAATGAAAGTACATGAGAAAAATGATCGAAAAGAAATGGATTACAAATGTAAACCCAAACAGGCAATCTTACCAACTCCGGAGCATAATCTTTTGTTGTAATTATGTAATCAGGAGAAATACAGGCTTGTCCATTATTACACCCCCACTTGCCTGCAATTATCCTCCTAGTTGCAACCTAAAGATACACACAATGTCAGTAAGTTCCAAACAAATCCAGTAAAATAAACATTATGCTTACCTGTAAATTAATGCCTGAATCAACAATAACTGGAGACTTTCCTCCAAGCTCCAAAACAACTGGTGTTAAGTGCTTTGCAGCAGCTGCCATCACAATGCGTGCAATTCTCCCATTGCCTAAAATTCAAGAAGG
Source organism: Hibiscus mutabilis (assembly GCA_019671005.1). Lineage (NCBI taxonomy): Eukaryota > Viridiplantae > Streptophyta > Magnoliopsida > Malvales > Malvaceae > Hibiscus > Hibiscus mutabilis. Next base: position 31,257,236 of record CM033733.1, on the reverse strand, counting down.
TTTTGATTCATAAAACTTTTTTTATAAGAATGGAATGACAACAGAAGTACTATACCATGACAATCCCTACAGCATCAATGATAACCATAAACTGAAAATTAGTACTTCTGGAAGAGCACCAAAATTTTGCCATACGTTTTAATCTTTTGAAACACAATTTAAACATAGTGTCATAGCAGATAATACAAAATCTGCACATCACCACAGAATATTTTTTGTAAAACATCAAATATATCTAATATGCTAAAGCAAAATCCTCCAAAACCCTCTTCCGTTCTTTCCAAATCCTAAAGCGAGAAACTGTTGAGCACCATTATGCCAGTTGTACATCCTTGTTCCAACAAAATCTTGACTAGTTCAAGTGCTGCAATTTTCAAAAACCTTTCCTCGAGGTTTAACACATTAGTTCCTTCCAACCAAGGACCATACAACTTTCTTCAAGATATCCCATTAAGGATTTGTTGTACTTCTTTCTAATCAACTCAAGGTGGGGATAAGGTTCATGTTGAAGTGAGATTTCAAATTAAAGAGCCCAACTTAAAGCCCTAATGTTAACAGCAACTGAACTAAAAGGTAAAAGGGAATCATGTTAACTCGTCAACTGTAACCATCTGTCTCTTCTTCACTATGGACAGAGTCTCTGAGCAGCACAACAGACACAGCACAATTTAAGAATTCAGGAATTCTAAATGCAATCATCCACCCAACTGTTTGGTATTAAATATTAGAAAGCTATAAATCTGATACCAACTTTGATAGAAAACTTCTTGAAGTATGATGCACATATGAACCTATAATGCAGTCGTCAAAGTGTGGAATGGCATCATTTTGACACTAAAGATCAAAGTAGAGGAGAAGGTAAATGGATTAAAAATGAAAATAACCTGTATACATGATTTTGTCCCACTTTTGCTCCAGTAGTGCTGTCGTTTCAGGAACAGCCCCTTCAACAACCTTTATGCAAGAGCAATCCAAATACTTCTTTACCAGCTTTGCGAGCAATGATGCAGTGGCTGGAGAAATTTCTGATGGCTTTAAGACTATAGCATTACCAGCTGCAATAGCTCCTACCACTGGATCAAGAGACAACACTGAAAGTGGAAATACGATATTAAACATAAGATGGGGGAAAAGACAGAAGAACATAGTTTTCAACATGTCCATCAGGATGGTTAACATACAAAAAGGATAATTCCATGCTGAGATAATTAACACAACACCCAATGGATCAGATACAATTTCAGCAGACGAAGGAAATGTCGTCAATGAAGTTCTTGCCTGTAAAAATGGGAATTTAATCATATTCAACTCTGTTAATGTCAAGAAGAATCTATTGAGACAGCTTCAAACCAGTTAAGAGGTCTTGGTAAAAAGTCTACCTTTTCTGGCATCATCCAATGTTTCATTTCCTTGAGAGCCAATCTACATGAGTTCTTTAGCATTGCTATCTGCAGAATAAACACCACAGGAGGACCAAATATATCGTATTTCACTTGACACTTCCGTAGATAAGAATTAATGCAAGTAAATTCAGGAGGCTAAGTATAAACAACTCATATAGTGTTGCCTAATACATGATACCATGTATACTTATAGCGTGATATTTAGAGCTTAACAATCAGGTGTAGAATAAAACATCAAATACCAAGATACACAAATTTAACAAGAGAAAAACATCTCAAAATAGAATTGTCTACGTGACAAAAATTTAATTTCTCCTGAACAATGATCATCCCGATAATTGTTCTTTAATGAGTTAAAAGCTTAAAAATATAACTAATTGAAAGTTACTTACAGCACTTTACAAAAAAAGGACGCTAAATCCAAGACGAATTATTTTAGGAAACCTCAAAAAGGAATTTCCTTGTTGAACTTCATAAGCTTTTACTTCTAATCAACTTAAGCAAAGAAAGCTAACTTGAATGATCCACCCTCTTAGCTTAATGTAAACAAACCATCAGCCTCCACAATTAAACCCAGAGACAGAAAATATAAGATTTAAGCACTTGCCTCAAATTCTTTTGATTCCAAACATGCAGCAAACAATTATTGTAATTAGATTATAGCTGTTGAAAGTTGAAATAACCCCTTAAATATTATTTTGAATTGAGATAATCAATGTTTGCATAGATTTTATGTTCCCCATTATTCAGTGACTCTCACATTAATCCATCACAATCATAATTGTCTTCACATTTAACTATCTGTAGCAGCCAAAACTCCAATCATCAAATTATGTTCAAAATAGCTGTAGATTGCAAGAGAGTGTATCCGTCTCTCTTTAGGTCTCCTCTTTCTTCCAGTTTCTATTCTATCAAGCCACTGACATAAATTCCAGCATTCAAATTCAACCTCTACTGATTAAGGGTGAACTCAGCAACTATCCAACCAAAAGCCCAAACTTATCCACACTTTCAAAAAAAGTAACAATTCTGAAGAATCATCACTGCTAAAAGGAACTATCAACATTTAGTAGCTGATACAATTTTTTTAAAAAAAAGAAAGAAAGAAAGAAAGAGAAGCTGCACAAAAAGAATGTTTCAAAAACGGATAGATTTCTGGTTACAATTACATCCTGTTCGGTACATATTCTGCTAGTTGGATTAGCAATAAATATTGCAGTTGAGTTCTAGCTGTTTAGAAATTCCGAGAATTTTATGCCTAGCAACTATTTTCTAAAGCCTAAAAATGATCAACCATTTCATGAGAAAAGCCAACGGTTAGCATGTCATAAATGCTACTTCTGTCCACCAAGATTTCAAGTGTCTCACGCATTTTTACACTCTCAAAAAATTTGCACACCAGAAAAGAAAGAAAAAAGCCTCTTATTCACAAAACTGTCTAATTGCTTGATTCATGGGTTTCAGGATGCTCACTTGAAAGTTACATGAAACAAAGTTTTAACACAATGTATAATTAATACAAAATATATCTATATATATATGAAAGAGAGAGAGAGAGAGAGAGAGAGATCACCAATTAGCCTTAGAGACAGAAGTAATTGAAGTTCTTTCCCAGTAACCAAATATGATTATATGAACCGTCAAATCTTTTGTTCTAATTTTTGGAGACAAGTCGAATCAACATAGCTGACTTACAGCAGCCTACTGATTCTGTACTAGTATTATGATTCACAGTTCATGATATAACTTCATCGCATTCTCATCAATTTCAAAATTTAATCAAACAATACTAATAGCAGTAGTAATCAACAACCAAAATCAAACTTAAAAGAAAATCATTGCAATAAATACGAAAGTTTAAAATGAATAAATGCTTTGACCTCGTAGATGGAGGATTCAAGTTCTGGCTTGGAAAGATCGTCGCTAAGAGCTGCGACGATTTGCGGCTCGTTCTCGTCCATCATTTTCAACATGGCTGTCAACTGAGTCCTTCTCCATTCGTAGGTTTTAGTCTTTCCGGCTACGAAGCTATCTCTCAATTCTTTAACCACCTCCTTCGCAGATTCTGTATCGAAAACCGCTTTCTTTTCCGCTTCGCTCCCCATTATTATCCCAAAGCAACTCTCAGAAAACAATCACAGATCAAATTAGATTCAAACTCTGAAACTTATAGAATAAGCGAGAAAAATAAAAATCGATAGAATTGATTGGCCTTCTATTGTAATTTTCTTCGAGTATACGCCGACGTTACTGACGATGTCGTACGTTACTTTCTCGTTTGTTTGCGTGCGTGTGTGTATTATATAGGGTAAAATATGCAAGAAGTCACCAAACTATTGTCTTTTTTATTATGGTCACTAAACTAATTTTTTTGACAAAATCATCATTAATATTATTTTTTTTCTATTTTGATCACCGACCGTTTAGTCCCTATTAAAAACTAACGAAGATGGTAACATGACAGGGTATAATAATAGTTTTAGTCTCAAAACTTAAATATTTTATCAATTTGATCTTAATTCAAAAAAGAATTCAATAAATTTGACCCCAATATTTACAAATCCTATCAATTTGAGTCTTATTTTAATTTGGAATAACTTAATTTATTTCTAACTGATATTATAATTTATCTAAACTTATGTTGAAAATAAAGGAAAATGAAATGCGAACAAAAAGACTAGAACCTGGAAATCATGGGGCATGGACACGCATGCAATCACCAAACCAACTTATATATTTAATTAAAACCGTGTTAAAAATTAAGGAAAAAATAGGATCAAAATTATATTTAAGTTTAATTTATAGTTTTTTTAATAAAATATACTTCAATTACATATGTAATAATATGTTATATCTATTATGATCTCTGTCACAAATCCCTCCACACTAAGCTCCTCTGAGCTTTCTAGAGATACACTTCCGAAGCCACCCATCCGACTATGTTTGATGGGCATCAACCAAGTGGGCATCTGGAATATAATAATACTGAAGCCCTCCGAACTAACCTCACATAAAAGCTACTTTGACTTCGACAAGACATGCGTCAAGTCTACTGACTCACCAGTTATACCTATTAACTACAAAACATGACTACTCTACCGTAACCATCATATCCTACGAGGCATAGACTTGTTACTATCGGCAGACCTCCCTAATATATACATTAGGGGGCTATCAATTTCCCTCAAGTTGAATCCCACATAAAAGGTTTAAATCAGACCCTTCATTCTCTTCTTCTTGTAATTCTTCATCTCCCTTCTCACCATGATCACCACTAATCGCAATTCTCTGCCGAAATCAACCAAGGTGAACCACCTAAAGACCTCCCACCACCATCACATTCAGCTCATCAATAATTAGTGCGATGAACGTGGAGAACTTCCAAACTGAGAGAATCAGTGATGATGAAATCTCAAAAAAATACCCTCATTTTGTAGCCACGTCTAGTTTTCTCGGCCAGTGGTGGCAAAATGGTCGATGTCCATTAGTTAGGCGATGCCTCTCGTACATAAGACCTCAAACTCCTCAAACAAGATAGTCATGATGGCCAAACGAGACAAAAGGGGGAAAAGCCTAGCACAAGCCTCAATTTGTTGAGCCAATAAAGATAAAAAGATATAAGAAAAGATGGGACAACAACCTCTTACCAAATATGTCTATAGGCAATGACGTGGAGACTATAGGAAAACTATCTCATACTAGATATCCTAGTAGGTCTGGAATTGTTGTCCTATGAAGCCTCCAATCTAGAGGAAGTTATATCTTCGTAACTGAATCGAAAAAACCAACCCAACACCACACGATGCGTGCAAAAAAAGGTTGGAGTTAACATCTTCATAGCTTGATAGACGGGAGATGTTACTCGATCAAACAGGAGAAACATCATTCCCCTAAGCGTGCAAAACAAATAACTCGAGATCTTACCTGGGTTAAAGTACTAGCTACAAGGCTAAAGAATAGAGGGAGACTCGATATTCTATGGGACGCTTACCATCGTCTTGACATATCCCCAAACTACACATAAGGCAATTCTAAGAGGATAAAACCTGGAAATATCAAATTTAGTCCTCTTCGAGCGCAAGAACAACAAGAAGGTAACAACCACCATGAAGTTTTTAAATTTTAAAGCTCTACCAATGTGTAGAACTCTAGCAAAATTTACATCTTTAACATTTCTTTAAAAGTAAAACATTGTAATAAGAGGATAAAGTCATCCAATAAATGAGCTCTAGAGTGCCGTAAAGCCTCTATATGTACCTGACAGCCCGAATGAACCAGAGCTAAAGCAACCTGCTCCACAGAAACATCCTACCATGTAACTAACTTAGGTAGTTTTATGCATAGAAGCACTTTTGGGGCCTTTAAGCAAAGAAAGATAGTGCAAAGACATAGTTCCTACATAAAACTATTGTAGACATCACTACTAGGCGTTGATAATCTCCACCCTACTTCTAGCATAGAAACATCCCTAGCAAGAACTTCCAAGAGCCTTATTTATGAGACCGTCTATCCCAAGAGGTGCAGAGATAGACTAACTGATAGACTTACCTCTGTCCAAGAGGCGTAAAGAGAAGACAACACATAACTCTATACTTTGTTTTAATTGTTTGATATATATTATTACAAAGGCATCAAGATAACTTCTCCTCTATCTTTATAAATAGTTATATTTTATAACTAATGTAATAGTAAGACTTCTACACCCTCTTTTCGACCCTTATCCTGTGAATGTTTCAAAAAATCTCATACAAAATAGATTCTATGAAGAATTTTGAGATCCTCTACCCTATAAACCCCTTAACCCGGTCTAACCAAAACCGAGCAAAAAGGTTACTTTAGGTTTGCCAAAGCAAACTCGAACTAATAACCTAAATCAGGTCCATTTTTTTCTTTTGTCCTTATCTAAATACATTGAATTAGATCCTAGGGTGAACATACAACAGCGGATACGTTAGCGATGTAATCAGATTACAAAATAGAGTTCAACTGCACAAACATGAACTTCAAGGACCAAAATGTAATTTCTACAAATTATAGAGACCTAGTTGATTTTCAAGTTACCAAACCTTAATTAGTCAAGTTTCATACACAAATGTAAATTTTTATCTTAAATCAAGCTTTCGAACTCATGCAATTGCAAGCATAACATTTAGGGACTAAAACACACAGTTTCAAACTTTTGCAGATAGAAACCTAAAGAAACACACTATGTACCGATACGAACAGGGTCGTATCGATATGGTTTAATTAATATAACGACTCTGTGTATCGATACTTGAAACCTCGTATCAATACAGTGTGTCGAACAAACCTGTACCGATATGGTTCTACCCCGTACCGATCTCTTAAGATGTGTTTTCGAAAATTAGATTCAGTAGCTAAAGAACGTACCGGTACGGAAGCCCGTGTACCGAAACCAGTGTATAATTCCCTCTAGGCGTATCGATACGGTGGCTAGGCGTACCGATACCCTTTGTAAATTTTCGCTGCTTAGAGCCTCACTAGACCCCGCATATTGAAACCAAGGTACTCGTACCAGTACGCGAAGGCCTGTAATGACATCTAGGTCCAACATATGACACTTTGGCTCACTCTAAACATTACCAAACCTTACATAGACATCTGACATCATCAAAGGAATATTTATCACAACTATACAAGTATTTAAAGCTACGTCAACAAGCATGTTTCGAATCTCCACAACATCTATAGGCATGCTTCTTACTCAACATTCAAAACATGGTTTCAAGCCATTCACAAACATATAAAGCCTCATACAAGTCCAAAATAACAATTAAAACTTGCACAAATAGGGAGTTTAGCAAAACAACCCTCCCAAACAACAATTAACCACATTGCCTTTATTACTACGAGTCTAAATCAAAACCATATTCTCGAATATCAAGTCCTTGGATTCTTCCTTGCTTACTCGCTGCCTCCAATCCTTTAATTCTCTACATTGATGGAAAAGAGAGCGTAAGCACATTAGGCTTAGTGAGGAGTACTCTAAAACAAACCACCATCAATGCATTTAAAACTGATTATCAAACCACTTTGAAAACTTCATTTGAGACATCTTTTAAAACATCATCAACATCATCATGTCTTACAAAACTATGCACTTAACATTTCCAAAACATGCATTTTAAACCATATGCAACATGTATCATGGATCCAACAGCAAAATCTCATTTGCTACACTCAATTTAAGCTTTTACATGCATAACAACCCATATGCAAGACTTAAAGAGTAAAACATGTATAAACCAACATTATACAACATAATCCATCACATGATACATCTTCAATTTTATTGGCTTACAAGTGATCATCAACCAAGTTCCACTTTACAAAATATTACATCGGATACACGGATTCAACAAGTGTCATCTCAAACGAAATTCAATGTACAATCACAATCGAGTACAATTACTACCCAATCATTGGTTAGATGCATAATCCACTAACAAGAGTTTTCGATACCGTATAACCCTTCGACCGTTAGGGTACTTAGATAGAGTTTTCGGTACGCATAAAACCTTCAACATCCAAAAAGACTTTTTATAGTGCACTATCAATCCTATGGTCATCCAACTATATCTGATAACATTTTAAACCACACTGCTTGCCAATATTATTCATTTAAATCATGTACCTCACTGTTTTTATATGCATCAACAAAACCATTTACAATGTATCGACCATGCATTAACAAGTATATCACAATACTTCATGAACCATTTTCCAAATGCATTCATCATCATTATATGATCAAAACAGTATAACACATACTTTAAACCATGCATAAATAGGATGTACCATATAATTTAAAAAATAAGTGCATAAAACCAATTTTGCCAACCGAAAACGAGAGAGATTTCCCTTCATACTTACTTCTGAGTTTAAACCAGCGTTCCAAGCTTAATTCAAATTCCCATAACAACTTTTAAACCATTTCTGTAACACCCTTAACGTATACTCGTAGGCCGAATATACATTAAAGATATTAAAAAAATTTGGAAAAGATCTTGACTCGAAACTTTTTTCTCCAGCTTTTAGTTTAACCCTTCCTCGGTTTTAAATTTAAAACTATGTTGTCTAGTTGCAGCTAGTTTTAACCTTGAATTGGTTTACAAAACTTATAATTGAGTTATTGAAATAAAAATATAACTCAAGGTGAAAACTATGTGAGCTCCGTAGACCCTTTCTTGATTTTTAAAATCTTTTACACGATCAGGGTTAAACTATGTTTAACTGTACTAAAATTCATTACTACTATTGGCAAACTATATTTCTAAATTTATTTATCACAAAAACATATCTTTAACTAGTAAACGTATACTTTAAAACAATTCAACTATAAAATATTTACATGCCCACTAGATATCAATTTACGACAAGGATGTACTTAGTGTGACTTACTGTAGTAACTTGATTTTTCCAAAAGTTCAGCTCCTCTTCGCTAGGCATTTCTGGAGAACCTACGTGTGACATAAGACACACGCTAAGTACGAACTTAGTGAGGCAGTTAAACTTGTTTATTTAAACATGAGTTAATGATATATAATATTTCATATAAGAGTGCATTTCATATTTCTCTACGACAAGGCAAGTATATCACAATGTGCATGTGTCATGCATCATAGCTATCATATAAATCATGTTATCATTGCATAATATATTTTCTATTATGGACATGCTTTCATCATGTAATCATTTACATATCATGTACTTTATCATGGTCATGCTTCATTATGCCATCATTTGCATAACATGTATTCTATCATATAGCATGCAATATTTCTATCATTTATCATTTCTATTATATATCAATAACATTTCTATCTCATATGTCATGTACTTCTCAGTCATGTAACATGTAACTTCTTTTTCATGTATCATGAAATCATGTAAAATCTCTGTCATGTAACATCTCTATCATATATCATGTAACATCTATGTCATGTAACATCTCTATCATGTATCATGTAACATCTGTATTATGTATCATGTAGCATCTTTTCCATGTATCATGTAATCATGTAACATTTGTATCATGTAAATCACATATCACTTCTATCATATAAATCATATATCATCATGCAATCATTTGCATGCTCATGATCTACCATGTAATCATCTGGTTATTATTATCATCATGTCTGGCTAGAGGCCCATGGAAACCTCGTAGCCTATATGCACCGTAGTGCCATGTGGAGTATGTACTCGAGAGGACGCTCTTTGCTCCTCATATAAGGACGCTCTTTTCTCCTTATATTAAAAACACCTTGCTAGTGCCATTTGCACCTCAGGGTGTATCTTGTTTCATTTTAATCATGTCATTTTCAATTTTTCATGTATGCATAATGCATCATCATTTATGCAAACAATAATTCGTACCTGGTATTCTATCAAGCTTGCCATGTCGAGCAATGTATCATATTATATATTACAAAGAAATGCAATGCCAATTTCAATGTAATGCAAACATCTAGAAATGCACTCACCTGGGCCATGTAATAGTATGCCTCACTAAGCTTACTCGAGGTTCTTATCTTTCTTTTTATCGCTAGTTCTCATTCGATCTCTTTTAGAACTGTATAAGACCAATCGAACATATTTATCATTTCTCTTACGTTAAACTTAAATTTAACATTGCTAACTTGATTCTTAAACATAACTATTCGAATATAAAATTTTCTGAAAGTTTCCCCAATATTCTTCAAAGTTGTCGAGTTGGTCCCTAGGTCCTTAGTGACCATTTTGAACATTAAACAGTTGTTCAAGCCTAATTTGAACAATTTCCATAATCATTTTCTAATTTTGGACTATTACTTTTAGTCCTCGAACTTTATAAAAGTGACATTTTAGTCACCACTTCACTTTTGTACATAAATTCATGTACAAATAAACCATCCATCTATTTTTCTAACATTCTTGAATTTTTTCCTTCAACTTTCAACTTTATTCAATTTAATCAAAGTTAAAGAATTAAGGGACAAGAAAATTTTCTGATTAAGGTTCTCTAGAGAAATCATAAAGTAGAGAAAGTCATTGGGAAATTGAAGAGATAATGAATAAGCAAAATACGAAGTTGTTTGAAACGGGTAAACATTGAAAATTCGAGGATGAATTTTCTTAAGGGGGAGGAATTGTAATATCCCAATTCTTGCTTAGTGAGTAAAATGTAATTTTTGAAAGTTTAGGGGTTAAAATGTAAACTTTGGAAAAGTTTAAGACCAAAGTGTAATTTTAAAAAGTTATGTAATTTAACCCGGATAGTTCACCCCAAGAGTGGTATTTATGTGTTATCGATTTTTTCATACGAGGTTTATATTATTCGAATTTGGATCGAATAAAATTGTTAAGCGTGCTCATACTAAAGTAGCCCAAGGATGGGTGACCTAATGGGAAGGTCCCATATCCAATATTTTGACTGATAAAAAGGACTCAGTTTAAGTAAGTAATATTCGTAATGGATTGTTGAGATAAGATTTTTAAGAGGAAATGTATCCGATAAAAATTCCTAAAATTTATCGGTATATCGGATCGAATTGAAATTTTAAAGACGGTTCCAAAGATTATGAAAAATTTATAAAATATTATTTTATGAATATTTTATTAATCTTGGTGGGATTCTAACTAGATTTAGTTAGAATATGATGGAGTGATTATAAAGCTCAAAGAAAGAAAATTTGGAAACCGTATTGAGTAAAGTTCGAATAATTGGATTGAATAAATATCATAAATTAAAATTTATGATATTTTTGGAAGGAGGCTGGTTAAAATGGAACCAAATTGGTTCAAGTTTTATGGAATGGCAATTTTAAGTCATGTAAGTAAATAAAGTCTAGTTTGAGGGCAAATTGGTCATTTGCCATGGATGGCATTTTGAAATATTTTGAAACTTTAAGGGCAATTTTGAAAGGTCAAATACACATGGATTTAATCATAGCCATTAATTTTTTATGAGATTGAATTTTGGCCATTAGATTAAAAGGGCAAATTAGTCAATTCACTAGTTAAATGAATTTAAAATTCATTTAACTTTACACATGGATTAAAAAGAATAAAAGATGAATAAAAATCATCTTCATCATCCAAGGGGCTGTTCGAAACAAGAAAGAAAGGGGAAGAAAGGAGATTTTTCAATTTTCAAGTTCAAAATTGAAGAATCAAGACAAGTTTCAAGCAAAATTAATTTAGGTAAATTGTTCTACACTTGATTTTCTTCATTTTGATAGTAATATTGCATGATAAAAGTTAAATTTAGTTCATATTATTGATGAAGATGATTATATAATTTGAAGCCTATGATGAATTTAGAGTTGTATTTAGTAGAATTGATGTTGTAAACATAGGATCAAGATTGAGGAAATTAGGGGAAATTATTAGTCTTGATTCTTCAATTTTGAGATTTTTCAAAATTGGAGATTTTTCAATTTTCTAATAAATTTTCTAATAATTGGAGATTTTTTAATTTTCTAATAAATTTTCTAATAATTTCCCCTAATTTCCTCAATCTTTTCAAAATACAACATCAAGTTCAAAATTGGAGATTTTTCAATTTTCTAATAAATTTTCTAATAATTTCCTCAATCTTTTTGAAATGGTCCCTATAATTTCAATTGGGGAAATTATTTAATCTAACATCAAATTCAAGCTCTCAACATCATAATCTATTCAATTTCATCCTAATTTAAATCCCTAACCAAAATCCTTAATTCTTAGGGTTAGGGTTTATAACCTTGGACATGAAATTAATCCAAATTCAAGCTTGATTCTATGTTTACAGCATCAATTCTACTAAATACAACTCCAAATTCATCACAGGCTTCAAATTCCATAATCATCTTCATCAATAATATGAACTAAAATTAACTTTTATCATGCAATATTACTATCAAAATGAAGAGAATCAAGTGTAGAACAATTTACCTAAATTAATTTTGCTTGAAACTTGTCTTGATTCTTCAATTTTGAACTTGAAAATTGAAAAATCCCCTTTCTTTCTTGTTTCGAACAGCCCCTTGGCTGATGAAGATGATTTTTATTCATCTTTTATTCTTTTTAATCCATGTGTAAAGTTAAATGAATTTTAAATTCATTTAACTAGAGAATTTACTAATTTGCCCTTTTAATCCAATGGCCAAAATTCAATCTCATAAAAAATCAATGGCTATGATTAAATCCATGTGTATTTGACCTTTCAAAATTGACCTCAAAATTTCAAAATATTTCAAAAATGTCATCCATGGAAAATGACCAATTTGCCCTCCAACTAGACTTTATTTACTTACATGAGTTAAAATTGCCATTCCATAAAAATTGAACCAATTTGGTTCCATTCTAACCAGCCTTCTTCCCAAAATATCATAAATTTTATTCGATTTTACTCAATACAATTTCCAAATTTTCTTTCTTTGAGCTTTATAACCACTCCATCATATTCTAACTAAATCTAGTTAGAATCCCACCAACATTAATAAAATATTCATAAAATAATATTTTATGAATTTTTCATACTCTTTGGAACCGTCTTTAAAATTTCAATTCGATCCGATATACCGATAAAATTTTTATCGGATACATTTCCTCTTATAAATCTTATCTCAACAATCCATTATGAATATTACTTACTTAAACTGAGTCCTTTTTATCGGTCAAAATATTGGATATGGGACCTTCCCATTAGGTCACCTATCCTTGGGCTACTCTGGTCTGAGCACGCTTAACAATTTTATTCGATCCAAATTCGAATAATATAAACCTCGTATGAAAAATCCGATAACACAAAAATACCACTCTTGGGGTGAACTATCCATTTACGAGGTTAAATTACATAACTTTTTAAAATTGCACTTTGGTCCCTAAACTTTTCTAAAGTTTACACTTTAACCCCTAAACTTTCAAAAATTACATTTTAGTCAATAAGAAAGAATTGGGATATTACAATTTCAAAGCTGAAATCCATGTTCTCACTCATCGACTACGCAAAACTTTGATCGTCGATGTGAATCCAAGCCTTCAAAGATTTCGAAACCTCGCCTCAAGCTTGAGGATCAACGTCCTCTGCTTTAACCACACAAAGACAGAGGATTTAATGCATCAAAATGCATTCAACAAACCAGCAGCATCAATTCACAATAAACCTCTTCAATCTCTAATCAATTTTCCTCTACAACAATTGAAAACAACATCAAACACCTTCCAAACTTAACTCAGCCAAAACCTAAAGGTTTAATCCAACAATTATCATCAATTAACATCCAAAAACACATTTACAACATCCTTATGCCTCCAACATTCATTAAACATCCACAACTCCTCAAAACTCATAACTAACAACCTAGAAAATTAGAGATTCACCTAGTTTCGGGATTCCAATGTTAAAACCAACTTATTAACATTATAAAACATCAAAATCCTGTTCTAATCCAATCAAAAACATAGCAAAACAGATCCAATACGAAAATTAATCAATCTCATCAATTAAACCTTGATTTAACCAATTTTCCATAATTAATTCATTAAAACTCATTAGAAAACATTTATAAAGGATCAATAACTTGAGAATTTCAGTAAAGAACCATTCATTAGAGGAGAAGAACGAAGTTCACCTCTAATGCTGACAACCCCCTTAATTGAATGGATTTATATGAGAAAACAAGATTAAAACAATGAGATCTTGATAGAAAACAATCAAGAACTAATTTGAAAACAGAAGATTAAAGGAATCAAGAAGTTATCTGAGAATTTTGAAGAAGAAAAGAGTATTTGGCTGGAGAGAATTTGAGAGAAAACCTTTTTAAGAAAAGTTAGTTACGTAAAGTTTATTTTTAGAAATTAATTATAAAATTAATTCTCCAAGCCTATTTGTACCCTTTTAAAACCTTTTTAAAATAGCCAACTAAGGAGAAAATTCTGATATTAGACTTTAGCCATATAGCTCCTTAAAGATTTTAAGTTTTGACCCTTTTACAAGATAGTCACTAAAAACAGTTTTTCATTCATTACATTTTGGTCACTAGCCAAAATGTCAAATTTCAAAATTTCATTTTCCAACTGTGAATAATATTATTAGATGGGATTTGAAAAGAATGAATAGTTACCGTGAAAGAGAAAATGAACAAGAACTTGATGACACGAAACAACTTCTTTTGGTTCAAATGAGGAGCACATCACATTTGATATGTCACAAAAAAATGATAAAATGGTTCAAGTTAGAGACGAAATTGCAACATCACTATGGATTAATTATAGGTAGAATTGAAAATTTAAAAAATAGTCATTAGGAACTGGTAATAGTTATTTCTAGTGAAACATATTTTATATTATTCTTATTAAGAATAATTTTTTTTCTCTTGATTTTAAAACTTTTGTCTATTGAATTATATTTGATTTATTATATTTTTATTTAATTATTTGATAATTATTAGTTCATTTTTATTTTGAAAAACTAGATACCAAGCACATTTTCACTATTTTTTGTTTTTTAAAAACAATTGTTCATTTATACTTACCAAACATGTTTTCATTTTTTGAAAACTTGAAAATGAAAATGATTTTCTGAAAATAAAAATAAAAAATATTTTTTAGAACCAAATGGACCCTTAATTTTTTTAAACAATTTCTACCTATGGGAGGGGAAGGGAGAATTTGCTCTTACTGAATTTTGAACCCACAACTTAGAGGAGAGGGGAAGGTGTCAACTGAAAGCTTTAACTATTTGCTCTAGAGATTGTTAACAGTAACGTAACTTAGTTATAGCATGTATTTATGTTATATTTCCTTTTCATAATCGTAATATATTAACAATATATATATACATGTATGTATGATGTTTGGTTTCATGATTATAATTTTTAATTTTGGGTAGGTGTGTTTGTTAATTTTTTAGTCTTGGAAATTGGAAGTTGCAACAACCTTTGCCTTTGCCCTTTGATCCGTTTCATTATCATCGATGAAATCCAGAAAGCCACTTCATATCTTATTTGGAAGCATTATAGATCCAATTATTCTAAAAGATTTTAAATTTTGATTCAGACAACTTGGAATTAGAGGGGAATTGAGTGGGGAATATTCGAAACCGTGGGGATCCGAACCAATAAGAATGAAGAATAATCAAAATTTTCACCCACGGTGACGAGGAGAGTTTTATCACCGAAGCTCAAATGGAGATGTGGACGGGAATTGCTATATCTGAACCGTGAGGATAACCAAATCATAATCGTATAAATAACCGTGTGGATCCCCGAAAAATATCAGCAAGAATCCCCGATATTATATATATATATATATATATATATATATACACACACACACACACACACACTTAACTCCCATTTACTTTTATATCTAACTTTTTATCAACATTAAAGTCCATCAAGATATTTGTGCTTTTTGTTTAAACCTTATTAAGTTTGGTTGACCTCTCTAGTAATTTACCATTTTTTGTTAATTAAGAGTATATAATCTCTTTATCTTCCACTTTCTGCCGTTTATGTTACTCAAAACTATATTCCCTTTCAAGCAAGCAAGGTCATCATTCTTTCTCAGCTGTCAGCCAACTTCGAACGTCTTTGATCTTTTTTTATGACAGCAAAATGCCTTAATTTATACATATATAAATGTGGTTTCTATTTTATTAAATCTATTATATATATATATATATTATTGTTTTGTAGTTAATCATAAAAATATTATTATTTAGCAGTATATATTGTATTTATAAATTATCAATTCAAGTAATTTGCCTCTCTGATTTACTTTCCTTTTACCTACTTCATAATCGAATATTGTTGCTATATCATTTGAAGTAATTTAGATATTTTTAAGTATAATAAATATATGATTTGTAAATTGAAATTGGCCCTATATTTTAGTAAGTAAAGTAATAAATTTTGATTAATATTTTTGGGATGAGGATTCTCCGAAAACCGTAGGGATCCGATGATTATGAGTATGGGGACAAAATATTCCCCGAAACATTTAATGGGGATTTCTCAAAACATTATATGCAAGTATTAGGGACTGAGTGGAGAATGTAAAATCGTCCCCGCCCTACCCGATTTTCATCCCTACTTGGAATCTATTTGTACGGTGAAACTATTATTCATGAAATTTTAAAAACTTGTTATTTATACATTAAATTTAAATAAAATATTATTAATTATCAAATAGTTATTCTGGCCGGACCAAGTCAGTAAATTTATAGGCTATGTCGAATGTAGTGAGGAATTTAGCCAGGAAGAGTTGTCCAATAATTGAGATGCTCTCTTTGGTACAAGAAAATTTTGTTATTAATTTATCAAAAAAAAATCAATTTAATTCGAATAGATATTATACTTAGAAATGGTCATGGGTTGGGTTTTCAAACAACTTGCACATGATTCGAAAATTTAACACCTCAATCTGAATTAGATCCAGCCCGTTAAATAAAAAATATTTATTTTTATTAGATAAAATAGGAAATTAATTGAAAAATACAAATAGAATAGGGTATTATAATAATTATTATATTTTTATTAGACAAAATAGAAAGATAATTAAAAATAATATATAAAATGAGGGCATTATAGCAATTATACCTAAATATTTAGAATAAAATTAAACTATTATTTCAGGTCAGGTCGGATATTTTTCACCCTATACTTGAACCCGAACCCAACCTGACATCATCCTCAAAAAACTCGATCCGACCTCAACCCGAACCTGAATTAAAAAAAAACGACCATATAAGATTAGTTTAGGTCGAAACCCCTCGAGTTTGACTCAAATTATCATCCCTAATTATACTTGAAGTATTATATTTTATTTTTAGAAGAAAAAAAACAAAATATCGGAGTTGTTCAGTGAACGTCATTTAATCAAATCCGCAACTACTGAATATTTGGGCGAATCAAAATATATAATGTAAGGAAAAAATTGCACGTGGATAGAGTTTTTATTTCTAATCTTAACTAATATATTATATTATACGTATTTATTTATAAAAAAATCCAAATATTTGTTAAAATTTATATATATACACACTGAGACACGCACATTATCAGCACCTGGGGACACCTAGAAAACTCACATTAATTATTGCAATAGTTTATTCCACTATTTTTGGTAAATTACCATACATGTCACTCAATTATTAGTAAGTTTATAAACGGTTCATTATATATTAAAAAGTCACAAGTGGATTACATTATTTATTGATTGTAATAATCAGGTTATTATGTCGTTAAGTGTGTAAATGACTATAACTTTTTAGTTATAATCATGTCACTCAATTTATCGATTGTAACAACCAAGTCACTCAAAGTGTTTGTTACACACTTAACGACAAAGTGATATGATCTTTACAATCGACAAATACAATGACCTGTTTATGACTTTTTGAAGAACAATGATCTATTTCTAAACTTACTAATAATTGGGTAGCATGCGATGTAATTTACCCTTTTTTAAATGCACATATTTTGGATTGGGTAAATCACACCATAGGTCATTGTATTATGGGTAAGTTTACAATTGAGTCATCATATTCCAAAAAGTCACAATCAAGTCACTCTATTTATCAATTGCAACAACTAAGTCACTTTACCATTAAGTGCGTAACATATGTTAACTTTTCAGTTACAATCAGATCACTCTATTTATCAAATTTAACAATCATGTCACTCTATTTATCAATTGTAACAATCAGGTTGTTCAAATGTAACTAAAAAGTTAACATATGTTACACTTAACGAAAAAGTGACATAATTGTTTCAATTAATAAATAAAGTGACATGATTATGACTTTTTGAAATATGACGATCCAGTTGTAAACTTATAATACCATGACCACTGGTATAATTTACCCTTTTAGATTTTATTTTGTTTATGCAACTTCATGCTATATAGTCTTTTCCTTCATTGGCCGGCCTTCAATGTCTCGTAATGTCTCTATCTTTTCCCCTTTTAATCAAGCACAAATGCTTTATTGAGAATAGGAATCATAGGTGAGCTAACTTACCAAAACTCCAAAAGCAACATCTTACCAAAACAAATTAAAAAAAGTAGAATGATTATTTTCACCCTCCGACTTCTTGAAAAAAATCATTTTAACCCTTTGAATTTTAATGCTCCTCTTTTTGACCTTTTAACTTCTAATTTTTGCCAAATTAAAACAATTGACGAAAAAAGGATGTAGATATTAAGCTAAAAATATTTTTAAAAAAATAATATAACATTTTAAAACTAAAAATATAAATTGTAAAAAATATATAAGTTATTAAAATTATCTTAAATTTAAAAAATGAAAAAAATTGGGGAAATGAAAAATTATAAAAAAGTACAAAAATTGTAAAAAAAATTAAAAGTATAAAAATAATATATATTTTTTAAAAATATAAAAAGTAATTAAAAATTATATAAAACAATTTTAAAATATAAAATATTATAAAATTGCAAAAAAAATGTCTCCCCTTTAACTTTGTTTCTTCACATTTCTGTGTTACTAATTAAATGAGTTTCAAGCAAATTCGAAGCCGAGTGAGTTTGGATTCAAATACAAAAATTTTCTTATGCAACATTCTTAACCCGAGACGAATGTCAAATCAGAAACAACTATAATGTTAGGTAATGATCAAAAATAAATTTCATTTAATGCAAGGCTTAAATAAAAAATAAGTGTCTAAAGTATACTATTTTTGAACTTTAGGTACTTAAAGTTTTTTTTTGTAAAAATAAGTGCTTAAAGTTTCAAAAGTTATAATTTTAGGTGCCCGACTGTTAAAAAAACCTTTATCCGCATGAATATTGATTTTTTTTAATTATTTTTGAAAAAAAACTTAAAATTTTATTTTTTTAAAAAATCCCAAAATTTACAAAAAATATTCAAATCAGTCCCTAAATCCCTAAAAATCCTTAAATCATAAATCCCAAATCCTCAACATTGCCACCGCCGGCCGCCGTCGCCGACCACACTCGTTCGGTCGTTGGACCCAAACGGCCATTTCCCCAACTTGCCGTCGCCGAAAACCGGCGAACGATGTGCCAATCGAACTGTTATTTCACGTTCGATGTTCAATGTTTGGTTGGCACACTGTTCGTCAGTTTTCGGCGATGTCGAGTGAGGGAAAATGGTCGGCTGGGTTCGGTGACCGAAAGGGTGGGGCCAGGGACGACGGGCGACGGTGACAGCGGTGAGGATTTGAGGACTATTTTAGAAAGTTTTAGAATTTTAATTTTTTTTGTAAAATTTTAAATTATTAAAAATAATAATTTAAAGAAATTAAAAATGACACATGTCAATTTTATATTGGTTAACGATTTTTTAACGATACTTAACAGCCGGACACCTAAAATTATAACTTTTGAAACTTTAGACACCTATTTAAAAAAAAATACTTTAAGCACCTAAAGTTCAAAAATAACATACTTTAGGCACTTATTTTTCATTTAAGCCTTAATACAAATGTTCTCAAAGGATAATAGTTATAAGTATTTTAAAGGAAGCATTTATCAAACATGGAGCTCAAACTTCTAACATTAAAAATCGGTGTACATTTGTTTACAAATAGATGTTATATCGGACAACCTGTGAACCTACGCACTAAGCCATGAAATCAGCATATTGAGCTTTCCTCAAAGCTGTACTACGAAATCTATATTATGCATGAGAGAGATAAACTTGTGATATTCATACCTTACATACAATACAATTACATAAAAAAGACGTACCATTGGATTATGTTGGACCTCCGCATCCTATCATCACAGTTAGGACGGACGCATAATTTTATGTTAGGGGACAAACTTATAAAATTTGAGGGCAAAAACAGATTCAAATAACATGCTTTTCATCGATATCGTATACATAACTATTTCATGCGTGTTCGTAATTTTTTAGTGGAATATTCATGAGGGAAGGAGGCACACATTCGATTTATCTTTTGGTTGGCTTTGATTCATTCAAAATCTCACTTATTCCTTTCATGTGATCTTGTATATCATAACGTTATAAACGATGAACATAAAAGTATTGGTATTCCCACACGATTATCAAGTCATCAGTTGTACATATATAGTTTACCAGTTTATATTCGTGTATATACAAATACTCTCGGCTCAGTCTTGTCTGAGCCCAACCAAATTCCCTTAGCCCAACCAAATTCCCTTAGCCCACCAACCCGTGGCTTGTTAAGCGTCTAATCCATTGACTCCTTTGGGTTTAACCCAAACTATTTTAATTTCACCCATACCCGACTGATCCTTTTTTTATCAAAAGAGGGAATAGATAAAATAAAGCAGTTATAATATAGTCTTCAGGACGGGAGAAACAAAAGAACGCCAATAACTCGGACATGAGTCAGTCTTAATAGCTTTAACAACCCAATCAACAGCTCTATTACAAGAACGCTAAAAAAAAAAACATGAGGAATAGAAGAGGAAAGAAAAGAAATATTTTCCTCAATAGAAGCCGACTCTCAAGTATTAAAAGTCTTAGAACAAATACGAGAGATGAGCACATCGTTATCCGATTCAAAAATAACACGAAAAAAATATGCTTTTATAGCAAAAGATGTCTTTAAACGGAGTGTGTAGGCTTCCGCAGCAGATGCTGAAGGTGCCCCAAAAAGCAATAGCATCACCAGCAATAACGAAGCCTGAGCTATTCTGTGCAATACAGGCCGCTCTTGCCCTTCTTGAAGAAACTTCAAAGGATGCATTGCAATTGATTTTGATAGTTCCACTATCCGGAGGTGTCTAAGAGCAGGAGACATCCGACGGTCGAGACTCTGCAACCGACAAAGGGGCAACAAATGTCTTGAACTCTTGATAGTTTCCTCAGTGCGATGCCAAACATCTCCGAAAGATCAACAATACCTGAAAAAACAAGTGAACTTTCCATATGTACTAACAAAGAAAAGCTCTAAGTTATCACGACAGATCCCTTGGCTTGTGAACATCCATACAATTCTCATGACTGATGATGATAACTGACAGCAGTTGGTTCGTCTTGATATTGATGGTTTTTGAGTTAATCCATTTATGGATGATTAATGATAAAAAACTTAATCATATAAATTAATATATTACAAGATTGAGTGCTGATCATAAATATATATTCGATAGAACTAAATCTAATTTTTTTAATGTATTTGGAGTCATATCTCATATCGAAATTTGAATACTTTACATGAATATTTTAAAATTTATATTTGATATATACATAGACAGTGAATTATTTAAAATCTTTAAATTTATGAATAATTAATTTTATTAATAATTAATTAAACGTTTTAATATGTAACGTCACATAATTCATCATTAGTGTATAAATTGAGAATTTAGTAATGACACACTTGAACTTAATTAAGTTGAAACTATGTTCCAATTTCTGCCAATGATATAGATACTTTATAACTTTTCTATACTTGAATTTTTCGATTTTTTTATAGTCTTAAGGTGATTATAAACTAGTATCTGTTCATGCAATTTTTTAACCATTTGACAATACACATACACCTACAATTGATTTCTTAAATAATAAGAATTTGCAAGCGAATCTGATGAATAGAATTTATTTTTTTAAGAAGATCCAAGCATTCCTAGCATTAATTCTTGGAGGATGAAATTTCAGTGCTGCAAATGGGGCAAATCTTCTTAACTTGAAGCCATTTAGATATGCAGTCTGAATGATATGGATGTTCACAACTCCGAAGAACCACAATATCTTCGTCTTCTTCATATTCAACTTGACAAATTACGCATCGCTCGATCCCAGTTTTACACTCAACGGAATGAAACTTACATTGAATCAAGCACGACGAAATTTCATTCGGAGATAACCCTCTCTTCTCAACCCCAATAATCTCTCCCAAAGCAATCAACTCTTCGTATGAGAGATCTTCTGGATCCATCTCATCTTCTTCTTCGAAATCATCATCATCCTCCATGTCTTCATTGTCGTTGCTACCTTGTCCTTCAAGGAACTCTAGACCACCTCCAGCTTCGAGGCCTTCAAAATATTCATAATCGTTAATGTTGCCTTCTTCGTAGTCTGTCTCGCTGTTGTCCGCTTTGCTATCATCACTTTCGATCATTGAAAAGGCTCTTTCTTGTTCTTGCAATGCCATCGCCATGATGAAATCGGAGTCAACTTGTTCGAGTTGGGTGAAGGGCACCCTCTTTGATGATTGTTTTGTGTCTTTGTTTTCCATCGAAAGACGAATGCAATCTAAATTTCAGATGAAGTTGAATTGCAGATCCCATCCATAGGGAAACATATATATATATATATATATATATATATTTGTTAGATTGGGCTACGCTTTGGTTTTTCTTTAGGTAGAGGCAACTTCCATACTAAGCGATGGAAGTCCAAATATGTTATATTCTTTGATTCTTCATATACTTTGAATGTCGTAGTGGCCTCAAATGTAGCCCAAAATTTAGGTTTCTTCGAAGAGAGGGCAGCTTTATTTTATGCATCGTAACAGCATAACACATCTCGCAAGTCACCATATATTTGAATTATAAAAGTAAATCATATAACAACTCTTATATCTTATATTTGGGCCAATTCTCTTTACTTTTCACCACATATCTCTTTACCTTTTCTTTCATCCCAATAAATAGTTCTGGGGAGGGGAATTTTATTCTCCCTAATAGTCCAGATTCGACCACATTAAAATGATAAAGAAATGGGTTAAAGTCTATTAGAAGTCTCTATATTACACTTAAAAGTTTATTTTGATCCTTCTATTGAAAAGAATAACATTTTAGTCCTTTAACTATATCTAAAATTTTATTTTTAGTCCATCTACTTTAAAAGGAACATTTTAGTCTCTGCACAATTGAAATTTTAAAATTTTGTTCCAAAATGCTAAAGTTATTGTTAATTGGCTTAAATATTTTGGTTTAAACACTCTTTAGGCCCCTCTCATTTTTAAACTCTTGAAAATTAGGGTTCGTTTGGTTCTAGAGAATGAAGTCCATTTTCATTTTTATTTTTTTGAAAAATAAAAAACGGTGAAGAAAACGTGTTTGGTTGTAAAATTAAAAAAAAAATATTTTTTTAGAAAATGAAAACAAAAATAAGTGAAAAATTGAAAACATAAAAAAGATGTTTTCATTGCTTTCATTGAAAATGTTTCAAGAAAATGGAAAAATATGAAACCAAATGATTTTTTAATTTTAACTTCATTTTAACCCGGGTTCAAATCATTCTAATACAATTTTTTAAAATTTGGTTTATTTACTCATATTTTATTTTTTATTATTATAATATTTTTCTAACTATATTTTATTTGAATGATTTAATAATTATTTTTCATTTCTATTTTGAAAAACTAGATACCAAACACATTTTCACTATTTTCACTTTTGAAAACAAGTTTCCAACATATTAGCTAAACATGCTTTCTAATTTTTAGAAAACTGAAAATGAAAATTATTTTCTGAAAATGAAAATTATTTTCTGAAAATGAAAGTAGAAGACAAAAATAGGAAATATTTTTTAAAACCAAACAACCCTTAATCTCTCTCTAAATAGTTTTTGTGATATTTTACATAAAATTTTCAAATAGTTATAAAATATAAATACAAAATTAATTCTTATTCTAGTTCTAAATTTCATTGTTTTCACTTAAAATAATATCACAATAATATGTCAAAACATAAAAATATGTAACACCCCTTTACTCAGTCTAGAAGAAAACTGGATTGAAAATATCACCGGAATACAAATCAGAGAAATCGAATCTTACAAATCAAATCAAACAATTACATAACTCAAGCAACTCATATAGAAATCTTTTAAACTTATATTTGATTTTGATATAACAAGGACTTAATTGAAAATAAATAAAACTTTAAGGTACTTAATTTACTCAAGACAGACATTCGAACTTAAAAAATTTTCTTATTCAAAATTTGAATCCCCAAATATTTTATAAGTATTTTGGTACTCAATTTAGCCAATTTGGTAACTGAGTACCGGTACGGCCTATAGTGTATCGGTACGAGTTTTCTCTATTAGAAACCAAACTTATGTTTAATGGCTAAAGGGTACCAGTACGATTATACATGTACCAGTGCAACTTTTTAAATATGTATTCCAAATTGAGCTAGAGTACAGGTACGAGGTTAATATTTTTAAATCTTTCCATCAAATGTTTTGACTGTTGCCTTGTCATATTTTTTGGAACCAGATTTTTAAAAAATTAGTTAAGCGTACCGGTACACGTATTCCGATACAATATTTTAACCAAATGTTCCAAGGATTCTAGTGAGCAAAATAAGTACCAGTATGGTATGACCTGTACCGATACCCTTTGTAAAACCATCACTTCATACCGATAAGCCTTCTCGCGTACTGGTACCCTTTGTTGCAATGACTTTTTCTTCTTTTGGCAGGTATCGATACGAGTGTTCGTGTACCGATACCCTGTATTGCCAAACATCATTTATTGTAAGAAAAATACAACCCGATGACTCTATTTAATATCCCAACTACTCAAACGGCTAGAAATCAAAACGGGGTATAAAATCAAGTCTCCAAAGTTTCTTCAACAATAAAACAACTATCTAAAAGTATTCAAAAACACATCCAACATTTTAGAGCTCTTATTGCAAATTTCTTGTAACCCACTTGAGTGATTTTATTGTATTTCATCTTTCATCAAGTTTGGGGTTTTAGTGAGCTTTGAATTATGCAAACATTCATCCTTGAGAGAATTTCATAGTTTGCTTCTTTTTATCCACCTTTAGGAAAAAAAGTGTTACTAGACCTTGGGTATAAGTCTAGGTGTTTGTGAGGTTATCTCCTTTAGCCTAAAAAGGAAAAAAAATAGTGAATTTGTAAAAATCCTTAGTGTGGATAGCTAAAGTAGTTGATGTAAACCTTGTTTAGAAGGTTGAACCACTCTAACCACTTGCGTAAATTTTCTTTCTTTTTGCTCATTGCTTCCACCAATTTTTAAATTGCCAATTCACTCCCTCGTGGTCATTTTCATTGATTGTTCAACCCAACAATTGGTATCAAAGCTACAATGTAACACCCCGGTTTTGGACCTAGGATTTTTCTAGGTTGATTAGACTGTCCAATGGAGCAAATTAGAAGATTCGAGTTAGTTTCAGGATTAATTCGAAATAAATATTTTTGGGTGAGATAAAAATATGGAAAAATATTCTAAAATCATTATTTAATATGTTGATGATTTTGGTAAAATCAATTTTACAAAAATAACTTTCGAAAAGTGACATTTTGGGCCAGTGACCAAAATGTAAAGTTTTAAAACTATTTTTAGTGATTGTTTTGTAAAAGAGTCAAACTTAGAATCTTTAAGGAGATATTTTTCCAAAGTCTAATATCAGATTTTTCTATTTAATTAGATATTTTAAAAGGTTTTAAAATGTTATAATTAAGCTTGGAGAATTTATTTTACAATTAATATTCCAAAAGAAAACTTTACGTAACTAACTTTTCTTTAAAAGATTTTCTCTCAAATTCTTTCCAGTAAAATACTCTTTTCTACATCAATTTTCTTAGGTAATCACTTGATTTCAATATTCTTTTATTTCCAAATGAATCCTTAATGATTTCCCAACAAAATCTATTTGATTTGATCTTATTTTCTCAAGAAAACTCATACAATTAAGGGGAAAGCCAAGGTTAGAGGTGAGCTTCGTTCTTCTCCTCTAATATAACCTTCTTTACTAAAATTCCCAAGTTATTGATCATTTGCATATGATTTCTAATAGGTTTAATGATTCAATTATGGAAATGGTTAAATCAAGGTTTAATTGATGTATATGATTGATCTTTGTTATGGATCTGTCTTGCTGGATTCTTGATGTGATTAGAACATGATTTTGATGTTTTATAATTTTAATAAGTTGATTTTAACATTGGAATCCTGAAACTAGTTGAAGCTCTAATTTTCTAGGTTGTTAGTTATGAGTTTTTGAGGAGTTGTGAATGTTTAATGAATGCTAGAGGTATAAGGATGAAGTTAAAGTTTTTTTGGATGTTAATTTATGGATTATAACATTTGGGTTTTGGCTGGGTTAAGTTTGGAAGGTGTTTGATGTTGTTTTCAGTTCTCGTGGAGTGAAATTGAGTAGAATTTGATGAGGTTAGGTGTGAATTAAAGTTGTTGGGTTGTTGAATGCATTTTGATGCATTGAATCCTTTATTTTTGTGTGGTTAAAGCAGTGGAGGTTGTTGGGCTCGATGAATCAACCAAAAATGCTTGCCAAGTGGTGGAGAAATGATTTCTTGGGTGATGGTGGTGGAAGCAAAAGGATAAGAAAATGAACACAAGGATTTAGAGTGGTTCGAGCTTCTTACAAGCTCTACATCCATTACCTTAGCTTCCCCACTAAGGATTTCCCAAATTCACTATGAATTTATTCCCCTTTTACAAGACTTAGGAGGCATCTTTTACAATCCTAGACCCAATTACCAAGTCTAGCGTCCAAAGCTTACAACCCAAGCTTTGGGAATCCTTACAAACAAGAAAAATAAAAGCAAACAATAAATCCTCTCTACAAGGTATATGTTTGCACTCTTTAAGCACTCACCCAAATCCTAAAACACTTGAGCATATATAAACATTTGAGCTCACAAGTGTTGTCTATACAAGAATGAAAAATTTAAGCACTAAGACAAATTTTCATCATAATGTTGTTGACTTGAGGATAATTAGTTGTTGCTGAAGCTTGAGTGTCCCTTTTATACTCCCAAATGAGTTCCTAGCTTTTGAGACCGTTGGGATTGAATTGGAGCCGTTGGGGCTTGTTTTTCCTGCAATAAATGCAGTTATGCAGCCTTCCGCATCGATACACGGGTAGGCACATCGGTACTGCTACTAGCTGTTATGCTCATTTCTGGCTATGCGTATTGATACGCCTTGGTCCATTTCGGTACACTGTATCGAAACGCCAGGGACCGTATTGGTACAACTTGTAATTTAAATAGCCATTGGGAAATAGCCGTTGAGGTGGTTGAAAGCAGGATCGGTACACGTTCAAGCGTATCGGTACAGTCTTATCCGTATCGGTATGCCTAGGGGCGTGTCGGTACAGTTTTTTGTTACTGAAAAAATATTGTAGCTGAAACCCTTGGACCGTATCGATACGGGGTATACTGTATCGGTATGCCTGTGTTGAAAACAACATTTTGGCTATCTTAAAAACACTAAAAACATTTCCAAAGCCTCTCAAAAACTTTTCAAACTTATTTTCAAGTTGTTCCCCCTTAGAGACATTTTTGAAATCTTTTCAAATTGGTCCAAAACTAATTTTCAATTATTATATCAAAACAAATATCCTAACAGAGGTTGATCCTCAAGATTGAGGTGAGGTATCGGAAGCCGTAGAGGCTTGTTTTTGCATCAACGATTAAAGTTTTGCATGTCAGCGAGTGAGAACGTGATTTATAGCTTTTCAAAGGTTTGAAAGTTGTGTTTGGGAGTTTAGATCAAGCTTGAAATGTTGGTCTAAGCTCAAAAGTAAGTAAAGGATGATTTCTCTCTCGATCTCGGTTTGGCAATTGGTTTTGATGCACTTGTTTTGGTAATATGATTACTCACTATATATGCATGATTTAAGCGTGGTTTAATGCTAAAAAATAGTTGTCTAATGACGTTGATGCATTTGGAAGTAATGCATGTTTGATAAGGTTTTTGAACATTGGTTAATGCATGGTTTAATGCATTGTATAAATGGTTTTGACTTGTTGCATATGAAAATAGTGAGTTAATGGTAATGAAATGAATTATATTGACATGTGATGGCATGAAAAGGGTATGAAAATGTTATCGGATATAGTTGGCTGACCATAGGATTGATAGTGTAGTATAAAAAGTCGCCTTGGATGTTGATGGGTTTATGTGTACCGAATACTCTATCCAAGTCCCTAACGGTCGAGGGGTTATATGGTACTGAAGACTCCCGTTAGTGGATTATATATCTAGCCAATGAGTGGTGATGAGGGGTTTATGTGTACTGAAGACTCCACCATTGGTACTACAACGGTGGAAGGGTTTATATATACCGAAAACTCCCGTTGATGGACCTTGGGTGATTCCAATTGAGATTGTATAAAATGTTGAGAGGACACTTGTTGAATCCGTGTATCCAATGTTGTACTTTGTAAAGAGGTTGATGATCACTTGTAAGCCAATATAATTGATGATGTATCATGGGATGGATTTTGATGTATAGTGTTGGTTTATACATGTTTTACTCTTTAAGCCTTGCATTTAGTGGTTATGTATGGGAAAGCTTAAATTGAGTGTAGCAAATAGGACTTTGATATTAATCTATTATACATGTTGCATATGGTTTAATATGCATGTTTTGGAATGTTAAGTGCATGGTTTTACAAGGCATGATGTTGTAAAGATAATTTGAAAGGTGTTTTAAAAGTGGTTTTCAATGTGGACTGTTAAATGGTTTTAAATGCATTGATGGTGGTTTGTTTTAGAGCACTATTCACTAAGCCAAGTGTGCTTACGCTCTATTTTTCCATCAATACAGAGAGTTAAAGGTTGGAGGCAACAAGCAAGGAAAAGAGATTCCAAAGACTTGTGTTTACAAAAGTATGGCTTCGAATTAGACTTGTAGTAATAAAGGCAATGTGGTCAATTATTGTTTAGGAGGTTTGTTTGCTAAACTCCCTGTTTGTTCAAGTTTTAAATTTTGTTTTGGACTTTTATGAGGCCTTAAATGCTTGATACGTGCTTGGTTTTATGTTTTGAATGTTGATTAGGGAGCATGCCTATAGATGGTGGGAAGAATGTGATCATACTTGGTTGAGTAGCTTAATTAGCTTGAATAATTGTGTTAAGCGTGCCTTTGATGATTTATGATGTTTAGGTGAGCTTTGATATTGATTAAAGTGATCCAAAGTGTCATATGTTGGACCTAGAGGTTATTATAGGCCTTCGCTCAGTTCATTGAAAATAAACAAAGGATATTGGTACGCCTAGAAGAAAATTTGCACTGGTTTTGGTACACGGGCTCTTGTATCGAAATGGCTCCTAGCTACTGGAATTTTGGTTTCGAAATAATTTCTCAAGGGATTAGTACGGGGTATCACCGTATCGATACAGGTTTGCTCAACACACCGTATCGATACGAGATAACATGTATCGGTCCGCATAGCCATTAAGGTTGTTAAGCCGTATCAGTATGGGCTGTCTCGTATTGGTACACAATGTATATTTTTATGATTTTGCCTGCTGAGGTTTAAAATTGTGCAGTTTGGTCCCTAGTTGTTATGTATGCAATTAAATGATTTCGGATGATTGTTTCAGGCTGGAATTTAACATTTGAGCATGAAATTAGATTAATGAAGGACCAGTAACTTGAATTTTAATTAAGTCCTTGAAATTTATGAAAATTATGTTTTGGTCCCTAAATTACATATTTGCGCAATCGAACCCTATTTTGCAATTTGATCATAATCTAGCGTATCCGCTAATGCATGTTCACCTTAGAAATTAAATTGATGCATTTAGATAAGATTAAAATGAAAACAAACAAACCTGATTTAGGTTGATAGTTTGGGTTTGCTTTGACAAACCTAATGTGACCCTTTTAGCTCAATTTTGGCTAGACTGGTTAAGGGGGTTACATTTGTTAGTATCAGAGATAGGTTTACAAAAAATTGGGATGTTGTTGATGATTGTTCATTGTTGTATGCTATGTACGATGATTGTTTATATGCATGGTGGTTGATATATACCATGTCGGGGAAATCTTGGGGACACATTGCCTTATTACTACAATTATAAAATAATTTTGATTTGAAATGGAAGTCTTGGATCCTTGCTTGAAGTTGGCATGATTATTTTGTTTTGGTGTAATTATCATGCCTTAGATACATTTTTATATGATGCCACTGAGGAGAAAGTTAAGATCGAGCATGAGTGTTACTACCGAAGGGTAGGGAGTTGAGGGCGAGATAGTACATCCTGAGGGGTTTTCACCTCTTTCGCCTAATGCACCTGAAGGAGTGGAGCAAGTACCACCTATATTGCCTGGTCCGGTGTATGGTGATATGACGCCTTTGGTATAGGCGATGACAGAAGCATTTTAGGCTGCAATGGTTGGAGTTCATATACCCGCACAAGCACTGGCTACTGTTGTTAATATGGGGTTGCGGTTAGAGTGTCTACATAATCTTGGAGAAGTTGAGTTCAGAGGGTTGGCACTTGAGGCATCAGATGAGTGGATTGCTAGTACATATTAGGTTTTGGATCAGATGGGGTATAATGATGCCCGTAAACTAGGATGTGCAGTGTCCCTATTGTAGGGTGATACTTATAGTTGGTGGACTACTGTGATCACATGGATGGAACTCGGTGATGTGATAAGGGAATTTTTCCCAGCTGCCTTCAGAAAGAAGTATCTGGGAGTTAGATACTTGGATGAGAACAAACGTGAGTTTATGGCCTTGGTTCACGACAGTATGTTAGTATTTTTGAGTATGAGGTATAGTTTGTGAGGTTGAGTCAATATGCGCCTGAGTTGGTGCTAGACAAGAGGCATCGCTGTTACTGATTCCGTTATAGATTGGTCCAAGATGTTAAGACATACATGTTAGCCACCGACTACACGAATTTTGATGTGCTAGTTACAAGGGCAAAAGACATCAATCAAAGTTTGGGTTTATCTTATAGTCTGAGAGGTTCTGGCTTTAGGAAGAGAGCTACAGATTTTGGTTATAGTGGTGGTCAGTCTAAGAGACACCACAATAAGAGGTATCGCCCTAAGTAGAGACGGGGTGGAAGTAGTGTTGGGCATGGGCCGTAGCGTCAGAGTACCCAGGTTAGAGCATTACATAACGCTTGTTGGGTATGTGGATCGCGAGATCACATGAGGCAAGACTATCCTCATTTGGCTAGTGAGGGTCAGGCTCCATTAGCTATTGTTGCTAGTTCTTACTAGAATTGTGTTTCTAGAGATTATCTGAGACATGATTGTTTAATGTTGGCTAGGGGTAGGCTGGCACCTACACCTGTTGTTGTGCCATGGAGAGGTTGTGGGCGTTGTCGAGGTAATTTTCAGCGAAGGGAGAAAGGACAGAGGACTGTTGCTCATATAGTGGTAGTTCAACCTGAGGGCGATGGACCCGTAAGGACCAGTGCAGTCTATGTCGTTACTTTCTCTGATAGATTATGGTCCTACACATTCATATATTTTGTATGAGCATGCGCATTTGCTTGATATACCGATAGAAATGTTAGATGTGAGTATGCAAGTAACAAGTTCTTTTGGAGAGACTATTGTTACGAGAAAGTTGTATAAAAGATGTCCTTTAATGGTTTAAGGTTACGTGTTTGCGGCTGATTTAATAGAGTTGCCGTTTTATGGTTTTGATGTGATCTTGGGTATAGATTGGTTGACTGAGCATAGGGCCGTGGTTGAATTTGTAACCAAGCGAGTTTCGTTGAGACTTGTTGATGATTATGAAGTGGTAGTTGTAGGAAAGAATGTTAAGTTCTTATCCAAGGTGGTATCGGCTTTGGAAGCACATAAGTTGTTGGAGTGTGGGTGTTAAACATACAGACTTATGTTATGAATCTGAATGTAGGAGAAATACGGACTAAGGGTGTCTGTACTGTTTGTGATTTTCTGAGGGTGTTTTTGAAGGAGTTGCCTGGGTTGCCTCCAGATAGTGAAGTAGAGTTTTGTATTGAGATGTATGTTGATACGGCTCCGGTGTCGATTGCACCATATCGCATGGCACCGAAGGAGTTGAAGGAATTGAAGACGCAACTTCAGGAGTTGGTGGACCGTGGTTTCATCTGACCTAGTGTGTCACCATAGGGAGCGCCAGTGTTGTTTGTGAAGAAGAAGAATGGCACTTTGAGGATATGCATTGATTATCGGCAACTGAACAAGTCGACGATTAAGAATAAGTATCCTTTGTCGCGGATTGATGATTTGTTCGATCAATTTCGGAGTGCTACAACATTTTCTAAGATTGATTTGAGATCTGGATACTATCAGTTGAAAGTTAAGGATAAGGACGTGCAAAAACTACTTTTTGTACAAGGTACGAGCATTATGAGTTTTTGGTGATTCTGTTTGGGTTAACAAATGTGCCTGCGAAATTTATAGACATGATGAATCGGGTGTTCCATGAATTCTTGGATCAGTTCATAGTAGTGTTCATTGATGATATTCTCGTGTACTCTCGTAACGAGGAGCGTAAAATCCTGAATTTGAGCCTAGGTGTTAGGTAGATCGATTCGACGGTTCGGGGAAACCAGATTTGGCAATTTGAGCTAGTTTCGGGAACAAATTCTTAATAAATTGTTTTTGGCTAAAATAAAATGTGGAAAAATGCTAGAAAATATTTAATTAATATTCTAAGGGTTTGGTAAATTCAATTTGGAGGAATTAAATCGGATTTTGGGACATTAAGGTTCGGTGACTAAAATGTAAAGTTCTTAAAACTGTTTTGGTGACTAAAACGTAAAAGGGTCAAAACTTAGGATCTTGAATGAGCTAATTTACCAAAGTTTTCATCAGATTTTTCCCTTAATTTAGGCTATTTTTAAAAGGCTTTTAAATGGTTTTTAATTAACAATAAAATAGAATTTATTAAAAGGATTTTAATAAACCAATTTCACTTTCTCATGTAAGTACTTTTGCTCTCAACTTTCTCAGCAGCTAAACTATCAATTTCATTCCAAAATTTTCAAGAATCAATCCCTTTTGATTTGTTTTTGATTTCCAACTTGATTCCTTTGATTTCTACATCAAAATCTACTTGGTTTCTTGAGGTTTCCATCCAATCTTTGTAATTAAGGGAGAAATCAACAATTATAGGTGATTTTCGTTTCTCTCCTCTAATTAAAGGTTCTTTAATGAAATTCCCAAGTTCTTGATCCTTTACAACTGATTTTGTTATGGAATTATGATTAAATCATGAATATGGTATTTAAATTGAGTTTTGATGTGGAAATTGATGAATTTTGATGTGGATCTGATTTGTGTTGATTCTAATTGGTTTATATCAATTAAAAGATGCGTTTTAATGTTAAAAGAAGATATTAATAAAAGGAATCCCGAAACTATGTGAATTGTTAATTTTCTAGGTTGTAAATAGTTAGATTTTGAAGTGATCTTGGTGTTGTAAGGTTGCTGGAGGTATAAGGATGTTATAAAGATTTTTTGGATGTTAATTGATGTTGTTAAGATGTTAAAACCAATAGTTTTTGGCTGGGCATTGTTTAGTTGGAGGTTAGTTGTGATTTCGGTTGTTTATAGGAAGTGTTTGGTAGTTTTTAGTGAGGCGAAATTGAGTTGAGGGTTGCTGGAAATTAGAGATGCATTGAAGTGCATTAATCTTCTACTTTTGATTGGGTAAAGTAGGGGAGTAGGATCCATTAGCTTTTGGAGAGGTTGCGGAAGCTTGATTCTCGCTACGGCAAGAAGGCTTTGTGTTATTGGTGAGTGGAAAAGTGGTTTACTACTTTTAAAAAGTTTGAAGATGATTTTTGGGAGTTTAGATTAATTCTAAAACACTTGTCTAAGCTCGGAAGTAAGTATTGGTTGATCTCACTCTCATTTTCGGTTTTGCCCAAATACAATCTCATGCAATTGTTTATGATTTTGATTCTCTACTGTTATATGCATGTTTTAGAAATGAAAGATGTTGCAAATGATCATATGTGATGATTTTTGAGAATGATAAATGGTTTATGAAAGAATTTGAGAATTCTAGAATACATGGTTTAATATATTGGAAATTTATTTGATTTGATGCATATGTAAAACAATGAGGTAATGTGGTTTTATTGAGTATATTGGCAAGTGGCTGAGATTAAATGTTATCAGGTATAGTTGGCTAGCCATAGGGTTTAAAGTGCACTATAATAAGTCACCTTATGTGTGTCAAGGGGTGAAGAGTGTGCCATGCTCCACCATGAGAACCGCAGCGGTCAAGGGGTCAAGAGTGTACCAATTCTCCCATTGGTGGATTTACACGTTATAACCGTTGAGGTCTGCTCCAGTTCTAGGACGTATGTGAAGTGGTCGAATGAACCACTTGGAAAATCCATGTATCCAATGCGTTTTTGTAAAATAGAATGGAACTTGGTTTTGAGTCACTTGAATGCCAATATATGAGATAATGTATCAAAAGAAATGGAATATGTTTTGTAAAATATGGTTTATACATGAGATGCTCTTTAAGCTTGCTATTTAGAGATTTTGGCATATGAAGCTTAAATTGAGGTTTATGATAGAAATCCATGATACATGTGTAGCAAATGATATAAATGTGCATATTTGGAAAGATTATAAAAGCATGAGATGATTTTGGCATGAGCATTATAAATTTGATTTGAGATAAAAATGGTTTTAAATGCATTGATGAGTGTTTTTGAGATTTCCTCACTAATCTTATTGCTCACGCTCTCCTTTCTCATCAATGCAGAGAGATAAGCACTACTGGACAACAAGTAGGAAATCTAAGGGGCTGAGTATTTCAAGTATGGTTTTACAAATACTTAGTAGTAAAAAGAGGCAATGTGACCAAGTTGTAATTGGGAGTGTTAATTTGGATACTCCCTATTTGTACAAGTTATATTTGGTGTTTTGGACTTGTATGATGCTTTATATCTTGCCTTGAGGGGTTGGGATATGTTTTGCATGCTTGGGTAGAGATCATGCCTATATGACTTTTGCTTGGTTTTGATATGTTGTGTATGATCCTTTACCATGCTCATATAATTGTGGAAATATTGCTTGGGATGTTTTATGATGATTAGATCTTGTTTGGAGCATGTTAGATGGAGCCAAAGTGTTATATGATCGACCAAGAGGTCATTATAGGTCTGTCAGTACCGATACGGGTCTTTAGGGATCGGTACGCTGGGAATTGTCTCAGCTCAATCTGGGCAAAAATGCCAAGGCATACCGATACGCCTGGTAACCATATCGGTACACGTAGTTGAAAAATAGGCCGGTGTTGGTACACGGGCAACCGTATCGGTATGCCCTTTAGCCACTATAATTCCTCATTTTTGAAATTGTATACCCATATTAGTAGGCTTATGGACCGTACCGATAAGCCTTTGTAATTTACATCCGTTGTGATACGGGAAGTGTCCGTACTGGTATGCTGGTCATTATTTCCTATTAAAATGCTTTTTGAAGTTTGATTCTTTACAATTTAGTCCATGTTTCTTAAATATGTAATTAAATGAGATTGGATGATTATTTCAATTCAAAATTTAACCTATATGCATGAAACCTGAATAATCAATGATTGGTAGCTTTAATTTTAAGGAAGTCCTCATAATTATCAATATTTGCAAATTAGTCCCTAAGGTGCAATCTCATGCAATTGGATGTCAATTCGACGCCCGATTGAGTTGTAAATTTCACCGCTGTTAGCATGATCAACTTAGGACTTAATTATGCATTTAGATAAGGTAAAATGAAAAAATGGAACATTTTCCAAAGTAAATCTTTTGGATTTGTTTTGTCAAACCCAATGTAGCTCGCTCAGTTCAATCTGGCGTCTAGGCCAGGTCAAGGGGGTTATAAGGAGGATCATGATCGTCACTTGTGGATCGTGTTGCAAACCTTTTTGGATAATCAAATTTATGCTAAGTTGAGCAAGTGTGAGTTTTGGATTAAAGAAGTGGTCTTTCTTGGTCATGTTGTTGATGCGATTGTAAAGTGGAAGCAGCCAAAACTGGTGATAGAGGTCTGTAGTTTCTTGGGGTTAGTAGGATATTATCAATGCTTTGTGGATGGGTTTTCAAGGGTTGCTGCTCCATTGACCAAGTTATTACAAAAGGATGTGCGTTTTGAATGAACGGAGGCTACGCAACAAGCTTTTGAGAAGTTGAAGGAAGCTTTGACACAAGCTCCGATCTTGATTCAACCTGATTTAGGAAAAGAGTTTGTGGTTTATAGTGATGCATCCTACGTTGGTTTAGGGTGTGCGTTGATGCAAGACAAGAAAGTTGTAGCTTATGCATCTAGGCAGTTAAAGGTGCACGAGTGCAATTATCCTACGCATGATCTAGAGCTTGTCGCGGTGGTGTTTGCGATGAAGATTTAGAGGCAGTATCTTTATGGTGAGAAGTGTATTGTGCACACAGATCACAAGAGTTTGAAGTACTTGATGTCGCAAAAGGAGTTGAATCTTCAGCAACATAGATGGTTAGAGTTGCTCAAGGATTATGATTTGACAATCGAGTATCACCGGGAAAGGCAAATATTGTGGCTGATGCTTTGAGTAGAAAAGCAGTTATTGAGTTGAGGGCCATGTTTGCGAGGTTGAGTATAATGCGTGATGGAGGTTTTTTGGCCGAGTTGCAAGTGAAGCCGTCGTTGTTGCAGTTGATTAAAAAGAAGCAACCGTATGATGAGGCGTTGGTACCGCATGTTAAGGATATCATAGATAGAAATCCTTTGAATTTTCACTTTAACGATGATAGGGTGTTATGTTTCAAAGATCGAATAGTGGTACCTATTGATGATGAGTTGAGGCAAACTATTTTGACCGAAGCTCATGTTAGTCCTTTTGCTATGCATCTCGGTAGTACCAAGATGTATCGAGATCTAAAGGAGGAGTACTATTGGGTGAGTTTGAAAAAGAATGTGGCTGATTTTGTTGCTAAATGTATAGTGTGTCAGCGTGTTAAGGCTGAACATTAATTCTTTCTGTGTTGATGCAATCATTGAAGATTCTAGAGTGGAAATGGGAGAGGATCACCATAGATTTTGTGTCGGGGTTACCTATGACACTGACTAAAAAGGATTCTATTTGGGTGATTGTTGATCGGTTTACGAAGTTTGCACATTTTCTGCCAGTGCATATGACATACACCCTGGATAGGTTGGCGGATCTTATATTGCTAAAATTGTGAGGTTGCATGGAGTGCCCAAGTTGTTTTTTTCGGATAGGGATCCATGGTTTACATCAAGGTTTTGGGAGTGTTTGCGTGAAGCTTTGGGTACTTGCTTGAATTTCAGTACATCGTATCATCCTCAAACATATGGTCAATTTGAGCGTGTGATTCAGATCTTGGAGGATATGTTAAGGTGTTGTATCGTGGAGTTCCAAGGAACTTGGGAAAGACAGTTGCCTTTGGTGGAGTTTGCGTACAATAACAATTATCAAGCAAGTATAAAAATGGCACTGTATGAGACCTTGTATGGTAGGAAGTATCGTACGCCTTTGTGTTAGGCTGAGGTTGGGGAAAAGTATGTTTTCATGCCTGATGTGTTAAAAGACACGAATGAAAAGGTGAAGCTTATTTGTGATCATTTGAAAGCAGCCTCGGATAGGCAAAAATCCTACGTGGATCTGAAGTGTAGGAATGTTGAGTATGCGACTTGTAAAAAGGTTTTCTTGAAAGTCTCACCTTGGAAGAAGGTGTTGCGCTTTAGACGTAAGGGAAAGTTATGTCAAATGTTTATTGGACCGTATGAGGTGTTGGAGCGCTTAGGTCCTGTGGCTTACCAGTTGAGTTTACCTCTTGAGTTAGAGAAGATTCATGATGTGTTTAATGTGTCCATGTTGTGGAGGTGTCGTCGGATCCATCGCTTGTGATGCGAATGAAGGATGTTGAGTTATGACTAGATTTTTCATATGATGAGGAACCAGTAGTAAAGTTCTTCGTGGAAAGACGATTGAGCTTGTTAAGGTGTTGTGACGACATTTCGGTGTTGAGGAGGCCACGTGGGAGAGTAAGTCGGACATGATAGAGTAGTTTCTGCATTTGTTTCCATCAGATAAATTTCGAGGATGAAATTTCTTAAGTGGGGAAGTTGTAACGCCCTAGTTTTGGGCCTGAGATATTTCTAGGTTGATTAGACGGTCCGATGGATCGGATTAGAGGATTTCAGTTAAATTAGGATTAATCCAAAATAAATATTTTTGGGTGAGATAAAAATATGAAAAAAAATCTAAAATCATTATTTGATATGTAGATGATTTTGGTAAAATCAATTTTACAAAAAGAAGTTTTGAAAAGTGACATTTTAGGTCAGTGACCAAAATGTAAAGTTTTAAAACTATGTTTAGTGACTATTTTGTAAAAGGGTCAAAACTTAGAATCTTTAAGGAGCTATTTGGCCACAGTCTAATATCAGACTTTTCTCTTTAATTGGATATTTTAAAAGGTTTTAAACTATTATAATTAGGCTTGGAGAATTTATTTTATAATTAATATTCCAAAAGAAAACTTTACGTAACTAACTTTTTTTAAAAAAAAATTCTCTCAAATTCTCTTCAGCCAAACACTCTTTTGTTCTTCAATTTTCTCAGGTAATCACTTGATTTCAACATTTTTTTCCAAATGAATCCTTAATGATTTCCTAACAAAACCTATTTGATTTGATCTTGTTTTCTCAAGAAAACTCATCCAATTAAGGGGAAAGCCAATGTTAGAGGTGAGATTTGTTCTTCTCCTCTTATAAATGTTCTTTATTGAAATTCCCAAGTTATTGATCCTTTACATATGATTTCTAATGCGTTTTAATGATTTAATTATGGGAAAATGGTTAAATCAAGGTTTAATTGATGTATTTATTGATATTTGTTATTGATCTGTTTTGCTGGGTTCATGATGTGATTAGGACATGATTTTGATGTTTTATAATGTTAATAAGTTGATTTTAACATTGGAATCCTAAAAGTAGGTGAATCTCTAATTTTCTAGGTTGTTAGTTATGAGTTTTTGAGTAGTTGTGAATTTTTAATAAATGCAAGAGGTATAAAGATGATGTTAATGTGTTTTTGTATGTTAATTGATGGATTAAAACATTTGGTTTTGGCTGGGTTAAGTTTGGAAGGTGTTTGATGTTGTTTTCTATTGTTGTGGAGTGAAATTGGGTAGAATTTGATGAGGTTAGGTGTGAATTGATGTTGTTGGGCTGCTGAATGCATTTTGATGCATTGAATCTTCTGTTTTTGTGCGGTTAAAGAAGGAAATGTTGATCCTCAAGCTTGAGGTGAGGTATCGAAAGTCG
Source organism: Hibiscus mutabilis (assembly GCA_019671005.1). Lineage (NCBI taxonomy): Eukaryota > Viridiplantae > Streptophyta > Magnoliopsida > Malvales > Malvaceae > Hibiscus > Hibiscus mutabilis. Next base: position 31,217,832 of record CM033733.1, on the reverse strand, counting down.
TGGAGGCTTGTTTTTGCATCGACGATCGAAGTTTTACGTGTGGGTTAGTGAGAACGTGATTTACAGCTTTTCAAAGGTTTGAAAGTTGTATTTGGGAGTTTAGATCAAGCTTGAAATGTTGGTCTGAGATCAAAAGTAAGTAAAGGTTGATTTCTCTCTCGATCTTAGTTCAAAAATTGGTTTTGATGCACTTGTTTTGGTAATATGATTACTCACTGTATATGCATAATTTGAGCATGGTTTAATGCTGAAAAATGGTTGTCTAATGATGTTGATGCATTTAGAAGTAATGCATGTTTGATAATGTTTTTGAACATTGGTTAATGCATGGTTTAATGTATTGGATAAATGGTTTTGACTTGATGCATATGAAAAGAGTGAGTTAATGGTAATGAAATGAATTATATTGGCAAGTAATGATATGAAAAGGGTATGAAAATGTTATCGGATATAATTGGCCGGCATAGTACACTATAAAAAATCGCCTTGGATGTTAAGGGGTTTATGTGGACCAAATACTCCATCCAAGTACCCTAAAGATTGAGGGGTTATATGGTACTGAAGAATCATGTTAGTGAATTATACATCTTGCCGATGTGTGGTTTTCAGGGGTATTTAACCAAGGGTCCTATAGGCATGATCTCTACGCAAGCATGCAAAACATATCCCAACCCCTCAAAGCAAGATATTAAGCATTATACAAATCCAAAACATCAAATGAAACATGTCTAAATCAGGGAGTAACCAAAACAACCCTCCCAATTACGTCTTGGTCACATGCCCTTTATCTAATAGAAGTTCACTTATCAAAACCATACTTGGAATGTTTCAAAACTTGGATTCCTCCTCACTTGCTTGCTGCCCCAAAAGTTTACTTTTCTACATTGATAAGAAAGGAGAGCGTAAACAAATAATGCCTAGTGAGGGACGCTCTAAAAACACTCATCAATGCATTAAAAATTACTTTAGTTAAAATAATATTTGTACATCATGCTTTAACATCTCATGCCCTTTTTACCTTGTAAAACATGCATATTAAACCATATGCAAAACATGTATCATGGGTCTCATGCATAATACCATATGCAAAACCTCAATTTAAGAATTCACATGCTTATTCATCTAATAGCAAAGCTTAAAGAGCAAAACATGTATAAATCCCATTATACAAAACATAATTCTTCACGATTCATTAATTCACATATATTGGCTTTCAAGTGACCCAAGAACAGAATCTTTCCTTATCAAAAACACGTTAGATACACGAATTTCCAAAATGGTTCCATCGACCACTTAACATACATCTAACTGGAGCAAACGACACATTTAACCCCTCGATGGTTATGATGTATAATATCTACAATGGGGGAAAACTACACATTTAACCCATCAACCATTGTGATACACAATCTTCCAGCGGGAGAATACGACACAATTAACCCATCGGCCACTACGGTTCCCATGGTGAAGATAACGACACAATTAACCCCTCGACACACATGAGGTGACTTATTATAGTGCACTTTAAACCTTATGACATGCCAACTATATCCGATAACATTTAACCATTGTCATTTAGCCAATATATTCCATTTAAAGATGATACCTCACTATTTTCATATGCATCATTCAAACCAATTCCAATAAAACAAAACATACATTTACATAATCTCAAAATCCGTTTCACAACTATTTGCCATACTCAAATATCATCAGTATAAGATCATTTGCATCATATTTCGTTTCTAAAATATGCATAAAACAGTAGGTATCAAATCATAAACATAGGCAAGAGAAAAAACAACATTTGCCAAATCGAAATTGAGAGCAAATTCGTCTAATACTTACTTCTGAGAGTAGACAAGTGTTTCAAGCTCAATATAAACTCCCAAAATCACTTTCAAACCTTTCTAAAGCTATAAACCATATTTCCACTCACTGACAACCAAACGCTCCACTCACCGATGCACAATCAAGCTTTCGGAGCCTTCGAAACCTCTTCAAATGATGTAGGATCACTCCCCATGCTTTTCCCACACAAAAACAGAGGATTAATGCATTACCATGCATCTCTAAACACAGCAACACAACTCCACCGTTTCACCCCATTAAAACCCATCAATCACTTTATTTAAACATCCGAAAACATCTCAAAACTCAACCTAAACAAAGCCCAGCCACAACCTAACTAATCTAACATCTTAACAACATCAAATTACAACCAAAAATAACATCATATCATCCTTATACCTCCAGCAAGCTTCTAACACCAAGATCATCCCAAAATCTAACTATTCACAACCTAGAAAATTAGCAATTTACATAGTTTTGGGATCCCTTTTATTAATCTCTTCTTATAACATTAAAACATATATCTTAAGTGATCTAACTCAATTAGAATCAAGGCAAAACAGATCCATAACAATATTCTTCCAAGTTCTCATCAAAACTCAATTTAAACCATAAAATCTTGATTTAATCATTAACACATAACAAAATTAAGTTGTAAAGGATCAAGAAATTGGGAATTTTGGTAAAGAACCCTTAATTAGAGGAGAGAAATGAAAATCACCTCTAATTGCTGATTTCTCCCTTAATTGGCAAGTTTTGGATGAAAGCTTCAAGAAACCAAGTAGATTTTGATGTAGAAATCAAATAAGAAATCCAAAGGAGAATTTTAGAATGAAATTGATAGTTTGGCTACTGAGAAAGTTGAGAACAAAAGTAGTTACGTAAGAAAATGAAATTAGTTAATTAAAATTCCTTTTAATCAAATCTATTTTATTTTTATATAAAATCCATTTAAAAACCTTTTAAAAATATCCTAAATTAAAGGAAAATCTAATTACAAATTTTGGTAAATTAGCTCCTTAAAGATTCTAAGTTTTGACCCTTTTACGTTTTAGTCACCAAAATAGTTTTGAAACTTTGCATTTTAGTCACCAGACAAAAATATCCCAAAATCCGATTTTATTCCTTCAAATTGAACTTTCTAAAACCCTTAGAATATTAATTAAACATTTTCTAATATTTTTTCCATATTTTATTTTAGACAAAAACTATTTATTAAGAATTAATCCTCGAAACTAGCTCGAATCGCCTAATCTAGTTTCCCGATGAGTATTTACTTGCAGTGGATTCTATTCCATGGTATGCTGACATAGTCAACTTCCTGGTAAGTAATATTTTTCCATGGATCTGGCGAGTAATGCCAGGAAACAGTTTTTGTGAGATGTTCGGCAATATTATTAGGATGAGCCAATTTTGTTCAAACAATATGCTGACCAAGTGATCCGTCGTTGTGTGCCACAAGATGAACAACACAATATTCTACAGTCGTGCCATGCAACACCATATAGAGGACACTTTGTTGGAATGAAGACCATATCCATAGTGTTACAGTTAGGATTCTTTTGGCCTACACTGTTCAAGAATGCTTATTGTTTTGCCAAGACATATGACTGATGCCAGCAGATGGGTAATATCTCTAGCAAACATCAATTGCCACTCTAGAACGTTATGCTAGTAGAGTTGTTTGACGTATGGGGAATAGACTTCATGGGTCCTTTTCCCTCCATCATTTGGCAATCTATATATCATTGTGATTGTGGATTATGTTTCAAAATAGGTTGAGGTCGTTGCTTTACCAACAAATTATGCCCAGACTATTGTCAAGTTCCTACACAAATATATCTTTACTAGATTTGGATCCCTCATAGCCATCATCCATGATGAAGGAACACATTTTTAATGTAATTTAATCTCTAGAGCTCTATACAGGTATGAAATCCAGCAAAGAATTGTCACAACCTACCATCCCTAAACGAATGGCCAAACAAAGATTTCAAATAAAGAGATCAAGAATATTTTGGAGAAAACTGTGAATCCAACAAGGAATAACTGATCCTTGAGACTAGATGACTTCCTTTGGGCATATAGAATAACCTTTAAGACTTCGTTGGAAACCTCTCCTTATAGGCTTGTTTTTTGGGAAAGCATGCCACTTGCTAGTAGAATTGGAACATCAAGCTTATTGGGCAACCAAAAAGCTTAATATAGAGTGGAGGGTTACTGGTACAAAATCCTTATTAGACCTAAATAAACTAGAGGAATTTAGAATGCAAGCCTACGAGAATGCCATACTCTACAAGGAATGAACAAAAAGGTGGCATGACAATAGAATATTGCCAAGGCAATTTGAGGTAGGCCAACATATTTTGTTGTTTAACTCGACGTTAAATTTATTTCTAGGGAAGCTTAAGCCTAGATGGTCGAGTCCCTTTTAAGTTGTCAAACCATATGCTCATGGAGCAGTTCACATCAACGATTTGAAGAATGAAACAATTTTTAAGGTAAATGGCCAAAGGTTGAAGCACTATTTGGAAGGTAGTCAAAAGAATGCTAAGGAGGTTGTTCTCCTAGCAGAGATTCAATGAACCCTACCATCATCATTTGATTTGTGTACATAGTAGGTTAGATGTTTTCTTTGATTTTTTAGTACTTTAATCATTTGTTATTTTCTTTCTTTTCTTTTATTTTTATTTTTATCTTCTTTTTTTTTGTTTTGAAAGGATTTCTTTGAGTGAGTGTAGGATTGTATTGCCAGGCATAACGCCAAACCTGCCGCATATGCATCATCTACTGCCTCTGACGTTTCGGCTACCTCTGAGCCGGCAAAGATTGTTGAAGAAGTTCTCTATGATATCAGAGCTTCCACGGCCGCATCAAAGCCCAGACTCAAACAAAAGAAGCACATGGCTCCCAATAAAGGAAACTTTGTAAAGAGAAAAACCCACGTCATCGGGTCAGAACCCTTCGAAAAGGAGTTCTCCTCTACCTAAACTCCTTGCATGTCATTTGATTTTATACACATACTCAAGCATTTTATGTTTTATTTGTATATATGTGTTGTTTTCATGCATTCGTACAATGCACACCTTTGGTTTAGGGGTGTGTGTTGCATTATTTAGCCATGTAGGAAGCATGCATACCAAACCAGTAATTTTTTTATTTTTTTTCTTTGCCTTGGTTAATTTTTGTACTAATAATTTTGCCAACACTACTAGTTTAGTAGAATTTGTTCTAGACTTATCTGTCCGATAAAGAAATTTATCTTAGAAATTGTATGCCAGCAGGTTAGTGATGTGAAGTAGCTTGGTAACTGATCTCTAGCTTAGGAAATTTTAGTCTCACTTAAACACGTGATATGCATATAGTTCCTTAGGCAAACTTAGGATTCTTGAAGCTGAACTCAGAAAAAAAAAAGAAAAAAAAAGATGCAGGGTAGAAAGAAAGAATAAGGCAACAATGTTTTGCCAAAGGCTGAAATATTTTAGAACACTCCACTGCCTTAGAGACAATAAGTAACTTGTGTCTTCGTGGTTTGCTCCTTGTTAGTTCTCAAGCTAACAAAACTTTAGGGTATGAGTTTAATGGGTTAGCTTAGTAATGTAATCTGGATTAACGTGGGTATTTGTGGTTTTCTCCCATTTATGTCTCACACCTAACAATACATAACGAGACCTTAATTAAATGTCAGCTTAAAAAAACCCTTGGCAAATAAAAAATAAAAGAAGAAGAAGAAGAAAAACATTATAATAATTATGAGTTTGGGTAGTAAAGATAACTAAGGGAGTTAAGTAAATTTGATGCATATTGCATGTACTTCATGCACATTTCATGACCTTAGGCTAGAATTATATTGCTGCACTTGAATTTGCTTATCTGTTGGTATTACTGCACTGAATATCTGAGGACAGACATATGATCGTATTTTGCTAGCTGGCAGGTGTTGGAAATCATTACAATTTTGCCGAGGTACTCTCTCATTTTTCTATTTTTTTATAGATTTTAGTTGCATTACTTGAGGACAAGCAATAAGCTAGGTTTGAGGGTGTGTTAACTCCTCAAAAGTACTGACTTTTATGCTTATTTCGCAATGCTTTTTCTTGTCCTTAAATATATATGTTTGCATTTAGTTGTTAAAATCAGTCATTTGCATAAGGAGTTAGGATTTGTTCTTTAGCCAGTGTGAAGGGTTGTTTTTGCTAGTATTGAAGTAGGTCAGAGGCAGGCATGGCAAATCAATGCAGGAGTAGAAAGCAAGAAAAGAAGAAGAGAATTGCCAAGTCACAGTATGCACAGTTAGACCAAAAATTGCCAAGCTCGGTTGGCAAATGAGGAAGCTAGAGGAAGCTAGAGGCGACATTGTTAGACCACCTTAGACTGAGAGCTCTATCTAGAGCATTTGAAGGGCTGCATCAACTGACCTCCTTCTTTGCCCATTATCTTAGTTTAATTTTCATTTGAATGATGATGTTGAGATACGATGATATTTTGTGGATGGATCCCACAACCATGAACTAAGCTTTTATAGTTGGTTGGAGATGTTTGCGATTAATGCTCAGTTTATGTTTGGTTTTTAATAATTTAAATGCCTTGGCATTATTGTCTATCTGCTAGCACTTCATTTCTTTAAATTCTTTGCCATACGGCAGTTGGCATTGTATGCTTATTATTCCTTAATATCTTAACAGACTTATGGGTAACAATCAGTTGCCAGGTACTAAGGAAAGAAGCTTACAGAAGATATTCAAGTAGATGACACTTACACCTGAAGTGAATCTACCCCTTAGGAGTATAAAATTCGCTTTCATTACAGTCGTTGCCGTTAAAAAAACTGACATGGCACGTTAACTTCAAAAAAATTATTGAACTCTTAATTCGCTTTCAATACAATCACTAAACTTTTAATTTTCTTTTAGTACGGTCATTAAACTTTTAATTCACTTTGTGGGAGAATTTAAGTATGAAAGTTTCGAGCTTGGTTCATGGTCACTTTAATTTGCATACTCACTTCCATTGTCAAAACCTGTAATGATTCTTGGTTTACGATTTAGAGAAGTTTATTATTGGGATACCAAATTAGTTCTTGATTTATTTAATCTTTCGTCTTCCAGCTTCACCATAATTTTTATATTTTAAGATCATAAAGGATAACGGTAAAACCATTTATCAGTTTATTATTGGGAATCTTATTTGTTAGGAAATCTCTTCGGTCATTGATTCAAGAATATTAGTTTTGGAACTCAGGTAAAACTGTATATATGTTTGGTTGAACAATTTATTCTTTGTTTATGTTACTAATTTCCTCCTTACATTTTGTGATTCTGTATAGAAATACATGAGTTGATTATTCGTGAAGTTGAGTATAGTGATCACTCTTTAAATCAGTATTACAAAATATGATATAAGCCAAGGTCTAAATCGTCAATGATCATGTGTTCTTCCCTCCAAGTTGCTTAACTTGCTAATGTGTTTTCTTTTTCTTTTTTTACTTTCTTTTTTTATCTACCAGGATGAAGACCTTGCTTCCAGGTTCATTAATGTTTCTGGGAAACAATAATTTTACCGTGAGCTGACCTCAACTACTAAATCTGGATGAAATTTTAGCACAAGATGGATGAGGTAATAACATTAGAAAGGTAACTGAAGAACTATCCTAATGATTTTTTTGACAATGTAACATGATTTTTTCTTGTAATGAAAGTGAATTAAAAGTTTATGACCATACTAAAAGCAAATTAAAAGTTCAGCGACTGTATTGAAAGCGAATTAAAAGTTCAATATTTTTTTAAGTTAACATGACATGTCAGCTTTTAAACGGAAATTAAAAGTTTAGTGATCATATTAAAAGTATCCAAAAAGTTCAGGGACTACACTATTAATGTTATATAAAATGTTGTTAGGCATTAGATATTTAAATTATAGTAGTGTATATAGTAATGGAAAATTCTGGAATGAGTATCGTACATCACGATACACTGTTAATGTTATATACTGCTATACACTATTGTTTTTAATAATATATTTTATTCTTGTTATTTACACATTCGATTAATTCAACCTTAATTCGAAACTATTCAACTAATTTAAAACTCAATATTTAAAAATGGCATAAGGATGCTTGAAGCCCTTGAACTTTTGAAAAAAAATCAATTAAGCCTTTGAACTTTTTTTGCACTCAATTAAGCCCTCGAACCAATAAATTGAATCAATCAAGGCTTTTGACCAATTTTCACCATCAATTTTTGACTTTTTTCTTGAGATATTACAGCCACGTGATAGACTACAGTTCTGTCATGTGACATTTACAAATTGTTTTAAAAAACTATTTATAAATTTTTTTGTAAGTATTTTTAGAACTTTTAAAAAATTAAATAAAACAAAGAAAAATGTAAATGCTAAGTGATAACACTGTAACATGTCATGTTGCACCAACTGATCCAAAAAAATTTGTTAGATTTAACCATCAATATTAGTCAAATGGGTGAATTGATGAAATTTTGGAGTATAAGGACTTAATTGTGTGCAAAAAAGTTCAGAGGCTTAATTGATTTTTTTTCAAAACATCAAGGGCTTATGATACCCTTAAGCCTTTAAAAATTCTATCAATTTGGTCATAATTCTAAGGCATAATGCCAAAAAGCTCACCTAACGTTTGACTTAATAGTTGTTTTGGCCCTTATTCTGTTTTTTACGCAATTTAACCCTCAACATTTTATTTTGGGTCTAAATGGCTATTCTGTTGATGAAAATTGTTTGACTTGAAATGCGTGACAAACCTACATGACAATGCACGCTGACATGATAGTGTCATATAGATAAGGATGTTTAACTTGAAAGAATGTCATATTAGTCAAAATAATAATAATTATATAAAATATATAATTTTTTCTGCTAACGTGTCATTCTGTCAAGTCATTTCAAGTAGTTTGTTGTTAGTTGACTTACAGTTTTCATCCGTAGAAGGATCATTTTAACACAAAATAAAATGTTGAGGTTTACATCGTTTCAAAAAAAGAATAAAGGCCAAAATAATCATTCAATCAAACGTTAGGGGCATTTGTTGAATTTATACCTAATTCTAAATAACTCAACAAAATTAACCTTTATATTTACATATTTTATCAATTTAATAATGGTTCTAAAAAATAATTTGGTCCACATATACGAACTATCTGCGACATCGTGAAAATTTCTTGAAGGTGATAGATCTAAAGCCTCCAGCGATGAAGTATTAATTCCAACACAAGTTTCTCACTAAAATAAATAATAATGATAATAAAATAAATTTAAGATCATATTGAGAGTTTTCTTTTTGAAAAAAAATTAGTTAAATTATTTTGAATTAGGACTGAATTGATTAAATAAGTAAATAATGAGGAAAAATATATAATTATACAAAATAAAAAAATAGTTATGCATAATGATGTGTACATGGATAATTTTACAGTAAATGTCATGTATCGCAATGTACCATTATCCATATGTATCGTAATGTACCATTAACTGTTTTAATTAGTTTTGAAATTCAAGGGACTGAAAGTGTTATTATCTCCTTTTAGAATAAAATCTTAAAAAATAATTTTATATTACTTTTTCGGATGTTCTCTTATTTTTAATTCAAAAACTAATTAAATTTTTATTACTGTAATAATTCCAACATTCACTTTAATTTAAGGGCAAAGTTCATAAATGGTCACTAAACTTTGATCGATTATTCAATTTGGTAATCAAACTTACAATTGCTTCAATGTTACCATGAAACTTTTAATTTTGTTTCAATTTGGCCACTGACCTGTTAAAAGAGTGATGTGGATGTTAAAATATTTTGTATAATAACACATTTAGTCCTCCACATTTGCACATTCAAACAATTTACTCCTAATTCAAAAAAATAATAAATTTAACTCTCATTATTTCAATTTAACCCTATTTGTAGTTAGAAATAATTTAATATTTTATTTTAATCCCTCATTATGTAAACGCGAGTTCGGTGTTGAGTGGGTAAATAAGAAAAAAAAATTAATTTATAGCGTTTTTTTATATAGAACTCGCGTTTAGTTAAGCCAGAGTTTAACACTCGCTTTGAGTAGGACACGAGTTTGGCCTAAATAAACTAAATTGGGAGCATTATAATCACACATGGTCGAATTAAAAAATAAAATAATATTTAATTTTAGACTAAAATAGATATCGGCACAACACATAATAAAATTTAAATTTTAAAAAATATGAATGAAACTTAATTACTTGGGTCATTATTTTCCCACACGCTTGAAATTATTGCAATTTTTGTACGGTAAAATCCCTAACCAAAATTGTGTATGAAGCATGCTTTTATTGGGTATGAACTGCCTAATATCAACTTATGTGATTTCTATTGATGCTTTGAACATGGAATGTTGATTATAATGTTGATTTTTCCCAAGTATTATGTTATGAGAGTCCATGGTATAGTTGGATATCCATAGAGTCCTTAGCTGATGCATCATTCAAGTTATGTTATGTATACATGTTTTTGTGACTACTACGGTGTCACACCCACCTTGGGGACCCAAGCCTTTGGTGATGGACCCTGGGGATCCAAGCCCATAGTGCTAATTGCACTAACAAGGTGCTTTTATGAGGAGTAAAGAGCGTCCTCGAGTACGTACTCATCTTTCATGTTCAAGTTAGGCACTACGGTGTCTTATTTCAGATGACTCACATACCTTGATCTCATATAGTATACTTTGGGCAGTTTTGAAAGGTTAATGAAAATGCAGGTAGTCGAGTTAATAGACTTGGCAATTCAGTTCATGACACATTTCAACAGAGGTTTGGTATTAAGTATGAGAAATAACAGGTTCTCTATACTTTTGTATTTTCTGCATTTTTCTATGGAATCTGTATTTCTTTGATTATGTTAAGCTCAGTAATATATGTATTTCTTTGTTTGATATGTTAGGAAAATAATTGGAATTATGATAAAGTTTGCCATGAAATGCCATAGAAACTGGTTATATTATGCTATGAGAAGCATGTGAAGTATGTCAAGTAAACATGATGAACTTAATACAAGTAATTTATCAGTTATACTTAGATAAGCTAGATATAAAAAAATAAGCCTTGAATTATGTCCATGTCAGTTATTTGATAACCTTATATGTTTTGCCTCAATAAGTGAATACTTAGCGTGTGTTGTTTCACATGTAGGTTATTGGAAACTTACCAGAAGAGGAGTCAAGCATATTGATCAAGCTGCAATCTGCCAAACATCAGTAAGACATTCTAATTTATGATATTCTCTAGTGGGCATGTATCAATTTATTTGTTAGTTGTTTTAAAGGTATAAGTTTGATTAATAGTCAAATAAATATGAATTATTCGCATGGTTAAAGAATTACCGGTGATGATATTTAATCGGGTAAAATTTTATTTATCGTTTATAGCGTAACGATTTTAAATTCAAGAAAGGGCCTAGGCAGTGTACCTAGTTTTCACCCTAAGTTACATACTTATTTTAATAGCTGACTAACATGTTTTATAAACCAATTCAGGGTCAAAACTAGCAATTTGCAAATAGGCTATGAATACTTCGAAAGTAGAGAAAGGGTTATTTTATATACTAGTTTTGTGTCAGATGTTTTAAAAAAATTACAAGTCTAGAACTCTGTTAAATAATATTGTGACATCCTTAATGTGTATTCGTACTATGAGCATACGTTAAGAGTGTTACATTTACTGGTATCAGAGCTACAGGTTTAGCCGGTTCTGGATGCTAAACCAAGTTTGTTATAAGTTGTCAGTAAATACATGCCCCTAGAATGTCATATTACTGATGTGTTGATTGTATTACTTGAAGTTGCTCCTCATTAGTATAGGATAGAATATGATTATAGTAAGGAAAGTAAGACACTACTGGATTTCGTCAATCGACGAATCTCAGAGGTCAGTAAAGGACCCATAGCGAGTGCAATGAAGTGAAATAAGTATTGTAATCAACTTCAGTTTGGGTTGAGTTATCTTCATTGTAAGCAGCTGATGTAGTAATTATAAGATGTTAGTCCTTAACATCTATATATGCACTTATGTTTATAACGGCATAAGTTACAAAGAAATTTAGATATTAAGGGCTCATATTTCAAGGTAAAAGACAGTCGTAGGACTGTACGTTTATGATTAAATGATGTTAAGAATATCTTTGATAAATTAAGATATTCATATATGAAGAAGTAAGAAGAAGAAAAAGAAGAAGAAGAAGAAGAAGTATATTTACTTAAGAAATATAAATGCTTGGGGGTCAGAAAGAGACCCGTAGTAGTATAAATGAAGTAAAGTATGCACTGTTCTCAACTTCTGACTTGACTGAGCTACTTATGCCGTAGGGAGCTCAAGAACAAGAGTAGAGAATACTATTTTAGACATTAGAAGAGATACATGAGAGGCTTTAACCTCCAGTATCTGTATTTGTTAAGGCATTGATTGTTAAAAGTTCAAGTTTCTGAGTGCCCCAAATTTTATAGAAAATGTGAATTGATGACTACTTATCCGAAGTTAAAGGATGATAAAAATCATATTGGAAGGTCCAAAAGATATGAAAATTGAAAAGTTAGAAGAAGTAATATTGTTACTAGGAGAACATGTTTGTATTTGGGTGGACTAATGTCGCAGAGTAGTACTTACAATAGAAGTGGCCTAGAAAATTTCCTAGAAGGAATTAAAAGAGCTGAAAGCTCAGCTGTAAGAATTGTTAGACTAGAATTATAATCAATCCAGTGTGCTATTGTGAGAAGCTCCAAAATTATTTGTAAAGAAGGAAGATAGTTTTTTATGACCATGTAGTGATTATTTATAAAGGAAATAAGAAAAAGTAAAGATTATACAAGATAATCTTAAAAAGACTGATGATCGACATAAGTCTTATGCAGACTTGAAAGGAAAAGATATTCAATTCGAAGACAAATGAAGAACATGATGCCTATCTTCGCATTGTTCTTCAGACTCTTTGAGAAAAGAAGTTATATGTTAAGCTGTCAAAGTGTAAATCTTGGTTGTCGGAAGTTGCTTTTCTTAGTCATGTGGTTTTGGTAGAATAGATAAGAGTAAATCCCAAGAAATTACCAACTATAGTTGAATGGAAACCTCTGGAGAATGTTTCCAAGGTTTGAAGTTTCTTGGGACTTATTGGTTATTATCGAAAGTTTGTAAAGAATTTCTCGATGATTGCCTCCCCACTGACCAAGTAATTGAGGAAATATGTCATTCTGATGGATAGATAAGTGCCAATAAAACTTTGAGACATTAAAGAAGATATTAATCAAAGCCCCGATATTAGTACAACTAGAATTGGGCAAAGATTATGTGGTTTATAATGATGCTTCTCATAAAGGTTTGGGAAGTGTACTTAAGTAAGAAGGAAAAGTAGTGGCTTATGCTTTGAGACAACTTAAGATACATGGGAGGAATTATCCTACTCATGATTTGGAGCTGGAAATGGTTGTATTTGCTTTAAAGATATAGCATCATTATTTATATGGTAAATGATGCTATATTTACACAGATTATAGAAGTTTAAAGTATCTATTAACTAAAAAAGAGTTGAACTTGAGTCAAAGAAGGTGGATCGAGCTTCTTAAGGATGATGATATGATCATTGGCTATCATTCAGGAAAAGCTAATGTGATAGCTAACGTCTTCAGTCGAAAGACATTTGTTGCCTTAAGAGCTATGAATGCGAGACTGGCATTAAAAGAAGATGGCGCTTTGATTTTCGAGATAAGAATAAAGTCTACTTTATTAGATTGAATAAAAGATCTTTAGAAAAAAAGATGAGAAGTGTTTGTTAAGGTTCAAATAAGTGGAAGAAGGTGAAACCCAAGACTTTGAAGTTAATCTGATGGATGCTAGTATTATAAAAAAAATCTATTTTTCAAATGATAAAAAAATAGAAGAAACAACTTATCTCTGAGGTACGTTATAGTCCTTTGATTGTACATCCGGGTGGAAACCAGATGTATCAAGATTTAAAGAGTCGATATTGATGGCCATGCATGAAAAGAGTTATAACTAAGTTTGTTTCTAAGTATCTGACATGTCAACAAGTAAAAGCAGAACTTTAGGTACCTTCTGAATTATCGTAACTGATTTCCATTTCCCAGTGGAAATGAGAACGAGTGATGATGGATTTTTTATTAGGAATATCTTTAACATCAAATAAGAAGGAGTTAATCTGGGTGATTGTTAATAGATTGACTAAGTTAGCACACTTTATCCCTGTTCAAACAGATTACCCTAGGGATAAGTATTTTGAGTTGTATATTAAGGAAATAGTTCGACTAGATGGAGTACCAACCTCGATAGTATCTAATAGAGATCCGAGGTTTACTTTAAAATTTTGGAAGTCTTTACATAGAGCCTTGGATATTCGACTCAATTTTAGCACAAATTTTCATCCTCAAACAGATAACAATTAGAGCGAAGTATTTAGATTTTGGAGGATATGTTAAAGACATGTGTGAATGAATTCAAAGGATCGAGATGTAGTTGGCCCTAAGCAAATTAAAGAAGTTAAAGATAAGGTAAAGATGATAAAACATGGAGTCAAAGAACTAAGGAAATAAGTCAATTTCTCTTGTTAAAGTTCTTTGACAAAATCGTAAAGTGGAGGAAATGACCTGGGAAAGAAAAGAAGATATGAGAAAGCAGTTTCCTCACCTTTTTTAACCAGGTACATGTTGAAAATTCAAGGACAAATTTTCTTAAGGGGGAGAGAATTGTAATATCCCAATTTTTGGCTAGTGACCAAAATGTAAATTTTGAAAGTTTTGTGGCTAAAGTGTAAACTTTGGAAATTTTAGGGATCAAAGTGTAATTTTCAAAATTTATGTATTTTAAACCCTTAAATGAATAGTTTACCCCCAAGAATGATGTTTCTGTGTTACCCAGATTTTTCTTACGGAATTTGTATTAATGGCTATAAAGCGATAAAGTTTGAAAAAATATTCTGATAATCGGATCGAGCTAAAATTTCAGAGATAGTTCCATGGACCTTAGAAGAGACATAAAATGTCATTTTATGGATATTTGGATGTTAAAAAGGTCGGAAAAATTTAAATCGATTGAAATGACATAGAATGGCAATTTTGTGAATAAGTTGACCAGTAAAGGGCATTTTGGTCATTTTGCCCAAAAGGGACATGGAAGGAATTTTGAGATTTCTTTTATGGATAAATAGTGGCTGATTAGAATCCAACTAAGTCTAGTTGGAATGTTACAAAATGGCAAATTAGAAATATAAATCTATTTAGAGGGTATTTTTGGAAAATAGAATTTATTAAATTAAAAATTCATTTTTAATGATACAAGTGTCTTAAATATATGAAACATGAAGGAATTATCAGCCAAATACCCTCCAAAACCGTGGTGAAGAGAAAAAGAAGAGAAAAAATTTACAAGCTCGATTTAAGCCCTAAATCTCAGTTTTTAGGTAGTCTTTCGAACTACAAAGTTGTTCTACTCTTCGAGCTCTATCTTTTGATGTAAATAATTCATAGAATACTCTCTTGTTTGATGTGATTTGATATGAGGAAGAAATTAGGGTTTATGAACAAATTGAGGCTTTTATGATTTTATGAATCCATGGTTGATTTTAAGTTAGAATCATGCTTGTATGATGTTAGAATCATGTTATTGAGTTGGGATTTAAACCTTACATATTTTTATTTGTATATAGAAGATTAGGGTTTATGGATTCAATTCTAACTTAGGGTTTGTGATGTTGGATTAATGATCTAGTAAGCTTGATTTGTTGTTTGGAAGCAAAACCCTAAGTTAAATACATAGGGACCATTTTGGCAAGCTTCAAAATTAAGGGACCAAATCTGATTTTTAGTAAAATGATGGAATTGAGGTAGTAATGTTGATTTGAGGACTAATTTGCAAATTTAAGAAGCTTGAATCCTTATATTGGAAATTTGGTGACCATTTTGACAAATTAAGAGAAATTAGAGGAGTAAAGGTTTAAGATTATTTTAATGAAGGATGTAAAGAGAACATATGAATTCAAGCTTTATTCTAGCCATTTGAAGCAAAGTGATGGGACTAAATTGGCAAGTAGAGAAATAAGGAGAACTTGGTGCAAATTAGAAGTTATTCGTGGGAAGTTATGTTGGAAATTTGAATTATGGCAGTAAGTTTTAAAATTCGCCATAAATTCTAAAAAAATGGTTAGAAGATGAATTTTATACCGTTGTAAAGATTTGTTAGTCTACTTTCATTTCCAACAAACGGAAAATGATTTCGAGTTCTGAGTTAAAAGATATGAATTTTTAATCGAATGAAGGTCAAAAAAATTACAAAGCAGTTTCTGCCTGGACAGCTCTGTGACGTGAATGTAAGAAATTTTTATAATTTTTGTATATTTTATTAATTTATGTGACTTATACCGTTAAAACTACTATCGAATCTAGTTTCTCCAGCATAAAGGAAATTAAGATCCAGTATGTATTCTGCCCTGTATAAGTAAATCTATGAAGGTAGCTCAAGCTGTAAAAAAAATAGAATTTGAAACATTTTGTATTTAACTGTTAGTTAGCAAGCTCGGAAGAATTATTGAAAGTTCAAATTGGTCACTAAGGACCATAATGAGTTTTTGAACAGTACAAGGAAGAAAGGAAAATAATTGGAAATTTTATTTCTAAATGATTATGTTAAACAACATGTTTAAGGTATTGTTAGATTTGAATCTAATAAATATTTTATTGTATTTATGTGCTTAATGGTGTCAAGTCCGAATCAGAGAAGGTTCAAGGTACTATGAAAGAAAGGATCGAACTAGGACTTAGTGAGGCATCGCGTTAAGTGGCCAAGGTGAGTGCATTTTTACCTATTATATATATATATATGATATGAGGAAGACTTGCGATAAGTCGACCTTGATATTAATGAAAATGTATGTTGATCAAAGTTATGCAAATGGCATGAAATATTAAATGGCATATGTGATGCATTGATATGGCATAAAGATTTATCTAAGATAAACCAGATTTTAGATATTGGGTATGAACTGCCTAATATCGACTTATGTGATTTATATTGATACTTTGAACATGGAATGTTGATTATAATGTTGATTTTGCCCAAGTATTATTTTATGAGAACCCATGGTATAGTTGGACATCCATAGAGTCCTTAGTAGCTTCATCATTCAAGTTATGTTATGTATACATGTTTTGTGACTACTACAGTGTCACACCCACCTTGGGGACCCAAGCCCTTGGTGATGCACCCTGGGGATCCAAGCCCATAGGGCTAATGTCACGAGGTGCTTTTATGAGGAGCAAAGAGCGTCCACGAGTACGTACTCATCTTTCATGTTCAAGTTAGGCACTACGGTGTCTTATTTCTGATGACTCGCATACCTTGATCTCATATAGTATACTTTGGGCAGTTTTGAAAGGTTAATGAAAATGCAGGTAGTCGAGTTAATAGACTTGGCAATTCAGTTCATGACACATTTCTCAGAGGTTTGGAATTAAGTATGAGAAATAACAGGTTCTCTGTACTTTTTTATTTTCTGCATTTTTCTGTGGTATCTGTATTTCTTTGATCATGTTAAGCTCATTAATATATGTATTTCTTTGTTTGATATGTTAGGCAAAGAATTAGAATTATGATAAAGTTTGCCTTAAAATGCCATAGAAACTGGTTATATTATGCTGTGAGAAGCATGTGAAGTATGTCAAGTAAACATGATGAACTTAATACAAGTAATTTATCAGTTATACTTAGATAAGCTAGATATAAAGATAAGCCTTGAATTATGTTCATGTCAGTTATTTGATAACCTTATATGTTTTGCCTCACTAAGTGAATACTTAGCCTGTGTTGTTTCACACGTAGGTTATTGGAAACTTACCGGAAGAGAAGTCAAGCATGTTGATCAAGTTGCAATATGCCAAACATCAGTAAGACATTCTAATTTATGATATTCTCTAGTGAGCATGTATCAATTTATTTGTTAGTTGTTTTAAAGGTATAAGTTTAATTAATAGTCAAATAAATATGAATTATTCACATGGTTAAAGAATTATCGGTGATGATATTTAATCGAGTAAAATTTTATTTATCGTTTATAGCGTAACGATTTTAAATTCAAGAAAGGGCCTAGGCAGTGTACCTAGTTTTCACCCTGAGTTAGATACTTATTTTAATAGCTGGCTAACATGTTTTATAAACCAATTCAGGGTCAAACCTAGCAAGCTGCAAATAGGCTATGAATACTTCGAAAGTCGAGAAAGAGTTATTTTATAAACTAGTTTTATGTCAGATGTTTTAAAAAAATTTAAAAATTTACAAGTCTAGAACTCTGTTAAATAATATTGTGACATCCTTAATATGTATTCGTACTACGAGTATACGTTAAGGGTGTTACATCAGCTTGCATTGTTTGCCACTCCGAGGAGTTACAACTTTGCACTGTCTATTGCCTCTCTATCAAGCATCTTTTGTATCGCTTGGCAATGCTCCATGGGATCGATTGCTAAGTGCATTGGCAATTTGTCCAATATGAATCTCCAAGTTCTGCATAGATGCTACCAAACTCTGAACAGTTGCATTATTCCTCTCCATATATTCTATCAAAGTCCCCTGGTTGTTTCTTTGTCCTGCATAAAAATTAGTTTGCACCCTCTGTGGCATGGCATTCTGATGGAATCCTTGCTGGACATTGTTATTTTTACGTTGGGCATGATGTTGACTACCTCCTTGATTTACCCAAGCTAAATTTGGGTGTTGCCTCCATCCCGCATTGTAAATATTGGAATTTGCATTATAATTACGATTGAAATTGCCAACGAAATTTACCGACTATGGGTTGGCAAGGCAATCTGCCATGTAACGGTCCTCCCTACATATTGTGCAGAATGGGTCTAACGCCTTAATCTCTTGAGTTTCTTTACTTTTATGCAAAGTTCTCACCATGCTAGTAAGATCGAAAATCTTAGCATGGATGGATGTTAATTCATCTAGTGCTAATCTTCCTCTAATTTTAGTTTTAGTCCTTAATCTGGCAGTAGGATACTTAAAGTCATTAGTTGAGATCCTTTCAAGGATGTCAACTAACTTTGTATAGTTCTTGTCTAGCAGCGAACCATTTGCCGAAGCATCAATAATAGATATGGCATGAGTATTGAGTCCATTGTAGAAGGTCTCTATCTGGGTCCAATTTGGGAATCCATGCATGGGACACCTTCTCAAAAGGTCCTTGAATCTCTCGCAGGCATCATATAGGGTCTTATCGTTAGCCTGCCTAAACGTAATGATCTCGCTCCTCAACTTGGCAGTGAGTTTAGGTGGCTTGAATTTCAGCAAAAATTTCTGGCATAGATCTCCCCATGGGGTGACAGAATCAGGTGGCAAAGAACTAAGCCACGTTTTTGCCCTATCTCTCAGGGAAAATATGAATAATTTTATCTTCACTGTATCCTCTGACACTCTAGGCTGCTGAAATAGCTGACAAACTTCCATGAATTTCTTTAAGTGTTTCCTTGGGTCTCTAGTGGGTTCTCCATCGAATTGTCCTACATTCAAAAGCATTTGTATCATTCTGGATCAATCAGTCCTGGCATCAAATTGTCTATGTTCGGTGCCAAATGTTCTCGAATAGGTCTCTCCTCCTATATAGTAACGGCTGAGGAAGTAGGTATGACTGGTATCCCATTATGGTTTGGTGGATTTCCCTAATTGTTTGGGTTACCATCAGCTCCTCCATTGCCTCGGTGTGTCATCTCTTGAGCTTTTTTTAACCTCCGTAAGGTTCTCTCAATTTCTAGGTTGTATGGTCAATCTTCCACCAAAGTGTGGTTTCTGGTCATACACCAGTTAAAATAAGTAAATAAAGTGAAATAATAAAAGAAACGAAACAAGTAAAAACCAAAACAATAAATTATGTCGCAATCCCCGGTAACGGTGCCAAAAACTTGTTGATTATTGCTAACGCTTGGCAAACGATTGAGTATTTAGTGTAAAAGTGCAAGAAAATAATGTCAAGGTAAGTCTTATGTGTGCAAGTATACGCGCTCAACAAGCAATACATCAATAAGCTGATTATCGAATCCACAGAGATTGACCAAAAACTTATTTGCTTAATGTTTACTAGTTTGTAAGTAATATATAAGTGTTGAAATGATTCGAGTTTTTGATTGAAAAGATAGTGAAAATAAAGTAGTGAAAATGGAAACAGTCTGAAAATGGAAGTGTATTCGAATGTATGATGAGTGTTGGCAAGAGATGTCTGGATTTCACGCTGCTTATGCCAGCCGTTAATAATATCCTGCCTTGGTTTTATTGCCGAGCAGGTTAAAAGTAGTATTGCCTCTGTCGATAGCAATACCCTAAGTTAACCATGATAAAACTCCTATATGTCTGTAATGATGTTTTTCATTAATTAACTTGATTAAGTGTCAACCGTTACTCCTAAGGGGTAGACTCACGTACGAAGTAAGTTCATCTACTTGAACATCTTCTGTCGAAGCTTCTCACTTTAGTTTCTAGCAACTGATCGTTGCCCTTTAAGTCTGTTGAGATATTAAGGTGCAATAAGCACACTATGCCAACTGTCGTATGGCAAAGGATTTGAGGAAATTAAGTACTAGCAGATAAAAAATAACGCTTAAAAACTAAACATAAAATTAGCGTTCATCGCAAACATCCCCAAACCAACTATAAAAGCTTAGTTCATGGTTGGGGGGTTCATCCACAATATTATCGTATCTTAACATCATCATTCGAATAAAAAATAAAACTAAAAGAATGGGCAAAAAGGAGGTCTATCGATGCAGCAATGTAACACCCCGATTTTGGTCTTAGGAGTTTTGGGGAACGGTTTAGTCAGTTTGGTGGATCGGGATTAGAGATTCGAGTCGGATTCGGGGATTTAAATTGGATTAAATATTTTTATTGAAGATAAAAATATGGAAAAATAGTCTAAAATCATTATTAAATATATAAATTATTTTGGAAAAACAATTTTGGAAAATGAAATTCGGAAATGGGACATTTTGGATTAGTTACCAAAATGCAAGTTTGCAAAACTGTTTTTAGTGATTGTTTTGAAAATGGGTCAAAACTTTGAATCTTTAAGGAGCTATTAATCCAAAAAGGGTTTCGTCAGATTCCTCCCTTTAATTAATTATTTTTAATTAAGTTTTAAGATGTATAAATAGGGTAGAGAATTAATTAAACACAATTAAGGCTTTTAAAAAGAATTTCAGATAACTAACTTTGTAACTCCTTTCTCTCAAATTCTCTCCAGCCAAACATATTTCCAGCTTCAATTTCTTCAGGTAAAATTAGGATTTCAAAGAGTTTTTTATTTCCAATTGATTTCTAAAGCTTTTACATCAAATACTTATTGTTTCTACCTTGATTTTCATGGTTTATAAAGCAATTAAGGGGAGAAATCAACATTGGAGGTAAGGATTCATTCTTATCCTCTAATGAAAGGTTATTTATTGAAATTCCTAAGTTCTTGATCCATTTTATATGATTTTCATTGGGTTTTGATTAATTAAACTCGGATTTATGGTTTAATTGATGGTTTATGATGAAAAATTGAAGAAAATCGTAGTGATCTGTTTTTGCTGAGTTAAGGATTGGTTTATACCTTGATTTTGATGTTTAATATGATAATGAAGTGAGTTTTGATGATAGAATCCCGGAATCTATTGAATCTCTAGTTTGTTAGTGTTAAGAGATTTTGAGGTGTTGAGGTTAATTTTTGGTTGCTGGAGGTATAAGGTTGTTTTAGGTTGTTTTTTTATGTTAATTGATGTTATTTGAGGGTTGAGATTCGTAGTTGTGGGCTGGTTGAGGTTTTGGGTGAATCGATGATGTTTTCGGTTGTTAAGATAGAGTGTTGTGGAGAGCTATAGTTGGGTGTTGTTAATTGTTGTATTGTTGTGAGTTTGGATGCATTGTAATGCATTGGATTCTCTGTTATGATGTGTTTGAAACATGGGAAAGTAGATCGGAAGCGAATCTTGGTGTTGAGGGGTTACCGAAGGCTTGATTTGACATTGGCAAGGAAGGCAATGCTTTTTCGGTGAGTGAAGCGGCTAAGAATAGCTTTTCAAAGGTTTGAAAATGTTTAATGGGAGTCTAGACTAGGCTTGATACGCTAGTCTAAGGCTCGGAAGTAAGTAAAGTGGATTTCTCTCTCGATTTCGGTTGGCTAATAGTTTATGAATGCACTTGTTAAATGATTGTTTACCTTATGTTTTATGCATGAAATGAGCATGGTTTAATGCTGGGAATTGATATGAAATGATGTTAGATGCATTTGGAAAGTAATGCATGATTTTAAAGAATGTTTATGAACATGGCTTATGCGTGGTTTAATGCACAATGAAATGATTTAATAATGCATATGAAAGCAATGAGGTATGTTTATAAAAGTGGATTACATTGGCAAGTGATGAATCGAAAATGTTATGGAAATGTTATCGGATATAATTGGTCGGTCATAGGGTTTAAAGTGCACTATAATAAGTCGTCCGTGGTTGTAGAGGTGGTACGGAAGGTACTTACTCTGACAATGTAAACCCCAAAGTTGTTGAGGTGACATTTAGATGGCATTTACTCCAGCCAAGAGCTGTAGAGGTTGATGCTTCGAATGTGTTTAACTCCAAGTTGGAGGATTAGCCTTGGTAGTGTAGAGGTGGTGTATGTGTTGCACGACTCCATGCCATTGAGCTGCAAGAGATTGCAAGATCTCTTGGGAAATCCGTGTATCCGATGTTACCGATGTTAATGATGGTTTTATGGAAATATTGTTGTTGAGATGGATCACTTGTAAGCCAATATAATGTTTTAAATGTATCATGTTGATGGATTGATTTGGAATAAAGTGTTTACACATGTTTTACTCCTTAAGCTTTGCATATGGGATGTTATGCATGGGAAAGGCTTAAGTAGAGGGAATTGCATATGAGATTATGCTGTGGAATCCAT
Organism: Hibiscus mutabilis; assembly: GCA_019671005.1. Classification (NCBI taxonomy): domain Eukaryota; kingdom Viridiplantae; phylum Streptophyta; class Magnoliopsida; order Malvales; family Malvaceae; genus Hibiscus; species Hibiscus mutabilis. Next base: position 31,194,996 of record CM033733.1, on the reverse strand, counting down.
GATACATGTTGCAAATGGTTTAATATGCTGATTTTGTAAAGAATAAGTGCATGTTTTGAAAGAATGGCATGATTGTTCTTAAATGGTTTGAAATTGCATTGGATGATGTTTTATATTCTCGAGCGCTCCTCACTAAGCAATGATTGCTTACACTCTCTATTATCATTAATGTAGATTGATTGAATGCAAGTGGCCTAGCAAGCAAGGAGGGAATTCCAAGACTTGATTTCCCAAAGTATGTTTGGGTTTTAAAGTAGTAATAAAGGCAATGTGACTTAAATTTTGTTGGGAGGGTTTAAGTGGTTACTTCTCCGTTTGAGCAAGTTTATATTGTTGCTTTGGACTTGTGATAAGCTTGGTTTGTTGGATTTTGCATATGGTTCATGCTTTGGTTGCTTGAGTATTAGGAAGCATGCCTATAGTTTACTTTTAAAGCATGATGATTGTTTCTTGATATTTGGTTTATGGTAGTTGATGGTAAATGACCAATGATGATGTTATTTGATTATTAGAAGCATGCTTAAGTGTCAGAATTCCAAAACGAGGCTAAAAACCATCAAATTTTGACGTTACAAGTCAGGGCGTATCGATACGCTTGTGCCCGTATCAATACAGGTAAGTGTTTCCAGGCACAGCGTATCGATACACGGGGGACCGTATCATACGGGTAAGCACATTTTCAGGCTTAGCGTATCGGTACACGGGTGACCGTATCGATACGGGTCTACGGTTTCAGGCATAGTGTATCGATACACATGAAGGTGTATCGATACAGTTTTGAGCTACTGGACTCCGGAATTTTGAGAAAGCTCAAGCGTATCGATACACTTGCCCGCGTATCGATACGGTCAGTGAATAAGTTAGTTAAAAGTATGTTTTAAGGTTTCTATTTTCTCCCGTTTTACTCCCTGATTGTTCTGCTTGCAATTAAATGAGTTTGAATGATCATTTTGACCCAAAATTTCACCAGTATGAATGTAATTGGTTTAATTGAAAATTGGTAACTTTAATTGTGGAATTGGTCCTTCGAAATAATGGAATTTATAATTTGGTCCCTGGATGTTATGTATGCAATTGGATGAGTTCGGATGATCGTTTTAAGTTGAAATTTGGCATGTATGCTTGTAACCTGACTAATCAAAGATTGGTAAAGCAAATTACAAGTTGACCCTTATAAATTTACATATTTATATTTTGGTCCCTATTCTTGTAATGTGGCCAATTGGATATCAATTTGATGCCCGATTGAGTTGGGTTTCCTCTCGTTGTTTGTATGTACATGTAGAGTAATAACCAGCATCTAGATAAGATAAAGGAAAAAATGGTTGCGTATTTCCAAGTTCTCCTTTCCGGTTTACTTCGGTAAACCTAATGTAGCTCGCTCGATTCGGTCTTGCGGCTATGCCAGGTCGAGCGGGTTACAAGCCCTTCAATTGCTCTGTCTTAATTGGTCGGACAACGTCGCCTCTCAGTTCACCACGGTGCAGCCTCTCTTCCTGATCGCTCCACAAGTGGTGGCTTGAGCTTATTTAAATAGGCTTGCGTGGAAACCCTAGGATAAGTTTTTGAGTTTAAAATTTGAATGTGCGAAGAGATAAAATGAGGTATCCTCTTATCCTGATTTGAATCTTAGGGTTGACGTGTACATGGTCCAATGGCTACTTTGACCGATCATCGGACATCAATCCTTTGCCAGCCGAGCTTGGCATTGCTTGGTCCATCTATGCCAACCGCTACTCGGCAATTATCTTGCTTTCTTTCCTGCGTTCTCTGCCAGCACCTCTCTGCCATACCTACATGCCTGTGTCCTGCATCAAAACCAGCAAAATAGCCTTTCTCACTGGCAACAGAATAGCTCCTAACTTCTTATGCAAATGCATGCTTTTAACATCTAAATGCAACTAAATATACTCAAGGGAAAGCAGAAGCATTGTAAAATAAGCATAAAAATAAGTACTTTTAAAGAGTTAACTGGTCCTCCCCAAGTTGATGACGATGGAGATCCAGTAAATGGCCATTGAAAGCCCATGGACTGCCATTTTCAATTCTTTCCAAATCCACAATATGAGACAGGCGAAACAAATATCTGCGATCACCAAGATCAGTGACTGATATACCTCCAAGAGGTCTCCAAACATTTGCAAGAGTATTCTTCATGGACTCAAAATGGATTACGCTCGAGGTTAAAAATAGGCCTACAAAGCAGTTGAGAAAAGAGATGGAAGGGGGTCGGTGATCATCATAAATCGGTTCATCCTCTTTGTCCTCAATTGCTAGACTCGCTAAATGAGAAGAAACATCAGCCATGTTGGTGTGAAAAAGATTGCTAAGGAATGTGTCAATAGACAGAAATATATACTGAAAATTAAGCATGTGGACAAATCAGAAAAGATTGGAGAATCAAACGAGATCATCCAGAAATTCATCCAAGAAACACCAAAATTATCTGAAATCGCCAGAAATCAGCTAAAAATCAGCCAGATATCATACAAAGTCAAACTTGGCTATTCTAGAATGAGAGAGGTCTTGTTGAGCGTAAAAGATTGGTATATTTAATAATAATAGCTACTTTTCACTGCATTTTACACCCTCTTACGGCAATACAAATTATTACATAGTTTGGATATGTAGGACCAAAAATAAAATTTATTATCACTACTGAAAACTATGCCCAAAAGTTTATGGCCACATGGCGGTGGCATGTTACAATTTGACGTGTCAATGTTCCGGTTGATATTGATACTATTTCCAATCTATGGTTCTTCCTATATCTCCGGATCTTTATGACTCGGCGGTTTGTCATGGGCTATTCTTGTCTACAACCTGGGTGAGTTTAGGGTGCGATAACTTTGAAAAAACGATACAATCAGAATATTAGAAGAGATAAAATTTAAAATGTTACCTGTAATAATTGAAATATTATCCAAATATTTTTTACAATAAATTTCAAAATTTGTTTATGAGTTTGGAAGCTACCACCAACTTAAATTATTATAAAAAAATATAATATTTTAGGTTGTAACCCGAAAATGATATTCAAATATTTTTTCACAACAAGTTTCGAAACTTACCACCAACTTAAAATATTATCAAAAAATATAATATTTCAGTTGTGTGAGTAATATATTAAGTTCCGTATTTTCTAACGTATCAATTGTGCCATTTTCTAGACCCACCCCTGCAACCAAACTTGTCAGAACAAACATTTTAGATCTTTATACCCGACCGTTGGATTAACTAATAAATCTATGTGAAGCAAAAGTTAAGTACAAACATTCTATTTTGTGTTCGACAATATATCCATGGAAATGGAAATGGAAGTGTCTTTGCAATTGCAAAGACCATTGAGATACAAAGCTTTGCTTAACCACTAGACTGACTGTTTCAAGATCAATTCCTTGCCTTTTGCGAGAACTGTGCTGCTCAACTTTATATCTATTTTTTAATCTTTTGCTTGTTGGGTTTGATTTTGAGTACAAAGTTTGGGTTTTTAGCTGTATCTGCTCTTTAGATTTCTTTCCTTAATTGAAATGATATGTGATGAGTGGTACTGATGATTGGCCTTTTGTGGTTTTGTTCACTTATACAAAATCCTTGCTTTCGCCATTGTTTTTAGCTAGTATCCGTAGAAATCTCATTTCTTTGTCATAGTCAGTGATTCAAATAGCAGTCCGCTACCGCAATAGCGGCCCCATCCAAAACCGTATAGCATTCATTAAGTTCACAACCGTGATTGTGAAAAAAAACGTGGCCGCAACTGCAATTTAAATCTTTGGTCACAGTACAACTGGTTTGGGTGGTGTTATGTCTTTTAGCGTTTCTTTGATTATATATAATTTCAAGTGGAACTGTATTGGGATTGCTTTTATGTTATATGCTTACTTTAATATTGATTATTGATTTCAGTTCACTCTGTGGCGTAGTGAGTGCCTTGCCAGAAGCGTTTCGCGTAGAGTTATTGCTAGTGCAGCAAGTTAGTTGTTTCCAAGTGATGTGCGAATGAATATTTTTTTATTATCAATCTTTGATTTTTTTTTAATTGAAAATTTGGGGTTTTGAACGAGCGACAAGAAGAGGGATCAAAAGAATAATGAGGAGGAAGGATTCAAGCATTCCAACGTCGAGAGAGCCTTAAGAGCGTAACAAGACAGAAATTGAATCAAAAGCTGACGAAGAATCGACCGTTGAGCTTTCTCGGAAGAATAAGGTAGATGTAGGTGAAAAGGAAGAGCCAAAAGAGGATGTAACATCAATGTGCTGTTGCGAAGAGAAACTTGAATGCAGAAAATGGAAGTAATATTATTGATGTTCTAGGGTTACAGAAGAAAGTAATTTTGGACAATGATACTCTAAGTACATCAAGTGATGTGATGGCACAATAACTGACGACACTCGGAAAGCATTTGGATGGTGCGATAACTAATGACATTGTTATTGAAGGAAATCATTTGGATGGTATGATAACCGATGACACTGTTACTGAAGGAAAGCATTTGGATGATACAAAAACTGATGACAATGTTATTCTAAAGGATGAAAGTGTCCAGCCTGATGAAAAAACAGTTGAAGATGTTTCGGGAAAATTGAAGTTGGAGATGGTAGAAAATCTGCATAAACAAGAAATTGAGGGGCTTGCGGAGAACTTCTTGAAAGGGAACAAAATTTTTGTTTGTCCTCAGGTTGTAAAACATGATGAAGACATAGAGGTGTTTTTTAATAGGAGTTTATCCCCTTTAAATGATGAGCCGAATACTCTAATCATGGGATCCTTCAATAGCTGGAGATGGAGATCCTTCACTATAAGGATGAATACGACTCATCTCAAAGCAGATTGATGGTCTTGTCAGATTCATGTTCTGAAGGAAGCTTAGAAGATGTATTTTGTGTTCTTTAATGGGCAGAATTTATACGACAATAATGGTATAAAGATTTCTGCATAACTGTGGGGGGTGGAATGAATGAGTTTGCATTTGAAGATTTCTTGATTGAGGAGAAAACAAGGGATCCAGATAAACTTGCAAAAGAGCAAGAAGAAAAGAAAAGGCAAGAAGAAGAATAGAAGCAGAGAAGGCAGCAGAAGAAACAGACAGAGAACAAGCAAAGGTGGAGATTCAAAAGAGGCGAGAAATATTGGAACAGTTGATGAAAAAGGCTGCAAGATCGGTTGATAACATTTGGCTCATAGAGCTGTAACACTCGGAATCAAACAAGCAGAATTTTTAGGGGATGAGAAATGATCAGAGTAAGATGAGATAAGAAGCAGAAGTTTTGAGGGAGACGAAAAGAAATTTTCGTTCATTCCATATCCAGGAGTGTAGCTATAGTGCCTCTTTAACCTACTACAAGGCAAACGACGTAGTTATCTTGTGCTTTGTTGATGTTCGTAGACACTCGATTCCTTGAAATTTCCTTCCCATCCATTGCTGCACACACTTTGTCATTGTAGACGTTACTATAGAGCTTCCTCCTGGATCAAAAATTCTAGCATTGCTGCAAGCTCTCATCCATGAATTATATGAAACAAGCCTCATACGAATTCTTACATTCCTTGTTTCCCTAGGTTTCAAAATTTCTTCTGCTGTCCAAATTTCTTCTTGACATGTGAGAAAGACCAAAATATCTCCAAGTGGATTTTAAGTACAAAAACAATTGCAGCATCCAAGTAATCAGCTTCTAGTGCTTTTGTGTAGTGTATCTCAACAGTGAACCATCTAAGGAATTTTGAAAATTAGAGCAGCATCAAAAAAATCACTAAACTTCTCTGCATCAAGTGTTGCTCTTGAAATAATTAATCTGATATCTTTTCCAAATCGTGTTACATCCTTCACCAATCTAAAAAGAATATCAATTAACACAATTCTTTCATGAGCCTCATTCACCATTGTCACACTGTAGCTTGCGAGATCAGGTTCATCAAGCAATTCTTGCAACAGCATACCTTCTACCATGTATTTCAATACAATATTTTCTAAAGTGTAGTCTTCAAAACGAATAGAATAACTGACCTCATGGCCAAGTTTGACACCAATTTCTTGAGACATTCGAGCAGTCACACTCATAGCAACAACTCGTCCAGGCTGTGTACAACCAACCTTCCCACGCTTTGTGTAACCAGCTTCATGAAGATATTGTGATCTCTGTGCAGTTTTTCCAAAACTAATTTCTTCTAAAATAACAAGAACCTGATATTTTTTCCATAACTTTAAGTAAATCATCTCGATAAGGATAAGTTGGCAAAGTTTTACGATCTTCCTGTAGTTTCTCCAATTCTGATTTTGCCTTAACAGAGCCAAATTGGTCTTCAAACCCAACAGCCATTAGTAGTAGCCTAAACTTGTATGGGTCATCACCCGCAACCAAAACTGTAACACCCCTTCTCGTATCCGTACACTGGATACGAGTCGGAAATGTTATGATCTTTATTCAAATATCAAGATAATTTAAAACTTTCATAAAACTTCTTCATAATCACCCATCCTAAAATTTCTCCAGCCCAAGCACGCTTAACTTTATTTAAAACCGGCATAACTTATTTATCTGAGCTTCAAATCATAAATCAACTATCTTAACAGGGAACTCATCGCCTAAGGTTATTCTTAACATTGAATCTTTCCAGAAACGCCAATTATCATGAACTCATAACGAACTTTAAAGACCAAACACAACTAAAGTAAGTTTAGCAAGTATACATGTCACTACAAAAATCAAACCTTAATTAGGATGTCATTACTGTAATTACCTGTTGAGCTTTCCAATATTGATGCAATGCTCTTCTCACTTTCATCTTGATTTACCTACGTGTGCAAAATCAACACACACTAAGTACGAACTTAGTGAGGCATAAGATGAGAACATATATAAAATACTTTACAGTGCATAATACTATTAAAAGCATGATATCCTTTTAAACATGTAATCTGTTATGCAGAAATGTCTATACATAAAAACATACTATAAACTTTATACTTTAAAAGCATATATTCATCTTGTAAAGTCATATATGTACTATAAAAGTACTATTCTTCTTTATGAGCATCGTAACTGCCAACTCAAAAGGTTGGATCTCGACACCATAGGGTATCGTCATAACTGTCAACTCTAAAGGTTGGATTTCGACACTATAAAGCATCGTAGCTGCCAACTCATAGGTTGGATTTCGACACCATAAGGTATCGTCATAACTGACAACTCAAAGGTTGGATTTCGACACAATAAGGTATCATCATAACTGTCAACTCAAAGGTTGGATTTCGACACTTTAAAGCATCATAGCTGCCAACTCATAGGTTGGATTTCGACACCATAAGGTATCGTCATAACTGCCAACTCAAAGGTTGGATTTCGACACTATAAAGCATCGTAGCTGCCAACTCATAGGTTGGATTTCGACACCACAAGGTATCATCATAACTGCCAACTCAAATGTTGGATTTCGACACCATAAGGTATCATCATAACTGTCAACTCAAAGGTTGGATTTCGACACTATAAAGCATCGTAACTGTCATTCTCAATATTATACTTCCAAGGCAACTTTAAAACAATTCTTGCAATATGACAAGTAACAAATACCACATATACATTTCACATCATGTAAATATCTTCATAGTGGAGCAGTTCATACTCCAATATGTTCATCAACTTTTCATGGTATAAACCATTTGTAAACATAAAATTATACCATAATCTTTAAAATCATTAAAATAATATATCATGCAAAAACATGTATGCACTCACTTTAGCCATTTATTAGCAAGCCTCACTAAATTCTACTCGATCTTTTCCTTTATAGAACATCAAACCTTCCAATAATTCTTCCGAGCAGTTCTACTCGATCTTTAAAATCATTAAAATAAAATATTTGTTAGATTCAAATCTAACATCACCATAATCATGTTGTCTTAATATAATCATTCGAATATAAAATTTTCAAATATTTTTCCTTTCTTCCTTGTACTGTTTAGAAACTCATTTTGGGTCCTTAATGATCATTCTGAACTTCCAATAATTCTTCCGAGTTTGTTATCAAACATTTAGATACACAAAGTATCAATTTCTATTTTCTGGCAACTTGAACTACCTTCAAAGATTTACTTACACCGGACAGAATACATAGTGGATCTTAATTTCCTTTATACTGGAGAAACTAGATTCGATAACGATTCTAACGGTATAAGTCAAATAAATTAATAAAATCTAAAAAAATTATGAATATTCTTCAAACTCCCGTCACAGACTGTCCAGACTCAAAACTGCTCTGTAAATTTTCTGACCTTCATTCGATTAAAAATTCATATCTTTTAATTCAGAACTCGAAATCAGTTTCCGTTTTTTGGACACGAAACTAGACGAACACATCTTTACAACGGTATAAAATTCACCATCTAAACATTTTTATAGAATTTATAGTGAATTTTCAAAGTCACTGTCAGATTTCAATCTTCTACATAGCTTTCTATAATAAACTTCTAATTTATACTAACTTCTTCTTATTTTTCCACTTGTCAATTTAGTCTCGTCACTTGCTTCAAACCATCAATTCATCATCTCCTTCATCAAATAATTATTCAAAATAATTCCCTCTAATTTTCTTTCTTTGCCAAATGGTCACTTAACTTTGACAAGTTGTCAAAATGGTCCCTAATTTAATTCAACATCACAAACCCTAAATTAAACTTAAACTCATAAACCCTAATCATCTTCATAATAATCAAAATATGTAGAGTTTAAATCATAACTCAAAACATGATTTTAACATCATACTAGCTTGTTTTCTACTTGAATTCAACCATGGAATCATAAAATCTCAAAAGCCCCAATTTTGTTCATAAACCCTAATTTATTTCTCATGTAAATTCTCATCAATCAAGCATGGATTCAATGAATTATTGATATCAAAAGATAGAGCTTGAAGAGTATAACAACTTTATAGTTGAAGAGATTACCTGAAAACCGAGTTTCGGAGCTTGAATCGAGCTTGAAAAATTTTTCTCTTTCTTTCCCTAGCTCTCATGTTTTGGGGCCGGAAAAGATGAACATTTTATTCATCTTTCACCATTAAATTACACTTGTAATATATAAATGAATTTTAAATTCATTTAAATAGGGAAATTACCAAAGTACCCTTTTATCCAACGGTTGAGATTGATTTTATCATCAATCAAGGGCCAAGATTTAAATCATCAATTTCTTCTTCCAAAAATAATCCTTGTAACTTCAAATATTTCAAAATTGCCATCCTTGCCAAATGACCAACTTGCCCTCCAACTATTATTTATTTACTAGTTTGTCATTCTTGTAAAAATCTAACTGAGTCTAGTTGGAATCCAACCAACTACAATAAAATACTCATAAAATATTATTTTATAACTTTTCCATAAATTTTGGACCTATCTTTAAAATTCCAATTCGATCCAACTACGATTTCCAAATTTTTGAACTTTATCGCTTTATAGCCATTAATACAAACTCCGTACGAAAAATCTGGGTAACACGGAAAGGCCACTCTTGGGGGCGAACTATTCATTTACTGGGTTAAATACACAACTTTTGAAAATTACACTTTGGTCCCTGAACTTTTCTAAAGTTTACACGTTAACCCCTAAAACTTTCAAAATTTTCATTTTGGTCACTATCCAAAATTGGGATATTACAAAAACACTATTAATTAATATGAGCTTAAGGATTAAACCATGAAAACTGCTTCTATAACTCATATAGAACCCCCTACAAAAACAAGTTAATTTCCAAATCACAGTAGATGACCAGAGCAAACATTATTCCAAATGGTTCAGCCCCATATGAATTTTGTTCTATTTGAGATCATTTAAGACAAAAAAAATAACAAGCACAATGTCCATTTCATTCGTCCAATGTAAGTTTCTGATATGGTTCTCATCGCTTTGAATGTCATACGAAACGACAATGAGTAAACCATCTCCACTGACTGCAAAGTGCATAGACATTTCTCCAACAATTTGCAGAATCGCATGATCATTGTCGATAATAATACACAACTCATTATAATTGCTTATAGGTCTTACCTGGCACTGCGTAACATCATGATGCGCCATAGTGTAATCCTGCCACATAGAAGCATCTGCCACAATCATTATTCGTTTCTTATTCCACTTAAATCCTCTTTGTGCCTGAAGCTCTTTTAAGATCCCAAACTATTTTCTCCATATTTTCAGCCGATTCATAAGATGTTCTTCTTTCAAATCACACTCAAACTTCATGTTTATGATAGTTAGAAGCGTGGGAGGGTAACAATACATTTCACTCGACCACCAGCAATAATTTCCCTTCCCTTTAGCATTGGAGCTGGAACTGATTTTCTGGTATGACTTGCAATATATTTCTGTAAGTTGGCACATTCCTCCGGGATCAAAATTATAATTGTACTCACCAAGGACAATTTTCTTTGTGTCAACAACAATTGCAGTCCTTCCTCGATCATTCACTCTCCCTTTCAAGTATCTTGTTCCAGCAAAATGTCGAGCCTTTGTAAAATGCCCATGAACTAATGCAATTGCCCAATTAAAGTTATTGCATCTTAAACGTATGCCTAGGGTTACAAAGACATTCCCCACAATCATGTTATCATATGACATCTTACTATCGTCCACAGCTAAAACATTTTGTTGCAGACTTTGTACTATAGGATATGTATAATTGTAGGAAAAATCCTTGGTTGAGTTCTTGTACCTTAGATCCGTTGTAGAATGTGCTAAGTCGAATTGAACATAAACTTGAGGAATTGTGATCAACTGGCTCTCAAAATCCATCTGGATACTGCAATCAATCTCACTCGAGTGACCATCCTTATGCTGCAGTAGAGAACCCGTAACAACACATGAGCCTCCGCGCTCTACTCCAATATTTTGACCATCTTTCACTTCATCGTTTCGCACAGAACTTCCATCAAACACCTTAGTTTCACTTGAAGCCACCATAGGTAAATTCAACACTATGCCCTGAACCAGTGGTGGTTCCAACAGACTGCCACTGAACTCCACCTCAGTCGAAAATTCAGTTGTCGAGACTGGAATATTCGAATCTGCAAAATCGGTCACCCAAGACGATTCATCCGATTCCTCGGCTATCACATATCTGCGATTTCTGGATTTACTAACTCAGGCTGGAAATCTTGTTTCTCTTTTCTTTTCGAAGGCCCAAAGACTTGATCAAACGCTTTATCCCAATAATAGCAAATTGCTCTAGCAGTTCCTTCCCAAATTCTTCATTAAATTCGTTCATTTTTAATGAACGAAGCAAGAACCTGGGCTCTGATGCCTTTGTAACACTCAGAATCAAACAAGCAGAATTTTTAGGGGATGAGAAATGATCAGAGTAGGATGAGAAATGATCAGAGTAAGATGAGATAAGAGGCAGAAGTTTTGAGGGAGACAAAAAGAAATTTTCATTCATTCCATATCCAGGAGTGTGGCTATAGTGCCTCTTTAACCTACTACAAGCTAAACGGTGTAGTTTTAACTAAAATAAAAACATAAAATTCCAATCAAAACTACAACGTTTTGATTGTCTTGAAAAGGCACGTTACAAGAGCCTAACAATTTCAAAGGGAGGCCCTCTTGCTCATGCCAATGTAGTTTGGGTTCATGGAGGGCATAATAATTGGAGTGATGGATTGACCATTGTTGAAAAGCTTGTCAAATTAGAGAGAGGGTGGTGATTGGTGGTATGCAGAAGGTATGTTTGACAAGTTATCTTCTGCTTAATTTGTATTATGATCTCCTTTAAGTCATAAATTTAGAATCATTCTCAACATTTGTTTTACTTTATTCTGGACACTTTTTCGAGTATTTATAAAAATTCTATGAAATGTTGGTTGATGCAGAAGATATTGGGTATCTATTCTTTTAAGTTCAAAGTGATTGTTTGTAATGACTCAAAATAAAGAAGTGAAACTGTGTCATTTTGCTTGAGTCAGTTTTAGTTTAATTTTCAGTAACTCACGTTTAATGAAAAGGTGATTATTAGAGTATGTAAGTAGGTTCAAAATTGTATCGTTCTTTTTGTGTTAGGGTTTAAAGGTTGAAAGTTCAGCTAAGAGAAGTATCGAATGAATATTGGTTGTTTTTTCTTTGTGATTTCATAAGAAATTTTTGAGGTCTCCCTTTACTCTTCTACTTCTTTCTCTTTTAAAATTTTTCTTTTAGGTTTTGATCTTTACAAAGGTATCAGAGCTAACACGGATCTTTGAATTTTGTGAAAATTCAGAATCAAGCAACATCAACGTCAATGACGAATCAAACCCAGATGCCGGAGTGGAAACATGAAATGAATAGGTTACAATCATTGTTTAATCGACTGGAAAGCTCCATTGATGATAAGCTAGAGCAGTTTCGACTATAGATGGTAGGGCATTTTAAGATTTTGCTCGAAAATGTGTTGGGCAAATCTATCGAGTTTTTGATCAAACCCACAGTCAATCTTTCACAAGGACTTCTAGGGCCAGTACCAGTTACCCAAACGAATGGGAATTTGGAACTTGTGGTGGTAAACCAAACAATGGAAACCAAAGTGGAGGTGGAGACCAATGGAGAGCCGAGAGAAGCTTCTACTGTTGACACATTGGTGGCCGAGGGTGTATATGACCCCAAGCTAGTCGATAAAAAGTTTGTGCAAAAAAAGGTCAATAACACAAAATGGTCAAATTCTGTTGAAGTGGAACAAGGACTGATGGTAGTTCAAGCTCCAATTTCTACAGTTTTGGATGTCAATGATGAAGGTGGTTACAACTTCAGCAAGAGCAGTTATCCTTCAGATGAAAAAGGACATTGTTAGATCGAGACAATTAAGTGGTTCTCCTTTAACTTCAAATATGGATCAAAGTTTATTGTGCTTCAAATTGGGTAACTCAAGTAATAGGAATTCTTTGATTCAATTGGTGTTTAGAGGAATTTATTCGATAAGGTTTATGAAAGTTGATATGAATTTTGAGTTCCATGATCCATATGCATTTAGACTTTTGTTCATGAGTATACCTCAAGTGGCTAAGAACTTGAGTGCGAATAAAGAATATATCATGGCTAATCTATTCTGCAGGCCAACATGTATTGTTTTAACTGCCGAAGAGGTGATTGTAATAACCGAATGTGAAATTTTCCGAGTTACGGATAAGTGTGAATATATAGACTGTAAAGATACATCTGGGATCCTAGTCTTAGATATTCTAGCATTGACAGATTGCTATCTTTCTATGGATTTTAAATTGGATTCCTTTAAGGCTACTACCAAAGCTCTTGTAAATTTCAACAAACTACCAATGCCAAAAGAATTACTGTTGTTTATTTTGAGAGTTTTCTTTTTCTTGGTTACTTGACTTTCTCATGTGCACTCAAATATATTAATTCCTAAGTTATTTGCTTCTTATTTGGCTGGAAAGCAGAGGGAAAAGTTCCAGGCAGTGATTCAACAAGTTCAAAACAGTGCCTTACGTATAGTAAATGTTTTAATCCTTAAGGACAAGGATTCTTTCGAGGGAGGAAATATTGATACAAGAGGAAGTTTTCAAAAAAGGAGTGCTACTATCAAGACGCTCAATTTCGAACGACAACAAATGAGTGACATGTTGAAAGCTCAAGCTGATAAAAATAAGAGTGATGCTCATAAATTTGCTGCTTGTGATTTGATTTATTTGAATTCATAAGGACAACTTATTGTTAAGGACGTATATGAGTGAAGTGGTAGAGGTGAATGATCCCTACAGTTTTAAGCTTTTAGTGATGGGGAACAACAATGTGGTTGTCCCTGGTCAATTTTCGCAGTCAGTTGCATGACATGTTATTGAAGGGCAATTATGTTTGGCAGTTCTTGAAACAGTTCGTGTGAAGCTTGGAATCTCACAGCTCAGATTTCCTAAAGGCTTAAAACCTCCGGTTACAACATTTGTTTTACCCTTGATGATTGGTATGTTGGTTGCTACTATGGAAGATGCAATTGAACGTTTTAGCTGGTTTGATTCTGTTCTTGTATTGCTTACATCCTTCGGAGTCCAAGATGCATTTAAGATCTTGTCCTTTTGCCCTTCTATTCAGCTAGAGAATTTGCTGCTCATGGATGATGGAGTTCTTAAAATCCCAAAATTTAGTTTGAGTGTTTTACCTCAACAAACAAGAGATGATGGGTTACGTCACACCACAAATTATGTTTCTCAGAGGTGATCAACAATAGATGCTTTTATAGTGTGATACTGTTTGTTTTAATGGCTGGTTACATTCCTTTTGAGCACCACAATTTAATGAGTTACATGTTCCCAGATGGTACTTATTGTTTTAAGAAATTGCATGAAATTGTAGAAAATGTGAAGGAGTTTGTTAGGCTCTTTGAGGAGGTAAAGGAAAATGAGTTTGAGCCATGGAAAAAGGAGAAGAAGTTTAAGAAGAAGTCACTAAAAGTGTTGCAGCATCACATTGTAAACTTGAACAAAGGGTTGCAAACATCATGAAGGTTAGTTGCAGCCAGGATATTTACAAGTATGTACTGATGAGGATGCTATCTAATATTCGTTGGAAAAAAAGTGAGGAGGTGCTACTGGAGTTTTTTTGAAAAAAAAATGAGATCAATGAAGGAATTTGGTCCTAAAATAGAGGCGGTGTGGTCAGACTTTAGGCAAACTTGGTTCACCAGGCCCCTTTTATTCAGGGATTATCAAGAACTTGTTGGTCATTGTGCAGCATCATTCGAGTGTGTTCAAAACATTGTTGTGGCCTCCCACGCTACTAGGTATATGGGTAATGATACTCTTGATGACCCATTGTCCGATAGATACAAGAGAATAGGATGCTCGATTTTCTTACTGGATAAAGACTCGGAGTTTATTTGCCAACGAAAATGGTTCTTAATGGCTTGCATTCAAGCTATACATCAAAACATGAATGAATTGGAAGATAAACTGTTGAGGACTACTGAGAAATCCACTGCATCAACCACTTTCTTGCTTCAATCATAGCCTTTTGTGTTGGATCTTAAGTTGTCGTGGGCAGAAACAGTATGTGTCAATTCATATGTACTTGAATGCTCATTTGGAATGGTCATAGACATTGCAACAACTTTTCGGAAAAGAGCTCTGGGCAATGTCCAACCATTTAAAGAAAAACAAAGATGATCCAATGTTACTCAAGGATGGCTGCTTCAAAGGCTTGGCTTTCTGTTTTGCCTTGATCCTTGAGGTCAAGGATTTGTTCGAAGGGAGGAGTATTGTAATGACTCAAAATAAAGAAGTGAAACAGTGTCATTTTGCTTAAGTTAGTTTTAGTTTAATTTTTAGTTTACTTCAGTAGTAACTCACGTTTAATGAAACGGTGAGTATTAGAGTATGTAAGTAGGGCCAAAACGGTGTCGTTCTTTTTGTGCTAGGGTTTAAAGGTTGAAAGTTCATCTAAGAGGAGTATGGAATGAATATTGGTTGTTTTTTCTCTGTAATATCAGAGGAAATTTCTGAGGTCTCGTTTTGCTCTTCTGCTTCTTTCTCCTTTAAAATTCTTCTTTCTGATTTTGATCTTTACATTGTTATGGCCCTGAACATGCTTGCTTGATTGTATGGGAATTTTTGTTTACATTAAATCACATAATGCTTGCTTCTTCTATTTTGGGTTTCTTTAATGTCTGGATTTGGTTGGCTAAAGAACCATTTTTTTATTTTAAAATGTAGTTGTTTTGTTAGTCACTGATAGGAATTGCTGCATTATTGATTGGGATCATACTTTGTAATTAGAGGCACGTTTCTGGGTTGTTTATCATATGATTTAGATTGAATTGTTCTGCAGTTGTTATACCTGATCCAGCCCTTGATTTAGATTGGGTATTTGCTAATGGACCACCAAAAGTTGCTACCATATATGATAACAACAATCGTCAAGATTTCCATGCTATTGACCCTAAAAACATTTCTTAAGAGCTGCTCTGGGTTGAGGAAGAGCAACAGATGTTTAGGAAGCTTCAAGCAGAGAGGAAACTTAGAGAGGAAGCCATACATGCCAAGGTTAGTTGCCATAGAACAATATTCTGAGTAATAATAGTCAATTTGAGCAGTATAAAACACAGTGAATATTCAAATATCGTTCTATTAAAGATTTAATTTTCATGGTGATGAAGAAAGGTTAGAGGAGTCAAATTTAAAAACATTATAGTGAAAGATTATGGTTATTTTTCATGACTATGATGGCAGAGATAGAGATCTAATTGCTTGGGTTCTTTTTGCTGTCGGCTTCTTTTTGACACGTTCTTGTTTCTCTTATGACAAGAATGTGAATTTTGAACCATTTTCATAATGCAGAGCTGCTACTGGAAATACATTTTCTGCATCATTGACTGATATTAGTTTTCTTGTGCTCTACATTTCAAGTAGGAGTAAAAAGAATAAAAGGTTTATTTATTTTATTCATTCATCTCTGTTGTATTTACTGATTTATTTTTGTTTTCTTCTTGTCTTAGGTTGAAAAAACAACACTTTTGAAAGCTGAAATGAAGGAAAGAACATTGAAGAGATTTCTGCTTTTCGAAAAACATATAGTTTATACCTCGCCTCTTGATGTTCATGCAGGAAGCACCCTTATAGTTTTTTACAATCCTAACACAGTACTTAATGGCAAACAAGAAAAATAGTTCATATGTTCATTTAATCATTGGACTCACCGTATGGGTCCATCACCACCTCAGAGAATGTTGCCTGCAGATAATAGTTCTCATGTAAAAGCAATTGGTAAATGCGGTCAACCTTCTTGGGATTTTGAATTATACAGATCTACTTCCAATTTCAGTTATAGCTTTCTCTATTTAAAATGGAGAATGAAGCTTGTCTTTATCTCCACTGCTACACCTTGTTCTTGTTGTGTCTGCACATTGGAGGTTTCTACCTTTTGAAGCTTAGATTTTGTGTCTTTGCAGTCGAGGTTTCATTGGATGTATATATGATGGACTTTGTATTTTATGAGATGGAAGATGGTGGAATTTTTTACAACAAAGATAGTATAGATTACCATATTCCTGTTTTGGGAGGAATTGTGAAAGAGCCACCTATGCATATTGTGCATATTGCTGTTTAGTTGGCCCCTATTGCAAAGGTAAGTTTTGGACATTAAATGAGTTGACACTTTTTGAAACCTTCTCATTTCCCTGATTTGTCGAGGGTTTTTTAGATTTTTTTCTTATGATTTCATTTAAATTCTTTCCAATAATGAAGAGAAAATTCTTTAAGACGATATAGGTAGTTAAAAGTATTCTGGAAATGAGCCAGTTAGGGCCTAGAGGGAGAGGATGTTGCACCTCTTGCTGAAATAGGATAATGCAGATATCCGGGCTCTTGACCTATTATATGTCATAAAACTGAAGTTGGTAGAACATTTCATATAAGTAATTTTGGAGAGTATTAATTTTCATTTGTGGTCATATGTAGTAAAAATCTCAGTTGCTTCCCTCTATAACATTGCAGGTAGGAGGTCTCGTTGATGTTGTTACTAGTCTCTCTCGAGCTATTCAAAATTTAAACCACAATGTGAACATCAGTCTTCCAAAGTATGACTGCTTGCACCTTAGCCATGTAAGCTTCATTGCTATTGCTTTAGCAAGATTTTTTTTCATTCTTGATTGTTTTTGCTGGAGCTACTGCTTGAATTTCCTTAAATTATGAACATTTTTGGTTTGAGTTCTTGCTTACTTGGCATGCTGCTTGTATTCTTGCATGTTGTGTTAGCAATTGAGCATTAGTTGGCCTAGGTGCACTTTTCCTTCAATAAGATATCGGGGCAGAATTGTTGCATGCATCTCTCTTATTGAATTTTTTGTGAACAGAATTGTTGCTACTTAACAAATGTTCTGTATCATTTAATCTGCTTATCACTGTTGTTCATATCTTAGTAATCAGAAAAGAAAAAACAATCATTCGTTACTTATTATATTTCTCTAAGTTGTCATTTAGTAATTTCAGATCTGTTAAATGGATGTTTTATGATGCAAGTGAAGGACTTACATTACCAAAGAAGCTATTCTTGGGGGAGCACTGAAATTAAAGTTTGATTTGGTAAAGTGGAAAGCCTTTCAGCTTACTTGCTGGAGCCGCGAAATGGGTAATTTTAATAATTCCTGTGCACCTTTAAGAACTAAATTGTTTCATTTTAATAAAGAAACTACAATCATATGAATGCTTTGGTGTATTGTTTCCTTCATATTTGTCTGTAAAGGTTGTGTTTGTGGTTGCAATAATGATGCAGAGAGGTTTGGCTTCTTTTGTCATGTTGCTCTCGAATTTTTACACCAAGGTTGACTTCAGCCTGTAAGTTTAAAATCAACTTGTAGTTATGCTTAATATTTTTGGGAAAACTACATTGATGGTCACCAAACTATCACATTTTTCCTGTTTTGGTCACCCAGCTATTTTTTTGTCAAAATTGTTCCTCCCGTTAGATATCTTTTTTGTTTTGGTCCTCCGCCGTTAAAATTATAACAAAATTACTAACTTTATTTTTTTATTTTCCACGTCAGTGTCTCTCTCCTTGTGAGTATTTAAATAGTGTTTTTTATTCGACCAACTAGGAGGTGACACGCGTCACCTCCGAATTTTGAACAAATGAAAGAAAAAATGTTTAAAGTGCTGCTCTTGGGAAAAATCAAACTTAGGACCCCATGCATAAGTGCTCCAATGCCTAACCAATGAGCTAGGCTTATATTTGGTTAAATTTTATCTCAATTAATATTTAACTCATACTCTCCCAAACTCAAAAATAAGAAAAATGCTTCTATGGAGATTTGAACCAAGAACATCTTGCATTAAATAAAAAAAATTAACCACTAAACTAAGGTAATAACTTATTAAAAAATTTACAAAATTTATTCATTAATTTATGATATATTATCACCTTAAAATTAAATCAAAATACTAATCAAATCAATCTAAAATGGTTTTTCCAATTCTTTTGGTAATTATTTATTTTTATAAAATTGTATTAGATCATTATAAAAATTTACTATATAATATATATTTATGGTAAAATCTAGATTTTGAATTGTTTGAAAATTTTTATTTAGATTTAAATTTATTATTTTTATTTTAAAAAATATTTTTAACTTGAAATGTAATTAAAATTGAAGATCAAACTAAAATTATTTTTTCATTTTATTTTGAGATAAAAATAATGATTAAATAATAATTTGTTTTTTTAATAAAATTAATATAAAATTTCTAAAATTTAAATTGATAATATTTATTTTAGATAAAATATAATTTTCAAATAACATTTAATTTGTTGATTTTAGTAGTATTTTGATTTAATTTTGAGGTGATAATACATCATAAATTAAAGAATAAATTCTGTAGATCTATGAAAGCTTTTTAACGTAACTTAGTTGTTAAACGTCTTTTTTTAATGTAAGGTGTTCTTAGTTCAAATCTCTATAGAGGGACTTTGCTTATTTTTGAGTTTGGAAGAGTATAAATTAAATATTAATTTGGATAAAATCTACCCATATTTTAAGCCTAGTTTAGTGGTTAGGCATTGGACCCCTTATGTAAAGGGTCTCAGGTTCGATTTTGCCCTATACATCACTTTAAGCATTTTTTTATTTGATTTGTTCAAAATCAAGAGGTGACACGTGTCACCTCTTTGTTGGTCAAATAAAAACACTATTTAAATGCTCTGACAAGGAGAGGAGCTAACGTGGAAAATAAAAAAATTGCCAACTCGGCAATTCCGTTAGAATTTTAATGGCGGAAGAGCAAAACAGAAAAGGTATTTAACGAGAGGAATGTTTTTGACGGAAAAAAATTGTTGGGTAATCAAAACAAAAAAAATGTGATAGTTTGGTGACCACCAATATTTTTTTTTTGTTTTGTTTACATTTGATACAGAGGGGATGGAGTGAGGATGTGAGGGTTTGAAAGGTCAAATCCTGCACAAATTTGCAGCCACAGGACCAACATTTTGATGGCATTATGCTTAACTAGTTAGTTCTTATGAATATTATGCAGATATCGTTACACAAAGAAAGTTGCGGAAAATCCTGCAATTGCTGTTAATCTTCACGAGTTCCATGGAATATTGATTGGAATTAACTTAAATATTTGGGATCCGTACAACGATAAGTTCCTTCCTGTCATTATTAAATAGACAACTCTCCTATAAGCCTTTTCTCATCCCTAAAAGAAGGAACTATTTTGCATTTGTATTTTTGTTCCTCGATTCAAATTTAAATAGACAAGCCATAATACCATCTTCTTTTTTTATTAGAAATTTTAATCATTTTCCCATTTAAAATTATATTTTAAGAATATGATGTTTTGTTGCCTTGATGGTATGACTAGACTATAATTTTGTTGATACAATATTCTAAATCAATTTTAACAATTAAAAATTTATCCAAAAAATTAACAATTAATGCCCTTCTAGGGAAAAAAAAAAAGAGTGTCAATGACCTCCAGAGCATTTCTTTTTTGCTCTTGTCCTATTTTTAGAATTATCATTTTTCTTAATGTCAGATGCTGGTTATTCCAGATACCTTACACTTCAAAAAGTATTTTTGAAGGCAAACGAGCTATCAAAAAAGCCTTAGTTTGAAGAAATCTGATCTTCCTGTGGTTAGAATTATTTCTCGCTTAACTCACTAGAAAGAAATTCATTTTATCAAGCATGCAAATTGAACGCAATAGACGGATTCTCTTCCACCTTTTACCATCCCCTGTACGAACTTGCAGGATTATCAATCTGAGCTTCTCAGCAGGGACATTGATGTGATACTCCTTAGGATTTTCTTTGTCTATTCTTTTTTTGGTGCATCTTAATAAGTGCATGATGGATTTTTTAAGGCAGGCCGATCTTCGCATCCAAAATGATTTCATGAATTTGACCAATCAACGGCATTCAACTCATGGAGATCAGGCTCAAACTATGATGAACCTTTTTCTCACTTGGTTCGCACCATCAAAGTTTATTTCATTTGTTAATTTTATGAAGTAGCATACTAATATTTTGCTTTGCAATGATTTTTGATCTGTTTGTTTTTTATTTTTTATTTTTTAATTTGATTATTTTTATATATATGTGTGTTGGTGCTGATTTCATTTTGGTTTCCTCTATTTTCGAGCCTTGTGGACTGACGCAACTGACAGCAATGAGATATGGCTCCATACCCGTTGTTTGTAAAACATGAGGTGTGTGCTTATCTTAAGCCTGTAATTTTAATACCTCTGAACAATATTCTTCTACGACTTAATTGTGGAGATACGTTGTATGCGGATGATGTTGGAAAAATAATATATATTGGTTGAATAATATTGATGCTAAGTTATGTTACTTGGTGAATAGACATGATAATAATAAGTCGTATCATTTAGTAAATAGACTTATTAATTTTTAGTTTAAAGTTGCATCCATTAAATTATATCTATTAATTTTTCAACAAATTTTTCCATCGCTTAATCTTTTGCATCAAACGGTTTAAATTTTTCAACCACTATATAAAGACTAGTTGAGAGTCATTTTCACAACATTTTTGAAACTCAACAACACGTCAACTTTGAAAATCAATGCAAAAAAACGTTTTTGGTTTTCACTAATAGAGGAATGCAAAATTGTATTCGATTGTTCATTGCATTTGTGCTACTGTTGTGAACGTTGGTTTGTTGTATCTTGGGAGATATACGTCCAACGTTACTCAAGCACCGAGGAGAGAACATTTGTCTTAAGGAAACTGTTTATACAAGCTTCAACAAAATTCTTCTAATTTTCAACTCGGTTCGATTTCAGGTTTTATTTTTAATTTATTAATGTTTATTTTTTCTTACGGTATTCTATTATATTTGGATTATTACTACACCATTTTTATAATAATCTTAAGAAAGATTATAAGTTTTAATCCAATATGAACATTATAAGATTACTGTGAACAAGTCGCAGAAGACCACTGTTTGAATGCCACCATTCTCTAATACTATTCTAATACTCCTTATCAAGCTCTAAGGATTTATGCTGATGTGCCCATTCCCACATAATCCACCGTTTGTCTGCATAAATCATCTTTCTCATGCATGGGTTTCCGAGCCAAAACTTGGAATTATCCAAGTTCAATGGAGAATTGGCATTGGAAAAAATGCAGAAAAGGCAAGAATGGGAAAAACATGTTCGTAACATTTGAAATTTATTGGTTTATTTTTTAATTATATATATGTCATACGTATCAAGTGGTTTTAACCATTATGAAAATTATCGCACTAATAATTTCTTTTGAGAAATTTAGAGACGAACACGATGACATATTATTGATATACGAATATGAAGAACCATTTATTTCTATACAACAGATGTAATTTTGGAGAACGAATTGGTGATGATGAAATGAAAAATTTTCCAAATCAAATAACTCTTAAATTTTAGTTCGAGTCTCATTATATGTTGGAAACTAAAGATACGGAAATTTTATTACTGATAGTAAATTATTTCTAAGACTAACCTTTATTTGTGTTTAAAGTTGAACAGAATTGTGTTGGCTTTATACTTTTATTTCGGGTTTTTAGTTTTACTAAATTCTTGTCGTTCAATAGAAGTTGATTAACAGTGTTTTTGTTTCTGTTTTTAGTTTCTAACTAAATACCTAAAATTAATAGATTCATAATTATGAATGGCATTTAGTTCGTGACTTTGTCGCGACATAAGCCAAGAACTCGTTCTGTTCTCAGCAGGGTTTCAAATAGCGCTCCGCTAACGCGATAGCGGTAGCGAAATTACGGTCACGCCGCCGTCCGAAACCGCAATTGGAGAAAATCACAGTGGACAGCGGAATCACGACGATAGCGGGCTGTCGCGAACACAAAATAACGGATAACGGTCGGTCGCGACGATAACGGGCCGATATTGCCGGGTTCTGGGAAATCGCAGGGAAAATTCTGGAAAAATGGGTAAATTACATAGGGTGACATTGAACTTTTTAAAGTTCTTATTTTGGCCTCAATACTTTAATCCGCATTCAAATTGATCCCTTAAACTTTCAAAACTTCTTGATTAAGCCTTTAAATTTCTATTTTATCTCAATTACGTCCTTAAAGATTTATTTTTTGTTAAATCCAGTCCTTAAACATTATATTAATTTTATTTTCATTTTACTTAATAATAAAATTAGAGTATATATTGAATATAAGTATTGGAAAAGAAAATCAAATAAATGAGAATAAAGACTTATATTTAATGTGGTATAATTGTTTATTAATAATATTATAATTATTTAATTTTTTATAATATGTTTATTGTTTATTATTAGTTTTTATAATATATTTATTTAATTTTTATTATTTATTAATATTATTAATTATTTTTTATATTAATATTTTTTATTTTTTGTTTAGGTTTATTCACATGTTTAGTCCTTTTATTAGTGCACATTGTTTATTTAGAATATTCATATGATTTTATTATCCAAACTAAACTAAACTAAACTAAACAAAATCACAATACAATTTAGAATTCTTTAAACAAAATCACTTTCACTTTCAAATTCATATTAATAAAAGTTCATAAGTGTTAAAAAAATACTCTAAAAATCATTGAAATTGACTTTTTATATTTATAAGTATAATTAGTACATTTTACAATAAATTGTGCAAAATTTAAAAAAATTCACAACCGCAACACCTGCAGTGACCGCAATAGCCTCCGTTATATCTGAAAATGCGATAACCGCGATGCGACCGAAAACGTGAACGCGATCGAGCTTTAAATCCCTGGTTCTCAGTATGATGCTATAGACACTACTCCGACTCGGGTTTTGAACCAAAGTTCAATGTTGTCAGTAACTATAAGCCACAATAAAAAGCTTATGGAGAGAGTGTTAAAACGTGATAATAGGAAAATATTGTGATGATCCTCCTATTGTTAGAGAGGATGATGTAGATGTTGCTACTTCCTTTAACATTGCTAAGACATGAAAGTACTCATGTTGCTACCGTCTTCGATGTTGTCAAGGCATGGAAGCACTCTAATTTCCTTTACCATAATTGTATTCTCAAAACCGTATCTGATGCACATTATGAAATGCACAATATTATGAGAACAAGAAGAAGTTCTAGGTTATTACAAAACATGTGAGGGAAACTGTGTTATCAGCAAATTACCTTTTAAATAAGGCGTCCCACAAGAAAAAAAAGGAAAATACATCATGTAAATTATGGAATGGTAGAAAACCTTCTTACAACTACTTGAAAGTGTGAGGGTGTCTTATCAAAGTAATGACTCATTTACCGAAGTAAATAAAAATAAGTCCTAAAATGATAGATTGTATTTTCATTGCCTATGTTTGTTATATAAATACTGATAATGGTACTAAGGGTGAAAACGAAATAATTTCGTTACCATGGATTATCCTTCTAACGTGCTTGTTTTTTGTGATAATTGGTTATGTTTGTCATAGCAATACATAACGATTTCTTGTGCATGAATCAAAGAAGCTTGAAATTCATAATAATACAATATTTAAATCTAAAATTGCCTCATTCTCTTAAGACTAAGGAAGTTAATCAAGTTCAACGAAACGAACTATAGAGACTGCTATGAAATTTATTAAGACTTTCAACTTGAGGTTGGCGTTTATGCATGACAAAAATACTAGTAAAAGGGCAATAATGGAAAAAGTATTTTGAATCGAACTTTCTAACTTATATGCTAGAGGTTGAAAACCTACGAAATTTCTTGGAGGATATTTCAGAATGACCAAAAACTTGTGCCCACAATATGTATATATTGTGATAACCGTGCAACATTTGGTAGAACACATAATGTAATGGTAAGTCGAGGCATTTGCGTCATCGACATAATACCGTTAGACAACTGATCTCAACTGGAGTTATCTCTATTGATTTTGTAAGATCAAAAAGACAACATTACAGATACGCTAAACAAAGGGTTGAACTGAGATCAAGTTTGTAACCCCTAAACCCGGCCAAGAAAAAAAGGCCGAATTTAGGAAGTCACCACTTGAAAACTTTACACTCAAGAAACCAATTTTATTTATAATAAATCATAATAATTTTAAACTAATTAAATAGTTAATAATTCGTCAAAACCCAAGCGTTAAAATGATATCAAAAAAATGATAATATAGAAGGATTTTAATTTCCAAATAAACTATCTCAAAACGTTATTAAAAATCCAACAATAATATTATAGTTTGAAAGTTTAAATAAAACATCCGAATGTAAAAATTATGCATGTATACTGAAAATAACCTCAATTCCCAAATACATCAAAGTTTCCCCAATAATAATAATAAATAAGTCTTAAAAATAATATAGTCCATACTGAAGATAAAATAAAATCGATAAAACAAAGAGATCCTCCGGGTACCAAGTCGCCTAGGGTCCAAGATATCTGTAAGAGAAAACTATTGGGGAGTAAGCTATAAGGCTCAGTGTGTCTCTAAAGTGCAAGCAATCACAAACTCGGTTTCACACAATTTTCACAAAATTATTTTTAAAGCACAAATCTTGTATAAACACAATTTTATGAAAATCACAATGCAATGCACCCATACTGCATAGTCACCAAAAAGGGTAAGTTCCTCAGAACCCCTCACTACATAGTCACCAACACAAGTGGTATAAAACCACTGAACTTCCTCCGTACAATCCCAACCCATGATTACACAGTAAAAAGATGTCACAGTTTTTTTTAGTCTTAACACAGTCTGATAATAAATCAGGGATTCACAACACATTTATCTTAAATCTCAATTTTATTCACAGTCTGAAAATATTATGCACGGAAAACATAATTTAAAATCACAACACAATAAAGAAAAATCACTCAAGTGTAAAGCACACAAATAAAATCATTTATTTGTAGCACTAGAAGAAAACACACCTTAGCCGAAGCAAACTCGACCTACTAAATGACGAGTCTCTCATAATCAAAAGTACGGGGTCCAGCTATATTGGTACCTATGAGAATAATACTACGACAATATTATTACTATTATCACTATGATTAAAGAATTATTCCTAAATACTTATTCAACGGAATTTAATGGTATATAAATACTTATCTAATTCGAATAGTTGATATTTAAATTAACCAAAGACAGAGTTGAATTTAGCGGTACTAGAGACTCAGCGAGGTTTGATCGGATTAAATAAATAAATAAAGAAAATGAATATATGTTCCGAATATAAATTGAGAGGGGGAGTGGAGAAAATGGCTGCGGCAATAGTAAACAAAATCGGAGGGATAAGGGATTATATAATCTAGTTAAATTACAAGGTAACTCCTTGTACTTTTCTAGGGTTCACAAAATAGGTACCTAATATCAATTCTTTATAAAAAAGTCACTAAATTTGTTTAAAATTATATTAATTCCCAAATTTCTTAATTAGGGTTTCATATTTAAATTTCCAATTTCTAGGGTTTTGAATTTAGGGATTTTAAAATAGGGTTTTAAATTTGGGGCAAAAATTCGCAGTGTTACAACTCTCTCACCCTTAAAAGAAATTTCGTCCTCAAAATTTCCAGACTTAGTGATAGATCTAAAAAATTAACTAACATAACTTAAAATTTTTCATTCTGAATTCCTCATTCTTCAACATAAAAAGTGACATAGAAATCTATCTACAAAAAGGAAATAATCCTAGAATTAGAGTTGGTACTTGGAGTTTCTATTCTAAAATGTATCTTAATTTTTTTTGAAATAATATATTTATCAAAAATGACATTTTGCCCAAAAATATTTAATATGCATGCAAAAATCATTTCGGTTTAAAACTTCATGTAAGCCTCACAGTCCGAGGGTTGAACTTAGCTCTGATACCACTAAATGTAACCCTCTAAACCCGGCCAAGAAGAAAAGGCCGAATTTAGGAAGTCACCCTTGAAAACTTTACCCTCAAGAAACCAATTTTATTTATAATAAATCATAATAATTGTAAACTAATTAAATAGTTAATAATTCGTCAAAACCCAAACGTTAAAATGATATCTAAAAAAATTGATAATATAGAAGGATTTTCATTTCCAAATAAACTATCTCAAAACGTTATTAAAAATCCAACAATAATATTATAGTTTGAAAGTTTAAATAAAACATCCGAATGTAAAAATTATGCACGTATACTGAAAATAACCTCAATTCTCAAATACATCAAAGTTTCCCAATAATAATAATAAATAAGTCTTAAAAATAATATGGTCCGTACTGAAGATAAAATAAAATCGATAAAACAAAGAGATCCTCCAGGTACCAAGTCACCTAGGGTCCAAGATATCTATAAGAGAAAACTATTGGGGAGTAAGCTATAAGGCTCAGTGTGTCTCTAAAGTGCAAGCAATCACAAACTCGGTTTCACACAATTTTCACAAAACTATTTTTAAAGCACAAATCTTGTATAAGCACAGTTTTATGAAAATCACAATGCAATGCACCCATACTGCATAGTCACCAAAAATAGTAAGTTCCCCAGAACCCCTCACTACATAGTCACCAACACAAGTGGTATAAAACCACTGAACTTCCTCCGTACAATCCCAACACATGATAACACAGTAAAAAGATGTCACAGTTTTTTTTCAGTCTCAACACAGTCCGATAATAAATCAGGGATTCACAACACATTTATTTTAAATCTCAATTTTATTCACAGTCTGAAAATATTATGCACGGAAAACATAATTTAAATTCACAACACTATAAAGAAAAATCACTCAAGTGTAAAACACACAAATAAAATCATTTATTTGTAGCATTAGAAGAAAACACATATTAGCCAAAGCAAACTCGACCTACTAAATGACGAGCCTCTCATAATCAAAAGTACGGGGTCCAACTGTATTGGTACCTATGAGAATAATCCTACGGCAACACTATTACTATTATCACTATGATTAAGGAATTATTCCTAAATACTTATTCAACGGAATTTAATGGTATATAAATACTTATCTTATTCGAATAGTTGATCTTTAACTTAACCGAAGACAGAGTTGAATTGAGCAGTGGCAGAGACTCAGCGGGGTTTGATCGGATTAAATAAATAAATAAAGAAAAGGAATATATGTTTAGAATATAAATTGAGAGAGAGAAGAAAACGGCTGCAGCAATTGTAAACAAAATCGCAAGGATAAGGGATTATATAACCAAAATTTTGGTTAAATTACAAGGTAAGTCCTTGTACTTTTCTAGGATTCATAAAATAGGTACCTAATATCAATTCTTTATAAAAAGGTCACTAAATTTGTTTAAAATTATATTAAATCCAAATTTCGTAATTAGGGTTTCATATTTAAATTTCCAATTTCTAGGGTTTTGAATTTAGGGATTTTAAAATTAGGGTTTTAAATTTGGGGCAAAAATTCGGGGTGTTAGAAAGTTGATAAAACATCGAAAAGAATATGACTAAATCCCATGAAAATTGAAGGCGCTATGTGAAGGAAAACCCAACCTAGTTGACTGGAGATTCCAAGATTTAGGTGCAAAGGGACAACCTACTTGAATGGACCTTGTGAGGTCATTGTGGGAGTTCTTATCCCAAGTCTATTCCTATGAAGTAAACAATGACTAAAATATGAAAAAGATTAATCAATGTTTTTAATAACCACTGTGTGTTTTGGTAAATCGAACAACATAAGTCACCTATGTGAGAGTGAAGTAGAGCTGCTTCAAGGAGAGTATTGGGAAATAGTTTTCTAAGCTCTTGAAGAACCAGAAGATGTCCAAGGTTATATGGACATAATCATGAAAACCAAATTCTTGCCAGTAAGGTATTTGTGTGAGGTATGTCATCGCTTACACAAACGGCATGACAGTTCAAAGACATCGCGTTTACTAGACAACCAATAAGGTAGACATATTTTCACAAGGGAAGGTTCAAAGGGGGAAGTCTACCTATCCTATGCGAATATTGAACGTACAATCTATCACCACATCGAGTCAATGTTTTTGAACCATCAATTTTATTTATATAGGGGATTGTTGGAAAAATATTATATATTCATTGAATAATATTGATACTAAGTCATGTCAATTGGTGAATAGACATGCTAATAATAAGTCACTTGGTAAATAGACTTATCAATTTTTGGTTTAATGTTGCATCATTCAATCGTATCTATTAACTTTTCAACAAACATTTCCATCAAAATGTTTAATCTTTTCATCAAACAGTTTGATTTTTCAACCACTATATAAAAAACATTTTGGTTTTTGGTGATAGAGGAAGGCAAGATTGTGTTCTATTATTCACTACAATTGTGCTACTGCTATGAACTTTAGACGTCCAATGTTACTCGAGCACCGAGAAGAGGACAAATCTGTCTTAAGAAACGGTTTATACAGGCCTCAACAAAATTCTTTTGATTTTCAACTCTGTCCGATTTCATATTCTGTTTTTAATTTATTGTTATTTATTTTTCTTACGCCATTCTATTATATTTTCTAATAGATGATTTGTTACAGAGGGAATTGAATTCTACATTCATTATGACATCAAGATTTCTCTTATGCTTTTCAATGAACTTTTTTTGTTTTTCTTGGACGAAAATGGAGACGTTATTTTATATAAAGTTATATACCATTTGTTCTTAGAAGTTTGATCATCACAAAGTGTACTAACGTTGTGTTTCCATTACTTTCTTTTCAAGGATTGTATGATACTGTATTTAATGTTGACCATGACAAAGCTAGAGACGTTTATCCATTCGCTCTGGAGTTGTCATATTTCACAGGAAGACATAGAATTTGCTGCATTTATCCTCATTTCCCCTGTTCATACTCATCCCTATCACCTATGTTCAAATATATATGATTGAGTTGACTTGTACATTTCATTACTGAATCATTTATTATAATCTAGGGCAATCTCTGCTTGGTACAATGGTCGGGACTGGTTTTACTCATAGTGCAGGAGGGTGATGGAGCAAGACTAGTCGTGGAAACAGACTGCACTCGATTATATGGAGCTGTACCATGCGACAAAGAAATACTAAAAGTCGATTAAGTAAAGATGAAGATTATTACCATCTCCAATAGCTTGTACATTGTTTAGTGATACCTATCTTTTTAATGTCGTAGTTTTAGCACTTAAAATCGTTTCATCCAATTTTGTATATCATAAAGCAATATGGTTCTTCAACATTATTTATTTATTTATAATCCGACGAAACGTTTAACACTATTAACCCTACTAAATATCTCATGTAAAATACCTGACTGCCTATTTTGTTAAAGGGTTGAAAATTTTTTTACTAGGTTATTTTTTTTTTGAAATTTTTTAAAGGGGCATTAATACCTATCCAAGTTAAGTTGATCCATAAACCAGTCGGCTGGTTGCTGCCATGTACAACCATTACTCTTAAAACACTAACATATAAGTTCCACTAGCATCTCTGCTGATATAAGTTCCACAAGCATCTCTGCTGATACAACAATTACTCTTTTGGAATGATGTCCTATCATTTATAGGTTGTTATTGCAAGAGATAGTATATGTTCATATTTTTTTTAACCTTTTGATGCACACACCTTACAGATAAGCTTGATCGAGTCTAGGTCTCCGACGATGACCACCATCCTCTTTTCCGCTAAGATCACTCACTGAAAAAATTCTTAGATGGACCCAGTTCACCACGTCATCCATGGTCACAATCAATAAGGTCCATCCATGTCATTTTTTCCAAGTGAAATTTTCACATCTTTCCTACATTTCAATAAAAATTGGGTGGTTATTTGAAGGTTAAAATGACATTGATGGACCTTATTAGCTGGAACTACGGATGACGTGGTGAGTCGGGTCTATCTAATAATTTTTTCACTCGCTGGGTCCAATATAAAGTAATTTTTAAAGAAATATTTAATGTGATCTGATCATGATATGCATGTTAAGATAATAATAAGAAGAGTTTTCTTACCATGCATCAAACTTTTGTTTGATATAATTAAAAGTTAAGTAGTAGTTGAATTAAGAAGCTCAAAAGAGGTGGTTAAGTATAACAAGGTTTGGCTTATCCTCAACAATCTCTCTTTAGTCATTGTCCAATATTACAGCTCCTGATTTGAGTTAAGAAGACTCCTTTCACTGGCTCTCACATATCCCCAAAATCCAAGAAGCATCGAAGAATAGAGTAGCCAGTATATTAAATGAAAAAAATTGAGTCACAGTTAAAAATTTTATGATCATATTACTAAGATCAAAGTCATCGCATTTATCAATGCAACCATCACCCAACCAAATGCTTTTACTCCTTAAGCACCCTTTCCTAGAAACCAAAACTTTCCTCATCTCAAATTTCTATATTATCTGGGCTAAAGTCAAACGAGCTGAGCTGAGATCCTGCTGTAAGTTGGGGAAACGGTTACGAAAATTAGTGAAGTTGCTCAGTCAAATCCTCTTCTTCTAATCAAACCCCACTCTTTTCCAAATTTTTTATAAATTCACACTCAGTTTCTCTATAAATCCATCCTATAGGAAGATATCTCTTCACTACACTCTCAAAACTGACAAGTTTCTATAATAGGTAAATATGCTCTGATACAAGCCTTGCTTCCTAGATTTGTTCAATGCCTAAATAGTGAATACCTTTTTCTCTACCTTTTTTTCTATAGGTGCCACCTTCCATATCTAAACCCGCATTTACAGAAACCATTAGAAATTGGAGGGTAAATTTATGGCAACTAATGCTTTGTTTCTAAACTTTGTTATTTGATTGGATTGAATTATAATATATATTTGATAGACCATTCACCATGGGGCATAAAAGTTAGGGAAAATGAGAGATGAAATGATCTCATTTACATCTATTTTTGTCTTTTTCCTCGTCTATTATTTGCAGGGTACTATTTTGAAGGTCTTAAAATCTGTGATCTTTGAAAGTATTCTCCAGAGCTTCTCTTCTCTGATCTGCTCTTCTATGGTTGATTTTTGGGGTTAAGCAAAACGCACCCATTTTTGATATCTTTAAAAAGCTCTGGGTTTATTTTGGAGGGAATTGAAACAAAGGAAAGCTAGATTCTCTCCTTTTGTTATTCCCAAGAAATAAACTCGAATTTCTCTTGTTGCATTGCAAATCAACACAAAACATTTCCCCTCGCTCCTTGTATTTATATGGACTGTGACTCTTTATTTTCGACTCTCAAATATTGAATATTTTTTCTCTTTATTTTTGCTAGAAACCAAGTCATGGCAGAGTGACATGGAGATTTCAATAAAGAAGAAATTTGGTGTTACGAGGGTGTAGCGATGTCACTCTCGCTAAAAAATGTAGTATTTTTATTTTGTTTTACTTTATTTTAAAAATATTGTCTTCCGTGGGGTTTTAGAAAAACCGTATTTTGTTTAAAAATGGAGTCGTCATCGGCCACTTAGGTAGGCCAGACACCGTAAAAACCAGAAATTTCAAAATGTCGGGTTCGGGAGTCGATTACGGATGGGGAAGGATTAACACCCCACACCGCCCAAAATTGGTACTTTAATAATTACCGCTTTATTAATATTAAACTTTCCGGATTAAAGTGACGATTATATTAAAATTTGGTTATAAATGCGAGTAGATTTTAAAGGCCCCGTTATCCGAGAGTAAACGTCCAACCACCATCACTACGCCTGATACTGGCCCCGTTTATGCTCGGATAAAAGGGTACCGCATTGACAATTTATATCCGAAATGCAACTTAAAACATGACAAATATAAATAAATACAATGTGATAAAAATATAAATAAATACTAACATAATAAAATACTAATCTAACATACATACATAAATATTAATCTAACACATAAAATATAATAATAATAATAATGATGATGACAATAATAATAATAACCATGCTAAAATATGTGAACCAAATAAAAAACATGAACTAGTGATTAAAATGCATGATGTGATAATTTACATGGCATAAAATAACATAAAATAGGACTAACATGAAACAAATATAAAAAATGAGGAAATAAACGTAAATTAATGGAAATAATGCACTGGAAATTAAACATTAAACTATAGTGACTAAATTGAAATAAAACATAAATCTAAAGCCACAAAAAGGGACAATATTAAACACGCTAAAAATAAAGAAGGACCGAAAGCGACATTAGACTATAGATCGATATGAAGGCGGGGTGAAAAACTAGGGACTTAGAGGGACCGGAAAACGCGGATCCTCCCCTCGGGTCGGGTCACCGCGCGGGTCAAGGCCCTAAAACGGCGCCGTTTAGCGCTGGTCGATTTAAAAACAAATTATAATTTTTTTACCAGATTAAAACCTAAACAAACCCTAATCTTCATTATCCTCTCAGCCTCTCCTCCCTCTATACTTGAACCAAAGCGGCGGCCACTCTTGCCGTCATCGTGCCGGTCATCGGCCGAATGGCCTCGCGGCGGAGGCGTCACGGCAACCTCACGGCGGCACTTCGACCAGCCCAGTAAACTTCGACTCCTCTTCTTTTTTGATTTTTTGAGATTGAAGAAACAACAAAACGAAACAAAGCTTGATTTTAAAACTGAAAAACCTCTTTTGTTTATACTTGATTCGAAATAAAAATAAAGTTGCTTTTTGCTCTGAGATTTCTGGAAATATTTTGGATCTCACTAAAAAACTCTTACAATTTCTATCATCCCCTTTACAACTTTCTTTTTGAACCGGAAAAAAAAATCCTCCCAACTCTTTTTAGTTCGGTTTTTATAACAAAAAATAATAACTCCCTCTTTTTTAATTTGTGTTGCAGATATATATTTTGATGGGGTGTCAGATTTTGTGGGATATGGCAGACTGGGGGTAGGTTTAGAGGTATGGGTTGAGTATGGAGAGTGGGTGGCAGGGCATGGGTCTCGGTGTGGAGACCATGCCTTGCTGTTTTTTTTTTTGGATATTGAGTTAAATTGGGTTAATGGGTCCAAATATGGATTATGGATACGGTTTTGGTTTGGGTTCAGGTTGAATCCGGGCAATCGACGATAGTGGCCGGAATGGACATCGACGGCGGCAAGGGTGTATGGCAGCGGCAGATGAAGGGTTCAAAGTTATTAGGGTTAGAGTTTTTTTAGGGTTTTTTTTATATCTAGGTCGGGTTGGGTTTGAAGTTTGGGTCGGTTTAGTTAACCCGGACGAAAACGGGTAATTACAAGGGGAAAAGGAAGATTTTTCAAATCTCACACCGAAAAAATCTAGGGAGTACTCGGACTCCTCCTCATGGCGATTTGCATGCGCACCAAGAAGAATTCCAAGAGTTAGCAACTCATTAGCAAAGCATGAAACCAAAATTACTCACCAATCATCGGTTCCATTGAACATCCCTGATTGGTCAAAGATATACGGCAAGCATGGAAACATGGATTCATCATCATCATCATCAAGGGTTGATAAAAATGGCGATGATGGTATGGTTTATAATGAAGAGGATGATGATGATGATATGGTCTCTCCACATGAATGGCTAGCTAAAAAGCTTTCTAAAAGTTAGATTTTTTTCATTTTCACTTTGTGAAGGTATTGGAAGGACGCTTAAAGGCAGAAATTTCAACAAAATAAGGAATGCAATTTTGACAAATACAAGATTTATCGAGTAGTAAATAGTTCCACACCACCAAATCATCATATCTTTTATTTTGCGTACTCTAACCAACACTTCAATTTTTAACTTTTTTTGGGGGTTGGGTTGAGTCCCATGTAACCTTTTTGTTTTTAATTATTTAATTTTTGCTCGTATTATGTTGTAACATGTAATCAAGTTTTGAACTCGAGATTCGAGAACATAATCTTGATCGGAGTTACTTTTTTACATGATTTTTAAAGAAGAAAAACAACAACAAAAGGTAGCAGTCTCTGAGATTTTGTCTGGTAGTGGAAAAGGGTTTATGTTCTGGATACAGTTGGAGTACACCTTTAGCAGTAAAGAGAGAATTAGTTGATTATCTTTCAAATTTATCATATTTTTTAATCTTTTATACTCTCTTTTTTCTATGATTTTTGCAATTTAGTAGATTTGTGTGTTTTTATGGTTAAAATGTAAAATCAGTAAACTCATCAGTAAAGCATCAATTTGACATTATACTAACCAAACTTGACCTGTTTCTTTCTTAGCCCTCGACACTAATTGCTTGATGCCTGTATTTTTTCTCTAGTCTTTTACTTTTATTTATTTATTTATTTATATGTTCAATATTTTACAGCAAAGTTTGAATGACCAGGTACAACTAAAACTAAAAATAGGGTAAATCAACAGCTGTTTCATTATTTGATAGTTGACAATTGCTTCATCATATTCCATTTATAATATTCATCTCCATGCCCGTGCTTCTTCTAACAAGATAAATAAAAAAGAAAACTGAAGCTTTATACATGTGCAATGGCATAAAAAAATCAGATGGATCCATATCCATCAGAATCAAAGGCCGCCCACTACTTGCATTACAACTCTTAATTCTTTAACATTTAAATTCCTCTCAGAACCTAAATAAAAGGGTTTAAATTTGATACACATACGGTGTAAAATAAATTTTACATAAGCCTGCTTATTTCTACTATAAATCAAAATTAAACCTAAACCCTAAAAAATTAAACCCCAAACCTTAAATCCTAAATTCTAAACATTAACCTTAAATTCTAAATCCTACAACCCAAACTTCTATACTCTAAACCCTAAACTAAACCCTTAACCCCTAAAACTAAAAGATATGTGTATTGAAGTTTTTTCTCAAATAAAATGGCATTTTATCTCTAATTGTTCAAGGGACCACTCAACACTTTCTAGCAGGTGTCATAAACTATTAAATCATAAAAATAGGGTTCTAAAAAGTAATTAAATCATAAAAATTAAGGAAATTGATGTTTAATTTCATTAATTTTAAGATTGAAGGGTCTTAAAAAGTGATTAAACCAGAAAAAATAGGGTCATGGCTTAATTTCATAAATTTTAACTTAAAGGGTCTAAGAAATAATGAACCAAAATTTTTTGAGAAGGGCAAATACTTAATTGCAAAAGTTTTAAAACTATCAATGACCTAAAAATAATTAAACCATTCAAAGTTGGGGGCAATTGCCCCTCCCACCCTCCCTTTAGCTTCGTCTCTGTATAAAATTCTAAGAGGACAAACTTATAAAATTTTAAAGAGACTAAAAATAAAATTTTAATAAATTTTTTAAATTATATATAAAAATTAAATTTTTAGAGGCACAACTGCTTCTTTTACCCCTTTAAATCCTTTTTTGTTTGTTGCTTTTTTTTATTAATTGTCCTGTACTGACCCATTTATGGTATCAATTACTCTACTCTAAACCTTATCAAGGATAAAATTAAGTTATTTCTGATCTTGTCTTACACATATTCTTTACAGTTGTTAATTCATCGTAACGTAACAAAATATTTTTGTCAAAATTAAAACTTCTGATCACTAGCCTTGGTGTCATGTCCATCATAACTACTCCCACTTTTTTACTTTCAAGCTAATCCCTTGACGATTAACTTTTTTGGACTTTGATTGATTTGACAATATAAGTTCATATTATCAGGAGATTACTTCTTTTATTTTCACCCCAGGGTCCTTAATTCTGCACAAGAATGGAGGAAGGTTTCAGTTTTGTAGATATAGTTAGTGACTGCTGAACCCTATAAAAAGCATATTATTACAACAATTTAAAAAAAACAAAAACCAAGAAAATACTAATGGAAAAGATGCATCATATATTTTCTATCCTAAATCCATGAATTCTTCTTACTTAACTAAACCCCTACCGACAGATTAGTCCAAATTCAGCTGTTGGTTTCATGTGGGCCTTGGCCCTAATTCAAATGTTTTAATCAAAACAGATATTTTTTTTCCCGTTTCTTTTCAATAAAAAAATCCAACAGAAGCAAGCTGTTACATTAGAGCTCGCAGGGAGAAGAAACTGTAATTAAAGAACGAGTAGAAGAAACCAAAGTAGAAACATTGGTCAAATTAAAAGGAATGACCGTTCTTTTAAACACTTAAACTGGACGGTTTTGTAATTTACTAGTATTAAGAGGGCAGTTAGTGTGTCTACTTTTTCCCATTGCACTCTCTCTCTCTCTCTTTCGACTCTTTGAGGTTGGAGGAGAGAGAGAGAGAGAGAAACAGAGTGTGTTATAAAAAACTAGGCTTTTAAACTGTTGGTGTCTTGTCCTTCCTAAATGTGATTCTGGGTTTCTTTTTCTTCCAAATTTCCATTGTTGTATATAAATTAGCCTTCTTTCTTGGGAGAAAGATATTGACTTTTAGGACTAAAATGTATGTGAAGAATAGAGGAGAGTTTGCTTCAAAGCAGGTCTTGTCCAAGAACTTAGCTCTCTTGCTTGGTTTTGCTAGTTTCTGTGTAGGAATGTTCTTCACTAATAGGTATTTTTGGCCTTCTTGGATTCTGTTTTTAATTCCCAAATTGCGTTTTCTTTTTTGGTGAATTTAGTATTGGTGAAATTTTGAGCGTCTGATAGATCTCGTGAATGATGTTTTTGGAACTACTTTCTCAAACATGCTTGAAAACTGGGATAAATGAATCATTGAGTGAATGATGAATTGAATTATCCAAACGAAAAAGTTTTTTTTTGGTCTTGGAATTTGTTTAACTGTTGACTATCGATCATTCTGGAGCAAATTATCTGGATCGTACCATTTCCAGGAATCGTGGCTTTAGTGGGTTAATTTCAGTGCACCATATTCTCTCAACTACCCTTTTGCAAGGGGAAAGTGTAGTCAAGTGCTGAAGTTGGTACTTGGTAGCATTGACTTATCCTTTAAATTGCATAGAAAGCTTTAAATAATGCTACAGGAAAGGCCTACTTATCGAAAGAGTAGGGAATAAACTACTTCATTTCTTGTTAGGAGGAATTGCTTACCATGGTGTACAGGTTTTTTGTTGTGCCTGCTAAGATTCTTTTGTTAGTGCCTAGGGAAACTCGGACATCTTAAGATATAGCTTTTTTGCTATTTGGTTTTGCCATGGCTTGCTTATAGCATATTCAAATAATTTTAATTATGAGACACTGAATCGGGATGTAGATGGTGCCTGAGGGGAATGGCATTCGGCGAACATCCAGAACTATGGGTAAACAATTTATGGATTGTGATCAGAACGTTGTGAGTGCTTTTGTCCCGCACATGTTCAGTCTTAGTTATTTATATGCTTGAGCTTTGAAGAGCCTAGTTGTTGTAATGAAACAAGGATTCAGCACGTATGTTTTAGTGGAGTAGTGACATTTAGTCTAATGTCTTGTGTTTGCCTTTACCCTGTCTCATCTCTTTAGCCAAACATTATATCTTGATTTTTCATGTTGCTGACTGGTTGTTGAAATGCTTGTTCTTTTCTCGAATTTAAAAGGTTTTGAAGAATGAAGCCAATAGCTCGAGGCATTTCAGGGTCCAAACATTCTATTGAGTAAGCCAAGATGATGTTTGTTACATCTGGATTTGAGGTATTGTACCCTATTATGGCCTTAAATTCGTAGCTTATTTGCTGTATATGGAATGCAGGACCGTGGATAAAGCCATTTCAGATTTGGAGATCAATTGATGGCTGCTAGGGAAGAACGTGAGACAATTATGAAGACCCTATGATATCTGAAGGCGTGAAGAATATTGAATCAACTTCAAAAAGAAAATATTTTATGGTTATAGGAATCAATACAGCTTTTAGTAGTCGTAAGCGAAGAGATTTAGTACGTGCTACTTGGATGCCTCAAGGTGCATAATTGTTTTCATAGAAGTCTTTAGTTTAATGGCTAATTTATTTTTATTCCTTTATGATCTTCCCTTTGATGTTTTATAAATCGATTCTTACTATATAAATTTCTCAGCCAAGAAGCGAAAAAAATTAGAGGAAGAAAAAGGCATCATCATATGGTTTGTTATAGGCCACAGGCAATTTCCACCCATTCTACCTGTACCTATCGGACCCTTAATATCTCCAGTAACTGCATGTAAAAGGTTTTAGCTTTAAGTGTATTTGTTTTATCTTTACAAAACTTGCAAAGAAGTCGCATGTGTTGATAAACTATATGACCTAAATGAGGGAGTAGAAAAATAATGGGTTAGCCTTTTCTCCAGTTCAACATTAGGTGGCATCCTTGATAAAGCCATTGAAGCCGAGGAAAAGATGCATGGAGACTTTTTGAGATTGGTAATACTTTTCTTCTGCCCGCATTTCTGTTGTCATTTGTGTCGACTTATATCGAGTAATCTAATTTTTTGTAAGTGTAAATAGGCAATAGAAAAATATCTAAACGGTTTTTACTTCTGTTTGTCCATAAAAAATAGCAACATGTTGAAGGCTACCTGGAGTTGTCCGCCAAGACAAAAACTTATTTCGCCACTGCTGTTTCCTTGTGGGATGCAGAGTTTTACATCAAAGTCGATGATGATGTTCATGTAAATCTAGGTAAAGCAAAACTTTGTTCTTTCATTTTGCATGTTTACAAATCTTTGCACGAACTGTATAATTCCTTTATAAATGTCTTAATTTTTATCTAGAATGAGATAAGGCTAATCCAAGTTCTATTATTAATACCTAGAGACATTTTGAAGGAATATGATGATCATAATTGTCAATGAAGGGGAAAAGGTTGTGTATACCGTACCAAGAAATATGTACTCTAAAGGAAAAGAAACCTTTTGCTCGTACTTCAAAAGAAGTTGAGATGGTTTTTCGCATCAAAGTGATAGATCTATGATTAATTTATTCGACTCCTGCACAAATGAGTTTGTATGGTTGCAGCAACACTTGGTATGACTTTAGCTGGACATAGAACGAAACCCCGAGTTTATATCAACTGCATGAAGTCTGGTCCTGTTCTTGCCCGAAAGTAAGCTGAGTTTCTGTGCTTTCCGGATTAGTTTCTGTTTGAGATATTGGAAATATCCAAAATAGTTGGTTGTATTATGTATGATCTTTATTTAATAGGGGAGTGAAATGCCATGAACCTGAGTACTGGAAATTTGGTGAGGTTGGAAACAGATATTTCCAACATGCTACAGGACAACTGAATGCTATATCAAAAGATTTGGCCACTTGCATATTGATAAATCAGTGAGTTCCTACACGTCATTTCTCATTGTTTTGATTTCAAGCCTGATATCATCGATGAACTAATGCTGCACTTCAACTAACAGGAAGTTGGTCTATCCATTTAATGAACTAGCAACTAGAACAAAGAGGCTTTAGTTCTAGTTGCATGTTCTAGGCTGTCGTGTATATTATAAGCTTGCGCATGTTAAATTCAAAGCTCTAATTTCAGATACTTCAATAAGTTTCAGACCTTTTTTATTGCCTCTAGTGATATTAGTTATGCTCCATCTCAGGAATGTACTGCATAAATATGCTAATGAAGATGTTTCGTTGGGAGCTTGGTTTATCGGTTTAGATGTGAATCATGTGGATGATAGGAGACTCTGCTGTGGTACTCCCCCAGGTATGGGACCTTTGCTTTTCTTCTTGGATAACATTTTTTTGGTCATCCTTGAAAAACTGTTTTAGTTTACAAATGTATTTTTGGCCCAATATGTCATAAACGAGAAGTATGAACTACGAAGAGTGAACTCTGAGCATATAAATATAGTTTTGGTCAATATTGGCATGAACCTATCAGAGGCCAGACATTGGCATCTTGTATTATTGTGTTTGTGCGACACTTAGTCGGTGTCATGTTGTTCTAGTCGCATTGAAGAAATAACTTTTTATTATCGGATTGTGAATGGAAAGCTCAAGCCGGTAATATATGTGTTGCTTCGTTCAACTGGAGGTGCAGCGGGATTTGCAGGTCCGTGGAGAGGATTTCGGAGGTTCATGAATGTTGTAGTGAGGACAAGAATGCTTTATGGAGCACAAACTTCTTGCAAATGACAAAAACTTCTTGAAGAAAATTATACATGGGAGAACAGGCACAGAGATGCTTTGGTCACCCTTTTTTATAATCTTCTCCCCTTTACCCACATTTATATTTGCACCCATAGGTGTAAAGAATGTGTAGCAGCATAGAATACCATAGAAAAATATAAGAGATGCCCATGCCCCTTGCTTTTGATTTTGCTTGCCTCAACCTCATTGTTTGACTGGTGGAGGGCTGGGTTACAATTTTTCTACCATGTCTTTTTGGGCAGCATATTGCTGCTTCCTACTCAATAAAATCAATTTTATCGCACGTTTATATCATCAAAACTTGTTTCTTGTATTCTTCCCAGGTTCCGTGTCCATTGATGAAAAAGATAAGACATCACGGTACACTGTTTAATGTAAAACTTGTGGATAACTCTAATATCTGCTCCATACTCAAGAACTGTTAAGAAGTACAATATCTTACATCAATAAAATAATGTATCAAAACCCAACCTTAATGATATTAATACCATATCTAAGATAGATATAATGAAGCTACCATTTCCCAATTCCATATGATGCATCGAGTTGGCTACTACCACTTATAGGATACCATATACAAATGCAGTAATTATTTTGCTAGTAAATAATGTATTGTTGAAATGATAGGCAACCGAAATAGTAGGACGGAGCTTCCTTGAGGCCCAAGGGGGCCTAGTCCTTGTTATAAAATTAAAATATTTGATAGATTTTGGTTTAATAACAATTTAATCTATATAAAAATAAATATTTAAATCTAAAAATACTAGAGTTTTTTTAACTATATAATCAAGTATGAGTTGAACTAAAGAAAAATAAGTCCGTA
Organism: Hibiscus mutabilis; assembly: GCA_019671005.1. Classification (NCBI taxonomy): domain Eukaryota; kingdom Viridiplantae; phylum Streptophyta; class Magnoliopsida; order Malvales; family Malvaceae; genus Hibiscus; species Hibiscus mutabilis. Next base: position 31,153,325 of record CM033733.1, on the reverse strand, counting down.
TATTCTAATTTTTTGGTCTAATAACAATTTGGGCCCTTAAGTTTAAATATTAGACAAATCAAGTTTTGTCCCATATATTTTGAGTTTAAATACTTAATAAGCCCTTTTATTTTTGAAATTCAACATTTTAGCCCCTGTTACTGTTCGATCCTGGCTCTGAGCCAAAGAGCAGACTTGTTAGGGATGGATTCCTAGCTAACAAGTCCTACCAAAAGGGAACCTGGGCTGTATCTATCCACAATCCCCTCAATGACTTGTCCCTCTCCTCATGTGAATTGATGTCTGCATCTCTCCCTCACAAAAACAGCCCCACTTTGCTAACTATTTTCACGTGAAAACTCTGCAAATGTGCTATCTAGTATCTATCACTGCAACACACTTGTACCTATCTCTCCTTACTTGTCTTCCCCCCACTAGAAAAACCCTACCTTCTATTCTCTTTTAATCCCCCCCCCCCCCCTTTAACCGGATTTCATAGCAACACAACATCTAGTCAAGGCAAAGGAAAGCATATATGACCAGTCTCTTTGTAAGCATAACTAATCAACAACTAACTCTCATATTGTAGATAAAGAAGCGGAGAGGAGTGATTTAGAATTTTAGAGAAACCATCATTTAGACTAGAGAAAGCTGCAGTAGACTGCTTTTACATTATTGATACTTGAAGATCACGGCACAAATTTATGGAAGAAGAGATTATACACAAACTGTGTAAGCCACAGAGAGAAGAGAAAATGGGAGAGACCGAGAGAGGGGAGATTAGTCATTGCTTGCCGTACTTTTGCCAACACAGAACATGATAACGCACCTCCTTAATATGTAAAACCTCGACCTTTGTTCCTTAGCCATGGATAAGCACCCTTTCTTCATATTAGACGTTTCCTCCTCCTACTCTTCTTCTGTTGAGGACGATGCCCCGGAGTGGCACTGACCCATTTTTTGCAACAAGCCGCCGCAGGTTGAGATTATTAGACCCACCAGAAGCCAGAAGGTTCTTCAATGGAGTTTTCTTAATAGCAATAGGACCAGTGGCTCTGTAATGCATGCAGTACTCTGGACTACTGTATATCTCTTTCTTCTCTGGATTCAAACAGGCAAGTCTCTCTTGTAGTTGCATATACAAAAGAGATGTGCAAGATTTCACTACAAAGCTGCCTGATTAGATATTTTGCCTTCTTTTATTGTGTGATGGTAGATGTTGCCATGGGCAGAGTAGCATAGAAAGGGGTGCAATTGACCCCACTTGATTTGTTAGTCATGGTTTTTCAATGTGGTAATATAGATTTTTTCATAAGAAATATTAGATTTGACCCCACTTAATTTTGGGTATAGGATCAACAATACTTATTATAGTAGTATAAGAATCTTTCTACATCATACTTTACTCATGACCCCACTAAATGAAAATCCTGGCTCCGCCAACTCTTATAAGAACCACATAAACAAAAAGGTTTAATCTTTGCTGACAAAACTATCATTTCATTTCTTTTATAGACAAATGTGTCATTTCTGGTTTCGGGTGACCCTGGGGTGCGGCATGCTATAGTGCGCCTAAAAGACGTCAAGTATCGAAACTTACTAAAATAAGTATCGAAACTTATACTTGAATTGAAAATGTTAGAACATTTTCAGTTAATTTTTTGAGTTTTTTCTGCAAGTATCGATTTTTATTTTGTAAGTATCGATACTTAAATTTTTGATAAATTTTCAGTTCGGGACAAAAGTATCGAAACTTACAAAAAAAAAGTAACGAAACTTGTTCTTGAACTGAAAATGTTAGACTTCTTGATAATATTTTCGGTTAGTTTTTTGAGTTTTTTCTGCAAGTATCGATACTTTTTTGATAACTTTTTAGTTTGGACAAAAGTATCAATACTTACAAAATAAATATCGAAACTTGATCTCGAATTGAAAATGATAGACTTCTTGATAACATTTCCGGTTGGTTTTTTGAGTTTTTTTCTGCAAGTATCGATACATTTTTGATAAATTTTCAGTTTAGGACACAAGTATCAATTCTTACAAAATAAGTATCGAAACTTGTTCTTGAACTGAAAATGTTAGACTTCTTGATAATATTTTCGGTTGGTTTTTGAATTTTTTTATGCAAGTATCGATACTTCTGTCCTAAACTAAAAGTTTATAAAAAAAACTAAATAAGTATCGATACTTACAAAATAAGTATTGATACTTACAAAAAAAAACTAAAAAAAACCAATGTAACACCCTCGACCTGGATGTCACATTTGGGCCTCAAGCCCGAAACTCAACCATAAAATTTTGACCTATTTTAGCCCAATCCACAATAAATTTCCAAAACCCATTTTATTTCATTCCAGTAAAGTATAAATAATGTTTGAAACATATACAATGTAGCTCCTTTTAAAATTACATTATAAAACATTTGACTCTATCATTTTAGAAATACAAATACAAGTTACAATGTACAATAGGTTCCTACGAATACATAGCCCAAAGACCTAAGTATTGTACTCTAGAGAGACGAGGCGCTAGAATCCTTCACTGATGGTGCTCCTCCAAGCAACGTGTCAAACCTACTAACCTACGAACGAAAACAACGATTCTGAACGCTAAGCTAACAAAGCTCAGTGGATATACACCACTCAACTATGCTTCATGCAAATAATAAATAACGTGATGCAACATGAAATGATATCATGGCAAGATAACGATGGTGCTACCACTAGTCGCCTAAGCACATGTAATCAACATAACCAGACATCATACATGGCACACAAGGCCCAACCAAGACCGAGATCTCAACATATCATCTAGGAAAAAGCACACATAAACAACAACAACAACAACTCTAGAGTGAGGCCAAGTCACATAGCATCAGAATATACACTAAGGGTGAGGCCGAGTCACAAAGAATCATAACATACACCCTAAGTGAGGCTGAGTTACATAGTATTGGAACATACACTCTCGCTCAGAATTTCTCCTCGACCATATACACTCTGGGTGAGGCCGGGTCACAAAGCATCGGAACAGACACCCTAGGTGAGGCTGGGTCACATAGCATCAGAACCTACACCCTCGCTCAGAATTTCCCCTCGAGCATCTTCGAATGAGGCTCGGGTCACATGGCATCGGTAACCTCCATTTGGTATCTCAACCATTGTGTTGCAACACATTCTTCGGCATCTGGATCCCATCAACTATGTGCTCACAAGGCACATGATAACATTACAAGACCAAATATGTTTGTGGCTTTTACCACTACATGGTTCACCCAAGTCTCAATCCCATTTTATTCTCATTTTATTCACACACGGGGTTAGAATTCCTGTTTCTCAGTTTTACAACTCATTTTATACCTTTAAAGACCCATTAGGCCCTTTATCTTGAATAATAGAACCTCGAACTCAAGGTTAAATTTCTTAGGCAGATTGGTAAGCGCGTATCGATACGCCTATATGGGCATCGATACACCCCTTTGGGTACCAATACTCCTCAATCGAGTACCGATACTCGACTACGCAATCTGATGGTTTTAAGCCTAAAGTCTTATCGATACGCCTACAATCGTATCGAAACCCAATACCGGTACGCACCTTGCGTATCGAAACTCTACTTGTACTGAAATACCCTTTGGCATACCGATACACTATTTTGCTACTGGAATTGACAATGAAATAGTAGTATATGTACGCCCCTAACCCGTACAGATACCCTTTTTGTAATACCCTTGGAAGAATCAAATTCCAAGAGAGTGTACCAATACTGGCCTAGCCTATACCGATACGCGTGCCCAGCATTCTATTTTTGGAGTTCGGATTTCTCTGGTTTAACCCCTTAACCTCAACCATTGAGTCCCAAATTACTCCTACATATTATGGGGAGTTAATTAAGCGTGTTACTACCAATTTTAGGCCTCAACAACAGATCAACCAAGGTTCACCCAAACCACAAACACCACAAGCATGCAACAATGCCTAATTTTATAATTTCCAGGAAACTATAGGAGTTAGTAGTGTACTAACCTTGGATTAGGGGTAGATCTATACCCTAGATGGAAATTGTTTTATGCTCTATGTGGCATCGCATTCTGGTTGAAACCTGGTTGTGCATTGGTGTTCTAACATTGGGCAAAAAATTGGTTACCTCTCTGATCCGCCCATAAAAAGTTCGGATGTTACTTCCAACCTACACTATAAGTATTGAAATGTGGGTTATTGTTATAATTGTAATTGCCAACAAAATATACCAATTCTGGGTTTGTTGGGCATTCTTCCACATTATGACCATCTCCACAAATAGTGCAGAATGGTTCTAATACCTTTATTTCTCCAACCTTAGTAGGTTTTTGCATTGCTTTCACTATATTAGTGAGGTTGGAAAGTTGGGCATTGATAGATGACAGTGCATCAAGCTTTAATTTCCCAGCGACTTTTGTCCAGTTACCAATGTCGCAAGAGGGTATTGGAGATCATTCATGGCAATCCTTTCAAGGATATCAAATGCCTTCATGTAATTATTATCTAGCAACGAGCAATTTGTCGAAGCATCAACAACAGTCTTGGCATGAGTATTGAGTCCGTTATAAAAGGTCTACATCTGGGTCCAGGTAGGGAATCCATGCATGGGGCATATTCTCAATAAGTACTTGAATCACTCTCATGCAGCATACAAAGTCTCGACATTAGCCTGTCTAAAAGTATTGATTTCACTCTGCAACTTGGCATTAAGTTTAGTTGACTAGAATCTTAGAAGAAACTTTTGGCATAATTCTGCCTACGAAGTAACTGAACCAGGTGGCAAAGAACTTAGCCACGATTTTGCTATCTCTTAGAGAAAATGAGAATAGCCTCAGTTTTACTAATTTTTTCAATCACACCAGGTTGTTGAAATAGTTGGCAAACCTCCATGAATTACTTCAAGTGCTGCCTAGGATCTCCAGTAAGTAATCCATCAAATTGACCTACATTCAATAGCGTATGAATCATTACCGGTTTAAGTTCAAAACTAGATGTATTTACCTCTGGACCAATCAGTCTTGGCATCAAATTATCCATGTTTTGTGCTAAGTGTTCTTTGATAGGTCGTTCTATGGGTAACTCCGTAGCAACAGCATGAACGGGCCGTATCTCAGGCCGTATCTCATCATCTATTGCCAGGTTTATGACTTGCTTTAAGGGGTTGGGATGAGAATTGCATGCTTGGGTAGAGACCATGCCTATAGGATCTTTGATTAGATTGTTATGGTTTGAATGGTCTTCTAGCATGCTTATTTGGTTGAGGAAATATTGTTAGACTTATTATAAGATGTTTGTGTGATGTTTGAAGCATGTTAGGTGGAGCCTAAGTGTTATATGTTCCACCAATAGGTCATTGTAGACCCAGCCCGGTATGGGTCCTCAAGGATCGATACGCGGGGTCTATTACGGCTCTAGAATGTGCAAAATTGCACAGGGGTATTGATATGCTTGGTAACCGTATCGAAACACCCCTAAAAAATTACACTAGGTGTCGGTATACGGGCAACCTTATCGGTACGCCTTTTAGCTACTAAAATCCCATATTTTGATATCGAACTACTAGTATTGATATGCTTGAGGACTGTACTGATACCCTTTGAAAAATATACCCGTATTGATATGGTTAAGGGGTGTATCGGTACCAGTCTGTTATTTATGGTAATATACTTTGTTGAAGTTTGAATCTTTGCAGTTTAGTCCTTGTTTCTTGATCATACAATTGAATGAGTTTGGATGATTATTGTAAGTTAAAATTTAACTGGAATGCATATAACCTGATTAATTAAGGTTTGGTAACACTGGACTTAAGAAAGTTCCCTCAATTTTCCAAAATTACAATTTGGTCCCTAGAGTGCGTTCTCGACCAATTGGATGTCAAATTGACGCCCGATTTGATTGTGAATATCATTGCTACCAGCATGAACACCTTAGGACTTAATTATGCATTTAGAAAGATAAAAAAATAGACCATTTTCTACGTCATCGTTCAAGTTTTTCTCGACAAATATAATGTAGCTTGCTCGGTTCAATCTGGTGTCTAGGCCGGGTCAAGGGGGTTACATTACCTCTACCTTTGCCTTGTCTACTTGCAGTCCCTTCTTCATCACTTTGTGCCTGAGAACTATGCCTTCTTTCACCATGAAGTGATATTTCTCCAAGTTTAGGACCAAGTTGGTTTTAATGTATCTTTGAAGAACAAGTTCCAAACTCTGAAGGCATTCCTTGAAACTTTTGCCGAAGATATAGAAGTCATCCATGAAGACTTCTAAGTTATTCTCGATTATATCCAAGAATATTGACATTATGCTATGCGAAAACGTTGCTAGAACGTTACACAATCCAAAGGGCATTCTTCTAAAGACGAATGTCCCATACGGATAGGTGAGCATAGTCTTATCCTGATCTTTTGGAGCAACGGCTATTTGATTATAGCCTGAGTAGCCATCCAAGAAGCAATATAATACATTTCCTGCTAGTCTGTCCAACATCTAATCGATGAAAGGCAACGAGAAATAATCCTTTTGGGTGGCATTATTTTGCCTCATGCAGTCCATACACACCCTTTATCCCATCTCGGTCCTAGAGGGGATCAATTCATTCTTGTTGTTCTGAACCACAGTTATTACACCCTTTTTTGGCACACAATGCACTGGGCTGACCCACGAGCTATTAAAAATAGGATAAATTATCTCGACATCCAGCCATTTTATGACTTCTTTTTTTACTACCTCCTTCATGTTGAGATTCAGTCTCATATGTGCCTCGATTGTTTTACCATGGGTGTCCTCCAAAATTATTTTATATATGTAAATTGTTGGGCTTATCCATCGGATGTCAGCTATGGTCCACCCCAAGGCCTGCTTATAATTGCCCAGTGTCTCCAACAATCTTTCCTCTTGGTCTTCAGTCAAATCAACAGTGATGATCACTAGCAAAGTGGAACTATCTCCTAGGTAAGCATATTTAAGGTGACTTGGCTTCGTCGACTCCTCAATAGATGGATTTGGTGCTTTGATCTCTTTGCCAACCAACTCAAGTGGCCAGATCTCCTATAATAACTCATGACTTCATTCAGTATGGTTGGTTCTTCATATTCATCACTCATCATATCTTTATTATCCTGCTCCATGGCATCAAATTTTGTGCCCCGGCAGATCTGTCATTTGTCCATATTGAAAATAGACTCTATTAGCTCAACAACTTGGCATTTCTCAAGTTCATCTACACATTTAAGATCTTGAAATAAGTTAAACGTAACATGCTGGTCATTCATATGCATAGTAAGCTCACATTTTTTAACATCAATTAATGTCCTACCCGTGGCAAGAAATGGTCTTCTCAATATTATTGGGACATCAATATCAGCCTCATATTCTAAAATAATAAAATCAACAAGGAATATAAATTTATCTACCTTTACCAACACGTCTTCAATCTTACCCTTGGGATGTGCATAAGATCGATCGACCAGTTGAAGTGTTACTATGGTAGGCCTGGCTTCTCCAATACCAAGTTTCTTGAAAACTGACATTGGCATTAAATTTATGCTAGCTCCCAGATCACATAGTGCGTTACCCATGAATTTATTGCCAATCGTGTAGGGAATAGTAAAACTATCAAAATCTTTCAGTTTTCGTGACAATCTGTTGGTTATATTACACTGCATTTCTCAGTAGGTATGACAATCTCAAAATCACCCAACTTTCTCTTTTGGACAAGATGTCCTTCATGAATTTGACATAGTTGGGCATTTGTTTAGGAGCTTCCATTAATAGTATTGTAATACCTCTTCTCGGTCTAGTAGGAATCTGGGTCAGGATGTGTTACCGGTGACTAAACGATGCTCGATACAATATTTTAGTTTGATAAACGGTAAGTTAGTGTTCGAAATAATACAATGATTAACACATATTACTGGTAAATTGATACAATACAGTCTTATGCAATTTTAGACTAATTTTAAACTTTTGCAAGTTTTAGGGATTAAAATATTATTGTGATAAATTAAGGATTCAATACTGTAATTAAGCATGCCGCAATGCAATTCGAACTATAAACGGTATGTCTATAAATTTTCATGTCAATCAGATCTCATTAACTAACTCAATCTAAGTTTATAAGTTTTAGTGACCAATTTACACAATATCAAATTTCATTTTAATTTTATAACAGTTTGAACACTACATGTATCAGTACGCCATGGGTTCATATCGATACGCCTCTATGTGGTTCAGTAATTCAGTTACAAATTAAGGGTAGTCATACTGATACGGGCTCTATTGTATCGATACGCTATGCTTAATAAAACATAAAAATTTTACAGCTTCAAAAGGCCGTACTGATACGGCTACAACCGTATTGATACTCCTTGACCATGAATTTTAAAACAGTTAACTATACTATGCCCGTATCAATACTGGTATCGATACACATCTGATGATTATTTAATACTATTGGGTTTTGATAAGGCGTATCGATACCATATCGGTACTGAACTATAATAATTTTCTATATTCAAAATCTCGTACCGGTACAGCTCGAATCGTATTAGTACGCCCTTTAATTCAGTTCCAAATATGCAAGCCTGCACCGATACGCCATCACCCGTATCGGTACGGCAAAGTCTGTAATGTATATTTTTATATGGTTTAATAGCATTTTACCCATCCAAACTATGTCCAAATTTAATGAAATTTTACCAGCAAGTTTATTTAGTCCAATTCTATTAGCATGCAAAATTCCGATGCTAAATGAATCCTTTACTATGTTTTCTCTCTTTTAAGCCTAATGTGCATACTTAGTTATTTAACCATTTTTAAAAAGGTCAAACTTAGACCTATAAGCCTACACAAGTCAACCATAATAGATACATATCAAAAGGAGTAAAAATAACTTGTTCAACACTTATTCCACCATGCTATGAGTTTATAGAGTTGATATACTTTACTTTATCAACACGGTGACTTTCCAAAAACCTTCACCAACCTCAATCTCGATCCCAAAACCTTATTAACCTGAAATGTATGAAAGATTAATGCATTAGGCATACTTTGCCTAGTGATATAGTCATAAACAATGAATTAATCAAGGAATGCAATCTAACATGCTTCAACATTATCAATGACAATAATAACATGGTCATGTACTTCAATGGCAAATCTTCAAAATCCAATAAATCAGTGCAACAACGATTGTCAATACAATAGCAATATTCAATGGCGATTTATATTATGTATCGATAAGTTTCCTTGGATCGAAGTAAGGAGTATGGATACGTGAATTCCTATGCCACACCAAAATCAATAGTGGTTTAATCTCTCTGCCTCACCAATATGACCAAAACACATTATACCTTCGTTGTACCATAATAAAGGCTGTAGCCTAAGGACCGTAGTCCACCCGTACAAATGAGCTCATGAATTCTATGGCATGCCAATTGTATCCAAACCTACTCGAATCCGAGGTTCAATCACAATGGTCCGGTAACGATAATTTCAATAGAAATGATTTGGTACAATGAGTCGGTAATAATGGATCAATAGCAATATTACAATAGCCATATCTTAAAGCCAATAAGCAATAGCAATAATCCAATACAATATCCAATGGCAATAATGCAATACCAATATTCCAATAGCAATATTCAATGCTCAATGACCGATAATCATATATGTCAATGCTTCAATGATCCCAGTCACAATAACAACAATGCTACAGATAATGAAACGATGTAGTACTTACCAATATAGCCATCAACAATGTTTTATTCAATATCCTTAATACACAAGGTTAGCAATACAATAATCAATATTCAAAGGTTCAAAAAAGGTACCTAGCCTATTCCCGAGACTCCGACTACACTCACCTTAATTTTTGAAGCTCCTACGGCTCTCGGATTACTACTCATTTGTTCTTAGCTTTGGATGGAGATGATGCCCTTTCTTTCTCTAACTCTTGAGCTAGAGAAGAATAATAGAGAATGTTAAAATCAATATAAAGATATCGAAGTCAATACTTAAATTTAAGATAGCCATTAACTTAATAGATATCCATGGATTTATGCCTTGAAGAAGCATGAGCTTAGTTCAAAGGCTTAATAATTTTAACTTCAAATTGCGCATCAAGCATCCATGGAACTTAACAATTGATTAAGGGTTTATCCTTACCAATCAATGGCTATTCAATAGTATCAATGAATCAAAGAAAGCTTGAGTTTAGGAGGTTCAATAAGAGAGGTGTTAGCATGAGCTTCAAGGAAGAAGACAACAATGGTGATGCTTGCTTGCTCAAAAGCAAAAGATGAATACAAAGAGAGAAAAGGGTTTCGGTGAGAGTTAAGTGAATCATAAGTGTAAGAAACACTCAATAAGTTTATGATATCAACCTATTAAGGTTTCCTTCAAATATGGGTAAGCTATAAACAATAATTTCCATCTTTTCATTCTTTTTCCTTAATTTAAGGCAATCCATCAATTGTCATCTTTTCTTAAGCCAAGGGAACCAATAGCACTTGGGATGGAGGCAAGCAAGGAACTGACTCACCTCAAAGTGGGATAATTATAGGAGTGGTCCCTCAACTTTCTAAACTTCACCTTATTTCCCCCAAACTTTTATTTATCTCAATTTAGTCACCAAATTGTTTCTAAAGAATTCAATTAGGTTCAATGTCTTTAAATTGACTCAATTTGAGTCCAATACGGTATATTTGACTACACAATTTAAAGTTAATTAAAAAATTTAGACCTTTTGATATAGATTTTTCGATCACCGAAACCTAATTCAGACTAGACCGATTTTGGGGGTGTTACAAGTAAGTTAATCTGCAATTATCTAAAGACTTCCAAAAATCACTTAAATTGTTTATCTTGCTTGTGTTTCTGGAGCCTTTGTAGAAAAGGTGGTGGTGGGTAGGCAAATGTTGGCTCCACTGGTTTTACCGAAGTGGTATTGACATATTAAGGTTTGACATTGTTAGTGCTTCCCTCTTTTTTTTCTCAGCTTCTTTGGGTCCATCTGCTGGCACTAACTTCTTTTCATGGCAAATAATTGACAGTTTGTCAGGTGTTTCATTATCGATTTGTTTGCCACTTTAGAGGGTGAGTGTATTGCATTGTTTATTTTCTTTTTGCTGAGCATCCTCTATATCACTTGGAAAAATTCATTGAGGTTTGTTACTGAGCGCGTTGGCAATCAGTCCTAGTTAAACCTCCAAGTTTCGCATAGAGCGAATCAAATGCCTTCGTGTAATTCTTGTCTAGCAACGAACCGTTTGTCGAAGCATCAAAAACAGTCTTGACATGAGCATTGAGTCCATTATAAAAGGTCTGCATCTGGGTCTAGGTAGGAAATCCATGCATGGGGAATCTTCTCAACAGGTCTCTGAATCACTCTTAAGCATCATACAAAGTCTCATCATCAGCCTACCTAAAAGTAATAATTTCACTCCGCAACTTGGCATTAAGTTTATGTGGCTAGAATCTCAGAAGAAACTTCTGGAATAATTATTCTTACGCAGTAACTGAACCAGGTGGCAAAGAACTTAGCCACAATTTTTTTATCTCTTAGAGAAAATGAGAATAGCCTCAGTTTTACTATTTCTTCAATCACACCAGGTTGTTGAAATAGTTGGCAAACCTCCATGAATTGCTTCAAATGCTGCCTAGGATCTCCAGTAGATGATCAATCAAATTAACCTACATTCAATAGCATATGAATCATTACCAGTTTAAGTTCAAAATTAGTTGTATTTACCTCTGAACCAATCAGTCCTGGCATCAAATTATCCATGTTTGGTGCTAAGTGTTCTTTGATTGGTCGTTCTGTGGGTATCTCCGCAACAACAACATGAGCGGGCGGTATCTTATCATGTATTGTCATATTCTCTTAGTTTTTTTATAACACCATCTGCTCCACCATTCCAATTACCAGCCATTTTTTGACATTCTCTTTTTATCCTACGTAGGGTCCTTTCAATCTCTGGATCAAATTGTAAGTCTTTCTTCGCAGTGCGACTCCTGGTCATACACCAAATGAACAAAATAAATAAAATAAACAAAAATAAGTAAAAATCAAAACAATTAATTCCGTTGTAATCCCCAGCAATGGCGCCAAAAACTTGTTGATTGACTATTGCTTGGCAAAAGAATGATGATTTAGTATAATAATACAAGTAAATAATGCCAAGAATATGTCTTTTTGCGTGCAAGTATATACGGTCAGCAAATAATAAAGTAGTGAGTTGAGTATTTTATCCACAATGATTGTCCAAGAATTAAAAGCGACGATAAATACTTGTAAATTGAAACAAATAAGATGGTAATTGATTTCGAATTTAATTAAAAAATAATTAAAAGAAAACAAGAATTCAGGTAGATTGGCAAACACTTGTGTCAAGATGATTGATAGGCTTGACAAGGAAAACAAGAATTCAAGTAAATAATGTCTATATTTCATGCTAATGATGACAACAATTAATAAAGTTAAACCTTGGTTTTAATGTCGAGCAAATTTTAAGCTAGTATTACCTCTGTCGATGGCAATACTTTTAAGTTAATTACTTTTAACACCTATATGTCTATAGTGAGTTTTCAAACAATTAACTTGATGAAAATTTTATCTTTCCTCCTAAGGGGTAGATTCACTTCAGAAGTAAGTTCATCTACTTGAATCTCTTCTATCGAAGTTTCTCTCCTTAGTATTTGGCAATTAATCCTTATCTCCTAAGTCTGTTAAGATATTAGGGGATAATGAGCATTCAATAACATCTATCGTATGACATAAAATATGATGAATTTAAGCGTGAGAAAAATAGACAAAAATGCCAAGGCATTCAATTATTAAAAACCTAAATCTAAGCGTTCATCACAAACACCCTTAGCCAACTTAAAAGATTAGTTCATGGCTGGGGAAACCAACAACACATCATCGTTTTTAAACATCATCATCAAAATCAAAAATATTTTCTAGAGAAATGGACTAAAAAAGAAGACCTATCGATGCAACCCTTCAATGAATCCAGAGCTCTCAGCAAAGCTGCCTTGTTAAACCTTGGTTCGCCTCTACCTTCTCTTTCCTCTTTACAGCGCAATACTCCTTTTTTCATTCATTGGACTCCTTTACATAGGTGCTTATGGAAACCCTAATTAGGGTTAGGGTTTTGAGGGTTTGCTACCACCATTTTCAGAGCGTTTTCTCCTCATAAAATTAGGGCTGACCTGGCGCTGACTCAAGGTTGTTTAACCAGGCATCAGGCTTCTTTCTTTTGCCAACCAAGCTTGGCATTCTTCTCTTGCATTTTTTCAACTGTTCTCAACATTTCTCTCACTCATGCGTTTTGCCAATTGTGCTATAGACCTGCCAAACCTACATACCATGAGAAGAAAATGCCTCTTCACTCTGGCAATAAAATTTGCACATTCCTCAACTTCTAGATGCAAATGCATGAAACTACTGGCAAAATGTACTAATATGTACTTAAAGACAAGCAAAAGTATGACAATATACGCATGAAAAATACATTTTTTGAAGAGTTAATAAAACACCAGTACCGTTTACCTTAATTGCTCTTTAAAAACCTTGTTCATCAATCCCTGAAAAGTTGCAGGGGCATTAGTAAGCCCAAATGGCTTTACTAGGAACTCATAATGCCCCTCATGAGTTCTAAAAGCAGTCTTTCCACATTCTGATTTGATGATACCTAGACCTCATATCCAGCTTTGAAAAGATCATTGCTTTCCCCAACTCATCAAACAGCTCTTCAATGATGGGCATAGGAAATTTGTCTTTGACAGTGGCTTGATTTAACTTCCTGTAGTCTATACACATTCTTCAAGAATCATCTTTCTTCTTAACCATCACAATTGGAGAAGAGAAAGTGCTATTATTATCCTTGATCACTCCAGCTTCTAGTATTTTTTATCATTTTCTCAATAATATCCTTCTGCCATGAGGGATATCTGTATGATTTAATTTTAATTGCAATCCCTTCATCCAACAAGGTAATTCTGTGGTCATGTCCCCTCTCAGGAGGCAATCCCCTTAGCTTAGCAAAAAATCTTTGAATTCTTGCAACAGTAACTGCATTTTTTCAGGCATAGGGTCAGTTCCTCTTTTGAACTCCAATTGAGCATTCAAAACCCACATAGAAGCTGTGTAAAAACTACTGGTCCCTTCAAAGCCTTAGAGCATTCTTTAGAGTCAATCCACTTCAAAGGTTGAAGTTGAATTCCTTTCAACTAAATAATTTCCCCTTTCTAAAATTCCATTTCTATCGTTGCAAAATTCCAATGAATGGATCCTAAGGATGCTAACCACTGAATTCTCAAGACCACATCACTCTCCTTTAGTGGAATCACTAGCATATCAGTAATAAAATTCTGATGTTGAACTTGCCACTACACTTTCTTGCACACTCCCAAGGTCTCTAATGTCTTTCCATCAACCACAGTGACCCTTAATATGTTCCATCTTTCTATACTCAATTCCAATATCTTTACCACATTAATGCTAATAAAATTATGTGTACTCCGAGAATTCAATGGTGCTATCAAAATATTCCTTTAAATTTCAATTTTCAGTTTCATGGTATCACAACTTGCAGCTCCGACATAGCTTACAGTGAGACTGTTGGTCATTCAGTCTTGCCCCATTTTGGGTTTAATAACTCTCCACTGTCTTCACAGTCTAAAAACTCCTCTAGCTTTCCATCATCTTCCAACCCTTGCACTGCAATCTAAAATAATTGTGACTTAGCACACTTGTGCCCAGGAGAATATTTAGCAGTACACCAAAAGTAAAGTCTTTTTTCTTCTCTCCTCTATATTTGTAGAAGAGATGGACTTGCCCCTTCTCTTGGACTCATTGTTACTCGCATTCTTTTGACTTGTGGGACTAATTAGACTAGGATAACTGTTTCTAGAAGCATAAGAAAAATTTGGAACACTCCCTGGACTAAATGTGCTTCAAAAGGAACTGTTATTTGGTCTAGAAAGCACACTCACTGAAATAGGAGTTGAGGATCTAACAACATTGTCAGATGTTTTCTTTTGACTAGGAAAAAACATTCCTTCTACTCTCCTAGCCATATGAAAAGCATCTAATAAAGATTTAGGCTGCAATAACTCAAAGTACTAATTAATCTCTAATATCTAATGCTTCTTGAACATACTCAACACATAATCATCAGGGAGTTGTACCTGGTTTAAGAGAATAATAAACTTTTCGTAGAACTGTTTAACCTAGTCTGCCTATCTCAATGCCAAAAGCTTAGTAAAAGGGTCATGGAATTCATCTTGTGCAAATTGCTCTCGCATTAACTTTAAATAATTGTCCCATTCCATCTGATTCAAATCACTATGGGTCTTTGACAGGAATTAGTGCCACTGCAAGGCCTTCCCTTTCAAATGAAGCATTACCACTCTAACCTTAGCCATTTATGGGATATTTTCAGCTTCGAAATATTGCTCTAACTTTGAAATCCATCCTCAAAAGTCTTCTCTATTAAACCTCGGGCAAAGCAACTTGTATGCAAAGTTAGCATCTTGAATTGGATTACCCTGGGTCCTATCATCGTCCACCACAATCACTAGTGTAGGAATCATTGAATCTTTGTCTCCAACAGCTGTCACAACATTGTCCGATGTCTGAGCTGTTGGTGGTCTACCAATGAATCCATCTTGAGAGTTGGGCATGTCCTCAGTGCTGATATTTTTCTCCACCTAATTTTTAGGAGTTTGTATAAATCTACCATCATCGAAGCTCGCATCTCTTGAAACTTAGTATCCATTCGAGATTTTAAGCGAGTTTTCAGCTGGATCAGCTCAGATTGTCCTAGGATTGTCTGAGTTTGCCCTTCTAGAAGTGTAGGCACTGTTGTCGATGCCGCTTGTGCTGCAAAGGCGGCCTGATGTCTTGTCAAAACACCGTCCACCATTTCTGAGGATTAGTACTAGCAGCTCTAATACCTTTGTAATGAACCAAATCACGAACCAAAATTAATAAGGGGTTTAGAGAATCAGAATAACAAAGGGAGACACATAATAAAAATTTGGGGAAGAAGAAGAGGATAACTGTCATTCAATTCAATAAGGTTTACAAGACAACTCTGGGCAATATAACTCCAAGCCTGTCAAACGACAACGTTTTACACAATGACATTTAGGACCGAAACGCACCGTATCACTAAACCTCTTAAAAGCTAATAACAATAATTAAACTCAACAAAAATTTAAACAAATTACAACGGAAACTAAATCTAACTTTGGCCCTTTACAGGGAACAAAGGTTTAAGAATTGAAATTTACTAGAAAATGAAAAAAGAAATTTAATACATTTTTTCTTGTCTACAAATCACTGTTTGTTGCAGTCAGGTTATCAAAAAAAGTTAAGTACATGGGAAGTTAGGGTTCAAGAAATAAAATTTACGAGAGAAAAAAAAAGAAATATGATACCTTTGTCTTGTCTGCAAAGCATCGTTGCTTATATTTGGATCATTAGAAGAAACCCTAACATTATCGTCCTTCGTCATCTCTTTTCACAAAATTATTAAATTATTTTTAATTAAAAATACGACCAAAATGATAGATGTATAAATAATGAAGGTTAAATTTATTAATTTTTTAATCAGGATTAAATTGATTGAATGTGTAACTACGAAGAACTAAATGTGTTACTATATAAATTTTCTTAATGGCATGTAACCCTTAACGACAGTGAACTTATCAGTAACTGTTTTGTAACAAAAATTAAAGTTTAATGATCATTTTATATCCTTTGAAAGTTGGCTGACCAAAATGAATAATTTAACTAGTTCAGTGACCATTTGTGAACTTTGTTCTCTTTATTTTTCACGAATGAACTAAGTTCCTAGTTCAGTATGGTGGTTAGTTGTTGACTTGTTAGTATAACACGTCAGCATGTCAACACTACGCATTGATATTATTTGACAAACGATTTTAATCTAAAAATAATTAATTTAATTTAAAATAAAATGTTGATGGTTAAAATATTTTAAAAAGGAAATAAGAGCCGCAGTAACTATGTTAACTCATATTTGCATTATGCCATTTGTATGTATATTAAAATAAATATAGAGAGGGGACATTTCTGTTTTTTATTGGGAGCTAAAGGAGTTGTGTGATAATTGCTTGGATACGACAATTGGTTGGTTTAACGGTTCACATCAAACCATGGCAATGTTATGCTGTTTCATAATTTAATAATACAACAATCCCAATCCCAATCCCAAATGTTGTGCTTCCCATGCCGCAATGCTCTTCTTTCCCATAAACGTGGTAGAAGTTGACTCCCCTTGATTCTTTTAGTTGTAATTTTTATATTATGATTGTATATTAAAGGAACTCGTAGAATATATATGTAGGTTAATCACACTAGATCTCCTTAAATTATTTATTTTTTTAAACTTTAAAATGTTTTAAGTTCTCAAAGTATCATTATAGTATTAATAAGGTCCTTCCATTAGTTTAACCTTATCATTTAGCTTAGGTGTTAAATGCTAAATCGTATATAAACTGCAACATATTTAGAACACGTTGATTTAATAGTAAAAATATGTGTAACTACTACATTAACATTTTGGATTTGACCAATTAAAAAAACCCATTTTTTTCTAAAATTTCATTGACATTGTTTATTTAAATACGTCAAATCCAAACTATCCATATTGATATGAGACATATACACACGTATTTAGAATTTGATCCACGTATTTTAAAATACACCACTATAGATCCAAAGTAGTGTTTAATGCCTAAATTAATGGCTAGCTAATAAAAGAACATATTTAATATTTAATATAATACTAACATTTTGAGGACTCGGTTAAAACATTTTAAAATTTAGAAACAAAATTAAAATATTAATGATAGTTTAGAGATGTTTGGTGCATTTTGATATATTTATATGTTCTTATCTCTTGTTGAAATACCGAGAAGCTGAAACATAAACTCTATCCTAATTCATATGCTCCAATAAATGAGGAACGACAATTAATAAAAAGGGTAAACTGCATTACATATCACTCAATTATTAATAAGATTACAAATGGTCACTTAATTTAAAAAGTTACAGTTAAGTGAATCAATTAATCCATTGTTTTAATGAATTTGTTGTTGCGTATATTCAACATGTCATCCAATTATTAGTAAGACTACAAATTGTCATCAACTATTAGTAAGATTACAAATGGGTCACTCGATTATTACTAAGATTACAAATATGCCACCAAATTTCAAAGAATCGCAAACGAGTCACTCAACTAATCGAGAAAAAAAATCTATTTCGGGTTTTGGGCTTCTCGAAGATTGAGGAATCCATTTGATGATCCAAACAATGGAGAGGATGTCGTTGGTGAGATGAAGAACATATCATGACTTGGGATGGCCATCAGTCAGGTTTTTGGTCGATCTGCACCCGACCCGAAAATTTAACACCTCTATCCAAATCTGACCCGACCCAGCGTTTTACGATGTTCTCCCCAACCCGAACCCGAATTCTAGAGTAAAAACCCTAACCCGACCCAACCTGACATAAATAAAAAATTATCAATTTTCATTATTATTCGATAAAATAGGGAGCTAATTGAAAAAAAAATCAAATAAAAAGGGAGCATTATACTAATTATTCTATTTTTATTAGACAAAATAGGAAGATAATTGAAATATATATATATATATATATATATATTAAAAGAGAGGGGTATTGTAACAATTATACTAAAATATTTAGAATAAAATTAAACTTTTATTTCGGGTTGGGTAGGGTATGGTATTTTCACCTTAAACCCTACCCGGCCCTATCCTCAAAAAACCAAACTTGAATCCGACTCGACCCCAAAATTTTCTTTAAAAAACCCGACCCTATAAGATCGGGTCGGGTCGGGTCGAAACTATTGGGTATGGGTTAATGGCCATCCCTTATCCCGAGATAGTCCATCTAACGGTGGACCACATAGATCAAAATTCAAGTTTGAAAGTTTTGTGGCGATTTCAAGGCTTTAGAGAGAGATTATTGGGAATCTAGTCTGATGAATTTAATGAGAAGATCATGGTGAATTTTTGGGTGAAATTGGGGTTCATGACCATCATATACCACACTTGATGCCCGTCAGCTTGGTGGCACATGATTTGATCGTTACAATCAGTTGATTAGGGGAGTTCATTGCAACTCTCTGAGATCTAATTCTTTAATGGATAAAATATTTCATGTCAGAAAGTCGTCTAATATTTAATGGACTATTGACCTGTTTGTAAAAATCTATTAAATGGTGACTCATTTATAAACATTTGAAATAGAATGACCTATTTTTAATCTTACTAATATTTGAGTGGCATGCGATATAATTTAACCATGGAGTAAAGTCCTTAAATACTTGATATTGACTTATGGAATACCTTTATATGCCTTTCTTTCTTTTTTTTCTCCCAATGGTTTGAGAAAATTAGAAAATCAAAACTGCTGTAAAGGTAGGTATTTGAAGTTTACACACATAAAAAAAAAATACAAAAAATATATTAAATAAGACATATATAACATTTGTTAGATATATTGTAGAATATGAATTCCTTACATTGCGTTCACACTTTAAAATGGGAAAAGCTTGATTAATTAACTGAGTCGGAGTGGCATGGATCTGTTCTCCTTTCTATAGAAAAAATGGCATGGTTCATGTGTAATGATATCAATGGTAATATTTTTTTGTGGACAAATATCACTCGTAATATACTAAATGCATGTGCTCGGTCGTTTTTATTTGGTGATGTACAAATATATGAAAAAAGTATCTCTATAAATACAGTCTTTCAGTTTCTTTAACATGTGTACCACCGAAAATACACAGTAATCGGCCGCTGAAAGTTGAGTAAACTTGAAGAAAACTGAGAGATGGGAAGTTTGCAGCATCAACAAGGCGGTGAGGTTGCAGTAATCCCTCAATCATGGGGTGGAGGAAGCAACCGCATAGCTGCTCTGAACATTGAGCCTGGGGCTGGAACCGCCCCCACTAACAACAGCAAACGTTTCGGTGATAATCGTGATGACCCCAATCATGATGAGGTTTCATTTCTTTTCAGAATTTGATATAAGCTGCATGTAAATTTGGTTTGTGCTTGATGGCATGCTTTTCTGGAATTTTTTCAGAAACCTGGATGGAGAAAGTTTTTGTCATTTGTAGGCCCTGGTTTCCTTGTTTCATTAGCTTATCTTGATCCTGGCAACTGTAATCCATTAGCCATTGCCACTCTTTTCCTTTCCATCTTAATCTTTTTGGAAACTTATACTCACCGTCTGATTCGTGTCATGTTACAGTGGAAACAGATTTGCAAGCAGGTGCCAACCATGGATTTGAGGTAATAAGCTGAACACTAAGCCTTTATAATCTTCCTAAATGCCACAACATAGCTAACTTTGGTATCATAAATCTTTTTAATCTTTAGCTACTTTGGGTGGTTTTAATTGGATTAGTCTTTGCTCTCATAATCCAGTCTCTTGCTGCAAATCTTGGAGTCAGCACCGGTAATTATATATCTTTCATACTAACAATCAATCAAATTTCCATTTCCATTTCTGATATTTAATATTTTCTGAGCAATTTCTTTCAGGAAAACACTTGTCAGAGTTGTGCAAGGCTGAGTACCCACCACTGGTGAAATATTGCTTATGGTTACTAGCAGAGGTTGCTGTCATAGCTGCTGATATATCTGAAGGTTTCTTTTTATTTAACTCACCATTTGCAACATACAAAAATCAACCAGAATTGTTTTAATATTCATTAAAGTTCACTGAAAACAAGATATGGTTCACAGTGTGTATGTATGTATTGTTTTGATGCAGTGATTGGGACAGCTTTTGGGCTGAATGTACTGTTTAACATCCCAGTATGGGTTGGGGTTTTATGTACTGGTTTAAGTACTCTCCTCCTCCTTGGCCTGCAAAGATATGGGGTAATTAATTTGTGTATTTATATCAGTTTTGTTTTATGCTGAGTTACAAATATTGATTTTGTTTTTTTGAATAATAAATATATGTATATAAAGATAAGGAAGCTGGAATTGCTGATAGCAGTGCTGGTGTTTGTGATGGCGGGATGTTTCTTTGGAGAAATGAGTTACGTAAAGCCACCAGCATCTGGTGTTGTGAAAGGCATGTTTGTTCCTAAGCTTGCCGGCCAAGGAGCCACCGCCGACGCCATTGCTCTCTTGGGTGCCCTTGTTATGCCGTAGGAATAACACCAGTCTCTTTCTGTTTTTAACAACTTGTTCATGCAATAAGAGCTTAAATAAAGTTGTCATTACATGCTTCTAACTCTAACAACTACTGTTGCTGTGAACACACAGGCACAATCTCTTCCTTCACTCAGCTTTGGTGCTCTCCAGAAAAGTACCCAACTCTGTACGAGGCGTTAACGTAAGCCCATATAACTAATTTATTTATGAGAAATTATTCCATGCACCCCTACCCGTAAAAAATTGTTTTACAAATAAATCGTGCCTGTTTACGCTAAAAAAATTTAAAATTAATTTACCATTTTAACCAAATTTACATGTTGAAATAGAAATTAATATTACACATATGACATAAGGTCAGCTTTCAAGAATACACTCCAACTTAATATTTTCGGTCATGTCTCAGATATATATCCCAAACCACGTCTAGATTTCTTTTTTCATTTTGTAAAGAAAAAAATTATTCCTTTGCGTAATTCGAAAATATTGAATTATTTTGTTGTTATAATATTATCAAATTTTTTTTGATATTTATATAATTTTATAATTAAATTTAAATAAAAATATTAATTAATAATTCAAATTGAATGAAATAGCTCCGAATTACAGTATCTATTGTCCAGTGGCCAGCTTGGTAGGTTTGAGCCTACTTTGCTGGAAAGGTAGCCAACCATTGGAATATCCCATCTTAATACATGTTAATACAAATATAAATTGTATTCTACTGTCAATAATAATTGAAATAAAATAAATTTCATACAATATATCTTATATCATAAATATATTTATTTGCACATGTATGATACTATTCATGTCATATTTTAAAATTCAGTATGTTGTATCTGTACTGTAATAGTTGTAGCATGTTTATATATACTAATCCATGGTGTTTGC
This sequence comes from Hibiscus mutabilis, assembly GCA_019671005.1. Taxonomy (NCBI): domain Eukaryota; kingdom Viridiplantae; phylum Streptophyta; class Magnoliopsida; order Malvales; family Malvaceae; genus Hibiscus; species Hibiscus mutabilis. Next base: position 31,131,190 of record CM033733.1, on the reverse strand, counting down.
CATTCCTTTGATTAGGATGCCTGCAGATTTTTCCTGATAGAGAGCGGCTTAGCCTTGTTCGTAGCATTTTTTATCAACGTCGCCGTAGTTTCTGTGTCCGGGACCGTTTGTGCGACCAATAATCTTTCCGGCGATAACCAAAATCGTTGCAACAATCTCAATCTCAACTCTGCTTCTTTTCTTCTCCAGGTCCAAAAATAATAATTAACACACTAAAACTTTTCCTTAGCACAAAAAAGTGAAATTAAGAATCTTTGGTTTTTTTTGTCATTGTAGAATGTGCTGGGAAAATCTAGCAAAGCTCTTTATGGCATTGCACTTTTAGCATCAGGACAAAGCTCAACCATCACAGGAACATATGCAGGACAATTTATCATGCAGGTTTGAATGATTAAGCCCTTTGGAATGCGGTGTTAATTAGTTATTAATCTAATATTGACTATTAATTTTATTATATGATATTTATTTCAGGGTTTTCTGAATCTTAAAATGAAGAAATGGTTAAGGAATTTAATGACGAGGTGTATTGCCATTACACCTAGTCTTATTGTGTCCATCATTGGTGGATCTCAAGGGGCCGGTTGACTCATCATCATCGCATCGGTCAGAAAATATCTAAAATCCACTTTTTTCGGGGAGTCATGCGGCATGTTTAGGGGTGCGGCTAAAAGACAGCAAGTTTCGAAACTTGCCGTCGAATTAAAAATGTCAGACTTCTTGATAACATTTTCGATTGTTTTTTTAGTTTTTTTTTCAAATATCGATACTTATATTGTAAGTATCGAAACTTACAAAATAAGTATCGATACCTACAAAAAAAAAAACTCAAAAAACTAACCGAAAATGTTATAAAAAAGTTTAATATTTTTAATTTGAGAACAAGTTTCGAAACATGCCGTCTTTTAACCGCACCCAGACCTACCCTTTTGGACTGATTTTATCATTGTATACTAATGCAATAACGCATGTTTTAAGCTATAACTACTTGTAAATTTGATGGTGGATTTTGCAGATGATTCTTTCATTTGAGCTGCCATATGCTCTAATCCCTCTCCTTAAATTTAGTAGCAGCTCAACCAAGATGGGACCGTACAAAAACTCCAAAATTGTGAGAGCATTTCTCTCTTTAATTTACTTGTTTGTTATGTTCCTTTTCTTATTTATGTTCTTAGCTGACAACCATATCTCTGTAACTTTGCAGATAATTGTGATTTCATGGATTTTAGGGCTCGGAATCATCGGCATCAACATATATTACTTAACAACTGCCTTTGTAGATTGGTTGGTTCACAATGATTTACCAAAGGTAGGTAATGTGTTCATTGGAATCATTGTGTTTCCTCTAATGGCAGTCTACATCATTGCGGTCATATATCTAACATTCAGAAAAGACGTTGTTGTTACATATATCGAGCCTCAAAAAGATGAACCAGTAGATACCCAAGCTCAGGCTGCTTCTGATCTCTCAATGCAAGTTTAAATACCATAGAAGTTGTTTAAAGTAAAATTATGAATCCTGGCCTGGATTCTTTTTCTTCTAAAGCTATTGTGAACCAAGACTAGAAAAAAAAGGCTATGTTGTTATTTAGATTCTAGTTCAAGTTAATTAATAAAGATGTTTTCTTCATCAGTTGTTCAAAGTGTGTTCTACATATATATCCTAATTCTAATCATAATCCTAATTCTAATCTTACCTAGAGGGGAGGAGGAAGGGGACTCTAGGGGAAAGAAGGGGCGCTAGCATATGTATATATTATTGAGTTTTGTAATTTGAACTTCTAGGATATTTATCTACATGTATTTGTGAGTATATTTAGATTAAGTGCATCTAGCTTCCATGAATATATTTATTAGGACACATGAACACATTGGTGCATGATGTAATTGAGTAAATATAATAGTCACTTACATCCTCTATATAAAGGATTGTATGTGATGAAGCAAAACTAGTGATTAATAGACTATATCTTCTCGAAATTACTTTTTTTATTCCTCTTCCACCTCACTCTAACAAAGTGGCATCAGAAGCTGTAAGTCTCCTCAAGTCAAGACATCATTGACACAACAAGAAAAAAAATTGGTGAAGACAAGGAATAAAGATTTTACAATCAATGAATGACAAGAGGGGGTTAAATTGACAATTAAAAAATTGGCGGAGAAAAACCTAAGGAATAAAAAAATGACAAGATGGAATTTAGAGTAGTTCAACTTCCTAAATAAAGTCTACATTCACTACCTTAACTACCACACTAAAGATTATACAAATTCACTAAATTTGTCTTTCCTTTGAGGACAAGGAGTAACCTTACAATGTTCACCCAGATTTATACCCAAAATCTTCTGAGACCATTTCCCAAAGATAGATACAAATAAGCAAACTTAAGAAACCTCACTAGGTAGATGTTTGTAATTAATAAAAGTTGTCTCACATCCAAAACACTTGAAGAATAAATATTGGATCTATATAATAAAGCTTAAAAGACTTTGAACATTGGATCGAATGCTCTCAAGTGTTCTTTAAACAATAAATATAATAAAGCTTAAAAGACTTTGAATATTGGATCGAATGCTTCAATTTGTTGTCATGTACTTGAAGAAGCTTTGCAAACTTGTTTATTTACTCTCTCATTGATTTCTAACCGTTTGGTAGTTGAGGACTTGATTATAGCTGTAAGGAGGAGGTTTGCCCGCATTAAGCGAACTTCAGCAACTGTTGGTACCGGTACTCAAGTAGGCATATTTAAGGATGGCAAAATTACTCGACCCTGACCCAATATGCCCATGATGTGGAGAACTTTCTTTGGGGGCATGGAGCAATACTTCAGAGTTGTGGGCATTGATGATGATGCCAAAAAGGTAACCAATGCTTCAATTTATTTATCTGAAGTCGCTCTTATTTGGTGGCGACGCAGGTGCTCGAATGAGAAACGATGGAGCATGAAGGTTGAAACTTGGGGACAGTTTCAAGCCGAATTCAAGTAGTAGTTCTACCCAGAACATGTAGAAAGGGACACCTGGATCAAGATGAGACACATCAAGCAGGAGGGCACAGTCTGAGAGTGTGTCTAAGAGTTCACGAAACTCATGCTTGAGATTTCAGACCTGAGTGAAAAGGTTGTGCTTCTCAACTTCATGGATAGGCTATAGTTATGGGTCATAACCGAGTTGGAGAGGAGGAGAGTGATCAAGCTTTCCAAAGCCTTGACCATCATCGATTCCTTCATCAAAGTAGGCCAGAAGAGGTCTGATTCATCCAAGTCAAAGACAAAGCCAAAGTACAAGAGCAATGGTGGGGGAGACGAATATGAGGGGTGATCAAGTAGCGACGAGGAGAATTTAAATGGCTTAGAGAAACCATCGGATGGGAATGGCAAGCCCAGGTACATGTAACCCCCTCAAGCCGGCCTAGACGCCCGACCGAACCGAGTAAGCTACATAAGGTTTGCCGAAGCAAACCGGAGAAAGGTTACGAAACATTTTTTTATTTTTATCTTGTCTAGATGTGAATTATTAAACCTGCATGTTCATGTTTGCAGCGGTTAAACATTCAAAGGAAACCAAGCATGGAGGAGCCACCAATTGCATACAACACTTTTATAGGGACTAAATTGCAAAACTGATAATTTTAGGGACCGAAACTAAAATTAAAGTTACCAATCCTCAATAAGTTAGATTTCATGCTATCATGCCAAATTTCAATTTAAAACGATCACCCAAATTCATTTAATTGATAAAGGAAACTTTAGGGACTAAAACAAAAGAATTCAAAACTGTCCACAATGACATTTTAACAGAATTATCTGCCACCGTTTCGATACACCAAGGCTCGTATCAAAACAGTGTGAAACACGTCGTTTCGGTACACCAGATACTGTACCGATACGCCATATCAAAGATAAAATTCCCTTTTTATTCATTACACATCGTACCGATACGAGGAGCTAGTGTTTCGGCACGCGGGCTCTCTTCCAAAAAGTAAAATTCTAGTAGTTTAATACCGTATCAAAATACCTTCACCTATACCGAAACGCCCTGCTCAAAAATGCCTAGCCCTACCGATATGGTCCCTTGCATTTCGGTATGCCTAGGCCTTAAACGTCATTTTTAGCTGGGTTTTCATTCGAATCTAGATACATTTGAGTCCTAAAAACTTGCATACATGCATACATATATCCATACTTGAATAATCTCACATCCATGCCAAAATTACCCCACCAAACATGTCACACAAATCCAAAGGAGCACTCTAGAGGCATGCTTCCTAGACCATGATACCAAACATACCAAAATGCACAAAAAGGCCAATCTCAGCATAATAATCAAACCAACACCATATCCAAACCACATTCAACATGATAAGATCAACCAAGCATACCAACCAAGCAAAGCCATCTATATACAAACCTAGGGAACCATATAATATCAACCTTAGGTACGATGCACAAAAGGCATAACAACATCAACCAAACTCTGAAATCACAACATTACACATGCTTAAACCAGGGAATAATAGAATTACAAATCCCAAAATCTGAGGCAAACACATTTCCTTATTAACCGAAAACCAAAATTGAGGTCATACTCAAATAGTCTTGTCTTTGGATCGCTTTGTCCTTGCCTTTGCTGCCTCCTAGCTTTAATGCTCTGCATCATTAGGGAAAAGAGAGCATAAGCACACTTGCTTAGTGATGATGCTCTTAAAAGAATGATGCATTTAAAATCTTTGAAATTAACAATTGTTTTCAACCCATGCTTACAACCTAAGCAAGTCCAATGATCCCATTCCAAAACATGCATATCAACCATATGCAAAACAACATATATATATCATATGCTTAGATCCCAAAGCATCAATCACAAAACCATGCTCAAATTCCAAAGCATTATAAACATAAACCATGCTTAAATTCCAAGCATTATAAACATAAACCATGCTTAAATTCCAAGCATTATAAACATAGTTCAACATTAGAAATCTCATATATTGGCAATTATAGTGACCCCGGATAGTTGACCACTATCCTTGATTAGCCAATCGCTAATCCTTAGTTAATTGACTGTTAACTTTATACTTCAGATACACGGATCTCCCTTAATGACCGACTGTCATCAAGACTACCCCATGCTAACTGTATGACTTTATAACCTTGCCGACCGCAAGCTATACATCAGCAAGGGGAACCGACCGCTCAACCTAAGTGACAAAACATTGTCTGAGTAGCCGACCGCTATACCTCAAAGACTCTTAACCACGATCGATTTTTAAACATATTATAGTGCACTTTATCCTATGGTATGCCAACTATATCCGAATGTTTTCTCACCTTGTCACATAGCCAATATATCATTTACAAAACCATTTACTCACAGATTTACAATGCGTTACACAAAATCCCCACATATGCAATCACATTGCCATAGCAATATCACATTCCCGACCGGAATAAAAACCAACGCTCACCAGCATTCAAAACACTTTTAAAACATTGCATATGTACCTTAAAACTATGCATTTACCATAAGTAATGTCAACCATGTTTACGACTAAAGCATGAATCACGCATGCTTATATCCGAACCGATATTATAGAGCAAATAAGGAAAACTTACTTTCAAGTTTAGGTAAGTGTTCCAAACTTAACCTAAACTTCTAAATCCACTTTCAAACCTTTGAAAGACTTTTAAAACCGTTTCCACTCACTGATTTCACTTGGCCTTGCTTGCTACCGCGAAATAAGGTCCAGTCAAGCCTAGAACCACCTCAAGATGCTACACCTTGATTCTCCCCTATTTTGATCACACAAAATCAAAGAACACATACATTAAAATGCATCCAACTCTATTTTTCAAACCAAAAACTCGTAGCTCTCATGATGCCCACTCAACACACATCCAAAACTTACCGAAATCAACCCCAAACATTACTCAATCATAAGCCAGCCATAACATAACGATTCAAAACTCCAAACCTCATCAATTAACATCTAAAAACTCATTCACCACATCCTTTTACTTCCAGCAATGATTAAACTCCTCAAATAACCCAAAAACTCTTAACTAACAACCTAACCAATTAGAGATTCAACCAATTTCGGGATTCCATTATTAAAAACAACTCATCCACATTATAATACATCCAAAATCTGATTGAAATCAATCTACAACTATAGAAAAATAGATCCAAATCAAAAATCACAAGATCCATCAATTAAACCTCTTTAAAGCCAAAATCCATACTTAATTAATCAAAACCTATTAGAAAACATATGTAAAGAGCCAAGAACTTGGGAAATTCAGTAAATAACCTTTCATTAGAGGAGAAGAACGAACTTACCTCCAATGAATGAGTTTCCCCTTAATTGGATGGTTTTTCCTCTCGAAAACAAAGAAATCCAATAAGATTTTTGAAAAACAACTTAAAAAATCATTTAGCAAATAAAAGAGTTAAGAAATTAAGATCATTACCTTAAATCTCTGATGGATAATGAGTGTTTGGCTGAAAGTGTTTTGAGAGAAAATATGAGAGAAAAGAAGTTACACCAAATCTTGTTTTAAAAGAAAATAACCACCTTAACTAAATCACTTTTAATCCCCTTAATAAAAACCATTTAAAAACTCAGATTAGACCAATTGGTAAAATAGCTCCTTAAATATTCAAATTTCTGACTCTTTACAAAACAGTCATCTTTACAAAATAGTTTTCAAAAGTTGCATTTTGGTCACTATCCAAAATGTCACCTTCCAAGGCTTATTTTCTAAAATTGTTTTCACCAATATTTTTAATATAATAAAATATGATTTTTAAACATTTTTCATATTTTTATCCTTCAAAAAAATATTCGCTCCCGAATCCGACTCGAATCTCTAACCCGTTCCACCAGACCGTCTAACTAACCTTAAACCGCTAGGCCCAAAACCAGGGCGTTACAGTACAATCGTTAAAGGAGGACAAAATGAAGCCATTGAAGTTCTACTTTTGGTCCTCACTTAATGAGGGACTGTCCAAAGAAGGAGAAACTCTCTACCATCTTTCAAGTGGATGACGAGCCAGAGAATGAGACATTGAGGCTTGGTGTGATTGTTAGAGCCATCAAGCCAAGGGTAGAAGTGGTGCAACTACAATGCTACCAATGATAAGGGCCACACAGGTTGCGAGGTTGCCCAAATCAAGTCAAGCCATCCAAAGAGGAGGACAAGCCTAAGAGTAGTGAGGTTGCGAGACTTGGTTCGATGATACTGAATTCCGCCAAGGCGAGGAAAGGCCAAAAGCAGGAAGGGTTGATATTTGTTGACATCAACGTTGTGGGATGATCGATGAGTGCTCTAGTAAATACCAGGGCAACCGATCTATTCATATCAAAGCAGGATACTAAGAAACTTGGTCTCAAAGTTAAAGGGACAATCGGTACGATAAAGATTGTGAATTTCGAGGAAGTTCCAATTGTTGGAGAGGTACAAAAAATTGAGATATAGATTGGTGAATGGAAGGGCAAGGAAAATTTTAAGGTAATCCATCTAGATTACTTTGATTTTATTTTGGGACTGAGCTTCCTTGACCGTGTAGATGTTCTCATCGCTCATTTTGCCGATATTGTCTGTATTTTAGATCCAAAAATAATAATGTGTTGTGCTCGTATATCGAGATAAAAAAAGAACCAAGATGTTGACTACCATTCAGCTTGCCAATGATGCTCCAAGACAAGGAGACATTGCTTTGGAGGCTATTGCTGGGGACACTACCTTGGAGGGGCAAGAGTTTCCTAAGCCACTTGGTAACATGAAGCTAGTTGGAGAACCACCTTTGGGCGAAGTGAAAAAGGGCATTGGACTTCATGGAAGTAGAAAGGCCAATGTTGGGGCATCAAAAATCATGGAGAAAGATAGGATGGTACATCTTAGAGTAAATACAACTAGAGTTAAATCGAGGAGTAATGATGGCAAGCGAGATGATGTTACATGGTGGCGTAGGCCAAGGCAAGTAGTCTATATGGGAAGACAACCTACCTCGAGCCTAGTGTTCTTTAGGGAGAGAACTATCCTTGTGGGATGACAATGTTGCCTGACTCAGAGTTTGGAGCAAACCAAGGTACTAAGGGAGATCCAACCAAGCCAAGTGCATTCTGAGTCAGCAATGAGGGCGTTGCTGGATTGGGTAGGGGAGAATGTCACGACCTGCGAGTCAGCAACTGTAACCCTCTTAGCTTGACCTAGCTGAAACTGAACTAGAAATATCTCATTAGGTTTGCTAAAGTAAACCCGAGCTAATAACCTAATCTGGGTCTATTTTTTTCTTTTATCTTTGTCTAAATGCATCAATATTAATTCCTATGGTGAACATGCTTCAGCGAAAATGTTACAATTAAATCAGATTTCGAAATAGGATTCGATTGCTTAAATGCGCATATTAGGGACTAAAATGTAATTTCCACAAATTATAGGGACTTGATTAAAATCAAGATTACCAAACCTTCCTTAGTTTAATTTCATGCTCACATGTTAAAATCCAACTCACATCAATCATTCGAATTCATTTAATTATATACATAGCGATCAGGGACCAAATTGCACAATTTTTGAACTTCAACAAGCTGATATGCACAAAGGCAACAGTGTGTACCGATACAGGCAAGCCCGTACCGATACGGCTTAACTACCTTAATGGTTTATCATTCTGATATACAACCCATCGTATCGATATGGTGTGTTAACCCATCCGTACTGATACGATCTTGACCCTGTACCGACCCCCTTTTTAATTTCTCAAAACTCGAAATTCCAATGACTAAATCGCGTATCGATACTGTACCCCACGTATCGGTACGACTCTTTAAAAATAAAAGGATCGTACTAGTACTCAAACCCGTGTACCGATACTAGTACAAAATTTCCTCAAGGCGTACCAATATGGTGGCTAGGCGTACCGATACACTTTGTTATACTTCGATGCTTTGAGCCTTCCCAGACCCCGCGTACTAATCCTTAGGTACTTGTACCTGTATACAAAGGCCTGTAATGACCTCTAGGTCCAACATATGACTCTTTGGATCACTCTAATCAACTTTAAACATCTCATAAACATCATATAACATCAAAGCATGCTTGACAACAATAGACCAACATTTTAAGCAATCCTAAAAAAATCTAACCTAATCATCCACAAAGTCTATAGGCATGCTCCCTAGTCAACATCCAAAACATAAATCCATCCACATCTCAAGCACATTAAACCTCTTACAGGTCCAAACCAACATATAAAACTTGTACAAACAAAGAGTCTAGCAAACAACCCTCCCATACAGCAAATGACCATATTGCCTTTATTAGTACAAGTCTTTATCGAAGTCATACTTTCGTAAATACAAGTCCTTGGATTTCCCTTCGCTTGCTTGCTTCCTCCAACCTTTAGTTCTTTGCATTGATGGTAAAAGAGAGTGTAAGCACACTAGGCTTAGTGAGGAATTCTTGAAAACAAAACACCATCAATGCATTTAAAACCATTTAATAATCCTTTTGAAAAACCACTTTCAAAAACATCTTTCAATCATCATTAAAACATCATGCCTCATCAAACCATACACTTAACATTTCCAAAACATTCACATTAAACCCTATGCAACATGTATCATGGATTAACAACAATATCTCATTTTCTACCCTCAATTTAATCTTTCCCATGCATATTACCAATGCAAGGCTTAAAGAGTAAAACATGTTTAAATCAACATTAATCTACACAATCCATCTCATGATACATCATCAATTATATTAGCTCCCGAGTGAACATTACCCAAGTTCCACTTTACAAAATATAACGTCGGATATACGGATTCAACAAGTGTTCACCCAACACTTAACATTCAATCTATCGGCATCTCAAGGCCCACCAATGGGAGTTTTCGATACACAAAAACCCTTCCACCGTTGTGATACCTATGGTGGAGTTTTCGGTACACATAAACCCCTCTACACCACTCGTCGACTAGATGTATAATCCACTAACATGAGTCTTTGGTACATAGATTAAAACCCCTCAACCGTTAAGGTAATCAAATGGAGTTTTCAGTACTACGAATCAAAACCCCTCAACATCCAAGGTGACATTTTATAGTGCTCTATCAATCTTATGACCGGCCAACTATATCCGATGACATTCCAAATCCTTTTCGTACCATCACTTGCCAATATAATTCATTTCATTAACATTAACTCACTATTTTCGTATGCATCCATTAAATCCATTTATCCAATGCATCACCCATGCATTAATCAATGTTCTAAACATTCTCAAAACATACATTACCTCCATGTGCATCATCATCATTATGTAATCATTTTCTATCATTAAGCCATGCTCAAATCATGCATATACAGTAAGTAATCAAGTTATCAAAACAAGTGCATAAAACCAATTTGCCAAACCAAAAACGAAAGAGAAATTATCCTTTACTTACTTCTGAGCTTAGTCCAGCATTTCAATCTTGATTTAAACCCCCAAACACAACTTCCAAACCTTTGAAAACTATAAAACAAGTTCTCACTCACCTGCAACGCAAAGCCTCGCTTTTCGTTGTAAAACTACACCTCTAAAACTTTCGAAATGTTGATACAAGCTCGAGGATCAACCTCCCCTATTTTAACCATCACAAGACAGAGGTTTTAACGCATCATAATGCATTAACAACCCAGCAACATCAAATTGCAACAATCCTCATCAATTTCTCAAGCAATTACCCTTCCACACTAACCGAAAACATCATCAAACGACTCAAAAACTTTTCCCAGCCACAATCTAGGGATATCATCTATCAATTAACATCAATTACCATCCAAAACACATTAACATCATCATTATGCCTCCAACATTCACTAAACACCCATAACTCTTTAAAAACTCATAAATAACAACCAAGAAAATTAGAGATTCATATAGTTTTGGGATTCCAATGTCCAAACCCACTTATCAACATTATAAAACATCAAAAGCACGTTCCAATACAATCAAGAACATAGCAAACCAGATCAAATCTGAAATTTCATCAATTTCCACAATTAAACCTCAATTAAACCAATTAATTCCATTATAACCATAAAAACTCATTAGAAAACGCATGTAAAGGACCAATAACTTGGAAATTTTAGTAAAGAACCTTGTATTAGAGGAGAAGGACGAACCTCACCTCTAATTGATGACTTTCCCCTTAATTGGATGGATTTTCACAAGAAAACAAAGAGCAAATAATAAGATTTGGTAGGGAAATCATTATAAAACCACTTAAAATCAAAAGAATAATTAAAATAAGATTTTACCTAGAGATTTTAAAGAAGGAAAAAGTGTTCGGATGGAGACAATTGGAGAGAAAATCTTTTGGATAAAAGTTAGTTACGTCAAATCTGTTTTAAACTTTTATTTATCCAATTAATTCTCCAAGCCTATTTATTGTATTTTATAATCATTTAAAATAGCCAATTTAAGGGAGAAAGTATGATATTAGACTTTGGGTAATCAGCCCTTTAAAGATTCAAAGTTTTGACCTTTACATTTTAGTCACTAGAAAAATAGATTTTACAATCTTTATATTTTGGTCACTACCACAAAATGTCTTACTTCCAAAACTCATTTTCCAAAATTGATTTCACCATATATCTTTATATATTAAATAAAGATTTTAAAACATTTTTCTATACTTTTAAATCCTTTAAAAATATTTGCTATGAATTAATCTCGAAGATGACTCGAATCCTCTAATTTGATTCCTCAAGCTGTCTATCTGGCCTATTTAACATCTAGGTCCAAAACCGGGGCGTTACAGCGACCAAGACACATGCGCAACAAGCTGCCTAAGAGGTTCTGAACAAGATCTTGGGCTTGCCTAGAAGACCATCTGACTTGGCCAGACCTTTAGAGATTGAGAGAAAGCCTGAATAAATTGAGCCTGGTAAATTAATAGATGGCATCTTACTATGGAATATTCCAAAGAATAAGAATATCCATCAATGTAAACGTGAACCTAAGGAAAGTATTCCAAGGTGATTAACTTGCCTTAGTTAGCTAGGATTTGGTAGGTGGCTTTCGATCTTAGTCGTTGATGTAAATTGATCTTGGCCATTCATTGTACATGGATTCAACTATAAATAGAAGCTCTCTGCCTCATTTGTATTCGTCCACCCATTGAGTAATACAAGGCATTTACTCTAGAAAGCTCTATCTTGTTATTCACGTTTTTCGCGTTCTTTCAATTGTTCATGTTTGCTTTTCTCGCTTGTTACTTCGGCTTAGAACAATTATTTGTTTGAGTGCCTTGGAAGAGTTTGATCTTCTGAAGAGTGATTTCAAACTGACTTATTACTTTGTCTCAAAAACATCAACTAACACTGTGTGGTTTGCTAAGTCAAAACGCTAGACCCATGATACTTGCGTCTGAAGCTTGTTGATATGCTGCGAACTTTCCGGTGTTGAACATGCCTAGTTTTTCATCTTTCTAGGTGAAATATCGAATGTCTTGTGGTTTGGAAAAAATAAAGTTGTAGTTTCTAGTAAATGTTGGTATATATCTTCTTTAGTCTTTGAACTTCCGAGCTTCGTACCAAGTACCAACCATCTCAATTTCATCTACTAATATATCACGATACCATCTAAACACTTTCTAGTTGAAAGGATGAAATGAAACTCTCTCATCTAAAAAATGGATCTTGACTGTTTTGTTATAACGAAGATCTTATGAAAATTGAAAAATATTTAGAAAATAGGTTGTTTATGCTTTTACATTAACCTTTAGTAAGTTGTTGATGAACTACAATGTCTTTTTAAGCTTTCTTAGTAAATTATCTTGTACAAATAGCATAGTTTACCATTTTTTGTTTGTTTATTGATCCTTTTGCATTTAGTTTTGAACTCTTAAATGCCCTAGATCAAGAAGCCCTACCAACATCAAAAAATAGAGGGTACAACTGTATTATGATTGGATAAATTGATGGGCATTTTACTTATAGAGGGAGGAGTTAGGTTTTGGGTTAGAGAATTTTAGAGAAATTGAGAATTTTTTGTGAAGATGGTGAAAATATAAAGTTTTAAAAGTTTGATGGTCAAATTGAAAATTAACTTTTTATTAATGTGCCACGTCATCTTATTAACTAGGGATAACGGTTGGGTGACCAAAACTGTAACGGTCAGAAACATAAGTGGCAAGAATAATCTTTTTTTTTAAATTGGGTGACCCATCCAAATAAAACACGAATTAAACAAAAGGGGGCTCTGGTGAAGTTTACCTACATATTATTAAAATGGTAAAAACGTATTAATTTTAAAAAATTTATTAAAAATCTTGTAGATTGTAGATTAATGGAAATTGTAAAAAGTTAAGGAATTCTATTCCTAAATATCTAACTACTGATATTTAGGATTTTATCAATAAATAAGAGCATATTGCTAATTTTGTGTAATAGGTGCAGATATAGTTGCTGGTTTTTTGTGTAATTTTCCTTAGATTATGCTCTATTGTAAACTATAAATATGAGCTGTTGTTATCAATAAAATATCAAGAAAAATAGAGAAAAACATTCTTCTCTACCTCAAAATCACTATTGTTCACATGGTATCAAAACAGGTTTTCTATCCTCCAAAAAAATCCTAAAAATATGCATCCTCCTTCTACATCAGAAATTAGTTCAGAAACTAATTTGAATTCTTGTCTTGAAAATTCTGATGTTTCCTTCACTCAAATAACCTGCCATAAATTTGTTGGCCATAATTATCTTCAATGGTCTCAATCCATGAATATTTATATTATTAGAAAGGGAAAAGATGCATATATCTCTATAGACATGTCCAAACCATATTCCAATGATCCATCCTACTCCAAATGGGAGCGAGAGAACATCATGATCATGTCTTGGTTGCTGAACTCGATGGTTCCAGAAATAGGAGAAAATTTCCTTCTCTATGACACAACAAGTGAGATATGGATTGCTATAAAGGAAACTTATTTTAGCAAGGATAATGTTGCTAAATTATTTGACATCGATAGCAAGATCAAGGAGCTTCATTAGGGAGACATGAGTGAGACGCAACATTTCAACACCATGATCAGGTATTGGCATCACCTTGATTTAATTGAGACTAATGAGTAGAGTTGTGTTGCTGATGAGCATTATACAAGAAAATTACTACCTAAAAGAGAGTGTTCCAGTTTTTAAATGACTTGGACAAAAGCCTTGATGGAGTTACAAGGAGGGTATTAAACACTAAATTTCTTTCTTCAATTCGAGAAGTATTCTCTAAAGTCCATGCCTCTGAGGAATTATCCTTCATCACTCACACATCTGGCAATAAAACCAGATCTGATAGATCTTGGTGTGAACACTGTAAAAAAATTTGGCCATCTCAAAGACTCTTTCTGGAAGTTTCATGGCAAACCTGCTGACTAAAAATCACAACAATTGCACCATCAAAGGGAAAATTCAGCAAATGTAGTCACCATAGAGCCTTCGGCTAGTTTCAGTAAATAGCGAATTGAGGATTTACAGAAATTGATTAATCAAATAACATTTTTTGTTGATCAATCGACTGCCTCTACAAGTCAGAATGATAGTGTTTCGTTTTCTTTCATAACTACTAAGATACGATGGATAGTAGATTATGGTGCCACTGACCATATAACAGGAAAGAATAGTTTATTTTTAACTCTTACTAAATAAAATCATTAGAGACAAGTGAAAATTGTTGATGGCTCATTGACTGAAGTAAAGGGGACTAGAACAGTTTTTATTAATAAGGATCTTGTGCTTCACTTTGTTTATATGTCCCTAATCTCCAATGCAATCTCTTGTGTAACACCTCAAGCCCGGATGCTACATTTGAGCCACCAGCCCAAACCATTCCCTTAATATTTTTCAATTTAAAAGTTAATAAAATCCCATATCATAAATCCAAGCATGTCATTACCAAAGTACTTAAATCCGACAGAACTTAAAACATTCAAAATAGTTAATGAAGCTCCAAATACAGTAATAAAACATTTGACCAATACAAGTTAAATCAAATAGAGTTACAAATACATAGGGTCATACGAATACATAGCCCACTACATCTAAGTACTTGTACTCTACCAAAAGGTCAATATTGAATCCTTGCTTCGATGGCGCTCTGCTACACTCGAACGATCAACCAACCTGTGAACTGAAACAACGATTCTGAATGCTGAGCTAACAAAGCTCAATGGATACACAACCACTCGATTATGCTTCTGGTGAATCATAATTAAGAGTGTGCTTGATGATAAGATCTAAGGTAAAATAAAGCAATGGCGCTACCAAGATCGCCTAAACATATGTATGCACAAATCCAAAGTACTCAACAATACAACAAGAAACAACCCAAGAGTGGGCCCCAATGTCACCTGACACTGGGGAAGCCACTCATGCTCAGAATCTTACAACGAGCTACTCGAAATCTCACATCGAGGTGATATACTCAAAATCTTGCATCGAGTCTTCGTTCAGAATCTCGCATCGAGCGGGGCTCAAAATCTTGCATCGAGCAAATATCAACATCTAAAATCTCACATCGGATGACCTTTAATTCACCACTCAGAATCTCACATTGAGTGGTCTTCTTGTGTTGCAACACTCACTCACTTGGCATCTAGATCCCACCAAACAAAGACTAAAAACCAAACATGTGCCTTCACCTAGCACAACCACAAACGATCCACCATGGACCCCTAGAATTTGCTAACACAAACAATTTACTTCCGTTTAGACCATTATTTAGCCATTTAATTCACATCGAAGATTAGGAGCACACTTTTTCGGTTTTACCATTCATTTTACGTCATAAGAGACCTATTAAGACCTTAGTCACAAATTATAGAACTCTCGAACACAAACTCAATTTCTTGGGCAGATTGCACAGTGAGTACCGATACCTATGTGGGTATTGGTACTCCATTCTCGGTACTGATACTCTTATACGAGTACCGATACTCACATTAGGTTCAAAAGAATTGAACCTTTAAGCTGTACCGATACGCCCCACGCCGTATCGATACCCATTATCGGTACTCAAATTGCCATGTACCGATCCTCACCCGTACCGATACGCCAACCTTGTGTACCGGTACTCGAAAGCCTTCCCAGGCAATGTAATAGTGAGTACTGATACGTGTCGTACGTATCGGTATGCTAATTTGCCACTGGAATTCTCACTACGCATAGAGTACCGATACGCGGTAACCCGTACCGATACTCCCCTCACAACTCACCTTTCTTAGTACGAAGGCGTACTGATATGCACCTACCCCGTATCGGTACGCCAACCCAGATTTTGAAACCTGAAGTTTAGGATTTCATTCTTCTAACCCTTAACCTATATGGTTAAGCCCCAAATTGAACCTATAGGTTATATAGGGTTATTAAGTGAGTTTCTAACCATTTTTACACTAGAACATCATCTGATATTGGATTTACCATTAATGACCAACCAAGCTCTAAACTACCAAAACATCACATATCAAGCAATACATACCAAAACGATGATGAACATGAACACACAAAAGTTAGAAGTGTACTAACCTCGGATCACAACCTGAAATGAAGCCCCAAGCCCCCACCTCAAGCTTTCTTCTTCTCTTGGGCCCTTGAATTATCTCTAACCTCTTTCACTACAAAGGAATGTTGCAAACAAGTTACAACTTGGTTGGAAGATTAAAAGGAGTTTAAAAGACGATTTAACAACAAGAAATGGGGTTGAAATCTCCATTTTCGTTCTCATCCTTGAACCCCCACCAAAACCTCAACCCCTACCATTTAAAACCATTTTTACCTTGTTTTATAGATATTTGATTGCTGGTAAAAATTCCCTCTATAATCCAAACGATATTAAAGAGGTTAAACTCCAAAATCCTACCTTTGGTGATGGTGGCTAAAAGTGGAGATAGGGGTTTAAGGAAGAAAGATGAGGCATGGGATGTGATATCATCCTTCTTTGCACAAATGCAGAAAATCAAACCTCCCCCTCTTTTTCACTCCATTTGGTATTTACAAAATACCCCCGAGCCATCTTCTCAAGCCCAAATCCAAACCAACATTCAAGCCTAAAAAGGTTCATAAGGCCCAACAACATTGCCCAACACGAAGCCCTTGCCTCGGGTTAACCTGACACTCGAGTTTAAAACCCGAGTCGTGACAACTCTCTCATCTTTAAAGAAAATTATGTCCTTAAAATTTACCTAGCAGAAACAAATACGGATAGAGCTCCTTCATGTCGGCCTCCACTTCCCACGTGGCCTCTTCATTCCCATGGTTCCTCCACAGCATCTTGACAAAGGGTATACACTTGTTACGCAGCTCTTTGACTCATCTATCAAACACTCTTATAGGCTCTTCTTCATACGTCAAATCTGTGTTAACCTCGATATCCTCGAGCAGTACTACATGCGAAGGGTCAGAACGATAGCGTCTCAACATAGATATATGAAAAACATCGTAGATGCGTGCCAAATCTAGAGGTAAAGCTAACCGATAAGCTACTGGTCCAATTCTCTCAAGCACCTCGTAATGCCTAATATACCTCGGACTCAACTTGCCCTTTCGTCCAAAACAGATTATCCATTTCCATAGAGAAACCTTTAGAAACACTTTCTCGCCCACCTCATACTTGATATGCTTGCGTTTCTAATCCGCATAGGCCTCTTGGTGATCAAAGACCACTTGCAACCTTTTTTTAATGATCTGAACCTTTTTCTCGGTTTGTCTGACCAAATCAGACCCTAAAATCATCTTCTCGTTAAGCTCGGTCCAACATAAGGGTATTCTACATTTACGCCCATACAGAGCCTCAAAAAGGGCCATCTTAATGCTTGACTGATAGCTGTTGTTGTAAGCAAACTCGACAAGAGGTAGTTGCTCCTCCCAACTCCCCTCAAAGTCCATAATGCAGTAACGAAGCATATCCTCAAGAATTTGAATGATAGCTTAGACTGACCACCATTCTGGGGGTAAAAAGTCGTACTAAAATGTAGCTTAGTGTCCAATGAGTTATGGATCGTTTTCCACAACCTACTTGTGGAACGCGGGTCCCTATCTGATAAGATCAAAAATGGCACTCCATGCAACCTCACTATCTCCTTGATGTACAGCTGAGCCAACCTCTCTAAAGCGTAATCCATACGCACAGGCAAGAAACGAGCCGGCTTGGTTAAACAATCCACTATTACCCAAATCGTAACATGCTTCTTTTGAGTCATCAGTAAACTCGTAACAAAATATATAGTGATCTGATCCCACTTCCATTGTGGAATCTAAATCGGTTAAAGCAAACCCGATGGAACCCGATGTTGTGCCTTTACTTGTTGGCAAGCCAAACACTTGGTCTCAACCTCAGAAACTTCCTTTTTCATACACAGCCACCAATAAAAATGACGAAGGTCTTGTACATCTTGTTGCTCCGTGGATGCATGGTAAAGGGCCTACGGTGAGCCTCTCTTAATATGCGATCTCTCAAATCTTCCAAGGCCAGAACACACAACCGCCCCTTGAAGTACAAGTACCCACCATCTCGTACCTCAAAGTCTGATGCTTCACCTCTATGAACTGCCTCAATTTGTGCCACTAAATCTTCATCTAAAACGTGAGTCCTCTTTATCTCTTGTATCAACGTGGGCTCAACTCGAAGCTCAGCTAAAAATCTACCATCCTCGGTTATCCTCAAGCGGGCAAACATAGCCCTCAATTCAGACATCGACTTATGAATTAAAGCATCTACCACTACATTTGCTTTGCCCGGGTGATACTCAATGATGCAATCATAATCCTTCAACAGCTCGATCCAACGGCGTTGCCTCAAATTTAACTCCTTCTGGATAAGCAGGTACTTTAAGCTCTTATGATCCGTATAGATGTAACACTTCTCCTCATAGAGATAGTGTCTCCAAATCTTCAATGCAAAGATGACTGCTACAAGCTCTAAATCATGGGTAGGGTAATTCTATTCATGTGATTTAAGCTGTCTCAAGGCGTAAGCAACCACCTTACCCTCTTGTATAAGGACACAGCCTAACCAATTTAGAGATGCATCACTAAACACAACATAATCCTTCCCCGACTCGGGTTACGTCAAAATTAGAGCCTTCGTAAGGTAAGCCTTTAACTGTTTGAAACACTATTGTCTTTTTTCATTCCATACAAAAGGTACTTTCTTTTGTAACAACTTGGTAAGTGGCACTGCTACGATAGAGAAGCCTTTGACGAATCGTCTATAATATCCAGCAAGTCCAAGGAAGCTGCAAACTTCTGAGACATTTTTAGGTGGTTTACGCTCTACCACTGCTTGGATCTTCTGAGGGTCAACGCGGATTCCATCTGCCGCCACAATGTGACCCAAAAATTCCACCTCGAAAAGCCAAAACTCACATTTACTGAACTTTTCATAAAGACGCTTATCCCTCAACGTCTGAAGAACTACCCGTTAGTGGTAATCGTGCTCCTTTTTCGAAAACGAATAAACCAGAATGTCGTTAATGAACACCACTACAAACTGATCCAAATAAGGCTGAAAGATCATGTTCATTAAATCCATAAATACCGCCGGGGCATTGGTAAGCCCAAAAGGCATCACCAAGAATTTGTAGTAGCCGTACCGTATCCTAAAAGCGGTCTTCTGGACATCTTCTTCTACCACCTTCAACTAATAATACCTTGACCTTAGGTCTATCTTAGAGAATACTCGAGCACCTCGCAACTGATCGAATAAATTATCAATCCTCAGGAAGGGGTAACAATTGTTCACCGTTACTTTATTAAGCGGCGATAGTAAATGCACATGCTCATAAATCCATCTTTCTTCTTTACAAACATAACTGGAGCACCCCATGGTGAGATGCTTGGTCGAATAAATACTTTTTCCAATAATTCGGTATGGTGTAATGGACACTAGCGTTGTGTAAGACATCATTTCAATCCAAAACTCTAACTCTCGATCTGGGAGCAATCCGGGTAACTCTTCTAAGAAAACATCCATGAACTCGCAAACTATCCTAAGACTCTCAGTGGCTAGTCCCCCGATTCTTGTATCAACCATATGAGCCAAAAAGGCCTCGCGACCTTGTTGAATTAACCTTTGTGCCGTTAAAGCCGAAACTACATTGGGGATCCAAGGGTGTCTTTCTCCCATAACAACTAACTTAAATTCACCGGTAACACAGAGCTTCAAACTCTTGGTTCTACAACCCAAACTAGCATCATGTTCAAAAAGCCAATTCATACCTAGGATTGTGTCAAACTCTTGGAACGGCAAAACCATGAGATCCGCTAGGAAGATCGACCCTTAAAATTCAATGGGACACCTTCGATACACCTTGTCTACTATTACATCTAACCCCAATAGACTAGTCACATGGACTCCTATCTCTAGGTCGTCGGCCGGTAAGCCCCATTGCTGAGATATCCCACTACAGATATAGGAGTGGGTAGACCCCGAATCCGCTAATGCAACAATGGGAACAAAAAATAAGGAGAATATACCTGAAATCACATATGTGGGCTCACAATCCTCCTGAGCTCTAACCGCATACTACCTCACCGGTGCCCTCGTAGTGGACTGGTACGTACCCCTACTCTGATGGCTGGTCGCCTGACTCGCCCCTCCTCTAGAGAAATCTTATCCCCTCTGAGCCACATAAGAGACCCTCGGTGCCTGAACCAGAACAACAGTGGTAACAGCAGGGCAATCCTTCACAAGGTGATCCTGAGACCCACACTCGAAGCAAACTCAATTTGCACCCCAACACTCTCATCGATGCATACGCCTACACTAATTACAAACTGGTATGCCCATACTTCCTTGAGAACTATCTAGGCTCATCATAGACAAAGATGATATAGGCCTCCGACGGCTGGCTGACTTCGATCTATGGTCTGATTTAAAGCTCATCTCCCCTAGTTCTATCGATTCTTGTCCCTCCTCGAATAAGACTGTGAGCTATTGGAAAAGTTTTGATTCCTCCCACTAAAACCTCCTTGTCCACTAGCAGAATCATATGACAAACCTTGCATTTGCTCAAGAGATTTTGCACTAGCAGTCAACTCAAAAAATATTTTGGGTGGGGCAGCTGTCTAATAGGTTTGTATCTCCTTCCTTAACCCTTTTATGAACCTCTTGCACCTCATTTTCTCGGTGGCCACTAACTCTGGTGCATACATACTCAGTTGTAGAAATTCTTGTTCATACTCAAAGACTGTGCGATTCTCTTGCACGAGGTGAGTAAACTGGTCCTTCAACCTATGAATGTGAGCCTCACCCACATATTTTTTCTCAAACTCATTAAGAAAGTCGTCCCACGTAGGTTAGCTAGGGTACCATTCAAGCTCCACAGTTTCCCAACATTCCCTTGCATTCTCTTTCAGCAACAACAGAACACACGACAACTTATCTTGCGACCTCAGCCTCATCTGCCTCATAATCCAACGGGTGTCTCAAAGCCATTGATCCGCCCTTACCTGATTATCTTGTCTTGACCACAGGAAATCAGTGGCACCCTGTCTACGTACCCTCTCGATTGGTGCCTCACGCGGGGTAGATGTATGCCTCAAAATTTCCCTCACAATCCTATCTAGGGCCCAGTGCAAGTGGGAGAAATAGTTGGCTCCATGCCTAGCTCCCTCATCGGTCTCCTCCACATCCAGCACGTAATCTTCATCAGAGTTCTCACCTCGGGAATCCAAACTCTCCTCAGCGTTCCTTGCTCTTCTAGGCACGGTTCAAATCTGCACAACAAACGATATGAGTACACCATCGAATTTTTAGCTTAATTCAAGTACAACTTTGACTTATGAGCATATATTCGCTAGACACCTAATTACCATAATAGACTCCCCCGAAGACTTCCTAAATCCGACTAAAACTTGACTCTGATACCACTAAATATAACACCCCAAGCCCGGATGCTACATTTAGGCCACCAACCCAAACTATTCCCTTAAAAAAAATTTACTTTAAAAGTTAATAAAATCCCATATCATAAATCCAAGCATGTCATTACCATAGTACTTAAATCTTACAATACTTAAAATATTCAAAATAGTTAACGGAGCTCCAAATACAATAACAAAACATTTAACCAATACAAGTTAAATCAAATAGAGTTACAAATACATAGGGTCATACGAATACATAGCCCACTATATCTAAGTACTTGTACTCTACCAAAAGGCCAATGCTGAATCCTTGCTTCGATGGTGCTCCACTTAACTCGTATGATCTACCAACTTGCGAACAAAAACAACAATTCTGAACATTGAGCTAACAAAGCTCAGTAGATACATAACCACTTGACTGTGCTTCAGGTGAATCATAATTAAGAGTATGCTTGATGATAAGATATTAAAGTAAAATAAAGCAATGGCGCTACCATGATCGCCTAAACACATGTATGCACAAATCCAAAGTACTCAACAATACAACAAGAAACAACCCATGAGTGGGGCCCAATGTCACCCGACACTAAGGGAGCACTCGTGCTCAGAATCTCACATCGAGCTGCTCAAAATCTCACATCGAGCCGATATAATCAGAATCTTGCATCGAGTCTTTGCTCGAAATCTCGCATCGAGTAGGGCTTAGAATCTTGCATCGAGCAAATATCAATATTCGAAATCTCACATTGGATGGCCTTCAATTCACACTCAGAATCTCACATCGAGTGGTCTTCTTGTGTTGCAACACTCACTCACTGAGTATCCAGATCCCCACCAAACAAAGACCCATAACCAAACATGTGCCCTCACCTGGCACAACCACAAACGATCCACCATTGACCCCTAGAATTTGCTAACACAAGCAATTCACTTCCGTTTAGACCCTTATTTAGCCATTTAATTCGCAAAAAAGATTAGGAGCACACTTTTTTCAGTTTTACCATTCATTTTACGTCATAAGAGACCCCCCATTAAGACCTTAGTCACAAATTATAGAACTTCCGAACACAAACTCAATTTCTTGGGCAGATTTCCCAGTGAGTATCGATACACCTATGTGGGTATCGGTACTCCCTTCCCGATACCGATGTTCCTATATGAGTATCGATACTCACATTAAGTTCGAAAGAATTGAACCTTCAAGCCGTACCGATACGCCCTACGCCGTATCGATGCCCATTATCGATACGCACCCACCCCGTATCGGTACGCGAACCTAGATTTTGAAACCTAGAGTTCAAGATTTCATCCTCCCAACCCTTAACCTACATGGTTAAGCCCCAAATTGAACCTATAGGTTATGTAGGGTTATTAAGTGTGTTTCTAACCATTTTTACACTAGAACATTATCTGATATTAGATTTACCATTAATGACCAACCAAGCTCTAAACTGCCAAAATATCGCATATCAAGCAATATATACCAAAACGATGATGCACATGAACACACAGAAGTTAAAAGTGTACTAACCTCGGATCACAACCTGAAATGAAGCCTCAAGCCCCCACCTCAAGCTTTCTTCTTCTCTTGGGCCCTTGAATGCTCTCCAACCTCTTTCATTACAAAAGGAATGTTGCAAACGAGTTACGACATGGTTGGGAGATTAAAAGGAGTTTAGAAGACGATTTAACAACAAGAAATGGGGTTGAAATCTCCATTCTCGTTCTCATCCTGGAACCCCCACCAAAACCCCAACCCACACCATTTAAAACCATTCTTGCCTTGTTTTATAGATCCTTGATTGCTGGTAAAACTTCCCTCTATAAGCCAAACGAGATTCAAGAGGTTAACTCTAAAATCCTACCTTTGGTGATGGTGGCTAAAAGGGGAGAGAGAGGTTTAAGGAAGAAAAATGAGGCATGGGATGTGATATCATCCTTCTCTGTACAAATGCAGAAAATTAAACCTCCCCCTTTTTTTCACTCTATTTGGTATTTACCAAAATACCCCAAAGCCATCTTCTCAAGCCCAAATCCAAACCAACATTCAAGCCCAAAAGGCTCATAAGGCCCAACAACATGGCCCAACACAAGGCCCTTGCCTCGGGTTAACCTGACACTCGAGTTTAAAACTAAGTCGTGACATCTTGTCAATTAGTAGATTGTGTATTGAACTTCAATATTATACTAAATTTAGTTAGTAACACCCTTAACGTATACTCGTAAGCCGAATATACATTAAAGATGTTACAGAGTCATTGAAAGAAATCTTGTCTTGTAAATTTTTTTATACTAAAATTCATCATGCAGTTTAACCCTTTCTCGGTTTGAATTAAAAACTATGTCAGTCTATTACAACTAGTTTTGACCCTGAATTGGTTTATAAAATTCATAATTGAGTTATTGAAATAAAAATATAATTCAGGGTGAAAACTATGTACATTGCCTAGACCCTTTCCTGATTTTCAAATTTTTACGCGATCAGGGTTAAACAACATTTAACTACGTCAAAATTCATAGTTATTAATTGCAAACCATTTCTCTAAGTCCATAATTCCATGACAATGTATAAGTACGTTATAAACTTAGACTTACAAAACAATTTACCCACTTAAAATATTATATGCCCACTAGTCTATCAAATTACATTAAAGATGTATATACTGTACTTACAAATAGTAACTTGATATTCCCAATTAACAGCCCCTCCTTGCTAGTCTATTTTCGGAGAACCTACGTGTGAAACAAAACACACGCTAAGTACGAACTTAGTAAGGCAATTAATCTCATTTATCTAAACATGAAATAATGCATTACAGTATATCATATGAAAAGTGCAGTACATGTTTTGTAAAATGGCAAGCATGTCCAAATATGATTTATATCATTAATCTACCTAACATAAAATCATACTATCATTATTCCATAATCATCAAGTATTCATATGCATGTCATATTCTTTAACATAGTTATATTTTCAACATTCTATATTCATCAAGTAATCATATGCACAACATATTCTTTAACATAAACATGTTTTCAATCATAATTCATGTCATCTATCAGTTTTGTCATAGAAACATGCAATCAATATTTCATGATCATCAATTAGTCATTTGCATAACTAATCTTTATCATAGCAATGCTTTCAACATTCTATTATTATCATGTAAGCATTTGCATAACATGTCTTTTAACATATTCTTGCTTTCATCATGTAATCGTTTACATAACATATACCTTGACATAGTCATGCTTTCATCATGCAATCATTTGCATAACATATACTTTATCATGGTCATGTTCTCATCATGCAATCATTTGCATATCATATACCTTAACATAGTCATACTTACATTATGCCATCATTTCCATATCATGTACTTGAACTTAGTAGTGCTTTCTTTATGCCATCATTTGCATATCATATTCTTGAACATAGCCCAAATTATATTATATGAGATCGAGGTACGCAAGTCATCTTGAAATGACACCGTAGTGTCTAACATGAACATGAAGATGAGTATGTACTCGGGGACGCTCTTTGCTCCCCATAAACATGAAGCACCTCGACAATGCACTCAGGCACAGTGGGTGTGGATCCCTAGGGTGCATGTGACACAATCATTTCGTCACAATATCTGTTTAATAACATGAACATGAGGGTGCAGTTGCTAAAGACTATATGGCATACCAACTATACCATGGACTCTCATACACAATACTTGGGCATTTCTTTCATTACCACTCAATTATCATCAACCATATAGATAGGAAATTCATATTTCATATTTCATCATAATTGTTCATGGTAATCATAAATCATCATTATGCAGAATAGAAAATCATACCTCATATTATATCGAAGCTTGCCATTATTGAATCATGCATCGGATCAATTTATTATGCAGTAACATTTATAAATTTTGGGTTGACTTATCACAAGTCTCCCTTTTTTTTACATAACATACATATAGAAATGCACTCACCTGGGTCATTTAATTAGCATGCCTCACTAAATTCTACTCGATCCTTTCCTTCACAATACCTCGAACCTTCTTTTTATTTGGATTTAGCTTCATAAATCACATGAATATAAATAAACATTTTGTTAGATTCACTTCTAATAATATTTCAATCAAGGTATCTCATTATTCAACATAAAAAAATTCATAATTTTCCTTCCTTCCTTATATTATCCAAAAACTCATTTTGGGTCCCTAATGACCATTTTGAACTTCAAATAATTCCTCCAAGCTTGCTAACTAACATTAGATATAAAATGTCTCAAATTCCATTTTCTTGCAGCTTGCACTACCTTTGAAGATTTATTTCTATAAAATGATCTAAAACTCGGAATTTGATTTTATTTGTTCTGAAAGAAACTAGATTCAATAAGCTTTTCATCCATATAAATTAATAGCCCAAATTCAACTCATACGATTTATGACAAATTTTCAAAGTCAATTTTCAGTGTTGATTTCGGAACAGACAGCCATACTGTTTTCTGACCTTTCACCACTTAAAAATTCATATCTTTTTACTCGAAACTCGAAATCAGTTTCCGTTTGTTGGAAACGAAACTAGACGAATAAATTTTTATATAGATATAAAATTCACCATCTAACCATTTTTTAGAATTTATGGTGAATTTTCAATCTTACTGCCATAATCCAGTTTTCTTCACAGCTTCCATAATTAACTTCAACTTTTATACTAACTTCTCCTCACTTCTCTACTTTTCAATTTAGTCCAATTACTTTCTTAAAACCACCAACTTATCACCTACTTCATCAAATAATTATTCACAATAGTTCCCTCTAATTTTCCTTCTTTATCAAATGGTCACTAATAATGCAAAGGTAAGGATCCAAACTTCTTAACTTGAAAATTAGTCCTCAAATCAATATTACTACTTAAATTCTTATTATTTCAACTAAAATCAGATTCAGACCTTATTCAAAACTTCCTTGCCGAAATGGTCACTTAATTTTGACAAATTGTCAAAATGGTCACTAACTCGATTCTACATCGGTTTAGCATTCTAAAATTAATTTCACATCTCCACCATCATTAATAACATAAATAAACTTCAAATCGTAAAAAAATAGATTAGTCCTCTAACTTTTAGAATTTCTGAAATGGTCCCTATACCTTTAATTTAGGGTCTTGCTTCCAAACAACAATTCAAGGTTACTAAATCATTAATTCAACATCACAAACCCTAAATTAAACTTGAATGCATAAACCCTAATCATCTTCATACAAACTAAAATATGTAGGGTTTAAATCTCAACTCAAAAACATGATTTTATCATCATAACAACTTAATTTCAACTTAAATTTCAACATAGAATCATAAAATCTCAAAACCCCCAATTTAATCCATAAACCCTAGTTTCTTTCTCATGTAGATTCTCATCAATCAAGCATGGATTCCATGAATTATTGATATCAAAAGATAGATCTTGAAGAGTAGAACAACTTTGTAGTTGATGAGATTACCTGAAAATCGAGTTTCGGGGCTTGAATCGAACTTGGAAAATTTTTCTCCATTTTTCTTTCTTTCTCCCCCTCATATTTTGAAATTTGAGGATGAATAATGGTCTTCATCTTTTGTTTTTCATCCAATTTGGCCACTTGTCTTGTATAAATGAATTTTAAATTCATTTAGATAGTGAAATTACTAGAATGCCCTTTTAATCCAACGGTTGAGATTGATCTTATCATTAATCAAGGGCCAAGATTTAATATTCCATTTTATTCTTCAAAAATTGTCCTCGTAACTTTTTAAATATTTCAAAAATGTCATTTGGGAAAAATGACCAATTTGCCCTCCAACTAATTTTTATTTACTAGTTTGCCATTCTTTTAAAAATTCTACGAAGTCTAGTTGGAATCCAACCAAATATAATAAAATATTAATAAAATAGTATTTTATGACTTTTCGATTGCCTTTGGATTAGTCTCTGAAATTTTAGTTCGATCCGATTTCCCGATATTCGTAAAATACTTCTACTACGATTTTACCTTTTCTGACCTATCAGATTTATTCCAAAAATTCTATATTTCTATATTCGGGAAATAAACATTATCATCTTATAAAAACTTCATTTCCTAGAGTTTTAGACTGAATTTTCTTAACTCAGTCTATTATCCCAATAATTATCGAAAATCTTCAAAGAGTAGAATTTCTCTTAGAAATCATTTATCGTAAATCCATACGAATATTCTTTACTCTTACTGAGTCCAAAATATCAATCAGAAACACTTTTATGGGAGCTTCCCGAAGGTCACCCATCCTTGTATTTCTTTTGCCTAAGCACGCTTAACAATTTCATTCGATCCAAATTCGGTACCTTTTATGCATCTTAATTCTTAAAACCGATATCAAGGTACCTATTTCGATCCGATTCACTCTTATACTGAATAAAATTACTTTGTTGGGGAAATTTACACTTTAGTCCCCAAACTTTTCCAAAGTTATACTTTAACCCCCTAAACTTTCAAAATTTACAATTTAGTCACTAGCCAAAATTTGGGATATTACATAGTTCTCATGGTTGTTGTTTTTTTTTCTTCAGGAAATGGATTCAGGGAAGGTGATGGACAAATCCTATCAAGTTGCACCTTTAGTTATGTGTGTTTATCTTCCAACATTTCTAATTTAAATTCTAATGAGATTTTGTTATGGCATTTTCAATTCGGACACCCTAGTTTCTTTTATCTTCAAAAGTTGTTTTCCAAACTATTTTCCAATAAGAATCCAGCATTGTTTTCTTGTGATACATGTCAAATTGCCAAGCATAAATAAAATTCATATCCTCCATCTTGTTATAAACCATCTCAGCCTTTTTCACTCATCCATGGTGACATTTGTGGTCCTTCTAAAGTTAAGAATGTTACCAGAGCTAGGTGGTTTATTTCTTTTATTGATGATCACAATAGAACTACTTGGACATATTTAATGAAGGAAAAGTCTAAAACAGAGAGAATCATTAAGAAATTTTATTTGATGATTAAAACCCAATTTTGTAGCAAAATTTGAATCCTAAAGAGTGAGAGTGAGAGTGAATTCTTCACAAATACTTTGGGAAATTTTCTTAAGGAAAAAGGTATTATACACATTAGTTCTTATGTAGATACTTCTCAGCAAAATGGAGTGACTAAAAGAAAAAAAATAAACATCTCTTAGAGGTTACTAGATCTCTGTTATTTTCTTTTAATGTTCCTAAAATTTTTTGGAGAGAAGCTTTACTTACTGCTACCTACCTTATAAACAGATTACCTAGTCGAGTTTTGGGGTTTAAAACACCTAAGTCTTTCTTCAAAATATTCCTTTCTTTAAACCCATGCCTTCTACAATGTCTGTTAAAATATTTGGTTCTTGTGCCTTTGTTCATGTTGACAAGCAGTTTCGAAGGAAATTAGATCCTAGAGCCATCAAATGTGTTTTCCTAGGATATTTTTCTCTTAAGAAAGACTTTAAATGTTATTCCACTGTCACTCGAAAGTTCTATATATGTATGTAAGTTACCTTTCATGAATTACAACCTTTTTCTCAAATTCTGAAATCCAAATGGAGAGTTGAGATGAATTTCAGCCTCAACCTCAATACATTCAACTACCTATTGATGTCCCTAATGTTATACCATATTCGGTTTCTATTCTCATACCAACTTCAACTCCTTTACTTCAAACTGAACCTATGTCAACTATACCTGAACCAATACCTAAAACTCCACAAAACCTTCCTTCAGAAACTCAACTTAGAACAAAGGAATTTAGTGTCTACACAAGAAAGAAAATGAGGCATATTTCCCAGGAAACTACACAGTCTAGGACTGTTCAAGAATTGGAACCAATTCTATTATCCTTAGAAGATAAAGAAGGCATGGAATCTTTGAATAATGACATTGTCCCTTTAATTGATACATCTAACTTACCTATTGCTCAAAGAAAAAGTATCAAAAATGTACAAGTCATCCAATACAAAAATATATGGCATGTGGGAAGCTAATTCCCTTATTAAAAACCTTTATTACCGAAATTGATAAGGTGTACATCCCTCAATCTGTGCATGAAGCCTTGAAAGATCCTAAGTGGAAGAAAGTTGTAGAAGATGAAATCAAGTCACTAGAAGCAAACAAGACCTGGGCTATTGTAACACCCCCGACCCGTATCCGTACACGAATATAAATCGAGAATGTCACAGAAAATATACAATATACTTACCATGCTAAATTTAGGCTAACAAATTTATTTATTTATTTTTTTAAACTCATAATACTAATATTGTCAATTTAAAAGATAAGCATAAAGTATTATAATTATATAAATCGTGTTTTAATTTCGAACTATTACAAGGCAAGCCGGATTTAAAATTTTACAAAACTGACAGGTTACTTAATTACATGCCACTAAATACAACAAAATAGGATGCCATAGATACAAGAAAATAACCTGTCTGCGTTGTAGGCCCTAATACCCGATCTGATGCAAAAGCTATTCCGGCAACCTACATGTATCACCGAAATACACGCTGAGAATATACTCAGTGAGGCATAAGGTAAGTAACATGAAATAAACCATAAACAATTTATGATACTTGTAAAACCTATTAAATTTCATAATACTTTTCATAATATGCAGGAAAAAAAACATATCATATTATGTTGAAACCTAATTTAATTCATCAATTAAAAATCGTATAGCCCAATGTAATATTGAGTGACTAATATACGAGTCGTGTACTAAAAGTACTATTCTTTGCGAGCGCCATAATTAAATGACGAAAACAAGCGCCACCGAAGTGACGAAACGAGCGACACATTAGAGTATCGAACAAGCGACACAATAAAGTATCGAAACGAGCGACACCCGAAGGTATCGAAAACGAGCGACACCCGAAGGTATCGAAAACGAGCGACATGTCGAAATCATGTGACTCTAATGGTATACCACAATACTGTCTACTCATGACCAAGGGCAAATATAAAAATATTTCCTGCAATAACATAATGGCTAGCATGGCATTATAATTTAAATCATGTAACTCAATCGTAAAGGAACAGTTCATACTCCAATAGGCCCATTTCCATTTTTACAATATGCTGCCATTCTTTAAAAATACGAGACAAATATCATTTAAAATAATTTCATACTTTAAAAAAATAATTACCTTTTTAGGTCGACTTATCGCAAGTCTTCCTATCACATAATATAAAAACATGCATGCACTCACCTTTGCCTTGTATCAAAATGCCTCACTACTCGATTTCAGTCCAATACTTTTTCTTTCCCTTTTCGATTATTATATCCCCGATTTGACTGATTATCTACAAAAATCATAACATATACCATTTCAAAGTATATGTTAGAATATTCCCAATTCACCAATAATAATGGAAATAACCAATAATTATCTAAAATCAATAAAATTGATCCGATAAAAATTTCCATATTCGAACAAAATTTTTTTCCACACTTTTTATAAAAATTTCCAAACTTTGCATTTTAGTCCCTAAGGACATTTTCAAACTTCTAACATCAATTTCAAACTAAATCCTTGCATTTTTCATCAAATACACTCAAGGACCTAAGCTTTAGAAATTTCCAACTTGGTCACTAATATTTCCGAAAATTACAATCAAGTCCCAAAGTCACCAAAAATTTCAAATTAAGCATCCAAACCACTTAACTTGATTTTTCAAGCCACTACACTCCAAAAACAAACTTTATAATTTAGTCCCCAAACTTTTCAAAATTTTCAAATTGGTCCCTAATGCCAAATTAATTAGGGATTTCACTCCAAACCATTTATATCATCATTCTAAACAATTCTTTCTTCTACAACACCTTCCAATTCAATTTTTATCAGAAACCCTAAAATTTCCTCTTTAAAAATCAAGACTTTTTTTCTTTAATCTAACAACACAAATATACTTGAATCACTTCCATTTCATCATTTCCAACCTCAAACCAAAATTTTGCCATAGTTTCCCCATAATTCTTCATCTAACCAATCCTCCAAACTCAACAAAAACACATGGAAACTAAGCAAAAATTATATCAATAGATAGAAAATTTCAAGAGGAAAAATTTTCTATCTAATAGCTCAAGCCAAAAATCAACCACATAAGCACCAAAATTGAATTGAAATCCTTACCCCCTTTTAACTTGAAATTTCGGCATCTTTCAATTGATAAGAATTGAAAATTTTTCAATCTCCTTTTTCTTTTCTTTCCTTTTTACACAATTATGCCATTTGGCATATTATTACCCATTAAATACAATATTAAATCATACTATGCCACTTGTCTTGAAATATAAAAAAATGGAATATTAAATTCCCTTATCAACATCTAACTAGACTTTAAATACTAGTTAGCAATTTAGTTAGTTTCCAACTAACTAATTGAAATCCAACTAATTCACTTGAAATCCAACTAATTCACTTGAAATCCAACCAACCTCAAGAAACCAACCAGAACATAATAAAATATTAAAAATGAATATTTTATAAATTTTCCAACTCCAATGGGGCCCATCTTTAAAATTTAGACTCGATTCGAAATACCGATAATTAATAAGGTATCGAATATGATCGAATCTAAACAGTCTCAGAAAATTCTCAAATTTCAGCACAAGGTTCCTTGAGTCTAACTAAGGCTCCAATTAAAATTTCATAATTTTCCGAGTTCGAATACTTACCCGAAAAATTTACTAAAACTTATACCTTTACTAGCTTTTTACACAATTCTCGTACCAAAAATCCGATTCCCACTGAATTTATTCTTCTTATCTAAACTATTCATTTTTTTACCATAAAATTTATTATTGGGAAAATTACCATTTTGGTCCTCATAATTTTCCCAACCTCACTTTTGTCACCAAACTTTGAAATCTTACGTTTTAGTCACCAAACTAAAACTATCAATTTTAAGAACTTTGCAAACTAATCACCAAGCACATATAAAGCAAATATAAATGAACTAACAAGCAAATTTTGGGGTATTACAGCTATGACTCATTTACCTTTAGGAAAGATGATAGTGAGCTGTAAATAAGTATTTACAGTCAAATACAATGCAGATGGAAGCATCAAAAGGTTCAAGGCTAGGGTGGTGACAAAAAGATTTATTCAATCCTATGAAATTGACTACCATGAGACATTTGCTCTAGTAGCAAAGCTTAACTCAGTAAGAATTTTATTATCCATTGCTGCAAATTTGGATTGGCCACTGCATCAACTTGACATCAAGAATACATTCCTAAATGGAAACTTAGAAGATGAGGTATATATGAAAACACCACTTGATCTAAATGGTAATTCAAATTCTGGTCAGGTATGCAAATTACTGAAATCTCTTATGGTCTTAAGCAATCACCAAGAGCTTGGTTCGACAGGTTCACTAAGGCCATTTTAAAATTTGGCTATCATCAATGCCAACCTGATCACACTATGTTTATCAAGACCTCTTTCGAGAACAAAAGGACTATCTTAATAGTATATGCTGGTGATATAATCATTACAGGCAATGATTCTCTGAAAATCAAAAATTTGAAAAAGTTCGTGACAACTGAATTTGAGACCAAATATCTTGATTACTTGCGATACTTTGTAGGGATGAAAGTGACTAGATCAAGCACTAAAATTTTGATCAATCAAAGAAAGTACATTTTAGACTTACTTTTAAAAACTAGAATGATGGGTTGTAGGCCTGCCGAGACACAGAGTATAACTTGAAATTCAGAACTGATAACAAAGGAACTCCTATTGATAAGGAGCATTATCAAAGGCTGGTAGGTAAGTTAATTTATTTATCACTTACAAGAGCAAATATTGTCTTCTCAGTTAGCGTCATAAGTCAGTTCATGAATGACCCAGGAGAGGAGCACCTAGAGGTAGTGACTAGAATCTTGAGATATTTAAAGATGATACCAGATCATGGACTAATTTTTACCAAGAATGAGAGTAGAAAATGGAGGTTTTAACATATGCAAGTTGGGCAGGAGAGCTCACACCCAGAAAATCCACCAGTGGGTATTGTACTTGAGTTTGGGGTTATTCGTAACCTGGTGTAATCACTCATTTTCATTTGTAAATACATATTGCATGTATATTTATTATATATGAATGTTACTAATATAAATATAAGGTGTGGTGTGTGCATATTATAAGCTATGTATGTATACGTATTAATGATGAATGTGTGTCGCGTATGTATCTAGAGTATGAGCGTATTTGATTAATATATATAGATGTTATGTTAATTATGGGTAGGATTATATGTACGTATGCCAATATGTTATACTTGTATAAGTATATGTTTGTATCATGTATATGTATTGCTGTTATAATTATATTATTATTATTAATATTATTGGGCTGATAAAATGAAAAAAATTAAATATATTAAACCCAAATAAAAATTACAGTCCAAGTCCAAATACAATTACAAGGCCCGGTTGGCCCAAACCCAAATCTTATCTAATTACAATTATGGTGTGCAGGTGACTGTGGGCCGTTGGATCAAGATCTGATCCAACGGCCACGATCAAACCAAGAAGTCAAAAATATCTGCCAGCCGCGTGTTCCACACGTATGGACCGTTCGAGTGCCACGCGCGCGTGTAGTCCACGCGCGGACGCTTTAATATCCCACGCGCGATTAAGGTCCACGCGTTCTAACTCCTCGACTGCGGAGCTCCACGTGGCAAGATCTGGAGCCGTCTCATCAAATCGAGGCTTCATCCAGGCTGTTCGTTCTTCAAGCCATCTCGACCGTTAGATCAGATCTGATCTAACGGCCGAGAACGCGTCTGGCCGCTGGCAGAACACCCATACCGCCACCATGCCGATATTCAACCCCCGTTCAGAACATGCCCAAGACAACAAGCAAAAATTGTCAGTTCATATCTGAAAAAGCAAGATGCAACTTGCACCAAAATGAAGACAATGATATATATGAAACGGGGACTTTTGTAACGGGGGGGAGAACAGAGAAGTAACAAAAAAAGAGTGATAACAGAGATCTTGTAATACAAAAAAACTGAAAGTTGTAAACATTCAAGTGAATCGAAAGAAAAGTCCAGTGGTAAATACTCGTTTCTCTTTTATTTTTACATGCATATATGAAAGAAGAAAATAGAAACAAAAAAAAGAGTCGTCTTACCATCGATGTTTGTGGGTCTTCCCTTCCTTAGTGATAAGCCTTTCGGCTTCTCCAAGCCTGATATGGTGAACTAAAGGGAGGGGAAGACCCCTTGTAGTTTCGTTTTGGTCTAAAAAATATTTTTTTTCGCTTCGTATTTTCTAGATCTAGGGCAAATAAGGGTGTATCCTCTGAATCCAACCACGGATTCATGTTGAGGATAAAAAGGGGGTTATTTTGGTGTGTTTTGCAGGCTCGCCGGCGTCGGTTAGCGGCGGCCGGTGGCGGAGAACACGGTGGCCGGCCGCCGGATTCTGGTTTTCATGGGATAGTTGAGAGAAAATGAAGAACAAATGGTTCTTGCAAAATCAGAAAAATGAAACAAATGGCTGAAAATCTGATTTCGGCCTAAAAAGGGGGCTTTTATAGTTATTATTATTTTGCTAAATGGGTAAATTACGCACTTAATCCCCCCGCGTTTTCAATATTTTCGTTTTTGTCTTGCCGCATGGTATAATTACAATCCTAGTCCCCTTGATATTTCAAAATCTTGTAATCCAGTCCTTAAATTACATCGATTCAGATTTTAAATGGTAAAATTACCCCCTTAACCATCCCACGTTTTTGAACTTTTCATTTTGGGTATGCCCCTTGGTCTAATTACAGTTTTGATCCTTTTAGGTTCTGTTGGTTTCGCATTTTCGTCCCTAAATTACATATTATTTTTATTTAATTTCTGCCACTGACTTTTATTTTTCTTTCATTTCAGTCCTGTATTCTTTGTAAATATTCATGTTCGTATTATAATCGTATATGTTGATATTCTATTATTTTACGTCCCTCGTATATGACTCATATTTTATGTTTATATGTATATGTGTGTTAAACTTATAATAGTCATGTTTTTTTATCTGATTATTCGTATTAAAGCATGTTATGTTCTATTTGACTCGTAAACGGCATTGTTCTTGTATTTTTGTACGTATGTTTTCTTGGCTTTTAGGTTACGTGTTAGTGTGTCTTCTTTTATGTATAATATATTGTTCCATATATGTTGAAATATGTTTTATTACTAGCACGTATGTCTTTTTGAAATATTTGTTCGTCTATATACGACATAATTATTCCTGCATTGTTATTCTAATTTGTTAAAGTTGTTTTTATCTATTATTTAGATTAATATGTATATATGCATGATCAAGTCTAATATATTATTTATGTTAGATTAGTATTATGTTATGTCAATATTTATTGCATTGAAATATTTTGCCATGTTTTATATTTTTGTCATTAAGATTGCATATGATATATAAATTGTCAATGCGGTGCCCTTTTATCCGAGCGTAAACGGGGCCAGTATCAGGCGTAGTGATAGTGGTTGGGCGTTTACCCTCGGATAACGGGGCCCTTAAAATTTATTCGCAATAATGACCGAATTTTAAAATAATTGTCACTTTAACCCGGAAAATCCAACATTAATAAAGCGGTAATTATTAAAGTACCAGTTTTGGGCGGTGTGGGGGTGCTAATCCTTCCCCATCCGTAACCGACTCCCGAACCCAATCTTTTTGAATCTCTGGTTTTATGGTGTCCGGCCTACCTAAGTGGCCGGTGGCGACTCCATTTTTTTTATGCGGTTTATTTTAAAACCCCACGGAATAAATATTTTATATCCAAAAGAATCACAAACACCTTTCACAAACATCCTTCGAAAACCCACGTTTTTATTTTAGCGATAAAGAGAAAAAGGACATCGCTACAGATGGCGGCTCCGCTGCGGGAATTTTTTTTTATTTTTTGAAAAAAAAAACAACAAATGAGAGTCAAGCTTTTTAAGTAATTACCGCTTTACTAACATTGGAAGTTCCGGATTAAAGTGGCTATTAAATTAACATTCGGTCATAATTGCGCGTTTATTTTAACGCATTTAAAATATGGCATATAAACATGTCTTTTTAAGTGGGGGGAAAACGCTAATGCTTTCGTGGAGATATCGTTCTCCCGTATGGGCCTAGCAAGTACCTTCGGGGCTCGAGTACCTTATGCTTTCGTAAGGATATTGTTCCTTCGTACGGGCATAAGCGAATGGGTCCCCCTGAATTGAACTCGATTGAAAGGAGCCTATAATGGGTGATGATCGGGGGCCTTGCTACTCTTAGTAGAGGACAGCGAGGACAATTCGGGTACCTCCTAGAACCAAAACTGCATGTAGAGAACACATAGAAACCCACCCTGTTAGAACCATGCGGATAACATAGGTGTCTTAGATGGAATGTAAATAGGATTGCCTTATTTGCTTATCGCATTTAATTTGTCCTTTTATTATGTACTTATCATTTTTGTCCGGTACTGACTTGTTTTCTTTTTGTTTTTTCTTATATATACCATTGCATTCGCATTACAGTGGGGCATTGATTCCCGAGTAATTTCTCCCATAATAGAAGATTGTTCATGATGGACCAAAGGTTCTTTGACCTGAAAGAAGGGGGTCCAATCCCAAAACTCCATCCCGAGACTAGACCGGGGACAGCCGAAGAAGAACCATTCAAGGACACCAGAACAGATTCGGTAAGCAGTGTCAATCCTGGTGATAAACAAGATGAAATACAAGAACTAAAGAAGCAGATGTCCGAGATGATGGACCAGATAAATGCCATGATGAAAGGCAAGCAGCATGTCGAACTCAGAAAAGATTCGGTCGGGGAGCAGAATTTGGAACAAAATGGTCAGAATGTCAAAATAGATAACACTATTAAATATGACAAATCGAATCCCTTTGTGATCAATCTCAAGAAGCAGACAAGTAGCATATCTGGGGAAGATACCCAGGGAACAGAGGCAAAACTAGGGGAAGTTCGAGAATCTAATGACATCAGAAAACATTATCCAATACCCATGAGATACACCGAGTTACTTCCGTTGCTTGTCGAAAGGAACCTTATCATACCAATGAAGTCTGTACCAAGAAAACCTCCTTATCCGAAAGATTACAATAGTCGTGTCTGGTGCAGCTACCACATAGGCGATTTGAGTCATCACACTGAAAATTGTAGGGCCCTGAAGGACAGAGTTTGAGATCTTATCAGAATAGGAATTTTGGATTTCGAAGACGGACAACCCCGATTCTTCAGCCAGCCAGCCGTTGCCCGAGGAGCAAAGTCGAAGGAAGGTCAATACCGAGCCCAAGGTTCGGATAACACAGAAGTGGGTCACTCAAGTGGGATAAAGTTAGGAGTCAATAATAAAAGCGTCTCAGAAGATGAACTTGCACAAAAGCGCGACCAGCTCAAGCACGAGAGGCACAATCTGAGCATGAAATTAAAGAGCGTACAAGACGAGTACCAGAAGCTGCACTTTGAATTCAAGAGTTTCAGTCTGGGTGACACCGCGGAAGAGTGGGTCAATGGTATGATTCAGCTGAGGAACGGTTCAGAACGCTGGAAGCAGAAATGTAAAAATAGTAAGAATAAAATCAGATCATTATCAAAGAAGCTGGAAGAAGCTGAAGGCCAACGCGACTTTCTCCAAAATGAGTTGGAAAGCAGTCTGGCCATGGAAGATATCCTGAAATCAAGTCTGCACCAGGAAAGGAATGAATCACAAGCCTTTCAAATGGAAAACGCAACACTCAAAGAGCAGATAGTGAGACTCGAGACTGTTTTACATACCAGTGAGATCCGTGCTGGGGCAATGACCGTTAAGCTACAAAAGGCCGAACAAACAATACGGGAGAAAGACCAGGACATGAAGATGGTTACGACTCAAGCCCGACAAGTAGCTCAACAGGTAGCAGATTTAGCCGATGCAGCAACACCAATAAGCCAGAATATGGATCCGGCATTGGACCGCGAAGGAAAACTGACGGGACTATTGAATGAGGTCAAGACATTAGGTGCCAGGGCTCACCGATATCTGTAAAACCCTAATACCGGATGTAATGAAACCTTTTAGTCTGAATGAAAGATGTTCTATAAGGACAAATCACTTGCGGAATCAATGCTTTATTGCATTCATGCATTGCATTTGCATCACGTTTTTCTTGCATTGTTTTATCATTGCATGGCACTTCATCATTTAATACCTGGGGTTCGATGGCAGAATTAATCGAAAAATGGAACGAATTGAAGAGTCGAGGCTTGACCAGTTAGAAGAAAAAATCGAGAAAGAGCTTAAGAAGAAAGAGAAGATAAATGTTTTCAATACGAGGGAACTCTGCCTAGTCCCTGATTTGGTCATTCCTCCAGATTTCAAGGTTCCCGGATTTGCGCAGTATGACGGAACCAGCTGCCCAAAGATTCACTTAACCATGTTTTGTAGAAAAATGGAAGGATACATGAAGAACGAAGAATTGTTGATCCACCATTTCCATGATAGCCTGACGGGACCAGCAGTAGTGTGGTATAACTGTTTGAATAGAAACCAAGTTAGGTCATGGGGTGACCTCGCTAATGCCTTCTTGGATCAATACAAATATGCTTTAGATTTAGCACCTTGTCGACAGTTTCTTCAGAATGAGAAAATGAGGCCAAATGAAAGCTTCAGGGAATATGCATTAAGGTGGCGATATCTGGCGACCCAAGTCCAGCCCCCTGTAGCAGAAGAAGAGTTGACCCCCCTATTCCATGCAACACTTCCCTCTCCCTTCTTCGATATGATGTTGGAAAAATCGAGAAACAAATTCGAAGATTTCATGACGATTGGAGAGAGGATAGAATATGCAATCAAAGAAGGAAAATTGGGCCTAAAGTCTAAGGACCGAATCGAAGATAAGATAGATAAGGATGGAGACGTAAATGAATGTCATCTCCAGGGTTCGCGTGGCCGTAAAAGAAGGAAACAGACTGAGAAATTGGGGTCATCAAGGAAAATCCCTCGGACGAGCGCAAATTTGGAAGTATTTGGAATATCTATCTCAGACATTTGGCCTCATCTGGTAGAGGGTCACTATCTTGTTCCTAGGCCGATGAAGAGTGCACCTGATCTGTATGCCCATAGTTTTGACTCGAGTAGCACATGCGAATTCCATATGGGGGCACCGGGGCATCCCACCAGAAAATGTAGACCTTTACTGGAGGAAATCAAGAAGCTGGTCAATGATGGAACCCTGACGCAAGAGCTGATCAAGCAGTGGAAGACCAAGGATGAGAAGCAAATCTACATAGTGTTGAAGAAGCCAGAGATGTCTCTACATTAAAATACCTTCCTAAAGTAATACAAGGGATCAACTCTATGTGGCCCCCATGTGGCAAAGATCTTTTGTGATGGGGCATGTTTGTTGGTTTTTACTTTCAATAAGAAACACATTTCGCTTAACATATAATGTTTTTGGAAGCACATAGATATTTTCTCGTCGTTGTAGGACGCTGGATATCAATTGCAAGATGTGACATTAGATAGATGTCGTGACAACAATGATGTGTGATCTTCCCCACCAGACTCTGGTCAGCAAAGCGAGATTATTACTCTTTCGATGATATTCAAGGACGAAAAAGCTCTAAATGTCAACCATGTAGAGTTGCTTGAAATTGAAACTCTAGGCATAATCTTCTAAGTAGTAAATATGAAAAAAAAAACAAAAAAAAAACAAAAAAGGAAGATAAAAAGAAAAGAAAGAAGAAAGAAATGAAAATGAGAAAATAATAATAAAAAGTACTCCTATGTTTGAAACCTGGTAATAGGCTTGTTCGGATAAGAGTATGGAAATTTTGGGGCACTCCGCTGAAGCGATAGGGTGGAGATATATCATCCAATTCAAGAAACCTTAGCTTCATGAGTGATGGTAATATTTTCAAATCGTGACTATGCCGAGTAACTTGGGGCATTGTTGTTTGCTCCATCGTTGTCCTCAAGACAAAGGACTGTGACGAATTGATTTCCTCAAATAAAGATAAAAACAAAAACAAAAAAAACAAAACAAAACAAAAAATGAAAAAATGATAGGCGATATCATGGGAGAAATTAAGACTCGCACCACCCAGAACTCTATTCCTAGAGTAATATTTCTGTGCTCAAGTGGTTATACAAGCCTACCCTTTTGGGGCGGAGTAGATAATGAGAATTGAGAAAGAGTAGCACTCTGCAGCAACGCGATAATCATGAGGATGAACCGAGTCACTAGGGAAGATTTCACATCTTTGAATTACCAGGTGGTTGAATCTAAGCCACTCTTGCACATGATATCCAGAGCTCCTACGCTGTGTTTTCAAAATCTTGTATGCTAATCTAAATGATACCCTTCAGTGGAACACCAATCAGCAAATTGACAAGTTAAAGCAACAAAAATTTCCATGTATTACTTCAGGGGTAAGACCCAGAACACAAGGAGGCGGATACTATTGAAGCCCCTAACCAGAAATGACCTCACGATACATAGAATGAAGATGATAACAGAGGTATAGGTGTCAGACAGCTCAAGAACAAGAAGCGAATTCCAGCCATGATGCCTTGTTTGGTTTAAGAAAATGAAGGACGAAACATGACAAGTATGAGCTTACAAAGTGTGGGAACGGTAAAAAAGTAAACATTGAGTCTCCAAAAAATTAAAGCACAGAAATTGATGAATGGTGTCCGTCAAGAGACAACAAGAAGATTGAGGTTAAGAAGCATTTCCCTCACCCCGATGACGAAATTAACAAATACTCAGAATATTGGGTCAAAAGAACTGGAAGGTAGCCGAGCACGATCGAATGGGGCAATGCAGAACAGAAAGAATAGTAAGATTCTCTGCACACGCATGATATAGCGTTTGTTGGTGAAGCAGGCAGAAACCCCGAAGAAGAAAGGCGGGTGCTCGTGTAAAAGAACAAGAGTAGATGCCCATTGAGCAAAATTTGACAGAAATGGAGATCAAAATTGAGCATACCGCAAAAGG
Organism: Hibiscus mutabilis; assembly: GCA_019671005.1. Classification (NCBI taxonomy): domain Eukaryota; kingdom Viridiplantae; phylum Streptophyta; class Magnoliopsida; order Malvales; family Malvaceae; genus Hibiscus; species Hibiscus mutabilis. The sequence goes on along the minus strand of CM033733.1, from coordinate 31,089,255 downwards.
AAAGGAAATAGAGAAATCAGAAGAATGACTTATTCAGGACATAAGATTAACAAACAAAAAAGAAAAGAGGAGAAAGAAAGCACAACATTACATACATCATATAGATAGGGGCATGTCAATTTTGCTTGTTCCTAAACAAGTATTTGAAGAATTATCGAAGAATTTACCAAAGTCCATAAAACAACAGCCATGTCGGCGTCAGATCTAGATGATAAATCCTTCGGGTCATCGATAAGTCCTTCGGGCACGATGTTAAGTCCTTCGGGCCATCAGTAAGTCTTTCGAGCGTGGTGTTAAATCCTTCGGGTCATCAGTAAGTCCTTCGGGCATGATGTGGCAGCATATCAGCGTGAGTCCCCATAAAACAACAGCCATGTCGGCGTCAGATCCAGATGATAAATCCTTCGGGTCATCGATAAGTCCTTCGGGCACGATGTTAAGTCCTTCGGGTCATCAGTAAGTCTTCCGAGCGTGGTGTTAAATCCTTCGGGTCATCAGTAAGTCCTTCGGGCATGATGTGGCAGCATATCAGCGTGAGTCCCCATAGAACAACAGCCATGTCGGCGTCAGAACCAGATATTAAATCCTTCGGGCCATCGGTAAGTCCTTCGGGCACGATGTTAAGTCCTTCGGGCCATCAGTAAGTCTTTCGAGCGTGGTGTTAAATCCTTCGGGTCATCAGTAAGTCCTTCGGGCATGATGTGGCAACATATCAGCGTGAGTCCCCATAAAACAACAGCCATGTCGGCGTCAGATCCAGATGATAAATCCGCCCGGGTCATCGGTAAGTCCCCGGGCACGATGTTAAGTCATTCGGGCCATCGTAAGTTTTTCGGCGTGGTGTTAAATCCTTCGGGTCATCGGTAAGTCCTTCGGGCATGATGTGGCAGCATATCAGCGTGAGTCCCCATAAAACAACAGCCATGTCGGCGTCAGATCCAGATATTAAATCTTTCGGGTCATCGGTAAGTCCTTCGGGCACAATGTTAAGTCCTTCGGGCCATCAGTAAGTCTTTCGAGCGTGGTGTTAAATCCTTCGGGTCATCAGTAAGTCCTTCGGGCATGATGTGGCAGCATGTCAGCGTGAGTCCCCATAGAACAATAGCCATATCGGCGTTAGATCCAGATGTTAAATCCTTCGGGTCATCAGTAAGTCTTTCGAGAGTGGTGTTAAATCCTTCGGGTCATCAGTAAGTCTTTCGAGCATGATGATAAGTCCTTCGAGTCATCAGTAAGTCCTTCGAGAATGATGTGGCAGTCTTAGTAGCGTAGGTCCAAAAATGACAACAGCCTCGTAAAAAAAAAGGAACCTATATTTTCAAGCCCCAGTGAAAGGTTCCATAGAGGGAGAACCCTAAATCCAGAATCTCAAAAAGAACTCTCAGTCGAAGGAATCCATCAGCGGCGCAAAACGTTTTATATAGGAGGAACCAGAGTTGAAAGCGAAGAGTTCTATATAGGAAGGACTCCAAGTTTTACTGTCTCGAAGTGAAAAGTTCTATATAGGAGGGACTCATAACTCGAGGTTTCAGAGCGAAGGGTTCTATATAGGAAGAGCCTTTAGCTCCAAGATCGGAAGGTGACGAAGCTCTATATAGGAAGAACTTACGAGCCTGAAGATTCAGCCAAGGAAGAGCGGAGATATCCAAAAGAACACATTTTTCCAAAGCTACAAACAGGGAAGTCTGATAAAAATGAGTGCTTATGAATATTTGCTTTGCTTCCCATTCCATGAGAACAAGCAAAGAGGGGCAGCTGTAATCACTCATTTTCATTTGTAAATACATATTGCATGTATATTTATTATATATGAATGTTACTAATATAAATATAAGGTGTGGTGTGTGCATATTATAAGCTATGTATGTATACGTATTAATGATGAATGTGTGTCGCGTATGTATCTAGAGTATGAGCGTATTTGATTAATATATATAGATGTTATGTTAATTATGGGTAGGATTATATGTACGTATGCCAATATGTTATACTTGTATAAGTATATGTTTGTATCATGTATATGTATTGCTGTTATAATTATATTATTATTATTATTAATATTATTGGGCTGATAAAATGAAAAAAAAATAAATATATTAAACCCAAATAAAAATTACAGTCCAAGTCCAAATACAATTACAAGGCCCGGTTGGCCCAAACCCAAATCTTATCTAATTACAATTATGGTGTGCAGGTGACTGTGGGCCGTTGGATCAAGATCTGATCCAACGGCCACGATCAAACCAAGAAGTCAAAAATATATGCCAGTCGCGTGTTCCACAAGTATGGACCGTTCGAGTGCCACGCGCGCGTGTGGTCCACGCGCGGACGCTTTAATATCCCACGCGCGTGTAAGGTCCACGCGTTCTGACTCCTCGACTGCGGAGCTCCACGTGGCAAGATCTGGAGCCGTCTCATCAAATCGAGGCTTCATCTAGGCCGTTCGTTCTTCAAGCCATCTCGACCGTTAGATCAGATCTGATCTAATGGCCGAGAACGCGTCTGGCCGCTGGCAGAACACCCATACCGCCACCATGCCGATATTCAACCCCCGTTCAGAACATGCCCAAGACAACAAGCAAAAATTGTCAGTTCAGATCTGAAAAAGCAAGATGCAACTTGCACCAAAACGAAGACAATGATATATATGAAATGGGGACTTTTGTAACGGGGGGGAGAACAGAGAAGTAACAAAAAAAAGATAGTGATAACAGAGATCTTGTAATACAAAAAAACTGAAAGTTGTAAACATTCAAGTGAATCGAAAGAAAAGTCCAGTGGTAAATACTCGTTTCTCTTTTATTTTTGCATGCAAATACGAAAGAAGAAAACAGAAACAAAAAAAAAAGCGAGTCGTCTTACCATCGATGTTTGTGGGTCTTCCCTTCCTTAGTGATAAGCCTTTCGGCTTCTCCAAGCCTGATATGGTGAACTAAAGGGAGGGGAAGACCCCTTGTAGTTTCGTTTTGGTCTAAAAAATATTTTTTTTCGCTTCGTATTTTCTAGATCTAGGGCAAATAAGGGTGTATCCTCTGAAACAAACAACGGATTCATGTTGAGGATAAAAATGTAGTTAGTGGCGGCCGGCGGCGGAAAACACGGCGGCCGGTCGCCGGATTCTGGGTTTCATGGGATAGTTGAGAGAGAATGAAGAACAGATGGTTCTTGCAAAATCAGAAAAATGAAACAAATGGCTGAAAATCTGATTTCGGCCTAAAAAGGGGGCTTTTATAGTTATTATTATTTTGCTAAATGGGTAAATTACGCACTTAATCCCACCGCGTTTTCAATATTTTCGTTTTGTCTTGCCGCATGGTATAATTACAATCCCAGTCCCCCTGATATTTCAAAATCTTGTAATCCAGTCCTTAAATTACACCGATTCAGATTTTAAATGGTAAAATTACCCCCTTAACCATCCCGCGTTTTTGAACTTTTCATTTTGGGTCTGCCCCTTGGTCTAATTACAGTTTTGATCCTTTTAGTTTCTGTTGGTTTCGCAATTTCGTCCCTAAATTACATATTATTGTTCTTTAATTTCTGCCACTGACTTTTATTTTTCTTTCATTTCAGTCCTGTATTCTTTGTAAATATTCATGTTCGTATTATAATCGTATATGTTGATATTCTATTATTTTACGTCCCTCGTATATGACTCATATTTTATGTTTATATGTATATGTGTGTTAAACTTATAATAGTCATGTTTTTTATCCGATTATTCGTATTAAAGCATGTTATGTTCTATTTGACTCGTAAACGGCATTGTTCTTGTATTTTTGTACGTATGTTTTCTTGGCTTTTAGGTTACGTGTTAGTGTGTCTTCTTTTATGTATAATATATTGTTCCATATATGCTGAAATATGTTTTATTACTAGCACGTATGTCTTTTTGAAATATTTGTTCGTCTATATACGACATAATTATTCCTGCATTGTTATTCTAATTTGTTAAAGTTGTTTTTATCTATTATTTAGATTAATATGTATATATGCATGATCCAGTCTAATATATTATTTATGTTAGATTAGTATTCTGTTATGTCAATATTTATTGCATTGAAATATTTTGCCATGTTTTATATTTTTGTCATTAAGATTGCATATGATATATAAATTGTCAATGCGGTGCCCTTTTATCCGAGCGTAAACGGGGCCAGTATCAGGCGTAGTGATAGTGGTTGGGCGTTTACCCTCGGATAACGGGGCCCTTAAAATTTATTCGCAATAATGACCGAATTTTAAAATAATTGTCACTTTAACCCGGAAAATCCAACATTAATAAAGCGGTAATTATTAAAGTACCAGTTTTGGGCGGTGTGGGAGTGCTAATCCTTCCCCATCCGTAACCGACTCCCGAACCCAATCTTTTTGAATCTCTGGTTTTATGGTGTCCGGCCTACCTAAGTGGCCGGTGGCGACTCCATTTTTTTTATGCGGTTTATTTTAAAACCCCACGGAATAAATATTTTATATCCAAAAGAATCACAAACATCCTTCGAAAACCCACGTTTTTATTTTAGCGATAAAGAGAAAAAGAACATCGCTACACCTGGAGAAGCAAGAAACAATATGTAGTGGCAAGAAGCAGTGCAAAAGCTGAGTTTCGAGCATTAGCTCAAAGGATCTGTGAAGAAATTTGGGTTCTAGGACTCTTGACAGAACTAAAATTAAATCAAAGTGAGGATTTTGAACTTCAATGTGACAGCAAAATCAGCTATCAGTATTACAAAGAATCCTGTCCAACATGATAAAACAAAACATGTGGAGCTAGATAGACATTTCATATATGAAACGATTACAAATGGGACAGTCAAGCTCAATTTTATTCCTACTCACAAACAATTAGCCGATGTGTTCACCAAGGCACTTCCAAAAACTAATTTTGATAATCTTACATCCAAGCTAGAACTTTACAATGTATACTTATCAGCTTGAGGGGAAGTGTAGATTATATATTAATGGAAATTGCTGAAAGTTAGGGAATTCTATTCCTAAATATCTAACTGCTGATATTTAGGATTTTATCAATAAATAGGAGCAGATATGTAGCTGCTGATTTTGTGTAATAGGTGCAGATATAGTTGTTGAATTTTTTATAATTTTCTTTAGATTAGGCTCTCTTGTAAACTATAAATAGGAGTTGTTGTTATCAATAAAATATCAAGAAAAATATAGAAAACATTCTTCTCTGCTTCAAAATCACTATTGTTCACAAATCTTTAAATTTTTTTTAAAAAATACTAAAATTTTTAGAAAATATTTTATATTATAAAGAATATTAATTAATTTTCTTAAAAAATTAAAATTTATTTTAAAATAATAAAACTATTAAATATTATAAAATGTAAAAATATTGAAATATTCTAAAAATTTAATGATATAAAATTAAAATTTTATTATTTTTGGTTTTTTAAAAAATAAAATTTTATAATTTTATAATAATATTTTTTGATGAAAATGAGATACTCTCATGTGCCTCGTTAAAAATCTCTTTAAACTTAAAGGAGGAAAAAAAAAGTACACACGATAATATTTACAAAAATTAGCAAGTAAAGCTCGACATACATCAGCAAAAAAAACAAAAATAACAATAAAAAACTAATCCTGGCCACTAAACCTCGACACAGTTGAGCAAACCATAATCATGGCTTACCCTCTTTCAAACCAGTACCGTGTCCTCACATATCCACTCCCCCCATAGTCGATCGATCAGCACTCAAAACATGGGAAATTGATGCCGGCAAGAGAAATCGAACACACTCAAGGTTATCCCTTGAAGCTTCCTTCGCCATTGCGTCCGCAATCTTATTACCATTACGATGAACGTGTTAAAACCGAAGATAATAATATTTTATATTTTAAAAAATATTTTTAAATATTTTATATATTTTAAAAATATATTTAATATTTTATACGATTAAAATATTTTCATCTTTTGACATTTATTATTTATTATATAAATTTCGAAATTTAAAACATAATTTAATATTTTTTATATTTTTAAAATAATTTTAAGAATTTTTTATAATTTTTATGATTTTTAAATTTTTTAAAATTAAAAAATGCTTGAATTTCCGTGTTGTAACATGTGGCAATTTTTTTAGAAAACTGTTAAAGCTAACTGTCAATGTTGGTTAGAGGGCCAAATTGACTTTTTTTTCTTGAGTTTGAGGTCTTAATTGGGTGAAAAAAAACTTTAGGGACTGAATTGATTTTTTTTATCAAAAGTTTAAAAACTTATTGAACATTCAAGCAAAAACAAATGTTAGGAATTTATATGGAACTAAATGATTTAGAGTGCCAAAGTTTTTTTATTATTAAAATAGCCTAAATTGAATTATTAACTTTAAAAGGGCTAAAATATAAGGGTCGTTTGGTTCTAAACAATATAAAGCATTTTTATTTTTATTTTTAAAAAATAGAAAATATTGAAAAACATGTGTTTAGTTGTAAAAATAAAAAAAAGAAATTTAAAAAATAAAAATGATTGAAAATATGAAACATAAAAAAGATGTTTTTAGTACTTTCGTTAAAGTTGTTTTAGAAATTCAGAAACAAGGCTTAAATAATGAGATCAAATCCTCTAAAAATATATTTTTATTTTAATGACATTTAACAGTTTTAGTATCGTTACAAACTATCATAAAAATATTTAACTATAAGTTTTTTTGTTAAGTTTCTCGACTATGAAAAAATTATAAAAGAAAAATATGACTTAAAACAACTAACAAATTGGTCATTTGTCATTGAATTTTAACAGAAAATGACGTAGAAATTAATAAAATTAACATAATAAAAATTTAATTCTCAAATTTTACACTTTATTTTAATTTAGTTCTAACTCTAAAAAATTAGCCCTCGATATTTCAATATTCTATTAATCTAATCCCTAGTTCCCTATTTTCTTCGCTTTGTCTTTCTATTATCATCTTTTTTTATAAATCCAAGCGCCATTGAACTTATCTTAGGAACACAACTATTACAAATAACTCCCTTATTCAAAACACAAAAAATGTATAAAACCCTTAAATTCTCCTAACAAAACAACTAAACCAAAACAAAAAATTGTTGCTTTACACAATCAATTATTCACATTTCATGATAGAAACACAAAATCAAAGGATGCATGAATTAAATTGTTTTGTTAGTTAGTATAAACTAAAATAACACATCAAAATAGATGGTCTTAATATGTCATATTTTTATTAAAAATAAAAATTATTTTCTTTTTATTGATTTTAAAATTTTACTTTATTTAATCATATTTTATTTTTTATAGTTATAATAATATATTTAATAATTATATTTTAATTATTGAGTAATTATTTGTTCGTTTCTATTTTGTAAAAACTATAAATCAAACACATTTTCATTTCTAAAAAAAGTTCTCATTTCTATTAATCAAACATGATTTCTGTATTTTCAAAACTGAAAATGAAAAATATTTTATGAAAATGAAAATATAAAACGAAAACAAAAATATATTCTAAAACTAAACGAACCCTAAAATTTTCATGTTTTATTAGTCTAATGATAATTACAGGATAATATTTGTTCACACATATTCTTAACCATTTGACAATGCACGCATCCGCTTTTCCACCGAAATTACTTGTTGGGTTCAAGATTTTCATTTAATTAAAGACCACAAATGACTAGTTGAATTACTGGCATTTAAGAGGTATTAAAAGGCTGATTGCTACTTTTCGCTTTCCAAAGGAACGTGAAACTACCAAAATCCAACTAGTTAGTTTAAATCAAGGATTGGTTATTGTCTTCAATTATTTAGATAATATAAATTATCGGTTCTATTAGGCTAGTCGTTTAATAAGATAGATATTGGTGGTGCAAATGAAAGTGAAAAAAATAAGTGTAGAAGAAAATAAATAGGTTGAAATAATATAAATCAAGGAGTATAGCGCTAATGATTAGGAACACTTGCGATTAATCCAAGTTAACCCACAACACTTGGTAGACTATTTTAACTCTTATCGTTCTTTGGTAGTAAGATAAGGGATAGAATCTTCCCTTAATTGCTGCTGGGGTGTGATGGAGTGTTCAAAACCGGCCTGATGGGTATTCAAATACCCAATAAGCTCATAATACAAGTTAAAAAAAAATATAGCAATAATATAGTAATGATACTGAATTTATTGGGCCTTCAAGTACACATTGAGCCGATTTTGAACACCCCTAGAGCCTACAATCAACCAAATCTCAGTCCATCCACCCAATCATAAATAGTGCATGAACGAGGACTGTAAATGTTTGTTCTTTATATGTAGTTGGGTTGGGTTGGGGTGATGAAGGGAAATTTTATGGAAGTGTTGCGGGGTAAAGGCATGAAGTTGGAGCTCATGGGTCCATGCGCTTATATGATTTTGACTTCTTTAAACTTCATTAGGGGTTTGATTGAAACACTTCGAACATGTAAAATCTCAATTGGAATCCAACACCAAACCTGATTAGTGCAATTGCTAGGCTTAAACACACAAGTGTAAAAAATGGGATCAGCTCAAGACAATCAGTTGAACTGATTGAATAGGCTTCACTTATTTGCGGATCCACCAGACATTTTAATTGAGAGCTGCACACTCAACTTGTCATGATATATATGTGACCAACCAGTTGCAAACGGCGGGATTAGCTACTACTTCCCTGTTTCTTGCCCTTCATTAAAATCTAGAAATAACTTCAACAACTCAAATGGAAAACAATTTTACTACTGTTGAAAATTAAACGCAAAACCCACCTTAAAAGTGAGAATATGATAGGATACAGCAACCATCTCGGTCCCCTTCATGATTTTTTTCACTATTCCCAATAAGCTTCGTTGTTTTGATATGATGCAGCATGCAAACAGGAGTGCCTAGCATTCATCCTCTTCAGCATAAGATTAGAGATCAGATAAAAAGTTACTCAACTTACATATAAAATCCCCATGTTAAATAAAAAGAGAATTCAAAAAGATGGTCCATCAATGACTATCAGGCATGATACAAAGTTTGAAAAGCATGTTTGTTGCAATATGTTGAACCTCTCCTTGAGTCCTTATCTTCAAAAGCATCTGGCATCCTACACTGGTCTTTCTGGCTAAGTTTCAAAAGAGAATTCTTGTGGCATGTTACACAATGCTCGCATTGTGTTGCTGGTCACATCCAGCAGCTGCAAGTACTCATCTGCACCATCAACCAGACGCTGCACACCAATGACCAAATATAAGAATTACACCAATAAACTGATTCATACAAATTCATTTTTCCTTTATAAAACCGCCAGCAGGGGAAAAGTTGCCCAGTCTTGGATGATGCAAGGAAACAATGGAGCCGGTAGGAAGAAAATAATTGAAAGGCCAACTTTAGATGTGTAGACTGTAGATTGTAGTCGCATACAATCCGTAATTAGTTTATAACAGTGTTTTACTTAGTATTCGACTTATGCTCTATTTCTTATCTAGGAAGAAGATTAGGTAGAAGCTTTGACTAGATGAGTTAACTCCTAATAGAGCTCTAAGTATATCTTTGTTGTAATCAGCCAATTTTAATAGGTGTTTCCTTGTATATTAAATTATTAGAAAAACCAGAGAACAATTCTTTTCTGTTCCAAATTCCTAGTTTCTACAAAATGTACTCAGTTAATATGCTGTTGCCTGTTGGTCATGTTTAATAGGCCAATTTTCAATAACTTCAATATAATGGATGGTATAAATCAATAGGGCTTCCTTCAAAGACAGCACAGTTACAGCAATGCAGACAAATTTTAAAAGTAGGCCCCTGCTACATCTGAAGCTTTCGTTGCCAGCTTATATTAATCAACCAAAGAAAATCATCTACCTTCACACAATAGGTATGATTTTTAAGGGAAAAAACAAGAAGCAATTCAATCAACCTCATTTCTATTTCTAAAATTACCAAAACTAAGAAACTAGCAGCAGATAACCAAGAGAACAAAGTTTATGTGGTGAAAGTAACCTTATCTGCTTCAGCCAAACTCTTGCAAATTCTAGCCTTTTGTTCATCTGGTACATCATCTGCCTCAACAACCACATTAAATAACTGGAAGCAGCATTATGTTAGCATCAGATACATCTAGAAATTGAATACGGAAACTAATCATGGATGAAAATAAAGAAATTAGACCTGAAAAATCATCTGAGAAACTGGATAACCTTCTGCAATTACATTATTGACTTCCTTGTTTGCCAAATCAAAGTTACCGCTCTTGCATGTGGCATAAAGTGCCTCCACAACTTCTCGAGGTATAACCTGATACAGTGCAATTTTAGTGTCAAGGCATTCCAGAGTCAATTAAATAGGACAATTAAAAAAAGACATGTAGTTTGAGATTCTCATTTTGCTTTTTCTTCATAGAACAGTTAAAAAAATCAAAAGAGAAAATGCCGCATTAAATGACAACTTTCTTAGTTGTTTCATCCAGAAAGGCAGCAAACATAGAAACAAAAGGTGTAGAAGTTCAATTTTGATTTCAAACTTAAATATGAACGTCTTGTAGTAATTATCAAAATAAACAAAGAAGCCCTATTTGAGAGTAAATTTCCCTTGCTTATCTTTTGCAACAGCATACGCATCCAAGTCAAGCATCAAGACTCCTTTACTCTACAGAGCAGTTATCCAAAAACCATCTTGGATAAAGGATGCGTTGAAAATAAATCAAGAGAAGCCTAATATCAATCAAAGGAATTTTTTAGAGCAAACTTACTAAGCATTGGGAAACTTTAGTGTCAATGAATTATACAACTTACACCAGACACACTAATTAGGTCTTTGGAAGAAATTGATGATCCAAATAAGCGTGCAGCTCCCTGAAATAATCCATAACACAAAATTAAGCATTCTGCAAAAGCATGATGAAAGCCAGTTGATTCAGAAGACCAATAATACTCACAGGGAGCATGTCCTAGTAGGAATTCAGCATAGTAAAATCGTTATTTTTAATGGTGCTGAATGCAGTTACAAATCATTATTTCGACCAGCAATTACAGTTGCATGACAGGGATTATGGTTAAAGCCCTTCATGGGGAAAGTGCTATTTACAAGACAGCAAACAAACTAAGGCCCAACAAACTAGACACTAAGCAGAAAACACAATTGGGTCGAGCTGAAAAAAATATGCAATCAAATTGTTAAAAATGAAAACTACAGTAGAAGAGCATGGATAATCTATACATCATAATTTCATAAATATTGGAAATGAATCGCATTCCATGACTTAACCTGCAAGTATGTAATAGCCCGACGAAGATCACCTTGTGAAATGGAACTTAATGTCGAAAGTGCCTACAGTGAAACATAAAATGTTTAGGAAGTAGGCCATTTAACCAAAAACCACTCGTACAACAAGCTTAAGATACCAGGTTCACACCTCTGAATCTAAATTGAGGCCTTCTTGGTCACAAATGTGCAATATACGACTGCTCATGATTTCTTCTGAAAGTGGCTTGAATCTGAACTTTGCACATCTTGAAGCAAGTGGTTCTATGATCCTATGAAATTCAATACAAATATGCCTAATTGTTATCCTCCAATTCTCAAATTTACATTGCGATTTACAAGTCAATTGCAGCATTATAGTGCTTAAAGTTTACCACACTGAACCTGTGATTAAAAGGGGCAAAAGAAACTTGAGGAAAAAAAGAAAGAAATATACCTGCTTATGTAGTTGCATATGAAAAAGAATCGTGTAACTTTTGAGTAAGTTTCCATGGTACGTCTCAATGCATTCTGCAGTCAGGCTTATGCATCTACGTGAATTGTAAAGTATAATAATGGCTACCAAAAAAAAAAAGAAACATGCCTGAGCATCTTCAGTCATTGAATCTGCTTCATCAAGAATAATTATCTTGAACGGTGGACAAGGATAACCCCTAGGGAAATACAAAGGAAGAAAGAGAAAATTGGTAAACTTAAATGAGACCAATGAACAACTGTAAACCAAACTTGAAACCTTATTTATTGGAAAATAAGAGAGCATACCCCTGACGCTGGCAAGACCCTACAGCAACAGCAGCAAAATCTTTGATCTTTGTGCGAGCAACATTGATCCCACGGTCGTCACTTGCATTTAGCTCCAACACCCTAGATTTATAGAGCTCAGGTCTGCAAAATTTGGGTTTCAGTTAAATTCAGACAAACTGAAGTAAAAAAAAACTCAATATAAGTGTAAAGTTGTAAAGTGAAATGAAAGGAACATTCTAAACTCTACAATCAGCGACTACTAAGTATTGAATAGTAAAAAATGCATAACAGATAAAATCAGCAGAACTCTAGTGAAGCATTACACTAATTACAGCAGCCTAAAAGTTCATCAAAGAGTTACACTTCAATTTGTTACACTGATAATCTAATTGCAAATGTGACCATATAATTCACAATTTCCACACAAAAAGTAAATAAGTAATCAATCCAAAATTAAGGATTTAGGTCAAAGTTTCACTTTCATAAAACAACAATATGTCGAAGTTAAAAAATAAAGAGTACCCAAATAGCTGATGGGCGATGGCGAGAGCGGTAGTGGTTTTGCCGGTTCCGGGAGGACCGTAAAAGAGCATATGCGGGCACTACATTTAAAAAAATAGTGTTGAATTAGGGTTTTCTGTATAATTAAAAACAAAAAGGAGAGATTCAAACAAAGAAAAGAAAAGAAAAGGGAGATAAATTACATTGGCGGTCTCGAGGGTGTTGGTGAGAACTCGAACAACCTCGTCTTGATGCGCCACATCTTTCACTTGCTTTGGCCGGCTGAGACCAAACAAAAAATGTTTACCAAATCATAACAATATATAAACAACGAAAAGAAAGAGAAAAGAAAGAGAGATTAAGCTTGATGTAGTACTATTTTTCAACCCAAGGTTGGGAGCTCTGCAATACTGGCGCCATTTTCCTCTTGCTTGCTCCTTCTCGCTTCCCTGCGTTAACGCGACTTTTTTCCCCTCCGTATTTTTCCTTTATTATTTAGTTTCCTTTATTTTTATTTTTTCTTGTTTTCGTTTCCCGCTTCTTGCTTTTTTCTAGGATAAACTACATAAATAGTCACTAATACTTAGATAGATTTCTTTTTTCACCACTAAAATTTGAAAGTTATGTTACAGCCACTAATGTTATCAATTTCTAACAAAATGATCACTCCACGATTAACCTCGCATATCTTTTACAGGAATCTGATATGGCACGTATAATGTTGAGTGAGCTAAAAAAATGAAAGGCATTTCATAACATGACAATTCCACAAAGGGGATGAGGATAACCATGATAATGAATAAGGTTTTTTTAAAAATTATAAGAAGTATCATTTGTTACTTCTAATTGTTTTTTTTGTCTGCTCAACAACATCAATCATTAAAAGCAAAAGATTAATCTATGTAATGTCATATCTCACTGTTGCATGATAAATCACTTTTCTTACGGTGGCCATTTTATACTGTAGCGACTAAAAAACTCGGGTTTTCCTCTTTTTCTTTAAAAAAAATTTTGGAATTCATAAAAATTGTATTTTTAAATAAAATTAGGTAGTCGCAACCGATCACTTAAATAAGGTAGACCGAACACTAAAAACAATTAAAGAAAAATAAAATTTAGGTTCGAGAGTCGGTTATGTGTGGGGAAGGGTCGCACTCCTAACACGCCCAAAATTAGTACCTAAGAGTTCACATCGTATTCACAAAGAGATTTAAATTCGACTAAATTTAATAATTAATCCCTAAATGCATGTATGAATGACAATACAATATAAATATAAAACGTCTCGCTATTTACAATAACCAAAGGAGATGACGCTCGAATGGTTCGGGACGACTGACCTAAGTAAATGCTACCAAATATACATATGCATGAACAAATAAAATAATATCTAAAATAAATAAGGGCAACAATATAAATAAATACGGGAATTAAAATTAATTAAATTATCCATGCCATAAATAATACGAATTATATCTCGGGATGTGTCACCGTAAGGCTGCAGATGAGTTATGTTCGAATAAAAACACAAAAATTAATGAAAAGCTATACATGTAAAGTAATAAAGATATTATGACCTTGCGTAATGGAAAATATATAATAATAAAATAGAGGTATTAATTAATCGATAAATTAATAATTTATTAACTTAAAAAGATTTTTTCTGATTCAACGAACTTACATTATTCTTCATGAATAAAATATATATATTGCATTGACTATTGAATGATGTTCATGTACAATGTAACTAATTAAATATAATATATACCCCTAAAAAAGTTCAATGTAGTACTTAGTCCTAGGGATGGGCACGGGTTGGGTCGGGTTTTTGGCCCACCTGAACCCGACCCGAAAATAAATACCTTAAATCCGCACCCGACCCGACCCGAACATATTCTTTAAAAAATTCGACCCGACCCGACCCGAAAATAAATATACTAAACCCGACTTCGACCCAACCTATATAAAAAAATTAATTTTAGGGACCTAATTGTAAAAAAATAATTTTAAGGGACTTAATCGTAAAAAATATAATTTAAAGGACTAAATTATAAATAAAAATTAAATTTTAAGGAGCTAATTATAAAAAATTATATAAAAGGGGTATTATTATAAAAATCCCTAAAAATTTTAGGGAAAAATTACACAATTAGTCCCGAGTCGGGTCAGATATTTTCTACCATAAACTCGCACCCGACCCGAGTTCAAATAAAAACCCAACCCAAACCCATTTTTTTCATTAAAAAATCTGACCCGATCGGGCCAGGTCGGGTCGGAACCTGATCGGATCGGGTAAAATGCCATCCCTACGTAGTCCTAGTTAAAACTTAATGCAAGTTCATGTATGGTAGGGAAATCAACCACTATATAAACAACATCAAACATTCCTCAAGACTCATAGCGGCAACAACTCTTCACATTTTTTTTTTTGCATTATGAGAACGCAACACCAAAACTTTTGGATGTAGTAAGGAAAGTTAAAGATGAAATACAACTAGATTTAAATTTTAAGAAGAAGCAAATAACAATAGAACCATGTTTGACTAACTTGTCCTAGTTATATTTGTAATTGTATATCATTATTAATTTATAATATTGAAGGTACCATAAATTTATATGAGGATCTTCCGAAAAATTATTATCTTATTAATTTATCAAAATTATTAATTTAGACTATAGACCCAAATCGAGACCAAAAAAAATTATTATTTTAAAAAAATTATTAATTTATGGAATATTAATTTATAGAGGTTCTATTGTATACTGTACATTTGATATCGTGGGAATAAAAACTAGGGATGGGCATTTCACCCGACCCAACGGGTCTCGACCCACCCGACCCGATCGGGTTGGGTATTTTTGTGAAGAAATCGGGTTCGGGTCGGGTTTTTGTTAAGGTTGGGGTCGGGCTCGGATTTAGGGTGAAAAAAATTCGACCTAACCCGACCCGGGACTAATAGTGTAATTTTTCCTTAAAATTTTTAAGGATATTTGTAATAATACCCCCTCTTTATATAAATTTTTTTATAATTAGGTCCACAAAATTAAATTTTTATTTACAATTTAGTCCTTAAAATATTATGTTTTACAATTAAGTCTCATAAAATTATTTTTTTACTATTAGGTCCCTAAAAATTCAATTTTTTCTATAAGTCGGGTCGGGGTCGGGTTTAGAGCATTTATTTTTGGGTCGGGTTCGTTTTAAGGTTATTATTTTCTGGTCGGGTTCGGGTGGGCCAAAAACCCGAATAAAAACATATACATATATATTAGATAAAAATGAGGTAAGGAATTTGTACCATAAATATAATATATTCTATAAAGTAAAACAAATATATATAACTATAATAATATGTAACCACAAAACTATATATATATATATATTAAAAGCTATATAATATGATGTGGAACTATAAATATATGTTACACCAAGAACCGTATATACTATACTATACTATTAGACTTATGTTACACTCAATCTATACTTTTTTTTAATATGCCGGTGTAAATATCTGTTCAATTTTCTTAACTTTTTAATAACGCACGCACACCGTGCACACATGGTGCTCGAGCACCCGGATCACCTTAATAAAATACATCATCCTTTATTACTGGGACCACTCTATAGGTTCACGCTCAACCTATACGATATATATAAAAAGGATATATTATTATAATATAGTAATAAAATAAATTCTAATAAGAATAATAAGGTTTACCAAATATAAACATACTTCATTCGTCCCATTCAATATGTCCAATATTAACTTTTTAGGGTCAATTTTTTTGACTTTGACTTATTATTACTTTAAATTTATTATCGATAAAAATGTAAAAAAAATATGTTTTAGAAACCTTCAATTAGGTAGTTTAAAAATATATATTTATAAAATTTAATTAATTGAAATATTTAAAATAATAATGACAAAATTAAAAATTTTAACTTTTAAAAAGTCAATACTGAACATATTGAATGAGACAGAGGGAGTAATAGATATGGAACTTAACTAAAATAAAAATGAAATAAAAAAAAGCATGTAAATAGGTGCAGCAAAATAAAAAACAGAAATAATAAATATTAAGTTAAACAGAAATGGACGGGACGGGACAAAATGAGCAATTATACCATTAGTTTTTGGATCAAATTAAAAAAGGGTAACCTGCCCCGTAGTCCCTTTTGTTTGGGGTTTATTCTATTTTGGTTACTCGAATTTAAAAAAGATCATTCTTGTCACTTATGTTTTGAATCGTGTCTGTTTTGGTCCCTGGACCGTTAACCTCCGTTAATAAAAAAAATTAATTTCTAATTTAACCCCCAAACTTTCAAAACTTTATTTTTCACCATCTTCCCCAAAAATATCCTTCGTTTAGTTTAGTTAGCTCAAATTTATTGTTGTAGCTTTGTAATAATCTCCTTCATAATATTGTTTTAACAACTTAATCCATGATTGATTTGTTTTAGACTATTGATCAGATCGACAAACAACTATATGCAATTCATTAAAAAGTAGAATTAGAGATGATAGAATTAAAACCGTATATTATTGAAACAAACTGCTTGAACTTGCGTCTCCTAATAAAAACAATGCTTCCTTTTTCCATTAAGACCGCTCAATGGTTTAGTTAATATACTATTTATAGTACTGATATTGTATAAAAAGCAATTGTTGACGTTTTTATTCCTCATTTTCAATGCATTGGAAGAAAATATTACTAACGTTAAAGAGTAATCTTAGAACAATAGTTAGCAAAATCTTATAAATAAAGACATCTTTTTTTTTCATGAAAGATTGATAAGTTAAACAAAGCAGTAACAGCATCTTTTTTTCCTCTCAATGTTCCTGAGATTCACCAAGGCTTTTGACAGCACCGGAACGTCGGATCCTTTCCAAAAACGGAAAGACTGAACAATGCCGCAGCAGAATTTTCTTTGGCTCCATCATTTCCAGAGTTTAGAACATGGAACTAGTGGCTCTATTGCTCCAGATTTTGCAATCATGGCCTTATTATCTTCGAGAAAAAGGAAAGTTTTGAATAAAGTTCATCTCAAGAGACATTAATACGCGTGGTATATGTCAAAATTACGTGATAACACAAACACAAACACAAACATTAATATGAGTAATCCAACTCTGTTTTTTTTTTTCTACTGTGTTTGGAGATTGAAATTCTAATCAAGGGTTTCATACATATATTTGAAAACAGATACAAATGTAGGAACCAGTCGGGAAATCACAGACTCGGTTGCGTCAGCTTCAAGTTAGATCACTCAAATCACATGGAGTTTCCCGGGAATGCATCGGATTGTAGATTTCATTTACTAAAGTTAACTATGGGACACAAACTTCAAAACTTTACCTTGCCATATGCATAAAGAAACCAATCTCTTTGATAAAAAATGAAACTAAGCCAGTGGCACCAGCGTCATTGAAACACGGGTTGGATTTACAGAGGCTATGTTCGACTCAAAAGAAATTCGATTCTTCAAATGGCCTGAGCCATACTCGAACTTGGTTCCCTTGGCTTTGTAGAGTTTACCCAATAAACCACTGATCCAAAAGAGAAACTTATATGGTTTCTTGGATGAGCCATTGGTCGGAAACCCCATCACTTATTTATTAGTATTATTTGTGGGTTTCTAAACGAGAATGCGGGGATATGAATTTGGGTGAGTGAGCACTTCACTACAAGTTCATTGAGTGGTGAAATTTTGGGTTGAGAATCTAGTTGATGATGGCGGCAACTAATGGTGGCAAAGGTAGCAGTGGCAGTTAACAGCAACAATGTAAAGATGAAGGTTAGGGTTGGGGATAAATTTTGGGAGAAAAAACATTTTAGGATTTTTTGTTTGAAGATGATGAAAAAATAGAATTTCAAGAGTTTAATTATATTAGAAATTATCCACTTTTAGTAACATGTCATGTCATCTAACTAACGAAGATTGACGGCTCAGTGATCAAAATAGAATGAAACGATAACGTAAGTGACTTAAATAAAAAAAAATTCAAAATTGATGACTAAAACGGAACAGACTCTAAACAAAAGGGACTACGGGTGTAGATTACCCTTAAAAAAATAAATTGAACAGGAGATGCATATGATTAAATTGAATAACTTTAAAGATGGCGGAAATGATAAGTTTAAGGCAGGGAGATTAATGAGCGTAATTAAAACATTTTTTTAAACCGCACCAGGTATAAAACCCAAAACATAACCAGCTTTCAATTTAATTTTATTGTTGAAATCAGATCAAAAGCTTCCCAAAACTTTCTCTCAACTGTTTCAGTTGTTCTTGAGTTATCAAGAATTCAAGCTTTCTTCACGAAACCGACAACCTTTTGCCACATCAATCACTGTAAACCGCTAGTCGATGTTGGCGAACTCAAAACTCACCTTAAAACGATACATTTTTTCAATCTAAACTCGAATCTCTATTTAAATTTTCAAAAACGACTTCGATTTTGCCAATATCCGAGGAAACCAAAACACAAAACCCATTTTTTTGAAACAAATTTATTGAATGAAAGATAATTAATTCTATCACAATGAATTATTTAATTATAGATAAAGATTAATCATGGTCTATAGATGTTTGAATTTTGAACTTAAGTATTTAATTAATACAATTAATTAGATAGAGTTCAAATCAAATATAAATTAAATTAAATAAAAATATATAATATATATAAACAAATTTGACGCACGCCAACTTTGGATATATATATATTATTTAATTAAAATAAATATCTGGGATGCTTAATTTTTAAGCTAATATATTTATATTTTAATTGAATTGGTACTCTTAATTAATTCAAAGGTCTTCTTATCTCTCTATAAATGGAGATGTTTAACTTCATTATTTTGTATCCAGAGAACTTTTCATAAATCTTAAAGCATATACTATAATAGAGGGAGGAAAAATTCTTGGGAAATAATTCTCGAAATTATTTGAAATTTTCAACAAGAAAATTCTTGAAAAATAACCATAAAGATTATTTAAAATTTGTGTATCTTACCTGTGTTCATAAATTGAATGGTGCCCACACACGTAGCACCCGCAAGTGTGAGATCATAAATCTAGTAGAAGTTCAGGCCGTGAAAAATAATTCGGAGACTTACCAAGAGATTTGCGTCAAGCATAGAATATCACCGCAACATCAAATTCTCAAATAAACAAGTATTTAATTATAGGTTGTATTTATTGTATTAGATATCACGTTCGATCTGTTTTAGATAAAAAATTTAAAACCGCTACGCATTTTCAGGTTTTCAATAAGGGTTTAGGGTGTTTTAAAGCTAGAGTTTTTAGGATTTAAAGGCTCCGGCACATGCCCTCTGTCTACAAAATTTAGATACCTTTTATAAAGGTTTTGAAACCTTTGCTATGGTTTTGAAGCCATTGTATAGGTTTCGATACCTTTTCAATGGTGTTAGAAACCAAAAACCATTATACCCAGAAGGCCTCAATACCTCTGGGCCAAAATTGACAGAAAATTCATTCTAACATGTATATTATTATTACGAGCTTTCAAAATATATTAAAAATAAGATTAATAGTATATGACACAGTCGCATAAACTTGCTAGAGTCAGGAGTTTGAAAAATATGAAAACCTACATCAAGTGTAGGAGCTTGAAAGGTCAAAATAGACTAAAAGAAAATAAATTAACTCCCAATTATAATAATACAATTTGTATTATCAAAAATCACGTAGAGAATTAAGATATAATTATACTATGTTAGACAAATATATCTATGAATTTGACTTTCTTATAATTACAATAGTGGTTATATTTTAATGTAATTACAATAGTACCTAAATAAACTATAGATGAATAAAAAAATTAGAATACAATTTTTTTTTTCAAAATGACAACTAAATTTTATTAATAAACATGGAAGATATCCCAAATACAACGCATCCAAAAGAGAGAAAAATGGGGACTAGTCCACCAAAATCTCATACAAAACCCAAAGGTGTAAAGAAAAGTAAATACTTCCATAGAGATTGGTATACCGACAAAATTCAGAAGCTTTCATGAATTTTCTTGTCTCTATTCAAACGAGACGCTTTATGGGGTAAAAATGAGCGGTGAACGAACCAAACTATAAGGTAGATTGCTCCACTACCCAGGTCTAATTACATTAGCAAATAACCATCAACTGAGGGCGATCTATCTTTATACGACCACCGACATAATCAAAATAGAAAACTAGCGCCGTGAAGATTTTTGTACGAGCATCAAACAACCGCTAAAGTATGCTGAAATCATGTCAAAACGACATATGAGACGAACCACAAAAACAAAAAAATGCCACAAAAGTAAAGAGAACACGTGCCACAAGGACATAGATTATTATTAAAAATATAAAGAAAAAAAGAAAGTAAGAAAACAACAAGAAAACAATGAACCCCGGTGATCGACAAACAATACTAAAAAATTAAAGTTAGAATTTTAAGTAACTTAACCTAAGTTAGAATACAAAATTAAAACTAAGATTACGGTCAGAGTTAATTATATAAATAATTATAATTTCTGTAACTTGATAATTTCATAAAAATAATATAAAATTGAATTTAACTAATTTATTAATGTTTTATATAATTTCCCATTATTGTAATCTTATTTTAAATTCTTTTCTAATCAATTTTTTTTTAAATTATTTACCCTTAACTACTGGCGCAGTGCTCAAGTTATTACACAAAATTTGTTTTGGATGGATTTTTTTTTTTTAAAAAAAGTTAAACTATAGCGTAAACCACTTATCTTTCATAATCGTAAACCTTTTTGTCATCAAATTTAAAAAATGTAATGTTATGATCACTTACTTTATCAATTTAAAAAGTTTTGGTCATTCGACATTAATAAGCCTTAGTTGGATGACGTGACACATTAGTAAAAAAGGTTAAATTTTGATTTGACCCCTAAAATTTAGATAGAATACTAATTTAACCCTTTTATCTTTAGAAGAAATATCATTTTGACCATTAAACTTTAGATAAAATGTCAATTTGACCCATGAATTCGAACAAAGCCTCTTGCCACGGGCCACCACTCATTGATGTTACTAGTCGCCACTAGCCACCGTTGTCGTCGACCGTTGGACCCCAAAATTTTTACTTCACTCCTTTTTGGCCTCTTGAATGCGAATATGGTGTCAATTTCACTTAAAAATGTCTTGAAACCTTTTCATTCTAACGGTAAACTTTTTAACCAACTACAACATATGATTCTAACCATTTAGAAATTAGAAAAATAAAATAAAAACAAAAACATGTTGAGAAATAGGGGAAAGCTCAAGAAAAAAAACACTATTATTAATTTTTTTTGCAAAGGATAGACATAGAAATTATATATGATAATAATGATTCACTCCGTACGAAGTAATTCATCATGGGATGAAATTGAAATTATCCTTTTATATGTATGTTCTCACCATTTTGTTAGAGCTAATGTTATGTTGGTTACTGCCTGAAACCAAGGATAGACACATGACTTTATTTTAGGGGATGAACCTATAAAATTCTAAGGGAGACGAACTTATAAAATTTGAGGGGGGGGGGGGGGTGAAAATAGATTTTCAATAGAAAATACATAAAAAAAAACTTCTAAATCATATACGAATTTCAAATTTTCAGGGGTGATAACCTCCACAGCCCTCCATCGACCCATTTCTGCCTAAAACTATTTAGTGGGATTTCCAATGTTGTTCAATTTAGATGGAGTAGCGCAATGGTGGAATTGGAAGCCTTCAATCAAGTTGTCGTAAAAACTAGAAGTTCTAGACTCAATCAAGGAAATTGGCTAAGTTTCGAAACTTGAATTTTTCCAAACCTGGAATTTCGACAAGAAATAGGTTAATATAGATAGAAAACAAAAAAAATAAGAACAATGGAAAATGAAACAACGAAAGCGGAGTTCAAATGAAGAAGATATTCAAATCTTAAATTTTCATGCGATAGTATGAAACATGAAACTCCTTTGGTGAATGGTAGATGAAAACGACAATAAAGGTTGGATGAGGATGACGTGATGATGATATAAGGATAATTTGTTCTTGGGCACCCTCCTAATCGCAATTGAATAGGAAAATGCCCTCAAGCGGCTCTAACCCACCCTCCTAGATGCAATTACATAGGCAAGTAAGAGTGCGAAGGTGATTTCCCTTGCACAAACTAGTTGAAGACGTTGAAGAAAACTTCTAAGGCATAAGTTTATCGACACCTGAAAATGTGTACTCAAATAATACTTTTATTAAACTCTTAAATCTCAAATCAGAATTACAATGTGGGTGAAAACTCCTTTAAATAGGCTAAAGAGTTGGATGACAATTAGAGTTTATCTCCTAAAAACAAAGAATGAGATTCTATCCTAAGGATAAATCCTACTAATATAATGCTTAAAATAAAATAACAACTAAAGCTATAAAATAACCCTAATTGGGCTAATAAATTAGTCCAAGGCCTTCACATAAGAGCTATTGGATTGAATTTTAACTATATTGACCAATTAGGCCTCAAAAATACCAGTTAGGAATTTATGCATGCATTGTCTTCACTAAAATAGTCATATATTGAATTCCCAACATCGGGTTGACGCGTTTCAAGATGAGTTGGAAAGCTAAGAGAAAGACGAATGTGTTTGAAGAATACATGTCAACCCAGAAATACCCGAATCCCATCCGAAAAGTTGTCGCAAGTGTGTTGTCATTCTAGACTTGTCAAACACCTTCATATTCTTGTCTAAAATCCATTGTTTTACCCCTCTCATGCATGTATCATAGTTTCTTAACAAGTGCACAATTATGGAGTTTATACCAACATGTTCTATAGACACACAATCACTCTGAAATTATCTTTAACAACTAGGAACTTAATATTTATGTGCTTCAACTTTCTAGTGTTCCTATTGTTTATAGAATAAATGAATGCATATTTATCCTCACAAAATAACTAAAGTGGTTATTCTATTCAATCTATAATTAGCAGCCCATGTGATAAAGTTCTTTTGCATTAATATTCTATTAGAATTGAAGGCTATAAACCTGATGATCTCTAACTTACCAACACTATGATATGTGAGCATGGATTTTTTTGCTCTTTAAAGATATCTGATAACCCTCTTGGTTGCCATCGAATGGTCCATAATAGGGTTGCTTAAATATGTATCCAACATTCTAATAATGTACGTAATATCTAGATGCATACATATTTGAGCATAAATTAGATTCTCAATAGCTTATGCATATTGAATCTTTTGTATTTTTTTAAATTTCAAGGTTACTTTTAGGGCATTGAGTAAGATTAAAATTTTCTTCTTTAGCAATATGAGTATCTCTTGGTTTATTCCCACTAAACTTGTAGTATATACTATCATCAACCAAATTCATCTAAGACTGAATGGGATAATCACTTGGTGAAACTTGCAATACCATTTACGATAGATCTATTTAAGCTCATAGAAAGATTTTTCTTAATTTTCATATCATTAACTCTATATTATTAAATACAAATTTTCTGATTGCACCGTATAAATTGTTTCATCAATGTTGCCATTTTAAAAAAACACATTCTTAACATCCATCTAATGCAGATTAAGATTAAAATAAGCAACAAACATCATGATTACCCTAAAAGAGTCTTTCCATGAATCTGGAGAGAAAGTCTCTACAAAATCAATGTATTCTTTTAGAGTATATCCTTTAGATACAAAACATGCCTTATACTTATCCATATTACCATTTACATCCTTTTTAGTTTTAAATGTCCATTTACGACTAATTGGTTTGCACCTTAAGTGTAACCCCCTCGACCCGACCTAATTGCAAGACCGAACCGAACGAGCTACATTAAGTTTACCGAAGTAAACCGTGAAGAAAACTCTGAAAATATGACCATTTTTTTCTTTTATCTTATCTAGATACTGGTTATTACCCTACATGTACATACAAACAATGAGTGAAAACCCAACCCAATCGGGCATCGAATTGATATCCAATTGGTCACTTTACAATAATAGGGACCAAAACGTAAATATACAAATATATAAGGGTTAACTTGTAATTTTCTTTACCAATCTTCGACTTGTCAGCTTACAAGCATACATGCCAAATTTCAACTTAAAACGATAATCCAAACTCATCCAATTGCATACATAACACCTAGGGACCCAACTGTAATTTCCATTATTTTGAAGGACCAATTTCGCAATTAAAGTTACCAATCCTCAATTAAACCAATTACATGCATACTGGTGAAATTTTAAGTCAAAACGATCATTCAAACTCATTTAATTGCATGTATATCACTCAAGGACTAAAACGAGAGAAAACAGAAACCTTAAAACATACTTTTAACTAACTTAACCACTGACCGTATCGATACGCGAGCAAGTGTATCGATACGCCCGAGCTTTCTAAAAATTCCAGATTCTAGTAACTCAAAATCGTATCAATACACCTTTACGTATATCGATACACTATGCCTAAAACCGTAGACCCGTATCGATACGGTCACCCGTGTATTGATACGCTAAGCCTAAAAATGTGCTTACTCGTATCGATATGGTCTCCCGTGTATCGATACGATGTGCCTGGAAATACTTACCTGTATCGATACGGGCACAGGCGTATCGATACGCCCTGACCTGTAATGTCAAAATTTTCTAGTTTTTAGCCTCGTTTTGGAATTCTAACACTTAAGCACACTTCTAACAATCAAATAACACCATCATTGGTCATTTACCATCAACTACCATAAACCAAGTATCAAGAAACAATCATCATGCTTTAAAGGTAAACTATATGCATGCTTCTTAATACTCAAGCAACCAAAGATGAACCATGTGCAAAATCCAACAAACCAAGCTTATCACAAGTCCAAAGCAACAATATAAACTTGCTCAAACGGAGAAGTAACCACTCAAACCCTCACAATGACATTTAAGTCACGTTGCCTTTATTACTACTTTAAAACCCAAACATACTTTGGTAAATCAAGTCTTGAAATTTCCTCCTTGCTTGCTAGGTCACTTGCATTTAATCAATCTGCATTGATGATAAAAGAGAGCATAAGCAATCATTGCTTAGTGAGGAACGCTCAAAATACAAACCATCATCCAATGCAATTAAAATCCATTTCAAAACAATCATGCCATTCTTTCAAAACATGCACTTAGTCTTTACAAAATCAGCATATTAAACCATATGCAACATGTATCATGGATTCCACAACATAATCTCATATGCAATTCCCTCTACTTAAGCCTTTCCCATGCATAACATCCTATATGCAAAGCTTAAGGAGTGAAACATGTGTAAACACTTTATTCCAAATCAATCCATCAACATGATACATTTAAAACATTATATTGGCTTACAAGTGATCCATCTCACCCACAACATTTCCATAAAACCATCATTAACATCGGTAACATCGGATACACGGATTTCTCAAGAAATCTCGCAATCTCTTGCAGCTCAATGGCATGGAGTCGTGCAACACATACACCATCTCTACACTACCAAGGCTAATCCTCTAACTTAGAGTAAACACATTCGACGCATCAACCTCTACAGCGCGTGGCTGGAGTAAAAGCCATCAAAGTGCTACCTCAACAACATTGGGGTTCACGTGATCGGAGTAAGTACCTCTCGTACCACCTCTACAACCATGGGCAACTTATTATAGTGCATTTTAAATCCTATGGTCGGCCAATTATATATGATAACATTTCCATAACATTTTCGATTCATCACTTGCCAATATAATCCACTTTTATAAACATATCTTACTGTTTTCTTATACATTAATCAAATCACTTTAACATGCACTAAACCATGCATAAACCATGTTCATAATATTCTTTGAAATCATGCATTAGATTGTCCTTCAAAATCTCATCATTTCCTTATTACTATCGATGGAAAATGTTTTGCTTGATATACTTAGGATTTAATGCTCCCAGGTATATCAACCAATATAATCCACTTTTATAAACATACCTCACTGTTTTCTTATGCATTAATCAAATCACTTTAACATGAACTAAACCATGCATAAACCATGTTCATATTTCCCAGCCCACAACTACGAATCTCAACCTTCAAATAACATCAATTAACATCAAAACAACAACCTAAAACAACATTATACCTCCAGCAAGCAATAATCAACCACAACACCTCAAAATCTCTTAACTAACAACCTAACAAATTAGAGATTCATTAGATTGCGGGATTCTATCATCAAAACTCACTTCATAATCATTTTAGACATCAAAATCAAGTTATAAATCAATCCTTAACTCATCAAAAACAGATCACTACGAATTTCCACAAATTTTCATCATAAATCATCAATTAAACCATAAATCCGAGTTTAATTTATCAAAACCCAATACAAATCATATAAAATGGATCAAGAACATATGAATTTCAATAAAGAACCTTTCATTAGAGGAGAAGAACGAATCCTTACCTCCAATGCTGATTTCTCCCCTTAATTGCTTTATAAACCATGAAAATCAAGGTAGAAATAATAAGTATTTGATGTAAAAGCTTTAGAAATCAATTGGAAATCAAAAACTCTTTGAAATCCTAATTTTACCTGAAGAAATTGAAGCTGGAAAATATGTTTGGCTAGAGAGAATTTGGGAGAAAAGAAGTTACAAAATTAGTTACGTGAAATTCTTTTAAAAGCCTTCATTGTGTTTAATTAATTCTCTCCTTATTTATACCTCTTAAAACTTAATTAAAAATAGTTAATTGAAGGAAGAAATCTAATGAAACCCTTTTGGATTAATAGCTCCTTAAAGATTCAAAGTTTTGACCCATTTTCAAAACAGTCACTAAAAATAGTTTTGCAAACTTGCATTTTGGTCACTAACCCAAAATGTCCCATTTCCGAATTTCATTTTCCAAAATTGTTTTTACCAAAATAATTTACACATTTAATAATGATTTTAGACTATTTTCCCATATTTTATCTTCAATAAAAATATTTAATCCAATTTAAATCCTGAATCTGACTCAAATCTCTAATCCCGGTCTACCGGACCGACTAAACCGTTCCCCAAAACTCCTAATCCCAAAATCAGGGCGCTACATTAAGGTAATGAAATAAGTTCTCAAACTTTATTGTCTTGCATAAAGTTTTACTCTTCTTGTATGATATCAATCCACTTTTGAGAGTTAGAACTTTTTATGGCGTAAAAAATGGTTGAGTCATTTTCTATCATTCTGTTGTTATCCTTATTTTCTTGAAGAAATTCAATATACTAATCTGTAATAGTATTTCTCTATTCTCTCGCGGACCTTTTTAATGACACTTGTTTTTGAGTTTGTTAAGTTTGTTCTTCTGAAATAATTGTCTTATCTTGAATGAGAGTTGTTCGACATTGTCTTATTGAGGTTTTGGATTCACTTCTTGATCAATGATAGGTGTGAAAACCTAAACATCGTCAAAACTGTTAGTACGAATTAAATTATAATCCAATTCCTCCTCAAAATCAATGTATCTAACCTTATTTCTCCCTCCAAACTTAACATCCTAACAATGTAGATCTCTCCTTAAATAATTCATAATTGTGAGATCATAAAACTTACAGTCCATGGATCACTAAAAATAACCAAAGTAGTTGCTCACTTTTGAAGCTTAATTACTTCACATGTGTCCTTGTTATAAAATAAATCAACCATTTTGTAACTTATTGTTGTTTCTTTTGAGTTGGACTCTTAGTAATTTTATTCTAATCTTTTAGGCTTAATAGCACCAATGGGATCACCTAGCATCAAGTATTTATTACTGTACTCGGGATCACCTAGCATTGAATACTTATTACCGTGTTCGAGATCACCTAGCATCGAATACTCACATTCACGGTTATACACGGGATCACCTAGCATCAAGTAATAACCCATGAGTATACACCCAGGATCACCTAGCATCGGGTACACATTTCAGCCAAGTACTACAATACATGATCATGTAAAATTCATTCATATAATGGAGAAGTGCTTTGGGGCTTACCAAAAACCCTAATGGGGCTCACGTAAAAATTCAATAATTTGGGCAGTAGCTCCAGTGGGTACCGGTATGCCCCACTAGGTATCGGTAATCAACCCTGGAGTACCACTATTGTAACAACCTAAACCCGGATGTCACATTTAGACAATAAGCTCAACCCATTACCATGAAAATTTTTAACTTGGTTTAGCCCAAATAGAATACTTTCTGAAAACATTTAAACACAACAGTTGAAAATATAAATAAATGATTTAAATCTTTATAAAGGAGCTCTAATTTAATTTAAACATTAAAACACTTGACTTAATCAATACAATTCCAAGATGAAAGTTACAGACTCAATTACGTAAGGTCATATGAATACTCAGCCCATTAAATACAAGTATTGTACTCTGGTAAACACCGCTTACTAGAATCCTGTACTAATAGTGCTCTTTGATTCCGCGTTATCAACCTACGTATGGAAACAACGATTTCGAGCGCTAAGCTTACAAAGCTCAGTGGTACACATCTACTCTACTATACTTCATTCTAATCATAAATATAAGCATGGAAGCTAGTATGAGCAATAAGGTAAGAATAATAAACACGTGACGCTACCACTAGTCACCTAAACACACGCTCAAGTCATGCAAGTCTTCATACATGACACACATGGCCCAACCATACCCGTGATCTCATCAGATCATCTAGGCAAAAGCACACAAAGTAGAACCACAAACTTAGAGTGAGACCCGGGCCACACAACATTGGGAACGTACACCCTAAGCGAGACCCAGTGCCACACAATATCGATAACATATGCTCTATACTCTGAATTACCTGAGTGAGACCCAGGGCCACACAGCGTTAGGAACATACACTCTATACTTGAAATCCCCTCTCGAGTATCTTCGAAATAAAACAGTGCTACACAGCATCGGGAACATACATTCGGTATCTCTAACTATGGTGTTGTAATACTCTTATAGGGTATCTAGATCCCATCAATCAAATAACTCTACCAATCAAATGCCTACTCGGCATGCAAGCAACGTGATCCCAAGCATCCCATATCGTTGCTAATCGTCATCACACCATTTATTTTACATTACCGAGTTGTTAATATATTATGGATAAGTATATAATTAATCTCATTTATTATCTCCATTAATCCACGTTATCATTTATTGAGGCATAAATCAATTATCAATTATACACATCAATTCTCATCTTTAATTTACATTTATATATTATTTAGCTATTGGGTACCGGTACTCAAACACGCGTATCGATACGATACTCAAGCCATAAGGTAAATCTTAAAACTGACACTTACCACCATAGCACCCAATAGGATTATATATATAATTATAATATTCATGAAAAAATGGATTAATAACATGAATATCCATTAGTATTAAAATCCCAAAATTCAGTAGTAACAACTAAAGGTTTGTCGCACATAATAAACTGAAGTTGGACTGTATACAAACAATAATAATCTGTTATTTCAAAACTTGTTAAATATCAAGCCCTAATTCATGTGAAAACAAACAAAAAAATGTAAAATCTCCGTCACATAATTGAAACACCGAAACAGAAGAATTTTATCGCCAAACTTAGGGTTTTGATTTCAAAAGTTTAAGAATAAATCATCCAAAGTAAATATATAATTGGTTCTTAATGATTCAATATAACCTAGTTTTGATACCACTCATTAGAACCTAACCATAACTTAATATAAAATTGAGTTTGTTCTTCCACATGTTAAAACAAAACCATAACTTAATATGAAATATACCCTAGATCTATCGTGCAAAACCATCAAGAATAATTCATTGCAGAAGAGTACATGATTATATCTGTAAATTGATAACCTTAAATCTTGATGTTAAAAGCCTGGATAATTGGTATTGATCTTCCAAGAAGATAGTAAATCTCGGAAGAAGAAAAAAACAAACTAACCTATCAGGAAGAAAAAAAACAAACTAACCTATCTTTTGGGATCACTACCTCTTTATATAGTTGATTATTAAATCAACTATTAAGTATTTATAATTATGCCCCTCATCAAATTATAAATACATCTTATGCTATCTATACTTTTATTTCCATGACACTTTAATACCCATGACACGCCAAATATAATTGGTCACTTAATTTTGTGTCATACTTTATAATAGCATCATACATTATACATATGCGCCCACAATTATAGATTTTAAACCAACAATTTAATCTTTATAATTTATGACATGATTATATGAATATAAACAGTTTGTTTATGTGATTTTATTGAAATATGAGTTTTTCATAAAAGCTTAAAATTGAGAGAAAAAACATGTTTGCATGTCTTTTATATAAAAATGATTCAGACAACTTGTATTTTATGTATTATTATCTATAACCTAAAAATCTTTAGGAATGTGAGAGTGTCTAACCTATGTCATAATAAAGATTGGTTTTTATCGCATACTATATTTGTGTAGTATATGATTTGACTAAGGTAGATGAAATTATAGGATTAAAAAATATATATTAAAACTAATAAGATATATTCATTACCATATTAATTTCTTCATAAAAATTTTAGTTTTGAAATGTTTTTTTAGAGTACCATTTATAACTTTAACAAATATTAAAAGAAAGAATAAAACAATATTGCATAAATCTTAATTTGTCAAAATTGTTTGCTTAATGAATATTGAAATATTCCTAAAATTGTTTGCTTAAGGCTCTTAAAGCTTAGTCCTATAAGACTACTACTTTTCCTTGAGAGATAGGATAATGGCAATTCAAAATTCACATGAAACCAACTTTCACCTATAAATGCCCACAAGAGATAAAGGAGATCAAATAATCACTATCAGTATGTCTCTACTGTCAATTTTCTGCTTGTTTACCTCAGTTAATCTTTGCACCCATTAGTAGGGGTGTTCAAATGGTTAATTGGTTAACTGATTGAACCGAACTAGCTAAAATTCATAAACCAAAGTTTTTTTCCTTTAACCGTTAACCGAACTAAATTTTAAAAAAATTAACCGAACCGAACTTTCTTCGATTAATTCGGTTAATTTTCAAATTAATCGAAATAACAATAAAAAGTACCTAAAAACAGTTTGAATGTAATTATTAAGCATCAAAATAACAATAAAATTTACATATAAAATAGTTTGTATCTATTACAAATATCAAAATAACAATAGACAATATATAAAACAATAATTAGCATCTAGTTGGGTTAAGTTTAATATATATATGTTTAATATATATTATATTTAATATTTTAGGTTAATTCGATTAATTAACCGATTTCGAAACGAATTAATCGATAATCGACTTTCAAAAAATTAACCATTAACTAATTTAACATCTAATTAACCGACCAATTAATCGAACTAAATTTTGGTTCGGTCGATTAATTCGATTTTAACGCAATAACGAATACCTCACTACACCAAGTTTAATATATAGCGGCATTTCTCGCGGCACTTTTGGATCAAACGCCGCTAGTTTTGTACTTATGGCGGCGTTTAAGAAAATAGTGCCACAAAATGACGAACTTTGCAGCGTTTACAAAAAAGCTGCTATATACTAATATAAAGTGGTGTTTTTTTTAAAAATGCCGGTAAAATAAGTGATTTAGTGGCATTTGTCTTGGAAAACGTCTCAATTATTAGTACTTTAATTGCATTTGACTTAACAAACGACTCGGTTTGAATCCTTATAAAAGCTAAAAAATAATAAAAAAGACCATTTTTCTCTTTTCTTCTTCTTTCTTTTTCCTCTCATCTTCTCTCAATCTGTCTAAACCAATTCAGATTCCAGAATCAAGATTCACAATCTACTAAAACTAGTCTTGGTTATATTTCATGTATCAGTTATTTGAATAAGTTTTTCAGCACTAGGTTTCGAATTATCCGGGAGAACCAAACCTACTTCCTGTGGATATTCCATGTATATTTTTTTGCAATCCTTTCCA
Source organism: Hibiscus mutabilis (assembly GCA_019671005.1). NCBI lineage: Eukaryota > Viridiplantae > Streptophyta > Magnoliopsida > Malvales > Malvaceae > Hibiscus > Hibiscus mutabilis. The sequence continues at coordinate 31,056,785 of CM033733.1, read as the reverse complement.
AATCTAGCTACAATGCTTTCTGTTGCTTCCAGCTCATTACCATATACATTTTTACAAGAAAACAGGATTTACAATACCCAAGACTAGTTCAAGTTCAAATAAAAAGCCATGAAATATCACAAACTAGAAAATAACACAAGCTAGTACCAAAGAAATTTAAAAAGAAAAAGAAACCTAGTTAGAAAGTAAACAAGATAATTAAATCTAGACCAAGTTAGGCTATACACCATGAGAAACATCATTAGGAAAAGCTAAAACCTAACATTTTTTTCGATATCTCCCCTTGAAAAAATAAAGGATTATCGAACATCAAAGAATCCAAATCAATAATCGAGAGAAATTAATTCAAAACTACCACTACTAATCGAGCCTTAATATCTTCTTCAAGTCACTTGTGGCATCATTATTTTTTTTTACAAAAAGTCCAACCTTCTTTGAGAAAAAAACCGGCATTGTAACACCCTCGACCCGGATGTCACATTTGGTTTAGCTCAAATAAAATACTTTCAAAAACATTTAAAGCCCACGACTCGGCCTTACCTTATCCACCCACGTCCTCGATAGGGAGAAAGTCTTGACTCCTCCTCCAAAAGGCATAAACAAACACTTTGACAATTTGAAGCCTCACAAGTGTCAAACTGCACACATTAGCATTTGTCGAACGGTTAAACATGGCTCACAACCCCGTGTGTCACTCTCAAACAATAACCACGTAGATCAAGATAGAGGGGCAACGATCCAAACATTCTCATTACCAAAGGTTGGGTTCCCTCGAGGTCTCACAGCCTCGAGCACAACTCTCGACATTACTGGCTCACATCACGTTTGATTAATCAAAACAATTCCACAGTGCCACAACTCCCAAGAAGGTAGCTCTCTTTTAAACTCGTAGAACGTCTAACTTTGGCCACATTCTGACGAACTAGTGGATCCCGAATCCACTATCTCTGAGAAACGCCTTCACAAAGGGCGACAACAACTCCCAACTATCAATGAACCCCCTTTTAAGCTAACGAAATAGTCCACCACCAAATGTGCATCCACTGACCGATTCAGCAATAGATCATCCGTACTAGTGTTACAACCGTTATTAACACATAAAATGATGGAGATTCATTGCCACAAACTCCTCTAACGCATCTGAAGGCTCCAAAACCGTTACACCATGCGATAAGAACACCATTTAGGTGGTGGGAGGAGAACACATACTCGACTCTGACATCATTTAACTAACTCGTATCTCAACAATCCAAGGCGACTTCACCCTTGGAATCACTCTCATAAGTGGCTTAACACTTATCTCGGCCCTCTCGGCCACAAACATAACGATCTTAACGTCGCAACATTGAATGCATCATTAGGATTCCAGTCTTAAGAAGTACGAACACAATTGAAGGGCTTGTATTCACTAGACACCTCACCATAACACCTATACCACCAGGGGTTTTACTAAAACCGGCTAAACCTAAGCTCTGATACTACTAAATGTAACACCCTCGACCCGAATGTCAAATTTGGGCCTAAAGCCCAAACAAAAATCATAAAATTTCTCAACTTGGTTTAGCCCAAATAAAATAATTTCCAAAAACATTTCAAGCCCATGATACAAAATAAATATATATACGATTAAAACATTACAAATGAGCTCTAATTAAATAAAATATTAAACATTTGACTTGATTAATACAAATTCAAAATAAGGATTACAGACTCATGCACGTAAGGTTCTATGAATACACAGCCCACTAAATACAAGTATCATACTCTGACAACGCCGCTTGCTGGAATCCCGTATAGACAGTGCTCCTCGATCCCACGATCAACCTAGGCATAGAGACAACAATTTTGAGCACTGAGCTTACAAAGCTCAATGGTACACATCTATTCTACTATACTTTATGCTAATTATAAACATAAGCATGCAAGCTAGTACGAGCAATAAGAAGAGATAAATAATCATATGGCGCTATCGCTTGCCGCCTAAACACATGCTAACATCATAGCAATCATTAATCATGGCACACAAGGCCCAACCAAGCCCGAGATCTCAACAGATCACCAAGGCAAAAACAGCATCAATAACAACACAACTCTGGAGTGAGGCCGGGCCAAAAAGTATCGGTACATACACTCTGGGTGAGGCCGGGTCATATAGCATCAGAATATACACCCTGAGTAAGGCTAGGTCACATAGCATCAGAATATACACCCTGCTCAGAATCATCCTCGAGCATCTACACTCTGGGTGAGGGCGGGTCGCATAGCATCAGAACATATACTCATTCTCAGAATCCCTCATCGAGTATCTTCGAATGAGGCCCAGTCATATAGCATCGGTAAACTCTATTCGGTATCTCAACCATGGTGTTGCAACACTCTTTCAATGGGTATCCGAATCCCATCAATCAAAAAGATTCAACCCATCAAATGCCTACCTGGCATACAAGCAATGTGATCCCAATGATCTCCTATTGTTGCTAATCATCAACATATTGTTTATTATACATTACCGAGTTATTAATACATTATGGAGAAGTACATATTTAATCTCATTTATCAAGGTGTAGTTCAATTATTAATATTCTGTATTTATCCTTATCTTAGATCGACATTTTAGACTATCCAGTTTAACGACATCTATACTTGAATATGAGTATCGATATGGTACCCCTGGTTAACAGTACTTACATGCGTACCAATACCAATTAGTTTACTAGAAATTCTTAATTTCCATAAGTATTGGTACAGTCTCATCCGTACCGATATAACCCTAACCGCTTACCGGTACAACCAAAGCTCGTACCAGTACCCAACTCATGGGTTTGTAAAATTCCTTTAAATTACGGTGTTATAACACCTATTAGGTCCCTAAAGCTTATGAAAGACATTAAAGTACGTTGCTAGCGTATTTAATTAGTTATTACCACTTATCAGCTTTTTACCCATTTAATCAAATATTTATCAGTATTGTCTTTAACCAATATTCAATCGAACATATTAATTTATTCAGCTAACACACAAGGATCATCATATATCAATCAGTCAACCCATCATACAATCAGATAATCATATGGATATTTAGACAATCCTACACAGAGTTTAAAGCTCATAACAGACTCGATCATTCTCTAGCTCATCAAGCATATCAATAATTACAAGCCTCGAACTAACAGTATCAACACAGTCTTATTACTCATCTCCTAATTTGCAACCACTAACATGCAAAGCCATTACACTTATGATGCGCATGAAGCATTTTGGAGTTCGAGGTGTACTAACCTTAAGCCGATATCACTAAAAATCTCATCCAAGCTTCCCAAACAGTCCACATGATCTGATGTCTAAACCCAAACAACCCTTGTATATCAACAAATACAAAAATACATTAATTTTATGCATCTCCTATACCACTCACAAGGTCAAATACGTAAAAATATCTTATCAGGTTTGAATTTGGCAAAACAGACTGCGCTATTGGATCCAAAACATCGAGAAACCCCCAAGTAGGATCCCTTGGAAAAAGTAATGGCCGATCAACGGGAATCAACGTCGGCCAATGGGTCAGCGGCTCGGTCAACAGCTCAGCTCGGTTGACGACTCAAATTCAACAGCTCGTCAACGCATCTCAACTTGACTGGCAGGTCGCTGGCGGCTGGAGGTCAACGACTCGTCAAAGCGGCTCGGCTCAGCTTAGATGGCTCTAACCACCCAGAATAAAGCCCACGCGCGACCAGTGGCGTGTGTGGCATATCCGGTGGCTGGTGTAATACCCCGATATTTACTTAGTGACTAAAATGTAAAGAGTTAAAGATTGGTGGTTTTAGTTCAGTGATTAACACGTAAATTTTTAAAGTTGGATGACTAAAGTGAAAAGTTGAGAAAAGTTTAGGGACAGATGGTAATTTTCCCCAAAAATTATTTTATACCCATATATGAATAGTTTATCCCGGTATAAGAATTTTGGTGGGAATCAAATTTTTGGTACGGGATTTGTGTGAAAAGTTATAAAAATAATAAGTTTCGGTAATTAGTTCGGATAAACTTATGAAAATTTTATGGAAGTCTTAAGAAGACTTGAAGAATATGATATTATGGTTTTTGAATCATTTTTGTTCGATTTGAATTCGATTCTATACAGTATTTGGTGTAGTAGATGAAAATGGCAATTTTGAAGATAAGTTGTTTCATTAATGGCAAAATGGTCATTTCACCTATACTTTTTGAATATATTTGATTATGGAAAAGAAGATTTCACATGTGACAACATATTATTGGTTAAAATTCAAGGGCAAAATAGTCATTTGACTATTAAAAGGTTTTTTATTTTTAAATAAGGCTTTTAATATGCCATTTGGCATAAAATAAAGAAATAGAAAAGATTGGAAAATTATCTCATCTTCATCCTCATTGCCGTGACCTACAAAGAAAGGTTAAGAAAGATTTATTTCAATTTTTGAAGCTTATTGGATTGGATTTGTGGTTTAGATATGAAATAAGTTGTTCTTCATTGAATTCTCTATCATTTAGTATAAGTTTTACTTGGTTTCCACGCTTCTAAGTTGATATTGATGATTAGGGTGGATGAAGGACATGCTAGAATCTATTGTTTTAAGGGTTGTTCATGTTAGAATTGAGGTTGGTATGTTGTTCTTATGATTAAAGTGGTGAAAATCCTATGAAAAATGGTGGAGTGAACATTCGGTTATGTGAAGAAATTAAGGGGAAATATTGCAAAATTTATTTTGATGATGGAAATGATAAGAATGATATTTTACATGCTTGATTTTGTTATTTGGACGAAGAAATGTTCATGTTCTTGAAAATAAGAATTAGTGTTTATGTTAAAGTTTGGAATTTTAGGACATGATTGAAGGAAGATTGGTTTTATGTGTTGATATAAGGTGATTGGAATGAAAATCCCTAATTAGATTGTATTAGGGATTAAAGTGTAAAGTTTAGGGATATTATATTGGAGAATTAATTCAAGTGGTTCAAATATTGATTATGAAGCTCAAATCAATATTTGGGATCAATAGGACCATTCGACTACTTTAGGGACCAAGGTGAAATATTTTTAAAGTTTGGACCCTAAAGTGCAAAGGATGAAAAATGTAAGGACTAGATTGGAAATTTATGGTTGGAAGCTTAAAAGAGTCCACAGGGACTAAAATAAGTATTTTGGGTAAAAGTTGAAGATTTGAAGAGAAATGTGAGAAAATGTGATTCGAATACAGAAAGCTTTATCAGATCAATTTTGTGCATAATGGATAGTTATTTTAATTACTTTATATATGGGATGAATATGTATTAACATATGCTTGGAATGGTATATGTTATTTTTAATGTAGATTCTGATATAAACCAAGGTCATTTTAGCAAGAAAGGAAAAGAAAAAGATCGGAAGTGAAATCAAGTAGCAAAATTAATATTATCAAGGCTAAGGTTAGTGCATACTTGTATTTAAAAGTATGTTTAATAACATACATATTATAGGGAGACTTGTGATAAGTCAACCTAAAAGGTAAAGATTTTTATATAGCATAACATGTTTTGCATGATACAATATTTTACTAATTTGAAGATTATGGTATATCTTTATGCTTACAAATGGTTTATAGCATGATATATATATGTATATGACAAGCTATTTTATATAGTTTTTAAATGGCATGTATACCATGGATTATATAGAACGTATTGGAGTATGAACTGCTCCAGTATGAATATGTTTTACATGATATAAATTGTTATTGGGTTGCTTGCCATTTTGCAGGAATTGTTTTAAGTTTGCCCTTGGTAGTATAATATTAAGTTGGACAATATTGTGGTATACCATTAGAGTCTTACAGTCATCTGGCACTTCATTGTGTCCTACAGTCATCTGACACTTCATTGTGCCTGACACTTCATTGTGTCCTACAGTTATCTGACACTTAAATGTGTCCACAATTTACAGAAAATGATAGTACTTTTAAAGTATGCGACTCGTTTATTAGTCACTTGATATTTACCTTGGGCTATATGATTACACAATACAATTATATGATTATACAGTACAACTATATGATTTCTTATACAGATATTCTTGCATTACAGATTATATGATTTAATTATTATCATACTTTTGAAAGTATCATGCATTACAAAGTATTTTATATATGTTCTCATCTTATGCCTCACTGAGTTATTCTTAGTGTGTATTTTCATTATACACGTAGGTAAACAGAATTAGGAGCGGACGACTTTTGCATCACTTTCTCTTTTGGGAGTACAGAATCGACATATTAATGTACTTATGACATCCAAGTTTTGTGTATTTAGTAGTGGCATGTACTAGATAAACATGTCTTTTTGTTAAAATACTTTAACCAGATATGTAATAGTTTTATAAACCTTTTATAGATGTTAAACATATTTACTGCTTATTATTACATGTTTTGATATGATTATATTATTTACGTATAAAGGTTTACTATCGGGTATTAAATTACTATTTTATTTCTAAATTAGATAAAGTTAAGCGTGCTTGGATTAAAGAAATCTCAAGATGAGTGACCACTTGAGAAATTATTTTAAAAATTTTAAATTACCCCATTTTTAGATTAAAAGATATTTTTAAAAGCATGTAACATCTTTGACTCGTGTTTGGTGTACGGATACGGGAATGTGGTGTTACAGTGGGAATTGGAAAGTGAGCTTCAGTTTGACGTTTTGGCACCTTCTGAGCTCGATGGTGGCGACGGTTTCCGGTTTTGAGCTCTGGAAGCTTACTTTCTGATGACACCCAAACTTCTTGAGCATCACCACATCGAGTAACGACGGCGACGGCAGCATAGAGACCACCGATAGGTGCGTCTCGACAAGCTCTCCTTGGTGGCGGCGGCGATGACATCCATGACGGAGGCAAAAAGCCCCTTGAACTTTCCCTCTCTCTAAGAACCACCTTTTTCTTCTCTTTTTCCCTTATCTTTTTTTTTTCCTTTTCTTTTTATTTTTTTCTCTCCCTCCATAACATCACCAGCCTACTTTTTATTCAAAATCATCCACTTTCCTTTTCCCTTTTTTTATCCACAGTTAATAAAATACTACTTTCTCCTTTTTACCCCTAAGCCTAAATGATTATTCTTAATTGGGCTCTCAAACATAAGGCCCAAATAAATTAGGTCTGAGACCCAATTTACAAAACCTAAAATTTGAGTCGTTACAACTCTCCACTCCTTTAAGAAAATTTTGTCCTCGAAATTTGTACTAGCAAAAAAAAAGAAATATACAAAAACTTCTTAACTCTTCAAGGTCCTCGATTATAACCCGCTGCGCTACTCTGATCTCAACACTTATTAGAAATAACATTGTCCTCGATTGTTACAATCATAGTCTCAATTGATTCTTCTCTAAAAAGAATTCCATCATCTCTTGGTACATCATCGACGGCAAGCAAAAACCAACGGTACCCCGATAAAACTGTCACACGAATACGTCAACAAAAAAACTTAACTTACGCTATAGAACCCAAAAGATTGTTGCACCAAAAAATTCTTCTACAACAACGTACGATCTAAAAAGAACAAGATGTTAAACAGTCGTTGCAGCCAAAACGAACAATTTCTCTTGTGGTAACTCCTTGAAGGAGTCTCTAACCCTGACGGCCTCGTAAATTTAAAATATTGCTTGTTCAGTACAAGACTTCAGAAAAAGAACAGCATCTCCACTCACCCCAAGTGCTTACCTTAAACTTTGCATGATAACTCTTACAAATAACTAAAGCTTATCTCATTGACTCGGTTCATGCAAGAATTTCACACTCTTAACTATAACGTGTCCGAAAACACGTCATATGTACCATCGGATCTGTCATCACATAGGAATACCACCAAGGGATAAGGTTTCATCATAAACCTCGAATCTCATATCAAAAGGTAATATGTACATAGCACAGTTTCGTACAACCCAACCACAAACAATCTAAGCAGATTTCTAATCTGGATCTCACCTTTGCCAAAAATATCAAATGGTACCTACTAAGGACTGTATCATTACTCAAAGAAATCCCATCAAAATTGTGTGCTCATAATCCTTTACAAGTTATACGGTCATCTATTCAATTTCCGCTAAGGAACATAGAAGCATCACAACAACTCTAAGAAATTCAATGTTTGACTCCAAACCGATGGCAAGTCAAACACTCATAACAATCTCAACATACGACTTCATACTGTTTCCTGAACACGTGACGAAAGCTTGGTACCAACTGCCGCTCTCAAATTTCACCATATACTGACCACTGTACTATAAAGGGAGAATTTCTTACCTTGATATATATTTTTCTCTAAGGCACCCACAACAAGATCTCGAAGTCCATCAAAAACCATCAGACCCAAATCCAATCATAACACTGTGTCCCCTTAATCAGAATCAGAAGCCAATTCTTATGCCTTCCAAAATGAATCAATTTTTAACTCGAAGCTTAACCGAAAACACACGGGTACTAGTACTACCCGATCAGTACCAACACCAGATGAATCGAGTATCAGTACTGTATAGAGCTAGCATCGGTGATCTCTTACACGACCATCACTTACGATCCTTGATCGCTCCACATAGGTAGCATGATAATCTAACCCTAATTAACTTCGTATAATCTATCTCTTGTCAAGATCACTTACCTAAGTGGTGATCGATCACGCGATCAACAACTCTTAATTACTTTAACTCGCGTTGTTGTCCAAAACTCAAACTCCTTAAAGATCGAGCACCCGAAGTTGTACACTGTTGAGGCTAACACAACATTCCAACTTTAACACAAAAATACAACCCTAACGATACAACAAAATATCCTCGACGATCTTGAAATCTTATTCGACTTTAATCGAGTAGACACCACTATCACAACGTAGCGGTCCCACACAGCTCAGATCTCCACTAATGCTCATCGGTTACCTTAAGGAAACTGTGATACAAAACAAAAACATTTACGAAGTCTTCAACCCTTGATTCCTTAGTGATTACACGGTAACCAACCTCTCTCTCACGCACAAGGTCCTTAAGGCAATTATCTTGTCAATGTTCATATTTCCATTTTTCTTGTACATTCGCAAGTGTCATGCAAGACATCAACTTACATTCGAGAGACAGTACGATAGCCCCTACCTTATCATTGCTGACAACCTCATTATTGCAGGCATCCAACGTTACCACGACAGGCCCAAAGAGGGGAATCCTCATTCAAAAATTCATTTCGAAACTCTAAGCCTTTATCACATCAACCACGACCATCTTATTCTCGAACCAATCTTGGAAAAGTACACAGATACCTCGTAATTGGTTAAACGAGTCATCCACCTTAGAAGACACGTAACGATCTTCTACTATCACACGACAACTATTTATGATTTAAGTATCACTTCAACGAACCAACTTCTTACTAACGAACAAGCCCGTTTCTCCCTTGGGCAAAACACTCAGACAAAAGAAACATCTTTCAAGTTGCACCTTCGCAACTGAACCTTTAACTTTCTCAACTGAGTTGGTGTCCTCCAACAAAGGCGATGGGAACCGACATCTAACTTAGCCTTACCTTATCCACCCACGTCCTCGATAGGGAGAAAGTCTTGACTCCTCCTCCAAAAGGTATAAACAAACACTCTAACAATCTGAAGCCTCACAAGTGTCAAACTGCACACATTAGCATCTGTCAAACAGTTAAACGTGTCTTACAACCACGTGTGTCACTCTCAAACAACAACCACGTAGATCACGATAGAGAGAAAACGGTTCAAATATTCTCATTTACAAAGGTTGGGTTCCCTCGAGGTTTCAAAGCCTCAAGCACAACTCTCGACATTACTGGCTCGCATCATGTTTGATTAACCAAAACAAATTCACGGTGCCACAACTCCCAAGAATATAACTCTCTTTTAAACTTGTAGAACATCTAACTTTGGCCACACTCTGACGAACTAGTGGATCCCGAATCCACTATCTATTAGAAACGCCTTTGCAAAGGGCTACAACATCTCCCAACTATCAATGAACTTTATTTTTAAGCAAACGAAAGGGTCCACCACCCAACATGCATCCACTGACCGATTCAAGAATAGATTATTCGTACTCATGTCACAACCGTTATTCACGCATATAACGATAAATATTCATTGCCACAAACTCCCATAACGCATCTGAAGGCTCCAAAACCATTACACCATACGATAAGAACACCATTTAAGTGGTAGGAGGAGAATACATCCTTAACTCTAACATCTTTTAACTAACTCTCATCTCAATAATCTGAGGTGACTTCACCCTCGGAATCACTCCCATGAGCGGCTTAACACTTATCTCGGCCCTCTCGTCCATAAATCTAACCATCTTAACGTCGCAACGTTGAACGCACCATCAGGATTCCAGTCTTAAAAAGTACGAAATCAATTTAAAGGCTTGTATTCACTAGACACCTCACCATAATGCCTATACCACCCTAGGGTTTCTTAAAACCGGCTAAACCTAAGCTCTGGTACTACTAAATGTAACACCCTCGACCCAGATGTCACATTTGGGCCTAAAGCCCAAACAAAAATCATAAAATTTCTCAACTTGGTTTAGCCAAAATAAAATACTTTCTAAAAATATTTAAAGCCCACAATACAAAATAAATATATATGATTAAAATGTTACAATGAAGCTCTAATTAAATAAAATATTTAAACATTTGACTTGATTAATACAAATTCAAAATAAGGATTACAGACTCATACATGTAAGGTTCTATGAATACGCTGCCCACTAAAAGTATCATACTCTAACAAAGCCGCTTGCTGGAATCCCATATACAGTGCTCATTGATCCCGCAATCAACCTATGTACAAAAATAACAATTCCGAACACTAAGCTTACAAATCTCAGTGGTACACATCTACTCTACTATACTTCATGCTAATCATAAACATAAGCATGCAAGCTAGTACGAGCAATAAGAAGAGATAAATAAATATATGGTGCTACTGCTAGCTGCCTAAACACATGCTAACATCATAGCAATCATCAATCATGGCACACAAGTCCCAACCAAGCCCGAGATCTCAATAGATCACCAAGGAAAAAAATAACATCAACAACAACAACACAACTCTAGAGTGAGGTAGGGTCACAAAGCATCGGTACATACACTCCGGGTGAGCCTGGGTCATATAGTATTAGAAAATACACCCTGGGTGAGGCCGGGTCACATAGCATCAGAACATACACCTTGCTCAGAATCATCCTTGAACATCTACACTCTGGGTTAGGCTGGGTCACATAGCATCATAACATACACCCATACTCAGAATCCCTCCTCCAGTATCTTCGAATGAGTCCTGAGTCATATAACATCGGTAACCTCTATTCAGTATCTCAACCATGGTGTTGCAACACTCTTTCATTGGGTACCCGAATCCCATCAATCAAGAAGATTCAACCCATCAAATGCCTACCCGGCATACAAGCAAGCAATCACAAGGATCCCTTATTGTTGCTAATTGTCAAAATATTGTTTATTATACATTATCGAGTTGTTAATACATTATGGAGAAGTGCATATTTAATCTTATTTATCAAGGCATAGTTTAATTATTAATATTCTGTATTTACCCTTATCTTAGACCGACATTTCAGACTATCTAGTTCAGCGACATCTATACTCGAATTTGAGTAACGATACGGTTCCCAAACAATTTGCCAAAATAATTCGATTTAACAATTTAATATATGTTTTATCATTAGATTCTTAACGGTTAACGGTTTAATGTTCATTTTGTAATAAATCTATTGTTAAATGTCAATTTTTATAAATTTTGTAAATTTATTGACCGAATATAACTTTAAAATAATTTAATGACCATTGTTTATCTTAAAAATAGAACGAACAAAAAATAATAAAAAAGCTAAAGAGCCCTCGATAAAGAATTAAAAAATTAATTAATCCCTTTATAAAATTTTGCACTCAATTAATCAACTGGCGTTAACAAAAAAGTGAATAAAACTCCTTCATAATTTTTTATTATCGTTGATTAGTTTTTCTTATTAAATCACCGGTAGACCAATAAAATATAACATGTGGCAGATTCTACGAGTGTTACATCATCAACTACAAAAATTATAAAATATATAAAATCATAAAAAATAATGAAAATACATTTGTCTTTGATGATTTGCTTTTTTATAGAAAATATAGGACTCCATGTCATCTAGATTAACAGTGATACAAACAAATTCAAACCTTAATCTATGACCAAATGTTTTTCTCTATTTTTAAGTATTATTATCCTATATACTAACAATGTAAAAAATTCCCACAAATGCTTAGTTTTTAGGATATTTAGGTTTGTCAGGGATTAGAATATTTCAATAACACAATAAATTTGTTTTTTTAGGATATTTCGAGTGGCACCTCAAGTTCAATGTAACACCATAAGCGCGGATGTCACATTTGGGCCTCAAGCCCAACCCGTTACCATAAAATTTCTCCACTTAGTTTAGCCCAAAAGAGTTTGCTTCCAAAAACCATTTAAATCCAACAGTTAAAACATAGATAATAAGTTAAAAGTTTACAAGGGAGCTCCAATTTAAGTTAAAACATTTAAACATTCGACTTGATCAAAATAAATCCAAAATAAGAGTTACAAACATTAAAATAGGGTCCTAGGAATACATAGCCCAATAAATCTAAGTGTTGTACTCTGAACAAGAGATGCGCTGAAACCTACTCCGACGGTGTTTTTCCAATGTAACATCAAACCTACTAACCTGATAACGGAAACAAAGATTCTAAACGCTGATCTTACAAAGCTCAGTGGATACACTCTTACTCTATCTTGCTTCATGCAAATCATAAACATGAGCATGTAACTAGAAATGATGTGATGACATTAAAATCATAACGAGGTGCTACCACTAGTCGCCTAAAAACATGCTTAATCAACAAGTAAGGCATACATGTACATCATAGTCAAAATCAGCCATATACAAACCTTGAGTGAGGCCCGAGGACACAAAGCATCGAGAACTTACACTCATAGTGAGAACCGGGGATACAAAGCATCGGGAATTTACACCCCATACTCGGAATTACCCTTCGAATATCTTCGAATGAGGCCCGAGGGCACAAAGCATCATGATCATACGTTCGGTGCCACTTACCATAGTGTTTCAACACGTTTCCTGAGTATCCGGATCCCAAAAACCAAGGATGACTCAACCACACAAGTGCCATCATTGCACACATCATCATTTCAATTAGGCTTAAGGGCTACTTTTGCCCCAGTAGTAGTCCCAATTTATCGGTTTCGCCCCTATGGTATTTTTGCATCAAGTTGGCCCCTGAAGTAGTCGAATTGCATCATCGTTTGCCCTTGATTGACGAAAGCCAACATTGACCATTATAGTGTTGACGTGACAGTTTACGATGCTGACGTGATAGTCTACCTGTAAAGATGATGTGGCAGGGGGAAAATTTGATTTTTCGATCGAGTTCGAGGGAAAAATTGATTTTCTAGTTGAGTACGAGGGCAAAATTGATTTTTTAGGTAAAAAATATGAGTAAGAAAATATTAAAATAACAAAAAAATTAAAATATATTTTATTAATATATGACTAAAAATGAAATAAAATTATTAAAAATATCAAAAAATAAGTAAAAATTAGAAAATTAAAATATCATAAGCTAATAATTATAAATTACTCAATAATTAAAATTTGAAAATATTTATAACGTAATAAAATTATGAAAATCTTCATAATTTTTTTGGATGGTTTTGATTTTCTTTCTCTTAAAAGAATGTAAGGGAGAAAGAATCCTAAAATAGGGTTAATGTGATTCTCTCAACCGAACAAAAATCCTTTACCTTTTTGGTTCCCTATCTATGCATCAATACTAAAAATTAAACTTTACACTTTAACTCTAATTTCTAAATCCCAAACCTTAAACCCTAAAATCTAAATCTTCTACTCGATTAATTAAATTTATACACATACTTTTTATGTTTCATAGTCACTTTAGATTGATAAAATTTTCAATTAGGGTTTAGGATCTAAGGTTTGAGATTTAGAAATTATGATTATAGTGTAGAGTTTTTTTTCAAGTTTTGATTTTTGAATAATTTATAATTTAATAGATTCATATACTTTAAATTTTAGATATTTTTAATTTTTAAGTCATATATTAATAAAATATTTTTAAATGTTTTATTAATTTTTATATTATTTTAGTATTTTAAATTTTTTAAATTCATATTTTTTTTGCCTAAAATCAATTTTGCCCTCAAACTTGATCAGAAAATCAATTTTGCCCCTATGCCACATCATCTTCACACATGGACTGTCGCGTTAGTATTGTTGACCGCCACATCAACACCATTAACTACCGCATCATCACAATAACGGTCAACATTAGCTTCCGTTAGTCAAAGGGAAAACAATGATGCAATTCAACTACTTCAGGGGTCAAATTGATGCGAAAATACCATAGGGCGAAAACGATAAATTGAGACTACTACAGGGGAAAAATGGCCCTGAAGCCTTTCATTTACCAAATGTTATATGGTTACTATCATTAATAAGTCATCCGTCAATATTATCAAGTTGTTATGTGTTATTCTCTTATATGAGGGTAGAATATCATTTTCTCGATTTTACAAGTCATTTTACCATATTATGTGTCTACTAGGCCATAACCCACAATTTGTCAGTCTCTTGAACTCAAAATGAACATTTCCGGGCAAAATGCCCAATTGGTACCGATATCCTACTTTGCGTACTGATACGGTAATTTGTGTAACGGTACTCACCCTTAGCATATCGATATGCGGGCACATACCAGTACAGCCTGTTGGGTATCGATACCCTCTCACATGTACTGGTACAAAATTTACTCACTATAATTTTAATCCAATAGTGAGTACTGATACGAGATGACTCATACCAGTACGGCTTGAACATCGTACCGGTATAGGTTGAAGCTTGTACTGGTACTCCTCTCTTAGTTCATCGGTGTTCTCAAATACAAACACGGGTACTGATACAGACACCTGTAATCACTCATTTTTATCCGTTGTATAAATATTGTATTAATCTATGTTAGTTTAATAATTAACGTATTATTATTGCATGTATACATATCATATTATGTGTCTGTTAAATATATGTGATTAATGTGTGTGAAAAGATCGTGTGACATATGCGACTGCAGGCATGTTATACGTATTATGTATATGTTAATATTTATTATAGTATATGAATGTCATATGTGTGTTTATATTTTATTTGTGCATTGTGTGTATATGTGGGTATTCATGTTAATTATACGTATGGTTATATGCATATGTGTTTGTATGTCATATTAGTTAAGGATGTATTACGTATTAGTGTTTTCATGTTATATATATGTGTACCCGTATGTCGTGTATATGTGTGCTTGCATGTACGTACATTGTATGTGTATGCACGTATTATTATTATTACTACTACTTTTATTATTTATTAATATTAATATTATGAGTAGGGTTGGGCTAAATTAAATACAATTAAACAAATGTATCAAAAACCCGAACAGATAGTTAAGTGTTCAGTCCATTATATATTACACAACCCAAAAATAAATTACAAGGCCCGTTTGGCCCAAAACCCTAATACATATCAGAAACCCTAACCCTAATCTCATCTCTTTGTGCAACTAAAAGAGGGCCACTGGATTGGATCCAAATCCAACTACTGAGATCAAACCATGGCATCCTTCCAACTGGCCGCGTGGGATCACGCGCGGACCTTTCAGCCTCCCACGCGCGTGTGCATCCCATGCATCAGATCCTTGAGCTGCCACGTGGCACCATCTCACGTCGTCCTATCAGTATCTAGATCGAATCTAGGCCATCCGTGCAACAAGGCATCCCAGCCGTTGGATAAAATCTGATCCAACGACCAAGATTCAATCTAACCGAATGACACCTCCACCACGCCACTCCACCATGTCGTTGTACGCCCGTAGTAACCGCATCAGATCAAATGTGCCAAAGACAAAAAAAACAGAGATTATCAGTGCTTAAATCAATCAAAATATATGTTTTTTATATTTTGTATCTACCAAAACCAAAAAAATCAGGAATATATGTATCAAACCAAAAAGTTGTAAACATTTAGGGACCACTTTTCAGAAATAAAAAAAACATTCAAGGTAAATCTCTTCTCCTTTTCTCTCTACATGTATGAATTAAAAAATAACAAGTAAGGGAGAGTATTATACCTTAGTGGTGTGTCTCGCAGGCGATGAACCTGAGGGTGAGCCTTGTTTTTTTGTTCGAAATAACAGTGAGTGAGGGTTTCAGTCTTTAACTTCAAAGCAAAAAGGGGTCGTGAGCATTTTTTAAGTTTTTTGTTGTTGAACCGCTGTGGTCCAGGATGGCTTTAGGTGGCCTCACGGTCGACCTCGCCTGAGACCAGCCGAGTGCAACGGGCTGAGGGAAGTTTGAGGGTTGGGTTTCTGGAAAAACAGATAGCAAGAGATGGTCTTCTCTCTTAGTTAGAAAAACAAAAAAAGAAGTGAAAGGGGGACTGATGGGTTTTAAATAGAGTGAATTTATTTATTTTTTGGTCTAATTACATCAAAAATCCTCCTTTGCTCCCCGTTTTTTCATTTTTGGCATGCCCCTTGGGATATTTACAACATCGGTCCCTCTTTCTCTTCAAAACTTTTCATGGCCCTGGAATTGAACCGGATCAGTTTTATAATGGTGGAATTATACCCTAAGGACCTCCGCGTTTTGAAAGTTTTCACTTCTGGTTTGCCCCTTGGGCATATTACACGTTCGATCCTTTTGGTTTTTGTTTAGCTTTCAATTTCGTCCCCAAAATTGGTTCTTTATTTGTTTAAATTTCTGCTTACTGTTTTATTTTTGTTTTGTTTTAGTCCCTTTTCAGGTTCTTAATTATTTTTGTCATTTGCTTCTGTTTTTATCATGTTTGCATTACTTTTGTGTATGCATATGTTTATATGTTATGTTTATTTGTTTTTTTTGTATGCATTAATACATGTCATATTTTGGTTTTTTGTGATTCAATTTGTTTTGTCCGCGTTATATACTTGCATGTTTTTAGGGTATGTTTAATTTAATTCGCATATTATGTTATTATGTTAGTTTTTCTGTTTATTTTGTACTTTACATGTTAATTTGTAGCATGTTATATACTTGCATGTTTTTAGGGTATGTTAGTTTGAGGGTTGGGTTTCTGGAAAAACAGATAGCAAGAGATGGTCTTCTCTCTTAGTTAGAAAAACAAAAAAAGAAGTGAAAGGGGGCTGATGGGTTTTAAATAAAGTGAATTTATTTAGTTTTTGGTCTAATTACATCATAAATCCTCATTTGCTCCCTATTTTTTCATTTTTGGCATGCCCCTTGGGATATTTACATCATTGATCCCTCTCTCTCTTCAAAACTTTTCAATCTAGCACTGGAATTGAACCATATCAGTTTTATAATGGTAGAATTATACCCTAAGGACCTCCGCGTTTTGAAAGTTTTCACTTCGGGTTTGCCCCTTGGGCATATTACACGTTCGATCCTTTTGGTTTTTGTTTAGCTTTCAATTTCGTCCCGAAAATTGGTTCTTTATTTGTTTAAATTTCTCATTACTGTTTTATTTTTGTTTCGTTTCAGTCTCTTTTTAGGTTCTTAATTGTTTATGTCCTTTGCTTCTGTTTTTAACATGTTTGCATTACTTTTGTGTATGCATAGGTTTATATGTTATGTTTATTTGTTTTTTTGGTATGCATTAATACATGTCATATTTTGGTTTTTTGTGATTCAATTTGTTTTGTCCGCGTTATATACTTGCATGTTTTTAGGGTATGTTTAATTTAATTGGCATATTATGTTATTATGTTAGTTTTTCTGTTTATTTTGTACTTTACTTTACATGTTAATTTGTAGTATGTTTAGCTTCTTTTATGTTCATCTTGCTCTGCGCGTATATATGTGTTCTAGTGTGGTATATTTTTTTTGTTGTGCATTTTAGGTTGTATGTCAAAAATGGGTGATATTTGCTACATATCAATATCGTGCCTTTGCCTTTATTTCTCTTGTTCATCGTGCATATGTGTTTGTTTTAGGTGTTGTCTTAGTTTCTTAGCATGAAGTATATTCTTGTTTGCTAATGTAAATTCCCATGTATTTTTTGGCTTTCTTAGGCTATATACTAGTGTGTTTTTGGTTACATGTAATGCCATGTTTTTATTTTATGTATGTAAAATATGTCACAAGATAGGTATCAAGTATATGTTCGCCTTTTATTTTGATTTGCTCGTTTAATACCATGTTTCTTGTTTACCATGTATATGTTGCATTATGTTTTCATATTTTGAAATGTATGCATATTTATATGTTTGTTTTAGATTTTATTATTATTTTGCATCTTATGTTCATGTTAGAAATGGGTAATAAATTTGTTACATATTAATACCATGATATGTTTATAATATGTGCGCATGTTTTACTCACAAGATAAACTTTACGGATACTATTGTGGTTTCGTCATTTTAGTATCATATTATATATATATGTCATGCACATTTTACATTTTTATAAGCATTCTAACATGTATATTTATGATTCATTAATTTCTTTTTGAAGTATGTTTTCTTTTCCTTTAATTTTGAAAGCATGTTTTTCCTTTTTTCGTGTTTACGTGCATGTTTGTTTTTTTATTATTGTGATATGTTATGTTCATGCATTTAATTATTTTTGTTTAAATTTTGTAATTCTTTTTATGTTTTTATATATCACGTCAATGTAAATGGTACGTTTTGGGTTTTCTAAGATCGCATAATGGAATATAAATTGTCAATGCGGTGCCCTTTTATCCGAGCGTAAACGGGGGCAGTATCAGGCTTATTAATGGTGGTTGGGCGTTTACTCTCGGATAACAGGGCTTTTAAAATTTACTCGCACATGTAATTAAATGTTAATTAAATCGTCACTTTAACTCGGAAAGTTTAATATTAATAAAGCGATAATTATTAAAGTACCAATTTTGGGCGGTGTGGGGGTGCTAATCATTCCCCATCCGTAACCGACTCTCGAACCCAACATTTTTAAAATCTATGGTTTTATGGTGTCCGGTGGCGACTACATTTTTAAATGCGACTACATTTTTAAATAAAATACGGTTTTTCCAAAACCTTTACGGAAGACATTATTTTCAAAACAAAATAAAAATACTTTTTTTAGCAAAAGGGATATCGCTACAGATGGCGACTCCGCTGGGGACAGTTTTTTGTTTTTTTTTTCAAAAACAAAATGAGAGTCAAGCTTTTTAAATAATTATCGCTTTACTAATATCGAAAGTTCCAGATTAAAGTGACTATTAAAGTAACATTCGGTTATAATTGCGCGTTTAATTTAACGCATTTAAAATTTGGCATATAAACCCATCCTTTTTAAGTGAGGGGAAAACAATAATGCTTTCGTGAGGATATCGTTCCTCCGTATGAGCCTAGCAAGTACCTTCGGGGCTCGAGTACCTTATGCTTTCGTAAGGATATTGTTCATTCGTATGGGCATAAGCGAATGGGTCCCCCTGAATTGAACCCGGTTGAAAGGAGCCTATAATGGGTGATGATCGGAAGCCTTACTACTCTTAGTAGAGGACAACAAGGACAATTCGGGTACCTCTTAGAACCAACACTGCATGTAGAGAACACATAGAAACCCACCCCTTTAGAGCCATGTAGATAACCTAGGTGTTTTAGACAGGATGTAAATAGGCTTGTTTTGTTTGTTTACCTTATTTATTTTGCCTTTTTTATGTATTTATTTTATTTTATCCGGTACTGACTCGTTTTCTTTTTTGTTTTTTCTTTTTGCATACATCATTGCATTTGCATTACATAAAGGTACTGGATCAAGTGGTTTGCCCGATCAAAAAATCTTTCATCATGGAAAAAAGGTATCTGAAGAATGAGGACCTCAACTTAGTTGTCAGACATTGGTTAGAAGTCAATCAGAAGTCTCAAGGTAACAGTTTATCGAGCGAACGCATAGTGGCAGGATACACCTACGTGAGTCTACAACAGAATAAATTATGGGATCTTCAGAGGATTTGGGAAGGATGGGATCGAAGACTACATGACTTATTTTGTGATAGTTAGGGCGACATTGCACAGCTAATGTATATTTGGGTCAACCAACCCTTGCTCCGAGCCATCTTCTAGTTCTGGAATCCTGTTTTTTGTTGCTTCACATTTAACAGGCAAGACACGATGCCTACAGGAGAGGAGTACACGGCCCTACTTAATCAAAGAAATGTACAGAAGGATTGGATCTATGCAAAGCAATCGAAGAACTAGAATTACACTTCAAAGCTCAAGACCTTTGCCAGAATGAGCTATGATTGGGTTAATGGATTGATCCAGGTTCGAGGAGACATCCTAGATTTTGCTTGGGAGAGTATCCGAGACATCATACTAGTGCACCTGGATGAGGTGAAGAAGATGAACCTATTTGCTTTGGGAATATATGGTTTGGTCATCTTCCCGAGGGTCCTCAGAAATATCGATATAGCCATTCTAGACCTATTCGTGCGATTGAAGCGGAAGGTGAACCCAACATCGGCCATTTTGACTGAAACCTTCATTTCTTTGAACGCAAGCCGAAATCATGAAGAAGGACGTTTCAGAGGGTGTTCCAACTACTACAGGTTTAGATCTAGAGCCACATGTGGAAGACACCGACAGAGGTTTTACCGGGAATGTCATTTCGAGACTTTTCTCCGTTGTAGGAGCACTTAGCAAATGAGTGGCGAGAAGACTTGAAGAGGGAGAAATAGACTCAGATCTTTAAAAATATTCAAGACAAATACATAGTATGGAGAGTTTCGTGGCTCGGCAGGGTTAGTCATTTCTTATACAGTTGCGGCGATTATGATTGGTTGATGATGTTAGGACTATATAGGGGGATTGCTTGTGCTCTGCTTTTAGTGTCCTGACAGTTTGGATCGCGACAGTTCGTCCCCTTCACTGCCGGGCTAAGTAGAAGTGAATTCCCGTTCAAGGGTGAGTTCAGGGCTAAGGTCCAAACCATCATGAGAGCTTGGGATAACTGTTACCGAAGCAAGGTAGAGGATTAATGACAAGATTCCAGAACCTGACCAAGGACCTACCATGTCGCTTGAAGAACATATGAGGATAGTACCGTCCGAGGCTGATATTTTGCGAGGTGAACTCGAAGAAATTAAGAAGAAGGTGGAGGCTTTGCAGACACGGCATATGGATGAACTCTACAAGGCGAGTTTAGAGGTCGACGAACGAGATGGGACCATAAGGCAACTGAAGAAGCTCAATGTAGATCTAAGTGAGAAGAATGCCCTTTACCAGAAAGATACTCTCCAGCTTTAAGCCAGGGTACAAAACGCCGATTGAATCCAATTACTAGCCGTGGAGAAGGAAATGATGAACAATATACGTTTAGTCGAAGAAGAATGAGAGAAAGAAAAGCGAGCAATTGAGAAAGAGGTATAAAGTTGGAAGTCAGCCATCGAGAGTGAGAGACGGTCTTTTAGGGATACCATTAATCAAGAGAAAGAAAGAGCTAGATGAGAGATTGACAAAGGCAAGCATGCAATCATCTACGAGAAGAAAAACACTGATGTTTGGAAAACAAAGTCCACAGGAAGCAGGAATAGACTGGTTGAGATGCAAAGCTTGTACAATGACACTGTTTAGAGCCTAAATCAGAGTCAAGATCAGAATGCCGAGTTAGAAGAGAGGCTGGCATAGTTAGAGCACTCATTTCAGACATATCGTCAGAGGAATGGTTTCATAGAACTACAAGAGAGGAAGCGTGAAATTGGCATGCTACGAGCCCGCATTGAGTCACTCGAAGCAACCGTTCAGGATTACAGGGAGAGAATCAGGGTATTCGAAGAAGCTGCAGCCGGTGGAGATAGCTATTAGCGAATAAGACTTCGTGATGCTGCCCATATGGTTTAAGATAGAGACCAATATTATACGACCCTGATGGTGGACATCTAACGGGTTGCAAGGTATGTGAATGGCTTAGCTACCGAAGCCAAAGCTCTTCGACCTTTCGTAACCGCAAACATGGAAGAAGCACCTAGGTTTATCAAGCTGCTCATGGCTATCGAAAAGCTAGGAGATAGAGCTAGGGCTTACGTGTAGAACTTTGTTTTGTAATTAGGACCCTTCTGTAATAGGGACCCTTTTGTAATCCAGACCTTGTTGTAATCTGGACCCTTTATTTCCCATGAAAGTAGTTTAAAAGGGTGATTACCAGCAGAATCAATACCTTTATTTGCATACATTATTGCATCGCATCATGGCATTCACATCGTTATCCATTTTTTCAATTATATTAATAGTGTAAATATTGTGGCAGTGAAATTTAAAGTTAAGCCGCAACAATTCAACATCCATACCTTACCCGTCTCTAAAGCAAGTTAATGGAAGACAGAAAAGTTGGTCTAGAGAAAGGCCAAAAAAATTTGGAAGCGCGCTTTGATGAAGCCAAGAAGAGCCTCGGCGATCAAATCGCTCAATCACAAGCAGCAATAGTATCCGACATAACTGCATTGTTGGCAAAAAGCCTGGGGAAGGAAAAAAGTGACAGATGAAGCCGCTCAGAAGCTAGAAGGTATCACATCTCACAGTAAGGTTCAACCAACGACGCCAAGTCCGGCGAGAAAGGTATACATCGACCCTGTTGGGGTAACAGCTAGTTTTCAGGCAGTGGCATTTGAAAGCCAACTCGTTAATACAGAGGCGTTTTACGATGAGGAGGTGTCATACTTGAATTTGGTTGAGAAAATCATAACGGAGGTAGAAAAGAAATGGGACGAGAGGTTTCGCCTCATGGAATAAAAAGTTTAAAGCACTACAAGCTACAGACGAACTGGGGAATGAGGCTAGTGATCTAAGCCTGGTATCTGACCTTGTCTTGCCACCAAAATTCAAAACTCTAGAGTTCGATAAGTATGATGAAACTACATGCCTCTTGGCACACGTGACCATGTATTACCGAAAGATGGCGACCTACCTCAAGGATGAGAAACTTTTAATTCATTGTTTCCAGGACAGCCTAACAGGAGCAGCACTTCGGTGGTATACCCAATTGAGCTGGGTAAATGTCAAATCATGGAAAGATCTTTCAAAGGCATTCATCGAGCAGTACAAACATGTAACAGACATGACACCCAGCAAGATTATGTTAGAAAACATGGGGCAGAAATCTAATGAGAGCTTGCGCCAATACGCTTGGAGGTGGCATCCAGCTACTAATTCCCGAGCATGAAATCACACCTTTGTTTGTCAATACTCTAAAGGGGACATTGTTCGATCGCCTCATTAATAATACACTGCTCTGAAGAACTTCACGATCTCCCAGCCGCAAGCATCTACAGGGAAAGCTCAAAACTCAAACCAAAGAGAAGGGAAAGCACCGAGAAAAAAACACGAGAAACTGGTATTTACTCCGTTGCCAGTCTCGTACTTGGAGCTCTACTCTCAATTTCACAAAGCTGATCTAGTATGCTCGTACTATGTTACTCCATTCAAACCTCCGTTTCCATCCTGGTATGATCCGAACGCACATTGCGATTATCACAGCGGTGCCCCTGGTCACCCCACATAAAATTATCTTGCATTTAAGAAGCTTGTACAAAGTTTAATTAACTCCGGGTGTTGAAATTTGAGGAACTGAATGTGGCTGTGAACCCGTTGCCCAATCACGAGAATCAGGGAGTGAATGTTGCTGAGGAGTACTCTACCAGAAAGACTAAATAGGATGTTTTAACAATCAAATCCCCATTATGGTGGGTATTTCAACAATTATGCATGGCCCGCTTGATCAATAGGGGCATGGTAGTGGTGCAGAAGGGATGTACAACTTATTGCGAGTTCTACTAGGACGAAAGACACGACATCCAACAATGTAAGGAGTTTAGGAGATTGGTTCAGCAACTAATGGACATAAAAAAGATAGAGTTCTTTAAGGAATCCGTGGGGAGGTAGAGGTTAGAGGTATGTGCATCCGATAGCCTCAACCTTAAATATGGGAGAGACAGGCCTTTTGACATCTCCTCTAGGCCAGAAGGAGTAAGTTCGTCCCAAGGAGAAGCTGCAAAAGTTGCCCCAAAGATCATTATCTCAGCACCTGCCCATTCCCGTTCAAGGATATGCGGCAAATTTCTTGGAATTATGCTACGAGTGTAACCATACCAGAGAAGCTAGAATTCGGTAAAGAAAATGAACAAAAAGTAGAAGAAGAGCCAGCATAGAAATATGAGCAGACGAAGATGGATGAGAGTATTGGCGATGTAGGCCACTTCACGAGGAGCGGTAGATGCTACTCTTCAAAAACTTTGAAGTCTGTCGAAGCTGTCAAAGAGAAAGGAAAAGATACATCAACCGGTCATACTCAGATATTTGGCGAGGAACCCCTTCCGAAGATAAATGAACCGGTAACTGAAGATCAGGCAAAGGAATTTCTAAAGTTCTTGAGGTACAGCGAATACAATGTGGTGGAGCAGTTACGAAAGTAACCAACAAGAATTACAATGTTGGAATTACTTCTGAGTTCGAAGAAGCATCGGGAGACATTGCTAAAAGTGCATAATCAAATATTTGTACCCAGTGATATTTCTGTGTCCAAGCTAGACAGGATAGTAGGGCATATCAACGCATACAACCACATCACATTCAGCGATGACGAGATCCCAAAAGGAGGTATGGGGTCCACCAAAGCTCTCAACATCACAACCCACTACAAAGGGTATGTGTTACCAGGAGTACTGATTGAAAATGGGTCGGATTGAATGTGCTACCAATGGTGAGTCTGAAAAAGTTACCAATAGATGATTCCCACATGAAAACCTGTCACAACTCCGTGAGAGCCTTTGATCGTACACAAAAAGGAACACTTGGAAAGACCGAGGTGCCTTTGTTGATCGGGCCGATGGAGTACACGATTGACTTCATAGTGATGGACATCAAGCCAACCTACAATTGCTTGTTGGGAAGACCATGGATCCACTCTGCTGGAGCCGTCCCCTCATCACTCCATCAAAAACTAAAGTTTGTGATCGAAGGCAAATTGGTCACTATAGAGGCCGAGCAAGAGATCATTGCTTCGGTTACACCGGACGCCCCCTATATCTAGAACGAAAAAATGCTGCGGAATGTTTTTTTCGAGTACTGGAGCTTGTAAACGCTACATTTGTCGTAGAAGGTAATAAGATCCCTAGCCCAAGGTTATCTAACTGCACCAAGATGAATGTGGCTAAAACTCTAGGCTGAGGGGCCAAGACAGAGAGAGGGCTAGGAAAGAGATTGCAAGGAAGCCTATGACCCATAAGCGTCATCACCAAGAAATATCATTTTGGGATCGGCTACAAACCAAATATTCAACAGAGAAGATAATAATATAAGAGGAAAGAAGAACATAAAAGAGCTAGACTCAGGGGAGAAGACATTCTCTGGAGACCGATGTCTTTCCCCCATGTCAAAAATATTTGTCTCTGGAGGATTCGATCGTACATGACAGAAGGTCGAAGAATCAATTAGAAAGAATGACATACTCAATGAGAATGAGATGTTTAGTGAATCACTTGAAGGGATGTCCATCAACATGATAGCTGAAGGTAACAATGGCAGCAACGTGTTGACCAGCACCCGCCCTTACTGTCCTAAGAAAACTCTTGATAACTGGAGCTACGTTGATCTACCTGTAGTCTTTAGGGCCAGATCAGAGTAATGCTCCGAATTAATCTTTTTGTTTTTGCCCATAAGCAACGAGGATCTTTTGTATAGGGTACCTATGTTGACTTTTTGTTTACAATGAAAAGATATCTTCCCCATTTTCTCAAATGGAAAACATCTCATTTACTTTATTCATTCATTTTATTCATATTCATTCACTTCACTTAAAAACATTATCTTCCCAATACATTCATTTTCATTTCATGCAGGATCCCCGTAATTAACTGTATGAATGATTTGGAATCCAATCTCGAGGTAGATTTTGAATGTCCAGAGATCTCGACAGAAGTTGAGGAGGAGGATGAGACAGAATACGAGGTACCTGAAGAGTTAGTAAGGATGATGGCCCATGAAGAAAGGCAAATCATGCCTCATCAAGAAGAAATAGAAATTGTAAACTTGGGAACCGATGACGAAAAAAAAGAAGTGAAAATCGAGACTACATTTTCCTCAAAAACTAGGCAAGAACTGATAGCCATACTACAAGAGTTCAAGGACGTCTTTTCCTGGACTTATCAAGATATGCCGGGCTTGAATACGAATATAGTGGTACACAAGCTGCCAACGAGGCCAGAATGCAAACCAATTCAGCAAAAGCTCAGAAGAATGAGGCCTGGCATACTGTTAAAGATCATAGAAGATGTGAAAAAGTAGTTTGATGCTGGTTTTCTAGAAGTTGCCAAATACCCTGAATGGGTTGCAAACATTGTACCAGTGCCAAAGAAGGATAAGAAGGTCCGCATGTGTGTAGATTATAGGGATCTCAACCGAGCAAGCCCTAAAGATAACTTCCCCTACCATATATTGACACATTGGTAGACAATACTGCAGGACACTCATGGTTTTCATTCATGGACGGTTTCTCAGGGTACAACCAGATAAAGATGGACCCGAATGACATGGAGAAGACCACATTTGTAACCATGTGGGGCACATTTTGTTACAAGGTGATGCCCTTCGAACTCAAGAATGCGAGAGCGACTTATCAAAGGGCGATAGTGACTCTTTTCCACGATATTATGCACAAAGAGATAGAAGTATACGTGGATGATATGATTGCTAAGTCCCGAACAAAGAAATGACACCTTCAAAACATAAGAAAACTATTCCAAAGACTACGAAAGTATCAGCTGAAGCTCAACCCAGCTAAGTGCACCTTAGCAGTCATATCTGGAAAACTTTTGGGGTTTGTAGTAAGCAGAAGAGGGATTGAGATTGATCTGGAAAAAGTGAAGGCTATCCAAGATCTACCACCGCCTCATACTCAGAAAAATGTTCGAGGTTTCCTAGGAAGGTTAAACTACATCTCTCGTTTCATCTCTCAGTTGATAGATAGATGTAACCCTATCTTTAGACTACTCAAAAAGAATAACCCGAGGGTCTGCGATGAAAAATGTCAAAAAGCTCTAGAGAAGATCAAAAAGTACTTAACGAGTGCTCTGGTTTTAGTCGCTCCAGTCCTAGGCAGGTCTTTGATCCTTTACCTGACAGTTTTTGAAAGTTCGATAGGTTGCGTGTTGGGACAACACGATGAGTCTGGGAAGAATGAGAGAGCCATCTACTACCTAAGCAAGAAGCTTAATGATTGTGAAGCATGATACCCGCCAATTCAAAAGCTATGTTGTGCTCTAGTTTAGGCTACGAAAACGCTCAGGCAGTACATGTTATACCATACTACTTGGTTGATATCCAAATTGGATCCCTTGAAGTTTCTAATGGAAGCGTCGGCATTAACGGGAAGGATGGCCCGCTGGCAAATACTGTTATCCGAGTTTGACATTGTGTATGTGAGTCAGAAAGCCGTGAAGGAAAGTGCCATAGCAGATTTCTTAGCTAGTCGTGCTTCGGATGATTATGAATCGTTGAACTTCAATTTTCTGGATTAGGACCTGATGTGCATTACAACTGGGGAAGACGTTTTAGAGGATAGCTCGTGGAAGCTTTACTTTGATGGAGCCTCTAATGCCCTTAGCCATGGAATATGGGCCGTGCTAATTTCTCCGGAAGAGGTCTACTATCCCTTCACCACTAGAATATAATTCTTCTGCACCAACAACATAGCTGAATATGAAGCCTGTGTCATGGGACTGAATGCGGCCATTGAGAGAAAGATCAAGAACTTCGAGTATTCAGAGATTCATCCTTAGTAATCTACAAGTTATGGGGAGAATGGGAAACTAGAGATCCGAAGCTAGTCAAGAATTATGAATTGATCCAAGAGCTCATTAAGGAATTTGAAAAGGTTAGTTTCACTTACTTTCCTAGAGAAGAAAACCAGATAGCAGACGCCTTGGCAACCCTGGCTTTCATGTTCAAAGCAAATACGGGGGCAGAAATAAAGCCAATAGAGATGCAGACTTTTGAAAGGCCAGTTCACTGTTGTAATATGCAAGAAGAAATAGATGGCAACCCGTGGTACTATGACATCTTGCGATATATCAAGTTTCAAAAGTATCCCGAATGAGCAAATAAAAATGACCGAAAAATGCTCAGAAAATGGCAACGGAGTATGTTCTAGACGGAGAGATTCTGTACAAAAGAGGCCATGATTAGACATTGCTGAGATGTGTAGATGCCCGGGAGGCGAGAGAGATTTTGGCAGAGGTGCATGATGGTTTGTGTGGAACCCACGCCAATGGCCTGTCAATAGCCCAAAAATTATGAGATATGGATATTTCTGGTCAATTATGGAGGGAGACTACATTGATTACGCCAGGAAGTGCCACAAGTGCCAAATATACGCCGACAAGATCCACGCTCCTTTTTTACCTTTACACACCATGAACTCACCATGGCCGTTTGTAGCGTGAGGCATGGATGTCATTGGACAAATTTATCCAAAGGCTTCTAACGGGCACCGTTTTATCTTGGTCCCCATTGATTACTTCACTAAATGGGTGGATGCAACATCTTATGCCAACATTACAAGGACGATGATGTGCAAATTCCTGTAGAATGAGATTATTTGCCGATACGAGTTGCCAGAGAGGATCATTACCGACAATGCTTCCAACTTGAACAACAAATTGATGACTGAGGTGTACAACCAGTTCAAGATAACATACCATAATTCCACGGCCTACCGCCCTAAGATGAATGTGGCAGTGGAAGCGGCAAACAGGAACATAAAGAAAATCATCGCAAAGACAACAGACATATACAAAGATTGGTATGAGAAGTTACCATTTGCTCTGTTTGCCTACCGGACGTCTATACGCACATCAACAGGGGCAACGCCCTACTCTCTAGTATATGGTACAGAGGCAATACTCCCCATTGAGATCGAAATCCCGTCACTTCAGGCATTTGAATGAAGTGAAGCTGGATGAATCAGAATGGGTGCAAGCCAGATTCGATTAGTTGAATCTCATCGAATAAAAGAGGCTGAAGGCTATCTGTCATGGTCAAATGTACCAGAAATGTATGATGCGAGCATATGATAAGAAAGTGAACCTAGAGAATTCTGAGAGGGAGATCTGCTGCTTAAGAAGATCCTCCTAATTCAGAAAAATGCTCGAGGGAAGTGGATGCCTAACTGGGAAGGGCCATATGTTCTCAAGAAGACATTTTCAGGGGGAGCATTGATTTTAACTAAAATGGACGAAGAATAGTTGAAGAATCCTATGAATTTCGATGCAATTAAGAAATACTATGTTTGAAAAAAAGAAGGAAAGATGAAGTGAAAACCTGAAAAGGTGCTTCATCTAAAAAAATAGAGAGCTCGAGGCGAAAACCTGAAGAAGGGCGTCTTGAAGCAAAGGAAGGATCCGAGTCGAAAACCCGTTAAGGGTAGCTCAGATAAATTTTGAGATTGGGCCTTCGATAAGTAGAGTTATCCCAACGGGTACCAGAAAAAGGAGCTCCAAGCAAATATTCTACTCCGGTTAACAGGATCACGCATCATTCATACTGTGGATACTTGGGGTTTTGCATATCATGTTTTGCCTTCCCTTTTCCTCATATTTTCCATGACTTTCTTAAAATAGGCTTATGATAAGCAAAATATTTCTGAGCATTACTATGAACTAACCCTGAAAATACAGGTGATTAGAAAATAGTATTAACTTTGTCCTCCAGCTGTCTACATAATGAATATTAAGGCATGACGAGCAGAAGGCTTCGGACATCAGAGCAAGATGACCAATTTCACATACTATTCATACTTGTCTGAGAAAGTATTCGAGACAACGATAGAGATATCCCAAGTGAAAACCCGAAAGGGCGCCTAAAAAACTTTAAAGTGAAAACCCGAAAGGGCACTTTAGAACTTCAAACCTTAAACTCAAAAAAGAAAAGTTGTAATGGTTAAACCCAATAGTGGGATAGGGGTACCATCACCAGAGGAAGAAGAGGAAGAGAAAGCAAGCAGAATATCGAGGTTGACCGACCGCGAAAACGGGCGCATCGAGATATTGACACTCATACATCATGTATAGTTAGGCATCCCTAGGATTAAGAGCATGCTAACTCATTTATTACAATATATTGTCCATTTTAAACATGTACTTGTAGATTGCCGATGACTTGTGATCTGCGACTTAGTGGTGAAAAAGTGATCATTTGAAGAAAGATTCCGGCAGCCTTAGTAGCGTGAGTCCAGAAAGGTCGGTAGCCATTTTCAGCGTGAATCCTCATATGTGAAGGAAGATTTTGGTAGCCTTAGTAGCGTGAGTCCAGAAAGATTGGTAGCCATTTTGGCATGAATCCCAAACGCGAAGATAAGGTTCGATATAGGAAGGGCCTATATTTTCAAGTACTCGAGCGAGATGTTCTATATAGGAAGAATCTGTAGCTCTGAGATTTCAGAAGCTAAAAGTTCTATATAGGAAGGACTTGCGTCTCCAGGGTTTGAAGACTAGCAGTTCTATATAGGAAGAACTCTTAGTCGAAAAATCCATCCGTGATGCAGAAGGTTTTATATAAGAGAAACCAGCGTTGAAGGCAAAGAGTTCTATATAGGAATGACTCCGAACTCTACTGTCTCAGAGTGAAAGGCTCTATATAGGAGGGACTCGTAACTCAAGACTCCAGAATGAAAGGTTCTA
The DNA here is from genome assembly GCA_019671005.1 of Hibiscus mutabilis. NCBI lineage: Eukaryota > Viridiplantae > Streptophyta > Magnoliopsida > Malvales > Malvaceae > Hibiscus > Hibiscus mutabilis. Next base: position 31,025,948 of record CM033733.1, on the reverse strand, counting down.
TATATGAGGAACCTGTAGTTCTAAGATCGAAAGGTGAAGAAGTTCTATATATGAAGGACTTACGAGATTGAAGATTCGGCCGAGGAAAAGTAGAGAGTTCCAGAAAGACACGTGGTTCCGAAGCTACAGACAGGGAAGTCAGATAACAATGAGTGCTTATAATCTTTGCTTTGTTCCCGTTCCATGAGAACAAGCAAAGATGGGCAACTGTAATAACTCATTTTTATCTGTTGTATAAATATTGTTTTAATCTATGTTAGTTTAATAATTAACGTATTATTATTGCATGTATACATATCATATTATGTGTCTGTTATATATTTGTGATTAATGTGTGTGTAAAGAATGTGTGACATATGCGACTGAAGGCATGTTATACGTATTATGTATATGTTAATATTTATTATAATATATGAATGTCATATGTGTGTTTATATTTTATGTGTGCATTGTGTGTATGTGTGGGTATTCATGTTAATTATATGTATGGTTATATGCATATGTGTTTGTATGTCATATTAATTAAGGATGTATTACGTATTAGTGTTTGCATATTACGTATATGTGTACCCGTATGTCGTGTATATATGTGCTTGCATGTACGTACAATATATGTATATGCACGTATTATTATTATTACTTTTATTATTTATTAATATTAATATTATGAGTAGGTTTGGGCTAAATTAAATACAAATAAACAAATATATCAAAAAACCGAACATATAGTTAAGTGTTCAGTCCATTATATATTACACAACCCAAAAATAAATTATAAAGCCCGTTTGGCCTAAAAGCCTAATACATATCAGAAACCCTAACCCTAATCTCATCTCTTTACGCAGCTAAAAGAGGGTCATTGGATTGGGTCTAAATCTAATGGCCGAGATAAAACCATGGCGTCCCTCCAGCTGGCCGCGTGGGATTACGCGTGGACCTTTCAGCCTCTCACGCGCGCGTGCATCCCACACACCAGGTTCTTCAGTTGCCACGTGGCACATGGCACCATTTCACGCCGTCTCATCAGTATCCAGATCGAATCTGGGCTATCCGTACAACAAGGCATCCCAGTCATTGGATGAAATCTGATCCAACAGATAGGATTCAATCTGGCCGAACGACACTTCCACCAGGCCGCTCCACCATGCTGCCGTACGCCCGTACCAACTGCCACATTAGATCGAACGTGCCAAAGACAGAAAAAAACATGGATTATCAGTGCCCAAATCAATCAAAATATATGTTTTTATATTTTGTATCTACCAAAAACAAAAAAAACCAGGAATATATGTATCCAACCAAAAAGTTGTAAACACTCAGAGACCACTTTTCAGAAATAATAACAAAACAAAATATTCAGGGTAAATCTCTTATCTTTTCCTCTCTGCATGCATGAATTAAAAAATAACAAGTAAGGAAGAGTATTATACCTCAGTGGTGTGTCTCATCGGCGATGAACCTGAGGGTGAGCCTTGTTTTTTTGTTCGAAATAACAGTGAGGGGAGTCTCGGTCTTTAACTTCGAAGCAAAAAAGGGTCGCGAGCCTTTTTTAAGTTTTTTTGTTGTTGAACCACCGTGGTCCAGGATGGCTTGAGGTGGCCTCACGGCCAACCACGCCTGAGACCAACCGTTTGGGGGTTGGGTTTCTGGAAAAATAGATAGCAAGAGAGGGCCTTCTCTCTTAGTTAAAAAATGAAAAAGAAGTGAAAGGGGGCTGATGGGTTTTAAATAAAGTGAATTTATTTAGTTTTTGGTCTAATTACATCATAAATCCTCATTTGCTCCCTATTTTTTCATTTTTGGCATGCCCCTTGGGATATTTACATCATTGATCCCTCTCTCTCTTCAAAACTTTTCAATCTAGCACTGGAATTGAACCATATCAGTTTTATAATGGTAGAATTATACCCTAAGGACCTCCGCGTTTTGAAAGTTTTCACTTCGGGTTTGCCCCTTGGGCATATTACACGTTCGATCCTTTTGGTTTTTGTTTAGCTTTCAATTTCGTCCCGAAAATTGGTTCTTTATTTATTTAAATTTCTCATTACTGTTTTATTTTTGTTTCGTTTCAGTCTCTTTTTAGGTTCTTAATTGTTTATGTCCTTTGCTTCTGTTTTTAACATGTTTGCATTACTTTTGTGTATGCATAGGTTTATATGTTATGTTTATTTGTTTTTTTGGTATGCATTAATACATGTCATATTTTGGTTTTTTGTGATTCAATTTGTTTTGTCCGCGTTATATACTTGCATGTTTTTAGGGTATGTTTAATTTAATTCGCATATTATGTTATTATGTTAGTTTTTCTGTTTATTTTGTACTTTACATGTTAATTTGTAGCATGTTTAGCTTTTTTATGTTCATCTTGCTCTGCGCGTATATATGTGTTCTAGTGTGGTATATTTTTTTTGTTGTGCATTTTAGGTTGTATGTCAAAAATGGGTGATATTTGCTACATATCAATATCGTGCCTTTGCCTTTATTTCTCTTGTTCATCGTGCATATGTGTTTGTTTTAGGTGTTGTCTTAGTTTCTTAGCATGAAGTATATTCTTGTTTGCTAATGTAAATTCCCATGTATTTTTTGGCTTTCTTAGGCTATATACTAGTGTGTTTTTGGTTACATGTAATGCCATGTTTTTATTTTATGTATGTAAAATATGTCACAAGATAGGTATCAAGTATATGTTCGCCTTTTATTTTGATTTGCTCGTTTAATACCATGTTTCTTGTTTACCATGTATATGTTGCATTATGTTTTCATATTTTGAAATGTATGCATATTTATATGTTTGTTTTAGATTTTATTATTATTTTGCATCTTATGTTCATGTTAGAAATGGGTAATAAATTTGTTACATATTAATACCATGATATGTTTATAATATGTGCGCATGTTTTACTCACAAGATAAACTTTACGGATACTATTGTGGTTTCGTCATTTTAGTATCATATTATATATATGTCATGCACATTTTACATTTTTATAAGCATTCTAACATGTATATTTATGATTCATTAATTTCTTTTTGAAGTATGTTTTCTTTTCCTTTAATTTTGAAAGCATGTTTTTCCTTTTTTCGTGTTTACGTGCATGTTTTGTTTTTATTATTGTGATATGTTATGTTCATGCATTTAATTATTTTTGTTTAAATTTTGTAATTCTTTTTATGTTTTTATATATCACGTCAATGTAAATGGTACGTTTTGGGTTTTCTAAGATCGCATAATGGAATATAAATTGTCAATGCGGTGCCCTTTTATCCGAGCGTAAACGGGGGCAGTATCAGGCTTATTAATGGTGGTTGGGCGTTTACTCTCGGATAACAGGGCTTTTAAAATTTACTCGCACATGTAATTAAATGTTAATTAAATCGTCACTTTAACTCGGAAAGTTTAATATTAATAAAGCGATAATTATTAAAGTACCAATTTTGGGCGGTGTGGGGGTGCTAATCATTCCCCATCCGTAACCGACTCTCGAACCCAACATTTTTAAAATCTATGGTTTTATGGTGTCCGATCTACTTAAGTGGCCGGTGGCGACTCCATTTTTAAATAAAATACGGTTTTTCCAAAACCCCCACGAAAGACATTATTTTCAAAACAAAATAAAATAAAAATACTTTTTTTAGCAAAAGGGATATCGCTACAACACCCTAAGTATTGATACTTGAGCCTAGAATTTGCATTATGGAGCTCAAAAATCATCCCCAACACCTCCAAATACTTATAACACAGCTTTAAACGAACCTACAAGTTATGAGAGTTTATTTAGGTGATTTACTATCATTTCTACACAGTTTTAACAAGAGATCCGAATTAAGCCATTAAAATGTGTTGTTGCCACAAAAACATCAAATCAAGCATTACAAGGCATCATCCTTAGGATGTGCATAAAACAAAAGAGTTAGAGGTGTACTAACCTCACTCCTACAGCTGCAAAAGAATATCTTTGCCCAAATCCTCAACTCTTCTTCTTCCCTTGGACTTTGGAAGCTTCTCCCACTTCTTTCACTATACCAAAATGTTGTAAATTGAATTACAACCTTGTAGGATGATATAGGAAAGATGAAGAATGGATTTAATAACTAAAAACGTGGCTAAATCTTACATTTCCCCTTATCTCTTCCAACCCCCCACAAAAATCCATATTTTCACCTTACCACCATTTTTGATAAACCTTATCTCTTCTTGTAGATCCTTGGGTGGAGATTCCAATACGTCTAACTTAAACTCCAAAAATCCCATTTTAGATGGCAAAGTTTTGACCTTTCATGGAATGTGGGAGAGCAAGAGATGAAGTTTAGGTGTGGGGAAAGAAGAAAGCAAAAGGGGGATAAGAGTGATCTCACTTTTGTTATTTTTCGCAGGAGACTTAATGGAGATCAATTTTCTCCTTTTGAAAATGGGGCAATTTACCACAAGAGTCCCACAATTCCTTCTCCCAAGACACACAGGCCACTAACTAAGCCCAAACAAGACAATCAATGGGTCCATTAAGGCTCTTTGGGTACTAAATGGGTCCAATACCTTGGCCCAATACCCAAAGTTAAAGTTAAAAATCTGGATTGTTACATTCAACTTGTTATTGAAGCTTAAAGTTAAAAATATAATTAGAAATGATGATTTATATCATTTTAATCAGTTTGATATTTTAAAAATATTTAAATATTAAATTGAATGTTAGAATAAATATTAAATATAGTTAATACTTAATAGTATAATATACATTAATTTTATTTAGTAATATGCTTTAAGGTTTAAATTTCATTTACAATGAATTTGTAGCACACCTCTTTGGTTCGAACATTCAATTGAGTACGAATATTACAATTATGATGTCAGAACAACTTCAGTTCTAATCAAAATTAAATCAAACATAGAAAATTTAAATCTTGAAAAACAAGGATCGTTAATTAACTTAGGGGTATCGATACCCTTGATTTTGTATCGATGTAACCAGTGACGGAGCCAGAATTTTTTATAGTGGGGTAAAAGTAAAGTCTAAGGTACGGGCATTTTCATACCACTATAATATAGTTGATCCTATACCCAACAAATAAAATAGAGTCAATTCTAACATTTCCTATGAAAAATTCTATATTAACTATTTGAAAACTCCATTTAACTCTTTAAAAATCTTATACCCCAACAAACTACGTACAAATTTTATATGTTGCTCCGCCACCGAATGTAACACTCCCAATTTCACTATATGGTATTTATTAAAAAAATTGAACGATCGAAAAACTAAATTTATTATAATTTGAAATGTGAACCTATTAATTTGTAACAATTAATTTGCTTTGTTAAATCGAGAAGGAAATTGAATAACAATATTTTTAAATTAGTATAAGAGACTAAATTGAATTAGTTGAAAAATTGAAAATATTTAAACGAAGACTTATAAGCTTTTTTCATGAGAAAATGGCTAAAAGCCTAAACTAGCAACTAACGAGCTTTACATAAGGTGGACCAAGAATGTCCCTGTCAACAAGCCGCGAAATGGGATCCAGAGCAACATCGTTTGTATGTGTCAAGAAGTCATGGGGGAGCTCAAGTTTTACCATTCTGTCTGCAACAATATTCCCTTCCTTAGGGATCTAGAGGAACTCGGTATACCAACTGCGACAACAAAGCATGGAGATTGCACGAACCAGAAGGAGAGAGCACAATCTGCGTTGGAGTCGCTCACAAGTTGAATTGCCTGGTAATTGTCCGATTGCATCTGAAGAAATTCAGTCATGTATTTACGCGAGTTGTAATCCGAGATAGATGCCCCAAAGCTCAACATGAAGTAAAGAAGTTACACCATTGAACCTATGAAAGCCAACTAACCAGGTTCCCTCACTCGATCTAATCACCCCCCCTATAGCGCTAGATCTAGAGGTAGTATCTACTGAAGCATCAATGTTCAAGCAACACCAAAACTCTAAAGGTGTCTTCCACATAATCGACACAGGTTGGAGAGGTGATAGCTCTCTAAAGAGCACGTATTTCCTCTCAATTTATGGATTCTTTTGTCCCCACAATAGTGTTTCATGCATCTATTTTTGCATTTTCTGTTTATTATCTGTATTTTGTCTAACTCAAGTCATAGTTGCTCTTGATATACAATTTTTTTGCCTTTTTGCTATTTTTTCGCTGCATTACTAATGTCCTTGTGGAGGAATTTTCATCACTACAACCAATTCGACACTGCAACAACTAGCTGTCCAGATTACTAAGGATAAGGACGAATCTACCAACAAGATTTTCTATTACAACAAATTGTGTACGGAAGATTGTCATGCAAATCACCTGAAGGACATGTATCATTACCTCAACCGCCTATAAAATGATACTTTGGAGGAGAGAGATTTTCACTCACACATTTATCATTTTCCCTATCATATTCAACCTTTCGAAGCTCTCTTCCCATGGCAGCTTAAGCTCTATTTTTGGAGAACCAAGGCGAAGCAAGGAAGAAATATATGAAGAAACGAGGATTCATGTGCTGTAATAAGGAGGAATATGTTTATCTTCTTCAATCTTTCTAGAGATATACGTTTATTGAAGCTTTATTATATTCGTCTGTTAATTGACTATGATTTATCTCTTTAGCTATTTTATGAACTTGTTTACACTTTTTTAAAGTTTAATATAATCTTATTAGATTTCTTCTTATTTCAATTGTTGGATCTGAGCTTTGTTTACATGAGAGTGTTTAACATCATCACTGCCATTGATAGATGCAGTGACAGTTTAGATTAACAAGCCATTACAACGAGAGTTGAATGAGGATACAACGAGAGTTGATCCACTTATTTGAGGATTTGTAATTTTGACGAACAACGAGAGTTGTGGTTAATTTACATATTTGAGTCATCAGTTGAGAGTTGAATAGAAGCTAGTAAGAGAGCTTATTATTTTATTTGCCTAATGAACCATCATACATTGTTTTCTTGTTGCACATGATAATCTGCCGAGGGGATCCAGATCTTTACTTAATATTTCTTTTACCTTCATTAAATTGTTTTTTTGCTCTCACAATCGATCTTATATTCAATATTTTATTCTTTCATTACGGCCACAATTACACTCACGATCTCTTTATTTTCAGAATTGTTTGCAGCGACATAAGAATACAACTAAATACCTATCCTCGTGGGATCAATATCTAATAGGATATACATGTTAACTATACTTGCATTGGCAGTGTATGCTTGCATAGTTCGTGTGATGATTATTCACCTATCAAGAGGCTTGGGGAGAACATTGTTCGTGGTGCTACATGCGATGTGAGAAGCCCAAGTAAAGCTACAATGAAGAACTTAATTCATCAAAGGGCAAGAATCGACAAAGACAAAGTTGTTTCAACATTTTCATATCTTCTATAATAAGGTAGGAAATAAAGTATTCCAAGTTATTGTCGAACCATGAATTTGCTTGGTGCAATGGAGATTGGTGATAAGCCGTTCACGAAAATTATTATTGGAACAAGCTGTTAGAAGTGAGACCGAAGTGAGGTACAACCAGATTTTGTGCATAGTTGGGTATTCACGTAGAACAAGAACTATAGATTCAGCATTAAAACTACACATGAGACAAGTTGAATTCAGGGAAAGGCTACGTCAAAATCGTTCTTGATTAGTCATGATACATTCCTAGGAGGTTAGTCATAGGAAGAAAGTGATGTGTTGCTAGATCGGCAAAGTCCACACAAGCTTCCACAAAGAATTCATTGCATTCTAATGATCTTTGATCAGTTTATAATAAGTTAAACCAATACTCAAGCGATGCATTGGGTCTCAATTTCAAACACAATTGTCACTTCCAGCTTTTGGTTCTAGTGGTTCTATTCCTCGAATATGGGGAAGGATGCTCGGAGGAAGAATAGAGGAGAACATGGCTACATCCCAATTACCATCTTGCTTGATGAGTTCGTGAAGTTCATGACTAGCCAAAGTTGGTTATAGTGAGAGAAACCAATTCTGCTGGGGACCCAACGTGGGAATCCAAGTGTCGCCCCAGGGTTGTATGATTCGATCATCTCCAGATAAATTTTTGCTGGGGACCCAACGCGGGAATCCAAGTTGGTTCTAGTGGTTTTATTCCTCGAATATGGGGAATGATACTCATTCAATATTTTTGCTGCAATACCTTTACCCAAAAGGCATTTGGACGAGAGATCAAAGTATAGCCAAAGTTCCAGATAAATTTTAAGTTTTGCTCATAGGATTGATGGATTCCAAGTCCGTCCCTATTTATAAGTTGGCATATAGAATCCCAATTAACAAGAGCGACTTTCCTCCCAGAAGAAAAAGAGCCCCAAATAATGTTCCGCTTTGAATTTAGTGAATTTTGATGAGTCAAATAACGACCCATCTTCCTTTTGAAACATATATTTACTTTATATATACACATATAGATTTTTCAAATATCATATTGTTATAGATTTTTACTCATTTTCATATCATTAAACTTTTTTATTTTATTTGTTTATACTATATATATATATATAACATTTTATATTAATGTTTTATTATCTGTGTTAATGTCTTTAACACATTGTATTTGGTACATCAATATTTTTCGTTAATGTCTTTAACACATTGTATTTGGTACATCAATATTTTTCATATATAACTAGTTTTAAGGGTAATATACATAAATAGATCGAAAACTCTACATAACATTAAGACGCAAACTACTTTTTTTCTTCGTCATAGTGAAAGTTCTCATCCTCTATATCTGATTTTTCCCGTTTGAGTTTTCCACTTAAATCTTGGTGTTCTTTATTTTCTTGCTTTATTTGCGATCACATTCTTCTTTGTTTCATCGTTATCGTTATCATCATCACATGTATATCTTCGGTATAACAAATTGGTATCAATCTTCAGTTTTCTCATCCTGGTTATGTTAATGACAATAATGAAGTATGATATTCAGTTATTGGATCACAACACTAGGTTCTCATATAACATGTGAAAGTTTTGGGATGTACATGGGAAAAAGTTTTGCAGGGATCTAAAAGCTATATCTCAAATATGTTTGCTCTTATCAAACCATATTTTGTAGGATGTGATTAAAGAGAAGACGGCTGTTTTTTTGTGGGTAAGATTGGAGCAATTTTGCATGAAGAAAACTTTGACCATCAAGTTTCATTTAAAGATACATCTTTACTCACATAAATTGGCAGAAGCTTCATGTCTTAAAGATCGCATACATGTCTTTAAAGAAATCATCTCAAATTTGGAATCCATGGGGTAAAGTACGATCAAGAAAACCAATGTTTAATTCTCTTATGCTCTTTGCCCTTTCTTACTACTCTTAAAGAGGTATATGATGACTTTCGTTCACATGACAAGATGCAACACCTTGTAAGTGGATCTGAGCGTAATGTAGATGGTCATGTTGTTTATGGATCGACTAGAAAGTCACAAAAGATAAGAAAATAGTAATTAAATAACATGTGCATATCAAAAAATTTAAACCAAGGTAAGATTTGTAATTTCTGCAAAAAGAAATAGCGCATTAAATTAAAGTGCTACAAGTTGCAGAATAAGATGGAAGGAAACAAAAAATAAAAAATCTGGAGAAGATGAAGCTGATGTTGCGAAGGAGTGTGATGACGAAGAACTTTAGGTAACTTTTAACAACATAAGAGCAAGTGAGGATTGGATCTTCGACTCTGCATGCTTCTTCCATATGTGTCCTAACCAAATATAGTTTACAACCTATGAGAAAGTTCCTAAAGGTATTGTAGCAATGAAAAATACTGTTTCATGCAGAATTACTAGAGTTGACACCGTCAAAATCAAGATGTTCGATGGTATTGTTAGACCTTCCAGTGATGTACGACACATACTAAATCTGAAAATAAATCTTATTTCCTTAAGTACCCTTGAATAAAAGGGGTACAATTACTCCGTTGAAGGTGGAGTTTTGAAGGTGAGCAAGATTTCTTTTATCATGATGAAAGGTCGAAAGATGACCAACATACTTTATGTCTTGCAGGGTTCCATAGTTACAAGTAATGTTTTCGTTACTTCTCCTTTGACAAAGGAGGATAATACCAGACTTTGGCATATGCATATAAGGCATATAAGAGAAAATAACATGACAGAGTTAAGGAGAAGATAACTCTTATACAACCAAGGGATTTGCAAACTTAACCACTGTGAATATTGCATTGTTGAGACGTAGAAGAAAGTTAGCTTTACAAAGAGAACCCACAGTTTGAAGGGTACTCTAGAGTACATTCATATTGATAGTTGGGGATCGTATATAGTACCTTTTAGATCTGGCACTAATTACATCCTAACAATCATAGATGACTTTTCTAGAAAGGTATGAGCCTACTTATTAAAGCGAAAGAGTGATGTAATTCCCACATTTAAGGAGTAAAAAACTATGATCGAGAACAAACACGAAGACATGTAAAACACCTCGGTATAGACAATGGCTTAAAATTTTGTTCTTATGAATTTTATGAGTTGGGTAATAAGAAGTAGATCGACACATGCTAGATCAGTGCACTCCATAACAAGGAGTTACAGAACTAATAAACATAATCATAACGAAGAAGTTTCGTTCCATTTTGTCCAATGTTGGTGTACTTAAGTCATTTTAGGAAAAAGTTGCCTTTACAATATGTTTGTTGATTAATAGGTCCTTTTCAATCGCTAATGAGAAGAAGACTTTGTATGAGGTAGGGTACAGAAGTTTTATAGAGTATACAAACTTTAAGATTTTATGTTTTCCTGCATACTCTCCTATAACAATGATAAATTAGTGTCGAGATCTATAAAGTGTGTTTTCTTAGGTTTCAAAGGTGGTGTAAAATGGTATAAGCTTTGATGTCTGAAAACTAGAAATGTTATTTTTAGTAGAGATGTTACTTTTGATAAGGCTGATATGTTATGACGATCACCCTCAAAGAGTTCATCAATCAAGACCAGTAGAAACAAAATACATTTTATACAAGACATTTTGTAGGGACATGGCATGTGCATATGAGGGATGAAACAATATATTTTATACAAGACATTTAAACTAATTATAGGGCTGGAGCATCAATAGACTTGTGATGCCTTTTAAAATAGGATCCTAACATTTTTAGGTTGACATATCTTCTTACAACACAACCGTTTGTCTTTTAGTTTTCCAATACATCTTGAAACGCGTCAATTTGATGTCGAGAGTTCTAGTTAGAACCAATTTTGAGAAGACAACGAATGCAACAATTTGTAATTTGAATATTTGCATTGCTTTATCCAAATAGTAGTCTGAGTTAGTTGTAAAGCATCACAATCTGGGGGTATAGTTATCATTCTCGAAGACAACCAACTATCGACGAAAAAACCATGGAAGACTTAAAAGCACAATCTTTAAATCATGCGTAGACTCAAAAATGATTATTAAAAGGTATCAACCAACATCTTTTAAAATAAATACTTGTCATTTTCTAAATGCAATAAAAATGGGATTTTAGATGATCCTCGTTGTAAATTGCTTCGTCCAAACCGTGCATAGAAGAGACAAACCTTCCTTAGGAACAATTTGATTACTCATGATAGATGTTGACGCCATTTTCGGTCCAGCTAAAATATATTGGGCCTTTGAAAGCTCATTGAATGGATGAGTACATCAATCATTTTAGACCAGGTACGATAAAAAACTTATAAGTCTAATATGCATTTTAGTCCAGAGACGAAGTTGGGTTCGGAAAGGTTAGAGCACCCCATGATGCCAAAAATTGGTACCTAGTATGGATTAAATTGTCTCGATTTTTAAAGAAATGGAAAAGTATTAAGTAACAATGATAAAAGTTTTGATCAAAGTAAAAACAAGTAAGCATTTACATGTATATATATTAATAAAAATTTATATAATAAGAATGTAAACAAAAAATATAAACATAGTAAAAAAAGAAATTAAAAAAATAAAGAACATAAAACATTGCATCAAAATAAGAACAATAATTAAATCTAAATAATAATAAATAGCAAAAATAAATAAAAACATAAAACGTGATTAAAGTGAAAGAAGTATAACTTATTGGGGCCAAAATGAATCATTTGATTTCTTAAATTAACAACAAGAAAGTTTGCAAGAGGCTGGAGCGACATTGGATTTGGGAAAACTCATTGGAGCAACTACGATTAAGAACAAAGAGAATATTGTCAAGGACATAGCTCGGATTATCGCGAGCCACGAGAAAACATAATAATAAAGAATAGTTCGGGTTTTATCATGGAACAAATGTGGTTTGGGTTTAGCGACAAAGAAAATTTTTCACAAGATTTGTTGAGACAGTACCGTGGTAATATGAATTCTTCAAGAGAAGAAACTTGAGTTGATCACACCTCAAACAGTAAAAAGATTTAGTATTCGGATGATTTGCAATTTGTGTACTCTCCTTCAAAAGGTCGACCTGGTAAAATTTTGGTCGTGTAGGTGGCCTCTAAATTTGTAATGATTGACGCGAGTATTGAAATGAATTTTGAATTTGTAGTTATAAGAGTATAAATGGATAGTAGAAGACTGAGATTGTGACCTGATTGTAATATATGGCCCATGTGTATTAGAATCAAGTAGGTGTGCTGCAATCATTGAGTGAGATAGTGGTGCAACATGTCACGGGGCTATTACCCTCTTCCCAAAAGACATATCTGATAGGATGTGCAGCGCCACCGTATTTATATCCCAAGACCTCCCTTTTCCTTTCCGATGTGGGATTAATGATCCCGCCTCTTCTCAGGCGTGACATTATCCCCCACTCAACCTCGTGACTCCTTCGTCACGAGCTTCCACTCTCGTGATGGACCACCTTGTCACAGTTGTCCACCCTGCCTACCCCACTCATGGGCACTCGGCGTGAAATCGGGTAGTCAAAGGGTCGCTGTGGTGCAACATGTCACGAGGCCATTACCCTCTTCCCAAAAGACATGTCTGATAGGATGTGCAGCGCCACCGTATTTATATCCCAAGACCTCCCTTTTCCTTTCTGATGTGGGATTAATGACCCCGCCTCTTCTCAGGCGTGACAAACATCACATGCCATATTCTTTGGCGAAAGGAGGCGTAGATAGAGTGTCATGTTTTTAGGCGACTATGCAAGTGTGGGATGAGTGGAGGAGTAACGTGGGGTTCGATAAATATTGATGTTTTGTTTTGTCTTGTACCTGGCGATAACAAATGACTAGGGATTTAAATAGCGTTCTAAGACCGTTACCGCGACCATTATTTAAAGGTTTTGGCACTGTTCAAAACCATGATGCCCGCAACCGTTATGTCTACAATAATATTTTTTCTTTGAAAATTTCATGACTGTGATAGCCGCAATGACTGCAATAATATCCATTATGTCTGCAACCACGATAAATATAACGCGAATGAAAACATGGCTGCAACCGCAATTTAAATTCCTACAAATGACGGATGTGGGGTGTGAGTGCTTGGTTTGGGTTGTCTTGTGTGGCCGCTAGTGGTTTCTGTTGGGTGAATGATTTGTAGTTTGGATGATGTTTTTTACCTTGATGTTTCGTTCTTTTACTATTTGGCATATTTTCATGGTGTACTGTTTTCCTCCATCATAGATTTAGGGATGTTTTTAATTAGGCACATGGTAATATATTTCTTGTATGATTTATATTATAATAAAATTATACTTGTTGATCAATAAAATAAAAATAAATGAAATAAATAAATAGAAAAAGAAGTTGAACTTATTAGGGCCAAAATGACAATTAATTTGTAAATCACGACTAAATTAAACAAAATTAAAAATTGCAAGGGTCGAAATTATAATTAATCATGTTGAAAAAGAACTATATTACAAGAATAAAAAAGCAGACGGACCACGCAAGCAATTTATTGAAAAAGTTCAAAAAAAGGTAAATCTCCCTTGCTAAATTGGGTCCAGGCAATGTTTCGCACAGAAATGACGTCGTTTCAAAGAAAATTAAACCCTTAAAACGACGATATTTTGGGTGTTATAAGTGACTCATTTTCTAATTTCTTCACTTTTTCTCTTTTCTTCTACCTTTGTCTACTCCACTCTTGGATGTAGCCTGTTTTGAACTATGTATTTACCACGTTTCTCTGCGTTTTTTCACCATCGAAATTTGTGAAATGATATCTCCACTGAGGCAACCCGAGAAAACTAGTTTTTTTTAGCATTCTAATTGTATTGCACACTTGTAAATTATGTTACTCGAACCTGATCACTTAGGAAGAAAACACTATCCTACTTTAGGATCACTCAATTGGTTCGAAAACTAGTATTTTTTTTAAATGGATAACTTTTTTACCTATTTTGATGAACTTATTCTTTTTTTTAACCATTAATATTTGATCTAATGATCAACTAATCTGAATTGAATATTATAAATGTCTATTCTAAGAGCGACCCTCCTAATGTAACTTACTCAATTTATAATGTCAGAATTTAAACTTTTTACTTTATTTAAAGACCTAATATTTTATCTCATTAGACCAATTAATAATTAGTATAAAACCTTTTAAAATGGTATTGGTTTTTTTTTTATATAATCCGATAAAGGATGAGAATTTTATTAGTTCAATGATGAACCTGAATAGCTATTTTTCGCTGTAGTAATTCAATCATTAGATCAACAAATTTTTTAATAATTGAATGATTAAAATGCACAGCTATTTTTTTGCTGTAGTAATCTAGTCTTAGATAACACAATTTTTATTTTTAAATAATTTTGGACGACTGTTACCAACCAAAATTTATCTATTTTTAAATAATAAAATTTCTAGCATTTTATTTTTTGAAAAAAGTGGCACATATTGATGGGGCTGGGCCATCACTCAGCTAAGAAAGAGAGGGAAAAATCGGAGAGAGAAGACCTTTTCTTCGTCTTTCTTCTGAAAATTTTAATTTTCCTCTGTAATTCTTTCCTTTTATGTTTCTTTCATCCTTTGTTTTATTATTTGAATCGTAAGTCTCTTCTTATTTCTCTCTATCTCAGATCAAATTTTCAGCCCTGAGAATAATAAAGTTTTTTCTAATCACACGATTTCATTCACTTTTCCATTTTAGATTACATTTTCTTCCTAGATCTGTTGTAATTCACATCTGGGAAATACCCACATATTTCTTTTACTTCAAACACCGATCCTTTTGTTTGTTTTTGTTTTTTTTTATAAGGAGGTGAAGCTATGGACGAATTTGGCGTTTTAACAGAGCGTTACGGTTTAAAGCCACAAGGAAAATCGGTTCCGATGTCGCAAGCCAAGCGATCCACCTCCGCTCCCGCCACAACCGCGACCACGAACCGAAACCCCACGTCGTTTTCTTCAAAAACTTCGCGGAATTCGAGTCCCGGTAACGGCTCTTTGCTTGACGATCACGACTTTCTTCCCAATCAAAACTCCCGTAATTCTTTTGGTCTTGGCGACAATTTTGGTAACGCTTTTGGTGGTATTCAAAATCCCACAACGAAGCAATCTAATACGAGTAATAATAGTAGTAGTAACGGATCTTCATTCGATTTGGCTTCAATGTTATTGAATTCTGGTCCAAAACCTTCGCCTACGAATTCCTACGTCGTTGATGATTTATTTGGAGGAATGCCCGCCTCTCAAAATGCAAAGAACGATGATGATTTTGGGTCTTTTATCTCTTCCACGAAGCAAAAGGGTTCGGCCGCCGACTTGCTGGGTGATTTTAGTGGTGTGGCGGCGAAATTGAAGAGTTCTAGTAGGAACGGTTCTTGGGATTCGGCAAAAAATGAGGCTGGTGTTGGTGATTTGATACCCGGGTTTGGTGGAAGCACTCCTCCTGTGAATAGGTACTAACAATTACTTTAAATGAATATTATCTATTAATAAAAATCGGAAATGGTTTCCTGATTAGTGTGGCAAGAGTGTTGAAGTTTTAGCTGGATTCTTTGCTGTTTGGCTCTTGTGTATTGCGGAAAATGGAAATGAATAGTAATGCCATTTAGAGTTAAGAAATCAAGAATTGGTAGAATATGGGATAATTGTTCTTTCCATAATTGCTAGTCCCTTTTTCTAATATTTTTTGTTGTTGTTTGGGATTAGTTTGGATAAAACAGGCTCTGAAGCCTTCGAGAATGCAATCTGTCATCATATTTTATGGCTGTGCCTAGATGACAAATAAATATTGGTGCCATAAAACTCATGATTTGAAATTGTTTATATTATTCTGCTTCTAAACATAAAATTGCTATACATCAATAGGAAATATTCCAATGGTAATCGATGAGTTAGTGTTCCTGGGTAGGAAGGAAAAGGACGTTGAAGCTGTTATCTTTGGACCCCTATTGTTAAGTATTTGACTTAAGCAAAATCTATGATTTTGTATCGCACATTTGTGAACATATTTGCAGTGGGATCAAGGCGGTGCTACTAAGCGCGCCTGCTCCTTGCCCCTTAGCATTATAGAACAAAAGCACCTCAGACCCTTTCAGGCCAAGCCTATTTGATCAGTTCCACTTAAAGTGCTCCTAGGCACACTTTTTTTTGTGAGGCAATAGGCATAAAAAAACCATGCCTGATTAAATTTCACTTAATTTCTTTTATTTTTCACTTATTTTTTTGTTTGATATACCTTTACTAGTAAGAAAGTGATAATATCAAACTCTATACTTTGTAATATTTGAGCATTCCATAATAAACATTGATCATAAGGAAATCATGTATATTAACCAATAAAAAACATGCTTTGTAGATAAGCTAGACTCCAATTTAGAGTTTATTATACTTCTTAAGCTTTATATATGGGTAAGGATCCACTTACATACAATGTAAAACTCATACTTTTACACGTTTTTTGGATCGTTTGATGGGTGAAATGGATTGCTGAGTTAAGTCCTTACTTGTTTTTCAAGTGATAATCTTCACATATTTTACTGTTAATCTCAGTCACGATTCAGAAAACATGTAAAACTTAAAAACTATTACACTGTGTAAACAGATTCTATCCCTATCTTAGTTGTAAAAAGCGAGCCTGAGGCGCGAGGCGCTCGAAGCGCGGAAAGAAACGCCCCCCACAGGGCTGAGGTGAGGTATAGGAGGCGCACGCCTCGGGGGCTTTTTGCCTGAAGCGTAAGGCGAGCGCTTTTGCGCCTTTTGTAGTTAGAAAAAAAAACGTGAAAAAGAAGAGCATGGGAAGTCTGGTTGAAGAAGATGAACAGTAGTTTGCTTTTTTTTGTTGAAAAATGGATTGTATTTCATTAGCCATAAATGGCGTCATCAATTACAAAGTTAGCAATACAATCCGGAACTTCATACGAGAAAGTAAAAGGCTCAATACAATTTATGCCCCAATGTGCAAGTGAGTGAGCAACCCTATTTGCTTCTCGGCCTATATGTGTGACCTTATAGTTGTTGCGTTCGGCCAGATATGACATGCGCCGGTTAAGTATCTTTCTTTGTGATCGACCTATCGAGTGGCGTAGCGTTCAACTTGTTAACCACCGCCATAGAATCTCCTTCAATTAAGGCCTTTGGCCAATCATTTTCTATCGCCATTTTGAGTCCCAACGAGTAGGCGCAAGCTTCAGTGATTTCAGCAGTGTGCATGTGCACCCTTGTAGCTTATGGGCTCTTGCATCAATGACTAGACCGTGCGAGTTTGGGCCATTATTCCAATTGAGGTGCCCGAGTTTGGCATGAATCTGCATCCACATTTACCTTGATGGTACCCTCGGGTGGACAAGACCATCTTTTCGCCGACCGCAAGGGACAGGATTACTTATGGGCTCTTGGGCCGCTTTGTAATCCGATGCTAAAACTCGCACGTAATCAACAAATGGCTCGAATCGGGAGAATCTTGTTCTCGTGGGTTAATTTGTTTCTCCGATTCCATAGGTTCCACAGAGAATGATGAGAAGTGTGAACTTTTCCTTCTCAAGGTTCTTGAGTTCTTCCTCCAGCCAGGCCTTGCAACTCGAGAACTGACCATTTGGCAAGGGTGTCGATAGCGAGCAAAGATCAAAGGCTTCTCTAAGTGTTGGGCATTCCCGAAAGGCATGAAGGCAAGATTCAATGTCATTGTTACACATTTTACAAGTACTGTGGTCCAATTTCACCCGCTTTAAGTTTGTAGCCCAGACGGAGGGCTTCATGACACAATCTCCACCCAAACAGTCGAATTTTGGGCAAGGTGGGAAACTTTGCCATTGCCTTACAGATTGTCGAGGAGTCTCTTACCTCATGTTTTTGTAGAAGGAGCCAATTGTAACCAGATCGAGTGGTATAAGTGCCGGATGAGTGGTGTCCCTAAACTATCAAATCACCAGAGTGGGGTGCAATGGGGCACCGACTGATCACATCCGCATCTTCATCAGAGAAAACATGATTGAGCTGGACAACATTCCAAGCAGCAACATTATGCACCATAAACTCGCTACACCGAATCGGGTTTAGTTTCGTTGCCCAAGTGACTTCCTTTCAACGAGATACGTTTGGTACTCCCCCATTTATCTTTAAAAATCTGGACCTGACTGTTATCCCAATCCTCCAATGGAAGCCTTCTTTAATTGCTTCTTTTGCCTTGAAGATGCTGCTCCACACAAATGAGGTTTTCCCCCCATGTTTTGCTTCAAGCACGTCCCCATTGGGGAAATATTTTGCCGAGAGCACTTTGAAACACAGTGACTCTTTGTTGCATAGCAATCTCCAAACTTGCTTGGCCAAAAGTGCAAGATTAAATATCTTGAGATCTCGGAATCCTAGTCCCCCAAATCCTTTCGGTATACACAGGTTTTGCCACGCCACATGAGACCATCCCCTCTCTTTATTCTTCCCAGACCACCAAAATTTTCTAGTAGTGGACACCATCGGATCAATGATGCAATCCGGGAGGAGAAAGCTCGACATTGCATAAGCAGGGATGGCCTGTGCCACTGATTTGATGAATATCTCTCGACCAGCAAAGGAGAGTAAGTTCTTGGTCCAATTGCACATCCTCTTGTCCACTTTTTCATCTAAGTACCCAAAAGTTTCCACTTTGCTTTTACCCACGATTAAGGGGAGACCAAGGTATTGCCCCAAAACTTCATATTCCCTCATGCTCAAAACAGCCTTGATTTCCAATTTGCTTTGGTCATTCATGCCATTGCTGAAATAGATAGAGGATTTCTCCACATTGATCTTTTGCCCTGAAGAAGATTCATAAACCGCCAGTACATGCTTAAGTCTCATAGCTTCCTTCTTCGAGTTTTTGATAAACAAAAGGAAGTCATCGACATACAAGAGATGGTTGACCCTTGGTCCATTTTGGCTTGCACGGACACCTCTAATACGCCCCTCTGATTGTTCCTTTAGTAGCAAAGCCGAGAGCCCGTGTGTGCAGAAAAGGAAAAGGTACGGGGAGAGGGGATCCCCTTGCCTTAATCCTCTAGAAGGCCTGAAAGGATCTGAAATGGCACCGTTAATCTTGAAACAGTAAGAAACAGTAGAAACACAAGTCATAACTGTGTCAATCCATTTAGAGGCAAAACCCATTTTGGACATAACATCCGCATTAAAATGCCATTCAACTCTAACATAGGCTTTTTCCATATCCAGTTTAATCGCTGCCCCTTTATTAGGTCCATTTTTTGCCCCCTTTAAGTAGTGAAAAAGTTCATGAGCCACAATAACATTATCCGAAATAAGTCTGCCTGAAACAAAGGCACTTTGGTTCTCAGCAATACAACAGTGCATAATATGTTTGAGTCTATTCACAAGAACTTTAGAGCAAGTTTTGTATACCACATTACAAAGACTAATTGGTCTAAAGTGTTTCATGAGGGTCGGGTTACCCAGTTTCGGGATAAGCACAATAACAGTTTGGTTTACCTCACCCATGTTAACTCTACCCAAAAGGAGATCAAGGCACAAATTAATAAATTCAACATTAAGGATGGACCAGAATTTGCGAAAGAAAGCTGCGGGTAGGCCGTCCATACCTGGGGCTTTGTTTGGGTGAATTTGAAAGAAAGCTTTTTTGACTTCCTCCACCGTGAATCCCGCACAAAGGTTGTCGTTCATCTCTGGTGTTATGCAAGGCTCAATGGCTTGAAGGATCATGCTAGAGGTTGAGCCGTTGTCTGATTGGAAGAGATTGGAAAAGAACTCTTCAGCCACCACAAAAATGTTCTCCAGTCCTTCAATCCACTCCCCAGCATTATTCTCGATGCCCTTAATCAAGTTCTTCTTTCTTCGATTGCTAGCCCGAGCATGGAAGAATCTTGTATTTCGATCCCCTTCTTTAAGCCATTTTACTCGAGACCTTTGTTTCCACTACACCTCCTCTTTTTCAAGAATTGATTTCAGCTCCTTTTTTGAATTCCTAAGGTCCTCCAATCTTGCCTTAGTAGTGCTTAGCTCAAGAAGGTGCTCAATAGATTTTTTGAGCTGTTTCTTGCGTCGCACTTCAACTTTTCTTCTATGCAATTGCCATTCATGGAGGCTTTTGCCTATCTTTTTCAGCTTCCCCAAGGTGTCTCCCCCGGGGTTGGTCCATGCGTTGTTAACAATGTTCAAGCAATCATCCTCGTCAGCCCAGCACGCATCGAACCTAAAATAGTCCCCCTTCTTTCCTTCTATTTTTTGTTTGCCCTCAGTATCGAGGAAAAGAAAGCAATGATCCGAGTCCTTTGTATATTCTGATGTGATCTCACATTGTCCAAACAGATGAAGCCACGGAATAGAAGCCACATACCGATCAATTCTTTGTTTGACATGGTTGTCCACATTGTCCCCATAGTGCCAAGTGAACCATCCTCGAGTCGGTTTAATATCCCAAAGGCCATTTCTCTCAAGAGCATCTCTAAAGGCCATTTCTCTCAAGAGCATCTCTAAAGGCATCCATTTCCACTCTCGGTTTCCTTCTCCCCCCAGCTTTCTCATTCATACAAAGGATGTCGTTAAGATCACCCTCTAGGAGCCACGGTAATTGGGATTCCCCTTTTAGTTTGTCTAGCAATTCCCAATCTACATGCTTCCTTGTGCGATCATATGTGCCATACATACCTGTGAACCGAGTTTTAAACGTCTCAAGTGCAACTTCAACATCAATGTGAGATTTTGAAAAGGATAGGAGGCTAACATCCACACCTTCCTTCCATAGCAGAAGCAATCCACTACATCCATCACTTTTCTCAACATCAATACAACCAACCATGTTTAATCTTCTGCGAATACCATCTACTTTATTCTTGAAGAGTCTAGTTTCACTAATAAAGACTAAATCGGGATCATTCAAGGTCACGAACCTTGACAAGGCTTGAATTGTCTCGGGGTTTCCCAAGCCCCGGCAGTTCCAACATAGGGTCTTCATTGCTCTCGGCGGGGCTGTGCACCAGCCTCCACCGATATAGGTGCCTTGAGAGGGGACACCACCTTCAACTTCATCCAAGGGTGGGCAAGTCATCGACTTAGCTTTCTTAGCCTTCTTCGAGCTACTGCCTTCCAGCTTCCTTTTTAAAGATCGCTTTGCACTTTTGGGTTTAGGTTCCATTGTGGTGAGGTGTTTGGATCGGTCCGGGGCATATTCCGAGCTATTTTCCTTGGACTCGTTTGCACCATCAGCTTCCCCCTTCCCTTTTTCCTTAACCGCCATTCTATTCTCGTTTTCCTCACATCCTTCAATAACAGCTTTGTCCCTGCCTTTCCCTTCCGATGTTGAGTCTTCGCTATTAGTTACAAATACAATTCCCGGTCGAGATTTTTTGCGGCCAGGGTTGTTTGATTTGGGGGATTCCACTCGGAACCAGTCACCAAATTGGAACTTGTTGTTGCTTCCAGTAGGGAGATCCGGGCAGAGATGATATTCATGGCCAATAATGCCACAAAAGAAACAAAACTTTGGGAGCCTCTCATACTTAGCCAAGCAAATTCGGGGTTGGCCCGTTTTTATGTTCTTACCCAATACCGTACATCTCTTGAGTGGTTTGCTACAATAAAGTTCAACTCTAATCCGTAGGTACTCACCGGTGCATCCTTCCTCATCCCGTAAATCCGTCGCCAAGCATTTTCCAAATTTATTGCCCACGGCTTCCCCAACCTTACTATTCATGAAGCCCAAAGGAATATCATAGATACGAATCCATATCGGGAGAGGGTTGAAATCATACTCCCTTGGGCTAAGCAACCTATCAAACTGTTTGATAGCAAGGAGCTCCCCATCGAAAGTCCAAGGACATCTCCCGAGTACAAAGTCCTTGTCCTCAGCCCTCTTGAATTTGAACAAGAACATATTTGGTCCAAGTGAAGTGGCTTCCTCCAACGGGTGTTCCTTCAAGACCGAGAAGTACACTCTAATAAGCTTCGGACCACCCACAATCCGTGGTGAGACAAGCTTCCCCACGAGCCATTTTTCCTCACCTTCAACTGGTACCAATCCCAAGTTATCTATTTCATCCGTGACACTCAGCTCTTCCTTGGTGAATTGGAGCCCTTCTAGTTGTTTAACCACCTCTAGAGGCATATCTTCCATGGCCACTAAGAGTGTTTGATGCTCAAGCAACGAGAAAGAGAGAGGTTTGACCAGGGTAAGGCTGTGGATCAATAACAAGTCCCCAATGAAAGAGGCAGCCACATAAATTTTCTTTCTCCCTTTGTCTGGCCTCCAATCAATGGGGGACAAATAAAGTTTTACATTAAATGCCGAGCAGCCTTTCTTTCTGTTGAAAATACAAAGGAAATCCCAATGTGGCAGATCTGCCAGCAGCAGGCAAAGGTGGCCAGAGAAACAGTTTCCAAATCCAGCAAAGACAGCACTGGCCCAGTAGGCTAGGCCTGACCGCGCCGCAGAAGAACAGTGTCCAGACCCGCAGAGTCGGCACTAGCCCCGCTGCCTAATCCTGATCGGGTTGCATAAAGGTTGTACCCTGAAACGGGCGATCTGGGTGACCCATTGGGGCACGCTACACATCCCATCCTACCATCTGAACCATGCTTGACTTTAGGTGGGAAAGTAATTTTTTGGAGGGACCAAATCTGCACGAGCTTATCTTCCTCCTTGGTTCATCGGATAAAACAAACCAGCCCTCAAAAAATTCTTTTACCACCCTACCGACAAATTCCAGCCACCATATACCATCAAAAAGCCCATATCCCGGACACCCATCCTTACTCTTCACACCCACTGGAGGCTAGTGATCGCAAGCTTTAAGTTCCAATATACTATATTTTTCAGCAGCCATCATCAGAGCTTTGATTATTATCCCAGGACCATTAGAGTTAAACTTGGCCCCACTGTCTTGGCCTGACCGAGCCGCAGAGGAACAGTATCCCACACTCGAAAAGACCGCACCAGCCCTAGGGGCAGTCCATGGCAGTGCTACAGAGTCCCAAATTATCTTAAAAAAGGAAATAAGCAATAACTTGTGTACGATAAAGCTGCTAAAGTCAAGAGATGCGTGCGACAGCCCTGACAAAGGGCGGGAAAGCTTAAGCCGAGGGTCACATTCCTGCCACAGGATCATCTTCTTCGTGGACTCATCGGGGAAAAAATCCCGGTCACCGGAAAAATTTTTCTCAGATTTTAAACTACTCACTGGCCGATATTCGAGTAGCCAACCCTCCCAAAAGGCCCCCATTGGATCTAATCTATTACGGCAACAAAGAAAACTCAGATTGGGGAAATTAAGATCCAACATTAAAATTTCTCCGGCAGCCACCGCCGCGGCTATGGTTCTTCCGGCCACCGTGCTGGGACAAAGGGACGAGACTGCTGGCACCCAATGGCCTTCCTCAAGCATCAGGGGTGCTGAGGGCCGCCCCCTCGGTGTGGGGGTCGGGGGGGGGGGGGTCGCGGATCACTACCCCCTAAAGAGCTAAAAAAACTTGTCCGGACTGCTCCCAGTGAACATTGAGTTGTCTGAAATGGGGACACTTTCCATCTGCGCCACCCTGGTGTCCGATCTACGCCCTGCTCACAGACCCTTGGGTGCGGGATGACCAGGCCAAACCACCACGAGTTTGTGCCACGCCTGGGCACTATGTCGGACTCCTCGCCGACGTACACCGCCCCACCATCGTTCAGACCAGACCCGCCATCGGGCCTGTATAAACCCCCATCGGGACCCCCTATAGAGCAAATAAAACATAGTGGAACTGCTCCCAGAAAACATTGCCGAGACTGAAAATGAGACACTCCGACCACCTCATCAGAACACCTTGAAAACCAGCCAAGAAAACCACACCATGATCCGAACTCTTTCCCAATCTCTTGCCATTCTTCCAAGGCCCTCCCTCGGACATGAACCTGCAAAAAGGAGAAGAAAGGAGTACTTACCAAACACCAGAGACAACCTCCAAAGCCATGTGCTTCGTTCCAACCCTGACGGTAGAGGCGACAAGGAAAATCACGGCCACCATGGGGTGGCCGCGGTTCACTACCCCCTATAGAGCTAACGAAGCACCATGGATCTGCTACCAGTAAACATTGCCGTGACTGAAATTGGGACATATCCGTCCTACCCCCTATAAAGATAAGTCACGTTTTGGTTTTTGAAACTGCTGTTTACTTCTTTTAGATTTATTTTAATTTCCTATCATTGCGTGGCAAAACCAGGCCTTGGGCCCATCAAAATTAGTTAAAGGACAAAAGCACCCTTCTCATACACTGTTGTATGTTGGACAAGTACTTCCCATCAAATATCTTCTAATATCATCTTTTCACATCCCAAAAATAAAATCTTCCCCATTTCTCCATCGGACTAATATATATCCTAACACTTTCCACAAGAATTCATGATTCACAAGGTTGAAATAATATTTTTTTTTGTTTAAAACAAATTAAGATTTTTTTCTTATCTTTTTATTAGGATTTTGTTATTATTATTATTATTATTATTATTATTCTTATTATTATTATTACCCAAATACTTATTCTAGATCAAGAAGTTAATATTAATATTAATTTTAATATAAATTAATATAATAAAATAAGATTTATTTTTAAATATTTATTTATTTAAATAAAATATTAAAATTACATATTCAAATAATATAATTTATTAATATTTGAATATATTTATTTTCAGTAGTTTTAAAATTTATATATAATTAAAATATTTTAATCTTTTAGCATCTATAATACAATTATCATGTTTTAAAGTACAAAATATGCTATAGGGACTTATAAATTTTTAGGATAAAAAGGCGCCCCACCTACGAAAGGCGAGCGCCTTCGCCTAGCGCCTCGGCTCCAAGGACCTTTTGCGCCTCGGAGCACCTCAGGCCTTTTAAAACCAAGATCCCTATATATATATTACAAAAGCTCGCACACCTACATGTTGTGCTTTGCTTCACTCTGGTTAGTGATGTTTTGCGTGTTGTGCCTGAGGTGATATAAGGATTTAAGCTCCTAGAGTGCACCTCGCGTCCTTGACAACATTGCATATTTGCAGTCAGATGTTATGAAGTAGTCACTTGAATATGACTGTTTTTAGTGTGCAAGAAGTGGAGTTGTTATTTTTTATTTTTATTCTTATTATTATCCAGGACTAATGTTAAGGCAACCAAATCAACCTTCCAATCATCAGAGGAGCCTTTTGTCATTTTAGACTCAGAATATAATTTCCCAAAACCCCCTACAGATCCGCTCGGAGAATTCAGCGTGCTTAAACAATCTGGTGGAACAAAGCCTCCTTCAAAACCAGCACAAGTTTTGAAGGCTGATAAAGGTTCTTCTGCATCCTTTAGAAAACAATATGTTCAATTTGTATTTATCGCCATTCCATCATTAGCTTTGTAACATTGGGAGGATCCTTGATGCAGTAAAGGGTTCTGGTGCGTCTCTGATAGATGAACTTGTTGAAGACTTTGCCATGGGGAGAGTGCACAATATGGCTAGTAGATATAAAGAAGCTGAAGATGCTTCAAAAGGGACTCGGCAGAATAGAGATGATGATCTGGAATCCTTTTTTGGTGCGAGTTCCAGATCAAATAGTGCACCAAAGTCAACTTTGGTGAGCACTATAGATGTGATGAGTACCACCGCTTACTGAAAGCTGCAGAATTTTGTATTGAGATTGTCTCTTTCTTTATCTTCGTATCAGGATCCCATGTTTGAACAAAATACGCTTAACAGACAGCAAAAGACATCTGCAGGTGCATCATACACTGCAAAGAAGGCTTCTCCTGTCACTATGACAAGTGGAATAGATGACCTTTCTTTTATTTTTGGAGGTATTTTGTTGCTGAAATATAGTAACGGACAATTTCTGGCTATGGAAGTTATATTTGTACATTAACTCTTTGATGCTAAATCTTTTTCATAATTTTTGTTCTCAAAAGCTGCCTCAATGGCCGGAGAATTCGAGGAAGTTACAGGAGAAAGTGATGAAAGACGAAGAGCCAGATTGGGACGTCACCAAAGGACCCAGGACCGAATGGTGTGTATATATATATACCTTAAAGTTAGTTGAGTTTTATTCCTTAATTATTTGGCTTACTTTAAATTAGTAGAAGTATAAGAAGAAATTTACTGGTGAGTAAAGAAATACAGTCAGGTGCGAACAATGATACATGTTTCTGATTTTCTCACTTAGGCTTCCTCACATGTATAAACATTCAAATAAAGAACGAACAGCCTGAGGCCTCCAAGGGATGGCAACCTAGGCACAAGACTAATTTTCCAGGACAAAATTTTAAAAAAAATGCGAAGCATCTAGATCTTTTGTGGGCTGATAATTAAAGCAGTTTTGGCAATCCGTACACTTCATCTTATGCTGTTTTAGCCATCTTTGAGCTTGATACTTATATATTGCACCTCATTGGTACTTACCTGAATAACTGACCTATTACTGCCTGTTGTGGTTTGTGAGGCTTAGATGTGTCAGCATGATATCGGTATTTATTATGTGCTGGTTAGATGCCAGGCTAACACCTCTGTTCGCACCTTTATTGATAGACCACTCTCTCTCACACCCCCTCTATTATATAATATAGATTATATTTTCTTTATAAAACATAGTTCAGCTTTTAACAGTTCTGGATTGTTTATGTGTTAGGCAAGAGCAGTTGCTGATATGAACCAGCGTGATCGTCAATCACAGAATGAGCAAGAAGAGAGACGTGTAAGTAGTTCAGTTGATGACTTTAGTGTAGGTTAGATATGGGGGTTCTTATTCTTTATGGTGTATGCACTTTACATGCTTTTGCACCATTTCTTTGTATGTCATTAATTCTCGACTTTTAGTAAGTTTGTTGTTCACCTTAAATTCCATAGAGATTTGCTGAAGCTATGGATTTTGAGATAAAACGCTGGGTTGCTGGGAAGGAAGGCAATTTGCGTGCACTGTTATCATCATTACAACAGGTGTGCTCCTTTTCATTTTCCTATTCTCTGCATTTACCTTGTCATAAGAAATTACCAGTTCAATGTTTTGAAATCATCATTGAATGTTTAGAACTTTTGGCTTCTTGGTTTGCACAACTAAACTTTTACCTTGACAAATAGGTACTCTGGCCTGAATGTGGTTGGGAGCCAGTTTCACTGACTGATTTGATAACCTCTGGCTCTGTCAAAAAAGTGTATAGGAAGGCCACATTATGTGTCCATCCTGATAAGGTTCAGCAGAAAGGTGCCACTCTTGAACAGAAATATATTGCTGAAAAGGTTTTCGATATTCTC
Source organism: Hibiscus mutabilis (assembly GCA_019671005.1). Lineage (NCBI taxonomy): Eukaryota > Viridiplantae > Streptophyta > Magnoliopsida > Malvales > Malvaceae > Hibiscus > Hibiscus mutabilis. Next base: position 30,998,331 of record CM033733.1, on the reverse strand, counting down.
AAGGTACGCTATGAATCTCACTATGATTTACAAGGAATCATTTATTTAAAATTGGTTGTATCCTCCAGGGCCACTTTGCAACCTTTTCGAAAGAATGGGTAGAATGAAATTCAAAACTCCGATTTTTGGTGTGTTGGGTCTAGTCTATCAAGTACTTATTTGTAGTGATGCATCTTTGAGTAAACTTGTTTCATTTGGATGGGTTTTTTTTAGGACACAAAGCAAACGTCAAGCTTAAAGCATCCTAGGAATAAGTTCATTTGAGAGTTTTGTATGTACACAAATGGAAAAATAAGTTTAACCCAAGGCTAAAGCTAAGGCTAAGGAAAAGAAAAGTAAACAACCTTTTTAATATGCTGGTTTTATTAATCATATGTTATGCATTGAAACAGGAAGCTTGGAACAAGTTCAACAAGGAAGAACTTTCTTAGAATCTAGAAGGTATAGTTCATTTGATTGAATAGCCTAGCTATTTTTATTTGGAAGTGGTTCATTTTTGGAACAGAAGATGCAAGAACAGCTCTAGCCGTGTTATGAGTTTGCGACAAGGACACCCTCTGAACATTGGTGTCGGTGATTTGGAAACTTTTATCAAGAGATGAGATGCTTGTTAAGGAGCAAAACTTTTTCATGTATGACTGTAAATTAATTTTGGATTTTCGGGATGCAAGTAGATTCCATACTAAACCTCCACCATGTGCCGTATGTTTCATTTGTTTATGCCATATATAGAATTTTCTTTTATTTATATTTTGTTTCAGCTTCGATGGTTCTAATTCCACTTTGTTTTTAAGACGTTGCCTGTGTTGTAATTTCGGATTAATTGTATTAACTATCATTCCGTTTGACTGTAATTTCAGACATTGGTTTTATTAGTAAATTGGTCCTTGGTAGTCTTTTTTTTTATATAATTAAAGTAACAACCTCAAAATTATTTAGTTGGCATCCTTTGAATTTTAGTTATGGAAATAGAACGTCGCGCGTGGATCACTTTTGCTTTTCAAGGTTTAATAATTTTTATACAATTGTTTGGTTATTTTATTTTCTCCCTAAAGGATAGTTTTAGTTTTTTTGGAAAATATATTTTTATTGTTAAGTATATGCTGTTTGATATATGAGAAGTAATGTAAGAATGAGATCCAATCTCAAGGATTTGGGCGATTCTATACCCATGAATTTGGACGCACCTATCTCATGAATGATAATTTAGAATGGTTGGAACCGTAATTGTGACTCATGAAGAGTGTTCCGTGCGATTATGTGAGGGAGAATGTTATGTATGAGAGAAATGAGGGATATTAATCCCACATTAGAAATAAAACGAAAGGTATTAGAATATAAAAGTTACGATGAGCAAACAAGAATAAATACAAGATTACTCAAATGGAGGACGATACAAATGAGATTGGGAGATTTTCTATTTATAGTTGAGTACCTTTGTATCCAATGGTTACATATAATTTACATCGACGGTCAAGATTAAAACGCCACTTACTACAAGATCTTCCAAAATCCTCCATAGATTGAGATAAGTCTGATTTTCTCTTTAAGCCCAAAATCTTTTTAAATTTTTTTTGGACAACTACGTGTGCATATGTCTCGGACCCAAACTTGCTGTCCATGAGATACACCTCACGCATAGTTGTTTTCAATCTCTATATCATCTATTTATTCATCATTTTGACTGCAAACATCTAGTAATTTTTAATCAAATTACAATTTTCTTATTTTCTTGTACGTTTCCTTGAGATAGTTTAATTTGAATAAAAGGGTTGATGTATCAATTTATTTTTTTGATAAATAAATTAGACGCAATTTGCCACCATATAAACATGAAAACAACAAATATAATTTGAAACAGAGCACTGCACCATCAAGCAAATTTTGAGCTGTTCCTAGACTAATTCCTTACGCAGACTGAACATCAAGATATTTTTGAACTGTTCTGAAATAAATTTAATATTTTTAACATCAATTTACAGGCACCCAACGCACACACTTCTAGCCTAACAACCCTTACATAGAATAGCACGGTAACCTACTGTTTTAAACATTAAAATGACATCAAATTAATACAAATACAGCTTATATCTAAGCAAAACAGGGTGGTGTAATCACCTTAATTTTCCAATAATTAAATTTTGTATTAGACTGAAACAAACTTTCCCAATCAACCATTAAGTAACCAAAATTAAACCTGAACTGAGAGTTATACTAACAACAATTTTAAGGTGCATTATCATACCATCTAAAATCAAAATCAGCATGTACTTATATCTAGAAGGTTATGAAAAGAGACCAATGAATTAAAGGTGAACTCATTTAACACTTATTGCCCAGCCTATGTTGTGAACTTACTTTTTAATAAATGTACAGAAGTACGTATCTAGAATATATACAAATAAATATGTATATTTCTCTAGAAACAAATCAAAAACATATCCATCAATAAAAGAGTACTTATATTCATCGCCCGTCTCAAGTCCAAATTTGATAATTTGTCGAAACTACTAATATTTCAATGCTATGTACTTATGTCTAATTTACGTACCTTTTGTTTGTCTGATATAAGAGTGAGTCAACCATTTGGATGATTTAAATCAACCATAAGTTTCTGCAAAAATCATTGTCATGATTCTTTGCCTTCTCACTTCACAATTTCTCACACAACCAAAAATATCTGATTATTTTCATCTCTAACAACAACCACACGAAGTACCCCTTTGAAACAAATTTTAAAAAGCATCCATCAATTCAAATAAAATGCCTACAACCATCTCTCCAACCTTGCTTTAGTGCATCTAAACAAACATACATCCTATGAAATTTTGTATTCCCTCTATTTCTCTATCCACTTAAATTGTCACCATACTCTCAAGATTGAAGCGTAACAACTCAATAGTATACTCCTAAAAATTTACAAATTCTTCTACATAAGAACCATACATCTCCTTCAAAACCGCCTTTCGAGCTCTTCAACACATGTCATAAATTGCATATGTTCCTAATTCAATTTGACATATTTCCTTCAATGTAACAACTTTCATTTTGGGATCCATTAATTTCTATCCCTAAAAGCCTTTTGTATCAATTGACATGATAACATGGTGTTTTTGTTATTCTTAAAACACATGCTTCGAATTATATATCTTCACAACATAACAAGCATATCTCCCATCATATCTTGCATATATCTTCCAAGGACATGTTTCCCTACAATGTATCTTTATCATCTTAGGTTTATTTTTCACGAACTTCAACCTTACATCATTTGCAACTAAATACTTCTTAACAACTTTTTTGAGCTAAATATTATCTTCGAATCTCAAGCCTATTTCCCATGTTAGGATGACATGCTAGGATCATATATAGGTCCCAGTATTTTTTTTTCTAGAATATGTCCCAAAGATTTCTTCATCTGTCTCGTTATTGTCACTATATTCTCTTGGGTTAAAAGGGTCTAAGTAGCCACTGTTGTGTGATTTAAGTGTAACGCAAATGGTGCAAATGAACACGTCGTAAGTAATAGTATAGATAAAGATCGTCTCCATAGGGATTGGTGAAACTCTGACTTCTAGCTTCTTACACTGAAAGAGAATAATATTGAAAGATATAGGTGGTGATAAATAACAAGTACAATAAACTGTTCAAAATAAAGTAAATAGAAAGGCGTAGTCGATATGAGAGATTAGGCCGGGTTATCGTGAGCAATGGTGCGATTACCGAATGAATTGTCGTGGCCTATAATTGCTGAGGTAAGTCAATTGTCGTGGCAACTAGGTTTAGTAGAATGCCGTGGAAGCTTGGTTTCCTAGAATGCCATGGCAATTGGGCTTAGTAATACGCTGTAGCAACTGGGTTTCCTCCTTCAATGTTCGACGAAGTGTTATTCAATGCCTTCGTGTTATCCCTAACCGAAGAACTGATGATTGCGCAAGCCTTGGTGATACATCTCTGCATTAACCTTGGGTGAGCAACATCGATCTTGCACTCTTCGTAGCCACTAAAATCCGATCCTTATTCCCAAAGAGGATTAGTTTATACCAACAGTTGTTTAAATGAAAACCGTGTCCACTCATTTCTTGAATCTAGCTCTCCCGCGCCTAGATAAATGTATTCACTCAAGTTACTTTCCAAATTCCCTTAAAGTGAAAAATCAAGAACCAAGAATGGACAAACAATGAATTTATTGAATTAAAAACTAGAAACTATTCATTCGTCTCTGCACACCAACAAAACCCGATAACCCCAGCCAAATTAAACTAGTTCATGGCTTGGTAAAAAGAAAATACAATGGAATAAAACACATACATGGGATCACACGATACAAGATGAAAAAGAAAAAGTTGTGCATGAATTCTCTTGACATCCGATCTCCCTAAATCAACTCTCTTGTTTGTGTGTTGCGATCCCCTTAAATAGGTAAGGAAAGAGAGTCCAATGCGTGTAGAATCCTTGTAAACATATCCCTAACTGACTGGGGATTTGAATTTTGAATCTGGGTAATTATCCTTTGTGTTTGAATTAAATTTGCATATTATCAAGACTTACTGCGGTATCCCTCGGCAAGTGGTTCGGCAAGTCAGCAACACAAAATAAGGCAAACCGATAGCGATTTCTCCACAAAAACCATCAAAACATAAAGCCAAGCTCGATAGACGAGGAAACTATGAAACTATACATGAATGACTAAGAATGCAACTAAAATGAGCCTAAGTCTAACAATAATATAAGTAGTAAGGGTAGAAAATATATTACTTTTACACACTTAACACACCCCCAAAATCAAACTATTACTTGTGCTCAAGCAATGCAAAACACTAACAATCACCTGCTAGGCATTTACCACCAAAAACGTGCTTCTTACCTGACTTTAATCCTCAGAACCGTGGCACAAAGAGTTGATTACCTTTTGATCGTTGGAAAGCACAGAGGCTTACGCAAAATTAAGCTACAATGCTAGTGAAAATGTGTGTGCAGAGTTGTGTACATGTCAATCAACAAGATTCCATGCAAACTGCAGGTTTTATTATCATCTTGTCAGGGCAATTAATTTTGCTAAAGCCAGTTTTAGGCACCTATAGCAATTTCTTTTCAATTAAATCAACTGAGTCAGATGGGAAACTCTAGCTATTCTCGATTCATGACAACTAGAGCTAGATGGGCACCTCTAGTAAGAAATTATCTTAATTAAAATTTTATTATTTTTTGGCTAGAGCCAGTTAGGCACCTTTGGCACATTTTCCAATTTAAGAACCTACAGTTTACTAGGTTTTCCTCAATCAACAAGTCACAACAGTGTTAATATAAGCAACATCATAGCAAAATTTCACGTAAACTTCATGCCCATCCTAAATCTAAGATTTTCTCATCTAAGCGTAGTGACAAAACTAATCATAGGATATCACAACATGTCTAGACAGTTTTATCAGGTAATTGTCATGGCAAGTAATATATGCAAACTAACATGAGACAACAAAATGAATGCAAATAATAATGAGACAAAAAAACAAACCACCCAAACTCGAGATAAGCATTGTCTTCAATGCATGCAATATGAAACAAAAACAAAATGAAAATGAACTAATCGAAGAGATCGTCACCTCAAATTAGTAGTTTTCTTTGAGCCATTTGCTTGGTTCATTTTTCGGCTCGTGGTGGTTGTTTACACAAAGCTAGTGGTGCAGGGTCATGAATCGCAGTTTCCTCTACCTCTTTAACCGGCTTACCCTCATTCTCTACCTCCTCTTGTGCAGAAGCTTTACACTTCGACATTAACTTTGATGGCGCAGCGAGAGGTGAGGACTTTAATGGTGCAGAAATGGTGTCATCAGAATCTAAAAAACCATGTAAAGATTCAACATGTTTCGGTTTAGTAACATGTTCCTTACCTTTGCCCGAGACAGTGGTTGCTGCGACAATGTCACTTGTAACATGTGCAACTTTAGTTACCGGGGCAAGTAACTCGGCAGGGAACACTGGGAAAGGTACATTACTATTATGATAGTTCTCTACGATAACTCTCGTGAAGGCGATATCTCGGTCCTTCATATATCGCCTAAGAAGCAACTCTCGTACCTCTATTCGATCCAATCATTGGATAAAGGGGCGAAGGATATCGGCCACATCTATGATACTTACCGTGGTATGCGTACTTGCCGTGGCATGTGCACTTTCTGGGGCATGTTCTGGTGTTGGGGTATGTTCTGGAAAAGAAGATTTTTGTGCAACTGCTGGTGCTTTTAGTACCCATCTTGCATCATTAGCATATACTGAGTCCTTGTCCACCCACTTTTCTTGCGCAGCCTTTCGTGTGTAGCCTCAGTGGGCACGTGCTCCTTTTCACATATAATGGAAATTAGATCAGGAAAATAAAGTACCCCCACATCCTTCTTGCTACTAGCATAAATCTCATCAACGATAATCTGTCCAATGTTAATAGTACGCTTATGCAAAAAAGAATGTAGCAACAATAAACGAGAGTAAAAAATAGTAATGTTATGAGTTGTAGGCATCAAACGAGTTTTGATAAAGTTATTCCACAACTTGGCTGCGAGTTTCAACAAGGCTCGATTTACCATGCCTTTTAATTCTCCATCATTCCATTCGATTCCGTTCACGGTGAGATCTTTGAGGACTTTATCCACCTCTTTTGCTGTGATATTATTCAAAAACTTGGTATGCTCGTCATGTGTGAAAAACAACCCATAGTATGCGTTGATAGCGGAGGCATCAAGAAGAATAACCCTACCACACATATATACACAAGGATTATCAAGATTAGAAATATGAGAATAAAACTCCCTTACCCATGAGATGTTCCCCGATTATAGTTGTTCGCAAAAGATTGGCCACTTAGGATCCGCAACAATGGTGTAGACAGAATCTTCAAGACCATATTTGGGTTTGGAGAGATCATAGGTAAACCCTTGCTCTTCCCAAACCTTTCTAGTGGCGAGAGATCATAGGTAAACCCTTGCTCTTCCCAAACCTTTCTAGTGGCAAACTTCTTCTTGAATCTTTGCTCAATAGCCGACGAAGCAAAACAACAAAAAGATTGCTCGATTGTTTGTGAAGAATTTTCTCTGGGCATGGTTTTCAAATTCTTGGCCATGATGTTGGTTTTGATTGAAAAAGAAAAGAAAACAAGAAAAGTTAAAAGAGTTTCAATAGATGGAGAAGAAAAATTAAATGAAGAAGATGAAGTAGATGGGTGATAATAGGGGTTTAAAGGTGGAGTGAATGGTTGGTAAAGAGGATGGATTGATGATCACGAATGAGAGAAAAGAAAAAAATGATGGGTGAAAAGTGGGGTGTACAACTAGGGTTAGAAAAGGAGGGACATAAATTTTGGGTGAAAAATTTCAAAGGGGTGTTTAAATCCCCTAAAAACTGCCGACTTCCCATCTTCTTATGAATAGATTTTCATTCAACTGAAATTCTATCTCATATCCCAACTCCTTCTCTTTTGAAACTCTTATCCTAAAATTCAAGAACAAAAGAAAAACAAAAGGATAAATATTAAATAAAAATAAAGATACAAACTAAATCAAACTAAAACAAAAATAAAAAGGAAAAGACAAAAGACAAAATCCAAAGAAAAATAAAATAAAAAACAAAAGAACAAAAGAATAAAATTAAAAACACTTAAAAAGAGAATTCTCATGCATCTTCAAAGGATACCACTCTCATATCACGCTCAACATGAGTACCAACGTAGTGCTTCAATCTTTGTCCGTTGTCCTTAAATTCATGTCCATCCGTAGTTGATTTGATTACAATATCCCCATGAGAATAGGGTTAACTACCTCGAATGGCTTGGACCATCTTGACTTTAGTTTGCCCAAAAAAAGTTTAAGGTGAGAATTATAGAGAAGCACCAGTTGCCGCCAGTTGCCCTAGCAAGAATTGCCACGGCAATCGCTTTTTGTCATGCCATCGTTTTGATTTCTCTTTATAGAGCATGGCATTATCATAAGCCAATGCACGAAATTATTCCATCTCATTCAAGTCTAGTAAGTGCTTTTGTCATGCTCTCTCCCATTCCATGTTCATGGTCTTGATGCCCAATAGGCCTTATGCTCAATCTCTACCGGAAGGTGGCAAGTCTTGCCGTAGACAAGTTTGTAAGGAGACATGCCTAGGGGGCGTCTTGAATGCTATTCGGTAGGCCCAAAGTGCATTATCAATTCTCACAGACCAATCTTTTCGGGAAGGATTGACAAACTTCTCAAGCATAATCTTCAACTCAGGGTTAGAAATTTTAGCCTGCCCATTAGTCTATGAATGATATGCCGTGGCAACTTTGTCAGTCACTCCAAAGTGTTGTAACATCTTGGTAATAAGCTTATTGTCAAAATGTTTGCCTTCATCGCTGATAATTTCCCTCGACATCCTAAATCGTGTAAATATATTTTTCTGCAAGAACTGCTACACAGTCTTGGAATATTTATGGGAATTGCAGCTGCCTCAACCCATTTAGACACGTAGTTCACGACAAGTAAGATGTATAGGTTGCCGAATGATGATGGGAAGGGCCCCATAAAATTGATGCCCCACACATCGAACAATTTTACCTTGAGGATTTTCTGTAATGGTATCTCATATCGCCTTGATATATTCCTCATCCGTTGACATTAATCACACCTCTTGTAGAATTCATGGGCATCTTTATAGAGAGTGGGCCAATATAAGCCTGACTATAAGACTTTGGCCGTTGTGTGAGTACCTCCAAAATGGCCTCCATAGGGTGATGAATGATATTGTAGAAGCACATTTTGTTATTCTTCCTCGAGAACATATCGTCGTATGATCTGATCTGCACATTGTTTAAACAATAGAGGCTCATCCCAACAATAATGCTTAGCATCATGTAGGAACTGCTTCTTTCCCTAATGAGTAAGGTTATAAGGTAAAATATTGCTCACAAGAAAATTTAATAAATCAGCATACCAGGGAGTTACCGTGGCAACCAGCAACTGCTCGTCTGGAAATACATCATGGATCTCCAAAGGATCATCATCTTTATTGCCCCCTTCTAGCCTTGACAAGTGATCGACAACCTGGTTCTTCGTTCTATTTTTGTCCTTAATTTTGATGTCAAACTCTTGTAAAAGTAATATCCAACGAATTAGACGAGGTTTGACATCTTTCTTAGCAATTAAATACTTAATTACCGAATGACCAGTGTGAACAATTACCTTTGTATCAATCAAGTAAGGACGAAACTTGTCAAATGCAAAAACTACTGCTAGCAAATCTTTTTCAGTCGTGGTGTAATTCAATTGAGCACCACTAAGGGTTTTGCTAGCATAATATATCACATGGAAAATTTTACCTTTTTGCTAGCCTAAAACAACTCCTACCGCAAAATCACTCACATCACACATGAACTCAAAAGGTAGGGACCAATCAGGGGGAACAACAATAGGTGCCATGGCAAATTGCTTCTTTAGGGCTTCAAGTGTCGTGGCACAAGAATTATCAAAATTGAAGGCTTTGTCCTGTTCAAGAAAATTACACAAGGGTTTAGAAATCTTAGAAAAATTATGAATAAACCATATGTAAAAACCTGCATGTCCAAGAAAACTTTGGATCCCTTTGAATGAATTTGGTGGCAGAAATTTCTCAATCATGTCTACCTTGGCCTTGTATACTTCGATTCCCTTAGATGAGATCTTGTGTCCTAGCACGATACCTTCGTCCACCATAAAGTGGCACTTCTCCAAGTTTAATACTAGGTCATATTCCTTACAACATGCTAACACCTTTTCCAAATTATCGAGACAATTATCAAAATAGTCTCTGAATACTGATAAGTCATCTATGAAGATTTTGAGAAAATCTTCCACATATCAGAGAAAATTGCCATCATACACATCTGGAAGGTTGCCGAAGTATCGCACAATTGAATGGCATCCTCCAAAATGCATATATACCAAAAAGGTACATGAAGGTGGCATTTTCTTGGTCTTCTAGTGCTATGGCAATTTGGTTATAACCTGAGTATCCATCAAGAAAACAATAAAAGGATTTTCCTATAAGACGGTCAAGCATCTGGTCAATAAAGGGTTAAAGAAAATGATATTTCCTAGTAGCCTTATTCAGTTTGCAATAATCCATGCAAACCCTCCAACTAGTGATAATTCTAGTTGGAATGAGTTCATTGTTTTCATTACTTACCACAATTATACCTTGTTTTTTCAGTACACATTGTACCGAACTTACCCATGAGCTGTCAGAAATTGGATATATGATACTGGTGTCAAGCCACTTTATGATTTCCTTCATCACGACTTGTTTCATCGCCAGGTTAAGCCTCCTTTGAGTCTCAATAGACTTGTTGTGGCCTTCCTCTAACAGGATCTTGTGCATACACACTGCCAGACTGATTCTTTTCAGATCTGTGATTGTTCAACCTATTGGCTTTTTGTGCTACACCAACATATCAATCAACCTCTTTTCCTATTTAGGCTGTAACTTAAAAGAAATAATTTCGGGCAAGGTGTTGCCTTTTTCCCAGATAGACATATTTCAATTGCCCTGGCAATGGTTTTAATTCTAAAATAAGAGGTTGCTCAATGGAAGGTTTGTCAGGTTTACGTTCCTTACTTGAGTAATAAAGAGATATGAAATTTTTAACCTATCGACTTACAATCCACTTTGCTTCCTATTGTGCCTCATTGTCTGACTCCTCAAGTTCTTCAGGCTTGGCAAGGAAATTGCCATGGCAATACTCCCCCACATCGAATTTAAATTATGTGGTGGCCTGAATAGTCTGGCATTCTTCTGGATCATCAACATACTTTAAGGTATTGAAAACATTGAGCGTAACTTGATGCTCATTCACTCGCATAGTGAGCTCTCCTCTCTCAACATCGATCAAGGTTTTACCCGTTTCTAAAAATGGTCTCCCAAGAATAATGGGCGCAAACTCATCTATTTCACAATCCAAAACAATAAAGTTACCGGGAAAAATAAATTTATCCACTCTTACCAAAATGTCTTTAATTTTTTCTTCTGGATACACATAAGATCTGTCCGCAAGATGTAGCATGACTGTAGTAGGTCTTGCCTTCCCTATGCCCAATCTTTGAAAAACAAACTTTGGAATAAGGTTTATGCTCGCTTCAAGGTCGCATAGTGCTTTCCTGACATAGTGATTGCCGATGGCACAAGGTATTGTAAAACTACCTGGATCTTTTAGTTTGGGTGACAATCGGTTATGCAATATTTCCATACATCCTTCTATCAAGGCAACTATCTTAAATTCACTTAGCCTTGTTTGCTTAGAGATAATATCTTTAAGGAACTTAGAGTTATTTGGCATCTACTATATTGCCTCAACCAGTGGCAAGTTGATGTGAAGTTGCTTCAAGATGTCAAGAAACTTCTTGAATTGGTATTCATGTATCTTCTTTTTTAGCCTCTGTGGGAATGGGGGTGGCAATCTGATCTCCTTGTCTTTACTCGTCTCATCTGGCTTGGCATTGTTGGATGAACTTGCCGCAACAAGTGGATTTACCGTGGAAATTGCTGAAGGCTCATCATCTAGGATTACCATAGTATTGTTGCAAGATACGTCTTTTTGAATAGAGAACTGCTCTATTGGTTGATTACCATCCTCAGGTTGGATAGAATTATCTTTTTGTATTTGTCCACCCCGGGTGGTGATCACTTTGCACTGTCCATGGCTTGATCCTCGGACAACTTTAGTGTCACTGGGCAGACTGCCTTGTACTTAGGACTTGGGAAAAATGTCCAACCTGCGTCTCTAATGCTTTCAAAGCTGCTCCTTGATTCTGCATCGTCATCTCGATCCTGCTGATAAAAGCATCAGTCTTTTTCATGAAATTACTAGTCTCAGCCATATAAGATACAATTTTAAGCATAAAAACATTTAAAGAGGTTTCCAAAGAACTAGCTGGTGATGACTGTTGTTGCGACAACTGTTTCTGGGGCATGTTTTGCCAGAATCTTGATGCTTCGGCATTCTGGCTTTTCTAATTGTTAGAGTAGTTCTGGTTACTCAATGAAAAGTTAGGGTTCTGTTGCCATGCTAGATTGTATGTTTTGGAGTATGGGTTGCTGTTCCGATTGTAGTTTTCAACATAAAAACTGGACTCTGGATTATGTGGACACTCAGAAGAATCATGATTATCATTACAAGAATCACAAAATGAATCTACTTGTAATGCCCTAAATATCGGTTTAGAAGTATGCTAATATTTTTGAATGCTAGTTGAATGGTTGTGATTCGTTTTAGTATAAATCTAGAAGTATTATTATAATTATTTTGTGAGCTTAGGACCACAATTAAAGAGAAGAAAAAGGGGATATCTAATCATTAAAGGACTAAACCGAATGTTATGAGAAATTAAAGTATTGCATGCTAAAGCAAGATTACTTGAGGGTTCATACACATGTCCTGCAAGTTTGGAGGCATATGTTAGAAGGGTCTCAATTTTGGGAAGGATAATTAAAGCAATATCATCTTCTTCCCAAGACCACCGAACCACCATTGTTGAGAGAATTAGAGAGCTTTGGTTAAAATTGTTGCTTGAACTTCAAATCTTGGAGCAATCTTAGAAATTTTCTTCGAATGGCTTGGTGAATAGGGTAAAAATTCTCTTCTTTTCTTTAAAATCAGATTTAAACTTGAGAATTTAACTATGATGTCTTCATGAACATTGCTAATACTAGACTTGTTTGAAGAATGATCTTATGCTAGGAAATTAGGCCACTCGAATGGTATACTTTGAATTGTTGAAGGAATTTTAGGGGCATCATTGAAATTCATGGTGAAATTGTAGAATGGTTCAATATATTAAGCTAGAATTGTTTCGGCAATGTGTTCTATGGTTGCTATGATCATGTTCAGTTTTAGGAATTATTAGGACAATCTTGAACCATTGTTTGATTATGTTGTTATACTATAAATTATGTGGACTGCTTTTTAAAATCCAGTGGACTATTTTGTGGTTTTAATGGACTATTTTGTGATTAAAAATGAACTGCTTTGTAAACTTAAAACATGAACTGTTTTGCAAGTTAAATAGGGACTATTTTGTGATTTAAAATGGACTGCTTTGTAAACTTATAACAGGGACTGTTTTGCAAGCTAAATATGGATTGTTTTGTGATTAAAAATGGATTGCTTTGTAAACTTAAAACAAGGACTATTTTGAAAGCTAAATATGGACTGTTTTGTGATTAAAAATGGACAGCTTTGTAAACTTAAAACATGGACTATTTTGCAAGCTAATTAGGGACTGTTTTGTGATTAAAAATGGACTGCTTTGTAAACTTAAAACAGAGACTGTTTTGTTATAATAATAGACAGCTTTGTAAATTTAAAATATGGACTATTTTGCAAAGTTAAATGTGGATTGTTATGTGGATAAAATAGTTTGCTTAGTGAAATTATGTTGATTGGAATTAGGACTCTTTTGGTTGATAAGAGATAGTATATCAAATTAGGTGCTTCTATTAATCAAAGTGATTGTATGTGAATGTGTGATGCTTGAATGAATTACATTTTAAGTCCAAACTTTAAAGAAAAGATTTCTCACTCATGTCTCCCTTTAGAGCAAGATCAAGTGGAGGAGAATAGAGTTAGGAAGGACAAGGCTATGGAGAAATAGCCCGAAATTGTAATTAAGGATCGCAACTAGCTTGGATAACAGTGAATGTAGTTTAACGTCTTGGGGTAGGCCTAAAACCTTCCCGAGTGTTCTTAAATGTTTTAAGTACAATGCTATATTAATGTGATAGATTTAAATCTGCGTTTTGATCAAAGATTAAAAGGAAGTACCTAGTTGTTAGGTACAATAAGTTATGCTACTTTAGTTTGAAAAATGCTTATAAATCACGTGTTATAATTTGTGAACTATGAATGTTTATGCTTGTTTGTGAAGAGAATGAACCTGTAAGCTTAAGATTAGAAAATATAAATTGTGGAAATATTAGAGATTTTATGGTACTAGTAAGAGAAACAATGGAGCTACGCTCACCTTGTTTATTTGAACATGGAACTAAAGCTCATCTTTGAATATGACATGATATAATACATAAAAGCCTTGGTTTTGAGTCAGTCATAGGTATAGTTGGCATGCCATAGAGTCCAGTTAAGCTCGAGTTTGGGGAGGACTACGGTTCTTATATGGTGACAGTAAAAGGGACGTGATTTTGGTCATTTGGCGACAGTAGGAGGGTTGACTAGTACTTTGAGTACTTTATTTCTTGTGATAGTTTGGTTGGGGATTCAAGTACCTAGACTACTTGATTACCAAGGTTATAAACTTGACCAAGCTTGTAAACATTATATAAGTTAATAGTGTAATTAATTGTTCATATGATACTTGAAGAGTTAGTTCACTTACCTAAGAGATAAAGTGTTGGCTTGATCTTGTTAAAGTAAGTTATATTTTAACTGATCATAGTAAATTGAAATATGTTATTGTTTTATCTTCTCATATACTTAATACGATAGCTTATGGTATCCGAATCTTTCATGAAAATGACTTAGTTCTGAAAAGGAAAAAATCAGCCTTGTTATCCTAAGGTTGCCTTGTTGTTATACCATTTACTTTAGGTATCCTTATCTACCTCACTAAGTGTGTTTTTACTTTGTTTCCCTTGATAATATTTCAGGGTGAGGTTTTTGTAGTAGCTGTATATCGAGCTCGATCTGATCACAAGCCAAAGTGTATGTTTTGACATCCTTTTGTAGAAACTCCTAGTTTGGTGGCACAATGCGTGTACATATTGCATCTAAGTTTTCTTTATATATGAATGCAATGCTTATAAGCATTGTAGGTGATGTAAAGGCCACTTTAATATATTAATGGTTACTTGTGTGTCTTAATTTTGGGTGTTATGCTTTGCTTAAATGAGTTTAGTGTGAATTTTGATGTATGATTAAATAGGCTATGTGCATATACTCATGGTTAGTTTCGGTTAACCTTAGATCACATTGGTAAGGTTGGCAGCTTGAATGACTTATTCTAGTATATCATGTTTGCCTTGTTAATTGATCGAACATGCTTGGTTTGAATTAGTTTGATTTAAGTATCATGAGTAATCAAATTTGGTGTATGTTCTATGCATAAGGTGGTTTGAGTTAGTCATTGAATGTGTTATCATGACCGTTGTTAGTAGAAATAATAATAAGGGCTAACTTTAGATGATTATGCATAACATCAATAAAAAAAGGTATGGCCAGTTCACCTTTCCCTCTATAATGAAATTGGTTTTCAAATTTAGTCCCCTTTAGTTTCGAATTTTTAAAGCAATCTAATTCCTTTCCTCTAGATTTAAGAATGCTAGTTTTGAAATTTTGTTTCTTAGAAAATAACAAATGGTTATAGAAACTAACGTCCTTAAATTTATAAGATGATAAGCTTTGTCGAACTAAAGACCTCCTAAGTTAGGTATCTTTAAATCAATTAAAACTATACCTTACGCAAAAGGATAAGTATGGTTTTGTTTTATAAAGCAACTAAAATATAAGGTTAAGCCTCATAATAGTTGGTAAAAATTTTGGTATGATACGTCCTAAATGGCTTTAACCCTTTTGTAGTTAGGTTTGTGTTTCTATCCAATAAAATTATTAATACTATTTCTTCGTTTGTTTGGTAACACGTCTTATTCTGGTTTATCTTTTAATCCAGTTAGGAGGTGTTACACTACTACCTTGACCTCTTGTGTGTTACTAGGTCGTTGCATGTTCTTAACCATATTGGTTAGTGCAACCAAATGTGCTGAGATAGCATCTGATGAATCAAGCTCAACTGCCAAGGCATTTTGCTTCACTGCTCCCTTTCTAGTGGTTGGGAACTGATAATCATTGTTGGCAAGTCTGTCCAAAATCTCTAGAGCTTCCTTAGGTGACTTGTCTAAGAGTGTGCCATTTGTCGAGGCATCTAGCATCATCCTCGTCGGTGTGTTTACTCTATTGTAGAACTTCACTACTTGCGTCCAATCTCTGAATCTGAGCATGAGACATTTGCGTAGAAGCTCTTTATACTGATCCCAAGCGTCGTACATGAACTCGTCATCTGCTTGGCAAAAAGAAGTAATGTCGTTACGCAATTTATCAGTCATAGATCTGCCCAAGATTCTAAAGATCTGGAAAAGATACTGTTTAACCATGATTTTGCCATATCCCTAAGTGAATAGGGGAATAACTTCAGCCTCAGGACATCCTCATGGAATCCTTATTGTCTGAATCAACTACAAACTTCTAAGAACGATTTGAGATGCTGTCTAGCATCTCCAATTGCTGAGCCACCGAATTGGCCAATTGAATTGAGCATATTAAACATCGCTGGCTTTAATTCGAAATGTGTAGCTTGAATCTCAAGAGTAACAATTCCTAGATTGAGATCATCAAGGTCTAGAAGTAAGTGATCTCGGATGGGTCTGTTCCGTACATGAATGGGTTCCAAACTAAGGCTGCATCGCCTCCTGCTGCGGCATTCTAATTGCCAACTGGATCAACATGTGGATCTGCCATTGCTACTCTTAGCTCTCTCATTCTTCAATGAAAAGCTAGTTCAATCTCAGATTCAAGTGGGTAGTCTTGTGCTGTCGGTCTTGCTTTGGTCATACACAGACGCAAAACCAAAAATATTAGCCCCTTGAAACAAATACAAAAATAAATAAGACAAAGGTGCAAGAAATTAAAAGCAAAGTCGCTATTGCCAATCCCCGACAACGGCACAAAAAACTTGTTGTGTGATTTAAGTGCAACACAAACGGTGCAAGTGAACACGTCGCAAGTAATAGTATAGATAAAGATCGTCGCCATAGGGATTGGTGAAACTCTGACTTCTAGCTTCTTGCACTAAAAGAGATAGGTGGTGATAAATAACAAGTAAAATAAACTGAGAAAAGTAAAGTAAATAGAAAGGCGTAGTCGATATGAGAGATTAGGCCAGGTTACGTGAGCAGTGGTGCGATTGTCGAGTGAATTGTCGTGGCTTGTAATTGTTGAGGCAAGTCAATTGTCATCGAAACTGGGTTTAGTAGAATCTTGTGGCAACTGGGTTTCCTAGAATGCCATGGTAGCTTGGTTTAGTAGTACACCATAGCAACTGGGTTTCCTTCTTCAATGTTCGGCGGAGTGTTCTTCAATGCCTTCGTGTTACCCCTAACTGAAGAACTGATGATTGCGCAAGCCTTGGTGATACATTCCTGTGTTAACCTTGGGTGAGCAACATCGATCTTGCACTCTTCTTAACCGTTAAAATCCGATCTTTATTCCTAAGGAGGATTAGTTTCCACCAACAGTTGTTTAAATGAAAACCGTGTGCACTCGTTTCATGAATCTAGCTCTCCCAAGCCTAGATAAATAGATTCACTCAAGTTCCTTTCCCAATTCTCTTAAAGCAAAAATCAAGAACCAAGAATGGACAAATAATGAATTTAATGAATTAAAAAACCAAAAACTATTCATTCGTCTCTACACACCAACAAAACTTGATAACCTAAGCCAAATTAAACTAGTTCATGGTTGGGTAAAAAGAAAATACAAAGGAATAAAACCAGACATGGGATCACATGATACAAGATGAAAAAGAAAATGTTGTGCGTGAATTTTCTTGTGATCTGATCTCCTCAAATCGACTCTCTTGTTTTTGTGTTGCGATCTCCTTAAATAAGTGAGGAAAGAGAGTCCAAATACATGAAGAATCCTTGTAAGCAGATCCTTAACTGATTGGAGATTTGAATTTTGAATCTAGGATAAATATCCTTTGCGTTTGAATTAAATCTGTAGATTATCGTGACTTGCCCTGGCATCCCTCGGCAAGTCCTTCATCCTTATCCTAACTTGCCAGGCATCCTTCGGCAAATGGTCCGGCAAGTCAACCTGCACAAAATAAGGCAAACCAGCATTGATTTCTCTGTAAAAACCATCAAAACATAAATCCAAGCTCAATAGACGAGGAAACTATGAAACTATGCTTGAATGACTAAGAATGCAACTAAAATGAGCCTAAGTCTAACAATAATATGAGTAGAAAGGATAGAAAATATATTACTTTTACACACTTAACAGTCACTCTCATGGCCTTCAAGCTTCCCATATGTTCCTTTAATTACATGTTCCTCTAATGTATCATCTCTCACTTTAATCTCTCGCATGTATTCTTCATCACTACTCGTATCACTAAGATCTAAGTCAAGTTTTTTTAATATAATTTTTCCCATTTTCTCTTACCTATTAGCTTTCTTCTAATGAAAACTTCTTCTTCATCAACATCATATAATAACTTGAAATCATATATTGCAATCATCTTCATTCATCTCACAACTAGAATCTATGTCAACTTTATTCCCTAAATCCTCAAAACCACCTAACACTTTATCAATACCAAACAAGATCCCTTCATTAGCAGCAACCCTTACTTCCTCAAAGTTTGCATGTAATCTTTGTATGAAAACATTTAAATCTTCACCAGCAGTTTTTAAACCAAAAATATCAGCTCCTAATTCTTCAATTTAAACATCTACACCATTCTCACTATCACCATTGTTTTTTGAATCTTCACCAACTCTACTTTTGTTACTTTCAATCACCTCATTAATTTTATTAATTTTTTGACAGCCTTCGCCAACATCTATTTTGTGGTCAACTAAATATCCACACTACCCTTTTCAATTAACAAATTAACCACTTATTGTACAATGTTATCATTATGAATCACTCGCAACTGAACTTCAACCCATGAACCTATAGTAAACAAATGGGTTATGATCATATCCCAACAGTTTTACATTATCTACTATATCCTATAAGTATAATTTGTCGGGATCAACCTAAAAATTTTCAACAACCCCATTTTTATATTCAAACTTGAGATTGGTTCTAAATATGCCACCATAGAAATGACGCAACACATAAACAACTTCTAGATCATCAGCCATACTGCACAAAAAATGGACAATTACAATGTAACCCCCTAAACCCAACCTAGAAGAAATGGGCCAAATTCAGGAAGACGCACTTGAAAACTTGCCCCCTCAAGAAATTGATGTTAGATTTAAATATTTTAAAGTATAAAATAAATATTAAAAGTAAATAACGTCGTTATTACAAAATACAGTTGTATAAACATTGTTCAGATAATTTGATAAAATGTCCAAAAATAACCTCGAAAATGCATGCTAAAATAGTAATCCCAAATAATAATAGTTCAAAATCTAAAAATACATAATAATCCCAAAATAATATAATAAGTCCGAGTATCTGAAAATAATTCATATTGATAAATAGAAAGAAGTCTAAAAATATCGAGGTCCTCCAAGTACCGTACGCCTAAGACTAAGTATCTAAAAGAAGAACTAAGAGGGAGTAAGCTATAAGGCTCAGTGTATCTCTAAAGTGCAAACAAACACATACATATTATAGATATATTAACAACATAATGCTCTCATATCATATTAGAAAAATAAGCCTATACATAAGCAAATATTAGGATGCATCACGACACAATGCAATGCACCCATCTACATACACCGTTCGAAAAGTAAGGTTCCCCAGAACCACTCTCTACATTGCCACCATCCGAAGTAAAACTCAACCCGAAGGGTGGAACCATTGAACTTCCCGTATAATTCCCACCCAACCCACATGATATGGCATGTTATCCTAATTTCTGAATCTGAATACCATCCTACTTAATTAGTTAGGATGCATGCACAATAAGTCTGATAATATTTTAGTCCGATTTTGATATATGATGCATGGCATGTCATCATACAAAGCATATCACCATTCACAATTCAGACATACATAGAACAAAAAAAATATGCAGCACAAGAAGAGAACACAACTTAAA
Source organism: Hibiscus mutabilis (assembly GCA_019671005.1). Classification (NCBI taxonomy): domain Eukaryota; kingdom Viridiplantae; phylum Streptophyta; class Magnoliopsida; order Malvales; family Malvaceae; genus Hibiscus; species Hibiscus mutabilis. The sequence continues at coordinate 30,978,487 of CM033733.1, read as the reverse complement.
CAGCTAATAGCTCAACGACAAGAGGATAGTCTCCCACACTCAGCTCTAGAACTAGGTCGGACAGAGTCAACACCTACGAAAATAATTACTACATTAGAATATACTACTATGCCATAAAACTAAAAGGAATCCACTAATCTGAACTATACTCACATGTAGATCTAGCAGGTTGTGCAGTAGCAGGCCACACAAGTGGAGGAAGAATCTTAGTCTCCAAATCAACGTCACATGAACATAATATTATCCGAATCAGATTTTGATATACACAATTTTCAAATTAACATATAAATGTAAATAGTGAATCAAACTTTTGGGTTTGAATTTGGAAAAAGACTAGCGGATTTAGAATCGGGACGTCAAAAAATGTAAAGTTGACTTTGATAAAAAATTCAACATCGAAAAGTCAATGGTCAAAGTCAATGGCAGAGGTCAATGGTCAACGATAATGGTCAAAGGTAAACGGAGATGATCAAAGGTCAACGACAGAGCTAACATTATCAAGATCAATACTGAGATCATCAAGGTTAATAGGTCGAATCCTGGTCAACATCAGTTCGGGTCTGATAATGGGTCTGACGGTTCAACTCACTAATCTAGTCTGATTGGTCCAGTTCAAGGCTAAACTGGTTTGGTCTGGCAGGTCTGATTTGGACTGGCCTTTGCTAGTTCAGGTTGCTCCCTCACTTGGCCTAATAGATTGAACAAGACAATGGGTATTGGGATTTACCCACTAGGCACAAACCCAATGGCCCAACTTCCCTTTTACGTAATGCAACCAGACATAGGGTTACCAAACCCTTATGAAGGTGCGGCTCGCCAGTAGTAACACTTTGATGACCCCAACGAGTATTCCAATCATAACAAATGGCAAGGAAACATGAACTCAAACAAAGCTCAAAGAAAAAGAACGAAAATGGACCAATATAGCTTACCCAAAACCCAAATTGACACTGTCGGCAAAAGAGGAAAGGTTTCTAAATGGCTTTGTACCATTTTTAAGCAAACGAACGACGATGAGATAAGGTGAGGGGTGGGTTTTGATCGAATGACAATGGGAAGCAAACTGGTGGTCTCAACACTTCCCTGATTTACAGATTGGTCATAGAAGTTCTAAATTTATACAATTAACCCTCAATTTCAATTAAGGTTTCTAAATTAAATTCCTAAAAATTAAGGTTTCTAATTTAGGGATTTTCTCAAATTTGGGTTTTTGAATTGGGGGAAAATTGGGGTGTGACATACAATATATCAATATCGATAAAAGTTTGGTGAACCAAAACTAATTACAACAATTAATGCCAATCCAAATAAAATAGAAAAATGATAGAGTGAATCTCTAAACATATATAATAGAAACATAAACTATATCTGACAAGCTTGAAACTATTCTATACTTAAAGCAAGAATACTCGTTGATCAAGTAATAAAGTGATAAGTAGAGTGTTGAACCCACGAAGATTAGAGTGATAAAATCAAAGCAATCACACTTAAGAGTTAGTGAAATAGTATTAGTGTGGTGATAGAATCATGAACTAAATGCAAGAAAAGTAAAGCGTAGCAATGATTAAAATGCAAATAGATACTATAGCAAAGAGTATAATGACTATGGATGCTGGTTTTATTGCCTAAGAAATATGCTAATTACCATTCGAATGCTATAGCGATGAGACAACTCTTATCTACTCAAAAAGGTTTTCTAATTAACTCATAAACTCTCTCAATATATAGAATTTGATAACAAGATCCTGTGGCAATACATGTCTGCGTAAACCCTAACAACTTTTTATCTATTCAAGTTCCCCTTTTTAGTCGTTAAAATCCTAAACTTGTGTCTAAGCCAGATTAGAACCTAAGTTAACAACTTAAGCACCACTGTTCACATTTGTCTAATTTAACTCTCTCGATATTAAGTCACAAATCATTAATTAATGGCCTCTCTTGATAGCTCTTGCAATAATTAAGCATTGTGAACAATGAACATAACAAATAAGAAATAAGTGCTATAACATTAAACGATAATTAAAACACAATATCTTAAAAACAATAAACTCAACAAAAAGGTATTTAGCTCATGTTTGAGCAAATATCATCCACAATAATAACAGCGTAAGTCATGGTAGTTTATCAAGGAAGGAAGAGAGAAAAATCAAGCGTCCTCGAATTCTCCTTCAAGACTTCAAATTGTGTTGCAGCGCTCCACACTTCCTCAAGCCTCCCTCGATAGCTCTCTTCGTGTGGAGACTCCTCTTGACCTCAATGATGGTGGTTCTCTGATAGTTGAAGACAAAGGGTTGTTATCTTGGATCAAGCTCCAATTGAATTGTTGTCGAAGTTGTCTTTATATAGGCGACAAAGCTAGGGTTGAGAAACCCTAAAGCACATACAATCCTTTAATGAGGATCTAGCTTTCCGCATCATTCAATGAAGTCCATAACGGAGAGGGGTTAACACGTGGATTGGTCGTCTAAGGTCAAAGGTTTGTCTCTTGCATCCTCAATGATGCTACGGCATCGAGTCCATCACAAGAGATGCTGCTCCATTGCTCTTTCACTCCACTGATCTATTGCTTCCTGCACATACACCACTAAAAACACTACATTTCCCATTAAAAGCATATATATATAACATTAAGCTCAATCACCATTAACTCCATAACTACATGCAAGCTAATCTTAAATGCAACTATATGCTTTGGAACACATGCATTATGCCAAGTAAAAGGCTCTAAAATATAAGTTTTCTACACAGTCATCAAGTACCCCCCAAATTTGAACTATTGCTTGTCCTCAAGCAATGCAAAGACTAACAACTAAAACATAAAAATAATACATACGGTTTCAAAGGTTCCAACTAAACTATGGTATTAAAGGTATCAAATCCACTATAAGTGAAGTGTGTTCTGTGCTGCATTCAGTCAATACTTAATAACATTAGGGAATTTCGAAGTATGCTGTATAAGTTTGTCCTCGCATGTTTTTTCTTTTTAGCACTTATTTTACCCCCTTATTCTTTTTATGTAATTAATTGTATCCCTGGGGCTTGAGCTTATTATAACTACCCTTTAGGCCTGAAGATGAAGTGAAGCAAACACCCCATTTCTGAGCCCTACAGGTAGAGTTATCCCGTGAAGACTTTCATTCACTCTTATGCTAATACTATTGTTCCTACTAGGGAAAGTTAAATAGAGCAAACACAACTGACCTCGCGTACTAAGCTAGCAAAGCATATTAGAGTGTCCCTCAACAATGAGCCTTTAGCATCGAGTTTAACATATATTTTTCATCTTTTTCATTCATTTTCTCAATTTTTATGGGAGCTTAACTATTTAGCCTTTATGCTAACATTAAACATTTTGTTCATTATTTTTATCAATTTATGCTATGACATTCGAGAAAGACTAACCTAAAATTTCCCTAAGGCTTCTTAACCATCAAAAGCATGCAGTCGTGTTCTATTAAATGCTAAAGCAATTTCAACCCTAAGTTCAAATCACTAGAGCTTTTAACACAATTTCAAAAATTAAGCCTAAAGTCATCATAGGACATCGTTATTAACACAACAACAATTTCGTTACTCTAAAACCATAGCAATAAAAACCTAAAAAGAAAAATCTATCTAAGACAACAATAAATTTTTTACCTAATACATCCTCCCCCAAACTCGAGAGAAGTATTGTCCCCAATGCAAAAAATAACATATAATGTAAAAAAAATACAAAATTGTACCTAGGAGTTAATGGGTGTGAGAAGGTGTTGTTCGACGCGCTTGGCTCTATGTTTTCTGTCTAGTACGGGGCGTGGAAGGGGCAGGCTCTTCAGCAGCCCGTGGTGGTGAAAGGGTTGTCGAAGTCCTGTAAAATAAAACTGATTTAGCTATACAAACTTGTATTAATAGTGAGATCAGGTAGAATCCCAAGAGAGCTAAAATGAGACTCTCAATGTTAAAACAATAAAACTAAAATTGGGGGGGGGTGGATTATTGAATTAAAGGTGAATGAGAAAATAACTAAAAGTTGAATATTAAAATTAACAAAAATCAATCTTATCGAACTTCCAATTCAAAGGTGTGATTTTATCCAACTGTAGCTTTGATCATAGGCTTAAAGATGAATTTCTAGTATGAAAGAAATCAGTCTACTTGGGGAACACCACAACAACAAATTATTCTCATTTTGTAATCGATTAGTCTACTTGGGGAACACCAAAACAAAGCTTTCAAACTGAAACTTACTATTAAATAAAATCAATAATAACATTAAGATTAATGAGAATGACTAAAACAAAATCAAACAAATTGATTTTTTACCTTTATTTCCCTAGGGATTATCATGGGTGATGTGTTGTCTAACAAACACAAAACATGAGCCTTACCCTTTGCTACTTGCATCATGGATAGCAATAGAACATTCAATATCAAATTAAGGCATCAATTTAATCAATATCAAACATTCATAAAAATAAGAACAAGAAATAAAGATTACTCGGGTTAAAGGAGAAATACTAGTTTAGTACAAGCCTCACAAAATTACAGCGGAATCACTTCACCAATGAATTGGAAATAAAAGCCTTAGACATACATGGTGGAAGAAAATAACAATAGATGATAAAGAAGAACTGTTGTAAAAGATAGGATGATTTCTAAAGGGTCTAATAAGCTCTTTATATAGAGAGTAGAAACCCCCACCCTAAAAAGATATTCTTCTTTAATTGAGTTTTAATACAATAAGGAAAGATAATATAAAGGTAAATCTAAATAAATAGAATCCTTACTAATAACAAAGATTGATTCTTGTTATAATACTTCCAAAATAATGGAAACAATCATAAAAGTGGGCTTCATCACGGATTTGCTTCCAAAATTTCAGATTTCTCATGTCAGACACCAGTCTTGTATCAGTCATAAGGCGTCACGCCTTATAAAAGATAACCTTATGCTCGTTTCTACTATCTTCCAAAAATGATTTTCACATGGGAAGCTAAAAACATGCTTTTGAGTAGAATTTCACCTTTGCATCCATATTTAACCTCTTAAATCAAAACAAACATAATTTTCACAATTAAGCTCAAAATATAATTAGAATATAAAGGAATTAATCACCAAAAAGAGTATATAATTATAACCTATCAAATTCCCCCGCACCAAATTCATGATTGTTGTTACGTGTTTTGAGTGCAACGCGAAGCGAACATGTCGCAAGTAATAAAGTGATGAATAAAAGAGTATCATCTCCATAGTGACTAGGCTAAAGGACTTGTGCTTTTGATTCTTTGCACTGAAATAAGAAGGAAATTATAGTGATAGAGAGTGATAAAGAGGTATCTAAAACAAAGTAAATAAAGATTGAAGACAAATAAGGGAATCAATGAGAGAGTAGGTTGGCTTATTAAGATTGAGAGTATGTCGGATGGGTTGCTTTGGCAGGTTGAATGCCGGAGGCAAGTGAGTTGCTTTGGCAAGTAGATTGTCGTGGAAAGTAATTGCCTAGGCAAGTAGTTTACTGGAAGTAGGACACTTCGTGACCAATGAAATGCAATAACAAGTGGTTGAGTCAGAGTAGGACTCTTTTCAGCAAGTGATTGCCCTGACAAGTTAATTGTTGCGGCAAGTGCGATGCCTTGGCAAGTCAGTTGTGTCTTCATTGCTCGATAGAGTGTTCTACACTGTCTTCATGTTATTTCTAACTTGAAGGGCTGATGCTTGTGCAAACCTTGGTTGTAACCCCTCGACCCGGCCTAGTCGCAAGACCGAACCGAGCAAGCTACATTAGGTTTACCGAAGTAAACCGACAAGATAAAACCCAAAATGCATCCATTTTTTTATTTTATCTTGTCTAGATACATAGTTATGATCCTACATGTTCATACTAACATTCAGTGAACATTGAACTCAATCGGGCATCGAATTGACATCCAATTGATCATATTTGTAAATTAGGGACCATATTGCAAATTCAGAAAACTATAGGGTCTTAGATTACTTTTATGTTACCAATCTTTAATTAAGCAGGTTTCATGCATACATGTCAAAAATCAAGTCAAAAAGGTCATCCAAACTCATTCAATTGCATCGACAACATTCAGGGTCTAAAACGTAAGAATACAGAACTTTAAAAGATTCCAAATACCAAACTTAACTGCCACCGTACCGGTACAGAAATGGGTGTTTCGATATGCCTTAATTATTTTGAAACCTCAGAATTTCAGTGGCCAAAACTCATTCCGATACGCCCCCGCGTATCGAAATGCCCTTCATGAAAACATTGTACTGTATTGAAATTCCTTCCTGAGTACGAAAACACTGACTAAAATAGCCTAAGCCCGTACCGAAATAGTTGCCCGCGTATTGGTACTCTAAGCCTATAATGGCTTGCCTGTACCGAAACAGGGACACCAGTATTGGTACGCCCAGACCTGTAATGTCCCAAATTGCATTCTAAACACATTTTGATGATATCCAAACCACTCCAACATGCTTCAAACATATATACAACATTACTAAGATACATTACTAACCAAAGCATCACAGATTTAAAACCATTCATGGCATTTATACCACTCAAGACTTTCTATAGGCATGCATCCTAGTATCATTTCACAAACAACCAAAACTCCCATTTGGTACATTTAAGGCATTCTCAACATGCTTGCACACTTATAGCATCATACCAAACTTGCTTTAAACATCAAGCCATGGCAAAAAATAAATCCTACTAGATGCATACTCTAGCACTTAGCTAGCAACAACATAGGCATGATTCACCCAAACTCAACAACACCAAACAACCATAAAATCCAGCACATCACATGCTTAAAACTCATGGAAAAATAGAAATACAAATCCCCAAAATTATGGCGAACACATTGCCTTATTAACCAGAATCATAAACCGAGTTCATACTCAAACTAGTTCTTGTCCTTGGATCACTTTGGCCTTGCCCTTGCAGCCCCAAACTTTAGTGCTCTGCATCATTAAGGAAAAGAGAGCGTAAGCACACTTGCTTAGTAAGGATGCTCATAAAACAATGATGCATTATAACCCTTGAAAACTAAACACTTGTTTTCAAACCATGCTTACAACCTAAGCAAGTTCCAATGATTCCAATTCAAACATGCATATCGACCATATGCAAACAATATAATTCACATGCTTAAATCCCCAAAGCATTATATACAAACCCATGCTTAAGTTCCAAAGCATTATATGCAAAACCATGCTTAAAATCCAAAGCATTATAAAATAATTTCAACACTTGAATTTTAATATATCGGCATTTATAGTGACCCCGGATAGATGACCTCTATCCTTAATTAGCATATTGTAATCACTCATTTTTATCTGGTCTATAAATACATATTAGTATAATTGTTAGTATACTAGTGTTGCATGTATACATTGTAATATATTATATGTTTATTATGTGCATGAGTGTTATTAATATATGTGTGCATGTATATTATAAACTATGTATATATACGTATTAACGGTACGTTTGTCACGCATGTACCTATAGTTAGTATGAGCGTATTTGGATAATATGTGTAGATGTTATGTTAATTATGTGTATGATTATATATGTATGTATACTGGTATGTTATAATTAATGTTTGCATAGGTATATACGTATGTATTGTTGTAGGTGTATTGCTGTTATAATTATAATATTAACATTAATATTATCAGGCTAATATAAAATGAAAATCCAAAAAATATATTAAACCCAAATAAATAAATTGCAGTCCAAGTCCAATTACAAGTCTAATACTATTACAAGGCCCGGTTGGCCCAAACCCAAACCCTATTTAATTACAATTATTTTGTGTGCAGGTGACTATGGGCCGTTGGATCAAGATCTGATCCAACGGCCAGGATCCAAGCAAGGAACAAAAATATCTGCCAGCCGCGTGCACTACACGTCTGGACCGTTCGAGTGCCACGCGCGCGTGCGGTCAACGCGCGGACTCTTTGATATCCCACGCGTGCGTGAGCCCCACGCGCTCTGACCCCTCGACTGTTGAGCCCCACGTGGCACGATCTGGAGCCGTTTCACCAATCGAGGCTTCATCTGGGCCGTCCATCCTTCAAGCCATCCCGACTGTTAGATCAGATCTGATCTAACAGCCGAGAACACCTCGGCTGAAGGCAGAACCCCCACACCGCCACCATGCTGCACCATGCCGATCTTCAACCACCGCGCTCAGACATGTCAAAACACAGCAAGAAAAGAAATTTGTCAGTTATCAGTCCAGATCTGAAAAAGAAGCAAATATTATATTACTTGTACCAAACCAAAGACATGCATATATGTATGAAAAATCATTTTGTAAGAAGGAACAAGTTGTAAAAAATAAAAAAGAGGGTTAGAAGTCGTTACCTTCGCCATCGGTGGATCTCCCCTCACCAGTGATAAGCCTTTTCGGCTTTCCCAAGCCGAACGTGGTGAACTGAAAGGAGTGGGAGACCCCTTTGTGGTTTTGTTTTGGGTTGAAAACAAAAAAAGATGGGGTTTTTTCATTTCGTATTTCCTAGATCTAGGGCAAATGGAGGCTTTTTGTCTGAATCCAGCCTCGGATTTGTGTCGAGGGTAAGGTGGGGGTTACTTTGGCGTGTTTTTTGAGGCTCGCCGGCGTCGGTTAGCGGCAGCCAACGGCAGAGAATACGGCGACCGGCCGCCGGATTCTGGGTTCATGGGATTGAGTTGAGAGAAAATGAAGAACGAGGCTTATTATAAAACTGAAAAATGAACAAATAGGGGAAAAATTGGTTCCGGCCAAAAAAGGGGGAATTTATAGGTGTTATTATTTTGTGAAATGGGTAATTACGTACTAAATCCCCCCGTGCTTTCAATATTTTCACTTCTGTCTCGCCGCATGGTATATTTACAACTCTGGTCCCCCTTGTATTTCAAAATCTTGCAATCCAGTCCCTAAATTACACCGAATCAGTTTTTAAATGGTGAAATTACCCCTTTAACCATCCCGCGTTTTTGAATTTTTCATTTCGGGTCTGCCCCTTGGTCTAATTACAGTTTCAGTATTTTCAAGTTCAGTCATGTTTACATTTTCGTCATTAAATTGCATATTATTATCCTTTAATTTCTGCCACTGACTTTTATTTCTTTTCATTTCAGTCCCATTTCCATGTAAATATTCATGTTCGTATTATAATCGTATATGTTAATGTGGCCTTTTGTCTTATTATATATCCCTCGTATATGCCTTGCATTTTTATGTTTACATGTATATGTGATAAGTTTATAATGATTATGTATCTTTTTGTTCGGTTATTCGTATTAAGCATGTTATGTTCTAGTTGACTCGTACACGGTATGTTTTGTATTTTTGTATGTGTGTATGTTCTCTTGGCTTTTTAGGTTACATGTTAGTATATTTTCTTTTTTATATATAATATATTGTTCTATATATGTTGAAATGTGTTTTATTTATAATGTGTATGTCTCCTCGAAGTATATACTTTTGTCCATACATATATTTATTCGTGCCTTGTTATTGTGACATGTTAAATTTGTTTTTATCTACTATTAAGCTTGTTATGTATATGTGTGTATTAATTACGTATTTTACTTATGTTAGATTGGTATTCTATTATGTGAATATTTACTGTCTTTAAATTATCTGCCATGTTTTTATATTTTTGTCACTAAGATTGCATATGATATATAAATTGATAATGTGGTGCCCTTTTATCCGAGCGTAAACGGGGCCAGTATCATGCGTAGTGATAGTGGTTGGGCGTTTATTCTCGGATAACGGGCCCTTAAAATTTATTCGCAATTATGACCGAATTTTAAAATAATCGTCACTTTAATCCAGAAAATCCAATATTAATAAAGCGGTAATTATTAAAGTACCAATTTTGGGCGGTGTGGGGGTGCTAATCCTTCCCCATCCGTAACCGACTCCCGAACCCAATATTTTTTGAATCTCTGGTTTTATGGTGTCCGACCTACCTAAGTGCCCGGTGGCGACTCCATTTTTTTAAAATGCAGTTTTTTTAAAACCCCACGGAATAAAATATTTTATATCCAAAAAATCACAAACACCTTTCAAACAAACACTTCGAAAATCACTCGACGTTTTTTTAGCGATTAAAAAAGGGACATTGCTACAAATGGCGACTCCACTGGGGACAAATTTTTGTTTTTCAAAAACAAATGAGAGTCAAGCTTTTAAAATAATTACCGCTTTATTAATATTAGAAGTTCCAGATTAAAGTGACTATTAAATTAACATTCGGTTATAATTGCGCGTTTATTTTAACGCATTTAAAATATGGCATATAAACCCATTTTTTTAAGTGGGGGGAAAACGCTAATGCTTTCGTGGAGATATCGTTCTTCCGTATGGGCCTAGCAAGTACCTTCGGGGCTCGAGTACCTTATGCTTTCGTAAGGATATCGTTCCTTCGTACGGGCATAAGCGAATGGGTCCCCCTGAATTGAACCCGGTTGAAAGGAGCCTATAATGGGTGATGATCGGGGGCCTTTCTACTCTTAGTAGGGGACAACAAGGACAATTCGGGTACCTCCTAGAACCAAGACTGCATGTAGAGAATACATAGAAACCTACCCATTTAGAGCCATGCGGATAACCTTAGGTTTTAGACGGGATAGATAGGGTTGTTTTGTGTGTTTATTCTGTTTAATTTTGTCCTTTTATTTATATATTTATTAATTTTATTTGGTACTGACTGGTTTTCTTTTCGCTTTTGTTTTTTTTCATACATCATACATTTGCATCACATAAAGGTACTGGATCAAGTGGTTTGCCTGATCAGAAAGTCTTTCACCATGGAAAAAAGGTGTCTTAGGAAAGAAGAGCTTAATTTGTCAGTCAGACATTGGTCAGAGGTCAACCAGAAAACCCAAGGGGACAGTTTGCCGAATGAACGCGTAATAGCAGGGTACACCTATGTGAGTCTCCAACAGAACGACTTATGGGATCTTCAAAGCATTTGGGAAAGATGGGACCGAAGACTACAAGACTTGTTCTACGATAGTTATGGCGACATCGCACAACTGTTATATGTTCGGATTAACCAGCCCCTACTCCGAGCTATAGTCCAGTTCTGGAATCTGGCTCTTTGCTGCTTCACCTTCAATGGGCAGGACATGATGCCTACACTAGAAGAATACACTGCTTTACTTAACCAGAAAAACATTAAGGAAGATTGGATCTACGCGAAGCCTCCGAGGAATCAGAATTACACTGCGAAACTCAAAACCTTCGCGGGAATGAGTGACGATTGGGTTAATGGCCTGCTTCAGATCCGAGGAGACAATACAGTTTTTGCATGGGAAAGTATTCGGGACATCATACCGACACATCCAGACGAGGTAAAGAAAATGGACCTGTTTACTTTAGGAATATATGGCTTGGTGATCTTTCCAAGAGTACTCGGGAACATTGACATAGCCATTCTGGACTTGTTTGAGCGGGTAAAACGGAAAGCAAACCCAGTACCAGCAATCTTGGTCGAGACTTTCATTTCCTTAAATACTAGCCGAAAACATGAAGAAGGACGTTTTCGAGGATGCGCACAGCTGTTACAAGTATGGATTCAGAGTCACATGTGGAAGACACCGACGAGGGTCCTGCCAGGGATATCCTTCCAAGGTTTTTTACCTTTACGAGAGTACTTAGCAAAGAAATGGCGAGAGGATTTGAAAACAAAAATGTGGACTAGTTTCTTCAGGAACATTCAAGATGAAGACATAGCATGGAGGGTCCCATGGCTCGGTAAAGTTAATTATTTTTTGTACAGTTGTGGTGATTTCAACTGGCTGATGATGTTGGGATTGCACGGAGGGATCACCTGTGCTCCTCTTTTAGTGTCTCGACAGTTCGAATCACGACAGTTCATTCCCAATACCACCAAATTAAGCCAAACTGAATTTCTTTTCAAAGGGGAGTTCAAAGGAAAAATTCAGACCATCATGAGGGCCTGGAACCATTGTTACCGGATCAGGGTGGAAGGAGATACCGAGCATATGACCACCCCAGACTACGATCTTTGGAGATGTTTGAGGGTTAATAATGTGATTCCCGAATCTGATCAAGGACCAGCAGTGTCACTCGAAGAGCTTACAAGGGTGGTACCGTCTGAAGCTGACATCTTAAGGAATGAACTCGAAGAAATTAAAAGGAAAATAGACATCCAACAGACCCAACATGCGAGCGAACTCTATAAGGCAAGCTTAGAGGTTGACGTGCGGGACGAGATCATTAGGCAGTTGAAGAAATTAAATGCAGATTTGAGCGAAAAAATGCTCTTTATCAAAAAGATGTCCTTCTACTACAAGCAAAAATACAGAAGGCCGCCCGGAGTCAATTCATAGCTGTGGAAAGAGAAAGAATGAATGGTATCCGTTTGGTGGATGAAGAACGAGAAATTAGCAAAAGTGCGATCGAGAAAGAGATAGAAAGCTGCAGGTTGGCCATGGAGGAAGAAAAACGGTCCGCCAAGAAGGCCATTGATCAAGAAAAAGAAAGGTTCAGGCAAGAAATCAGCAAGGGAAAACAAGCGGTCCATCATGAGAAAGAAAGCGTCGCCGTATGGAAAAGAAAGTCTATGAGTAACCAGAATAGACTGTTAGAGATGCAAAAACTGTACGATGACACTATTCAAAGTCTAGAGCAAAGCCAAAGTCAGAATGGCGAATTAAAAGGAAAGGTGGCGGAAGTTGAACACTCACTTCGAATGTACTGCCACAGAAATGGTTTCACTGAGAGCGCAAAGTAAGCGTATTATGAGCACGAATTAAGTCCCTCGAAGCAACTGTTGAGGATTACAAGGAAAGAATTAGTGTGCTCGAGGAGGCTGCAGCTGGAGGGGACACCTATTGGCAAAAGAGACTGCGTGATGCTGCCCGGATGGTACAGGATAGGGACCAGTATTACGCAAACTTGATGGTGGACATACAGCGAGTCGCCAGACATGTGAATAATTTGGCTGTCGAGGCCGAAACACTCCGACCTTTCATAGTCCCGGAAATGGAAGAAGCTCCCAGGTTCCTCAAACTGCTCAGGGCAATTGGGAAATTAGGAGATAGAGCTAGAGCTTATCTATAGGACTCTGTGTTGTAATTAGGTCTTTTGTATTAGGAATCTTTATTTTGTAATACGAACTCTGTTGTAATCTAGACCCTTTAATTCCCGTGGAAGTAGTTCAAAAGGGTGATTACCAGCGGAATCAGTACCTTATCTGCATACATTCTTGCATTTGCATCATGACATTCGCATCATTATACATGCATTTATTTCTTGCAACCATATTAACATTATGAATATTGTGGCATTGTGTGTAGTTAACCCACAATCATTCATCACCCATACCTTACCCGGTTACAAAGCAAGCTCATGGAAGACATGATAATCAGTCTAGAAAAAGGGCAAAAAGAGCTCGAGACAAGGCTTGAAGAGGCCCAAAGAAGCCTCAGTGATCAGATTGCGCAGTCGCAAGCATCTATAGTATCCGACATAACCGCATTGTTGGCTAAGAGTCTTGGAAAAAGAGTGGAAGGAGAAAATGTTCAAGAGCCAGAGGGTACCCTAGCTCACTACAAGGTTCAACCAACTGCACCCAATCCGGCTAGAAAGGTGTATATTGACCCTGTAGGAATGTCATCTAGTTTTCAAATAGGGGCACCTGAAACTCAACCCCTCGATGCTGAAGCACTCTATGAAGAAGAAGTGCCGGACCTGAACATGGTTGAAAGGATCAGGACCGAGGTAGAGAAAAAGTGGGAGGAGAGGTTTCGCCTCATGGAGGAAAAATTTAAAACGTTGCAATCTAATGAAGAATCAAGAAATGACGCTAGCGACTTAAGTCTGGTGTCCGATCTTGTCCTACCACCAAAGTTTAAAACGCCGGAGTTCGACAAATACGATGGAACCACGTGTCCTTCCGCACACATAACAATGTACTGTCGAAAGATGGCGGCCTACCTTAAGGACGAAAAGCTACTGATCCATTGTTTCTTGGACAACCTAACTGGAGCGGCGTTACGGTGGTACACCCAGTTGAGCAAGGCAAATGTTAAGACATGAAAGGATCTGTCAAAAGCATTTACTGAGCAATATAAGCATGTAACAGACATGACCCCCAGTAGAATTATGTTGGAAAATATGGGGCAGAAGTCCAACGAAAGCCTGCGGCAATACGCCCAAAGGTGGCGGGAAGTGGCCGCCCAAATTCAGCCACCCATCCCGGAACATGAAATCACGTCGTTATTTGTTAATACTCTGAAAGGGGCACTTTTTGATTGCCTCATTAATAACACAACGCAGTGCTTTGCTGACTTAATCAGGACTGGGGAGTCCCTTGAATTGGCAATTAAGAGTGGTAGAATTGATGGCGGGGAAGGGTCTCAGAAGTATAGCAAGAGAAATGAAGTAAACGCCACCAGCACTTATACCACCCCGAAGAACTTCACAGTCTCACAGCCACAAGCACCTATGGGAAAAACACAAAACTCGAATCAAAGAGATGAGAGAATCGCTAGAAAAGAGAAAGAGAGAAGAACTTTCACTCCCCTACCTGTTTCATACTCAGAACTTTATTCCAGTTGTATGAAGCAGACCTGGTCTGTCCATACATCATTACTCCTGTCAATCCGCCCTTCCCTTCTTGGTATAATCCGAACGCGCATTGCAACTATCACGGCGGTACCCCTGGACATCCCACCGAGAACTGCCTTGCTTTCAAAAAACTTGTGCAGAATTTAATCGATTCTGGGATATTGAAGTTTGAAGAGCCGAGTGTAGCCAACAACCCGCTGCCTAATCATGGGAACAGAGGAGTAAATGTTATTGAAGAATACTTTACCAGGAGGATTAAGAATGATGTGTCAGAAATCAAATCTCCTTTACGGTGGGTATTTCAACAGTTATGCATGGCCCGTGTGATCAACAAAGGCATGATAACAAGACAGAAGAGATGTGGAGAGTATTGCGAATTCCACCAGAATGAAAGACATGACATCCAAGAGTGCGATGAGTTCAAGAGATTGGTACAACAATTAATGAATGAAAAACAAATAGAATTCTTCGAGGAACCCATGGGAAAGAAGGGGTCGGACGTACACATGACGGATAGCCCCAAATCTAAATACGGGAAGGATAGACCTTTTATCATCTCTCCCAAGTCAGGGAATGCAGGTTCCTCCCAAGGAGGAACCAACAAGATGAGTCCCAGGATAATCATTTCAGCACCATCCCCATTCCTATTCAAAGATATGCGGCAAACCCCCTGGAATTATGCTGTAAATGTGACCACGCCAGAAAAACTAGAACATGGTCAAGAAAACGAGCCTATGCTAAAGGACCAACAAAGACAGAGCGATGTAAACGTTGGTGAGGCCGACCATTTCACAAGGAGCGACAGATGTTATTCCTCCGAGGCTTTGAAAGCAGCTGAAAAAGATAAGGGGAAGAATACAGCAGTTAGCCCCACACAGATATTTGGAGAAGAACCTTCCCCAAAGTTGAATGAGCCGGTAACTGAGGCCCAAGCCAAAAAATTTCTGAAGTTCTTGAGACATAGCGAGTACAACGTAGTGGAACAACTACGAAAGCAACCGGCCATGATCATAGTACTGGAATTACTCTTGAGTTCAGAAAAACACCGGGAGACGCTATTGAAAGTGCTGAATCAAACTTTTGTGCCCCAGGACATTTCTGTGACACATATGGACATGATAGTGGGGCATATCACTGCCTATAATCATATAACGTTCAGTGATGATGAGATCCCTGAGGGAGGAATGGGGTCCACCAAAGCCCTTAACATCACTACCCACTGCAAAGGGTATGTAGTACCGGGTGTACTGATTGACAACGGGTCAGCATTAAACGTCTTGCCTATGGTGACCCTGCAAAAACTGCCAATAGATGGTTCGCACCTAAAGCCCTGCCACAATTCGGTAAGAGCCTTTGATGGTACGCAAAGAGGAAAAATGGGGAAAATTGAGGTGCCCCTATTGATCGGACCAACTGAATATGTGATCGATTTTGTGGTGATGGACATAAAACCATCTTACAACTGCTTGTTGGGAAGACCATGGATCCATTCCGCAAGAGTTGTCCCCTCATCATTACATCAAAAATTAAAATTTGTAGTCGAAGGTAAATTGGTCACAGTGGAGGCAGAACAGGAAATTGTTTCTTCCGTGGCATCAGACGCCCCCTACATTCAAAATGATGAAGATGCTGCAGAATGCTCGTTCCGAGCATTGGAACTAGTGAATGCCACATTCGTTTTGGAGGGAAGTCAGATCCCCTACCCCAGGTTATCTAATTGTACCAAGATGACCGTCGCGAAAACTTTGGGCCGTGGAGCCAAAATAGGAAATGGGCTGGGGAAGAAATTACAAGGAAACCTGAGAGCCAAGAATATGATAACCAAGAAAGATCATTTTGGGCTGGGTTATCAACCATGTGTACAACAGAGGAAAGAGGAATACAAGAGAAAGGAAGAGCAAAGAAAAGCCAGATCTAAAGGAGAAGACATTCCGTAGAGACCAATGTCCTTTCCTAGTTTAAAAACCACTTTTGTCTCCGGAGGTTTCTACCAGCCAGGTCAAGAGGTTGAAGAAGCAATTAAGGAAAATGAAGTACTCAACCAGGAGGAAATACTCAGTAAATCATTTGAAGGGATGTAGATCAACATGATAGTTGGAAAAGACCAAGGCAGCAAAATGTTGACCAACATCCGCCCTTGCCGTCCCGGGGAAACACTTGATAACTGGAGCTGCATTGATCTACCTGTAGTTTTTAGGAATAGATCAGAGTAATGCTCCGAATCAACCTTTTGTTTTTGCCTGGAAACAATGGGGATCTCTTGTATGGGGCACCTATATTAACTTTTTGATTGAAATGAAAATATCCCCACTTTCCTAAAATGACCAAAGTTTCATTTATTTCATTCATGCATTCTTCATGTTCATTCCCTTCCTATAAAGCCGTCTCTTTCCCAATACAATTCATTCTTATTTAATGCAGGTCGCTCATGATTGACGATATGAATGATACCGGATCCAATCCTGGAGTGAATTTTGAATGCCTGAGGTCTCAAAGGGAATTGAGGAAGGATATGATGAGATAGAAAGTGAGGTCCCGGAAGAGTTAAAGAGAATGGTGGCCAACGAAGAAAGGTAGATCATGCCCCACCAAGAAGAAACAGAAGTTGTAAACTTGGGGACTGAAGAAGAGAGAAAAGAAATAAAAGTAGGAACGATGATTTCCTCAAAAACCAAGCACGAACTGATAACCCTACTTCAGGAATTCAAGGATGTCTTCGCCTGGACTTATCAAGATATGCCAGGATTGAATACCGACATAGTGGTGCACAAATTGCCAACCAAATCAGAGTGCAAACCAATATAGCAAAAACTTCGGAGAATGAGACCAGATATGTTGTTAAAGATCCGAGAAGAAGTGAAAAAGCAGTTTGATGCTGGATTCTTGGAGGTAGCCAAATGCCCCGAATGGGATGCAAACATTGTACCAGTACCAAAAAAAGATGAGAAAGTTCGTATGTGTGTAGATTATAGGGATCTAAACCGAGCCAGCCCTAAAGATAACTTCCCCTTACCACATATTGACACGCTGGTTGACAATACTGCAGGACACTCATGGTTTTCATTAATGGACGGCTTCTCAGGGTACAACCAGATAAAGATGGACCCTAACGACATGGAGAAAACTACGTTCATAACCATGTGGGGCACTTTTTGTTATCGAGTGATGCCGTTTGGGCTAAAGAACGCAGGGGCAACATACCAAAGAGTAATGGTGACTCTTTTCCATGATATGATGCACAAAGAAATAGAAGTATATGTGGACGACATGATTGCCAAATCCCGAACAGAGGAAGAGCACCTACAGAACTTGAGAAAACTATTCCAAAGACTACGGAAGTACCAGCTGAGGCTCAATCCTGCCAAGTGTACCTTCGCCGTTACTTTTGGAAAACTCCTAGGGTTCGTGGTAAGCAGAAGAAGGATTGAGATTGATCCAGATAAAGTGAAAGCCATCCGGATATCTCACCACCCCGTACTCAGAAGGAAGTTCACGGTTTCTTGGGGAGGTTGAATTATATCTCTCGTTTCATTTCCCAATTAACCGACCAATGTGACCCGGTCTTCAGACTTCTTAGAAAGAATAATCCTGGTGTGTGGGACGAGGAGTGTCAAAGAACCCTAGAAAAGATCAAAAAGTACCTGACAAATGCTCCAATTTTAGTCGCACGAGTACCAGGTCGACCATTAATTCTCTACCTGTCAGTTTTTGAGAATTCAATGGGATGCGTATTGGGGCAACACGATGAGTCAAGAAAAAGGGAGCAAGCCATCTATTACCTAAGCAGGAAATTCAATGATTACGAAACGCGGCTTAGACAGTACATGTTGTACCATACTACCTGGTTGATATCCAAGCTAGATCCATTGAAGTTCTTAATGGAAGCGCCAACACTAACAGGAAGGATGGCCCGATGGCCGATGCTCTTATCCGAATTCGATATCGTATACGTTAACCAGAAAGCAGTAAAGGGGAGTGCTGTAGCAGATTTCCTAGCTAGTCGTGCTTCGGATGACTATGAGGCGTTGAACTTTAATTTCCCAGACGAAGACTTGATGTGCATTACGACCGAGGAAGAGGTTTCAGATGATAAATCATGGAAACTTTACTTCGATGGAGCTTCTAACGCCCTCGGACATGGGATAGGAGCAATACTAATTTCTCCTGAGGACGTCTATTATCCTTTCACCAGCAGATTGGAATTCTTCTGCACAAACAATATAGCTGAATACGAAGCTTGCGTCATGGGACTGAACTCAGCTATTGAGAGAAAGGTTAAAGAACTTCGAGTGTTCGGAGATTCATCCTTAGTAATTTACCAATTGCGCGGGGAATGGGAAACCAGGGACCCAAAGTTGGTCAAATATTATGAATTGATTCAAGAGCTCACCAAAGAGTTCGAAAAGGTCAGCTTCAATTACCTGCCCCGAGAGGAAAATCAGATGGTAGATGCCTTGGCAACCTTGGCATCCATGTTTAAAACAAACACCGGGGCAGAAATGAAGCCCATTGAGATGCAGACATTTGAAAGGCCTGCTCATTGTTGTAATGTACAGGAAGAAATCGATGGAAACCCATGGTACTATGACATCTTGCAATATGTCAAACTTCGAAAATATCCAAAAGGGGCAAACGACAATGACATAAAGACACTCAGAAAAATGGCAACAAGATATGTCCTAGATGGGGAGATCCTATATAGGAGAAGTCATGATCAGACATTGCTGAGATGTGTGGATGCTCGAGAGGCGAAGGAGATTTTAGCCAAAGTACATGACGGGCTCTGTGGAACGCATGCCAACGGGCTGTCTATAGACCGGAAAATTATGAGATATGGTTATTTCTGGTTGACCATGGAGGGAGATTGTATCGATTACGCCAGGAAATGCCACAAATGCCAAATCTACGCTGACAAGATTCACGCACCCCCACCGCATTTGCACACCATGAATTCTCCGTGGCCTTTCGCGGCGTGGGGCATGGACGTCATTGGGCAGATCCATCCGAAAGCTTCCAATGGACACCGTTTCATTTTGGCAGCGTCTTACGCCAACATCACAAGGACTACAATATGTAAGTTCTTAAAGAAGGAAATTATTTGTCGATATGGATTGCCAGAAAGGTTCATCACCGACAACGCTTCCAATCTGAATAACAAAATGATGACGGACGTGTGCACTCAATTCAAGATAACACACCATAATTCCACAGTCTATCGCCCTAAAATGAATGGAGCAGTGGAAGCAGCAAACAAGAACATAAAGAAGATCATAGTAAAGACGACGGATACCTACAGGGATTGGCATGAGAAGTTACCATTCGCCCTTTTCGCCTATAGGACGTCCATTCGCACATCAACAGGGGCAACACCCTACTCATTGGTGTATGGTACCGAAGCAGTACTTCCCATCGAGGTAGAGATCCCATCTCTTCGGGTCTTAAACGAAGTAAAATTGGAAGAAGCTGAATGAGTGCAGGCCAGACTCGACCAGCTAAATCTCATTGACGAAAAGAGACTAAAGGCCATTTGTCATGGTCAGACGTACCAAAAGCGGATGATGCAGGCATACAACAAAAAGGTGCGCCCGAGAGAATTCAAAGAAGGGGATCTGGTGCTCAAGAAAACCCTCCCTATCTAGAAAGATTCTCGAGGAAAGTGGATGCTCAACTGGGAAGGACCGTACGTCATAAAAAGGCCTTCTTAGGAGGAGCTCTGATCCTAACAGAAATGGATGGAGACGAGCTGAAAAACCCTGTAAATTCTGATGCCGTTAAGAAATACTATCTTTGAAAAAAAAGAAGAAGAAGAAAGAAGAAAAAAGAGAAAAGAAAAAAAATAAAAAAGAACAAAATGGATAGCTCAGGGCGAAAACCCGAAACCGGGCGTCTTGAAGCAAAGGGAGGACCCGAGTTGAAAACCCGTAAAGGGCGGCTCGGGTAAATTGAAAGTTGAATATCCGAAGAGAAGGGTATCCCCATGAACATCATGAAGAGGAAGCTTCAGGCAAAAAATTCTACGCCGGTCGACAGGATCATGTATCATTCATATCGAAGATAATGAGGGATCTTGTATTTCATACTTAACTTTTCTTCTTTCTCATGTGTGTCATACCTTTCTTTTTAAGATATCCCAAGCCCTTAATCGTAATAAATCCGTGTTTTTGAGCATCCATTCCTTGCCTTCTTGTTAATTTCAGTTAAATAAGTTAACATAGGCTTATAGTGAAACAAGAGATTTCGGAGCATTACTGTGATCTAACCTTAAAAATGCAGGTGATTAAAGAAAATGGCGTTAATTCCGCCCTCTAGCTCCCTACATAATGGCTGTTGATAGGGAAGGCGAAAGTGTCAAACAACTGGATAGGATGACCAATGGCGTACGTCCTGTCTATTCAAGGAAGACATGCGAGATAACAAGAAAGATCTCTTTGGTGAAAACCCCGAAGGGCACCCCTAAAAAAAAACTCTCTCTAAAGTGAAAACCCGAAAGGGCACTTTAGAATTCCAAGTCGTAAGTGGAGAAAAAGAAAGGTTGGAATGGTTGAACCTGACAGTGAAGTGGGGTATCGACGCCCGTGAGAAAGGAAAAATGAACAACAAGATCGAATAAGGACCAAAACAAGTCCATCAAGATATTGACACTCATGCATCATGAATAGTCTGACATCACTAGGATTAGGAGCATGTCAATTCATTTGTCATAGCATTTTGTTTTATCTCAGACAGGTATATGCGGACTCAAAGAGACATCGACGACCATCGTGGTGTGAATCCCAAATGAGAAGACAGTGGTTTTACATACAAAAGGCATATGTTTCCAAGCTCCAGAGAGAGGTTCTATATAGGAAGAATCCTCCGCTCCGAGGCTTCAGAAGCTGAAAGTTCTATATAGGAAGGACTGACAGCTCCAGGGTGAAGACTAGCAGTTCTATATAGGAAGAACTCCAGTCGAAGGAATTCACCCATGACACACAAGATTATATAGGAAATCTTGCTGTGTCGAAAGCGAAGAGTTCTATATAGGAAGGACTCCGAGCTTCAATGTCTTAGAGTAAAAGATTCTATATAGGAAGAATCTGTAGCTCCAAGATTTCAGACGCCAAAAGTTCTATATAGGAAGGACCGACGGCTCCAAGGTGAAAACTCGTAGTTCTATATAGGAAGAACTCCCAGTCGAAGGAATTCACCTATGACACACAAGGTTATATAGGAAACCTATTGTGTCGAAAGCGAAGAGTCTTATATAGGAAAGGCTCCGAGCTTCACTGTCTTAGAGTGAAAGGTTCTATATAGGAAGAACCTGTAGCTCTGAGTTTTCTGAAGCCAAAAGTTCTATATAGGAAGGACTAACGGCTCTAGGGTTTGAAGACTAGCAGTTCTATATAGGAGGAACTCCCAGTCGGAAGAATCCATCAGTGGCACATGAGGTTTTATATAGGAGAAACCAGCGTTGAAGGCGAAGAGTTCTATATAGGAAGGACTCCAAGCTGTACTGTCTCGAAGTGAAAAGTTCTATATAGGAGGGACTCATAACTTGAGGCTTCAGAGTGAAGGGTTCTATATAGGAAGAGCCTGTAGCTCCAAGATCAGAAGGTGACGAAGCTCTATATAGGAAGAACTTGCGAGCCTAAAGATTCAGCTAAGGAAGAGCGGAGAGTTCCAAAAGAACACGTGTTTCCAAAGCTACAAACAGGGATGTCTAATAAAAATGAGTGCTTATGAAATCTTTGCTTTCTTCCCATTCCATGAGAACAAGCAAAGAGGGGCAACTGTAATCACTCATTTTTATCTGGTCTGTAAATATAGATTAGTATAATTGTTAGTATACTAGTGTTGCATGTATACATTGTAATATATTATATGTTTATTATGTGCATGAGTGTTATTAATATATGTGTGCATGTATATTATAAACTATGTATATATACGTATTAACGGTACGTGTGTCACGCATGTACCTATAGTTAGTATGAGCGTATTTGGATAATATGTGTAGATGTTATGTTAATTATGTGTATGATTATATATGTATGTATATCTTTGGTATGTTATAATTAATGTTTTGTAGGTATATACGTATGTATTGTTGTAGGTGTATTCTTTGTTATAATTATAATATTAACATTAATATTATCGGGCTAATATAAAATGAAAATCCAAAAATATATTAAACCCAAATAAATAAATTGCAGTCCAAGTCCAATTACAAGTCTAATACTATTACAAGGCCCTGTTGGCCCAAACCCAAACCCTATTTAATTACAATTATTTTGTGTGCAGGTGACTATGGGCCGTTGGATCAAGATCTGATCCAACGGCCAGGATCCAAGCAAGGAACAAAAATATCTGCCAGCCGCGTGCACTACACGTCTGGACCGTTCGAGTGCCACGCGCGCGTGCGGTCAACGCGCGGACTCTTTGATATCCCACGCGCGGCGTGAGCCCCACGCGCTCGACCCCTCGATCGCCGAGCCCCACCTGGCACGATCTGGAGCCGTTTCACCAATCGAGGCTTCATCTGGGCCGTCCATCCTTCAAGCCATCCCGACCGTTAGATCAGATCTGATCTAACGGCCGAGAACACCTCTGGCCAAAGGCAGAACCCCCACACCGCCACCATGCTGCACCATGCCGATCTTCAACCACCGCGCTCAGACATGTCAAAACACAGCAAGAAAAGAAATATGTCAGTTATCAGTCCAGATCTAAAAAAGAAGCAAATATTATATTACTTGTACCAAACCAAAGACAAACATATATGTATGAAAAATCATTTTGTAAGAAGGAACAAGTTGTAATCAAACGAGTCAAGTTATAATCGAAAGAAAAAAATACAAAAAACAGTCCAGTGGTAAATACTTGTCTCCTTTCTTATATTTTTTGTTGCATGCATACACAAAAGAGATAGGTAGTAAAAAATAAAAAAAGGGTTAGAAGTCGTTACCTTCGCCGTCGGTGGATCTCCCCTCACCAGTGATAGGCCTTTTCGGCTTTCCCAAGCTGAACATGGTGAACTGAAAGGAGTGGGAGACCCCTTTGTGGTTTTGTTTTGGGTTGAAAACAAAAAAAGAGGGGTTTTTTTCGTTTCGTATTTCCTAGATCTAGGGCAAATGGAGGCTTTTTCTCTGAATCCAACCTCGGATTCGTGTATAGGGTAAGGTGGGGGTTACTTTGGTGTGTTTTTTGAGGCTCGCCGGTGTCGGTTAGCAGCGGCCGGCGGCGGAGAATACGGCGGCTGGCCGCTGGATTCTGGGTTCATGGGATTGAGTTGAGAGAAAATGAAGAACGAGGCTTATTATAAAACTGAAAAATGAACAAATGGGGGAAAAATTGGTTCCGGCCAAAAAAGGGGGAATTTATAGGTGTTATTATTTTGTGAAATGGGTAAATTACGTACTAAATCCCCCCGCGCTTTCAATATTTTCACTTCTGTCTCGCCGCATGGTATATTTACAACTCTGGTCCCCCTTGTATTTCAAAATCTTGCAATCCAGTCCCTAAATTACACCGAATTAGTTTTTAAATGGTGAAATTACCCCTTTAACCATCCCGCATTTTTGAATTTTTCATTTCGGGTCTGCCCCTTGGTCTAATTACAGTTTCAGTCCTTTCAAGTTCAGTCCTGTTTACATTTTCGTCCTTAAATTGCATATTATTATCCTTTAATTTCTGCCACTGACTTTTATTTCTTTTCATTTATGTCCCGTTTCCATGTAAATATTAATGTTCGTATTATAATCATATATGTTAATGTGGTCTTTTGTCTTATTATATATCCCTCGTATATGCCTTGCATTTTTATGTTTACATGTATATGTGTTAAGTTTATAATGATTATGTATCTTTTTGTTCGGTTATTCGTATTAAGCATGTTATGTTCTAGTTGACTTGTACACGGTATGTTTTGTATTTTTGTATGTGTGTATGTTCTCTTGGCTTTTTAGGTTACATATTAGTATATTTTCTTTTTTATATATAATATATTGTTCTATATATGTTGAAATGTGTTTTATTTATAATGTGTATGTCTCCTTGAAGTATATGCTTTTGTCCATACATATATTTATTCGTGCCTTGTTATTGTGACATGTTAAATTTGTTTTTATCTACTATTAAGCTTGTTATGTATATGTGTGTATTAATTACGTATTTTACTTATGTTAGATTGGTATTTTTTTATGTGAATATTTATTGTCATTTAATTATCTGCCATGTTTTTATATTTTTGTCACTAAGATTGCATATGATATATAAATTGTTAATGCGGTGCCCTTTTATCCGAGCGTAAACGGGGCTAGTATCAGGCGTAGTGATAGTGGTTGGGCGTTTATTCTCGGATAACGGGGCCCTTAAAATTTATTCGCAATTATGACCGAATTTTAAAATAATCGTCACTTTAATCCGGAAAATCCAATATTAATAAAGCGGTAATTATTAAAGTACCAATTTTGGGCGGTGTGGGGGAGCTAATCCTTCCCCATCCGTAACCGACTCCCGAACCCAATATTTTTTGAATCTCTGGTTTTATGGTGTCCGGCCTACCTAAGTGGCCGGTGGCGACTCTATTTTTTTTAAAATGAGGTTTTTTTAAAACCCCACGGAATAAAATATTTTATATCCAAAAAATCACAAACACTTCAAAAATCACTCGACGTTTTTTTAGCGATTAAAAAAGGGACATTGCTACACATATCACTAATCTTTAGGTAACCGAACGTTAACCTTACATTTCGGATACACGAATCTCCCATAATAGTCGACCACTACCATGACCCATACCATGCTGACTGCATGATATAACACCCTTGCCAACCGCAAGATCAACATCAACAAGGGGAACCGACCGCTCAACCCAAGCGACAACATTATAATCCGAGTAGCTGACCGCTTACCTCAAGGACTCTTATCCACGATCGATTTTTAACATATTATAGTGCACTTCATCCTATGGCATGCGAACCATATCCGAATGTTATCTCATCATGTCACATAGCCAATATATCATTTATAAAACCATTTACCCACTGTTTTATAGTGCATTATACAAAATCACCATATATGCAAATTATATTGCTAAATCAACACCATTCCCGACCGGAATGAAAACCAATGCTCACTAGCATTTCTTTTACTTTTAAACCCCTACATATGTATTCAAAACCATGCATTTCCAACAAGTAAATCAAACCATGTTTACGACCTAAACATGTAATACGTATTCTCATATCCGAACTGATATTAAAGAGCAAAAGAGGGAAACTTACTTCTGAGTTTAGGCAAGTGTTTCAAACTTAACCTAAACTCCCAACAACCTTTATTAACCCTTTAAAGGTGTTTAAACTAGTATCCACTCACCGATATGCTTCGCTTTGCTCGCTAACGCGAATCAAGCTTCTGGTAAGCCACAATCAATGACAAGCTTTGTCACTTTGATTATCCCTCGTTTTAACCACTTAAAACCAGAGGGAAAATGCATCATTATGCATTCAAACTATTGCCTACAAGCAATTACCCGCAACTCTCAAGTTGCCCACTCAAAACTTATTCAAAACATATTGACATCATCATCAAACACTTTCGAAACTTAACTCAACCTTATATAATGATTCAACCCAACAAACCTCATCAATTAACACCTAAAAACCCTTTCCCAACATCTTTTTACTTCCAGCAAAGATTAAACCCAACTATCACCCCAAAAACCCTTAATTAATTACCTTAAACATTAGAGATTCAAATTGTTTCGGATTGCAATATTAAAACCAAGGTATTAACTCAATTAAACATCAAAATCATGATCTAATCTGATCAAAATCCTAGCAAAATAGAACAAGTACGAAGATCCATAAATCTCATAAATCAAAACACCATTTAACCAAATTTTCTTTAATTAACTATTAAAACACATTTGAAAACAATTGTAAAGGATCAAGAACTTGGGAATTTCAGTAAAGAACCTTTCATTAGAGGAGAAGAACGAATCCTTACCTCCAATGCTGATTTATCCCCTTATTTTCTTAATAAAACATGAAAAATCAAGAGAATAACAATAAGTATTTGATGAGAAAGCATTAGGAAATCAAATGGAAATAAAATAATTTGATTTTTACCTGAAGAAATTGAAATTGGAACGAAGCTTGGCTGGAGAGAAATTGAGAGAAAGAAGTTGCAAAGTTTGTTACGTGAATTTTTGTTAAAAGTCTAAAATGTGATTTATTAATTCTCTCCACTTTTAAAGCCTTTTAAAACCCATTTAAAATCATTTAATTAAAAGGATAAATCTATTAAAAATATCTAGGATAATTAGCTCCTTAAAGATTCAAAGTTTTGATCCTTTTCAAAGCAGTCACTAAAAACAGTTTTCAAAGTTTGCATTTTGGCCACTAGTCCAAAATGTCCAATTTCCAAATCTCATTTTCCAAAATTGATTCCACCAATGTCATTAATATATTAAATAATGTTTTTAGCATATTTTCCCATAATTTTATCACCTTCAAAACCATTAAATCTGATTTAATCCTGAAACTAACTTGAACTTCTAATACCGGTCTATTGGACCTTTGAACCAACCCTCAAAACATCCAAGCCCAAAATCGGGGTGTTACAACTCACCCTTCTTAAGAAATTTCATCCTTGAAATTTACCTGGAGGAACAAATGCGAAAATTGCTCCATCATTTCTATTTTACTTTCCCAAGTGGCTTCCTCGACACCACGGTGTCTCCACAAGATCTTAACAAGCTCGATCGTCTTACCACGAAGAACTTTGCTATTGGAATCAAGGATTTCCACCGGTTCTTTATCATAGGACAAATCCGACCTCAACTCAATATGCTCCACCGGCATAACATGCGAGGGATCTGACTGATACCTCCACAACATAGACGCATGGTACACATCATGTATTTTCTCCAACTCGGGAGGCAACCTCAACCGATAAGCTACAGGACCAAAACGCTCAATAACCTTGTATGGTCCAATAAACCTCAGACTAAGCTTACCCTTATGTCTGAACCGCATCACCTTTTTCCACAGTGACACCTTCAAGAACACGTGATCGTCCACCGCATATTCAATTTCCCTACGCCTCAAATCCGTGTAAGATTTTTGCCGATCCGTAGCTAGTTTTAAGCCATCACACACAAGCTTCACCTTTTCAACCGTGTCTTTTAACACATGCGGCAAAGAAACAAGCTTCTCGCCTATCTCAGCCCAACACAAGGGCGTACGACACCTCCAACCATACAATGCCTCATACGGTGCCATTTGTATACTCTCTTGATAACTATTATTGTACATAAACTCAACCAAAGGTAAATGCTTCTCCAAGTTCCTTGAAACTCAATAACGCAACATCTCAACATATCTTCCAAAACCTAGATAACCCGCTCAGACTGACCATCTGACTGAGGATGATACGCGGTGCTAAAATTCAACCTTGTACCTAAATCCCGGTGCAAGCTCACCCAAAACCTTGCTGTGAATCTCAGATCCCTATCCAAAACAATGGACTTCGGTACCCCATGCAAATGCACGATCTCAACAATATACAAATTTGCCAACTTGTCCAGCGTAAACGTCGTATACACTGGAAGAAAATGTGCACACTTCGTAAGCCGATCCACAATCACCCAAATGGAATCCTTTTTAACCGGTGTCAAAGGTAACCTTGACACAAAATCTATGGTGATTTTCTCCCATTTCCACTCTAGAATTCTCAACGGTTGCAACAACCCGGATGGAAACTGATGTTCAGCCATGACCCTGCTGACATACCATGCACTTAGAAATGAACTCATCCACATCATTTTTCAAACCAAACCAGTAGTATGCTTTTTTCAACCCTCGATACATTTTCACACTACTAGGATGCATAGCAAAAGGGCTAGAATGTACCTCTGTCAAAATAGTGTGCCTCAACTCCGGGTCATTCGGCACCACTATTCGACCCTTGAAACACAAAACTCCATCATCATCAAAATGAAAATTTGTTGGATTACCCTCCGATATGTCCTTAACATGCTCGACCAAGGAATCATCAAACGGTTGCTTAGCTTTGATCAACTGTGACATCGTAGGCTTAACTTGCAACTCATGCAACAAACCACCTTCCTGCGACACACTCAACCTTGAGAACATAGCTCTAAGCTCAACCGCAACCTTACGACTCAACGCATTTGCAACCACATTGGCTTTACCATTATGATACTCAATCGTCAAATCGTAATCCTTAAGTAACTCCAACCATCTGCGTTGCCTAAGATTCAAATCCTTCTGAGACATCAAATACTTCAAACTCTTGTGGTCCGTGAAAACCACACACTTTTCTCCGTAAAGGTAATGTCTCCAAATGTTCAAAGCAAACACTACAGCCGCAAACTCCAAATCACGAGTTAGATAGTTGCGCTCATGAACCTTCAGTTGCCTCGATGCATAGGCCACAACCTTACCATCTTGCATCAGTACACAACCCAACCCAACATAAGATGCATCACTATAAACCACAAACTCCTTCCTGGATTTAGGTTGAATCAACACAGGAGCATGTGTCAAGCCTTCCTTCAACTTTTCAAAACTATGCTGCTGCTTCTCTGTCCACACATAAGGAACATTTTTTTGCAACAACTTCGTCAATGGTGCCGAGATACTAGAAAACCCATTAACAAAACGACGATAATAACTAGCCAACCCAAGAAAACTACGAACCTCCGAAACATATTTAGGTTGCTTCCAATTGACAATAGCCTCAATTTTCTGTGGATCAACACGAATACCCTCCGCGGATACCACATGACCAAGGAACATCATTTCCTTAAGACAAAATTCGCACTTGCTCAACTTGGTGTACAACTGATTATGCTTCAACACTTGCAGCACAATTCGCAAATGCCAATCATGCTCCTCCTCGGTACGAGAGTACACGAGAATATCATCTATAAACACCACCACGAACTGATCAAGATATTCATGGAACACCCTATTCATCATATCCATGAACGCAGCCGAGGCATTTGTCAAACCAATAGGCTTGACCAAGAACTCATAATGCCCGTACCACGTACGAAACACGGTCTTATGCACATCCTCATCATTAACCTTCAACTGATAATACCCTGATCTCAAATCGATCTTAGAGAACACCGCTACCCTACGAAATTGATCAAACAGATCATCAATCCTTGGTAAAAGATACTTGTTCTTTACCATTAGCTTATTCAACTGCCAGTAATCAATGCACATATGCATCGTACCATCCTTCTTTTTCACAAAAAGAACTAGAGCACCCCAAGGCGAAACACTCGGTCAGATGAATCCATGATCTAGCAACTCCTAAAGCTGTGACTTTAACTCCTTCAATTCCTTTGGTGCCATCCTATAAGGAGCAATAGGCACCGGTGTTGTACCCGTATACGTCTCAATATCGAATTCTACCTCCCTATCTGGCGGTAAACCCTGTAGTTATTCAGGAAAAACCTCTAGAAAATCACAAACAACCTGAATGTCTCATACTCGAACACCTTTAACCTCAGGATTCATCACGATAGCCAAATAAGCTTGGCAACCTCCTTGCATCATCTTTTCTGCCCAGGTAGCCAAAACAATATTGGACAAGAACTTCACATTCTCGCCAACCATGAGAAACTCATGACCTTGCACAACCAAGGGACACCTCATTACAACCCATCTGGTTCAGAATGCAGATTGTTTTCTCCAGCCAACCCTCGGCTGCCTCAGGACTCAAACCCTAAAATTTCTCACCTCTAAAAGTCCTAAGACGCTTCAAGGGTAAACCTTGATTAGCCACCACAGCAGGTGCCGATGCTTGCGCTTGCACTCCAGCCATCGCTATCTGAAACGCTCCCATCATCGCTTGGATTAAAGGATTCAAATTACCCAATACTGCCACAAGAGGAACCTGGGGTACACCATCCACCCTAACATCAACAGGAGGAACCAACGGAGGAGGTGAAGGTAAAACATTAGGGAGATTCCCTTCCTCAATGTTATTAGCCATCGAATGCATCTCGTGTTGAACGATGCTAACAAAAGCATCAAAACACATTAAAGTCAGGCTAGCATTAGGTAAATGATCCAAGAGAACCTTATAAAACATTTTAAAACCTTGGTAATAGGCAATGTGTTCCCAATTCATACCCCAACATGGTATGAAGCAATCACCGATCATATACACAATCACCATGCAAATCAAACACCACCAACTAATCAAACAACAACATACCAACAAATGTAACCCCCTCGACCCGACCTAATTGCAAGACCAAACCGAATGAGCTACATTAGGTTTACCGAAGTAAACCGAGATAATAAAACCTGAAATGCATCCATTTTTTCTTTTATCTTTTCTAGATACATAGTTATTATCCTACATGTTCATACTAACATTCAGTGAAAACTTAACTAAATCGGGCATCGAATTGACATCCAATTGATCACATTTTCAAATTAGGGACCATATTGCAAATTCAAAAAATTGTAGGGTCTTAGCTTAATTTTATGTTTCAAATCTTTAATTAAGCAGGTTTCATGCATACATGTCAAAAATCAAGTCAAAAAGGTAATCCAAACTCATTCAATTGCATCCACAACATTCAAGGACTAAAACGTAAGAATACAGAACTTCAGAAGATTCCAAATACCAAACTTAACTGCCACTGTACCGGTACGGAAAGGGGTGTTTCGATACGCCTTAATTATTTTGAAACCTCAGAATTCGAGTGGCCAAAACTCGTTTCGATACGCCCCCACGTATCGAAACGCCCTTTATGAAAACACTATACCGTATCAAAACGCCTCCCTGAGTACTGAAACACTGGATGAAATAACCTAAGCCTCTACCGAAATAGTTGCCCGCGTACCGGTACGCTAATCCTAGAATGGCTTACCCGTACCGAAATAGGGACACCCATACCTGTAATGTCCCAAATTGCTGTCTAAACACATTTTGATGATATCTAAACCACTCTAACATGCTTCAAACACTTATACAACATTACTAAGATACATCACTAACTAAAGCATCACAAATTTAAAACCATTCATGGAATTTATACCACTCAAGACTTTCTATAGGCATGCATCCTAGTATCATTTCACTTAGCAACCAAAACTCCCATTTGGTACATTTAAGGCATTCTCAACATGCTTGCACACTTATAGCATCATACCAAACTTGCTTTAAACATCAAACCATGGCAACCAAAAAAAATCCTACTAGATGCATACTCTAAAACTTAGCTAGCAACAACATAGGCATGATTCACCCAAACTCAACAACACCAAACAACCATGAAATCTAGCACATCACATGCTTAAAACTCTTGGAAAAACAGAAATAAAAATCCCCAAAAAATATGGCGAACACATTGCCTTATTAACCGGAATCATAAACCAAGTTCATCCTCAAACTAGTTCTCGTCCTTGGATCACTTTGGCCTTGCTCTTGCAGCCCCAAACTTTAGTGCTCTGCATCATTAAGGAGAAGAGAGCGTAAGCACACTTGCTTAGTGAGGATGCTCATAAAACAATGATGCATTATAACCCTTGAAAACTAAACACTTGTTTTCAAACCATGCTTACAACCTAAGCAAGTTCCAATGATTCCAATTCAAACATGCATATCGACCATATGCAAACAATATAATTCACATGCCCAAAGCATTATCTACAAACCCATGCTTAAGTTCCAAAGTATTATATATAAAACCATGCTTAAAATCCAAATCATTGTAAAATAAGTTCAACACTTGAATTTTCATATATTGGCATTTATAGTGTCCCCAGATAGAAGACCTCTATCCTTAATTAGTTGACCGCTACTCTTTAGGTAACCGACCGTTAACCTTACATTTGGGAGACACAGATCTCCCATGATAGTCGACCACTACCATGACCCATACCATGCCCGCAAGATCAACATCAACAAGGGGAACCGACCGCTCAACCCAAGTGACAACATTATAATCTGAGTAGCCGACCGCTTACCTCAAGGACTCTTATCCATGATCGATTTTTAACATATTATAGTGCACTTCATCTTATGGCATGCCAACTATATCTGAATGTATCTCATCATGTCACATAGCCAATATATCATTTATAAAACCATTTACCTACTATTTTACAGTGCATTATACAAAATCACCATATATGCAAATCATATTGCCAAATCAACACCATTCCCAACCGGAATGAAAACCAACACTCACTAGCATTTATTTTACTTTTAAACCCCTGCATATATATTCAAAACCATGCATTTCCAACAAGTAAATCAAACCATGTTTATGACCTAAACATGAAATACGCATGATCATTTCCGAACAGATATTAAAGAGTAAAAGAGGGAAACTTACTTTCGAGCTTAGCAAGTGTTTCAAACTTAACCTAAAATCCCAACAACATTTATTAACCCTTTTAAAGGTGTTTAAACCAGTATCCACTCACCGATACGCCTCGCTTTGGTCGCCAACATGAATCAAGCTTCCGGTAAGCCATAATCAATAAAAAGCTTCATCACTTTGATTATCCCCTATTTTAACCACTTAAAACCAGAGGGCAAATGCATCATTATGCATTCAAACTATTGCCTACAAGAAATTACCCGCAACTCTCAAGTTGCTCACTCAAAACTTATCCGAAACATACCGAAATCATCATCAAACACCTAAAAACCCTTTCCCAGCATCCCTTTACTACTAGCAAAGATTAAACCCAACTATCACCCCAAAAACCTTAATTAACCACCGTAAACATTAGAGATTCAACTTGGTTTGGGATTGCAATATTAAAACAAAGTTATTAACTCAATTAAACATAAAATCATGATCTAATATGATCAAAATCCCAGCAAAACAGAACAAGTACGAAGATCCATAAATATCATCAATCAAAACATAATTAAACCAAATTTTCTTTAATTAACTATCAAAACACATTAGAAAACAATTGTAAAGGATCAAGAACATGGGAATTTCAGTAAAGAACCTTTAATTAGAGGAGAAGAACAAATCCTTACCTCCAATGCTGATTTCTCCCCATAATTGCTTAATAAAACATGAAAAATCAAGAGAATAACAATAAGTATTTGATGAGAAAGCATTAGGAAATCAAATGGAAATTAAAACATTTGATTTTCACCTGAAGAAATTGAAATTGGAAAGATTTTTGGCTGGAGAGAAATTGAGACAAAGAAGTTGCAAAGTTTGTTACGTGAAT
Organism: Hibiscus mutabilis; assembly: GCA_019671005.1. NCBI lineage: Eukaryota > Viridiplantae > Streptophyta > Magnoliopsida > Malvales > Malvaceae > Hibiscus > Hibiscus mutabilis. The sequence continues at coordinate 30,944,655 of CM033733.1, read as the reverse complement.
TTTTGTTAAAAAGCCTAAAATGTGATTTATTAATTCTCTCCACTTTTAAAGCCTTTTAAAATCCATTTAAAATCAGTTAATTAAAATGAGAAATCTGTTAAAAATATTTAGGATAATTAGCTCCTTAAAGATTCAAAGTTTTGATCCTTTTCAAAACAGTCACTAAAATAGTTTTCAAAGTTTGCATTTTGGTCACTAGTCCAAAATGTCCAATTTCCAAATCTCATTTTCCAAAATTGATTCCACCATTGTCATTAATGTATTAAATAATGATTTTATCATATTTTTCCATAATTTTATCACCTTCAAAACCATTAAATCTGATTTAATCCTAAAACTAACTCGAACCTCTAATACTGGTCCACCAGACCTTCAAACCGACCCCCAAAACATCCAAGCCCAAAAGAGGAGTGTTACATTTGTGATACATCTGTCACACATTACTTTACCAAGAATGAACACCGTCTTTCCTTGAACTCGTGTTAGCCGCTTGAAATTCGCTCATTCTCTAAGCTTTCTTCACTTTCCAAAAACTTGGTTAATGAAGGGGTTAATTTCCTTCAGCTCTCGCAATGTTAGGAAACCTGGATTCAATTTAGTCTGTCGATATCCATAAACACTCGTAATGTTTAGAAATCAACTCGTTTGAGGAATCTCTAATGGCTATCACTTTATTAGAGTGATTCCTTCCCCTGAATCACCATCGATCTCGCTCTCCCTTGTGTTATCACCAATTTAGGGATTTGAGTTTTAACAAATGATTCTCCACTCAAGCATTAAACTACTTGAATTGCAAGAATAGGAATTGAACCAACATTGTGCATTTAAACTTAAACTTAAACCAAAATCAAATCATCCATACAAAAACCTCTCAAAACCTAATAACCTAAACCATCTAAGTTTAGTTCATGGTTGAGTGAAAACAAAATACAAAGAAATATTTCCCCAACATGAAGGGTGATGTGCGATTACAAAAATGAAAGAAGAGAGGAGATGATCCCCTCAATCCGATCACTCCCCCCTCAATCAAACTTTCCCTTTTAATATCTTTCACGAACTGATCCCCTAATTTGACTCACTCACTTTTTGTGTTTCGATCCATTTAAATAGGTATGGAGGTGAGTTGTTGCATAAGAATTTGGTGGAGAGTAGGCTTCCATTTTGAATTTCAAATATGTAAGATAATGTAGATGATTTAAAATAAATAAAATGGGGATATTGTCCTTTGCATTTTGAATTTGAATTGGTCGGTTGGGAATCCTAACCGATTTAATCCCTTCTTACCATGATAGGCTTCAAAAATTGGTTCGGCAAATCGTCCTGCACCATAAGAGAGCAAAAGAGAAACATTTTTCTACAAAAAGTAATAAAATGCCTTGCCAAGCCTATTGAACTCAGAAACTGCGAACTTATGCATGAATGACTACAAAGGGAACTAAAATGAGCTTAAGTTTAACAATAATATTAGTAAAAAGGTAGGAACAATAGTACTTTTACACATTTATCACACCTCAAACTCGAACTATTGCGTGTCCTTAAGAAATGCAAAACTAACAAGCACCTGCCAAGGCATTTACCAAACATGAACAAGTTGCATACCTGACTTCAATCCTCAGAACCATGGCAACTAGATTTAATTACCATTGTGACTTTATGCAAAACACAAAAAAATTACTCAATATTCAGTATGATGCAAGTGAAGTGTGTGCGTAGCCATGTACAAGTTAATCATAGGAGTTCCAAGCAAAACCTTAGTTTTATTAACTTGCTAAGGCAAGTGATCAAACTGAGCCAGTTTCGGGCACCTCTAGCAATTCCTTTTTTTTGTACTAGAGCCGGATAGGCACCTTTAGCATTTTCAAAATCCCTAAGACTAGAGACAGTTTTGGACACCTCTAGCAAAGCTTCATTCATTGTTCATTTTTTTCACTAGAGCTAGTTGGGCACCTCTAACGTTTTTCTAATATTTCTTACCTAATGTTCACTAGGTTCTCCTAGATTAACAAGTCACAATAGTTTTTATTAAAGCTGCATCATAAAAAAATACTAAGCAAATTTCCATGATAAGCCCAGAGCCAAAAGTTCTCTTAATCTAATGCCATGGCAAAAAATCATCATCAGATATCACAATAGGTTGTTAACAAGTTTAGTCAGGCAAACTGTCATGGCAAGTGACACAAACCATCATGAAAAATGCATGCTAACATGAAAAACATGAAAGGACAAACAAATGAATGCAAATGCAACTAACTATGAAACAAACAAAGACAATTCCCCCCCAAACTTGAGGAAAGCATTTTCCTCAATGCATGTAAATAGAAGGAAAATAAAAATAGAAATGCAAATGCTAATTCGAGAGGTCGTCACCTCTATCTCAAAGTTTCTTGGTAGTCGTGTTCTTAACATGCTTTTCGATACGTGTTGGTTGCTGTCTTGCTTGTGGTGTAAGGGTTGGAGCTTCAGTTTCGTCTACCCCGTACTCTAGCTCACCAAATGTATCGACTTCCTTAATTGGTGAAGCTTTACACTTTGTAGGCTTCGGTGGTTGTGCATCCAATGGTGGGGATATCAACAAAGAGGACGTAGTGTCTTCAGAATCTACAGGATCAATAGTTGGTTCAGTGCGTGTTAGTTCAGTCATTGGTTTTCACCTTTACCCTTGATAGCAATTGTCGTGGCAGTTTTATTCTCAGTTGGGCTAGACTTGCCAGCCTCACTTGCTGTGGAAAGTAACTTTGTCGGGAATACAGGGAATGGTACGTTGCAATTGGGGTACTTCTCTATAATGATTCATGCTAGAGCAATATCCCAAACCTTGATGTACCGCAGGAGCTTCATTTCTTGCTCCTCCACGCGTTCCAACTTTTCCAACAAAGGGCATACTAGGTTGACCATCCTTTGAGAACTTGTCGAGGCAAATTCATTTGGTGCATTGTCTTTTACCACGACATGTTCACTTGTCGGGGCAACTAGGATAGTTGGTTTTGATGCAGCTGGTTGTTGCGCGTAATAAGTGCTCCGCAATTGTGCAAGTGTGCACATCGCAAGTTATAGTATAAAAGATATCGTTTCCACAAGGATTGGTGCCACTTCAATAATCTAATCTCTTGCACTATAAAAAGTAAAAACACAAGTAGGTGATTGTAGGAGTTTAACTAACAACTAAACTAGAAAACAATAAAGTAAAAGAAGATGTAATTAAACGAGAGAGAATAGGCCAGGTTATCATGAGTTGAGGTGTGATAGCTGATTGGATTTTCTTGGTAAAAGAGTGCAAGGGCAACTCAGTTGCCGTGGCAACTTGCACAGTGGGGTTGCTTTGGCAACTAATCGATGGTTTCCTGGGCGACTAGTTGGGCAACTGCTTGGGTGGTTGGGTAGTAACTTCAAGGTTCGGTGGAGCATTCTTTAATGGTTTCTTCTTATCCCTAAGTCGAAACTCTAGCTATTTGTGCATGCCTTGATAATACATCCCTGCGTGAATCAAGGGTGAACAATAACCAATCTTGCGCTCTTCTTAGCCGTTGAAATCCTTAACTTATCCCTAAGCCGGATTAATCTTCACCATCAATATATTGAATAAAGACCATACTCATTCATTTCTTGAATCTAACTCTCCCGATATTAGATAAATAGATGAAGTTACGAGATCCTCTCCCAATTCACTCGCAAACAAGAAGAAAAACCAAGAATGAGTAAATCTTGAATTGAAAGTGCAAACTCTTATTACCTAAACAAAATCCAATTGTTTCTCACAACCACAAGACACAATAACCTTAGCCAAATAGATTTAGTTCATGGCTAGGTTCCAAAGAAACACAAGACAAAGAATTCCTAGCATAAACCTAATTGAACAAGAAAGAAAAAGATGAAGAATGGTTGAAGCCTTGTCGAAATCTCTCCAAAGCCTTGTCAAAATCTCCCTTGCTCTTTGTCAAAAATTCTCTCTTCTCTCTTAGAGTTGACGGCTTGATCCTTAATTTATAGGGCTAGGTCAAAGTCTTTTTGAGGAGGAAGTTAAGTTGGAATTAAATTATCTTTAAAGAATATAATTCTTTATTATATTTAAATTCCTTATAGAACTTCTCCTATCTTCTTGGGATTTAATTTCTCTTTAACCTCTTCATGGAAATCAAACTCCTTTGGGATTTAGCTTTGCTCCACATCATATTGGGCTTATCTAGTCATCAATTTCGACTACCATATCATCTTATTCCTTGTCAAAAATTGTCTTGGTAACTAGCTCGGCATCTCCTTCATGCATTGCCCTAGCAACTGGGTCGGCATCTCCTTCATGCACTGCCCTGGAAACTGGTTCTAGCCTTGTTTAGGTAAGTGATTCTGCACACACACAAAAGCACACCAAAGCAGCATCTTTTTCCACAAAAATCACCAAGTTATGTAACCAAGCTCAACGGTGGAAAAAAACATGAATTAATGCATGAATGACTAATTATCCAACTAATATGAGCCTAAGTCTAACAATAATATGAGTAAAAAGGGTAATAAAAATAGTACTTTTGAACACTTATCACTGGTTGTGGCATTCCTTTTTGCATCACTCGCATGTATTGTGCCTTTGTCCACCTACTTATCTTTGGCAGTCATTCATCCGTTGGCTTGATTAGTACCTTTTCTTTCTCGCACAAAATAGATATTAAGTTTGGAAAATATAATGCTCCTATATCCTTTTTATTGCATGCATAAATCCCATTCACAATTATTTGCACAACATTAATCACACGCTTGTGAATAATAGAGTGCAATAACAACAATCGAGATAACAAAACAGTGGTGTTGTGTGTGGTAGGCATTAAGCAAGTCTTAATAAAGTTAATCCACAACTTAGCTTCCAATTTTAGCATGATGCGGTTTACCATTCCTTTAAGCTCTCCCTTATTCCATTCCGTTCCTTCAATGGTAAGATCCTTCAAAACTTGGTCTATCTTCTTGTGAGTCACATTCTCCACGAACTTAGCATGTTCGTCTTCTTCGAAGAACAAACCATAATAGGTGTTGATGGTGGTAGCGTCGAGAAGGATGGCCCTTCCACGTGCAAATACAACTGGGTTATCTGGACTAGAAATATGAGAATAAAATTCTCTTACCTATTAGACGTTTACTCTGATCGGTTGTTCACATAATATTGGCCATTTGTTACTCTCGATTGTGGCATATATGGCCCTCCCACACTCGTCTTGTCGCAAACTTCTCTTCAAACCACTTCTGTATTGCTGTCATGGTGAACTTACAGTATAATGGTTGTGGCATGCGTGAGGGACAAATTTCGTCCATGGTTTTGAGGTTTGTAGACATGATTTCGGTTCAAGAAGAAGAAGAAAAGAAAAACTCAAGATTTCAACAATGGAGAAAAAAAGTGTGAAGAAGATGAAGTGAATATGAGAGAATAAAGGAATAGGAAAGATGGAGGGTTGGTGTTATAATGGTAAAGTGAATAGAGTGTAATAGAAAAGTGAAAGGTTGAATGAAGTCTCACCAATGGGTGAAAAAGAAAATAATGATGAAAGGGGAAGAGAGTGGTGCGGCTAGGGTTAAGGAAAAATGGATGAAATATTACTAGGGTTTGAAAATAATTAGGTATTTAAACCTACATTAACCGCCGACCCTTGATCTCCCTTGGGAAAAATTCCCAACAAACTCTTCAATCCTTCTCCTCTTTGAACTCTTGACCTAAAATAAATAAAATAAAGAAATTAAAATAAAATAAAAGGAAGGGATATATGAAAAGAGAAAAAATTAAAATTCAAAAATAAAAGAAAGATAAATAACAGAATTCAAAAATAATTTAAAATAAACAACCTAACTAACGAAAAATGACAAATTGAAAACTTAAACTAAAAATAACCAAAAAAACTAATTATGCGAAAATCCAAATAAATTAAGAGATAAATAAAAATCACAAAACAAATTAAAATAATAAAAATCTAAAAACATAAGTCCCATAAAAATAATTGAAAAATAAAATGAAAATCCTTAGCGAGAGAATTTTCATGCATCACCCAAGGAGATTGTGAGCTTGTCTCTTTCAACATCGCTTCCAACATAGTGCTTTAATCTTTACGCATTGACCTTGAACTCAGATCCATTCCTGATCAATCAGATCACAACGACACCATGTGAGCAGAATTTAATCACCTCAAATGGTCCAGTCCATCGTGATTTAGTTTGCCTAGAAAGAGTTTAAGGCGTGAGTTGTAAAGAAGCACCATTTGCCCTGGAAAGAATTGTCGTGGCAAAATCTTTCTATCATGCCATCTTTTTGTTTCTCCTTGCACAACTTGGCATTATCATAGGTGGATGCTCAAAATTCTTCAATTTCATTAAGGTCCAACAAACGCTTCTGCCCGGCTTTCTCCCAATCCATGTTCATTGTTGAAATGGACCCATAAGCTTTGTGCTCGATCTCTACATGAAGGTGACAAGACTTGCCGTAGACAAGTCTATAGGGAGACATGCCTAGATGTGTCTTGTATGCAGTTCAGTACGCCCAAAGTGCATCATCGAGCCTAGTAAACCAATCCTTGCATGAAGGATTTACAGCTTTCTCTAAGATAATTTTTGATTCACGGTTGGAGATCTTGGCTTGCCCGTTAGTTTGAGGGGATATGCCTTGGAAATTTTATGGGTAACCCCAAAGCGTAGCAACACCTTGGCAATAAGTTTGTTTTCAGAATGCTTGCCCTCATCACTGATAATTGCCTTTGGCACTCCAAACTGTGAGAATATGTTCTTTTGTAAAAATCATTAAATAGTCTTTGAGTCATTTTTGGGAGTTACAACTGCTTCAACCCACTTGGACACGTAGTCTACATAGAGCAGAAAGTAAAGGTTGCCATATGATGATGGGAAAGGTCCCATAAAGTCAATACCCTAAACGTCAAACAATTCTGCCTCAAGAATGTTTTGCAATGGTATCTCATGCCACCTTGTAATATTCCCTATTCTTTGACACCAATCACACTGCTTGTAGAACTCATGAGCATCTTCTTAAGACCTGATCTACACATTGTTTAAACAAAAGAGGCTCGTCCCAACAATAATGCTTAGCATTATGTAGGAACCGCTTTTCACTGATAAGAAAGATCATGAGATAAAATACCACTTATAAGAAAATTCACTATTTCAGCATACTAGGGAATTGCCTTGGCAATTAGCAGTTGTTCATCTAGGAATATGTCATGGGTCTAAACGTGGTCATCTTCTTCATTGTTCCCTTTGAGTCCGTATAATCGGTCGGCAACCTAGGTTTCTACATTGAAGTTGAACTTTTTCATGGCTTCAATTGCTTGACATTCCTTTGGACCGTCAGCATCCTTGAGTGTTTGAAAAGTTTGAGTGTGACTTGCTGCTTGTTCATCCTCACGATAAGTTCTCCTATTTCAATGTCGATCAAGGTCATCCCCGTTGCTAAGAATGATCTCCCAAGAATCATGGGTGCAAACTCATCTGCTTCACAATCCAAAATAATAAAATTAGTGGGAAAAATAAACTTACCAACTCTTACCAGGATATTTTTGATTTTTCCCTTAGGATGAATATATGATCTATCAGTAAGCTGCAACATGACTGTGGTGAGCCTCGCCTTGACTATGCCTTATCATTGGAAAATAGATTTAGGCATAAGATTTATGCTTGCTCCAAGGTCACATAGAGCTTTTTCGATGTAATGCTCCCCAACAGAACATGGTATTGTGAAATTGCTTGAATCTTTAAGCTTAGGGGGCAATTGGTTGTGTAACATAGCCATGCATCTCTATGTTAAGGAAACTATCTCAAACTCGCTCAACCTATTATGCTTAGATACTATTCTTTAAGGAACTTGGTGTAATTTGATATTTGCTCGATTGCCTCAACCAGTGGTAAGTTGATGTGGACTTGTTTAAGAATGTCAAGGAACTTCTTTAACTAGTACTCATTCTTCTACTTCTTTAGTCTCTGTGGAAATGGTGGGGGTGGTCTGATCTCTTTGCCTTTACTCATCTCGACTGGATTGGCTGTAGTAGATAGACTTGTCGCACCATGTAGAATTGTCGTGGCATTCACTTTCGGAGACTTTTCTTCATCAACCAATGCATGCTCATCCTCCTCGGGTTGGTAGGATCTTTTCCCACGTTGGCTCCGCTTTTGGTAGTGATTACTTTACACTGCTCATGGCCTGATCCTCGTGCAACCTCGGGTTGCTAGGCAATGTTTCCTGAGGCCTCATGCTTAGGGCATGTGCGAACTGTCTAATCTAAGTTTACAAAGACTTGATTGTTGCTTCATGACTCTACATTCTAATTTCTATTTTGTTCATAAAGGAGTCGGTCTTTTTCATGAAATTACTAGTTTCAGACATATAAGATTCAGTTTTAAGCATAAATGCATTTAAAGTGGTTTCCAAAGAACTAGCTGTTGATTGTTGTTGCGACAATTAATTCTATTATCGTGGTATGTTATGTCAGAAACCTAGTGTTTTGTCATTTTGTCAAGATGTATTATTGAGCCATTCTAATTATTCTATGAAAAGTTTGGATGCTGCTTCCATTGATTCTAGGTTGTGTGGACACTCAGAAGAATCATGGTTATCATTACAAGAATCACAAGATGAATTTACTACCTTTACCTATTGTGTGTTGATGGGACGCTGCAGATTCTTAACCTTATTGGTTAATGCGACCAATTGTGCTGAGATGGCATCAGTTGAATCAGGCTCAATTGTCGTGGCATATCGCCTTGCCTGTCCGTTCCTACTGGTTGGGAACTGATAGTCATTGTTGTCAAGTCTATCAAGAATCTCAAGTGCTTCCTGTTGCGCGTAATAAGTGCTACGCAATTGTGCAAGTATACACGTTGCAAGTTATAGTATAAAAGTTATCGTCTCCACAGGGATTGGTGCCACTTCAAGAATCTAGTCTCTTGCACTGTAAAAAGTAAAAGAAAACACAAGTAAAGGATTATAGGAGTTTTAACTAATAACTAATCTAGAAAGCAAATAAGTAAAAGGCAATGTAATTAGATGAGAGAGATAGGCCAGGTTATCGTGAGTTGAGGTGTGATAGCCGATTGGATCGTCTTGGTAAAAGAGTGCACGGGCAACTCAGTTGCCGTGGCAACTTGCACAACGGGGTTGCCTTGGCAACTAATCGATGGTTGCCTGGGTGACTAGTTGGGAAACTACTTGGGCGTCTGGGCAGCAACCTTCAAGGTTCGGCAGAGCATTCTTCAATGGTTTCTTCTTATCCCTAAGTCGAAACTCTAGCTACTTGTGCATGCCTTGATAAAACATCCCTGCGTGAATCAAGGGCGAACAACAACCAATCTTGCGCTCCTATTATCCGTTGAAATCCTTGACTTATTCCTAAGCCGGATTAATCTTCACCATCAATATATTGAACAAAGATCATATTCATTCGTTTCTTGAATCTAACTCTCCCGATATTAGATAAATAGATGAAGTTACGAGATCCCCTCCCAATTCACTCGTAAACAAGAATAAGAACCAAGAATGAATAAACCTTGAATAGAAAAGTGCAAACTCTTATTACCTAAACAAAATCCAATAGTTTCTCACAACCACAAAACACAATAACCATAGCCAAATAGATTTAGTTCATGGCTAGGTTCCAAAGAAACACAAGATAAATAATCCGTAGCATGAACCTAATTGAACAAGAAAGAAAAAGATGAAGAATGAAGCTTGTCGAAATCTCCTTGCCCTAGATGCTTGTCGAAAATTCTCTCCTCTTTCTCTCTTTGGAGTTGACAGCATGGCCTCTAATTTATAGGGCTAGGTCAAAGTCCTTCTTTGAGGAGGAAGTTAAGTTGGAATTAAATCATCTTTAAAGAATATAATTCTTTATTATAATTATATTCCTTCTAGAACTTCTCCTATCTTCTTGGAATTTAATTCTTCTTTAATCTCTTCATGGAAATCAAAATTCTTTGGGATTTAGCTTTGCTCCACGTCATCTTGGGCTTGTCTAGTCATCAATTTCGACTACCATATCACCTTATTCTTTGTCGACAATTGCCCTGGCAACTGGCTCGGCGTCTCCTTCATGCATTGCCCCTGGCAACTAGCTTTAGCCTTGCTTTGGCAAGTGATCCTGCACATACAAACAAAACACACCAAAGCAACATCTTTTCCCACAAAAACTACCAAGTTATGTAATCAAGGTCAATGATGGAAGGAAACATGGATTAATGCATGAATGGCTAATTATGCAACTAATATGAGCCTAAGTCTAACAATAATATGAGTAAAAAGGGTAAGAAAAATAGTACTTTTGAACACTTTGATCAGCTTCTTTTCCTGCTCAGGTTGTAACTTAGAAGAAATAATTACAAGCAATGTATTATCGGTTCCTAAGTATGCATATTTTAGTTGCTCTGGCAATTGTTTTAACTCAAGAATTGGTGGCTGTTCAATAGAGGGTTTTTCGAGCTTACCTTTCCTACCTAAGTAATCCAGTGGTTCAAAGTATGTACCTGGTCGATTGACTAGGCAATTTGCCTCTTCTTGTTGTTCCTCATCGACCGGTTCTTCATACTCCACAGGTTCCTCTTGATCGGCAATGTAGTTGTCGAGGCAACTAAATTCCTCGTCGAAGTTAAACTCTGCCGTGGCATGAAGAAGTTGGCATTCTTTTGGATCATCGGCATGCCTTAGTGTTTGGAACACATTTAGTTTAACTTGCTGGTCATTCACCCTCTTTGTGAGTTCTCCCTTTTCAACATCGATCAAGGTTCTCCCTGTTGCTAGGAATGGTCTCCTGAGAATGATAGGTGCATGCTCATCTGCTTCACAATCCAAAACAATAAAGTCAGCGAGAAAAATAAATTTATCAACTTTTACCAGTATGTCCTCGATTTTTCCCTCTGGATGCACATAGGATCTGTCGGCTAGCTGTAGCATAACTGTTATAGGTTTTGCCTTCCTGATTCCTAGTTTCTGGAAAACCGATTTAGGCATCAAGTTTATGCTAGCCCCAAGGTCGCATAATGCTTTCCCGACATAGTGGTTTCCAATGGAATAGGGTATTGTTAAACTTCCGGGATCCTTCAACTTAGGTGGCATACGATTGTGCAACATTGCCATGCATCCCTCTGTTGCGGCAACTGTTTCAAACTCTCCTAGCCTTGTTCTCTTGGACACAATGTCTTTAAGAAACTTGGCATAATTTGACATTTATTCAATTGCTTCAACCAATGGCAAGTTGATGTGGACATGCTTTAGGATATCAAGAAACTTCTTGAATTGATATTCTTGCTTTTGTCGCTTCAAACTTTGTGGGAATGGTGGTGGAAGTCGGATATCTTCGATCCTTTCATTGGTTTGGAACCTGATTGACGGCATTGCCGGGACAACTGGAGTTGCCGAGGCATTATCAATTGGGGTTGTCGAGGCATGCTTATCACAAGTTGCCGAAGCATCCTTATCGTCGGTTGCCGAGACATGCTTATTGCCGGTTGCCGCTGCAATTCCTGGTTTAGCATCTGAGGCTTTGCCGCTAGGTTCTTCTTGATCTTTTTGTGGAGTTTTGTTTGATGAGCGGGCTTGAGCCTCTTTAAGTTGTTGGCCACTTCTAGTGGTGATCGCCTTACACTGCTCATGGCCAGTTCCTCTAGCGACTTCAGTATTGCTCGGTAAACCTCCTTGCGGTCTAGTATTCAGATTTTGAGTAAACTGTCCGACTTGATTTTCCAATGATTTGATTGCCGCCTCTTGATTTTGCAATCTCATCTTGGTCCTGTTAATAAAAGCATCAGTTCTTTTTATGAAGTTACTATTCTCAGCCATATAAGATTCAGTTTTCATCATAAAAGCATTTAGAGAATTTTCCAAAGAACTAGATGTTGTCAGTTTTTGCTGCGGTAACTGTTGCCGTGGCATATTCTGCTGAAATCCCGATGCTTGTGCATTCTGATTGTTCTGGTTTAGAGCATTTTGGGATTACTCCATGAAAAATTAGGGTGCTTCTTCCAAGCTGGATTTTATGTATTGGACATCACATTGTTGTTCCGATTGTAAATCCCCACATAGAAGCTGGATTCCGAATTCTTCATACATTCAGAAGAATCATGGTTATCACCACATAACTCACAAAAAGAATCCATTGCCTTGACCTCATGTGTGTTGTTTGGTTTTTGCATGTTCTGGACCATCTTGGTTAAAGTGGCCAATTGTGCCAAAATTGAAAATGATGATCCTAGTTCATGTTTTGTGGCTTGGCATCTAACTCCTCCTCTTCTAGTAGAGGGGAATTGATAATCATTTTTGGCCAGCCTGTTTAGAATTTGCATTGCTTCCTCCGGCGACTTATCTAGGAGTATGTCGTTTGCCGAGGCATCTAGCATCATCCTTGTTGGTGTATTCCCGGCGTTGTAAAACATTGTTACTTGAGTCCACACCGGGAATCCGTGTATGGGGCATTTGTGTAGAAGTTCTCTATATTGCTCCCAAGCCTCGTACATGGATTCATCATCTGCCTGCCGAAAAGAAGTAATGTCATTACGGAGCTTATCAGTCAAATTTATAGGATTAAATCGAGCAAGGAAATCACGACAAAGCTCGGTCCAAGATCCTATTGATCGGGCAAGAATGCTATTCAACCATGCTTTCATCCTATCCCTCAGTGAATAGGGAATAATCTTAATCGTAAAACATCGAGGGTGACTCCGTGTATTTTGAACGAGTTGCAAATCTCGAGGAAAGATTTAAGATGTTGCCGTGCATCTTCATCGGCTTCAATTTCAGGTGCGACAACTCCTAGATTAAGTCCATCAAGATCTTCTTCAAGATAGTCTCGAATAGTTTTGTTTCGTGCAAGAATTACTCCTCCTCCTGTTGGAACATCTTGATTCATATTGCCGTCTTGATTAGCCCTTGCTACTCTTATCCTTCGACTAAGTCTTTGTAAGGTTCATTCGATTTCTGGATCAAAGGGATATTCTGGTCTAATCGGTCTCGCCCTGGTCATATACCAATGCAAAACCAAAGTTTGTTAGCCCTTTGAATCTTAAACAAGAAAAGTAAAAAGAAAGTGCAAGAAAATAAAAACAAAGTCGCTATTGCTAATCCCCGGCAACGACGCCAAAAACTGGTTGCGCGTAATAAGTGCTACGCAATTGTGCAAGTATACACGTTGCAAGTTATAGTATAAAAGATATCGTCTCCACAAGGATTGGAGCCACTTCAAGAATCTAGTCTCTTGCACTGTAAAAAGTAAAAGAAAATACAAGTAAAGGATTATAGGAGTTTTAACTAATAACTAATCTAGAAAGCAAATAAGTAAAAGGCGATGTAATTAGATGAGAGAGATAGGCCAGGTTATCATGAGTTGAGGTGTGATAGCCGATTGGATCGTCTTGGTAAAAGAGTGTACGGGAAACTCAGTTGCCGTGGCAACTTGCACAACGGGGTTGCCTTGGCAACTAATCGATGGTTTCCTGGGTGAGTGACTAGTTGGGCAACTACTTGGGCGTCTGGGCAGCAACCTTCAAGGTTCGGCAGAGCGTTCTTCAATGGTTTCTTCTTATCCCTAAGTTGAAACTCTAGCTACTCGTGCATGCCTTGATAATACATCCCTGCGTGAATCAAGGGTGAACAACAACCAATCTTGAGCTCCTCTTAGCCATTGAAATCCTTGACTTATTCCTAAGCCGGATTAATCTTCACCATCAATAGATTGAATAAAGATCATGTTCATTCGTTTCTTGAATCTAACTCTCCCGATATTAGATAAATAGATGAAGTTACGAGATCCCCTCCCAATTCACTCGCAAACAAGAATAAGAACCAAGAATGAATAAACCTTGAATAGAAAAGTGCAAACTCTTATTACCTAAACAAAATCCAATAGTTTCTCACAACCACAAAACACAATAACCATAGCCAAATAGATTTAGTTCATGGCTAGGTTCCAAAGAAACACAAGATAAATAATCCGTAGCATGAACCTAATTGAACAAGAAAGAAAAAGATGAAGAATGAAGCTTGTCGAAATCTCCTTGCCCTAGATGCTTGTCAAAAATTCTCTCCTCTTGCTCTCTTTGGAGTTGACGGCATGGCCTCTAATTTATAGGGCTAGGTCAAAGTCCTTCTTTGAGGAGGAAGTTAAGTTGGAATTAAATTATCTTTAAAGAATATAATTCTTTATTATAATTATATTCCTTCTAGAACTTCTCCTATCTTCTTGAAATTTAATTCTTCTTTAATCTCTTCATGGAAATCAAATTCCTTTGGGATTTATCTTTGCTCCACGTCATCTTGGGCTTGTCTAGTCATCAATTTCGACTACCTTATCACCTTATTCTTTGTCGACAATTGCCCTGGCAACTGGCTCGACGTCTCCTTCATGCATTGCCCTGGCAACTAGCTCTAGCCTTGCTTTGGCAAGTGATCCTGCACATACACACAAAACACACCAAAGCAGCATCTTTTCCCACAAAAACTACCAAGTTATGTAATCAAGCTCAATGATGGAAGGAAACATGGATTAATGCCTGAATGGCTAATTATGCAACTAATATGAACCTAAGTCTAACAATAATATGAGTAAAAAGGGTAAGAAAAATAGTACTTTTGAACACTTATCACTTCCCCCAGTGACTTATCTAGAAGTTTTCCATTCGTCGAGGCATATAGCTTTATCCTAGTTAGTGCGTAGACTCTACTGTAGCACATCACTACTTGCGGCCATTCTTAGAATTCGTGCATGGGGCACTTGCAAAGAAGCTCTTTGTAATGATCCTAAGCCTTGTACATAGATTCATCATCTGCTTGATGGAAAGAAGTGATATCATTATGCAATTTATTAGTCATGCTAGTAGAATTGTACTTGACAAGATTTGTCCTAGATTCTAGAGTTCCTGGTGATATGCTGTTGAACCATGTTCTTGCCCTATCCCTCAGTGAATAGGGAAAAAGTCAAAGTCTGATGACATCCTCATGGACTCCTTGCTGTCTGAAAGAATTGCAAACCTCTAAGAAAGATCTTAGATGTTGCCTGGCATCTTTATTTGCTGAGCCGTTAAATAACACTATTGAATTTAGTATATTAAACATTACTGGCTTCAATTCAAAGTTTGCGGCTTGAATCTCAGGAGTAGCAATTCCTAGATTGAGATCACCAAGGTCTGGTAGTAAGTGATCTTGGATGGGTCTGTTTCGTACTCAAACTGGTTGATCTACTACGGCTGCCTCGCCTCTTGCCGTGACATTCTGGTTGCCATTGGCAATTGGATCCGCCATAACTTTGAGTAGTTCTCTTCTTCTCTTACAGAGTATACATTCAATCTCAAGTTAAAGTGAATAGTCATGTATTTTTGGTCTTGCTCTGGTCATACACAGACGCAAAACCAAAGGGTGCTAGTCACTTGAAACAAATAACAAAAGAAAACAAAAGAAAAATAATGTAAGAAATTAAAGGTAAATTCGCAATTGTTAGTCCCTGGCAGCGGCGGCAAAAACTTGTTGCGTGTTTTGAGTGCTACGCAAATGGTGCAAGCGAACACGTCGCAAGTAATAAAGTGATGAATAAATGAGTATCGTCTCCACAGGGACTGGGCTGAAGGACTTGTGCTTTTGATTCCTTGCACTGAAATAGAAGGAAATTATAGTGATAGAGAGTGATAAAGAGGCATATGAAACAAAGTATATAAAGATTGAAGACAAATAAGGGAATCAATGAGAGAGTAGGTTGGCTTATTAGGATTGAGAGTATGTCAGATGAGTTGCTTCAGTAGGGTGAATGCCGGAGGCAAGTGAGTTGCTTTGGCAAGTAGATTTTCGTGGCAAGTAATTGCCCAGACAAGTAGTTTGCTGGAAGTAAAACTCTCTTTGTAATACCCCGAAAATCTTGCTAAGTTATACAATGGTCATTTATTACTAAGGTTTTGGCACAAGGCTAACTTAGTGACTAAAATGACAAAAGATAAAAGTGAGTGACCAAAATGAAAACTTGATAAAAGTTCAGGGACTTAAGTGTAAATTTTCCCAGAAATAATTTTTATTCGGTAGGAGAATAAATTCAATCAAAATAAGGATTTTGCTAATAGTTTTGGAGGTTAGAATGCAGTAGAAAATATGAAATTTTGATTGAATAAAATTGTTAAGCGTGCTCAGATTAGAGAAAGTTTTGGGTGACCTTCTGGGAAGTGTCACATATCAGTATTTTGATTAGTAAAAAGGACTCAGAAGAAGTAGGAAAGATTCGTATAAATGTCTGATGAAGGATTTTCAAGAAATATGCGACCCGATAGAGATTTCGGGTAATTATCGGTATTTTTGGATTGAGTCAAATTTCTAAGTTTGACTTTATTAAATGGAGGATTTTATATGAAAATATGAATTTATTCATGGAATTAGGGAAATATGTGATTCTTGAATTAGAGTTGATAGTTTGATAAACGAGAAATCGTAGAAGATGAAAATCGGGAATTGGATTGAACAAAAATCATAAATGATATTTTATGATTATTTAATGATGATGGCTGGTTGGATTGGAACCAACCTAGTTCAAATGTAATGGGATGGCACAATTTTGAACTAGGTTGTAAATTTGATTTAGTTAGAGGGGTAATTTTGGAAAGAGTGAAAAATGAATTTAAAAATCATTTTTAAAGAAACATGTGGCATTTTCTTATTTATTAATGGATTTTAATAGTCAAAAGAAGATGAACAATTTAGTTCATCTTCTTCTTGTGTTTTCAAAACCAAGAGGAAATTTGGGAGAAAAATAGCAAAAAATTTCTCAAGCTATTTTCAGGGCTTTTGATCAAGAATTCAAGCAAGGTTCTTTGAGGTAAAGTGATCTACTCTTCATTCTCTACATTTTGATAGTAAAATTGCATGGAATTGTGAAGTTTAAGTTAGGATTTTGAAGAGAAAGAAATTAGGGTTTCATGGATTTTGATTTAATTAAAGTAGTAGATGATGAATTAAGCTTAGTTTTGTTGAAATCAAGCTTGAAATCAAGTTAATTTCATGTTGCAATTCATGAACCCTAATCTTGAAATTTAGGGATTTGTTAGGGTTTTGAGAATTAAGGATGAAAATGGTTAGATTATGATGTTTGAAGCATTATATTGATGTTGGAAGTTCAATTTTAATGTTTGAAGGTCAAATTCCCTTTAGGGACTAATTCAAAAATTTGAAGAAAATTTGGGACTAAATTGTCAAAATTTAATTGATGATGGAAATAAATAGAAAATGATGTTTCAGGCTTGAATTGACAACTTAGGACCAAATTATATATTTTAGAAATGTTGAGGACCATTTCGGCATTTCTAAGAAATTAAGGACTAATTTGTCAAATATTGTTTTGGTAATGAAAATATTGGAATTGTGATATTAGAAGCTTATTTTAGCATTTTGAGACCAAATTGAATATTTGGAAAAGTTTAGGGACCTATTCGGCTATTTGAGGAAAATAAAGGGTATGGTTTTGGAAATTTTGTTTTGAAGGGAGGCTGAATTGTAAATTGTTGAAATTATGATCAAATTAGCTTGAATTGATGAAAAAGGACCATTTTGGCAATAATGAGAAAGTAAAGGATTAAAATGGAAGAATTGAAAATTAAGGCATGAATAGTTGCCAAATGTTCAAAATGGTCACTAAGGACCCAAAATGAGATATATGGCAAACATTAGTATTTTATTGACAATTTTAGACTCGAATTAAGTAAGTGTATAGTAATAAGTATATTCGGTTGATTTCTACAGTTGCAAGAAATACTAGGGAAAGTACAAGTATTCAAGGAAATGAAAAGATTAATGAGTAAGCTTAGTGAGGCAAGATAATAAATGGCCCAGGTGAGTGCAATTGCATGCATATATACATTGATATTTATGTCAGTGAACATATAATTGATATAATATGAATGTGTCAAGAATTGAAATATAAAATGCATTGATTATATGATTACTTACATTGATGAAATGGAAATGTTATTTCGGGTATGAACTGCCCAATGTTGATATATATTGATATATGTTGCTGCCTGAAATTAAACTTGATTTGAAGACGAAAATATAAAGTTTAAACTTTACGTGATTAATTAGATTTATACATAAAGACTAAATTGTAATATATATATATATATATATATATATTCTAAAATTAATTTTTACCGAATTATAAATATAGATGGTTTTAAAAATGTTTTGTGACATCTCTGTCTCGTATTCAATGATGGATACGGGAAATGGGTGTTACACTCTGTGACTAGTGAAATGTAATAGTAAGTGGTTGAGTCGGAGTGGGACTCTTCTCAGCAAGTGATTTCCCTGACAAGTTAATTGTTGCGGCAAGTGTGATGCCTTGGCAAGTCAGTTATGTCTCCAATGCTCGGTAGAGTGTTCATTACTACCTTCACGTTATTTCTAACTTGAAAGGATGACTCTTGTGCAAACCTTGGTGATATGTCTGTCACACATTATTTTACCAAGTATGAACATCGACTTTCCTTGAACTCTTGTTAGCTGCTTGAAATCCTCTCCTTATCCAAGCTTCTTTTACTTTGTCACTTTCTAGAAACTTGGTTCACGAAGGGATTGATTTCCTTCAGCTCTCGTAATGTTAGGGAACCTGGATTCAATTCAGCCCTTCGACCTCCATCAACTCTCGTAATGTTTGGAAATTAACTTGGTCGAGGAACCTCTAATGGCTGTCACTTCATTAGAGTGATTCCTTCTCACGAATCACCATTGATCTCGCTCTCCCTTGTGCTGTCACCAATTTAGGGATTTGAGTTTCAACAAATGATTCTCCACTCAAGCATTAAACTACTTGAATTGCAAGAATAGGAATTGAACCAACATTGTGCATTTAAACTTAAACCAAAATCAAATCATACATACAAAAACCTCTCAAAACCTAATAACCCAAACCATATAAGTTTAGTTCATGGTCGGTGAAAAGAAAATACAAAGAAATATTTCCCTGACATGAAGGGTGGTGTGCAAGTACAAAAAAGAAAGAAGAGATGAGCTCCTCAATCCAATCACTCCTCCCACAATCAGCCTTTCCCTTTTGATCTCTCTTATGAACCGATTCCCCAATTTGACTCCCTTGCTTCATGTGTTTCGATCTCTTTAAATAGGAGTGGAGGTGAGTTGTTGCGTGAGAATTTGGTGGAAAATAGGCTTCCATATTGAATTTCAAATATGTGAGACAATGTAGCTGATTTAAAATAAATAAAATGGGGATAATGTCCTTTGTGTTTTGAATTTGAATTGGTCAGTTAGGAATCCTAACCAATTTAATCCCTTCTTGCCACAACAGGCTTCAGTAATTGGCTCGGCAAATCGTCATACACCACAAAAGAGCAACATTTTTCTACAAAAAGTAATAAAATGCATGGCAAGTCTATTGAACTAAGAAACTATGAACTTATGCATGAATGAGTACAAATGCAACTAAAATGAGCTTAATTCTAACAACAATATGAGTAAAAAGGTAGGAAAAATAGTACTTTTTACACACTTATCAATTGTTCTCAAGCATACCTCAATTCAACATATCAACCCTCCTATCTACCTCTTTTCATTTCATTTAATATCCCACAATACCAATAAAGTTAATAACACATCAAGGATTTGAATCATAATGATACTTTAGAGGATGAGCATTCATAGGATAAATTTTGTAGTAAAAATCAAATATATCATCAATTCACCAATATCAAATGCACCAACACTTAACACCCTCGCATGGTTTCACTCAACACTCTCAAAGTGTTTAGGGTGCATTTAACTCTTAAGATCAAAACACAACATGATATTACCATAAACTTGAAAATGAATCAAATCTCCACCACAACATATGAATTGGTGCAACAATCAAAGGGTCATTATAAGGTTTGTAACGGGGCTTAGGTAAGGGTATGGTAAAAGGCAAAATGAAGGTTTATGAGTCAATGTAAGAGTTAATGATATTGATTCCACATAACAACAAGTAAGATACTACCAACCTCTTGAAATTTATTCTCACGTCACATTTAAGCACTAAGAAATTTTGGAGAAGTGATATTTAATTACTTTTACAAACACATTGTTAAGTGTTCAAAAGTACTATTTTTATTACCCTTTTTACTCATATTATTTCTAGACTTGGGCTCATATTAGTTGCATATTAGCCATTCATGCATGTTTGCATTGTTTCATTGGTGGACAAGCTTGATTTCATATTTTGCTTATTTTGGTGGAAAAAAGATATTGCTTTGGTGTGTTTTTGTGTGTGCAGAATCAGTTGCCAAAGCAAGGCTGGAACCAGTTGCTAGGGCAGTGCATGAAGGAGATGCCGACGCAGTTGCCAGGGTAGTGAATGAAGGTTATGCTGAGCTAGTTTCCAGGGCAATTGTCGATAAGGGATAAGATGATATGGCAGTCGAAATTGATGACTAGATAAGCCCAAGATGACGTGGAGTAAAGTTAAATCCCAAAGGAGTTTGATTTCCATGAAGAGGTCAAAGAGAAATTAAATCCCCAAAAGATAGGAGAAGATCTAGAAGGAATTTAAATATAATAAAGAATTATATTCTTTTAAAGTATTTAATTCCAACTTAACTTCCTCCTCAAGAAGGGCTTTGACCTAGCCATCTCCTATTTAAAGGAGACCAAGCCGTCAAACTCAAAGAGAGAGCAAGGGGGAGAGAGTTCAATTGGGAGAAAGCTTGGAGGGAATTCGATTGAGAGAGAGTTCGACTAGGGGCTGATCGATTTCTTCTTCTTCTTCTTTGCTTCCATTAGATTCATGGTTTGGGGATTATTCTTTGTATATCTTTTGAACCCAACCATGAACTAACTTGATTGGTTAGGGTTGTTGTGTTTTGTTGTTGTGAGAAACAATTGGATTTTGTTAAGTTAATAAGAGTTTGCACTTTCAATTCAAGGTTTACTTATTCTTGGTTTTTATTCTTGTTTGCGAGTGAATTGGAGAGGATCTCGTAATTCTATCTATTTATCTAATATCAGGAGAGTTAGATTCAATAAACTAATGAGTATGGTCTTTATTCAATCTATCGATGGTGAAGATTAATCCGGCTTAGGAATAAGTTAAGGATTTTAAAGGCTGAGAGGAGCGCAAGATTGGTTGTTGTTCACCCTTGATTCACGCAGGGATGTATTGTCAAAGCATGCATAATTTGCTAGAGTTTTGACTTAGGGATAAGAAGAAACCATTGAAGAATGCTCTGCCGAACCTTGAAGTTGCTTCCTTGTCGCCCAAGCAGTTTCCCAGGCAGCCGTTCGATTAGTTTCCAAGGCAACCCAGCTGTGCAAGTTGCCATGACAACCGAGTTGCCATTGCACTCTTTTACCAAGAAGATCCAATCGGCTATCACTCCTCAACTCACGATAACCTGGCCTATTCCCTCTCTTATTTGATTTCATCTATTCTTTTAGTTTATTGCTCTTAGTTTATTCGTTAATTAGAACTCCTATTATCAATTGTGTTTTTATTTTCACAGTGCAGTAACTTAAGCAAAGTGGCCTAAACCAATCCCTGTGGAAACGATACTCGATACTCGTATCACTTTATTACTTGCGATGTGTATACTTGCACCATTTGCATAGCACTCAATACGCACAACAAGTTTTTGGCGTCGTTGCCGGGGATTGGCAATTGGTGTTAGTTGTTTTTGTTATTGCATTTTTCTTATTAGTTTTACTAGCTTTTCTTTTTGTTTGTTTTATCAAAAAAAATTTCAGGTGCGCTACAAGTTAATGGACATCAACATGTCGAAAAAAAAGCTGATCTATTCGAGAGTTGATGTTGGAAGATATGAATCAATCCAATCAAGAGTTTCTTTCACCCTTTGATGATTACCTATACAAACTGAGAAAAGTATATACCATGGAAAACTCGTGCACTTGTTGTGGAAAACGTCATGTGTTAGAAAATTGCCCTCACATTTTCGGTGCATATGACTACATGGAGAACCATAGATGGAACTAGCAGCAAAATCCTTCATGGTATGATCAAAAAGCTCAAAATGTTTTTTTACCATAACAATTTTGCTGCAGCAATAGACATGCCTCGATAATGTAGTCCTTATCAGCAGCCTAGTGCCACAGCAACAAATATGCCATGGCAATGTAGTCCTTTTCAAGAACATTCCAATTCCTTGGAGGAAACATTTCTAGCTTCCTTGGCTAGACTTGATGAATTAATTGAAGAGATTCGAGAGCTATCAAAGAAAATGGATGCGAGGATAG
Source organism: Hibiscus mutabilis (assembly GCA_019671005.1). Lineage (NCBI taxonomy): Eukaryota > Viridiplantae > Streptophyta > Magnoliopsida > Malvales > Malvaceae > Hibiscus > Hibiscus mutabilis. The sequence continues at coordinate 30,922,433 of CM033733.1, read as the reverse complement.
CTCAGTGGGATGCCACCTTGGAGGATTCAGAAGATCAATTGAGGAGATCCATATATGCCTTGGATAACATGCACCAACAATCCATTCCTGGGGATACTAACGTCCCAAGGCAAGAGGATAAGGAGCAATGCGAAGAGAGGTCCTTGATGTGTGGGGAACAACTAGAACCTCCAAGTCAAGAGGATGCCAATGAGAGAGACTGCCCAACACATGATGAGCCTGAGCAACAAATTGCCTCGGTAATGATTGAGGAGCCTGAACAGAGCAATGCCGTGACAACACTCAGTGAAGCTGAGAACAACAATACTACAACAAATTCTGAGGAACCTGATGCCCCGAAGGTTACAACGTTGATGTTGCAGCAGGAATCTATAGATTGCTCTCATCTACAGTTGCCACGACAATTGCACGACCACATGCAAGATCAACGACATGATAATAATTTACCAATGGAATATGAGCAGGTAATGGTTGAACCTTTCGAATTCTTTCAAAACTCACCTCGTCTATTGCATTTATGTCTTGAGGAACCAATGTTGGTAGATTTGAAGCCATCGAAATCTCTACTGATGGAGATGTTTGAGAGGCCAAAAGAAAACGGTGTTTGGACTCATGAAGCTTTTCAGAAAATTGGTTTTTGCCTTGACTTACAGCAAATTTTGGCAGCTGATTGCCACGACAGTTGGCTTGAGCAGCAATTGTCACGACAACAAAGGATACATCCAACCATGATAGAAGTCGACAAGAATGAGGTAATTGAATGGTTAGGAATGGATATAATTTTTCTATTAATATATTTGTGCCTTCAGGAACAATAGCAAGGTGGAGGACATGCATGGACTATAAGGGAACACGAAAGAAAGACACCTCCACCATGGTAACACAAAGGGGAGTAGCTGGGAGCACATTGGCCCAATTCTTTTGGGGCAATATTATCACTCGATGGAGGGTGCGGATGGACTATAAGAAGTATCGAAAACGACCCTCCTCAAGTTTTATCAGATATGCAGTAACATTAGAAGATGCATGAAAATGCTCTTTCTAAGAACTTTTAATTTTTTTTACTTTATTTTATTTTCGTTTTTTTTTCTTTATTTATTTTTGGAATTTTTAGGAGATATTTTATTTTATTTGTCTTTATTATATTTAGTTTCCAGGTTTTCTTTGTTTTCTTTTCCACAACAAGACTCACAACCACCATGCTAAGGAAATTCCCTGCCGACTACTTGCCACAGAAACGGCAACAGAGGATACCCCGACAACTGCCCCGGAAACTACCTCAGCAGTTGCCACGGTAACAGAAACTGGCGATGCCCAGGCAACAATAATGGCTTCGGCAACTACTGATGCCCAGGCAAGTGAACCTGCCTCGGTAAACATGGTCAAATCAAAGCAATTCTATTCACGGGGTACCAGCCACAAGCATTTAACCATCGACCGAAAAATGAATCAAGCAAACGACACAAAGAAAACTTATCACTCGAGGTGGTGACCTCTCCGATTAACTCTTTTCATTTAGTTTCTTTTAAATTTTGTTTCACTTTTACATGCAATAAGGACAATGCTTCTCTCGAGTTTGGGGGGTGTTGGTTTCTAGTTAGTTTCATGTTTAGTTGCATTCATCTTTAGCAATCACATATAGGTTGCATATGTTACTTGCCATTCTTTTAATTGGATTTAATTTCTTAAGACTTGTTGAATATCCAATGATGAATTTTTGCCACTGCATTTAATTGAAAGGACCTTTAATTTTAGGATTGCATGAAAAGAACTTAGAATTTTACTATGATGCTGAGTTTTTTACACGGCTGTGTCTTGTTGATTGAGAGAAACATAGTGAACTTAGGTTGCTTAAAATTTGGGCAAATTTAAAATTGAAAATTAAAAGTTAAATTCTTGCTAGAGGTGCCCGAAACTGGCTCTAGTAGTTAATGCACATTAAAGAATCGCTAGAGGTGCCCGAAATTGGCTCTAGTCGACTAAAATAAAATGAGAAATCGCTTACTTTGCTAGAGGTGCTCGAAATTGGCTCTAGTGAAAATAAAAACAAATGCCCCGGTAATTAAATTGATAAAAGCCTATTGTTCACATAGAATCTTGAAAATCAACTTGTACACAACTACGCACACACATTGTCACGAGCATTATAGTTTGATTCCGAGTAATTTTTTTGTTATCTGAAAAATTAAAAGGTGATCATACTTTATGCCACGATTCTGAGGTTTGAGTTCAAGTTTGAAGCATGTCTTTGATGATTAAAGTATTGGTAGGTAATTTTTAGTTTTGCATTGATTGAGGACAAGCAATAGTTCGAGTTTGGGGGTGTGTTAAGTGTTCAGAAGTACTATTTTTATTACCCTTTTTACTCATATTATTGTTATACTTAGGCTCATATTAGTTGCATTATTAGCCATTCATGCATATTTGCATTGTTTCCTTGGTGGATAAGCTTGATTTCATATTTTGCTTAATTTTGTGGAAAAAGATACTGCTTTGGTGTGTTTTTGTGTGTGTAGAATCAGTTGCAAAAGCAAGGCTGGAACCAGTTACCAGGGCAGTGCATGAAGGAGATGGCGACGCAGTTGCCAGGGCAGTGCATGAAGGTTATGCCGAGCTAGTTTCCAGGGCAATTGTCGATAAGGGATAAGATGATATGGCAGTCGAAATTGATAACTAGATAAGCCCAAGATGACGTGGAGCAAAGTTAAATCCCAAAGGAATTTGATTTCCATGAAGAGGTCAAAGAGAAATTAAATCCCAAAAAGATAGGAGAAGATCTAGAAGGAATTTAAATATAATAATGAATTATATTCTTTTAAAGTATTTAATTCCAACTTAACTTCCTCCTTAAGAAGGACTTTGACCTAGCCATCTCATATTTAAAGGAGACCAAGCCGTCAAACTCAAAGAGATAGCAATGGGGGAGAGAATTCGATTGGGAGAAAGCTTGGAGGGAATTTGATTGAGAGAGAGTTCGACTAGGGGCTGATCTTCTTCTTCTTTGCTTCTATTAGATTCATGGTTTGAGGATTATTCTTTGTATATCTTTTGAACCAAACCATGAACTAACTTGATTGGTTGGGGTTATTGTGTTTTGTTGTTGTGAGAAACAATTGGATTTTGTTTAGGTAATAAGAGTTTTCACTTTCAATTCAAGGTTTACTCATTATTGGTTTTTATTCTTGTTTGTGAGTGAATTGGGAGAGGATCTCGTAATTCTATCTATTTATCTAATATTGAGAGAGTTAGATTCAAGAAACGAATGAGTATGGTCTTTATTCAATCTATCGATGGTGAAGATTAATCCGGCTCAGGAATAAGTTAAGGATTTCAACGGCTAAGAGGAGCGCAAGATTGGTTGTTGTTCACCCTTGATTCATGCAGGGATGTATTGTCAAGGCATGCACAATTAGCTAGAGTTTCGACTTAGGGATAAGAGGAAACCATTGAAGAATGTTCTGCCGAACCTTGAAGTTGCTGCCGAGTCGCCCAAGCAGTTGCCCAGGCAACCGTTCGATTAGTTGCCAAGGCAACCCAGCTGTGCAAGTTGCCACGGCAACCGAGTTGCCATTGCACTCTTTTACCAAGATGATCCAATCGGCTATCACTCCTCAACTCACAATAACCTGGCCCATTCCCTCTCTTATTTGATTTCATCTATTCTTTTAGTTTATTGCTCTTAGTTTACTCGTTAATTAGAACTCTTGTTATCAATTGTGTTTTTATTTTCACAGTGCAGTAATAAGCAAAGTGGCCCAAACCAATCCCTGTGGAGACGATACTCGATACTCGTATCACTTTATTACTTGTGACGTGTATACTTGCACCGTTTGCGTAGCACTCAATATGCGCAACACATATCTCCAATTATCTTCCTTCAAGGAACAAACTTCAATTTTTCTTTTCTTTTTCTCTCTCTTTTTTTTTCTTTTTTTGTGGAACAACATTTTCCTATTTTCTTGACAAGGGTAGAAAAAAAAGAAGGGACAAGAAGCAAAAATGTTTTTGGTTAAAATATGGTAAAACGAAGATGATGAAAAATAGGCTCAAATTGGATAACTAAGGGGAAAACACATGGGTAGCCTTTTTGAAAGTCAAAGAAATGGGTTAAACCTAATTTCTCTTATCATCTTAAAGCATCAATCCAAAAAATGTGATCTCAAAATGCATTCATAAGCAAGTTCTAGAATAAACATGCTAAACGTGACACACTCAACAAAAAGAAAAATGAGCAAGATATAATGAATTACTCTTAGGCTCAAAATCTCACCAAAATGTGTAATTTGCATCAAGTCCTGTGCATTTTTCAACTGACAAACCAATGAGACGTCATCAAACTTTTAAGAAAACACTAGTCATGCTCACCACTTTCATACATTATAATTCAAACCAAGATGTATCCAAAAATTACAAGGTATTCTAAGATATTAAACAGAGACTCAACGTTTCAAAGGAAAAATCAACATATACAAATTGAAGTACACCAAAATCCAAGAACTAAAACACAATTTTCAAAAGGAAAGACAAAATTTTTTGAAAAATTTTCACAAACTTAGCCTAGTTAATTTTTTTCTATTTTATTTCTAGTTGCATTACTTGAGGACAATCAATGAGCTAGGTTTGGGGGTGTGTTAACTCTTCAAAAGTACTGTTTTTATGCTTATTGTACAATGCCTTTGCTTGCCCTTTTAGTATATTTAGTTGCATTTAGGTATTAAAATCACGCATTTGAATAAGGAAGAGTTTATGAGCTATTCTGTTTGCCAATGTGAAGGGTTATTTTTCTATTTTTGACGTAAGACAAAGGTAGGTAAGCTTGACATAGAATGCAGAAAAGGAAGCTAGAGAATTGCCGAGGCACAGTTGGCACAAAAGGAGCAATCAATGCCAAACCCGGCTGGCAATGGAGTAATGTCAGTTGACAAGTCAAAGTCTCTATTGGACCTTGTACACATCAGCCCTAGGATTCAAATCTGGATAAGATGCGCTATCATCTTATCCATTGTGCATTCAAAATTTAAATTCAAAGGCCTTATCCTAGGGTTTCCCATGCAAGCCTATTTAAAGAGATCAATCAAGCATTTGAGGGGGGATTGGAGAGATCAGATTGAAGAGGTTGAATGATGGTGAACCAAGACGTGGTTCGACCAGCTGAAGACTGAGAGCTTGAAGCCATTGAAGGGCTGCATCGACGGACCCCCTTCTTGCCCATTCTCTTCGTTTTTATTTATTCTATTTAAATGATGATGTAGAGATACGATAATGTTTTTTGGATGGAAACCCAACCATAAACTAAACTTTTACATTTGGTTTGGGGGTGTTTGGGATGGATGCTGATTTCATGTTTAGTTTTTAATAATGAAAATGCCTTGGCATTGTTTTCTATCTGGCGTATACTTAATCTTTTTACAACTCCATTGCCATATGGCAGTTGGCATTGCATGCTTATTGCACCTTAATATCTTAACAGACTTACGGGGCAACGATCTGTTGCTAGGTACTAAGGCGAAAAGCTTCGACAGAAGATGTTCAAGTAGATGAACTTACTTCGAAAGTGAGTCTACCCCTTAGGAGTAAATATTGTCGCTTAATTAAGTTAATTCATGAAAAAATCACTATAGGCATATAGGGTTTTATCATAGTTAACTTAGGGTATTGTCATCGACAGAGGCAATACTACCTTTAATCTGCTCGGAAATAAACCAAGGCAGATCATTATTGAAGGGTGGCATAAGTAGCATAAAATCTGGATCCCCTTGCTAACGCTCATCATTCATTTTGAATAACTCATTACCTGACTGCTTATTTTCACTACTTTGTTTTGTTAACTTTTCAATCAAAATCCCAAAACATTTCAACACTTTTAAGACTTCTGAACAAGTAAACGTTGAGCAAATAAGTTCTTAGTCATCCATATGGATTTAAACTCAGCTTACTTCTGTATTACTTGCTGAACATATATACTTGCACGCATAAGACTCACCTTGGCACTACTCTTTGGCATGCTTTTACACTAAAAATATACTCTTTTTCCAAGCGTTAGCTATATTTGACATCCTTGAAATGCAATCTTGATCAATTGGATGTCAATTCGACGCATGATTAAGTTGTAATTTTTATCGCTGCTAGCATGATCACCTTAGGACATAATTATGCATTTAGATAAGATAAAATGGAAAAAATTGGACCATTTTCTAAGTAATTCTTTCTGGTTTGTGTTGGAAAACCCAATGTAGCCGCTCGATTCGGTTTGGCATCTAAGCCAGGTTAAAGGGCTACATTTGGTGGTATCAGAGCCAGGTTATGATTGTTGAGAGATGGGTTATGACTGTTTGATTGATTGTTGCTAAATGAATCTGTTGCATGGCATGCACAGTGTTTGATTTTGTATGATATTATTAAAAATGTGATATGTTTGGGGTAAAAGCTTGGGGACATATTGCCTTATTACTACTAGTGTAAAATGGTTTTTGTTTTGAAACATGTGCGACTTGGATCCTTGCTACAAGCTAGCCTAATTGTTTTATTTTGTTGTATTATCATGCTTTAGACTCATATTTTCGAGAAATAAGACCGAGATGAGAGACAAAAGCTTGTATGGGGAGTGTTGTGGATGGTGTTGCGCGTAATAAGTGCTCCGCAATTGTGCAAGTGTACACGTCGCAAGTTATAGTATAAAAGATATCGTTTCCATAGGGATTGGTGCCACTTCAAGAATCTAATCTCTTGCACTGTAAAAAGTAAAATAACACAAGTAGAAGATTGTAGGAGTTTAACTAACAACTAAACTAGAAAGCAAATAAGTAAAAGAAGATGTAATCAAATGAGAGAGAATAGGCCAGGTTATCGTGAGTTGAAGTGTGATAGCCGATTGGATCGTCTTGGTAAAAGGGTGCAAGGGCAACTCAGTTGTCGTGGCAACTTGCGTAGCAGGGTTGCCTTGGTAACTAATCCACGGTTGCCTGGGCAACTGGCTGGGCAACTGTTTGGGGGGCTGGGCAGCAACATCAAAGTTCGGTGGAGCGTTCTTCAATGGTTTCTTCTTATCCCTAAGTCGAAACTCTAGCTATTTGTGTATGCCTTAATAATACATCCCTGCGTGAATCAAGGGTGAACAACAACCAATCTTGCATTTCTTTTAGCCATTGAAATCCTTAACTTATTCCTAAGTCAGATTAATCTTCACCATCAATAAATTGAATAAAGACCATACTCATTCGTTTCTTGAATCTAGCTCTCCCGATATTAGATAAATAGATGAAGTTACGAGATCCTCTCCCAATTCACTCGCAAACAAGACTAAGAACCAAGAATGAGTAAACCTTGAATTGAAAGTGCAAACTCTTATTACCTAAACAAAATCCAATTGTTTCTCACAACCACAAAACACAATAACCTTAGCCAAATAGATTTAGTTCATGGCTAGGTTCCAAAGAAACACAAGACAAAGAATTCCTAACATAAACCTAATTGAACAAGAAAGAAAAAGATGAAGAATGGTTGAAGCCTTTGTCGAAATCTCTCCCCCCTTTTGTCGAATCTCCCAATTGCTCTCCCTCTCTTATCAAAATCTCTCCTTGCTGTCTCCCTCTTGTCGAAATCTCTCTTTGCTCTCTCTTTTTCTTGTCGAAATCTCTCCTTGCTCTCTCCCTCTTGTCGAAATCTCTCTTTGCCCTCTCCCTTGGAGTTGACGGCTTGGTCCTCAATTTATAGGGCTAGGTCAAAGTCTTTTTTGAGGAGGAAGTTAAGTTGGAATTAAATACTTTTAAAGAATATAATTCTTTATTATATTTAATTTCCTTCTATATATTCTCCTATCTTCTTAGGATTTAATTTCTCTTTAACCTCTTCATGGAAATCAAACTCCTTTGGGATTTTACTTTGCTCCACATCATCTTGGGTTTATCTAGTCATCAATTTTAACTGCCATATCATCTTATCCCTTATTGACAATTGCCCTGGCAACTAGCTAGACATCTCCTTGATGCATTGCCCTAGCATCTAGCTCGACATCTCCTTCATGCATTGCCCTGGGAACTGGTTCCAGGCTTGCTTTGGTAAGCGATTATGCACAAACGCAAAAACACACCAAAGCATTATCTTTTTCCTCAAAATTAAACAAAATATGAAATCAAGCTTGTCCACCAAGGAAACAATGCAAACATGCATGAATGGATAATAATGCAACTAATATGAGCCGAATTCTAGCAATAATATGAATAAAAAAGGGTAATAAAAATAGTACTTTTGAACACTTAACACACCCCCAAACTCAAACTATTGCTTGTCTTCAAGCAATGCAAACTAATAATTACCTGCCAAGACTTCAATTTTCACAAACTTAACTTTGAACTTGATTTTAATTCTCAGAACCGTGGCACAAAGTATGATTAGCTTTTCATTTTTTGGAAAACTTAGGAGTTACTCGGAATCAAACTATAATGCTTGTGAGTGTGTGCGGACTTGTGTGCAAGTTGATTTTTCAGATTCTATGCAAACAAGAGGTTTTCAAATTACTTTATTGGGTTATTTTAGCATGTTTTAACTAGAGCCGATTTCGGGCACCTCTAGTGTTTTGTTTTTAATTTTCTTAAGTTAATTAATTTATTCGACTAGAGCTGGTTTCGGGCACCTCTAGCGATCATTTTTAGCACATACTAGAGCCAATTTCGGGCACCTCTAGTGATCAATTTTTTGGCACATACTAGAGCCAATTTCGGGCACCTCTAGTATTCATCCAATTTTTATTCTAATCCCTCAACTTTTTAACTATCAACCTAAGTTCGCTATAATTCCTTAAATCAATCAAGCCACAACAGTGTTTCATCAAGTTTAGCATCATAGTAAGATTCTAAGTGTTTCCACGTTTATCCTAGAATAAAAAGTTCTATCAATTAAGTACATTGGCAAAGTAATCATCGGATATTCATCAAATCTAGGCAATTCTTGTTCCAACTAAAGGCATGGCAAGCGATTTATGTATCCTAAATGCATTACTTAAGATGAATGCAACTAAACATGGTAACTAACTAATAACAATCCCCCCAAACTCGAGTGAGGCATTGTCCTCAATGCATGCAACAAAGAAAAATAAAAATAAAAATAAAGAAAAGTAAAATGCAAACAAGGACTTACTCTGAGAGTTCATCGCCGTGGATGATTAGTTTCCTTTTGGTCGGTGTCTTGATTCTTTTGCTTGAACGCGGTGGTTGCTTCCTTATTGCCAATGGTGGAATCGATCCTCGTACGGGGTTGTCCTCATCGCCCTCTTCATCAATGTCATTGGCTTTTCGCTTGGGCTTGGAGGATTCGATTGGTGCGGTCTTTGTTGGTGCAATGGAGGACTCGTCCGAATCTGAAAAATCAGACAATGATTCAGTACGAGTTGATTCGGGCGTGGGTGCTTTACCTTTGGCCTTTATAGTGGTTATCGGGGCGTCTTTAGCTTTGGTTGTCGCGACATCTTCAGTGTTGGTTGTCATGGCAACTGCTTGGGTAGGCGCAGTGTAGGTTGCTGTGGCATCATCTGTTGTGGTTGTCGTAGCAAGGATTTCGGCTGGAAAGATAGGGAACGGCACGCGGTTGTACGGGTATTTTTCCAGGATGACTTGGTTGATGGAATTGTTGTGATCCTTCATGTATCGCATGAACATTAATTGTCGGTCTTCAATTTGCCTAAGGCGGTTCACCAACGGTTGTAAGAGTGCTTCAAGTTGTCCCGGGGTTGCTGTCCGAGTTGCCCAGGCATCAATTGTTTGAGCATTAGGAGTTGTCGCAACAACTGGAGGCGCTAGGGATTATACCGATGCCTCTCCCATTATCTTTTGGATTTGTGCTCGATTCCAACCAGACTTTGGTAGGGCCTTTTCATCAGTGGACTCACTTGGGACATGCATCTCCTTGCAAAGATTGGAAATTAAGCAAGGGAAGAAAAGAGAACCCTTGTCTTTTGTGCTGCATACAAAAATCTCATCACAAATAATATTCCAATGTTAATGATGCGATTATGCAAGATAGAATGTATGAGCAAAAGACGAGGTGTATCAACGGTGGTATTGTGTGTTGTGGGCATTAAAGAAGTTTTAGCAAACTTATTCTATAATTTTGCCACGGGCTTAAGCTGAAGGCGATTTATCGTGCCCTTGTATTTACTGCCATTCAAATGAGTTCCCGGTAGAGTGAGTTCTTGAAGCACCTTGTCGAGTTGCTTGGGCCTGAGTTGATCAACAATGGCTTGATGCTCGTCCTTCTCAATGTAGAGCCCATAAAAGGTGTTGATGTTTTCGGGGCTTATGAGTATAGCCTTGTCACGAACAAAAATATAAGGATTATCTGGGTTAGGTGAGTGAGCATAGAATTCTCCTACCCATGAGATTTTACCCGGTTCTGATTGATGGCAAAAGATTTGCCACTTTTGATGTGCAATCCTTTCGAAGATGAATGGTTCAAGGCCGAAATCTTGATGAGAGTTGGAGTATTCAAAGCCTTGTTCTTCGCAAATCTCTCGGCTTTAAAACTTGGAGTGAAATCTTTCTTGAACCACCGGTGTAGCAAACTTCTTGTATCTTGGTTCTTTGGAGGAACTTGGATGAACCAAAAATTTGATTTTGGATGCCATGGATGATCTTGGTTGTGAGTTTGGTAGAAACAAAGAAAAGAAAGCAAAAGAAACTAAGGAGTTGCAAGGTGAAAAGTAGGAATAGGTTTATTGGAAGTTAAGGGTGATGGGTTAAATAGAAAAGATAGGTAGTAAATATGGTGGGTGGGATTAATTGGAAAGAAAGAAAACAAGGGTTTTGATTGGGGAAGGGGACGGCTAGGGGATTTGGGGAAAGAGAAGGGTTTGGTTGGCTATGTAGGGTTTATTTAGGGTAAATTGGAGGCTTAATATAAGCCTTAGATTTAGCCCATTAATTTCCTTGTTGAAGAAGTTTCCTTCTTGAATCAAATTCCTCTTTATCTTGAACTCTTTTCCTACAATTCAAAAACAAATAAAATAAGGATTAAAATTAAAGATAAACTAATAAAAGAAAATAAATAAAGATGTGCAAAGAAATTCTTAAACTTAAAATTTAAAAACAATTAGATAAATATGAAAGAAAGATGTAGTCTTAAAGAAAATAAATAAATCTATCCTAAAAAGAAAAAATAACCGAAATTAATATAAATAAATAAATAGTTCAAAAAAATAAAAATAAAAATAAAAGGAAAATATCGAAAGGAGAGCATGCTCATGCATCTCCTAAGGTGACCACTTCTTTGTTACGTTCCACATGGGCACCGTTGTAGTGCTTCAATCTTTGTCCGTTGACTTTGAATTCATGTTTGTTAGTGATGGACTTGATTATCACGGCACCATGGGAGAACAGTTTGACAACTTCGAATGGTCCCGACCATCTTGATTTCAGTTTTCCCGAAAAACGTTTCAGCTTAGAATTGAATAAGAAAACTAGTTGCCCTGGCATGAATTACCGTGGCAATAGTTTCTTGTCATGCCATTGCTTTGTTTTCTCCTTGTAGATTCGTGCATTATTATAGGCGAGTGCACGAAATTCTTCTATCTCGTTGAGGTCCAACAAACGCTTTTGCCCGACACTTTCCCAATCAATATTCATGGTCTTGATTGCCCAATATGCCTTGTGTTCGATTTCCACCAGTAGATGGCATGTTTTACCATAGACAAGTCGGAAGGGAGACATACCTAAGGGTGTTTTGAATGCAGTACGATATGCCCAAAGTGCATCATATAGTCTTACTGACCAATCCTTCCTATAGGGATTTACAACTTTCTCTAGTATACCCTTCAATTCTCGGTTGGAAATTTATGCTTGCCCATTGGTTTGTGGGTGATATGCCGTGGAAATTTTGTGTGACACGTTGAAGCGTTGCAACATCTTGGCAATAAGTCTGTTGTCAAAGTGCTTGCCTTCATCACTGATAATTGCTCTCGGCATCCAAAACCGTGTAAATATATTTTTCTGCAAGAATCGTTGCACGGTCTTGGAATCATTGGTGGGAACTGCAACTACCTCAACCCATTTAGACACGTAGTAAACGGTAAGTAGAATGTAGAGGTTGCCGAATGAAGATGGGAAAGGTCCCATAAAATTGATCCCCCATACATCGAATAGTTCCACCTCGATGGTGTTTTGGAGCGGCATCTCATGTCGTCTAGAGATATTGCCTGTCCTCTGGCAACGATCACATTGCTTGTAAAACTCTTGGGCATCTTTGTACAGTGTTGGCTAATACAAATCGGATTGCAAAACTTTGGCCGCGGTACGTGTTCCTTCAAAATGTCCTCCATAGGGTGAAGAATGGCATTGCTGGAGTACATTCTACTGCTCCTCTTCAGGGACACATCGGCGTATAATCTGATCTGCACATTGTTTAAACAAAAGAGGCTCATCCCAAAACTAATGCTTAGCATCATGGCGGAACCGCTTTTTTCCTTGGTGAGTAAGGCCATAAGGTAAAATACCACAAACAAGGAAATTAACTAAATCTGCGTACCAGGGTATTACCGAGGCATGTGTTGCAGTGGCATCTACTTCCATGGTTGCCGAGGCGTGCACGTCAAGGGTTGCCGAGGCATACGCGTCTAGAGTTGTCGATGCGTCGAGGGTTGCCGAGGCGTGCGTATCCATGGTTGCTGAGGAAACTAACAATTGCTCATCCGGGAATGTATCGCATATCTCTAAATTTGTGTCCTCCTCCCTATTGCGTTCTAAGCGTGATAAGTGATCGTCCACTTGATTTTCTATTCCTTTTCTGTCCTTAATTTCAAGGTCAAACTCTTGTAAAAGCAATATCCAACGAATCAAACGAGGTTTGGCATCATTTTTAGAAAATAGATACTTAATTGCCGAATGGTCCATATGAACAATTACCTTTGTACCAATCAAATAGGATCGGAACTTCAAATGCGAAAACTACGGCTAGTAAATCTTTCTCCGTTGTTGTGTAATTCACTTGAGCACTATTAAGAGTTTTACTAGCGTAGTTTATCACATGAAAGGTATTACCTATGCGTTGGCCTGGGACTGCTCCTACCGCAAAATCACTTGCATCACACACGAGCTCAAAAGGTAGCGTCCAATCGAGTGGAATGACAATGGGTGCCGAGGTAAGCTTTTCCTTTAGGGTTTCGAATGCTTGGGCGCAAGAATAATCAAAATTGAAGACTTTATCCTGTTCAAGCAAATTGCAAAGGGTTTAGTAATTTTAGAAAAATTATGAATGAACCTCTTGTAAAAACCTGCATGTCCAAGAAAGCTTCAAATTCCTTTAACCGAACTTGGTGGGGGTAATCTCTCGATCACGTCCACCTTGGCTTTGTCTGCTTCAATTCCCTTGGATGAAATCTTGTGGCTGAGTACTATTCCTTCATCTACCATAAAATGGCACTTCTCCCAATTAAAGACTAAATCGGTTTCTTCACATCTGGCCAACACCTTCTCTAAATTGTCGAGCCAACTGTCAAAGTCATTACCAAAAATAGAAAAATCATCCATGAAGATCTCAAGGAAGTCTTCGACCATGTCTAAAAAGAGTGCCATCATGCATCTTTGGAAGGTTGTCGGGGCGTTACACAATCGGAACGGCATCCTTCGAAAAGCATAAGTATTGTATGGGCATGTGAAGGTTGTCTTTTATTGATCTTCTGGTGCTATGGCAATTTGATTGTAACCTGAATAACCATCAAGAAAACAATAAAAGGGTTTACCTGCAAGACGGTCAAGCATTTGATCAATAAAGGGAGATGGAAAGTGATATTTCCTAGTGGCTTTGTTTAGCTTTTGATAATCCATACAAACCCTCCAACCGATCACAGTCCTGGTTTGAATGAGTTCATTGTTTTTATTACTTACCACCGTTATACCTCTATTTTTCGGTACACATTGTACCAGACTTACCCATGTACTATTAGAATAGGGTACATGATGCCGGCGTCAAGCCACTTTTTGATTTCTTTCATTACAACCCCTTTCATGGTATGATTCAGACTCCTCTGGGCCTCAATTGAAGGTTTATGATCATCTTCCAACAAAATCTTGTGCAAGCACACTGCTGGGCTAATTCCCTTTAAGTTGGCAATTGTCCATCCTATCGCCTTCTTGTGTAGCATCAACATTTTGATCAGCTTCTTTTCCTGCTCAGGCTATAACATAGAGGAAATAATTACATGCAATGTATTATCGGTTCCCAAGTAAGCATATTTTAGTTGCCTTGGCAACTGTTTCAACTCAAAAATCGTTGGTTGTTCAATGAAGAGCTTTTTGAGTTTACCTTACTTACCTGAGTAATCCAGTGGTTCAAAGTATGTACCTGGTCGATTGACTAACCAATTTGCCTCTTCTTGTTGTTCCTCATCAATCGGTTCTTCATACTCCTCAAGTTCCTCTTAATCAGCAATGTAGTTGCCGAGGTAACTAAATTCCTTGTCGAAGTCAAACTCTACCCTGGCGTGAAGAAGTTGGCATTCTTCTGGATCATCGGCATGCCTTAGTGTTTGGAACACATTTAGTTTAACTTGCTGGTCATTCACTCTCATTGTTAGTTCTCCCTTTTCAACATCGATCAAGGTTCTCCCTGTTGCTAGAAAGGGTCTCCCGAGAATGATAGGTGCATGCTTATCTGCTTCACAGTCCAAAACAATAAAGTTAGCGGGAAAAATAAATTTATCAACTTTTACCAGTATGTCCTCGATTTTTCCCTCTGGATGCACATAGGATCTGTCGGCTAGTTGTAGCATAACTGTTGTAGGTCTTGCCTTCTCGATTCCTAGTTTCTGGAAAACTGATTTAGGCATCAAGTTTATGCTTGCTCCAAGGTCACATAATGCCTTCCCGGCATAGTGGTTTTCGATGGAACAAGGTATTGTGAAACTTCTGGGATCCTTTAACTTGGGTGGTATGCGAATGTGTAACATGGCCATGCATCCCTCTGTTGCGGCAACTGTTTCAAACTCTCCTAGCCTTGTTCTCTTGGACACAATGTCTTTAAGAAACTTGGTATAGTTCGGCATTTGTTCAATTGCTTCAACCAATGACAAGTTGATGTGGACTTGCTTTAGGATATCAAGAAACTTCTTGAATTGATATTCTTGCTTTTGTCGCTTCAACCTTTGTGGGAATGGTGGTGGAAGTCGGATATCTTCGATCCTTTCATTGGTCTGGAACCTGATTGACGGTATTGCCGAGGCATTGTCAACTGGGGTTGTCGTGGCATGCCTATTGTTGCAGTATCCTTATCGCTGGTTAGCGAGGCATGCTTATCACTGGTTGCCACGACAATTCCTGGTTCAGCATCTGGGGCTTTGCCGCTGAGTTTGTCTTGATCTTTTTGTGGAGTTTTGTTTGATGAGCGAGCTTGAGCCTCTTTAAGTTGTTGGCCACTTCTAGTGTTGATCGCCTTACATTGCTCATGGCCATCTCCTCTTGCGACTTCATTATCGCTAGGTAAACCTCCTTGCACTTTAGTATTCAGGTTTTGAGTAAATTGCCCGACTTGATTTTCCAATGATTTGATTGTCACCTCTTGGTTTTGTAATCTCATATCGGTCCTGTTAATAAAAGCATCAGTTGTTTTTATGAAGTTACTATTCTCAGCCATATAAGATTCAGTTTTCAACATAAAAACATTGAGAGAATTTTCCAAAGAACTAGATGTTTTCGGTTGTTGCTGCGGTAACTGTTACCGTGGCATATTCTGCTGGAATCCCGATGCTTGTGCATTCTGATTGTTCTGGTTTAGAGCATTGTTGGGATTACTCCATGAAAAATTCGGGTGCTTCTTCCAAGCTGGATTGTATGTATTGGACATCACATTGTTCCTGTTGTAATTCCCCACATAAAAGCTGGATTCTGGATTCTGCATACATTCAGAAGAATCTTGGTTACAACCACTTAACTCACAAAAGGAATCCATTACCTTGACCTCCTGTGTGTTGTTTGGTTTCTGCATGTTCTGGACCATCTTGGTTAGAGTGGCCAATTGATCCGAAATTGAGTCTGATGATCCCAGTTCATGTATTGTGGCTTGGCGTCTAACTCCTCTTCTTCTAGCAGATGGAATTGATAATCATTCTTGGCAGGCTTGTTTAGAATTTGCATTGCTTCCTCCGATGACTTATCTAGGAGTATGTCATTTACCGAGGCATCTAGCATCATCCTTGTTGGTGTATTCACAGCGTTGTAAAACATTGTTACTTGTGTCCACACTGGGAGTCCGTGTAGGGGGCATTTGTGTAGAAGTTCTCTATATCGCTCCCAAGCCTCGTACATGGATTCATCATCTGCCTACCGAAAAGAAGTAATTTTGTTACGAAGCTTATCAGTCAAATTTGTAGGATTAAATCGAGCAAGGAAATCACAACAAAGATAGGTCCAAGATCCTATTGATCCGGTAGGAATACTATTCAACCATTCTTTCACCTTATCCCTCAGTGAGTAGGGGAATAATCTTAGTCGTAAAACATTAGGGGTGACTCCTTGTATTTTGAATGAATTGCAAATCTCGAGGAAAGATTTAAGATGTTGTCGTGCATCTTCAGCTGTTGAGCCGCCAAATTGACCAATTGTGTTGATCATATTGAACATCACTGGTTTCAACTCAAAGTGGTTGGCTTCAATTTCAGGTATGACAACTCCTGGATTAAGTCCTTCAAGATCTTCTTCAAGATAGTCTCAAATAGTTCTGTTTCGTGCAATAATCACTCCTCCTGCTGGAACATCCTGATTCATATTGCAGTCTTGATTAGCCATTGCTACACTTAACCTTCGTCTGAGTCTTTACAAGGTTCGTTCGATTTCTGGATCAAAGGGATATTCTGGTGTAATCGGTCTCACCCTGGTCATATACCAATGCAAAACCAAAGTTTGTTAACCCTTTGAATCTTAAACAAGAAAAATAAAAAGTGCAAGAAAATAAAAACAAAGTTGCTATTGCCAATCCCCGGCAACAGCGCCAAAAACTTGTTGCGCGTATTGAGTGCTCCGCAATTGTTCAAGTGTACACGTCGCAAATTATAGTATAAAAGATATCGTCTCCACAGGGATTGGTGCCACTTCAAGAATCTAATCTCTTGCACTGTAAAAAGTAAAAGAATACAAGTAGAAGATTGTAGGACTTTTAACTAACAACTAAACTAGAAAGCAAATAAGTAAAAGAAGATGTAAAAAAAAGAGAGAGAATAGGCCAGGTTATCATGAGTTGAGAAGTGATAGCCAATTGGATCTTCTTTGTAAAAGGGTGCAAGGGCAACTCAGTTGCCGTGGCAACTTGCGCAGCAGGGTTACCTTGGCAACTAATCGACGGTTGCCTGAGCAACTGGCTAGGCAACTGTTTGGGTGGTTGGGCAGCAACTTTAAGGTTCGGCAGAGCATTATTCAATGGTTTCTTCTTATCCCTAAGTTGAAACTCTAGCTAGTTGTGCATGCCTTGACAATACATCCCTGCGTGAATCAAGGGTGAACAACCAATCTTGGGCTCCTCTTAGCCATTGAAATCCTTAACTTATTCCTAAGTCGAATTAATCTTCACCATCAATAGAATGAATAAAGACCATACTCATTCGTTGCTTGAATCTAACTCTCCCGATATTAGATAAATAGATAGAGTTACGAGATCCTCTCCCAATTCACTCGCAAACAAGAATAAAAACCAAGAATGAGTAAACCTTGAATTGAAAGTGCAAAATCTTATTACCTAAACAAAATCCAATTGTTTCTCACAACCACAAAACACAATAACCTTAGCCAAATTGATTTAGTTCATGGCTAGGTTCCAAAGAAACACAAAACAAAGAATTCCTAACATAAACCTAATCGAACAAGAAAGAAAAAGATGAAGAATAGTTGAAGACTCTTTGTCAAAATCTCTCCCCTTTTGCTCTTTCCTTAATTGAACTCTCCCCCTTGTTCTCCCTCTCTTGTCGAAATCTCTCATTACTCTCCCTCTCTTGTCGAAATCTCTCCTTTTGCTCTCTCTCTTGTCGAAATATCTCCTTGCTCTCTCCCTTGGAGTTGATGGCTTGGTCCTCAATTTATAGGGCTAGGTCAAAGTCTTTTTTGATGAGGAAGTTAAGTTGGAATTAAATACTTTTAAAGAATATAATTCTTTATTATATTTAAATTCCTTCTAGATTTTCTCCTATCTTCTTGGGATTTAATTTCTCTTTAACCTCTTCATGGAAATCAAACTCCTTTGGGATTTAACTTTGCTCCACGTCATCTTGGTTTATCTAGTCATCAATTTTGACTGCCATATCTTATCCCTTATCGACAATTGCCTTGGCAACTAGCTCAGCATCTCCTTCATGCATTGCCCTGGTAACTAGCTCGGCATCTCCTTCTTGCATTGCCCTGGCAGCTGGTTCCAGCCTTGCTTTGGCAAGTGATTCTGCAAAAACACAAAAACACACCAAAGCAATATCTTTTTCCACAAAATTAAGCAAAATATGAAATCAAGCTTTTCCACCAAGGAAACAATGCAAACATGCATGAATGGCTAATAATGCAACTAATATGAGCCTAAGTCTAGCAATAATATGAATAAAAAGGTTAATAAAAATAGTACTTTTGAACACTTAACAAATGAACAAAATGATAAGTTACCTCATCCTCCACTAATTCCTCCTCTTGGTGTTGGAGTTGAGGGTGGTGTGCCTCAGGCACTGCAAGGACCAATTTCTTGGGATATGGAACCATTGATCCAGGCAACAACTAGAGCATTTCAGGCAGCCATAGCTGGAGTGCAAGCACCTGCACTGCACTACAACAACTGTTAATGCAGGGCTTTTGTTGGAGCATTTGCGTAGCTTTGGAGGTATCGAGTTTAGAGGTGTAGCTCCAGAGGCAGTTGAGGAGTGGTTTGCCAGCATTGAGAGGATTCTTGGCCAGATAGAGTGTACAGATGTCCACAAGTTAGGCTACATGGTGTCTTTGCTTAAAGGTGATGCTTATAGTTGGTGGATGACCTCTACGCAGGTATGGCACCTGCTGATATGACATGAGAGTTCTTTTTGGAAGAAGTATATGGGTTTCTGATATCAGGATGAAAAGAAGTGAGAGTTCATGACTTTGGTCCAGGGCAGCATGTCTATGTCAGATTACGAGGTTCAGTTTGTTCGGTTGAGCTAGTATGCTCCTAAAGCTGGTTTCGATAAGCGTCAACAATGTGATCATTTTCGGTATGGGCTGGTTAAGGAAGTGAAGACTTATATGCTGAATACGAATTACACTGAGTTTGATGTTTTGGTTCCTCGAGCTAAGGATATAGAGTATAATATGGGTTTGTCATCATAAAAGAAGAGTTTTTTGCTAAAAAGAGGGTTGCTGAGTCGGATACTGGTAGAGATTGGTACAAGAAGCATCGAGATAGGAGGTATCATCTTGATTAAAGGTGTGGCAGGAGTAGTGGTGGGCATGGACAGTAGGTTTAGAACACATTTGATCGAGCACCTAAGTATGGGCAGTGTGGTAGGCGACATTCAGGGGAGTGTTGGGGTACCCTTGGTACATGCTGGAGCTGTGGTTGATGAGATCACATTAGGCGTGATTGTCTGCAGTTGGCTAGGAAAGGTCAGGCTCTTGCACCTACTGTGTACCGCAAAGAGGTCATGGGTGCGGTTGAGGTAATTTTTAGCTTAGGGACGAATGTTAGAGGATGGATGCTTATACCGTGGCAATTCAAACTGAGGGTAGTGGACCGGTAAGGATTTACATGCACCGTGAGGGAAGGAATGATATCAATATGATTGCAAGTACATTTACTTCGCAATCCATATCATTACTTTCTTTGATAGATTCTAGTTCTACACATTCATACATCTTGTGCGAACATGCTTGCTTGCTTGATATACCTATAGAGGTGTTAGATGTGGGTATGCGAGTAACTAGTTCTTTTGGGGAGACAGTAGTTGCTAAAAGGTTGTTTAGGAGATGTCCTTTGATGGTTCAAGGTCATGTGTTTGTGGGTGATTTGATGGAGTTGTCATTTCATGGTTTTAATTTCATCTTGGGGATGGATTAGTTGTTAGAGCACAAGGTTGTGGCTGATTTTGAGACCAATAGAGTTTCATTGAAACTCGCTGAGGATTATGAAGTGGTGGTTGTGGGCGACAATGTTAAATTCTTCTCCAACGTGGTTTTGGATTTGGAAGCACAGAAGTTGTTAGAGTTAGGCATATATAGCTTATGTCATGAATCTAGATATAAAGGAAGTGCATGCCCAAGATATATGCACCGCTTGTAATTTTCGAAGGGTGTTTCTAGAGGAGTTGTCTGGGTTACCGCTGGATAGGGAGGTAGAGT
The DNA here is from genome assembly GCA_019671005.1 of Hibiscus mutabilis. Lineage (NCBI taxonomy): Eukaryota > Viridiplantae > Streptophyta > Magnoliopsida > Malvales > Malvaceae > Hibiscus > Hibiscus mutabilis. The sequence continues at coordinate 30,902,118 of CM033733.1, read as the reverse complement.
TTTGCATTGAGACGTATGTGAATACAACTCTGGTATTGATTGTACCGTATCGTATGGCATCAAAAGAGTTAAAGACACAGCTTTAAGAATTGTTGGATCATGGTTTCATTCGACCTAGTGTATCACCATGTGGAGCACCATTATTGTTCGTGAAAAAGAAGGATAGCACAATGAGAATATGCATTGATTATCAGCAACTGAATAAGTTGACGATTAAGAATAAGTATCCTTTGCTAAAGATTGATGATTTGTTTGATTAGTTTCGGGGAGCTATGGTGTTTTCCAAGATTGACCTAAGGTCTAGATATTATCAATTGAAGGTGAAGGATAGAGACGTGTCGAAAATAGCTTTTTGCACGCGCTACGGGTATTATGAGTTCTTGGTGATGCCGTTTTGGTTAACAAATATGCCTGCAGCTTTCATGGACATGATGAATCTGGTATTCCATGAATTCTTGGATCAATTCATGGAAGTGTTCATCGATGACATTCTCATGTACTCTCGTACAAAGTAAGATCACGATCGACACCTACAGATTGTGTTACAAGTTTTGTTGGATAACAATCTTTATGCCAAGTTGAGCAAGTGTGAGTTTTGGATTAAGCAAGTGGTTTTTTCTTGGTCATGTTGTTTTGACAGAAGGTACTTGGGTAGATTCATAGAAGATTAAGGTAGTGGTAAATTGGAAGCAACATAAGTCGGTGATAGAGGTCCTTAGTTTCTTGGGGTTAGCAGGATATTATCATCACTTTGTAGATGGTTTCTCCTTTGATGAAGTTGTTGCAAAAGGATGTAAGTTTTGAATGGACGGAAAATAGTCAACAAGCTTTTGATAAGTTGAAGGAAGCTTTGACGCAAGCTCTAATCTTGATTTAACCTGAACTAGGGAAAACGTTTGTAGTTTATAGTGATGCATCCTATGTTGGTTTGGGGTGTGTGTTGATGCAGGGGGTAAAGTTGCCTTATGCATCTAGGCAGTTGAAGGAGCACTAGCGCAACTATCCTAGCACGATATAGAGCTTGTTGTAGTGGTATTTGTATTGAAGATCTGGAGGCATTATCTTTATGGTGAGAAGTGTATTGTATACACAGATCACAAAAGTTTGAAAATATGATGTCGCAGAAAGAGTTGAATCTTAGGCAACGAAGATGGTTGAAGTTGCTCAAGAATTATGATTTAACAAGAGAGTATCATCCGGGTAAGGCTAATTTTATAGTAGTTGCCTTGAGCAGAAAGGTTGCGGTTGAGGGTTATGTTTGCTCAGTTGAGTGTTACGTGAGATGGTGGTTTGTTGGCCGAGTTGCAAGTGAAGCTATCATTGTTGCAGTTGATCAAAGAGAAGGAACCATATGATGATTCTTTGATACCACATGTTAAGGATATTATGGATGACAATCAAACAAATTTTTGTTTTAGTGATGAAGGTGTTTTGTGCTTTAAGAGTCGAGTGGTTATGCCGAAAGATGAGGAGTTAAGGCACACTATCTTGGCTGAGGCTCATTCGAGTCCTTTTGCTATGCATTCGGAGGGTACAAATATGTATCAGGATTTGAAGGAGTATTTATGGGTTGGTTTAAAGAAGGTTGTGGCAGATTTTTTTGTTCGTTGTATGGTATGTCAACGTGTTAAGGCTGAGCATCAGTTTCCTTATTGGTTGTTGCAAGCATTGAAAATTGTAGAATGGAAGTGGAAGAGAATTACTATGGATTTTGTAACCGGGTTGCCTTTGATGCCAACAAAGAAAAATTATGTTTGGGTGATTATGGATAGGTTTACGAAGTGTGCACATTTCTTGGTTGTGCATACAATGTATACTTTGGATAAGTTGGTGGAGTTGTATGTTGCGGAGATTGTAAGGTTGCAGTGCCAAAGTATATAGTATCGGATAGGGATCCACATTTTACCGCAAGTTTTTGGGAGTGTTTGCATAGGGCTTTAGGTACACAATTGAATTTTAGTACTTCATATCATCTTTAAATGGATGGTCAGTCTGAACGTGTTATCCAAGTGTTGGAAGATATGTTGTAGTGTTACATCATTGATTTTCAAGGAACATGGGAGAAGTAACTACCGTTGGTGGAGTTTGCCTATAACAATAGTTATCAGGCTAGTATTAAAATGGCTTCGTATGAAGCTTTGTATGGTAGAAGGTGTCGCACGCCACTTTGTTGGGCTTAGACGGGTTAGAAGTTTATTTCCCTGACTAATGTGCTGAAGGACACCAATGAGAAGGTGAAGCTTATCTGTGATCGATTAAAGGCGGCTTTGGATTGGTAAAAGTCATATGCTGACTTGAAGCATAGGGAGATTGAGTTTGCGGTTGGAAATTGAGTGTTTCTTAAGGTTTTGCATTGGAAGAAGGTAATGAGATTTGGATGTAAGGGCAAGTGGAGTCCAAGGTTCATTGGGCCTTATGAAGTGTTGGAGCGTGTTGGTCCAGTTGCATATAAGTTGAAATTATTTTCGGAGTTGGAGAAGATACATGACGTTTTCCACGTATCAATGTTTTGGAGGTATAGTTAGGATCCTTCGCATGTGATGCCTGTTGAGGAGATTGAGTTGAATCCAGATTTGACCTATGATGAGGAGCCAGTGAAAATTCTAGATTCTAGCAGTAAGGTTCTTTTTGGAAAGACCATAGAGTTGGTAAAAATGTTGTGGTGACATCGTGGTGTCAAGGAATCCACATGGGAAAGTAAGGAGGACATAAAGAAGCAGTTTCCTTACCTTTTTCTGTTAGGTAAATTTCAGGGATGAAATTTCTTAAGAGGTGGAGAGTTGTAACGCCCCGAATTTGGGCCTAGGTGTTAGATAGATCAGTGAGACAGTTCGGGAGAACAAGATTAGGCACTTTGAGCTAGTTTCGGGAATTAATTCAGAATAAATTGTTTTTGGCTAAAATAAAATAAGGAAAATGCTAGAAAATATTTAATTAATATTCTAAGGATTTTGGTAAACTCAATTTAAAGGAATTAAATCAAATTTTGGGACATTTTGGTCTGGTGACTAAAATGTAAAGTTCTCAAAATTATTTTGGTGACTAAAACGAAAAAGGGTCAAAACTTAGAATCTTTAAAGAACTAATTTACCAAAAATTTTCATCATATTTTCCCTTAATTTAGGCTATTTTTAAAAGGTTATTAATTAAAAATAAAAGAGATTTGATTAAAAGGATTTTAAATAACCAAAACTATTTTCATACATAACTACTTTTGCTCTAAACTTTCTCAGCAGTCAAACTATCAATTTCATTCTAAATTATCAGGAATCAATCTATTTTGATTTTCTATTTGATTCCTTTGATTTCTACATCAAAATCTACTTGGTTTCCTAAAGTTGTCATCCAATCCTTGCCAATTAAGGGAGAAATAAGCAATTATAGGTGATTTTCGTTTCTCTCCTCTAATTAAAGGTTCTTTAATGAAATTTCTAAGTTCTTGATCCTTTAGAACTATTTTGGTGACTGAAACGAAAAAGGGTCAAAACTTAGAATCTTTAAAGAACTAATTTACCAAAATTTTCATCATATTTTCCCTTAATTTAAGCTATTTTTAAAAGGTTATTAATTAAAAATAAAAGAGATTTGATTAAAAGGATTTTAAATAACCAAAACTATTTTCATACATAACTACTTTTGCTCTCAACTTTCTCAGCAGCCAAACTATCAATTTCATTCTAAAATTATAAGGAATTAATCTATTTTGATTTCTTTTTTTGATTTTCTATTTGATTCCTTTGATTTCTACATCAAAATCTACTTGGTTTCCTGAAGTTGTCATCCAATCCTTGCCAATTAAGGGAGAAATCTACAATTATAGGTGATTTTTGTTTCTCTCCTCTAATTAAAGGTTCTTTAATGAAATTTCTAAGTTCTTGATCCTTTAGAACTAATTTTTGTTATGGAATTATGATTAAATCATGAATATGGTATTTAAATTGAGTTTTGATGAGAAAATTGATGAATCTTGTTATGGATCTGGTTTTGTATTAATCATAATTGATTTAGATAATTTATAAGACATGTTTAAATGTTAAGAGAAGAGAATAATAAAAGGAATCCCAAAACTAAGTGAATTGCTATATTTTTAGGTTGTTAATAGTTATATTTTGATGCGGTCTTGGTGTTGTAAGGTTGCTAGAGGTATAAGGACGATATATTGATATTTTTGGATGTTAATTGATGTTGTTAAGATGTAAAAATCAATAGATTTTGGCTGGGATTTGTTTAGAAAAAGTTTGATGATGATTTCGCTTGTTTAAAGGAAGTACTTGATGGTTTTTAGTGAGGCGAAGTTGAGTTTGATGGTTGCTGAAAATTATAGGTGCATGGAAGTGCATTAATTCTCTGTTTTTGTTTGGGTAAAGTAGGGGAGTTGGATCCTTTAGCTTTTGGGTGAGGTTGCGGAAGCTTCAGAAGCTTGATTCTCGCAGCGACAAAAGGGCGTTGTGTTGTTGGTGAGTGGAAACGTGATTTACTGCTTTAAAAAATTTGAAAAAGTTTTTGGGAGTTTAGATTATGTTAGAAACACTTGTCTAAGCTCGGAAGTAAGTATCAAGCGTTCTTGCTCTCATTTTCGATTTTGCAAAATACAACGTCATGCGCATGTTTATGATTTCGATTACCTACTATTATATGCATGTTTTAGAAATGAAAGATGTTGCAAATGATCTTATATGATGATTATTGAGAATGATATATGGTTGATGAAAGAATTTTGAGAATACTAGAATACATGGTTTAATGTATTGGAAATTGATTTGATTTGGTGCATATGTAAAACAGTGAGGTAATATGGTATTGAAATCCGTGTATCCGATGTGTTTTTATAAAATAGAATGGAATTGGTTTTGAGTCACTTGAATGCCAATATATGATATAATGTATCATTAGAAATGGATTATGTTTTGTGTAATATGGTTTATACATGAGATGCTCTTTAAGCTTGCTATTTAGAGATTTTAGCATGTGAAAGATTAAATTGAGATCTATGATAGAAATCCATGATACATGTGTTGCAAATGGTTTAAATGTGCATATTTGAAAAAATTATAGAAGCATGAGATGATTTTGCCATGAGCATTATACACTTGATTTGAAATAAAATAGTTTTAAATGCATTGATGAGTGTTTTTGAGATTCCCTCACTAAGCTTATGGCTTACGCTCTCTTTTCTCATCAATGCAGAGAGATAAGCACTTTTGGACAGCAAGTAAGCAAGAGCAGATCCAAGGGGCGAAGTACTTTAAAGTATGGTTTTACAAATACTTAGTAGTTGTAACCCCCTTTACCCGGCCTAGTCGCAAAACCGAACCGAGCGAGCTACATTAGGTTTATCGAAGTAAACCGTGAAGATGAAACCTAAAACACATCTATTTTTTTCCTTTTATCTTGTCTAAATGCACAATTATTATCCTACATGTACATACTAATCACAGGTGAAAACTCAACTCAATCGGGCATCGAATTGACATCCAATTGAACACAATTGCAATTTAGGGACCAAATTGCAATTTTGGAAAACTACAAAGACTTAGCTCATTTTTATGTTACCAACCTTTAATTAAGCAGGTTTCGTTCATACATGTCAAAAATCAGCTCAAAAAGGTCATCCATACTCATTCAAATGCATCCACAACATTTAGGGACTAAAACGTAAGAAACCAGAACTTCAGAATATTCCAAATAACTAATTTAAGTATCGATATGCCTTCACTTATTCATACTCCAAAATTCCAGTAGCCAAAACTTGTTATAATACGCCTCCTCATATCAAAACGCCCTTCATAAAAACACTATGTCGTATCGAAATAACTCCTCGTGTACCGAAATGCTAGCCAAATTTGCCTAAGCCCGTACCGAAATGCTTGCCCGCGTACTGGTACGCTAAGCCTGAAATAGCTTACTCGTACCAAAACAGAGACACCCGAACCAATACGCCTGGACCTGTAATGTCCTATTTTGCTGGTTTAACATGCTTTCGAACATACCAAAACACCCTAACATGCTTCTAGCATGCATCCAACATCCTCAAGGGTTAAACCACATCAAAACAACCTAGTTCCAACATCAATTTATGGCAACATGCTTCAAATGTAAATCTAGAGGCATGCACCCTAGAAACCAAAGCAAGCAAAGCATGAAATGTCAAACCATCACCACAAACAATCCAAAATGGCCTTTTACAACCCAAGAGCTGCTAAACAAACTTGCTCAAATAGGGAGCTTAGCAAAACACCTCCCAAAACAACAACGGAAACCCCATTTCCCTTATTACTTATAGTCTAGTCTAAAAACATACTTTTGATACCAAGTCTTTTTGTGATCCCTTGCTTCTTGATGCCTTCTAAGCCTTTAATTCTCTACATTGATGGACAAAGAGAGCGTAAGCACACTACGCTTAGTGAGGAGTGCTCAAAAACAACACACCATGAATGCATTAAAACCATTTTTCTACAACACATTGAAATCTCATTTCAATCATCTTGAAAACATCTTTTAAAACATTATCGTGCCTTGAAAAACCATGCACTTTACATCTTTAAAACCCAGCATACTTAACCATATGCAACATGTATCATTAACCAACATCAAATCCCATTGCTAAACCTCAATTTAAGCCTTCCCATGCATAACAACCATATGCAAAGCTTAAAAAGTAAACATGTATAAATCACATTATACAACGTAAACCTTTCAATAATACATTAACAATTATATTGGCTTACAAGTGATCATAACCAAGTTCCTTTATCAAAAATAGCTCATTGGATACACAAATTCAACAAGTGTCCTCAGAACACTTCAAGCCATCTTAACCGGAATGGCGATACAATCACAATCACTGTACATTACCAACCGAGTACAATTTACAACTCACGGGGACACCAACCCCAATCATCGGCTAGACGCTTAATCCACTAATAGGAGTTTATGGTACCATATAACCCCTCAATTGTTAGGGTACTTGGATGGAGTTTGCGGTACACCAAATCAAATCTCCTCAACATCCAAGGTGACTTATTAAAGTGCAGTATCAATCCTATGGCCGACCAACTATATCCGATAACAATTTTTTAAAACCACATCACTTGCCAATATAATTCACCATTTACCATTTACCTTATTGTTTTTACAAGCATTAAACCAAACCATTTTCCAAGCAACAACACATGCTTAAAACTCAAGTATAAACCATATACTTACATGGATCACTTACCATGTGCATCCACCATCATATCATGATCAAAAAAATATCTCATATACTTTAAAACATGTTTAAACAACAGGTACAATGTAAATCAAAACAAGTGCATAAAACCATTTCATAAAGCACGACCGAGAGAGAAAACCACACCATACTTACTTCCAAGTTTAAACCAACGTTTCAAGCTTAGTTTAAACTCCCATAAACCACCTTTAAATCATTTCAAAGCTGAAATCCATGTTCTCCCTCACCGATACGCGAAACCTCAATTAGCCAACGCGAAATCAAGCATCCAAAGCCTCCAAAACTTCACCGATCACTTTTGGATCAACCTCCCATCTATTGTGTGATTTCTCCCTCAATCGATTGATTAAAGCTCTGGATTTTGATGAAAACAAGAGTGTTTGGCAAAAAAGAAGTGGAGAAAAAAGTTGAGAGAAGTTTACGTCAAATTTCTTTAAAACCAATAAATAACATTTATTATAAAAATCCCTTTTAATTACTTTATAAAACACATGTTAAAAATTCTTAATTGAAGAGATAAACCACCAGCAAAAACTTGGTAAAATAGCTCCTTAAGGATTCTAAGAATTTGACCTTCACAATTTAGTCACCTTTAAAAATAGTTTTCAAAAATTACATTTTAGTCCCTAACCAAAATGTCACCCTTCCAAAACCCATTTTCCAAAATTGATTTCACCAATATTTTCCATATATTTAAATATGATTTTTAACCATTTTTCCATATTTTTATCTTACTAAAAAATATTTACTCCCGAATCTGACTCGAATCCTAACCTGATCCACTAGACCGTCTAACAAGCCCTTAAACTGCTAGGCCCAAAATCGGGGCATTACAAATCTCCCCCACTTAAGAAATTTCATCCTCGAAATTTACTTGGAGGAAACAAATGCGAAAATTGTTCCAACATATCTATCTTGTGTTCCCACGTGGCCTCCTCAACTCCGCAGTGCCTTCATAACACCTTAAAAAGCTCAACCGTCTTGCCACGCAGAACCTTACTGCTGGTGTCAAGAATCTCTACCGGTTCCTCATCATAAGATAGATCTAGCTTTAACTCAATATTCTATATCGGCATAACATGCGATGGATCCGACCGATACCTTTGCAACATTGAAACATGAAACACATCATGAATCCTCTCCAACTTAGGAGGTAACCTCAAACGATAAGCAACAAGACCCACACGTTCAACCACCTTGTATGGTCCAATAAACCTCGGGCTAAGCTTTCCTTTCCGTACAAAACGCATCACCTTCTTCCAAGCTGACACCTTCAAAAACACTCGGTCACCAACAGTATATTCCACATCCCTACACTTCAAATCTGCGTAGGATTTTTGACGATCCGAAGCCACTCTCAAGCGCTCACATACCAACTTCACCTTTTCATTGGTGTCTTTCAACACATCAAGCATGGAAACATGTTTTTTCCCCAACTTCAGCCCAACACAACAGTGTACCACACTTCCTACCATATAACACCTCGTACGGTGCCTTTTGTATACTAGCCTGATAATTGTTATTATAGGCAAACTCCACCAAAGGTAACTACTTTTCCCATGTTCCCTGGTGTTCAATGATACAGCACCTCAACATATCCTTCAAGACATTTATCTCACGCTCCGATTGTTCATTTGTCTGAGGATGATAAGAAGTACTGAAATTCAGCCGAGTTCCAGAGCACGATGCAAGCACACCCAAAACCTTGATGTAAAATGCAGATCTCTATCCAAAACAATGGACTTGGGCACCCCGTGCAAATGCACAATCTCAGATATATACAAATCGGCCAACCTATCTAAGGTATACGTCGTATGTACTGGCACAAAATACACACACTTTGTAAACCGATCAATAATCACCCAAATGGAATCCTTTTTGGTCGGTGTAAAAGGCAAACCAGACACAAAATCTATGGTGATTCTTTCCCATTTCCATTCTGGTGTCCTCAACAATTGCAACAACCCGAAAGGAAACTAATGCTCAGCTTTCACTAGCTGACATACCATGCATCGAGCAACAAAATCAGCCACATCTTTCTTCAAGCCAACCCAATAGTACTCTTCCTTCAAACCTCGATACATTTTAGTACTACCAGGATGCATAGCAAAAGGACTAGCATGCGCTTCGATCAATATGATACGCCTTAACTCCTCATCTTTGGGCACCACAACCCGACCTTTAAAACACAACATTCTATCATCATTAAAATGAAAATCTGCAGGATTCCCATCCATTATATCCTTCATATGTGGTAACAAACTCTCATCATGCGGTTGCTTCTCCTTAATCAACTATGACAAGGACGGTTTCACTTGCAACTCAGCTAACAACCCGCTGTTGCAAGTCAAACTTAACCGAGCAAACATAGCTCTCAACTCCACAACAACTTTCCTACTCAAAGTATCAGCTACAACGTTAGCTTTTCTCATGTGATACTCAATACACAGATCATAATCTTTAAGCAACTCCAACCATCTTCATTGCCTAAGATTTAACTTCTTCTGCGACATCAGATACTTCAAACTCTTATGATCCGTGTAAACCACACATTTCTCACCATAAAGCTAATGCTTCCAGATTTTCAAAGCAAAAACAATTGTTGCGAGCTCAAGGTCATGAGTAGGGTATTTACACTCATACATCTTCAACTGTCTGGATGAATAGGCAACTACCTTACCCTCCTACATTAGCACACAACCAAGCCCAACATAGGACGTATCACTATAGACAACGAACTCTTTCCCTGATTTTGGTTGAACCAAGACCGGAGCTCACGTCAAAGCTTTCTTCAACCTTTCAAAAGCCCGTTACCTAACCTCCAACCACTCAAAAGGAACATTCTTTTGCAACAACTTGGTCAAAGGAGCAGCTAAACTGGAGAAGCCATCAACAAACCTATGATAATAACCAGCCAAACCAAGGAAACTCCGAACTTTTGTCACAGACTTAAGCAACTTCCAACTCATCACGGCCTCAATCTTGTGCGAATCAACACGAATCCCCTCATCCAATACCACATGCCCAAGGAAAACAACCTCCTTAAGCCAAAACTCACACTTGCTTAACTTGGCATACAACTGATTAGCCAACAACGTTTGAAGCACAATTTGCAAATGTCTATCATGATCCTCTTCAGTACGAGAGTACACTAGGATATCATCGATAAAGACAACCACAAACTGGTCTAAAAACTTATAGAACACCTGATTCACCATGTCCATAAAAGCAGATGGTGCATTGGTCAAACCAAACAGCATCACCAAAAACTCATAATGCCCGTACCTCATACGAAAAGCTGTCTTGGGCACATCCACATCCTTCACCTTCAGTTAATAGTACCCAGACCTCAAATCTATCTTAGAGAACACAGAAGCACCCCGGAACTAGTCAAACAGAACATCAATCCGGGTAAAAGATACTTATTCTTTATCATTAACTTGTTCAAGTTGCCGATAATCTATACACATCCGTAACGTACCATCCTTCTTTTTCACAAACAACACCAGTGCACCCCACGATGAAATACTAGGTCTAATGAAACCTCGATCAAGTAACTCATGCATTTGTATTTTCAACTCTTTCGGGGCCATGCGATACGGAGTAATAGACATTGGTACAGTATCCTCAAAGATCTCAATGCCAAACTCCACCTCACGATCGGCTGGCATCCTCAGTAATTCTTCTGAAAAAACACCCAAAAACTCACATACCGTGTGAATATCTTGCACCCTTAATTCCTGTGAACTCAGATTCATAACATAGGCTAAGAAAGCCTGGCATCCAGAATCCAATAGCCGTCTCGCTTCCAAAGCCGAAATAGCATTAGACAAGAACTTAGCATTCTTACCTACAACCACCACCTCAAAATCATCCGATAACCTCAACGATATCCATTTGGTCTCAAAATCCACTACAGTCATATGCTCGATCAACCAATCCATCCCCAGGATCACATCAAAACCATGGAATGGCAACTCCATCAAATCCACGACAACCACATGTCCCTGAACCATCAGCGGGCATCTACAGTACAACTTCCTAACCATGACTGTCTCCCCAAGAGAACTAGTCAATCTAACACTCACATTAAGAATTTCAATTGTGCATGCTCACTCAAGATGTATGAATGGGTAGAACCAGAATCAACCAACGAATACAACAGAAATGATTGTAAAGTGAATGTAACCTCTTTGACCCGGCCTAGTCGCCCGACCAAACTAGGAGAACTACATTAGGTTTGCCGAAGCAAACTGAATAAAGATTCCAAAAACTAGTTCTTTCATTTTTTTACTTTTATCTTGTCTAGATTGACCTTATTAATCCTAAGTGTACATTCTCGCAGCGTGCAAATTTTCAAATCAAACGGATCAAAAATAGGCCTTCAATTGCACCACATATGATTTAGGGACCAAATTGTAAAACCTTTAAACTATGAGGTCAAAGATGAAATTAAGATTACCAAACCTTAATTAATTAGGTTACAAGATAGCATGTCAAATTTCAATCCAAACTGATCACCCAAACTCGTTTAATAGATAACACAAGTTTTAGGGACTAAAATGAAAGAAATTAGAACTTCCCTTCTATGACATTAATAGAATTAACTATCCCCATATCGATACGGTATAGTATCCTCATTTCGGTATGCCATGTACCGTACCGGTACGCTAATTCGAATGCCAAAAATCCTATTTAATTGTTGAGTACCGTACCTATAATACCCCAAAATTTACAGTATTGTTTAAGGGTCATTTAGTGCTAAGATAATTGCTTAAAAGCTTACTTAGTGACTAAAATGACAAAAATGCAAAAGTTATGATTTTCTCAACTATGGACTATAGAAAAGAAAATTTGAGGTTTTAAGGTGTTATGTGATAGAGAGCGAGTAAAATAGAGTACTCACAAAATTTGGTAAAAATTTAAGGAAAATTGGAATGGGAATTTAAGGTTAAAGTTTAGTGACCAAAATGATAAGTTTTCAAAACTTGTATGGTACAAGTTAAAAAATAAAAAAGTTAAAGGGCCAAAGTTGTAATTATTTAAAAGTTAGGAGTTTTTATCTCATAAATAGATAGAGAATCTAAGGATATGAATCAAATGTGGAATTATTGGTTTGATATGATATTTCGATTATTGGGAAAATCGCAGTTAAAGTTTAAGTAGAATTTGGATACCTGGATCGAACTGAAAAATTATGAAATTTTACTCTATGATAGAAGAAGGATATAAAAAAATTCTCCATTTTCCTTCTTTCTTCCCCTCACATTTCGAAATTTGAAGATGAAGAATGGTCTTCATCTTTTGTTTTTCATCCAATTTGGTCACTTGTCTTGTATAAATGGATTTTAAATTCATTTAGATAGTGAAATTACTAAAATGCCCTTATAATCCAATGGTTGAGATTGATCTTATCATCAATCAAGGGCCAAGATTAAATCTCCCATTTCCTCTTTCCAAAATTTCCCTTGTAACTTTTTAAATATTTCAAAATTGCCATTAGGGAAAAATGACCAATTTGCCCTCCAACTAGTTTTTATTTACTAGTTTGCCATTCTTGTAAAAATTCAACTAAATCTAGTTGGAATCCAACCAATTACAATAAAATATTCATAAAATAATATTTTATGAACTTTTCCATGTCTTTTGGATCAGTCTCCAAAATTTCTATTCGATCACAAAACTTATAATTAAGTTATTGAAATAAAAATATAACTCAGGGTGCAAAATATGTACACTGCCTAGACCCTTTCTTGATTATAAAATTTTTACGCGATTTGGGTTAAACTATATTTTAACAGTACCAATGTTAATTGTTACGATTAGCAAACTATATTACTAAACTTTTTCATCATAAAAGCATATGTTTAAGTTGTAGACTTATACTTGAAAACAATTCAACTTTAAAATATTTACATGCCCACTAGATATCAAATTACTATAAGGATGCACTTACTGTGACTTACTGTGGTAACTTGATTTTCTAAAGGTTCAACTCCTCCTCACTAGCCAAATCCAGAGAACCTACGTGTGACATAAGACACACGCTAAGTACAAACTTAGTGAGGCATTCAAAACAGTTTATCAAAGCATGAAGTAATATAATTTAGTATGTCATGTATAAAGTACAGTACATTTTTTCTATAAATGGCAATCATGTCACAATATCAATGTTTCATGTATCATCACTATTATGTGAATCTTGTATCAGCAATATCATGTAAATCATAAATCATCATTATCATGTATATCATGAATCATCTCTATCATGTATCATGTAACATCTGTATCATGTATCATGTAACATCTCTATCATGTATCATGTAACATCACTATCATGTATCATGTTCTTTCATGGAATCATCTTGTTATATTATCATCGTGTCTGGCTAGAGACCCATGGAAACCCCGTAGCCTATATGCACCGTAGTGCCATGTAAAGTACGTACTCGAGAGGAATCTTTTTGCTCCTTATATAAGGACGCTCTTTTCTCCTTATATAAACACCTCGTTGTGCATTTTTCACTATGGGCTTGGATCCCCAGGGTGCAACACCAAGGGTTTGGTTCCCCAAGTTGTATGTGATGTTAAGTGTCTAAAAGTACTATTTTATACACCATTTTTATTCATATTATTGCTAGACATAGGCTCATATTAGTTGCATTATTAGCCATTCATGCATGTTTGCATTGTTTCCTTGGTGGACAAGCTTGATTTCATATTTTGCTTAATTTTGTGGAAAAGGGTGTTGCCGATAGTTTTTTTTTTGTGTGCAGGATCACTTGCCTAAACAAGGCTGGAACCAGTTTCCAGGGTAGTGCATGAAGGAGATGCCGATGCAGTTGCCAGGGTAATGCATGAAGGAGATGCCGAGCTAGTTGCCAGGGTAATTGTTGATAAGGGATAAGATGATATGGCAGTCGAAATTGATGACTAGATAAGCCCAAGATGGCGTGGAGCAAAGTTAAATCCCAAAGGAGTTTGATTTCCAGGAAGAGGACAAAGAGAAATTAAATCCCAAGAAGATAGGAGAATATCTAGAAGGAATTTAAATATAATAAAGAATTATATCCTTTTAAAAGTAATTAATTCCAACTTAACTTCTTCCTCAAGAGAGACTTTGACCTAGCCGTCTCCTATTTAAAGGATACCAAGCCGTCAACTCTGAGAGAGAGAAAAGGGGAGAGATTTTGACAAGAGGCTTCAACCATTCTTCATCTTTTTCTTTCTTGTTCGATTAGGTTTATGTTAGGGATTCTTTGTTTTGTGTTTCTTTGGAACCTAGCTATTGCGTGTAATAAGTACTACGCAATTGTGCAAGTATACACGTCGCAAGTAATAAAGTGATATGAGTATCGTCTCCACATGGATTGGTTTGGGCCACTTTGCTTAAGTTACTGCACTATGAAAAGTAAAAACACAATTGATAATAGAAGTTCTAATTAACGAGTAAACTAAGAGCAATAAACTAAAAGAATAGATAAAATCAAAATAGATGGAATAGGCCAGGTTATCGTGGGTTGTGGAGTGATAGCCGATTGGATCGTCTTGGTAAAAGAGTGCAAGGGCAACTCAGTTGCCGTGGCAACTTGCACAGTGGGGTTGCCTTGGCAACTTGCACAGTGGGGTTGCCTTGGCAACTTGCACAGTGGGGTTGCCTTGGCAACTTGCACAGTGGGGTTGCCTTGGCAACTAATTGATGGTTGCCTGGGCGACTAGCTGGGCAACTACTTGGGCGTCTGGGCAACAACTTCAAGGTTTGGCAGAGCGTTCTTCAATGGTTTCTTCTTATCCCTAAGTCGAAACTCTAGCTACTTGTGCATGCCTTGATAATACATCCATGTGTGAATCAAGGGTGAACAACAACCAATCTTGCACTCCTCTTAGCCGTTGAAATCCTTAACTTATTCCTAAGCTGGATTAATCTTCACCATCAATAGATTGAATAAAGAACATACTCATTTGTTTATTGAATCTAAATCTCCAATATTAGATAAATAGATGAAGTTGCAAGATCCTCTTCCAATTCACTACAAACAAGATTGAGAACCAAGAATGAACAAACTTTGAAAATTGAATTGCAACTCAAAAACCTAAACAAAATCCAATTGTTTTTCACAACAACAAAACACAATAACCCCAACCAATCAAGTTAGTTCATGGTTGGGTTCAAAAGATATACAAAGAATAATCCCCAAACCATGAATCTAATGGAAGCAAAGAAAAAGAAGAAGAAGAAATCGATCAGCGCTCTTTGGAAAACCTCTCAATCGAACTCTCCCTCCAAGCTTTCTCCCTTGTCGAAATCTCTCCCCTCTTGCCCCTTTAGGGTTTTGTCAAAATTTCTCTCTTCTTCTTGCTCCCTTGGAGTTGACGGCTTGGTGATCTATTTATAGGGCTAGGTCAAAGTCCTTCTTTGAGGAGGAAGTTAAGTTGGAATTAAATTATCTTTAAAGAATATAATTTTTTATTATAATTATATTCCTTCTAGAACTTCTCCTATCTTCTTAGAATTAAATTCTTCTTTAACCTCTTCATGGAAATCAAACTCCTTTGGGATTTAGCTTTGCTCCACGTCATCTTGGGCTTATTTAGTCATCAATTTCGACTATCATATCACCTTATTCTTTGTCGACAATTGCCCTGGCAACTAGCTCGGCATCTCCTTCATGCACTGCCCTGGCAACTGGTTCTAGCCTTGTTTAGGCAAGTGATTCTGCACACACACAAAAACACACCAAAGCAGCATCTTTTTCCACAAAAATCACCAAGTTATGTAATCAAGCTCAACGGTGGAAAGAAACATGAATTAATGCATGAATGATTAATTATGCAACTAATATGAGCTTAAGTCTAATAATAATATGAGTAAAAAGGGTAATAAAAATAGTACTTTTGAACACTTATCACACCCCCAAACTCGAACTATTGCTTGTCCTCAAGCAATGCAAACTAACAATTACCTGCCAAGACTTTTAATCAATAAAGACATGCTTCAAACTTGAATTCAAACCTTGAAACCGTGGCACAAAGTATGATCACCTTTTAATTTTTCGGATAGCACAAAAATTACCCATAACTAAACTATAATGCTCGTGACAATGTGTGTGCGTAGTTGTGTACAAGTTGATTTTCAAGATTCTATGTGAACAATAGGTTTTTATCAATTTAATTACCGGGGCATTTATTTTTATTTTCACTAGAGCCAATTTCGGGCCCATCTAGCGAAGTAAGTAATTTCTCATTTTATTTTAGTCGACTAGAGCCAATTTCGGGTACCTCTAGCGATTCTTTAATGTGCATTAACTACTAGAGCCAGTTTTGGGCACCTCTAGCAAGAAAGTGCATTTACTACTACAGCCAGTTTTGGGTACCTCTAGCAAGAAATTAACTTTTAATTTTCAATTTTAAATTTACCCAAATTTTAAGCAACTTAAGTTCACTAAGTTTCTTTCAATCAACAAGCCACAACCGTGTAACCAAAATTCAGCATCATAGTAAAATTCTAAGTTCTTTTCATGCAATCCTAACATTAAAGGTTCTTTCAATTAAGTGCAGTGGCAAAAATTCATCATTGGATATTCAACAAGTCTTAAGCAATTAAATCCAATTAAAGGCATGGCAAGTAACATATGCAACCTATATGTGATTGCTAAAGATGAATGCAACTAAACATGAAACTAACTAGAAACCAACACCCCCCCAAACTCGAGAGAAGCATTGTCCTCAATGCATGTAAAAGTGAAACAAAATTTAAAAGAAACTAAATAAAATGAGTTAGGTGGAAAGGTCGTCACCTCGAGTGATGAGTTTCCTTTGTGACGTTTACTTGATTTATTTTTCGGTTAGTGGTTGAATGCTTGTGGTTGGTACCTCGTGAATAGCATTGCTTTGATTTGATCCATGTTTGGGCATCAGAAATTGCCGATGCCATTGTTGTTGCTTGGGCATCACTAGTTTCTGTTGCCGTGGCAACTGCTGAGGTAGTTGCAGGGGCATCCTCTGTTGTGGTTGCCGTGGCAAGTAGTTGATAGTGAATTTCCTTAGCAAGGTGGTTGTGAGTCTTGTTGTGGAAAAGGAAAGAAAACAAAGAAAACCTTGAAACTAAAGATAATGAAGAAAAATAAAATATCTCCTAAAAATTCCAAAAATAAATAAAGAGAAAAAAATAACTGAAAATAATAGAAAAAAATAGTTCAAAAATAAAAAAATAAAAAAAAGAAAAAGAAAATATCGAAAGGAGAGCATGCTTATGCATCTCCTAAGGTGTCAACTTCTTCGTTACGTTCTACATGGGCACCGTTGTAGTGCTTCAATCTTTGTCCGTTAACTTTGAATTCATGCTCGTCGGTAATGGACTTGATTATCACGGTACCATGGGAGAATGGTTTGAAAACTTCAAATGGTCCCGACCATCTTGATTTTAGTTTTCTCGGGAAAAGTTTTAGCCGAGAATTGAATAAGAGAGCTAGTTGCCCTGGCATGAATTGCCGCGGCAATAGTTTCTTGTCATGCCATTACTTTGTTTTCTCCTTGTAGATTCGTGCATTGTTATAGGTGAGTGCACGGAATTCTTCAATCTCATTGAGGTCCAACAAACACTTTTGCCCGGCACTTTCCCAATCTATATTCACGGTCTTGATTGTCCAATATGCCTTGTGTTCAATTTCCACCGGTAGATGGCATGTTTTGCCATAGACAAGTCGGAAGGGGGACATACCTAAGGGTGTTTTGAATGCAGTGCGATATGACCAAAGTGCATCATCTAGTCTTGCTGACCAATCCTTCCTAGAGAGATTTACAACTTTCTCGAGTATACCCTTCAATTCCCGATTGGAAATTTCTGCTTGCCCATTGGTTTGTGGGTGATATTGCCCGTCCTATGGCAACGATCACAATGCTTGTAAAACTCTTGGGCATCTTTGTATAGTGTTGGCCAATACAAACCGGATTGCAAAACTTTGGCCGCGGTATGAGTTCCTCTAAAATACCCTCAATAGGGTGAAGAATGGCATTACCGTAGTACATTCTGCTGCTCTTCTTCAGGGACACATCGACGTATGACCTGATCTATACATTGTTTAAACAAAAGAGGCTCGTCCCAAAAGTAATGCTTAGCATCATGGCAAAACTGCTTCTTCCCTTGGTGAGTAAGGCCATAAGGTAAAATACCACAAACAAGGAAATTAACTAAATCTGTGTACCAGGGTATTGCCGAGGCACGTACTGCCATGGCGACTGCTCCCAAGATTGCCGAGTCGTGTGTGTCTAGAGTTGCCGAGGCATACGCGTCCATGGTTACCGAGGCAACTAAAAGTTGTTCATCCGATAATGCATCATATATCTCTAAATTCGCGTCCTCCTCCCTGTGAGTTGGCCTAGGACTGCTCCTACCGCAAATCACTTGCATCACACATGAGCTTAAAATGTGGCGTCCAATCTTGTGGAACGACAATGGGTGCCGAGGTAAGCTTTTCCTTTAGGGTTTCGAATGCTTGGGCGCAAGAATCATCAAAATTGAAGACTTTATCTTGGTGGGGGCAGTCTCTCGATCGCGTCCACCTTAGCTTTGTCTACTTTAATTCCCTTGGATGAAATCTTGTGGCCGAGCACTATTCCTTCATCTACCATAAGATGTCACTTCTCCCAATTAAGGACTAAATCAGTTTCTTCACATCTTGTCAACACTTTCTCTAAATTGTCGAGGCAACTGTAGAAGTCATTACCAGAAACGGAAAAATTATCCATGATGATCTCAAGGAAGTCTTCGACCATGTCTGAAAAGAGTGCCATCATGCATCTTCTAATGGTACTCATATCTCAGAAAACTTGAGGATGGTCATTTTCGATACTTCTTATAGTCCATCCGCACTCTCTATCGGGTGACAATATTGCCCAGAAAGAGTTTGGCCAATGTGCTTGCCACTACTCCCTTTTGCGTTACCATGGTGGATGTGTCTTTCTTCTTTGTTCGCTTGTAGTCCATGTATACTCTCCACGTTGCTACTATTCCTAAAGGCATGAATATATTAGTAGAAAAAGTTATATCGACACCCAACCATTTAATTACCTCATTCTCGTCGGGCTCCATCATGGTTGGATGTAGCCTTCGTTGTTGTGGAAATTGTTGCTCGAGCCAATTGCCGTGGCTATCAGTTGTCAAAATTTGCTTTAAGTCAAGGGAAGAACCAATTTTCTGAAAAGCTTTATGAATCCAAACACCTTTTTCTTTTGGCCTCTCAAACATCTCCATCAATAGAGATTTCGATGGCTTCAAATCTTCCAACATCGGTTCCTTAAGACATACCTGCAATGGATGAGGTGAGTTTTTAAAGAATTCAAAAGGTTCAACCATTACCTGCTCATATTCCATTGGCAAAGTATTATCATCTCGTTGATCTTGCATGTGGTCATGCAATTTCCGTGACAATTGTAGATGAGAGCAATCTACAGATTCCTACTTCAACATCAACGTTGAAACCTTCTGGGCATCAGGTTCCTCAGAATTTGTTGTAGTATTGTTGTTCTCAGCTTCACTGAGTGTTGTCACGACATTGCTTTGTTTAGGCTCCTCAATCATTGCCGAGGCAATTTGTTGTTCAGGCTCATCATGTGTTGAGCAGTCTCTCTCATTGGCATCCTCTTGACTTTGAGGATCTAGTTGTTCCCTACACATCAGAGAGCTTTCTTTGCGTTGCTCCTTATCCTCTTGCCTTGGGACGTCAGTATCCCTAGGAATGAATTGTTGGTGCATGTTATCCATGACATATGTGGATCTCCCCAATTGATCTTCTGAATCCCCTAAGATTGCATCCCACTGAGCTATCCTCGTATCCACAGATTTTGATAGCTCTCGAATCTCTTCAATTGATCCGTCAAGTCTAGACAAGGAAGCTAGCAACGTTTCCTCCAAGGAATTGGAATGCTCTTGAAAAGGACTACATTGCCATGGCTTATCTGTTGCTGCGGCAAAATTGTTATGGTAAAAAAACTTTTGAGCTTTTTGACCATACTATGAAGAATTTTGCTGTTGGTTCCCTCTATGGTCCTCCATGTAGTCATATGCACCGAAAATGTGAGGGCAATTTTCAAACACATAATGTTCTCCACACATAGCAAAAGATTTTTCCATGCTATATGCTTTTTGGGCTTTTCTCGGTTGGCATAGGTAATCATCAAAGGGTGCAAGAAACTCTTGATTGGATTGATTCATATCTTCCAACATCAACTCTCGAATAGATCGGCTTTTATTTCCCGACATGTTGATGTCCCTTAACTTGTAGCACACCTAATTATTTTTTTGATAAAACAAACAAAAATAAAAGTTAGTAAAACTAAGAAAAAAATGCAATAACAAAAACAACTAACACCAATTGCCAATCCCCGTCAACGACACCAAAAACTTGTTGCATGTAATAAGTGCTACGCAATTGTGCAAGTATACACGTCGCAAGTAATAAAGTGATATGAGTATCAAGTATCATCTCCACAGGGATTGGTTTGGGCCACTTTGCTTAAGTTACTGCACTGTGAAAAGTAAAAACACAATTGATAATAGGAGTTCTAATTAACGAGTAAACTAAGAGCAATAAACTAAAAGGATAGATGAAATCAAAAGAGAGGGAATAGGCCAGGTTATCGTGGGTTGTGGAGTGATAGCCGATTGGATCGTCTTGGTAAAAGAGTGCAAGGGCAACTCAGTTGCCGTGGCAACTTGCACAGCGGGGTTGCCTTGGCAACTAATCGATGGTTGCCTGGGCGACTAGCTGGGCAACTACTTGGGCGTCTGGGCAGCAACTTCAAGGTTCGACAGAGCATTCTTCAATTGTTTCTTCTTATCCCTAAGTCAAAACTCTAGCTACTTGTGCATGCCTTGATAATACATCCCTGCGTGAATCAAGGGTGAACAATAATCAATCTTGCGCTCCTCTTAGCCGTTGAAATCCTTAACTTATTCCTAAGCCGGATTAATCTTCACCATTAATAGATTGAATAAAGACCATACTCATTTGTTTCTTGAATCTAACTCTCTCGATATTAGATAAATAGATGAAGTTACAAGATCCTCTCCTAATTCACTCGCAAACAAGATTGAGGACCAAGAATGAACAAACTTTGAAAATTGAATTGCAACTCAAAAACCTAAACAAAATCCAATTGTTTTTCACAACAACAAACACAATAACCCCAACCAATCAAGTTAGTTCATGGTTGGGTTCAAAAGATATACAAAGAATAATCCCCAAACCATGAATCTAATGGAGGCAAAGAAGAAGAAGAAGAAATTGATCAGCCCTCTATGGAAAACCTCTCAATCTAACTCTCCCTCCAAGCTTTCTCCCTTGTTGAAATCTCTCCCCTCTTACCTCTTTGGAGTTTTGTCGAAATTTCTCTCTTCTTCTTGCTCCCTTGGAGTTGATGGCTTGGTGATCTATTTATAGGGCTAGGTCAAAGTCCTTCTTTGAGGAGGAAGTTAAGTTGGAATTAAATTATCATTAAAGAATATAATTCTTTATTATAATTATATTCTTTCTAGAACTTCTCCTATCTTCTTGGAATTTAATTCTTCTTTAACCTCTTCATGGAAATCAAACTCCTTTGGGATTTAGCTTTGCTCCATGTCATCTTGGGCTTGTCTAGTCATCAATTTTGACTACCATATCACCTTATTCTTTGTCGAAAATTGCCCTGGCAACTGGCTCGGCGTCTCTTTCATGCATTGCCCTGGCAACTAGCTCAACATCTCCTTCATGCACTGCCCTGGCAACTGGTTCTAGCCTTGTTTAGGCAAGTGATTCTGCACACACACAAAAACACACCAAAGCAGTATCTTTTTCCACAAAAATCACCAAGTTATGTAATCAATGTCAACGGTGGAAAGAAACATGAATTAATGCATGAATGACTAATTATGCAACTAATATGAGCTTAAGTCTAACAATAATATGAGTAAAAAGGGTAATAAAAATAGTACTTTTGAACACTTATCACTAGCCATGAACTAAATCTATTTGGCTAAGGTTATTGTGTTTTGTGGTTGTAAGAAAGAATTGGATTTTGTTTAGGTAATAAGAGTTTTCACTTTCAATTCAAGGTTTACTCATTCTTGTTTGCGAGTGAATTGGGAGAGGATCTCGTAACTCTATCTATTTATCTAATATCGGGAGAGTTAGATTCAAGAAACGAATGAGTATGGTCTTTATTCAATCTATTGATGGTGAAGATTAATTCGACTTAGGAATAAGTTAAGGATTTCAACGGCTAAGAGGAGCGCAAGATTGGTTGTTGTTCACCCTTGATTCACGGAAGGATGTATTATCAAGGCATGCATAATTAGCTAGAGTTTTGACTTAGGGATAAGAAGAAACCATTGAAGAATGCTCCACCGAACCTTGAAGTTGCTGCCCAGCCGCCCAAACTGTTGCCCAGGCAACCGTCGATTAGTTGCCAAGGCAACCCCGCTGCGCAAGTTGCCACGATAACTGAGTTGCCCTTGCACCCTGTTATCAAGACAATCCAATTGGCTATCACTCCTCAACTCATGGTAACCTGGCCTATTCTCTCTCATTTTATTACATCTTCTTTTACTTTATTGTTTTCTAGTTTAGTTGTTAGTTAAACTCCTACAATCTTCTACTTGTGTTTTTTTACATTTTACAGTGCAAGAGATTAGATTCTTGAAGTGGCACCAATCCCTATGGAGACGATATCTTTTATACTATAACTTGTGAAGTGTACACTTGCACAATTGCAGAGCACTTATTACGCGCAACAAGTTTTTGGCACCGTTGCCGGGGATTGGCAATAGCAACTTTGTTTTTATTTTCTTGCAGTTTTTAAGATTCAAAGGGCTAACAAACTTTGGTTTTGCATTGGTATATGACTAGGGCGAGATCGATTACACCAGAATATCCCTTTGATCCAGAAATTGAACGAAAGAGTAGCAATGCCTAATCAAGACGGCAATATGATTCAGGATGTTCCAACAGGAGGAGGAGTGATTCTTGCATGAAACAGAACTATTTGAGACTATCTTGAAGAAGACCTTGAAGGACTTAATCGAGGAGTTGTCACACCTGAAATTGAAGCCGACCACCTTTAGTTGAAACTGGTGATGTTCAATATGATCAATACAATTGGTCAAATTGACGGCTCAGCAACTGAAGATGCACGACAACATCTTAAATCTTTCCTCGAGATTTGCAATTCATTCAAAATACAAGGAGTCACCCCCGATGTTTTACGACTGAGATTATTCCCCTATTCACTAAGGGATATGGCGAAAGCATGATTGAATAGTATTCATGTCGGATCAATAGGATCTTGGACCGATCTTTATCGTGATTTCCTTGCTCGATTTAATCATACAAATTTGACTGATAAGCTTCATAATGAAATTACTTCTTTTCGGCAGGCAGATGATGAATCCATGTACGAGGCTTGGGAGCGATATAGAGAACTTCTACACAAATGCCCCCTGCACGAATTCCCAGTGTGGACACAAGTAACAATGTTTTACAACGTTGTGAATACACCAACAAGGATGATGCTAGATGCCTCGAAAAATGGCATACTCCTAGATAAGTCATCGGAGGAAGCAATGCAAATTCTAAACAGGCTTGCCAACAATGTTTATCAGTTCCCATCTGCTAGAAGAGAATGAGTTAGACTCCAAGCCACAATACATGAACTGGGATAAACAGACTCAAATTCGGCACAATTGGCCACTCTAACCAAGATGGTCCAGAACATGCAGAAACCAAGCAACACACATGAGGTAAAGGTAATGGATTCCTTTTGTGAGTTATGTGGTGGTAACCATGATTCTTCTGAATGTATGCAGAATTCGGAATCCATCTTTTATGTGGGGAATTACAACTGGAATAACAATGTGATGTCCAATACATACAATCCAGCTTGGAAGAAGCACCCGAATTTTTCATGGAGTAATCCCAACAATGCTCTAAACCAGAACAATCAGAATGCACAAGCATCGGGATTCCAGTAGAATATGCCACGACAATAGTTGTCGTAGCAACAACCGACAACATCTAGTTCTTTGGAAAATTCTCTCAATGCTTTTATGTTGAAAACTGAATCTTATATGGATAAGAATAGTAACTTCATAAAAAGAACCGATGCTTTTATTAAAAGGACCGAGATGAGATTGCAAAACCAAGAGGCGGCAATCAAATCATTAGAAAATCAAGTTGAACAATTTGCTCAAAACCTGAATACTAGACCGCAAGGAGGTTTACCTAGTGATACTGAAGTCGCAAGAGGAACTGGCCATGAGCAATGTAAGGCAATCACCACTAGAAGTGGCCAACAACTTAAAGAGGCTCAAGCTCGCTTATCAAACAAAACACCACAAAAAGAGCAAGATGAACACAGCGGCAAAGCCTCAGATGTTGAACTAGGAAATTCTGCGGCAACCAACGATAGGCACACTATGGAAACCCCAGTTGACGATGCCTCGACAACTCCAGTTGCCCCGGCAATGCCATCAATCAGGTTCCAGACCAATGAAAGGATCAAAGATATCAGACTTCCACCACCATTCCCACAAAGGTTGAAGCGACAAAAGAAAGAATATCAATTCAAGAAGTTTCCTAATATCCTAAAACAAGTCCACATCAACTTGACATTGTTTGAAGCAATTGAACAAATGCCGAACTATGCCAAGTTTCTTAAAGACATTGTGTCCAAGAGAACAAGGCTAGAAGAGTTTGAAACAGTTGCCGCAATAGAGGAATGCATGGCCATGTTGCACAATCGTATGCCACCCAAGTTGAAGGATCTCGGAAGTTTCACAATACCTTGTTCCATCGAAAACCACTATGTCGGGAAAGCATTATGTGACCTTGGAGAAAGCATAAACTTGATGCTTAAATCAGTTTTCCAGAAACTAGGAATCGGGAAGGCAAGACCTGCAACAGTTATGCTATAGCTAGCCGACAGATCCTATGTACATCCAGAGGGAAAAATCAAAGACATACTGGTAAAAGTTGATAAATTTATTTTTCCCGCTAACTTTATTGTTTTGGATTGTGAAGCAGATGAACATGCACCTATCATTCTTTGGAGACTCTTCCTAACAACAAGGAGAACCTTGATCGATGTTGAAAAGGGAGAACTCATAATGAGGGTGAATGACCAGCAAGTTAAACTAAATGTGTTCCAAACACTAAGGCATGTCGATGATCCAGAGGAATGCCAACTTCTTCATGCCACGACAGAGTTTGACTTCGACGAGGAATTTAGTTGCCTCGGCAACTACATTGCTGATAAAGAAGAACCTGAGGAGTATGAAGAATTGATCGATGAGGAACAACAAGAAGAGGCAAATTGGTTAGTTAATCGACTAGGTACATACTTTGAACCACTGGATTACTCAGGTAAGGAAGGTAAAATCGAAAAGCCTTCCATTAAACAACCACCGATTCTTGAGTTGAAATAGTTGCCAGGGCAACTAAAATATGCTTACTTGGGAACCGATAATACATTGCCTATAATTATTTCCTCTAAGTTACAACCTGAGCAGGAAAAGAAGCTGATCAAAATGTTGATGTTACACAAGAAGGCAATAGGGTAGACAATTACCAACTTGAAGGGAATTAGCCCGGTAGTGTGCATACACAAGATTTTGTTGGAAGATGATCACAAACCTTCGATTGAAGCCCAGAGGAGACTGAATCATGTCATGAAAGGGGTTGAAATGAAAGAAATCATCAAGTGGCTTGACGCCGGCACCGTATACCCTATCTCTGATAGTACATGGTAAGTCTGGTACAATGTGTACCAAAAAAGGGAGGTATAACTGTGGTAAGTGGTGAAAACAATGAACTTATTCCAACCAGGATTGTGCCCGGTTGGAGGGTTTGTATGGATTATCGAAAACTAAACAAAGCCACCAGGAAAGATCACTTACCATTACCCTTTATTGATCAAATGCTTGACCATCTTGCAGGTAAACCCTTTTATTGTTTTCTTGATGGTTATTCGGGTTACAATCAAATTGCCATAGCACCAGAAGATCAAGAAAAGACAACCTTCACATGACCATATGGTACTTATGCTTTTCGAAGGATGCTGTTCGGATTGTGTAATGCCCCGACAACCTTCCAAAGATGCATGATGGCACTCTTTTCAGACATGGTCGAAGACTTCCTTGAGATCTTCATGGATGATTTTTCCATTTTTAGTAATGACTTTGACAGTTGCCTTGGCAATTTAGAGAAGGTGTTGGCAAGATGTGAAGAAACCGATTTAGTCCTTAATTGGAAGAAGTGCCATTTTATGTTAGATGAAGGAATAGTGCTCGACAATAAGATTTCATCCAAGGGAATTGAAGTAGACAAAGCCAAGGTAGACGTGATCGAGAGATTACCCCCACCAAGTTCGGTTAAAGGAATCTGAAGCTTTCTTGGACATGTAGGTTTTTATAGGAGGTTCATTCATAATTTTTCTAAAATTACTAAACCCTTGTGCAATTTTCTTGAACATTATAAAGTCTTCAATTTTGAAGATTCTTGCGCCCAAGCATTTGAAACCCTAAAAGAAAAGCTTACCTTGACACCCATTATTGTTCCACCCGATTGGACGCTACCTTTTGAGCTCATGTGTGATGCAAGTGATTTCGCAGTAGGAGCAGTCCTAGGCCAACGCACAGGTAAGACCTTTCATATGATATACTACGCTAGTAAAACTCTTAATAGTGCTCAAGTGAATTACACAACAATGAAGAAATAGTTACTAGCCATAGTTTTCGCATTTGACAAGTTTTGATCCTATTTGATTGGTACAAAGGTAATTGTTCATACGGACCATTCGAAAATTTGGTATCTATTTGCTAAAAAGGATGCCAAACCTCGTTTGATTCATTGGATATTGCTTTTACATTAGTTTGACATTGAAATTGAGGACATGAAAGGAACAGAAAATCAAGTGGCCGATCACTTATCACGCTTAGAACGTAATAGGGAGGAGGACGCAGATTTAGAGATATGTGATGCATTCTCGGATGAGCAACTGTTAGTTGCCTCGACAACCATGGATGCGCGTTCCTCGGCAACCCTTGACGCGCACACCTCGGTGACTCCAGACGCGTATACCTCGACAACCCTTGACGCGCATGCCTCGGTAACCCTTGATGCGCAGGCCTTGGCAACTCCAGACGTGTATGCGTCGGCAACCACTGATGTGCACGCCTCGGCAACTCTAGACTCGTATGCCTCAGCAGCCACTCATGCGCATACATCGACAACCCTTGATGCGCATACCGCGACAACTCTAGACGCACACGCCTCGGCAACCATGGAAGCAGTTTCCATGGTAACACATGCCTCAGTAATACCCTGGTACGCAGATTTGGTTAATTTCCTTGTTTGTGGTATTTTACCTTATGGCCTTACTCACCAAGGGAAGAAGCAGTTCTGCCATGATGCTAAGCATTACTTTTGGTACGAGCCTTTTTTGTTTAAACAATGTATAGATCAAGTTATACGCTAATTTGTCCCTGAAGAGGAGCAACAGAATGTACTACGACAATGCCATTCTTCACCCTATGGAGGATATTTTGGCGGAACACGTACCGCGGCCAAAGTTTTGCAATCCGGTTTGTATTGGCCAACACTGTACAAAGATGCCCAAGAGTTTTACAAGTAATGTGATCGTTGCTAGAGGACGGGCAATATCTCTAGACGACATAAGATGCTGCTCCAAAACATCATTGAGGTGGAATTGTTCGATGTCTAGGGGATCGATTTTATGGGACCTTTCCCATCTTTATTCGGCAACCTCTACATTCTACTTGTCGTCGACTACGTGTCTAAATGGGTTGAGGCAGCTGCAGTTCCCACCAACGATTCCAAGACCATGCAATAATTCTTTCTAAAAAATATATTTACACAGTTTGGGATGCCGAGAGCAATTATCATTCATGAAGGCAAGCACTTTGACAATAGACTTATTGCCAAGATGTTGCAACGCTTCGGCATGTCATACAAAATTGCCACGGCATATCACCCACAAACCAATGGGCAAGCAAAAATTCCCAAACGAGAATTGAAGGGTATACTAGAGAAAGTTGTAAATCCCTCTAGGAAGGATTTGTCAGTTAGACTAGATGATGCACTTTGGGCATATCGCACTGCATTCAAAACACCCTTAGGTATGTCTCCTTTCTGACTTGTCTATGGCAAAACATGCCATCTACCGGTGGAAATCGAACACAAGGCATATTGGGCAATCAAGACCGTGAATATGGATTGGGAAAGTGTCGAGCAAAAGTGCTTGTTGGACCTCAACGAGATAGAAGAATTCTATGCACTCGCCTATAACAATGTACGAATCTGCAAGGAGAAAACAAAGCAATGGCATGACAAGAAACTATTGTCGCGGCAATTAATGCCAGGGAAACAAGTTCTCTTATTCAATTCTCGGCTGAAACTTTTCCCGGGAAAACTGAAATCAAGATGGTCGGGACCATTCGAAGTTGTGAAATTGTTCTCCCATGGTGCCGTGATAATCAAGTCCATCACTGACGAACATGAATTCAAAGTCAACAGACAAAGATTGAAGCACTACAACGGTGCCCATGTGGAACGTAACAAAGAAGTGGTCACCTTAGGAGATGCATGAGCATGCTCTCCTTTCGATATTTTCTTTTTATTTTATTTTTTGAACTATTTAAATTTTTTATTTTTGTTTATTAATTTAGTTTATTTTTCTTTTTAGGATAGATTTATTTATTTTCTTTAAGATTAAGACTCCATCTTTCTTTCATATTTATCTAATTGTTTTTAAATTTTAGGTTTAAGAATTTCTTTGCACATCTTTATTTATTTTCTTTTATTAGTTTATCTTTGATTTTAATCCTTATTTTATTTATTTTTGAATTGTAGGAAAAGAGTTCAAGATAAAGAGGAATTTGATTCAAGAAGGAAGCTTCTTCAACAAGGAAACTAATGGGCTAAATCTAAGGCTTATATTAAGCCTCCAATTTACCCTAAATAAACCCTACATAGCTGGCCAAACCCTTCCTTTTCCCCAAATCCCTTAGCCGTCCCCTTCCCCCCAATCAAAACCCTTATTTTCTTTCTTTCCAATTAATCCCACCCACCATATTTTAATCCTACGTTTTTGGTGACGTTGCCGGTGATTGGCAATAGCAACTTTGTTTGGGATTGTTATTAGTTAGTTACCATGTTTAGTTGCATTCATCTTAAGTATTGCATTTAGGATACATAAATTGCTTGCCATGCCTTTAGTTGGAACAAGAATTGCCTAGATTTGATGAATATCTGATGATGACTTTGCCAATGTACTTAATTGATAAAACTTTTTATTCTAGGATAAACGTAGAAACACTTAGAATCTTACTATGATGCTAAGCTTGATGAAACACTGTTGTGGCTTGATTGATTTAAGGAATTCTAGCGAACTTAGGTTGATGTTAAGAAATTGGGGGATTAGAATAAAAATTGGATGAATGCTAGAGGTGCCCGAAATTTGCTCTAGTATGTGCTAAAAATTGATCGCTAGAGGTGCCCGAAACTGGCTCTAGTCGAATAAATCATTTAACTAAAGAAAACTAAAAACAAAACACTAGAGGTGCCTAAAACCGACTCTAGTTAAAACATGCTAAAAGAGCCCAAGGAAGTAATTTGAAAACCTCTTGTTTGCATAGAATTCGAAAAATCAACTTGCACACAACTCTCCACACACTCACAAGCATTATAGTTTGATTCCGAGTAACTCCTAAGTTTTCCGAAAAATGAAAAGCCAATCATACTTTGTGCTACGATTCTGAGAATTGAAATCAAGTTCAAAGCTAAGTTTGTAAAAATTGAAGTCTTGGCGGGTAAATATTAGTTTGCATTTCTTGAGGAAAAGTAATAGTTTGAGTTTGGGGGTGCGTTAAGTGTCTAAAAGTACTATTTTATTCATCCTTTTTATTCATATTATTGCTAGACTTAGGCTCATATTAGTTGCATTATTAGCCATTCATGCATGTTTGCATTGTTTCCTTGGTGGACAAGCTTGATTTCATATTTTGCTTAATTTTGTGGAAAAAAGGTACTGTTGATAGTTGTTTTTGTGTGTGTGCAGAATCACTTGCCTAAACATGGCTGGAACCAGTTTCCAGGGTAGTGCATGAAGGAGATGCCGAGCTAGTTGCCAAGGCAATTGTCGATAAGGGATAAGATGATATGGCAGTCGAAATTGATGACTAGATAAGCCCAAGATGACGTGGAGCAATGTTAAATCCCAAAGGAGTTTGATTTCTATGAAGAGGTCAAAGAGAATTTAAATCCCAAGAAGATAGGAGAAGATCTAGAAGTACTATTTTATTCATCCTTTTTATTCATATTATTGCTAGACTTATGCTCATATTAGTTGCATTATTAGCCATTCATGCGTGTTTGCATTGTTTCCTTGGTGGACAAGCTTGATTTCATATTTTGCTTAATTTTGTGGGAAAAGGGTGTTGTCGATAGTTGTTTTTGTGTGTGTGCAGAATCACTTGCCTAAACAAGGCTAGAACCAGTTGCTAGGGCAGTGCATGAAGGAGATGATGACGCAGTTGTCAAGTCAATGCATGAAGGAGATGTTGTGCTAGTTGCCAGGGCAATTGTTGATAAGGGATAAGATGATATGGCAGTCGAAATTGATGACTAGATAAGCCCAAGATGATGTAGAGCAAAGTTAAATCCCAAAGGAGTTTGATTTCCATGAAGAGGTCAAAGAGAAATTAAATCCCAAGAAGATAGGAGAAGATCTAGAAGGAATTTAAATATAATAAAGAATAATATTCTTTTTAAAGTATTTAATTCCAACTTAATTTCTTCCTCAAGAGAGACTTTGACCTAGCCATCTCCTATTTAAAGGAGACCAATCCGTCAACTCTGAGATAGAGCAAAGGGGAGAGATTTCGACAAGAGGCTTCAACCATTCTTCATCTTTTTCTTTCTTGTTCGATTAGGTTTATGTTAGGGATTCTTTGTTTTGTGTTTCTTTGGAACCTAACCATGAACTAAATCTATTTGGCTAAGGTTATTATGTTTTGTGGTTGTGAGACACAATTGGAATTTGTTTAGGTAATAAGAGTTTGCACTTTCAATTCAAGGTTTACTCATTCTTGGTTTTTATTTTTGTTTGCGAGTGAATTGGGAGAGGATCTCGTAACTTTATCTATTTATCTAATATCGGGAGAGTTGGATTTAAGAAACGAATGAGTATGGTCTTTATTCAAGCTATTGATGGTGAAGATTAATTCGGCTTAGGAATAAGTTAAGGATTTCAACGGCTAAGAGGAGCGCAAGATTGGTTATTGTTCACCCTTGATTCACGCATGAATGTATTATCAAGGCATGCACAATTAGCTAGAGTTTTAACTTAGGGATAAGAAGAAACCATTGAAGAACACTCCACCGAACCTTAAAGTTGCTGCCCAGCCGCCCAAACAGTTGCCCAGGCAACCGTCGATTAGTTGCCAAGACAACCCCGCTGCGCAAGTTGCCACGACAACTGAGTTGCCCTTGCACCCTTTTACCAAGACGATCCAATTGGCTATCACTGCTCAACTCACGATAACCTGGCCTATTCTCTCTCATTTGATTACATCTTCTTTTATTTTATTACTTTCTAGTTTAGTTGTTAGTTAAACTCCTACAATCTTCTACTTGTGTCCTTTTACTTTTTACAGTACAAGAGATTAACTTCTTGAAGTGGCACCAATCCTTGTGGAGACGATATCTTTTATGCTATAACTTGCGACGTGTACACTTGCACAATTGTGGAGCACTTATTACGCGCAACATGTGACACCGTAGTAGTCACAAAACATGTTGCTCCTCATTAAAGCACCTCGAACCTTCTTTTGATTCGGATCCAACTTCATTTATCACAATATGTACTAACATATACTTTAAATGGTATATGTTATATTA
The DNA here is from genome assembly GCA_019671005.1 of Hibiscus mutabilis. Lineage (NCBI taxonomy): Eukaryota > Viridiplantae > Streptophyta > Magnoliopsida > Malvales > Malvaceae > Hibiscus > Hibiscus mutabilis. Next base: position 30,869,934 of record CM033733.1, on the reverse strand, counting down.
ATGTAGATTCTGATATAAATCGAGGTCGTATCAGTAGAAAAGGAAAAGAAAAAGATTGGGAGTGATATTGAATAGTAAAGGCAACCTCATTACAAGGCTAAGGTGAGTACATACATGTTTTATAGGGAGACTTATGATAAGTCAACCTAAAAGATAAATGTTTTATATAGTATAACATAATTTTTTCATGATAAATTATTTATATATATGGCATATTTTTATGCTTACAAATGTTTTATAGCATGATATTCAGATGAATAGTTATTTGATATAGTTTTAATGGCAATATACCATAAATGTTATAGAGCATATTGGAGTATAAACTGCTCCAGTATGAAGATGTTTTACATGATATATATATATATGGTATTTGGATTATTTATCATTTTGCAGTAATTGTTTTAAGTTTGCCCTTGGTAGTATAATATTGAGTTGGACAATATTGTGGTATACCATTAGGAACCATACAATTATTTGACACTTCAATGTGTCTGACACGTGTCCTATAGTTATCTGACACTTCATTGTGTCCTACAGTTATCTGACACTTCATTGTGTTTGACACTTCATTGTGTCCTACAATTATCTGACACTTAGATGTGTCTGCAGTTACAGAAAAGGATAGTACTTTTAAAGTACGCGACTCATTTATTAGTCACGTAATATTTACCTTAGGCTATATGATTTGACATGATAACTGTATAATTATATAGTACAGATATATGACTTTACAGTACAAGTATATGATTTTAAAGTACAGGTACACAATTTTACAGTAAAGAATTCTTGCATTACCGAATATGTAATTTAATGACTATCATGTTTTATAAATTATCATGCATTAGTGTATTATATGTCACTCATCTTATGCCTCACTGAGATATGCTCAGCGTGTATTTATGTTATACACGCAGGTGATTGGGATTAGTAGATGACAACTTTTGCATCATCGTTATGTATAGAAGATAATCGACATGTATTTCGATAATCATGACATCCGTATTTTATATATATATATATATATATATATGTTTAAAAGTGGTATGTACTGTATAAACCGGTCTATTTTATTAAATTACCTTAACTAGGTAAGTAAATATTTTATAAAGCTTTTATAGACGGTAAGTACGTTTACAATTTAATTATTATATGATCGCAGGCTGATTAAGTCAAATATGTTACAAGAAATGGAGGAAAAAGTTAAGATTGTACAAGAAAATCTTAAAAAGGCCGCTGATCGACAAAAGTCTTATGCTGACTTGAAAAGAAAGGACATTCAATTTGAAGTTGGAGAAAAACTATTTTTGAAGGTCTCTCCTTGGAAGAAAATAATGTGTTTCAGGTGTAATGGAAAAATAGTATCCGCACTTATTTAAAATATGCACATTTTGAAAATTCAAGGATGAAATTTCTTAAGGGGGAGATAATTGTAATACCCCAAAATTTATAGTGTTGTTTAAGGGTCATTTAGTGCTAAGATAATTGCTTAAAAGCTTACTTAGTGACTAAAATGACAAAAATGCAAAAGTTAGGATTTTCTCAACTATGGACTGTAGAAAAGAAAATTCTAAGGTTTTAAGGTGTTATATGATAGAGAGTGAGTAAAATAGAGTACTCAAAAAATTTTGTAAAAATCCAAGAAAATTGGAATGGTAATTTAAGGTTAAAGTTTAGTGACCAAAATGATAAGTTTTTAAAACTTGTATGGTACAAGTTGAAAAATGAAAAGTTAAAGGACTAAAGTTGTAATTAATTAAAAGTTAGGAGTTTTTATCTCATAAATAGATATAGAATCTAATAATGTGAATCGAATGTGGAATTACTAGTTCAACCTGATATTTTGACTATTGGGAAAATCACATTTAAAGTTTAAGTGGAATTTTGATACTTGGATCGAACTGGAAAATTATAAAATTTTGCCATATGATAGAGAAAGGTTATAAAAGTAATTTCCAAGTGTTGGAAATGTTTTTAGTTTGATTCAAGATGAATCCTACAGTTTATTTCTGAGTAAAGGATTATTTATCGGTATATTGGATCGAATGGAAATTTTGGAGACTGATCCAAAAGACATGGAAAAGTTCATAAAATATTATTTTATGAATATTTTAGTATATTTGGTTGGATTCCAACTAGATTTAGTTGAATTTTTACAAGAATGGCAAACTAGTAAATAAAAACTAGTTAGAGGGCAAATTGGTCATTTTGCCCCAATAGCAATTTTGAAATATTTAAAAAGTTATAAGGGCAAATTTGGAAAGAGGAAATGGGAGATTTAATCTTGTCCCTTGATTGATGATAAGATCAATCTCAACCATTGTATTAAAAGGGCATTTTAGTAATTTCACTATCTAAATGAATTTAAAATTCATTTATACAAGACAAGTGGCCAAATTGGATGAAAAAAAAAAGATGGAGACCATTCTTCATCTTCAAATTTCAAAATGTGAGGGGGAGAAAGAAAGAAAAATGGAGAATAATTTTCCAAGTTCGATTCAAGCCCCGAAACTCGATTTTTAGGTAATCTCATCAACTACAAAGTTGTTCTATTCTTCGAACTCTATCTTTTGATGTAAATAATTCATATAATACTTTCTTGGTTGATGATATTTGATATGAGGAAGAAGTTAGGGTTTATGAACAAATTGGGGCTTTTGAAATTTTATGATTCCATGGTTGAATTCAAGTTGAAATCAAGCTAGTATGATGTTAAAATCATGATATTGAGTTGGGATTTAAGTTCTACATGTTTTGATTATTATGAAGATGATTAGGGTTTATGGATTCAAGTTTAATTTAGGGTTTGTGATGTTGACATAATGATTTAGTAAGCTTGATTTGTTGTTTGGAAGCAAGACCCTAAGTTAATTTGATAGGGACCAATTCGGCAATCCTAAAAGTTAGAGGAACAAATCTGAATTTGTATGCAATTTGTGTGTATTTATGTTATTAAGGATGATGGAGATGTGAAAATGATGTTAGAATGTTATACCGATGTTAAATTGAATTAGTGACCATTCGGCAATTTTGAAGAATTTAGGGGAAATTATTGCAAAAATTATTTTCAATAATTATTTGATTAAGAAGATGATGATTTGGTGGTTTAAAGCAAGTGATGGGACTAAATTAACAAGTAGAAAAATAAGAAGTTAGTATAAATTAGAAGCTTATTATGGAAAGCTATGTAAAAGATTGAATTTTTGGCAGTGACTTCAAAAATTCACCATAAATTCTAAAAAATGTTTAGATGATGAATTTTATATCGATGTAAATATTTGTTCATCTAGTTTCGTATCTAACAAACGGAAACTAATTTCGAGTTCCGAGTTAAAAGATATGAATTTTTAATCGAATGAAGGTCAGAAAATTTATAGAGCAGTTTCTGTCAGGAAGCTCTGTGACGGGAGTTTGAAGAATTTTCATAATTTTTGTAGCTTTTATTAATTTATGTGGCTTATACCGATAGAACCGTTATCGAATCTAGTTTCTCCAGTATAAAGGAAATTAAGATCCAGTATGTATTCTGCCCTGTACAAGTAAATCTTTGAAGATAGCGCGAGTTGTCAGAAAATAGAATTTGAAACATTTTGTATTTAAATGTTAGTTAGCAAGTTCGAAAGAGTTAATGGAAATTCAAATTGGTCACTAAGGACCATAATGAGTTTTTGAAAAGTACTGGGAAGAAAGGAAAATAATTGGAAATTTTATTTTCGAGTGATTATGTTAAAAAGCAAGTTTAAGGTATTGTTAGATTTGAGTCTAACAAATATTTTACTGCAATTATGTGATTAATGGAGTCAAGTCCGAATCAAAGAAGGTTCGAGGTACTATGAAAGAAAAGATCGAACTAGGACTTAGTGAGACATCATGTCAAGTGGCCAAGGTGAGCACATTTTTACTTATTTATTATATATGTGATATGAATGAGTGCATTTTTATTTATTTTATATATATATGACATTAGAGAGACTTGCGAGAAGTCAACCTTAATATTAATGAAAATGTATGTTGATCAAAGTTGTGTAAATTGCATGAAGTATTAAGTGGCATATGTGATACATTGATATGACATAATGATTTATCTAAGGTAAATCGGATTTTAGATATTTGGGTATGAATTGCCCATTATCGAATTATGGATAATAGTGTTGAAGGATTGAATAAGAAAATATTATATTGTTATGCCCAAGTACTAGTGTGAGAGGCTTTGGTATAATTGGACATCCATAGAGTCCTAGTAGCTACGTCATAGCACTACGGTGCGAGATAGACTCTTCGAGGTCGAGATAGACTCTTCGGGGCCGAGATAGACTCTACAGAGTCGGTTCAAACACTATTGTGTTATATAGCACAAAATGTGCGAGTATGAGGAGCAAAGGGCATCCTCGAGTACGTACTCATCTCAGTCACTTCGGCGATGTAGACGCTACGGCGTCGTAGACACTATAGTGTCGTGATGAAATGCATGCAGTTAGGTTAAAAAAACTTTTCGTATATTTGATTGTTAAAATAAAGGTTTGATGATATGATATAAACTGCAATTAGGACACGCTTGCTATTTTGCAGGAAATGTATAGCACTGTTAAATGAAAGGGGAATGACTTTGATAAGTTTATTTTATGTTATTTCTATACATTAAATGATATAGTTGCCTCACTAAGTGAATACTTAGCGTCTGCTGTTTCGCACGTAGGTTATTGGAAACTTATCGGAAGAGGAGTCAAGCATGTTAATCAAGTTGCAATCTGCCAAACATCAGTAAGACATTCTAAATTTATGATATTCTTTAGTGGGCATGTATTAATTTATTCGTTGGTTATTTTATAAGCTAGTTTTATGTCAGATGTAAAAAAAATACATGTCAGGAAATCAGCTAAATAATTTAGTAACATCTTCAATGTGTATTTAATCATCGAATATACGTTGAGGGTGTTATAGAATCGATACGGACAGCTAGCATTTCGGTACGCGAGCTTGTTCCAAAAAGTGAAATTCCAGTGGTACTAAACTGTATCAAAACACCTACACCCGTACCGAAACACCCTGCCCAAATTGCCTAGCCGTACCGATACGTTCCCCTGTATCTGTACGCATGGGCCTGTAATATCATTTTTAGCTGGTTTTTCACTCGAATCTATATACATTTGGGTCCTAACAACTTGCATACATGCATACAAACATTCATAAATGCATAAACTCGCATTCAAATCAGGGTTAAACATCCAAATCAAACTCAGGCTTCCAAAGGCCTACTCTAGAGGCATGTTTCCTAACCCATTATTCCAAACATGCCCAAATGCAAATTTAAGCTATTCACAGCATAAGCAACATGTCAACACAACCAACACATCATAATAAACTTGCTCAAATCATCACAACATGGCAATCAACAAGGAAGCTCTAAATGCATACGTAAGCAACCAATCATCCGCAACTATAAGCAAGGGTTAACATCAAACTTAGCAACATCAAACCATCCTTAAAATCCAGCATAGAAACATACTTAAAATCCATAGGAAAACAGAATTCCAACTCCCAAAACCCATGGCGAACACATTGCCTTATTAACCGAAATGTAAACCGAGTTCATACTCAAACTTATAAATGTCCTTCTATCACCTAGCCTTGCCTCTTGCTACCCCAAACCTTAATGTTCTGCATCATTAGGAAAAAGAGAGTGTAAGCACACTTGCTTAGTGAGGATGCTCATGAAACAATGATGCATTAAAACCATTTGAAAACCGTATACTTGTTTTCCAAAAACATGCTTATAACCAATGCATTTTCCTTGTCTCCAACCGAGACATGCATAATCACCCGTATGCAACATCATATACATAATTCACGCTTAGATCCCAAAGCATTATATACAAACCATGCTTAAATTCCAAAGCATTATAAAATAGGCTCAACACATGAACTATCACATATATTGGCATATATAGTGACCTGGATAGACTACCTTTATCCTATACATATCGGATACACGGATCTCTCATACCATGCCTAGTTAAACCACATGATATCCCAAACCTTGCCTAGTTAAACAGCAAGATTTGACACCCTCGCCTGGTTAAACCGCGAGATTCCACCCTTGCCTAGTTAAACCGCAAGTGTACCGACCTTGCCTAGTTAATCCGCAAGATCACCATCAATTTGGGTTGCCTAGTTAAACGACACACCCCAAATGAGGTCCCCAACAGTCCGAGTGGCCTTGTTAAACTGCCATACCTCAAGGACCCATGGCCACGATCGATTTTATTCATATTTAATAGTGCACTTTTAATCCTATGGCATGCCAACTATATCCGATTGTTTTCTCACCTTGTCACATAGCCAATATATCATTTGCAAAAACCCATTTACTTACTGTTTTACAATGCATTATACAAAACACCACATATGCAAATCTCATTGCCAATGCAATAACTCCATTCCCAACCGGAATGAAAGCCAATGCTTAATAGAATTTAATATACTTTCAAAGCCCTACATATGTACTCAAAATCATGCATTTCCAGTAAGTAAATCATACCATATTTATCGCGAAAATATGAAAACAATAGGCCCATATCCAAGCCGATATTCAAGAGCAAAATAAGGGAAACTTACTTTCAAGCTTAGGTAAGTGTCTCACGCTTACCCTAAGCTCCCAACAACCTTTACAAACCTTTGTAAAGCATTTAAAAACCAGTTTCCACTCACCACTATGCCTCGCCTTCCTTGCCAATGCGAAATAAGCTCCCGACAAGCAACAAAACCACGTTAAGCTTCGTCGCCTTGATTATCCCCTATTTTAAACACATAAAATCAGAGGATAAATGCATCATTATGCATTCAAACCACTGCCTCAAAGCAAAACCCCCGCAACTCTTAGGTTGCCCACTTAGAAACCATCTGAAACATACCGAAATCATCATCAAACGTTTCCAAAACTTAACCCAGCCATAAAATAATGATTCCAACCATCAAACAACAACAATTAACATCCAAAAACCCTTTCCCAACATACTTTTACTTCCAGCAAAGATTAAACTCGATTATTATCACAAAAACTCAAATCTAACAACCTAACCAATTAGAGATCCAAGAGTTTCGGGATTCTATTGATAAAAACAACTTATAAACATCATCATACATCCAAAATATGTATTAAACATTGGAATCGTTGATAAATCATTAAAATCAGCTTACAATTCATAAATCAAGGATAAATACTTGGGAATTTTAGTAAAGAACCATACAATAGAGGAGATCACGGACCTTACCCCTATTGTGAGATTTCTCCCTCAATTGGTTTGATAAAAGCTAAGAAAACACAAGATTTAAATAAGATTTTGTAAAAACAATGTTAATTAATCAATTACAAATCATAAATACAAGTTAAAAAGACTTCTCACCTCTGGATTTTGATGAAAATTTGAGTGTTTGGCTGAGGAGAGAATGAAGAGAAAAGTTGAGAGAAAAGTTACGTTAATTTTCTTTAAAGAGCTTAACTAACTTTAAAACACAAGTTAAAATATCTTTAATTAAGGGAGAAATCATTAGGAAAAACTTGGTAAAATAGCTCTTTAAAGATTCTAAGAATTTGACCCTTTTTATTTTAGTCACCTTTAAAAGCAGTTTTCAAAAATTGCATTTTGGTCACCAGCCAAAATGTCCAATTTTCAAATCTTATTTTCCAAAATTGATTTTACCATTATCCTTAATATAATTAATAATGATTTTAGAATATTTTTCTACAATTTATCACCTTCAAAAATAGTTAAACTAATTTAATCCCAAAACTCTAATACCGGTCCACTAAACCTTCGAACCAACCTTTAAAACATCTAAGCCCAAAATCAGGGTGTTACAACTCTCCCCCACTTAAGAAATTTCATCCTCAAAATTACTTGGAGGAAACAAATGAAGAAATTACTCCATCATAAACACCTTGCTTTCCCAAGTGGCTTCCTCAACACCTCGATGTCGCCACAGGACCTTTACAAGTTCAATCGTCTTACCTCGAAGAAATTTACTGCTGGAATCAAGGATTTCCACCGGTTCCTCATCGTAGGATAAATCCAGCCTCAATTCAATATGCTCCACTGGCATAACATGCGAAGGATCTGACTGATACCTCTGTAACATAGATACATGGAACACATCATGTATTTTCTCCAACCCGGGAGGCAACCTCAATCGATAAGCCATAGGACCTACACGTTCAATAACCTCGTACGGTCCAATAAACCTTGGACTAAGCTTACCCTTACACCGAACCTCATCACATTTTTCTATGGTGACACTTTCAAGAATACACGATCGCCCACTACATATTCAATTTCCCTACGCTTCAACTCCGCGTAAGATTTCTGCCGATCCACAGCCGCTTTCAAGCGATTGCACACAAGATTTACTTCTTCATATGTGTCTTGCAACACATTCGGTAGGGAAACATGCTTTCCCCTACCTCAGCCCAACACAAGGGCATACGACACCTTCGGCCATACAACGCCTCGTACGGTGCCATATGTATACTCGCTTGATAGCTATTGTTATATGCAAACTCAACCAAAGGTAAATGCTTCTCCCAAGTTCCTTGAAACTCTATAATACAACACCTCAGTATACCCTCAAAAACTTGGATAACAAGCTCAGATTGTCCATTTGTCTAAGGGTGATACGCAGTGCTGAAACTCAACCTCAAACCCAAAGCCTGGTGTAAACTTCTCCAAAACCTTTCCATAAACCTAAAATCTCTATCAGACAATGGACTTAGGTACCCCGTGCAAGCGTACAATCTCAGCAATGTACAAATTTGCCAGTTTGTCCAAGGTATCTGTCGTGTACACTGGCAAGAAATGTGCACACTTCGTAAACTGATCAACAATTACCCAAATAGAATCCTTTTTAGCTGGTGTCAATGGCATCCCCATCACAAAATACATGGTGATTCTCTCCCATTTCCACTCTGGAATTTTCAGCGGTTGCAACAACCTGGATGAAAACTGATGTTCAGCCTTGACCCGCTAACACACCATACACTTGGAAACAAACTCAACACATCTCTTTTTCAATCTGACCCAGTAGTATGCCTCCTTTAACCCACGATACATATTAACACTACCGGAATGCATAGCAAAAGGACTAGAATGTGCCTCCATCAAAATAGTGTATCTTAACTCTGGATCCTTCTGCACCTCTATTCAACCCTTGAAGCACAAAACCCTGTCATCATCAAAATGAAAATTCGTCGGATTACCCTCTAATATGTCCTTAACAAGACCATAACGGAACTTGTCATATCTCTACTGGTCATCAAGAACCAACTCCGGAGCATACTGGCTCAGGCGGATAAACTTCACCTCGTATTCAGTAACAGACATGCCCTCTGTGTCAGGGCCATGAACTCGTGCTTCTTCATATCCAAATAGTGGGTACCAAGGTACTTCCTATTGAAAGCTCTTCGAAAGAACTCCCAAGTAACATCTATCTCCAGAACGCCAGCAATTGTGGTTACCCACTGTAGCGATGTCCCTCTTTGCTAAAAAAGGGTGTTTTGGTTTTGGAAATGATGTCTTCCGTGGGATTTTAGAAAAACCGTATTTTGTTTAAAAATGGAGTCACCACCGGCCACTCAAGGTGGACCAGACACACTGTAAAAAACCAGAGATTTCAAAATGTCAGGTTCGGGATTCGATTACGGATGGGGAAGGATTAGCACCCCCCACACCGCTTAAAATTGGTACTTTAATAATTACCGCTTTATTAATATTAAACTTTCCGGATTAAAGTGACGATTAAATTAAAATTTGGTTATAAGTGCGAGTAAATTTTAAAAGCCCCATTATCCGAGAGTAAACGCCCAACCACCATCACTATGCCTGATACTGGCCCCGTTTACGCTCGGATAAAGTGACACTGCATTGACAAAATATATCCGAAATGCAATCTTAGAAAACAAATATTAACATTTATATTGACATGGCATAAACACATAAATATTATAATATTATATAAAATATAATAATAAACTACGTGAATAAAAAAACATGGTCAATCATAATATAAAAAAACAAAACATGAACGAGAAAAACGAGCTTCCAAAACTAAAATAATTAATTCTAACATGCTTAAACACATTAAGACACCAATATAATATACATGACATGCATGAAATGTAATGCTAAACTAACATAACAAAATGTTAACATAAAAAAAACTAATACTTGACTTCTATTATATAACATAATTTACACCCACAACCTAACATGACATTTAAACATGATAAATAATACCACACTAGCATATAACCTAAAAACAAAGCACTTAACAAAGCTAATACTTACTTATCATGATCGAACAAGGCTAAACAAATAATGATGCACATAAAAGAAAATATGCATGAATAAATAAGACCAAAACAACTCATATATAAAAAACAAAATATATAAAAAAACACAATTAAACATGCCATTAACTAATATATATCATAATGTACAAAATGAACAAACAAGGAAATCATGCTAACATGGATATGAACATATGAATTAAATTAACCATAACAAAAAAGACAAAAAATAAGAACACATAAATTAAAACCAAAACATAATATCACAAATATGAAAACATACTAAGATGATGCAAACATGCTAAAAGGAAGTAAATGAAATGAATATTTAAAAAATAAAAAGGGACTAAAATGAACAACATGTAAGGTGAAAATGCAAACAACTAGAAGTAAAGGACTAAAAATAAAAAACAGGATTATAAAAATGGCAGTGACCAAATTGAATAAAAACAAAATAAAAGTGCAACATTAACATAAAAAACGAAAAAGGAAGCGGGAACACAGGGCAGGGACTGATGAGGTAATTAGACCGTATGCAGAAATAAAGGCGGGGTGAATCTTGGGGGACCTGGGAGGCAATTTTCCCATTTTTGTGAAGCATGGACACCAAACGGTGTCGTTTTTTAGTCAACCGGTTAAATAAGGACATAGGGTTCCCGTTATTTCAAATCTGAACATAAAAAACCTTAAGCCTCTCGGTGATGGTCACGACAGCCTTGGTGAGGAGCCGAGCTTTGATGGTGAAGGTAAACTTCGAAACCTCCTTGTTTTGTTTTCGAAATGAGATTAAAACCAAAAAATGGTTTAAATTAAAAAAAATAGTTTTGATATTCGGTTCAAAGAAAGAAAAGAAAGAGATAGACATTTAGATCTAAAATTTTTGATTTCAAACTTCTTAAAACCTTACATTTTTATCTAAAATCCCTCACAAAATTCCTTTTTTCTGATCTCTCAGCCCCTTTTTTCTCTAATTTTTCGAATTGCAATAAAGCCCCCCTCTCTCTTTACATTTGTTTTGGTTTTATAACCCATCTAACAATAACTACCCCCTCTTTTTTAATATACAGATCTGGATGATGATGCAAGACCGGATTTTCAGGGAATGGGTAAGGGTATGATGATAGGTATGGGCAGTCAGATTAGTTGATAGAGGGTTAGGATTTAGGGTTTGTTGGACTATTATATTTTTAGGGTTTTGTGATTCAAATTTGGGGTTTGGTGGTTACCGGAGATGGTGGCCGGAAGGTGAGCGGCGCTGGAGGGTATTAGGGTTAAGATAATGTTAGGTTTAATTTTAGGTTAAAGGGTATTTTGGTAACTTTAAGGTTAATGGGTCTGGGTATGTGTTTGGATCCAGGTACGGGTTTGGGTTTGGGTTGAATCCGGGTTATTTGTTTGGGTTTGGTTAGTGGGCTTAAGGCTCGGGTGAAATGGGTTATTACAGATGTCCCTCTTTGCTCGTTATTGTGTAACGGCAACGAAGCAAAGACTTAAAATGACCTATTTCATCCGGTCTGGCTAGTCATCCTCTCTTGATACATGTCTTGACTCTTCAGTAGATCTTCTTTCTCTTCGATGCATGTCTTCTTTTTTTCCTTGGTTGATCTATTTTGTCACTCTTGGAGGAGTAAAACCTTCAAAATTGGGGGTTGTTTGTTGGGGAAGCAAAATGAGTACGGCTTACTATGTTATTGACGATGATAATACCTAAAGAGAGTTTGACCCAGCTGCAACACCGACGAAGAGGCAAGATCTACAAAATTTGATCCAGCTGCAACACTGACGAGGAGGCAAGACCGATGGATGAAAGTTATGATGTCTGATCCAGCTACAACTCTGACGAAGAGACAAGACCAGAAAACTGACAACTTCTTCCTTTTCTCTTTTTTCTTTTTCTTCTTTTTTTTCCTTTTCTTTTTTGCTTTTTTTCTACTTTTTTTCATTTTGCTCTTTTTTTTAGATACAACATTGATAAAACATAAAAGTTGGTAAATTTTGACCAAGCTACAACACCGACGAAGAGGCATGGTCTAAAGTTAGTAATGTTGATCCAGCTACGACACCGACGAAGAGGCAGGATCAAGAGTTAGTGGATTTGGTCTAGCACAACACCGACGAAGAGGCAAGGCCGGAAGTTAGTGAATTAGGTTCAGCTACAACACCAACGAAGAGGCAGAACCGAAAGTTAGATTTGACCAAGTTATAACACCGACGAAGAGGCAAGGTCTGAAGATTTGATCCAGCTACAACTCTAACGAAGAAGCAGGATCGGTGGATGAAAGTTCTAATGTTTGATCTAGCTATAACTCTGACGAAGAGACAGGATCGAAGGATTGAAAGCTCATTTCTCTTTTTTTTTCTTTTTTTTTCTTTTTTTTATGATACAACATTGATACAACTAGAAAGTTAGTAAATTTTGACCAAGCTACAACACCGACGAGGAGGCATGGTCTAAATTTAGTAAAGTTGATCAAGCTACAACACTGACGAAGAGGTGAGATCAAGAGTTAGTGGATTTGGTCTAGCTACAACACCGACGAAGAGGCAAGACCGAGAGTCAGTGAATTTGGTTCAGCTACAACACCGATGAAGAGGCAGAACCGAAAGTTAGATTTGACCAAGCTGCAACAACGACGAAGAGGCAAGGTCTGAAGATTTGATCCAGCTACGTCTCCGACGAAGAGGCAGGATCAGATGGTTTTCTTCTTCTTCTTTTTTCGATCAAGCTACAACTCTGACGAAGGGGCATTATCAGACTTTGGCAAATTTGGTTCAGCTGTAACACCAACGAAGAGGCATAACCTTAAATTTATAAAGTTGGATTTATCCACACCATCAACGGAGGGGAAGATCGAATTTTAGCAACACAAATCTTACTATACCATCAACGGAGGAGCAAGATCGACAAATGATAACAACTTGATTTTTATTTTGATTTGATTTTTTTCTTTTTTTGGATTCTTTGATTTTTTCCTTTTTCTTTTCTTCTTTTTTTCTTTTTGATTTTTTTTATTTGCTTTTTTTTCATTTTTTCTCTTCTTTTCTTTTTTCTTTGTTTTTTCTTTTCATATTTTCTCTTTTTTTTCGACCCTTTTTTTTACTTTTTCTATTTTTTCTTCTTCTTTTTTTCTTTCTTTTTTTCTTTCTTTTTTTCTTTCTTGATTTTTGATTTTTTTCTTCTAACTAAAAAACAAATTCCAAGGAAAAGTTTGGTCTAGCTGCAACACCGTCGAAGAGGTAAGACCTGGAGAGGATTGGATCTGCTACACCACTGACGGAGAGACAGGATCCGGATGGAAATTTTGACTTGCAACACCACCGACGGAGGCAAGATCTGGATAGGATTTGATCTGCAACACCACTGACGGAGGCAAGATCTATACTAAGTTAGTGTACCACCACTGATGGAGGCATGATTTGCAAGATGTGGGATTGTTGTGCTATTGGCAGCAAGAGAATGTCTAAAAATTTTGCTCAGCTTCTTTATAGGCAGAGGGTAAGATCTGGAATGAGTTATCTGTTGGCAGGAGTGATAGTCGGAAAATTGTTAGCGTCCGTCACACCATCGTCGGAGGAATCAAATCCTACAAAGGAGAAAAAACATTTATTAGTAAATTGCTCACAAAATTTGTCACTGGTACCTTTTATTTAAGTGTTTTAGTATTTTTCTGTGTTTGGCCTCCTCCATGAATAAGGTTGGCCATCATGTCGTTGCCCCCATGTTGAGGATGTTCGATCTCTTCTTCGAGCCTGTTTCTATGCACAAACAAAAATGCATGAATGCATCTAATCTTATGCATGTGTCTATCTTAAATGCATGGTGACTTCGGCGTATGCTCTTAATCTAAATGTATGATGTATGCAAAAATGGTTTAATGCAAGATGAATGCAATCTAAATGCATGAATGTGATATGATTTTTTTGGCCCTCAATGGGATGCCTTGACTCCTCACTGGTCCTATCAGGATCTTGATCTTTTGCATGTAACGGTGCCCTAACGTTGGGTTCGATCATCCATATGGGTGCATGCCCCAACATTTTGTTCGTTCTTATGTTATCATCTGAAACTACTCTTGAATTTGACACTTGTAAGTTCATTTTTTTCTTTTTTCGAGGGGCTTTCATTGTCCTCATGAAGATATTGTGTTGCCCCCTAGGTCGGGTTCACAAATTTGTTGTGTTGGGTAACTTTTCTCTTTCTGATCAATTCGGAGCAGTGATGATATGTAGTTGTCGAATGCTTGTTTCTGAACCTTGATGGAGAATGCCCCCTGATAAGTGTTCAAAAGTACTATTTTTTCTTACCCTTTTTACTCATATTATTGTTAGACTTAGGCTCATATTAGTTGCATAATTAACCGTTCATTCATTAATCCATGTTTCCTTCCATCGTTGAGCTTGATTACATAACTTGGTAGTTTTTGTGGGAAAAGATGTTGCTTTGGTGTGTTTTGTGTGTATGTGCAGGATCACTTGCCAAAGCAAGGCTAGAGCTAGTTGCCAGGGCAATGCTTGAAGGAGATGCCGAGCTAGTTGCCAGGGCAATGCATGAAGGAGACACCGAGCCAGTTGCCAGGGCAATTGTCGACAAAGAGAAAATGTGATATGGTAGTCGAAATTGATGACTAGACAAGCCCAAGATGATGTGGAGCAAAGCCCAATCCCAAAGGAATTTGTTTTCCATGAAGAGATTAAAGAAGAATTAAATTCCAAGAAGATAGGAGAAGTTCTAGTAGGAATATAATTATAATAAAGAATTATATTCTTTAAAGATAATTTAATTCCAACTTAACTTCCTCCTCAAAGAAAGACTTTGACCTAGCCCTATAAATAAGAGGCCATATCGCCAAACCCCATAGAGCAAAGAGAGGGGAATTTCGATAACTCCAAGAAGGGCAAGAGGAGAGAATTTTCGACAAGCATCTAGGGCAAGGAGGATTTCGACAAGCCTCATTCTTCATCCTTTTCTTTCTTGTTCGATTGGGTTCATTCTAGGGATTATTTATCTTGTGTTTCTTTGGAACCTAGCCATGAACTAAATCTATTTGGCTATGGTTATTGTGTTTTGTGGTTGTGAGAAACTATTGGATTTTGTTTAGGTAATAAGAGTTTGCACTTTTCTATTCAAGGTTTATTCATTCTTGGTTCTTATTCTTGTTTGCGAGTGAATTGGGAGAGGATCTCGTAACTTCATCTATTTATCTAATATCGGGAGAGTTAGATTCAAGAAATGAATGAATATGATCTTTATTCAATCTATTGATGGTGAATATTAATCTGGCTTAGGAATAAGTTAAGGATTTCAACGGCTAAGAGGAGCGCAATATTGGTTGTTGTTCACCCTTGATTCACGCAGGGATGTATTATCAAGGCATGCACAAGTAGCTAGAGTTTCGACTTAGGGATAAGAAGAAACCATTGAAGAACGCTCTGCCGAACCTTGAAGGTTGCTGCCCAGAAGCCCAAGTAGTTGCCCAACAAGTCGCCCAGGCAACCATCGATTAGTTGCCAAGGCAACCCCGTTGTGCAAGTTGCCACGGCAACTGAGTTGCCCGTGCACTCTTTTACCAAGACGATCCAATCGGCTATCACACCTCAACTCACGATAACCTGGCCTATCTCTCTCATTTAATCTCATTCATTCTTTTACTTTATTGCTTTCTAGATTAGTTATTAGTTAAACTCCTATAATCCTTTATTTGTGTTTTTACTTTTTACAGTGCAAGAGACTAGATTCTTGAAGTGGCACCAATCCCTGTGGAGACGATATCTTTTATACTATAACTTGCAACGTTTATACTTGCACAATTGCGTAGCACTTATTACGCGCAACAAGTTTTTGGCGTCGTTGCCGGGGATTGGCAATAGCAACTTTGTTTTTATTTTCTTGCACTTTCTTTTTACTTTTATTGTTTAAGATTCAAAGGGGCTAACAAACTTTGGTTTTGCATTGGTATATGACTAGGGCGAGACCGACTACACCAGAATATCCCTTTGATCCAGAAATCGAATGAACCTTACAAAGACTTAGACGAAGGATAAGAGTAGCAATGGCTAATCAAGACGGCAATATGAATCAAGATGTTCCAGCAGGAGGAGGAGTGATTCTTGCACGAAACAGAACTATTCGAGACTATCTTGAAGAATATCTTGATGGACTTAATCCAGGAGTTGTCGCACCTTAAATTGAAGCCGACCACTTTGAGTTAAAACCGGTAATGTTTAATATGATCAACACAATTGGTCAATTTGGCGGCTCAGCAACTGAAGATGCACGACAACATCTGAAATCTTTCCTCGAGATTTGCAACTCATTCAAAATACACGGAGTCACCCCCGATGTCGTACGATTAAGATTATTCCCCTATTCACTGAGGAATAGGGCGAAAGCATGGTTAAATAGCATTCCTGCCGGATCAATAGGATCTTGGACCGATCTTTGTCTTGATTTCCTTGCTTGGTTTAATCCTACAAATTTGACTGATAAGCTTCGTAACGACATTACTTCTTTTCGGCAGGCAGATGATGAATCCATGTACAAGGCTTGGGAGCGATATAGAGAACTTCTACACAAATGCCCCCTACACGGATTCCCGGTGTGGACTCAAGTAACAATATTTTACAACGTCGTGAATACACCAACAAGGATGATGCTAGATGCCTCGGCAAACGGCATACTTCTAGACAAGTCGCCGGAGGAAGCAATGCAAATTCTAAACAGGCTGGCCAAGAATGATTATCAATTTCCCTCTACTAGAAGAGGATGAGTTAGACGCCAAGCCACAATACATGAACTAGGATCATCATATTCAATTTCGGCATAATTGGCCACTTTAACCAAGATGGTCCAGAACATGCAAAAACCAAACAACACACATGAGGTCAAGGTAATGGATTCTTTTTGTGAGTTATGTGGTAATAACCATGATTCTTCTGAATGTATGCAGAATCCGGAATCCAGCTTCTATGTGGGGAATTACAATCGGAACAACAATGTGATGTCCAATACATACAATCCAGCTTGGAAGAAGCACCCAAATTTTTCATGGAGTAATCCCAACAATGCTTTAAACCAGAACAATCAGAATGCACAAGCATTGGGATTCTAGCAGAACCGATAACAGTTGCCGCAGCAACAACCGACAACATCTAGTTCTTTGGAAAATTCTCTAAATGCTTTTATGATGAAAACTGAATCTTATATAGCTGAGAATAGTAATTTCATAAAAAAGAACTGATGTTTTTATTAACAGGACGGAGACGAGATTGGAAAACCAAGAGGCGGCAATCAAATCATTGGAAAATCAAGTCGGACAGTTTGCTCAAAATCTGAATACTAGACCGCAAGGAGGTTTACCTAGCGATACTGAAGTCGCAAGAGGAACTGGCCATGAGCAATGTAAGGCAATCACCACTAGAAGCGGCCAACAACTTAGAGAGGCTCAACCCCGCTCATCAAACAAAACTCCACAAAAAGATCAAGACAAACCTAGCGGTAAAGCCTCAGATGCTGAACCAGTTATTGCCTCGGCAACCGACGATAAGGATGCTTCGGCAACTTGTGATAAGCATGCCTCGGCAACCCCAATTGATAATGCCTCGGAAACTCTAGTTGTCTCGGCAATGCCGTCAATCAGGTTCCAAACCAATGAAAGGATCGAAGATATCTAACTTCCACCACCATTCCCACAAAGGTTGAAGTGACAAAAGCAAGAATATCAATTCAAGAAGTTTCTTGATATCCTAAAGCAAGTCCACATCAACTTGCCATTGGTGGAAGCAATTGAACAAATGCCAAACTATGCCAAGTTTCTTAAAGACATTGTGTCCAAGAGAACAAGGCTAGGAGAGTTTGAAACAGTTGCCGCAACAGAGGGATGCATGGCAATGTTGCACAATCGTATGCCACCCAAGTTGAAGGATTCCGGAAGTTTTACAATACCCTATTCCATTGGAAACCACTATGTTGGGAAAGCATTATGCGCCCTTGGGCTAGCATAAACTTGATGCCTAAATCAGTTTTACAGAAACTAGGAATTAGGAAGGCAAGACCTACAATAGTTATGCTACAGCTAGCCGACAGATCCTATGTGCATCCAGAGGGAAAAATCGAGGACATACTGGTAAAAGTTGATAAATTTATTTTTCCCGCTGACTTTATTGTTTTGGATTGTGAAGCAGATGAGCATGCACCCATCATTCTCGGGAGACCATTCCTAGCAACAAGGAGAACCTTGATCGATGTTAAAAAGGGAGAACTCACAATGAGGGTGAATGACCAGCAAGTTAAACTAAATGTGTTCCAAACACTAAGGCATGTCGATGATCCAGAAGAATGCCAACTTCTTCATGCCACGACAGAGTTTAACTTCAACGAGAAATTTAGTTGCCTCGGTGACTACTTTGCCAAACAAGAGGAACCTGAGGAGTATGAAGAACCGGTCAATGGAGAACAACAAGAAAAGGCAAATTGGCTAGTCAATCGACCAGGAAAAGAAGCTGATCAAAATGTTAATGCTACACAAGAAGGCAATAGGGAGGAGGACGCGGATCTAGAGATATGCGATGCATTCCCGAATGAACAAAGTTTAGTTGCCTCGACAACCATGGATGCGCATGCCTCGGCAACCCTTGACGCCTCGACAACCATGGACGTGCACGCCTTGGCAACTCTCGATGCCGCAGCATCCCTTAACGCACACGCCTCGGCAACTCTCGACGCCGCAGTAGCCTTTGACACGCACGCCTCGACCATTTTGGCAGCAGTCACCACGGCAGCACATGCCTCGACAATACCCTGGTATGCGGATTTAGTTGATTTCCTTGTTTATGGTATTTTACCTTATAGCATTACTCACCAAGGGAAGAAACAGTTCCGCCGTGATGCTAAGCATTACTTTTGGGACGAGCCTCTTTTGTTTAAACAATGTGCAGATCAGATTATACGTCGATGTGTCCCTGAAGAAGAGCAACAGAATGTACTCCGGCAATGCCATTCTTCACCCTATGGAGGACATTTTGGAGGAACTCGTACCGCGGCCAAAGTTTTGCAATCCGGTTTGTATTGGCCAACATTGTACAAAGATGCCCAAGACTTTTATAAGCAATGTGATCGTTGCCAGAGAACGGGCAATATCTCTAGACGACATGAGATGCTGCTCTAGAACATCATCGAGGTGGAATTGTTCGATGTATGGGGGATCAATTTTATGGGACCTTTCCCATCTTCATTCGAAAACCTCTACATTCTACTTGCCGTCGACTACGTGTCTAAATGGGTGGAGGCAGCTGCAGTTCCCAACAACGATTTCAAGACCGTGCAACGATTCTTGTAGAAAACATATTTACACGGTTTGGGATGCCGAGAGCAATTATTAGTGACAAAGGCAAGCATTTTGACAACAGACTAATTGCCAAGATGTTGCAACGCTTCGGCATATCACACAGAATCGCCACGGCATATCACCCACAAACCAACGGGCAAGCAGAAATTTCCAACCAGGAATTGAAGGGTATACTCGAGAAAGTTGTAAATCCCTCTAGGAAAGATTGGTCATTAAGACTAGATGACGCACTTTGGGCATATCGCACTGCATTCAAAACACCCTTAGGTATGTCCCCCTTCTGACTTGTCTATGGCAAAACATGCCATCTACCGGTGGAAATCAAACACAAGGCATACTAGGCAATCAAGACCGTGAATATGGATTGGGAAAGTGTCGGACAAAAGCATTTGTTGGACCTCAATGAGATAGAAGAATTACGTGCACTCGCCTATAACAATGCACGAATCTACAAGGAGAAAACAAAGCAATGGCATGACAAGAAAATATTGCCACGGCAATTCACGCCAGGGCAACTAGTTCTTTTGTTCAATTCTCGGCTAAAACTTTTCCCGGGAAAGCTAAAATCAAGATGGTCGGGACCATTTGAAGTCGTCAAACTATTCTCCCATGGTGCTGTGATAATCAAGTCCATCTCTGACAACCATGAATTCAAAGTTAATGGACAAAGATTGAAGCACTACAATGGTGCCCATGTGGAACGTAACAAAGAAGTGATCAACTTAGGAGATGCATGAGCATGCTCTCCCTTTGATATTTTATTTTTATTTTTATTTTTTTAATTTCGATTAATTTTTATTTTTATTTTATTTTTTGAACTAATTTTATTTTTTATTTTTTTATTTATTTCCGATTATTATTATTCTTTAGGATAGATTTTTTTATCTTTTTAAGTTTAAGAATCCCATTACACATCTTTATTTATTTTCTTTTATTAGTTTATCTTTAATTTTAATCCTTATTTGATTTGTCTTTGCATTGTAGGAAAAAAGTTCAAGATAAAGAGGAATTTTAATCCAAGAAGGAAAACATCTTCAACAAGGAAACTAATGGGCTGAATCTAAGGCTTATATAAAGCCTCCAATTTACCCTAATCAAACCCCCCTTGCCGTCACCCTCTCCCTAAACCAAAACCCTTTTTTCTTTTTCCTCTAATCCCAACCACCATGTTTACCACCTATCTTTTCTATAAAACCCATCACCCTTAACCTATTCCTACTTTTTATCTTGCAACTTTTTAGTTTCTTTTCTTTTATTTTATTTGTTTTTACAAAACTCACAACCAAGATCATCAATGGCATCCAAAATTAAATTTTTAGTTCATCCAAGTTCCTCCAAAGAACCAAGATACAAGAAGTTTGCTACACCGATGGTTCAAGAAAGATTTCACTCCAAGTTTGAAAGCCGGAAGATTCATGAAGAACAAGGCTTTGAATACTCCAACTCTCATCAAGATTTCGGCCTTCAACCATTCATCTTCGAGAGGATTGCACATCAAAAGTGGAAAATCTTTTGCCATCAATCGGAACCAAGTAACATCTCATGGGTAAGAGAATTCTATGCTCACTCACCTAACCCGGATAATCCTTATGTTTTTGTTCGTGACAAGGCCATACTCATAAGTCCCAAAAACGTCAACATCTTTTACGGGCTTTACATTGAGAAGGACGAGCATCGAGCCTTCGTTGATCAAATCACTCCCAAGTAACTCGACAAGGTGCTTCAAGAACTCACTCAACCGGGAACTCATTGGAACGACGGTAAATACAAGGGCATGGTAAATCGCCTTCGGCTTAAACCCGAGGTAAAACTATGGAATAAGTTTGTTAAAACTTCTTTAATGCCCACCACACACAATACTACCGTTGATATACCACGTCTCTTGCTCATACATTCTATTTTGCATAATCGCATCATTAACATTGCAAAAATTATTTGTTATGAGATTTTTGTATGTAGCTCAAAAGATAAGGGTTCTCTTTTCTTCCCTTGCTTAATTTCTAATCTTTGCAAGGAAATGCATGTCCCAAGTGAGTCCACCGATGAAAAGGCCCTACCCAAGTCTGGTTGGAATCAAGCACTAATCCAAAAGCTAATGGGAGAGGCACCGGGAAATTCTTCAAGGCCTTCAATTGCCACGGAAACTCCTACCGCCCGGGCAATCCCTAATGCCCAAGCACCTAACGCCCGGGCAACTCGGCCATCAACCCCGGGACACTTTGAAGCATTCTTGCAACCATTAGTGAGCCACCTAAGGCAAATTGAAGACCGGCAACTAATGTTCATGTGGTACATGAAGGAGCACAACAATGCCATCACCCAAGTCATCCTAGAAAGGTACCCAGACAGTCGCGTGCCGTTCCCAATCTTTCCTGCCGAGATCCTTGCCCTGGAAACCAATAAAGCAGTTACCACGGCAGCCGCAACAGATGATGCCACGGCAACCTACACTGTGCCTGCACAAGCTGATGCCACGGCAACCAACCCTGAAGATGCCACGGCAACCAAAGCTAAAGACATCCCAGCAACCACTACAAAAGCCAAAGGTAAAGCACCTATGCCCGAATCAACTCCTACGAAATCATTTTTTGATTTTTCAGATTCGGACGAGTCCTCCATTGCACCAACAAAGACCGCACCAATTGAATCCTCCAAGCGAAAAGCCAATGACACCGATGAAGAGGACGATGAGGACAACCCCGTACGAGGATCGATTCCACCACCGGCAACAAGAAAACAGCCATCGTGTTCAAGCAAGAGAATCAAGACACCGACCAAAAGGAAACTAATCATCTACGATGACGAACTCTCAGAGTAAGTCCTCGTATGCATTTTATTTTTTGTTATTTTTATTTTTCTTTAATGCATGCATTGAGGACAATGCCTCACTCGAGTTTGAGGGGGATTGTTATTAGTAGTTACTATGTTTAGTTACATTCATCTTAAGTATTACATTTAGGATACATAAATTGCTTGCCATGCCTTTAATTGGAACAAGAATTTCTTAGATTTGAGAAATATCTGATGATGACTTTGCCAATGCACTTAATTGATAGAATTTTTATTCTAGGATAACCATGGAAAAACTAAAATTTTACTATGATGCTAAATTTGATGAAACACTATTGTGGTTTGATTGATTTAAGGAATTCTAGTGAACTTAGGTTGATAATTAACAAATTGGGGGATTAGAATAAAAATTGGATGAATGCTAGAGGTGCCCGAAATTGGCTCTAGCATGTGCTAAAAAAATTGTTTTGCGCTAGAGGTGCCCGAAACTGGCTCTAGTATGTGCTAAAAATAAAATTTTCGCTAGAGGTGCCCGAAACCGGCTCTAGTCGAATAAAACTAAAAACAAAACAATAGAGGTGCCCAAAACTGGCTCTAGTTAAAACATGTTAAAAAGAACCCAATGAAGTAATTTGAAAACCTCTTATTTGCATAGAATCCGAAAAATCAACTTGCACACAACTCCGCACACACTCACAAGCATTATAGTTTGATTCCGAGTAATTCCTAAGTTTTCCAAAAAATGAAAAGCCAATCATACTTTGTGCCCCGATTCAGAGAATTGAAATCAAGTTCAAAGCTAAGTTTGCGAAAATTGAAGTCGTGGCAGGTAATTATGAGTTTGCATTGCTTGAGGACAAGAAATAGTTCGAGTTTGGGGGTGTGATAAGTGTTCAAAAGTACTATTTTTTCTTACCCTTTTTACTCATATTATTGTTAGACTTAGGCTCATATTAGTTGCATAATTAGCCATTCATGCATTAATCCATGTTTTTTTCCATCGTTGAGCTTGATTACATAACTTGGTAGTTTTTGTGGGAAAAGATGTTGCTTTGGTGTGTTTTGTGTGTATGTGCAGGATCACTTGCCAAAGCAAGGCTAGAGCTAGTTGCCATGGCAATGCATGAAGGAGATGCCGAGCTAGTTGCCAGGGCAATGCATGAAGGAGACGTTCAGCCAGTTGCCAGGGCAATTGTCGACAAAGAGCAAAGGTGATATGGTAGTCGAAATTGATGACTAGACAAGCCCAAGATGACGTGGAGCAAAGCCCAATCCCAAAGGAATTTAATTTCCATGAAGAGATTAAAGAAGAATTAAATTCCAAGAAGATAGGAGAAGTTCTAGTAGGAATATAATTATAATAAAGAATTATATTCTTTAAAGATAATTTAATTCCAACTTAACTTCCTCCTCAAAGAAGGACTTTGACCTAGCCCTATAAATAAGAGGCCATATCGTCAAACCCTAGAGAGCAAAGAGAGGGGAATTTCGATAACTCAAAGGAGGGCAAGAGGAGAGAATTTTCGACAAGCATCTAGGGCAAGGAGGATTTCGACAAGCCTCCTTCTTCATCCTTTTCTTTCTTGTTCGATTAGGTTCATGCTAGGGATTAATTTTCTTGTGTTTCTTTGGAACCTAGGCATGAACTAAATCTATTTGGCTATGGTTATTGTGTTTTGTGGTTGTGAGAAACTATTGGATTTTGTTTAGGTAATAAGAGTTTGCACTTTTCTATTCAAGGTTTATTCATTCTTGGTTCTTATTCTTGTTTACGAGTGAATTGGGAGAGGATCTCGTAACTTCATCTATTTATCTAATATCGGGAGAGTTGGATTCAATAAATGAATGAATATGATCTTTATTCAATCTATTGATGGTGAAGATTAATCCGGCTTAGGAATAAGTTAAGGATTTCAACGGCTAAGAGGAGCGCAAGATTGGTTGTTGTTCACCCTTGATTCACGCAGGGATATATTATCAAGGCATGCACAAGTAGCTCGAGTTTCGACTTAGGGATAAGAAGAAACCATTGAAGAACGCTCTGCCGAACCTTGAAGGTTGCTGCCCAGAAGCCCAGGTAGTTTCCCAACTAGTCGCCCAGGCAACCATCGATTAGTTGCCAAGGCAACCCCGTTGTGCAAGTTGCCACGGCAACTGAGTTGCCCGTGCACTCTTTTACCAAGACGATCCAATCGGCTATCACAGCTCAACTCACGATAACCTGGCCTATCTCTCTCATTTAATCTCATTCATTCTTTTACTTTATTGCTTTCTAGATTAGTTATTAGTTAAACTCCTATAATCCTTTATTTGTGTTTTTACTTTTTACAGTGCAAGAGACTAGATTCTTGAAGTGGCATCAATCCCTGTGGAGATGATATCTTTTATACTATAACTTGCAACGTGTATACTTGCACAATTGCGTAGCACTTATTACGCGCAACACACCCAAATTGAAGTCTTTTCAGAGATATGGTGTTTGCAGCAGACGTTTTCGGATATGCCCCAAGATCGGTCTCTTATAGAGGTTCTGTAAGGTGCTAGATCGACCAACTTTGTTGTATTTAATAGGGCAACCCGAGGACCGACTTTAAAATTTTCAAAATGTATGCATGTAAATGTGAGGTGCATGTCTTAGATGCGAAAGTACTGATTCAAAAATGGTTCTCGTGACACAACTTCCGAACTCACTGGATTCTTTTGCAACTTTGAATATTGCCTCGATATCTAGAGTGCTAGATTTTTTCCGATGATAATTTTTCAAATTGAGAACCAGTCGTGAATCAACATTTCATGCTAGTAGAATGTAAAAATTAAAATGTTATGACATGTCATGCAGTGAATGCGAAAATGAGCAGATATGATGTGATCACAAAAATGGGTCAATTTGAAATTAGGGTAAAAATGAAAGATTTCTGATCGGGTAAGCCACTTGAACCAACACCGCAATGTAATGCAAATGCAATGATGTATGCAGAAAAGGGTAAAACAAAAAAAGAAAATGAGTCAGTA
The DNA here is from genome assembly GCA_019671005.1 of Hibiscus mutabilis. Taxonomy (NCBI): domain Eukaryota; kingdom Viridiplantae; phylum Streptophyta; class Magnoliopsida; order Malvales; family Malvaceae; genus Hibiscus; species Hibiscus mutabilis. The sequence continues at coordinate 30,844,452 of CM033733.1, read as the reverse complement.
CGGAATAAAATCAATAACAAACAAAATGACCCTATTTACATCCAGTCTAAAACACCTAGGTTATCTGCATGGCTCTAACAGGGTGGGTTTCTATATGTTCTCTACATGCAGTGTTGGTGCTAGGAGGTACCTAAATTGTCCTTGATGTCCTCTACTAAGAGTAGCAAGGCCCCCGATCGTCACCCATTATAGGCTCCTTTTAACCGGGTTCAATTCAGGGGGGCTCATTCGCTTATGCCTACACGAAGGAACGATATCCTTATGAAAGCATAAGGTACTCAAGCCTCGAAGGTACTTGCTAGGCATACACGGAGGAATGATATCCTCACGAAAGTATTAGCGTTTTCCCCCACTTAAAAAAGACGGGTTTATATGCCAAATTTTAAATGCGTTAAAATAAACGCGCAATTATAACCGAATGTTAATTTAATAGTCAATTTAATCTGAAACTTCTAATATTGGTAAAGCGGTAATTATTTAAAAAGCTTGACTCTCATTTGGCTTTGAAAAAACAAAAATATCCCCAGCGGAGTCGCCATCTGTAACGATGTCCCTCTTTGCTAAAAAAGGGTGTTTTGGTTTTGGAAATAATGTCTTCCGTGGGATTTTAGAAAAACCGTATTTTGTTTAAAATGGAGTCGCAACTGGCCACTCAAGGTGGATCGGACACCGTAAAAAAACTAGAGATTTCAAAATGTCAGGTTCGGGAGTCGGTTACGGATGGAGAAGGATTAGCACCCCCACACCGCCCAAAATTGGTACTTTAATAATTACCGCTTCATTAATATTAAACTTTCCGGATTAAAGTGACGATTAAATTAAAATTTGGTTATAAGTGCGAGTAAATTTTAAAAGCCCCATTATCCAAGAGTAAACACCCAACCATCATCACTACGCCTGATACTAGCCCCGTTTACGCTAGGATAAAAGGGCATCGCATTGACAAAATATATCCGAAATGCAATCTTAGAAAAAAATACTAACATTTATATTGACATGGCATAAATATTATAATATTATATAAAAAATAATAATAAACTACATGAATAAAAAAATGGTCAATCATAATATAAAAAAAACAAAACATGAACGAGAAAAAACGAGCTTCCAAAACTAAAATAATTAATTCTAACATGCTTAAACATATTAAGACACCAATATAATATACATGACATGCATGAAATGTAATGCTAAACTAACATAACAACATGTTAACATAAAAAAACTAATACTTGACTTCTATCATATAACATAATTTACACCCACAACATAACATGACATTTAAACATGATAAATAATACCACGCTAACATATAACCTAAAAACAAAGCACTTAACAAAGCTAATACTTACTTATCATGATCGAACAAGGCTAAACAAATAATGATGCACATAAAAGAAAATATGCATGAATAAATAAGACCAAAGCAACTCATATATAAAAAATAAAATATATAAAAAAACACAATTAAACATGCCATTAACTAATATATATCATAATGTACAAAATGAACAAACAAGGAAATCATGCTAACATGGATACGAACATATGAATTAAATTAACCATAACAAAAAAGACAAAAAATAAGAACACATAAATTAAAACCCAAAACATAATATCACAAATATGAAAACATGCTAAGACGATGCAAACATGCTAAAAGGAAGTAAATGACATGAATATTTAAAAAATAAAAAGGGACTAAAATGAACAACATGTAAGGTGCAAATGCAAACAACTAGAGGTAAACGACTAAAAATAAAAAAGCATGATTATAAAAACGGCAGTGACCAAATTGAATGAAAACAAAATAAAAGTGCAACATTAACATAAAAAATGAAAAAGGAAGCAGGAACACAGGGCAGGGACTGATGAGGTAATTAGACCGTTTGCATAAATAAAGGCGGGGTGAATCTTGGGGGACCTGGGAGGCAATTTTCCCATTTTTGTGAAGCATGGACACCAAACAGTGTCATTTTTTAGTCAACCGGTTAAACAAGGATATAGGGTTCATGTTATTTCGAATCTGAACATAAAAAACCTAAAAAACATTTCCCTCAGCCCTTTTCTCTCCAACCCTGAGCGGCAACAATCCATGTTTGTCGTTCACCGGTCCTAAAGCCTCCCGGCGATGGTCACGACAGCCTTGGTGAGGAGCTGAGCTTTGATGGTGAAGGTAAACTTCGAAACCTCCTTGTTTTGTTTTCGAAATGAGATTAAAACCAAAAAATGGATTAATTTTTTTTTGAAAAATAGTTTTGATATTCGGTTCAAAGAAAGAAAATAAAGAGATAGACATTTAGATCTGAAATTTTTGATTTCAAACTTATTAAAACCTTACATTTTTTATCTGAAATCCCTCACAAAATTCCTTTTTCTGATCTCCCAGCCCTTTTTCTATGATTTTTTGAATTGAAAAAAAGCCTCTATCTCTTTACATTTGTTTTGGTTTTATAACCCATCTAACAATAACCACCCACTCTTTTTTTAATATACAGATCTGGATGATGGTGCAAGACCAGATTTTCAGGGTATGGGTAAGGGTATGGTGATAGGTATGGGCGGTCAGATTAATTGATAGAGGGTTAGGATTTAGGGTTTGTTGGATTATTATATTTTTAGGGTTTTAGGATTCAAATTTGGGGTTCGGTGGTTATCGAAGATGGTGGTCGGAAGGTGAGCGGTGTTGGAGGGTCTTAGGGTTAAGATAACGTTAGGTTTAATTTTAGGTTAATGGGTCTCGGTATGTGTTCGGATCCGGGTACGAGTTTGGGTTTGGGTTGAATTTGGGTAATCCAGGTTATTTGTTTGGGTTTGGTTAGTGGGCTTAAGGCCCAGGTGAAATGGGTTATTACACCCACCAATGATATGCATCACCCTACAACAGTGACATGGTGCAACCCAACTTGCGCTCCTCATTACATCTCATCTGATTCAAGATGTGAATCGTCTTTTCCAGCCAACCTCAGCTACCTCAGGGCACAAACCTCGAAATTCCTCACTTCCCAAACTCTTTAAATACTCTAAGGGTAACCCTCGATTTGCCACCACATCAGGTGTCGTACTTGTGCCTGCACTCCAACCATCACTACTTGGAAAAGCTCTCATTATTGCTTGAACTAACGGGGTCAAATCACCATACACAGGCACCTAGTGAACCTGGGGTACTTCACCCGCCCTAACATCAACTAGAGGAACCATCAGAGGATGAGGTAAAACATTAGGGAGATTCTCTTTCGTCTCGTTATTCTGCCCTACCCCGGTAGTATTAGCCATCGATCATGTCTCACGTCGATCCATGTTATCAAAAGCATCAAAACATATTAAAGTTAGGCTAGCATCAGGCAAGGATCCAAGACAACTTTAAAACTCATTTTAGAACCTCAATAATAGGCAATGTGTCCACAACTTATACCCCAGCATGATATTAAACAATCACCGTACAACTCAACAACATCAGCTGATCAAACAACAACATCCCAACCTTTCACAAAACCTAGCTCTGATACCACCAAATGTAACCCCCTTGACCCGGCCTAGTCGCCCGACCGAACCAAGAGAACTACATTAGGTTTACCAAAGTAAACCGAATAAAGATTCCAAAAACCGGTTCATTCATTTTTTTTTTACTTTTATCTTGTCTAGATGCACCTTATTAATCCAAAGTGTTCATACTCGCAGCATGCAAATTTTCAAATCAAACGGATCAAAAATAGGCCTTCAATTGCACCGCATATGATTTAAGGACCAAATTGCAAAACCTTTAAACTATGAGGTCAAAGATGAAATTAAGATTACCAAACCTTAATTAATTAGGTTACAAGATAGCATGTCAAATTTCAATCCAAGCCGATCACCCAAACTCATTTAATTGATAACACAAGTTTCAAGGACTAAAACGAAAGAAATCAGAACCGTACCGGTATGCTACTTCGAATGCCAAAAATCCCATTTAATTGTTGAGTACCGTATCGATACAGACAGCTAGCATTTCGATACGCGGGCTTGTTCCAAAAAGTGAAATTCCAGTGGCAATAAACCGTATCGAAGCACCTACACCCGTACCGAAACACCCTACCCAAATTGCCTAGCCGTACCGATACGGTCCCCCACGTATCGGTACGTCTGGGCTTGTAATGTCATTTTTAGCTGGTTTTTCACTCGAATCTAGATACATTTGGGTCCTAACAACTTGCATACATGCATAGAAACATTCATAAATGTATAAACTCACATTCAAACCAGGGTTAAACATCCAAATCAAACTCAGGCTTCCAAAGGCCCACTCTAGAGGCATGATTCCTAGCCCACTATACCAAACATGCCAAATGCAAATTTAAGCTATTCACAGCATAAGCAACATGTCAACACAACCAACACAGCATAATAAACTTGTTAAAACCATCACAACATGGCAATCAACAAGGAAGCTCTAAATGCATACCTAAGCAAGCAATCATCCACAACTATAAGCAAGGGTTAACATCAAACTTAGCAACATCAAAGCATCCTCAAAATCCAGCATAGAAACATACTTAAAAGCCATAGGAAAACAGAATTCCAACTCCTAAAACCCATGGCGAACACATTGCCTTATTAATCGAAATGTAAACCGAGTTCATACTCAAACTTGCAAATGTCCTTGGATCACCTAGCCTTGCCTCTTGCTACCCCTAAACCTTAATGTTCTGCATCATTAGGAAAAAGAGAGTGTAACCACACTTGCTTAGTGGGGATGCTCATAAAACAATGATGCATTAAAACCATTTGAAAACCGTATTCTTGTTTTTCAAAAACATGCTTACAACCAAGGCATTTTCCTTGTCTCCAACCGAGACATGCACAATCACCCTTATGCAACATCATATACATAATCCATGCTTAGATTGTAACCCACTTGACCCGGCCTAGACGCGCAACCGAATCAAGATGGCCACATTAGGTTTGTCGTAGCAAACCGAAGAGATTCAGCCAACACGGTCCATTTTTTTTCTTTTTATCTTATCTAGATGCAATTACTAATCCTACATGTTCATACAGATAACAGGTGTAATCCCAACTCAATCGGGCATCACTTTGACATCCAATTGATTCCGTTTAGCACAGAGAGACCAAATTGTAATTTGATGAAATTACAAGTCAAAAACCCACTTTTAAATCACCAACCTTAGATTAGTCAGGTTCCATGCATATGTCTCATATTCCAACTCAAACCAATCATTTTAACCATGTACTAATGCATTAGCAAGATTCAGGGACTAAAATGCGAAGCAAACAAAATTGTGAGCTGATGCAACAGAAAATAGCCTTGAGTATCGGTACTGGTGTTACCGTACTAATACACATAAAGATGCACCATACCGGTACACCATGGCCCGTACCGATATGCAATAACCAACTTACCTAACTTCTGATTTGTTTTAACATCCGTATTGGTACGCTTACGTGGGTATCGATACACGGGTTTGGGTTTAAAAAGTGAGATTCCAAAGGCTAGAACGTGTACCGATACTCCTTGCCCGTATCGGTACGCCAGGCCAAAATTACCTAGGCGTACCGGTACTCCCTTACACGTACCGATCCCTCAGGCTAGAAAATGCCTAGCCGTACCGATAAGGTTCCCCGCGTATCAGTACACCTGGACCTGTAATGCCACAAATTGCTGACTTTTCAACCCAAAAACATTCTCAAACCATTCCAACATGCTTATAACACCATACCAACATGCCAAACCTACCATAAGCAACCTAGCAACAAAAATCTAATACCACAACAAGGCTTCATGCATCGAATGGAAATCTATAGGCATGCTTCCTAAAGTTGCATCCATACAATATACCAAAAGACAAACCAGCACCAAAATCAATCTTTAAAGGCCATTTACAAACCAAAAGCAACCTAAGAAACATGCTCTAACAGGGAGTTCCTCAAAACATCTCCCAAATCATAACAAGTACCCCATTGCCCTTATTCATTATAGACTAGTCTTTAACATACTTTGGAACCAAGTCTTGCCAAGATCCCCTTGCTTCTTGTTGCCTTTCGGAACTTAGTGAGGAAAGCTCAGAACGAAACACCATCAATGCATTTAAAACACCATCAATGCATTTAAAACCATTTCTCAACATCATCTTTTAAAACATCCTGCCTCTTTTAAAACATGAACTTACAACATTAAAACCAGCATATCAAACCATATGCTACATGTATCATTAACCAATAGCAAGTCACATTGCTAGCCCTCTACTTAAGCCTTCCCATGCATTACTACCAAATGCAAAGCTTAAGGAGAAAACATGTATAAATCACATTATACAACATAAACCATTTCAATGATACATAAACAATTATATTGGCTTTCAAGTGATCTTTAACAAGTCCATTAACAAAAGAGTTCATCGGATACACGGATTCAACAAGTGTTAACCCAACACTTCAAGCCATATCAACCGGAATAGCGATACAATCACAATCGCAGTACAATAACAACTAGATACAATTCCAACCGGGTACACTCTCAACCTACAAGGATACCAATCCCTCTCATAAGTTAGATGCTTAACCCACTAATGGGAGTATTCGGTATTGTTTAACCCCTCAACCGTTAGGGTACTTGGATAGAGTATTCGGTACACCGTATAAACCCCTCAACATCCAAGATGACAATATATAAACCAGGTAGACTCATCGTAAGTCCTACTGGTGATGTATGAAACATCCATGTATAATGTTATGTATGCATTGCACTCACCTGGGCCATGTATTAATATGCCTCACTAAGTCCTCTTTGACCCTTTCCTTCATTTCACCTTGAACCTCCCTTGATTCGAACTTAACTTTATAATTCAAATAAGTAAAATATTTGTTAGATCCCAATCTAATAGTATCTTAGACATATTGTCCAATATAATCATTTGAATACAAAATCTCCAAACATTTTATTTTCTTCCTTGTATTGTTCAAAAACTCATTATGGTCCTTAGTGACCAATTTGAACTTCCATTAACCCTTTTCAAGCGTACTAGATCATTATTTCAACATCACATACCCTAAATTAAACTTGAATCTATAAACCCTAATCATCTTCATAATAATCAAAACATGTAAAACTTAAATCCCAACTCAATATCATGATTTTAACATCATACTAGCTTGATTTTAACTTGAATTCAATCATGAAATCATAAAATCTCAAAAGCCCCAATTTGATCCATAAACCCTAATTTCTTTCTCATGTAAATTCTCATCGATCAAGCATAGATTCCATGAATTATTTATATCAAAAGATAGAACTTGAATAGTAGAACAACTTTGTAGTTGAAGAGATTACCTGAAAACCGAGTTTCGGGGCTTAAATCGAGCTTAAAAAATTTTCTTCTTCTTTCCCCTGTTTCTCCACGTTTCAAGGCTGGAAAAGATGTCCATCTTTTCTCCATTATTTTAAACATATACCTATTAAATGAATATTAAATTCATTTAATAGTGAAATTACAATTTTACCCTTTTATCCAATGGTTGAGATTGATTTTATCATCAATCAATGGCCAAGATTTAGTCTTCCATTCCTCTTTCCAAAATTACCCTTATAACTTTTTAAATATTTCAAAATTGCCATTAGGGCCAAATGACCAATTTTCCCTCCAACTAGTCTTTATTTACTAGTTTGTTTCTAAATTGTCATTCCATTACAATCTAACTAAATCTAGTTAGAATTCAACCAACCATAATAAAATATTTATAAAATAACATTTTATGACTTTTCCATAGCTTTTGGATCAGTCTCCAAAATTTCCATTCGATCTAATATACCGATAAATAATCCTTTACTCAAAAATAAATTGTAGGATTTATCTTGAATCAAACTAAAAATATTTCCAACACTTGTAAATGACTTTTATAACCTTTCTCTATCATATGGAAAAATTTCAAACTTTTCCAGTTCGATCCGGGTATCCGAATTCCACTTAAACTTTAACTGCGATGTTCCCAATAATCAAAATATTAGATCGAACCAAAATCTTCACATTCGATCCACACCCTTAGATGATCTATTTATTTATGAAATAAAAACCCTTAACTTTTATGAAATTACAACTTTAGTCCCCAAACTTTTCCAAAGTTTATACTTTAGCCATAAAATTTTCAAAATTTACATTTTAGTCACTAACTTTTTAAACTTCAATTCCCATTCCAATTTTCCTTGGACTTCAACCAAAATTTAAGAATATCCTATTCAATTCACTATCTATCACATGAAACCTTTAAACCTTAGAAATATTCTTTTCAAAACCCATAATTAAAGAAATCCTAACTTTTGCATTTTTGTCATTTTAGTCACTAAGTTAGCTTTTAAGCTATTATCTTAGTACTAAATGACCCTTAATCAACTTAGTAAATTTTGGGGTATTACAATTCTCTCCCCCTTAAGAAAATTCGTCCTCGAATTTTTTCAATGCGTACTTGGTTCCAAAAGGTGAGGAAACTATTTTCTCATATTTTCTTCTTATTTCTCTCAAGTCATTTCTTTAACCTTATGATTTTTGTCAAAGAACTTTAACAAACGAGATTGTCTTGTTTTTCTTAGTTCTTTGATTCCAAATGCTATGATCTTTACCAGTTCTTTTTCAAAGCTTAAATCTAGCTAAAACTCTATTTTCTCCGGAGTAACAACATGTGAGGAGTCTAATCAATACTTCCTGAGCATCGGTACATTATGAATATTGTCCATTTCCAAAGATAAACCTAGCTATTAAGCTTAACAATCAGACTAACTCCTTTCACGATTTCTTATAGCCCAACAAATCTTAAACTTATTTTTTTTTTGTCTAAACCATAACACCTTCTTCCAAGGTGAAACTTTTAAGGAATACTTTATCCTTAACTTCACATTAAATATCTTTTCTTTCAAGATCAACATATAGTTTCCATCATCGAGATAGAAATTTTTCCTTGATAATACAAATATCTATCAACCCTAACTTCCAAGTTTTCAGTTTCACTCTTTTCCACTTGTTTGAACCTTGATAACATTTCTCATCCTTTCTTTAAAGATATCTTATTTAATCCAATATGGTAAATTTTATTCTTAACTTGACAATAAAAACGCATCTTCTTTTAATGCCAATCTTGTATTCATAGCTCTTAAGGCAACAATTGTCTTTCGACTGAGAGCGTCAGCTATCACATTAGCTTTTTCTGGATCATAATTCTTAAGAAACTCGATCCAACTTCTTTGCATCAAATTCAACTCCTCTTTAGTAAGCATATACTTTAAACTTTTATAACCTACATAAATATAGCATCGTTCACTGTATAAATAATGATGCTATATCTTTTAAAGCAAATACAACCATTGCTAGCTCCAAATCCTAAGTAAGATAATTTCTCTCATATATCATAAGTTGTCTCAAGCATAGACCATTACTTTTCATTCTGGTTGTACTGGTACCGTGGCTTCAATTAAGATCTTCTTTAATGTCTCAAAGATTTCTTAGCATTGATCTGTTCAAATGAATGGCATTTCTTTCCTCAATAGCTTGGTCAATGAGGAGGCAATCATCAAGAAATTCTGAGCCTCTAAAACATTCTTTAGAGGTTTCCATTCAACTATAATTTGTACTTTCTTGGGGTCTACTCCTGCCAAATTCACATAACTAATAAAACAGCTTTTGACAACCAATTCACACTTTAACAAATTAGCATATATCTTCTTTTCTCGAAAGGTCTAAAGAACAATGCAAAAATGGGCATCTTATTCTTCCTTTTTCCTTCGAATAAACCAAAATATACTCAATGAACTCTACCAAAAATTGGTCCAAGCAAAATTAGAATACTTGGTTCATTAGATTTATAAATGCCATAGGCATCATCATAAACTCATAGTATTCATACCGAGTCCAAAAAGTTGTCTTTAGAATTTCTTCTTCCTTGATCTTTAGCTAATAATATTTCGATCGAAGGTCTATTTTGGAAAACATAGATGTGCCTTTTTTCTTTAACTGATCAAAAGATCATCAGTCTTCGAAAGAAGATATTTATTCTTTACCATCACCTTGTTTAGCTGACGGAAATCTATACTTAATCACATAGATCAATCTTTCTTTTTCACAAATACACTGGTGTACCCCAAGGTAACACACTTGGCATTATAAAACTTCGACCTAACATTCCTTGCATTTGTACTTTTAAATCCTGAAGTTCGGTCGAAGACATTTTATACGAGGCCATTAATTTAGGCGCAATGCTTGGTAACATCTTTATTTTGAATTTCACCTCTCAATCTAGGGTAATTTCGAGTAACCCATCTGGGAATACATCCGGATATTTTTGGACAGTCGAGTTATTTTCCAATTTAACTTCAACAGCCCGAGTATCCACTACATTTGCTAAGAAAAAAAAACTTAACAACCTTATAACAACAATTTCTTTAATAAAACAACTGAAATTACATTAGAGAAGGGATTTACCCTTTTATCAACTACTACTATTTTTGTACCTTCCATGTTTTTAATACTAATCGCTTTATGGGACAATTCATCATGACCTAATAAGAAGGTAACCAATTCATGCGCACAATCATCTTAAACTCTTCGAAAGATAATTCCATTAAGTTTATCGGGAACTCTATTTCTTATATTTTTATTGAGCAATTCCAATGTTCAGCTCGCCCTTACATTACAACCCAACAAATTTATGACCACTATATTACTTGAAATGGGTTCTAAAAGGATATCTCGTTCACCATTCAACTTCGTACCTATATACGAATGTGTAAAGCTAGGACCCATCAACATCAATACAGGTTTATCCAAAAAGATGAGATGTACCTTCTATGATTTTCGAATCACCCCAATCTTTATTAGTCCTGATGTTATAAACTCAGACTGATATGTGCAATCCTGGCTATGAAGCAAATTCAGATGGTTTTCTAATCTAGCTTAAATCTCGGAACAACAAAATAGCTCCATCCAAATTCTCGGTATCCAAACAGTGGAATCCGTCCAGTGTAATCCTTAGATTATTTAGTTATAAATCAACAATCATTGGACCTTAATATGCTTTTCCTTTCAATTCAGGTGTTCTCAGGCACTCCTTGTTGTACCAGTGCCCCTTTCTTGTTCCAATTTATCCGAAGGGTTATCATTAACCTTATTATTACTACTCTTGATTCCTTCCAAAGCTTCTAATTTATCAGTTCATCACGCTTTCTTGACTCAAATATTTCTTATAATTCCTCACAATTTACATTAGTAAGGAGCGACATCAATCAGATCATAAAAACATCAAATCAGTAATATTGATATCCTAGTGGCATGTATACTCTTTTTTAACATAAACCACTTCCATTTAGGTCGAGAATCGGCTAAACAGACAGCTCTGATACCAATAAATTAACACACATTTTCCCGTATCCAACACTGAATACGAGTATGAGGTGTCACAAAACATTTGTAAAACCCTCTACATTTGTAATTCAGTAAAGTTTTGTTTCTTTTAAAAAATATTACAATGTATTTAGTTTTTATTTACAAGTCTAGTTATTCGCGTAAAGTTTAAAAATAATATTTTTCATCTTCAAATCGAGTTTATTTTTAGGCAGCAACTTATCGATTTAATTTATCTTGATATAATTAATAAAACTGCTTAAAAACTGTCTGATTTAAAATTCATCCAAATACCAAATAAAATACAAATTCTATCAGAGCAGGCATACCCTTTTAATATAAATGCCAACTAGTAAATATCAAACAGTATCAAAAGATATCTTACTGATACTAATGTACCTGTTATTGATTGATGATGTCCGAATAAGCTCCTTACTCCAACCATTTCTTCTTTCCTACGTGTAAAACATTTACACGCTAAGTATCTACTTAGTGAGGCAATAAGTCAAATTCAAGTGCAATTATCATAATATCAATATTAATGATTAACAATGCATATGATCGCCTTACCATTACATGCTCGTTAACATAAATAAATATGTATATCAAAGTGATAAGATTAGATCTTACCAATACCGTTGCCATTTCCATCCGTAAGCTTTCAATGCTTACCAATACCTCCTTCCATTTCTATCTGCAAGCTTTCAAGCTTATCTTCCTGTTTCCTTTTTTTATTCTTTTCAATTTATTTAGCCCAAGGTATCGAATTAAAAGATTCTATGTACACGATTCATCCCCCCATACCCAACCTTTCTTGAGTATGTAAATTATTTGCACCGTAGTACTTAGAACCCTAAGCGCTTCCGTATACCCAAACCTTGCATGAGTATACCCTCATTGAGTATTAATAAAATTTCACCGTAGTGCTTAACACCCAAAGTGTTTCTGTATACCCAAACCTTGCATGAGTATAACCTCAATGAGTATTTATGAATATTGCACTGAAGTGCTTAGAATATTTATACAGCTGTTTATGACCCTATGGATATACAACTATACCATCGAACCTCTATATCATACATTGGGCGTTATTTCATCATTTAAGTCATCAATGGCAACATATATCAATATATATAAACATTTAACAGTTCATAACCAAAATAACATTCATATTGTACCATCATTAATAATTAGTGATCAATGCATTTATTTTCAACCTTTGACATATTTAAAATATGTCAAATATATGATCAATGACATAATTATCATGACAATATATAAACCAGGTAGACTCATCGCAAGTCCTATTGGTGTTGTATGAAACATCCATGTATAATGTTATGTATGCATTACACTCACCTGGGCCATGTATTAATATGCCTCACTAAGTCCTCTTTGACCCTTTCCATCATTTCACCTTGAACGTCCCTTGATTCGAACTTAACATCATAATTCAAATAAGTAAAATATTTGTTAGATCCCAATCTAATAATATCTTAGACATATTGTCCAATATAATCATTTGAAAACAAAATTTCCAAACATTTTCTTTTCTTCCTTGTATTGTTCAAAAACTCATTATGGTCCTTAGTGACCAATTTGAACTTCCATTAACCCTTTTAAAGCTTACTAGATCATTATTTCAACATCACAAACCCTAAATTAAACTTGGATCCATAAACCCTAATCATCTTCATAATAATCAAAACATGTAAAACTTAAATCCCAACTCAATATCATAATTTTAACATCATACTAGCTTGATTTCAACTTGAATTCAATCATGGAATCATAAAATCTCAAAAGCCCCAATTTGATCCATAAACCCTAATTTCTTTCTCATGTAAATTCTCATCGATCAAGCATGGATTCCATGAATTAGTGATATCAAAAGATAGAGCTTAAAGAGTAGAACAACTTTGTAGTTGAAGAGATTACCTGAAAACCGAGTTTCGGGTCTTAAATCGAGCTTGGAAAATTTTCTTCTTCTTTCCCCTCTTTCTCCACGTTTCAAGGCTGGAAAAGATGAACATTTTGCCCTTCTTTTCACCATTATTTTAAACATATATCTATTAAATGAATATTAAATTCATTTAATAGTGAAATTACAATTTTACCCTTTTATCCAATGGTTGAGACTGATTTTATCATCAATCAAGGGCCAAGATTTAATCTTCAATTTCCTCTTCCCAAAATTGCCCTTATAACTTTTTAAATATTTCAAAATTTCCATTGGGGCCAAATGACCAATTTGCCCTCCAACTAGTCTTTATTTACTAGTTTGTTTCCAAATTGTCATTCCATTACAATCTAACTAAATCTAGTTAGAATTCAACCAAACATAATACAATATTCATAAAATAATATTTTATGACTTTTCCATAGCTTTTGGATCAATCTCCAAAATTTTCATTCGATCCAATATACCGATAAATAATCCTTTACTCAAAAATAAATTGTAGGATTCATCTTGAATCAAACTAAAAATATTTCCAACACTTGGAAATGACTTTTATAACCTTTCTCTATCATATGGAAAAATTTCAAAATTTTCTAGTTCGATCCGGGTATTCGAACTCCACTTAAACTTTAACTTTGATTTTCTCAATAATCAAAATATTAGATCGAACCAAAATCTTCACATTCGATCCACACCCTTAGGTGATCTATTTATTTATGAAATAAAAACCCTTAACTTTTAGGAAATTACAACTTTAGTCCCCAAACTTTTCCAAAGTTTATACTTTAGCCATAAAATTTTCAAAATTTACATTTTAGTCACTAACTTTTTAAACTTCAATTACCATTCCAATTTTCCTTGGAATTAAACCAAACTTTAAGAATAACCTATTCAATTCACTATCTATCACATGAAACCTTTAAACCTTAGAAATTTCCTTTTCAAAACCCATAATTAAAGAAATCCTAACTTTTGCATTTTTGTCATTTTAGTCACTAAGTTAGCTTTTAAGCTATTGTCTTAGTACTAAATGACCCTTAATCAACTTAGTAAATTTTGGGTATTACAAAAACAATGATTCCAACTAGTAAACAACAACAATTAACATCCAGAAAACCTTTCCCAACATACTTTTACTTCCAGCAAAGATTAAACTCGATTATCATCACAAAAACTCAAATCTAACAACCTAACCAATTAGCAATCCAAGAGTTTCGGGATTCTATTGATAAAAATAACTTATAAAAATCATAATACATCCAAAATATGTATTAAATCAATCTTAAACATTGGAAATCATATCCACTTCGAATATTACCTCATTTCATCAAATTTTACCCAATTAACTCAATTAAACATTGATAAATCATTAAAATTAGCTTACAATTCATAAATCAAGGATCAAATACTTGGGAATTTCCGTATAGAACCATACAATAGAGGAGATCATGGACTTTACCCCTATTGTGAGATTTCTCCCTCAGTTGGTTTGATAAAAGCTAAGAAAACACAAGATTTAAATGAGATATTGTAAAAACAATGTTAATTAATCAATTACAAATCATAAATACAAGTTAAAAAGACTTCTCACCTCTTTATTTTGATGAAAACTTGAGTGTTTGGCTGAGGAGAGAATAAAGAGAAAAGTTGAAAGAAAAGTTACGTGAATTTTCTTTAAAGAGCTTAACTAACTTTTTAACTAAAATCCCTATTTAATTAACTTTAAAACACATGTTAAAATATCTTTAATTAAGGGAGAAATCATCAGAAAAAACTTGGTAAAATAGCTCCTTAAATATTCTAAGAATTTGAACCTTTTCATTTTAGTCACCTTTAAAAGCAGTTTTCAAAAATTGCATTTTGGTCACCAGCCAAAATGTTCGATTTTCAAATCTTATTTTCCAAAATTGATTTCACCATTATCCTTAATATAATAATATTAATTTTAGAATATTTTTCCATAATTTTATCACCTTCAAAAATATTTAAACCAATTTAATTCCAAAACTAACCCGAAACTCTAATACCGGTCTACCGAACCTTCGAACCAACCTTTAAAAAATATAAGCCCAAGGTCGGAGTGTTATAGTGAAAGTACCTGCAATCACAGTGGTGTCATTGCGTCCCTCACGGTGCGCATACACCTTAGTCGGTCCACCTTCCCTAGGCTGGATAGCAACGGTATGAGCCACAATCATCTGCCCACCATCTCTGCACTGAAATGGCCCACGACCACGGCCTCTCTGCGAAGCAACAAAAGGCACAACACCCTGCCCACCTCTGGCTAACAAAGGACAATCACATCTCAGATGGTCGCTAGACCCACAACTCCAACAAGTATTGGCCACAACAGCCGCAGGTACCTGACCCTCTCTAGCCAAACGTGGGCAATCTTGCCTCAAATGATCATGCAATCCATAAGACTAGCAGGTATTATGCGGAGCCCTAACCTGGGTACCCTACCCCTACGCTCCATGCCCAATAGTACCCTCCACCTCATCTTTGATCAGGGCAATATCTTCTACCACGGTGTTTCTTGGCCTGACCACTGCCAAAACTGGAATCTGCCACTCTCTTACCAGAGCTAAAGCCTCGAGTCCTAGAAGCCAAACCAAGGTTCTGCTTAATGTCCTTGGCTCGCATAACCAGCACATCAAAATCGGTATATTCAACAACAAGCATGTATGTCTTAACCTCCTACACAAGCCCGTAGCAGAAACGATCACATCGCTAATGCTCGTCAAGGACTAACTCAGATGCATACCGACTCAGCCTCACAAATTGCTCCTCATACTCAGAAACAAATAGACTGCCCTGCACAAGAGCCATAAACTCTCTCTTCTTTTCGTCCTGATACTGGACTCCCAGGTACTTCTTTCGAAAAGCACCACAAAAAAACTCCTAGGTTACATCCTCGGTTACCATCCCGGATATCGTGGTAGTCCACCATGTATAAGTATCTCCCTACAATAAGGACACAGCACATCCCAGCTTACGGGCATCAGAACAACCCATCTGGCCCAGTATCCTCTCTGTACTGGCCAACCAATCCTCTAAAGCCTCCGATGCTAAACCACGAAACTCAACTCTGCCTAGACTATGAAGACGCTCTAACGACAAACCTGTCTTCCCAACCACTGGTGCCGGCAAATGAACACCCACAACTGCTACCTGGAACACACCAGTCATGGCCTGAATCAAAGGCGCAATGTCACCTATCCCTAGCCCAGCTGGCACAGGTGGTACTTGCTTCATATTAGTAGGTGAATTAGGTGGGGGTGGCGGCAACCACTCAGGAGGTACAACATCCTCCTCGTTTCCCTACCTAATGGCAGCAGCAATCGTTCCAGATCGCAACTCTCTTCTTGGTCCCATCATGTTAAAAATATATCTAAGGCATGATAATCATTTCAAAACAAAATAGTTAGGCCAGCTTCAAGCAAGGATCCAAGACTTCCATTTCAAGGTCATAACATCTTAGACTATAATAATAAGGCAATGGTTTCCCAAATTTCCCCCAACATAGCATAAAGCAACCACCATGCATATTACAATCACCGTGCATCAAAAACAACATATTACAAATCACAACAACATTACAACAACCGTACTAACTCCCAATTATCACAAACCTATCTCTGATACCACCAAATGTAACCTCCTCGACCCCGCCTAGTCGCAAGACCGAACTGAGCGAGCTACATTAGGTTTACCGAAGTAAATCGTAAAGATGAAACCTAAAACACATCTATTTTTCCATGTATCTTGTCTAAATGCACAATTATTATCCTACATGTACATACTGATCACAGGTGAAAACTCAACTCAATCGGGCATCGAATTGACATCCAACTGAACACAATTGCGATTTAGGGACCAAATTGCAATTTTGAAAAACTACAGAGACTTAGCTCATTTTTATGTTACCAACATTTAATTAAGCAGGTTTCTTGCATACATGTCAAAAATCAGCTCAAAAAGGTCATTCATACTCATTCAAATGCATCCACAAACATTTAGGGACTAAAACATAAGAAACCAGAACTTCATAATATTCCAAATAACTAATTTAACTGCCACTGTATCGGTACAGGCTAGGGGTTGTATCCATACGCCTTCACTTATTCATACTCCAAAATTCTAGTAGCCAAAACTCGTTCTAATACGCCTCAGCGTATCGAAATGCCCTTCATAAAAACACTATGTCGTATTAAAACAACTCCTCGCGTACTGAAACACTGGCCAAATTTGCCTAAGCCCGTACCGAAATGCTTGCCCGCGTACCGGTACACTAAGCTTGAAATGGCTTACTCATACCGAAATAGGGACACCCGTACTGGTACGCTTGGACCTATAATGTCCTCTTTTGCTGGTTTAACATGCTTTCGAACATACCAAAACACCCTAACATGCTTTTATCATACATCCAACATCCTAAAGTGTTAAACCACATCAAAACAACCTAGTTCCAACATCAATTCATGGCAACATGCTTCAAATGAAAATCTAGAGGCATGCACCCTAGAAACCAAAGCAAGCAAAACATGAAATGTCAAACCATCACCACAAACAATCCAAAATGGCCTTTTACAACCCAAGATCAACTAAACAAACTTTCTCAAATAGGGAGTTTAGCAAAACAGCTCCCAAAACAACAACGAAAACCCAATTGCCCTTATTACTTATAGTCTAGTCCAAAAACATACTTTTGATACCAAGTCTTTTTGTGATCCCTTGCTTCCCGCTGCCTTCCGAGCCTTTAATTCTTTACATTGATGGACAAAGAGAGCGTAAGGACACTAGGCTTAGTGAGGAGTGCTCAAAAACAACACACCATCAATGCATTAAAACCATTTTTCTACAACAAATTGAAATCTCATTTCAATCGTCTTAAAAACATCTTTTAAAACATTATCATGACTTGAAAAACCATGCACTTTACATCTTTAAAACCCAGCATACTAAACCATATGCAACATGTATCATTAACCAACAGCAAATCCCATTGCTAAACCTCAATTTAAGCCTTCCCATGCATAACAACCATATGCAAAGCTTAAAGAGTAAACATGTATAAATCACATTATACAATATAAACCTTTAAATGATACATTAACAATTATATTGGCTTACAAGTGATCATAACCAAGTTCCTTTATCAAAAATAGTTCATCGGATACACGGATTCAACAAGTGTCCTCACAACACTTCAAGCCATCTTAACCAGAATAGCGATACAATCACAATCGCGGTACATTACCAATCAAGTATTATTTACAACTCACGGGGACACCAACCCCAATCATCGGGTAGACGCTTAATCCACTAACAAAAGTTTATGGTACCATATAACCCCTCAACCGTTAGGGTACTTGGATGGAGTTTGCGGTACACCAAATTAAAACCCCTCAACATCCAAGGCGACTTATTATAGTGCACTATCAATCTTATGGCCGGCCAACTATATCCGATAACAATTTTTAAAACCACATTACTTGCCAATATAATTCACCATTTACCATTTACCTCACTGTTTTTACAAGCATTAAACCAAACCATTTTCCAAGCAACAACACATGCTTAAAACTCAAGTATAAACCATATACTTACATGGATCACTTACCACGTGCATCCACCATCATATCATGATCAAAAAAATATCTCATATACTTTAAAACATGCTTAAACAGTAAGTACAACGTAAATCAAAACAAGTGCATAAAACCATTTCATAAAAGCACGACCGAGAGAGAAAACCACATCATACTTACTTCTGAGTTTAAACCAGCATTTCAAGCTCAGTTTAAACTCCCATAAACCACATTTAAATCATTTCATAGCTAAACTCCACGTTCTCACTCACCGATACGCGAAACCTCACTTCGCCAACGCAAAATCAAGCGTCTAAAACCTCCAAAACTTCATCGATCACTTTCGGATCAACCTCCCCTCTATTGTGTGATTTCTCTCTAAATTGATTGATTAAAGCTCTGGATTTTGATGAAAACAAGAGTATTGGCAGAAAATAAGTGAAGAGAAAAGTTTACGTCAAATTTCTTTAAAACCAATAACAAACTTTTATTATCAAAATATCTTTTAATTACTTTATAAAACACATGTTAAAAAGTCTTAATTGAAGGGAGAAACCAACAGAAAAGACTTGGTAAAATAGCTCCTTAAGGATTCTAAGAATTTGATCCTTTACAATTTAGTCACCTTTAAATATATTCAAAAATTACATTTTAGTCACTAACCAAAATGTCACCCTTCCAAAACCCATTTTCCAAAATTGATTTCACCAATATTTTCCATATATTTAAATATGATTTTTCACTATTTTCCATATTTTTATCTTATTCAAAAATATTTACTCCCGAATCCGAATCCGAATCGAATCCCTAACCGGTCTACCGGACCGTCTAACAAACCCTTAAACTGCTAGGCCCAAAATCGGGGCGTTACAATAGTAATAAGAGGCATTGTGACCAAGTTGTAATTGGGAGGGTTAATTTGGATACTCCCTATTTGTATAAGTTATATTTGATGTTTTGGAATTGTATGATGCTTTATATCTTGCTTTGAGGGTTTGGATATGTTTTGCATGCTTGGGTAGAGATCATGCCTATATGATCTTTGGCTGGATTTGATATAATGTGAATGATCCTTTATCATGCACATATGATTGTGAAAATATCGCTTGGGATGTTATATGATGATTAGGTGTTTTTTGAAGCATGTTAGATTGAGAAAAAGTGTCATATGTTCGACCTAGAGGTCATTATAGGTTTGTTCGTACCGGTATGGGTCCTTAGGGATCAGTACATAAAGACTTGTCTCGGCTCAATATGGGAAAAAATTCCAAGGCATACCGATATGCCTGGTAACCGTATCAGTACACATAGTTGAAAAATAGGCCTGGTGTCGGTACACGGGCAACCGTATTGGTACGCCCTTTGGCTACTGAAATCCCATGTTTTGAGTATCGAATACATGTATCAGTACGCTTGAGGACCGTACCAGTATGCCTTTGAAAATTTATACTCGTATCGATATGGATATGTTGTGTATATTTCGGTTAAAAATGCTTTCTGAAGTTTAAATCTTTGCAATTTAGTCCATGTTTCTTGAACATGCAATCAAATGAGTTTCGATGATTATTTTAAGTTGAAATTTAACTTGAATGTATGAAACATAATTAATTTAGGTTTGGTAACTTTGGAATTAAAGAAGTCTCTATAATTTTTAGAAATTACAATTTGGTCCTTAAAATGTCAATTCGACGCCTGATTGAGTTGTAATTTTCACCACTGCTAGCATGATCTCCTTAGGACTTAATTATGCATTTAGATAAGATAAGATAAGATGAAAAAATAGACCATTTTCTAAGTAATTCTTTTGGGTTTGTCTCGGCAAACCCAATATAGCTTGCTTAGTTCGGTCTGGCGTCTAGGCCGGGTCAAAGGGGTTATATACGCAGACGCTCTAGCAACAATCCATGATTAGCCACAACTGTCAAGGTTGTGGCCTAAACTTGCACTCTAGCAAAAGCTGCTTGGAAAGCTCTAGTCATTGCCTGAATTAACGAAGTCATGTCCCCAAAAATAAGTCCTTGCGGGGCTTGGGGTATGTTTCCTCTACCCACTCCATTCGGTGGATTAGTTGGAGGAGATGGTAACTCACTACGAGGAATTATGCCATCCCTAGTATTTTGATTATTTTGAGCGTTACTCATGTTAGTTCGAGTCTCACATCGTGGGCCCATATTCACTAACAATTAAACATGCAAAAAGAAATCTTAGTTAGGCTTGCATTCGGTGAAGGATCTAAGACAACCTGTGAAAAATCATTTTAAAACAATAGTAATAGGCAATGTGTCCCTAGTCAACCCATATTAAAGAAAAACGACATCACAACTGTCATAAGTCATGCTTAAACATAGTTATTCATCGCATAACAACTCAACAACAAACAAAACATTTAGCAAACCATTCCAACTTTTTGTAACATGGCTCTGATACTAACAAATGTAACCCCTTGATCGACCTAGGTGCTAGGCCGAACCAGGCGAGCTATATTAGGTTTGTCATAGCAAACTTGAACCTAATATCTCGAATAAGGTCCATTTTTTATCTTGTCTAGATGCATCATTACATCCTAGGGTGTACATACTGGCAGTGGTTAAAAACTCAGTCGAATCGGGTGTCAAATCGACATTCAATTGTATGAATGTATAATTTAGGGACCAAATAACAAATCTGGAAAATTATGAGGGCTTACTTAAATTTGGGGTTACCAATCCTCAATTAATCATGTTACATACATACATGTTCAATTTCAGCTAAAACGGATTATACAAATATATTCAAATTGCTTACTTACGAAATAGGGACCTAAATGGAAGAATCTAAAAACATGTCATCACTTTAACTGAAATAACGCACTAGGTATCGGTACACAGGTCACCGTACCGATACCAAGCATAATTTACAAGGGCCATAACATACACTCCCTCGACTACCAGTACCCAGGCCAAAATGGCCAAAGTCCCAAATTCTAGTAGCTAAAACCCATACCTATACTCCTCCTCGAGTATCGGTACCCAGGCCAATTTTGCACTTACTCGTACCGATGTTGGGGACCCTATACCGATACCTAGAGACCTGTAATTCCTTTTTTTCTTGGTTTTAGACTTCTAAGAAAATATCAATAAGTCTCAAACAACATAGCATGCTCACTAAACACATTTATCATATTATGCATATAACCACAACATTCTAAACCAACAAATACGCATTTTCGAACAAGAAATCATAAATTATAGGCATGCTTCCTAAACATCCCAACCAACATACCCAAAATTGAATCTAAGCATAAATCCATCAATCCACATTACAGATCTAAACAACAACCAACAACCAACAAGATACAATCCTTGAAAGCTAATACATCAAAATACAAATCCCCAAACTTGGACA
This sequence comes from Hibiscus mutabilis, assembly GCA_019671005.1. NCBI lineage: Eukaryota > Viridiplantae > Streptophyta > Magnoliopsida > Malvales > Malvaceae > Hibiscus > Hibiscus mutabilis. The sequence continues at coordinate 30,822,133 of CM033733.1, read as the reverse complement.
ACACATTGCCTTATTACCAAATGCTTAAAGCTAAACCATACTCAACAGCAAATAATGTCTTGGGATCTCCTCGCTCCAATGCTCCCACAATCATCAATTCTCTACAATGAAGAATGAGAGCGTAAGCAAACATATGCTTAGTGGTGTCACTCTTCTACATTCATCAATGCTTTAAAACATGAGTATAAAACCAATACTTTTGAAACACCGTTTTAAAATATAACATGCATAACAACTATATGCAAAATATAGTTTCCCACATTTTTCTCATATATTGGCAAATATCGTGACCATTAGACAAACCATTGTCTCATTACAACTATATCAGATACACGGATTTCCCAATAGACTCACCTCTACCAAACCATACCTCGCCTAGTTAAACCGCAAGATACCATCAACTTTGTCTAGTTAAACCTCAAGATTCACCATCAACTTGGGTTTCCTAGTTAAACCACAAACCCTAAGTGATAATCCAACAGCCTGAGTAGCCTAGTTAAACCGCTTTTCTCAAGGACCATGGTGCGATCGACTATACATATTATAGTGCACTTTAAACCCTATGGCATGCCAACTATATCTGATACTTTATTCCATTTGTCACATAGATAATATAAACTTTTTAACACATTTACGTATAAAACAATTAACCCAATAAAGACCTTCAGCAAACACTTATAAAATAAGAATTCAAGCCAATCATCAAAATGACTAATAAATCTCATTTTCTTGAATTAAATTGCAAAACCATGTTATAACCCACAAAATATAAGCCAAATACTAGGGAATATCAATAAAGAATCATAGTTTTAAGAGGGAATATGAAATTTACCTTTGAAGAACCTCTCACCAAAATTGATGCAAGTTTTCTCTAGAAAATAGTTTGAGAAATTGATGAAATCTTTGTGAAATCTCTATGAGGTTTTGTTAAGAATAAAATGATGAATCAAAAGATGAAATCTCCATTGAAAATTATGAAGAAAATCTAGAAATCGTGATTGGAAAAAGAGATTGAAAATGAGAGAAAATGAGATAGGAAAATCCAAGAAAATTTGATAGAATAAGAAAGTGATTTAGGAAACCAATTAACCATCAAAGTCTTACCCAATTAAGGTGGAAAACTTTAATTAAAAAATTTGGAAATAATAGCTCTCTAAGGATTCTTGGTATTGGCCCAACTACGTTTCAGTCACTTAAAACAGTTTTGCAATATTTACGATTTAGTTAGTGAAATCAAAATGTCACCTTAATTTATTTAAATAATTACGGAATCAATTACCAAAACACTTGATAATATAACTAAACATTTTTAGTAACTCAAACCAATTTTAAACCCAACCATTTCCAATTTAAAATAATAATTTCCCAAAAGTCTTTTTATCGGTTAATCCAGTTTGACCGAGTCAAACTCGACTCGACCAAACCCCTAAACTTCTAACCCTATTTTTAGGGTGTTACATCTTTTCTCTTTTTTATTTATATTCTTTTTTCATTTTGAAGAGTTATATTAAGCTCAAATTCCTTCAGCCGAGTTACTTGCCAAGTGGTTGAGAAGTTAATTTTTGGGTGTATGTGGTGGAAGCAAAAATATAGACAATGGACACAAGGATTTATAGTGGTTCAAGCTTCTAACAAGCTCTATATCCACTACCTTAGCTCCCCACTAAGGATTTCCCGAATCCACTAAGATTTCTTTCCCTTTTAACAAGGCTTAGGAGGCAACCTTTACAACCTAGACTTAATTACCAAGTCTAGCATCCAAAGCTTACAACCCAAGCTTTGGGAATCCTCTCAAACAAAAGAAATAAAGAAAACAAGAAACCCTCTCTACAAGTTAGATGTTTGCACTCTTTAAGCATTCACCCAAATCCTAAAACACTTGAGCATATATTGACAATTAAGCTCACAAGTGTTGTCCATACAAAGAATGAGAAATTTAAGCTCTAAGACAATTTTGGCATCATAATGTTGTTGACAATAGAAGCATTAGTTGTTGATGAAGCTTGAATGGTCCTTTTATAGTCCCAATTAAGTTCTTAGCCGTTGAAGACTGTTGGGGTTGATTTGGAGCCGTTAGAGGCTTTATTTCCCGCAATAAATGTATTTCTGGTACTGCCCGTATCGGTACGCGGGTAGGCGTATCGGTATAGGAACTAGCAGTTATGCTCTTTTTGGCTACATATATCGGTACGCCTTGGTCTGTTTCAGTACACTGTATCGGAATGCCATGGACCGTATCGGTACGACCTGTAACTCAAATAGCCGTTGGGGTGGTTGAAAATAGGATCAGTATGCATACAAGTGTATCGGTACGATCCTACCCGTATCGGTACGCCAAGCCTGTAACGGTGTGATTTTTCAGTTCTGGAAAATTATTGTATCTTGACACCTTAGCCGTATCGAAACGGGGTATACCGTATTAGTACGCCTGTGTTGAAAACAACATTTTGGCTACTTAAAAACGTTTAAAACATTTCCAAAACCTCTCAAAAACTTCTCAAGCTTATTTTCAAGTTGTTTGGACTGAAAACCATTTTTGAGACCTTTTCAAATTAGTCCAAAACTATTTTTCAATTATTATATCAAAACATAAATCCTAACAATCTCCCCTTTTTTGATATAATAAAACCAACTTGAAAATTTGTTTTTAAGATTCTCCCCCTTAGTAAAAATAAAATTTGAATAAGAGATTAATTGTTAAAAACCTTATAAGCTCCCCCTTAGTCATTTGAAAAATCAATTTTTCAAAACATTCTCCCCTTTTTGTTATATCAAAAATGGTTTAAACTTTAAATATCAATAACAATGGAGGGTTAAAAAATTAACAAAAATAAGTTTTGTTTTAAAATTGGCTCCCCCTTAGTCAAGTATCATTCAAATGTTAGTCCAACATATATGACAAATTAGTTGAATTAAAATAAATAAATTAAACTAAAATAAAATAAATAGAATTCAACTAATTTTACCACACTTGAATCAAAGGGAGGATGTGAAGCCTTCCTTCTTCAAGTGTTCTTCCTTTGTGTGTATAGAGCTCCCCCTCAATTTCATCAATTGTTGATCAAGGCTCCATCACACCTACAAAAGACAATCATTTGATTTTTGGTATCCAAATTGCTTTGGATCCATAGACATTAGTGGCACATAGTTTAGTCCCCTTAGGAATCCATTTTTCAATTTCATCCTTTTTATGTGAAGTAATTAGTCTTTTTGGGACCCAAATACTTCTAAAACATTTTCCACTAATAAATCTAGGGGCACTAGATTGTCTCGCATAAAAATTTGATTTTCCCAAATTATTTTTCTTTTGATGTTCATTGGAAATCAAATCTTTTTCTTTCTTAAGATCATATACTTCCTTTTGATGATCTTTTTCTAAACTTTGAAGCAAATTTTGTAAATTTAAAACTTTAAGTTCAGAATCTTTGATTTTTGCTTCAAATTCCAAATTGGTTTTTAAAAGTAAATCATTTTCGATTTTCGATTTTGAAATCATCTTTTTATTTTTCGAAAATGAAGCCTTGAACTTGAAAACTAATTGATCATAGGCTTCTTGTAACTCATCAAATGTATATGAATTTGAATTTGAATTTGAACAAGATGAGTTAGAAGTTACCTCCCTCTCATTAAGGGCCATTAAACATAGGTGGGCTACTTCTTCTTCATCGGTGGAGTCTTCATCACTATATGTAGCCACATATGATTTCTTTGATGATGATCCATTTTTTGTTGAAGCGAGGGCAATCGAATTTGTTGTGCCTCATTTTCTTGTACTTGGAGCACTTGGGGGAATCCACCATCTTCTTCTTCTTCGATTCATGCTTGGGTTCTTCTATATTTCTCTTCATGAATCGAGAAAGTTTCTTGAAGAGATAGGCCATCTCTTCATCCTCATTTTCCTCCTTACTTGATTTTTCTTGGTGGCTTGTGGAGGATTGAAGAGCAACGATGTTGACATTAACTCTTTGCTCTTTGATTATCTTCTCCTTCTCCTTCTCCCTTTTCAAGGGTAGAGGCATCATTTTATGGGTGAGAAGAGATCCTACTAGCTCTTCAAGCTTGAGCTTCTTCAAGTCTTTGACTTCAATAATAGCCGTCTTCTTACTCTCCCATTATTCGAAAAGTGAATAAATCAACTTTCGAACGAGTTTGTCTTCCAGAATCTCCTCTCCAAGTCCCTTTAGCTTGTTGACGATCGTGGAGAACCGGTCAAACATTCTATTGATGTCTTCATATGGGTCCATCTTGAAGTTTTCATATTCGAGGTTAAGTAAACCAAGCTTTGTCTCCTTCACCTCATTTGTACCTTCATGGATTGCTTCAAGCTTGTCCCATAACTCCTTGGCACTCTTACAAGAAGACACTTTGGCATACTCATCTGGGCCCAATGCACAAAATAGAATGTGCAAAGCCTTGTAATTGTCCATCTTGCGATCTTTCACGTTCCATTCTGCCATGCTCCGATTTAGCACGAACGGCCCATCTTCAACTATGTCCCAAAGACGATAGTCTGTGCTCTTCATGAAGAACATCGTTCTATAATTCTAACAAGCATAGTGATAACCGTTGAAGAATGGTAGTTTGTCGATGGATAACGCCATGGAAGCCAGTTGAGTTGTTTATTGGTCGAGCTTGTCGAATTGCCTCAATAGGATGTTATAATCCCTCTCGATTGAGCCTCGTTGTGATACAAATTGAAGAGTTAGATTGAGCTAGAATTCCTTCAACCGAGTTACTTGCCAAGTGGTGGAGAAGTCGATTTTTGGGTGTATGTGGTGGAAGCAAAAATATAGACAATGGACACAAGGATTTATAGTGGTTCAAGCTTCTAAAAAGCTCTATATCCACTACCTTAGCTCCCCACTAAGGATTTCCCAAATCCACTAAGATTTCTTTCCCTTTTAACAAGGCTTAGGAGGTAACCTTTACAACCTAGACTTAATTACCAAGTCTAGCATCCAAAGCTTACAACCCAAGCTTTGGGAACCCTCTCAAACAAAAGAAATAAAGCAAACAAGAAATCCTCTCTACAAGGTAGATGTTTGCACTCTTTAAGCACTCACCCAAATCCTAAAACACTTGAGCATACATTGATAATTAAAGTCACAAGTGTTGTCTATACAAAGAATGATAAATTTAAGCTCTAAGACAATTTTGACACCATAATGTTGTTGACAATAGAAGCATTAGTTGTTGTTGAAGCTTGAAAGGTCCTTTTATAGTCCCAATTGAGTTCTTAGCCTTTGAATACTGTTGGGATTGATTTGGAGCCATTAGAGGCTTTATTTCTCGCAATAAATGTAATTCTGGTGCTGTCCGTATCGGTACGCGGGTAGCCGTATCGGTACGGGAACTAGCCATTATGGTCTTTTTGGCTACGCGTATCGGTACACCTTGGTCCGTTTTGGTACGCCGTATCAAAATGCCATGGAACATGCCGGTATGACCTGCAATTCAAATAGCCATTGGGGTAATTGAAAATAGGATCGGTACGCGTACAAGCGTATCGGTATGATCCTACTCGTATCAGTACGCCAAGCCTGTACCGATACAATTTTTTGGTTCTAGAAAATTACTATAGCTTGAAACCCTTAGTCGTATCGAAATGGGGTATACCGTATCGGTACACTTGTGTTGAAAACAACATTTTCAAGTTGTTTGGACTTAAAACCATTTTTGAGACCTTTTCAAATTATTCCAAAACTATTTTTCAATTATTATATCAAAACATAAATCCTAACATACTTTTTTCATTTTTGCTTTTTACATGCCCCAACAATTTGGGCTTATCCACATAATCAACATGTTTTGCCCCACCTTGCTTTCTTAGTGAAATATTCGCATTCCACTAAACATTTTTCATGTCTTCAAGGTGTATGAGAGAGAGAAAATTGCTTTTATATCTATGGAGATGAATGTGTGACTTAGAAGTCGTACATGTGAAAGGTTATTATTGTGTTAAATTCAATTTTTCAAGTCTGATGAACGATTAAAGGATCATGTATTAGCTCTGAGTGGGGTATGAAAGATGTTAACCTTGTCATATGTCAACTTTTTATAAACTTGATTTTTAAAAGAATCATTCATTTATTTGATCTTCAAAGAACGTCAAAATTTATAACGTTGTCTCATTGCTCATAGCCCAAAAGGTAGCAGAAATTGAATGAAAACGTCATACAACTAACATTAGAAGAGAAAAAAACAATTTCAAATAAGAGAAAAACAAAATAAATATGTGTGAGGGCAACATAAATTTCAAGATAGGAGATGAGTGGTTTCTTCTTGGTGTTTTACAACCAATCAGGTTCAACTAATCACATAAACACTATTCTCAGGAGAACATCTCATTACTTGTCAAATGTTAATGCTCCAAATTCAATCAAACTCTGCACCTTGCATTTTAATGCCTAACATTCCTCTGTGGTATGACCTAAACTCCCTAGGTTATAATCACATGTAGGATTAATATCATAACCCTCGGGATAAGGAGGTTTTCTTGGCTAAGAGTGAATTGGAGCCACAATGTTGACCTCAACAAGCTTCGAGAGCAGTTCAGTGTATGTCATTGGTATTGGATCAATAAAAGTCTTCTCACGAGATGTTTGCATAGATGTAGACTTAGAATGAGAACTTGATTTGAAAGATGAAGACTCAAACTGATGATAACATGGTCTTTTCTTTAATTTTTCCAACTCAATAAAGGGCATCAAAGTTCGGGACTTCTATTTTGATTGGACTTGCCCACGTGTTTAAACCAGAAACACCATGCAGATTGGTCTGATTATGGACATTAGATTGTAGTCCACCAGCAAAGAACACAAAACTAGGATGTGTTTCTTTTGGTCCAAAAGGTAAAGATGATGAATTTTCATCGTGAACTTCGTGAGCTTTTCCTTTCTCAACATTTGTCGTCTTGGATAATAATTGTAACAACTTGTCCTCTAATTTGCTCAAAAGATTCTCTTGACTTTTTTCTATGTCCTCCCACAAGCTCTTTATATCTTGAGCTCTTGGAACTTCTCTAGTTTCTGGAGTCTATCTTCTATTCTTCTAGCCTTGAGACGTGTGAAATGTGGATGCTCAATTTGATTGTCTTTCATTTCCAAGATCATTGATATTAACCCCCCATAAATTAACATTTTAATTATTGATGCACAATGTTCGTGAAATAAATGTGAAATACAATGATGAATGTAGTTATGAGTGCAAATTGGCGTTGGCCCGAAAATTGATCGCATAAAACAATTTGCACGTGAAACAAGAGATCTTTAATATTCAAAACCTAAAAACAAATATTGAAGAAAACAGACCTAACTAAACATTATTTTATTACAAGAATAAATTGTCACACTCAAAGATAACGATGAGCTTTATCTCCTATCTTTTTAATCTCTTTCAAAAAAATAAGCCAGGTTGTTCTTGTAATGCAACATAGGATCGTCCCAAAATCTCAATGCTTTAGCTTCATTGACCAGGTTCGTGATGTTTTTAGCCACTTTTCAAATTTGGATAATGGCTTCAGCCATCAAGTCGTCCTTTCTTTTAATCTCTCATCTTGTAATCTGGAGCTGAAGATCAGCAATCTTTCTAGCTTCTTGAAGGTCATCGAAGAGATTCTCGTGGCATTGTAAAGATGTCTCTAACGTCTTTACCAGTTCTTTCAATGTCTCATTCTCTAGTCGCGAAGCTTCTAACTCATGCATCTAGTCTTGCTGCTTATAAGTTTGGAGGACTTCTTCTAAAACCGCCAGTTGGTTCATCAACTCTTGGTTTTGGGCGCGACTAGCCATAAGGTCATTGAAGGTAACCTCACGTTGTTCTCGCATTACTTGTATATCTTGGATAAGTGTTGTCATCTGCTTTTCTTTCTCCTTGAACCACTTGTGAATGCTCGTATTGTCTTCTCCTTTGTTGTTAGAGCCTTTCTCCATTGCGAAAATCTTTTATTTTTAAGAACAATTACGAGCCAACACCGTGCATGATTATGATGCATATGTATATGTTTTAAGGAGTAAAAACAAGAAACGCTCAAAAATGGTTAGTGTCACACAAACATAATAAAAAATAATATAAATACATAAATGTAAATAGCAAAAAATGCATGATTATATACATAAATGGGTATTTCGCTAAGGTTTAAGTTCAACATGGCTCTAACCGGGTTAGGTTCCTATGGTTCACTATATGCGGGTTTTGGCTCTAGATAGGGGCCCGAACTGTCCTCATTGAGGCATGCTAAAGCTAGTAATTTCAATTCGAGGGGATGCATTTCCTTGTGACCATACGAAGGTTAACCACACAAAGCCATAGATCATATGCAACTCGAAAGTAACTACTATCCCATACGGAGGTTAACCTCACGAAAGATCAACATTTTCCCCCACTTAAATAAGACAGAGCTCGGGTAGAAAACTCATAAAATGATGCAACATTTCTACCCCTTTTTGCAGCTTAACTATCTTGAATAGTCCCCAGTAGAGTCGCCAAGTTGTCGATGTCGTTTTTGTCTGGGCCAAAATTGGTTGGGCCTTCAAAGGCTCGCCATGATTTGGAGTCGCCATCGGTCGTTTTGGGCTGGGTATGACCGAAAACCTGTAGAATTGGTCTGCGTCTAAACTGGAGTCAAAGTCGGGCTCAGAATTCGGTTACGTGTGGGGAAGGTTATAGCACTCCCACAACGCCTAGAATTGGTACCTAAAAGGGGTTGTATTGTCTAAAAAAAGCTTCAAAGGTAGGGTTAATAGCACTATTATAAAAGATGAAAATATGCAAATGAAACAAATGAAGTAAAAAACTGAATTAAACAACATGCTAAAAAAACAAACAAGTGGTGTTCAAAAATAGAAAATTAATATTTTAATAAAAATCCATAACCTTAAAATCATAATTAATCTCAAATTACGCGAATTATTAATCGAACATACTTTAAAAACAAAATCACACTATTCGCACAATTTTCAGACTAACCTATAATTAAATTCAATTTTAAGTCCAATTAAATAATTAATCATCCATCAAAAAATTAATCTAAAGAACATGAGGCGAAATAATACATAAATTAATCTAAAGTGAAACTTGTTAACTAATCATCTAAATTAATTATGCAATTTAAAGACCTAATTAAAAGAACCTAAACCTAGTGGCTAAATTGTAACTAAATTAACTTAAAAGTGGAAGGACTAGAGGGCAATTTCTAATTCCTTTCCCTCACGTTCAATGTTTCCAATTTCATTCTTTGTTATTTTTATTTGGCATAAAATAAAAAAATATTTAATTAAAGTCACTTTTGCTCATATTTTTTTGGAGTAATTTAACATTTAACGTTTTATTTTAAGTTAAATTGATTTCTTTACAGATAAAAAATATTAGAAAACTGTCGGTAAATAATTTTATATTTGATTGAATAGTTTGAAATGACTTGTCAGAATAATAAGTCAGTATAAAAATTATTTTATATTTTATACAATTTTATAAAATTATTTTTTACTGATGTAACATTTTTCAAGTCAACATATTTGTTTATAAGATATTGTCATGTATCGTACACTGTCATATAAGTTTGTCACGTCATTTTAAGCAATTTACCGTTAGTTGACTGACAGTTTTCATTGGTAAATAGGCCATTTTGACTCAAAATAAAGCGTTGAAAGTTAAATTGCTTAAAAAAATAATAGCCAAAATAACTATTCAGTTAAACGTAAGGACATTTTTTTTACTATATTTTTTTTAAATGCAAGCAATGTCGTTTGGCATTTCACGAAAAGGAACCTTTTCTATTCACTTGGACATTTTCTTTAAAACAAAAGCCATGTCCTCTTTCTTACTCTTTCTCTGTAGTTTTTGGTAACTATTGCCGCCATCGGTCTAGTGACGACGACTGCAAAAGTTCAAAAATAACTACCTTTCTAGTTCGTTTCTCTTCTATGAACTCAAACTCGACATTAGTTTTCTCAAATATTGAAAAGATTTGAGTAGATCTAACAAAATAGTTTCGAAATTTTAAAAGTTTTCACCTTTCGATTTTGCAAATCCACCATCGGATCACGTCGATTTTCAAGTATGTTGGTCTACTTATGGCCGCGAATCTCCTTACCGTTCAAAATCTTCAGTTATTGCTCCATTCTCGGGGAATCGGAGGTAGACGGTTTGACTTCTCTTCCTGTTTGATTTCAGTCGAATCTCACTGTCGTTTTTTGCTTCTTTGATGCTTGTAGATTTGACCCCCTTGTTGTTGGTGTGCTCAGTATTTATAGGGGACATGAAGACTCTCCTAGTTCATTAGAATACCAGATATCTTGGAAGTAGTTACTTGCGCCGGAAACTTCGAACGGTTGGGCGAGTGGCTTGCAAGTTAGAGAACATTCTTGAATGCACTATTGAAGGCGGTGGCTAGGGTTAGCAGATTAGATTAGGGTTTTTTTCCTTTTTGGGGGGCTTTTTTATTTTTTATATTTTATTATTATTATTATTTATTATGGACCCGGGCTTGACACGTGACTAAAGCTCAAAATTGGTGCGTATAGATATAATTGGGTGTTGAATTTTTTTTTATAGATTAACTTTAAAAGTGAGCCGCTAAACATTTATTTTACTAAAAAAATATTTTACGCACCTATTAAAAAAAATAAAATTTGGACATTTATTTTTTTGGACATTTATTTTTTAGTGAAGCTTATTTTTTTATTAAATGATTTTTTGCCATGTTAGCATAGTGTGACATCTTTAAACAACACAGCATGGTAAGTTTAACAGACAAATTAGCATCTTTAATCATATCAACGGTCAATAACGAAATTCATTAGTCAAAAGATTATATTGTTGAAAATTCAAAGTGTAAGGGCTTAATTGAGTGTAAAATAAATTTAAGGATGTAATTAATTTTTTAAAAAGAGTTCAAGAGTTTTTATACCCTTAGCCAAAATAATATAAAAATTTAAGGACACAATTAAAATATAACAAGGCTTGTATTTTGGGTATTTGAACAAGACACATTTCAAGTTGGTACTTAAAGAATTTTCGCTCCAAATTTGCTACTCAAACTTTAATTTCATCTACTATTTTGATACTTTTATTGTCGTATTTAGTCCTTAAAATTGATATATTCTATTAATTTGGTCATAATTCGAAACGATTCGATAAATGTAACCCTTCGTCTTTAAAATTCTATCAATTTGGTCATTTTTATGATACTTCCATATCAAGCAAGCCTGACGGATTAAAACAACAATGGGAAAATTTCATTCTACCATAAAACAACTACAAGTTAATGTTAAACTTTTTATACCAAAAAAGTGAACATTTATAACAGAAGAACAAACAATTTAGGAAAAGAATAAAGAGTAAATTGATATGATTTTTAAATATAGATCTATAAAGGGTTAAATTTTTTCCAATTATTTTGAATTAAGACCAAACTAATATAATGTATAAGTTTTGGTATCAATTTGAGAAAAACTATATGTTCAAGTGCGAACTTGGGAGAACAAATTCTTTAAGTACCAAATTCGGAGAATATGTCTAGTTTAGGTATTAATTTGGGAGGAAAAACTCTTTAAATACTAACTTAAGAAAATGTGTCTACTTTCCGGTATCAAATGTATATTTAAGCCATATAACAACTATATTTTAGGGTAAAGTACCAAAATGATAACTTAACTTTGCTAAAAAACGATAATTAAACTTTCGAATGTTATAAAATAACAATTAAATTTATGTTTTGTAATAAAATAATAATTGAAACCCCATTAACCCCTAAACGGCAAACTTTTAAAGTACCCTCAATTTTTACTCATTATTATAATTTAGTCTTAATTCTTAAAAAATAACGCTTGATATTTCAAAATTACATAGATTTAGTTCTTCTCTATCATCATCTCCTTCACCATCCTCCTCCTGGATCTTTCTCCTCCAATTTCAAATCTTCTGTCATGTAATCCCCTTCTAACACCCCATTCAGTTTCAACGATGGATTGCTAAAAGAGTGGTTGCTTGTCAGGATGAGTTGGTGTCCGAAAGAGATTAGAAACTCCGCTGTTTGATTTCATTTTAGGTGTTTGTTACAGTTTGCAATTGCGGTCAGTGGGGGTAATATTTTTCGTGGATCCTCTAGGGCAGAAAGTAATGGGCTTGACCGTTCATCTACCGAGTACATCGGGTAAATATTTTATTTGATGCAATTTATGTGATTTGGTTTTGCATAGAATTTGTGTTCCTTTAATTATTTTTTGCAACCCAGCTACGCTGTAAAAATCTTCTCGTATGTTTATCTTTCTATGCTTTTCCCCTCCAGATTGTTAGCAACTGTAATGAAGCTATACTTTTCCAAGCAACAATGGAGTATCGGCATCCCAACACGTGTCTAGATTGCATTTCGTATGTCAGACGTTGCAGAACCATATATATGTTGAAGGGCTGTGAGACATTTGGAGAATGAGAGGGTAGTAATTTTTGCAGCTGAAACTGATAATTCGTTATTCACCACCGATACTGTTGTAGCACTCTGCTGTACATAATGTAATTTTCCGTACATACGACCGCATACTAACAAATTAGGAAATATGGGATTATCACTTTTAAGCATATCAGCAATCCATCGTTGTTTGAAGATTTAGAATTGAATGGGGTGTTAGAAGGAGGGATTACATGACAGAAGATTTGAAATTGGAGGAGAAAGATCCAAGAGGATAATGGTGAAGGAGATGATAATAATAAATGACTAAATTAAAGTAATTTTGAAATATCGAGAGTTGATTTTTTAAAATTAGGGCCAAATCATAATAATGTATAAGAATTGAGGGTACTTTGAAAGTTTACCGTTAAAGGGTTAACAGAGTTTAACATCTCAGTTACTATTTTATTATAAAACACAAAATTTAATTGTTATTTTATAACATTTAAAAATTTAATTATCATTTTATTATTTTTAACAAAGTTCAGTTATCATTTTGATAATTTACCCTAAATTTTAAATACAAATTACTACGGTAAAGCTTCGCAAATTTAAACTTAAATTTTCCCATTCCTAGTACCAAAACCCTCGGCCGTGCAAAACCAACACCCCTTCATATTTTCCCCCTTTCTCTGGCCTTCAACGATATCATTTAATTGACAAACGCATAAAGCCGCATCTCCCAAGGTCTTATTTTTGGGTTGCTTTTTCACTATTCCCAATTGCCGGCAGGCTATTTATTTTTATGTTTGTATAACGTTGCTTTTTCTCTTTTGTTGTTTCAGGACTAACTTGGGTCGTTTTAAAAAAATTCGAGTGATCTTACTAGCTTAAACTATTGGGTTGTTTGGAATTATTATCATCTTTTCGATTTTGTTATTGCGATTCAGCCAGAGAGAACCAGAGGAAATCTAATGAGCATGTTGTCGGCTTTTTATCTTAAATTCCTCTCCTTTTTATAAAAAAGGAAAAAAAATTCTTGGGTTAACTTTATAAGAAATTATATCAATCACTATAGTAATTTTCTACACTCCAATTATAAGTAACCCTTGAAAGAGAGTAAAGAAATCATATCCAGGTTTTAAAAAAAATTTGCGGCCGCGTTTTCGGTCGCGTCGCGTTTATCGCGGTTGCGAACATAACGAATGCTATTGTGGTCATTGCGGGTGTCGCGGTCGTGAATTTTTTTAAAATTCGCACATCTTATTGTAAAAATATAATAATTATACATATAAATATAGACAAACGACTAGGTCAACCTGAATTTTACTCGGGAAGATCAAATTCTACCAAGGCACTAAGAACTTTGAATCGTTCTAAGCAGAAGCAAACTATAGAGAAGACAACTCAAGAACAAAGAAAGAAAGCCAAGAACACTCAAGAACAACACATAGAGTTTTAGAGTGAATGCATTGATTACTCAGAAGATTAATGATACAAATGAGGTGGGGAAGGCCTCTATTTATAGTTGAGTCTCCCTAAATTCTACGATCCCTAATGATTTACATCGATGGCTATGATCGAAGCCCACCAACCACAATGGAATATTCCCTAGAATATATCTGCTATCTAAGGAAACAAATCCTATGTTTACATGGAAAGTTTACATAGGTAAAGTGGTTGTCTTCCAGAATCCTTCACAGATCAGGTTATGTCTAGTGGTCTTTTTAGGCCCAAAATCTCTGTTAAAATCTATTGGACAACCATGCGTACATGTGACTTGGACTCGAACTGACGATCCATGACAATATGGTCAAGTATTGTTCACTTTGATTATAGAGTTAAAGAGCTTAACGGTTTCGTACCAAGTCTCACAAATATGAGCTGTCTTTATTATGTTAAGAGGTACATACATATAAATGGTGTAGAATGAAATAAACTTTCTTGGTGTAGTATAATAAAAGCTGCAAATGGTTTTTTAACTCAAAATATAATTATTCAAAAAAATTCAAAATATAAATAGTTTTTATAAAACAAATGTATTTTAATTAGTTAATAATTTCTATTATAATTAATATATTTTTTCAGAAAAATAATATAATTAACTTAAAGTACGTTTTAAAATAAAGACTTAATAGCAAAATAAGTGTTCAAACTATACACGTAGTTCACTTTTGGTGCCTAACCTATTTTTCGCTCTAAATATATGCCTAAAGTTTCATTTCGATCATTTTAAGTATCTGACTGTTAAAAAACGTTGGCCAATTAAAATGTGATACGTGACATTTTAATCTATATTCTAATAATGTTTCAAATTAGTTGATTGGGGTAGTGGTCGCTGGTTACAGCTTCAATGGTGGTTTTAAAGCAAGGTTCAAATCCCAGGGATGGATACCAAATGTTGTTTTCTTTTTCTTTTTAATTTTAGGAACTAGTTTAGAATAAAAGTCATAGTTTGAAGACTTATTGTTCATATAACTCTAAAACATCCATAAATCAAGTTAAAAAAAATCAATTTTAGGGACTAACTATTATTTATCCCAATTTTGACGATAGTGTAAATAGAGTTGACTAACCGAAAAGAATGGATAATACGTGTGTTTCTTTAGCCCAAACTTTTCAAGTCCATTGAGGCCCAAATAGTTCTCAAAATACAGTTCATGTCCGATATTTGTTTCAATCTTCCCCACCATCTCAGTATGAAACTTGATAGTTTTACTCTATGCTGCACGGATACGGGTATAGGGACGAATACGGGGACGAGAGACAATAATTTTTAAAATTACAAGGTACGAGTACGATAGGGGTACGACAAGTGTAAAAAAAATTCAATACATATAATCATAAAAAATTAAAATTCATAGTAAATTAGAAAATCTAATGATTTTCATGGATTAAAATGAAGTCCAAGTTAAATTCTCATTAGTTGTGGTGGTCTCTCCATCTAATGACTTTGTGATTCCTTTTAAAAAAATATTAACAAAAAATTATAATTTCCTATCCATTTTTTAAAATATAGTCTTGTTGAACTTAATATTTTTTCAAATTTTTATTAAAAAATACTTTAAATCAAATAATATTTTAAAGCTATGAAAATCAGTTTATTAAAATAAAAATACTTTATACTCTAGTTTTGCGTTTTCTATTTCCTTTTTTTGTCAACCACTTCCCCTCAGTTCAACATAAACAAAACAGTGTAGTTTTAGGGTTCTATGAAAATGTTGTTATAAGGGTTAAAACCTCATTTGCAACTGTTTTTTTATTCATTCTTCTTCTTTGACTATTGTTTTTTCATCCTTTCTTCGATTGTTTTTCTGTTCTTGTTCCAACTTGAGATTTTTAACACCTTGGGTACGCGCATTTAGTAAAAAACATCATCCCCAAAACGTCCCCTCCGATCTCCCAGCTATGAATTTAAAAAGCGTTTGCGGCCGCATCGCGTTTATCGTGGTTGCGGACATAACGAATGCTATTGAGGTCACTATGGGTGTCGCAGTTGTGAATTTTTTTAAAATTCACACATATTATTGTAAAATATAATAATTATAAATATAATATAGGAAATCACATTTCATGATGTTTAGAGTACTTTCTAACACTTATAAACTTGTAATAGTATGATAACATAATTTTACAATCATTAAAGGACTAAATTGAACGAAAAGTAAAGTTTACTCTATAAATTTAGATAAAATCAAAGACTAAACTAACAAATCTAAATAGTGGCAATTGACATGGAAAAAATAAATTTAATTTTTAAAAAAATAATAAAACTATAACAATAAACAAGTAATAGTAATAATAAAAATAATATTATATAAGTAATTAAAATAATTATAATAAAATAGATAATAAGTGTACAACATAATATATAATGTATAATGAGTTTACAATATTATATTTATTAAATATAATAAATATATATTTTTAACCAAAAATATAATAAATGTATAATATTCAAGTAGTGGAGAAATAGTGTCGGTTTTCAAGATGCATTTAATTCTTTCCTTTTCTTTTTAGTTTTTCTAGGGAGTGTAATGTCGGTTTCCAAAACTCATTTAATTTATTTTCGTTGGTGTTTGTATTTTGTCTTAAATCAAGGCCTTTCATGAATATATTTTTTTAATAATAAAATTAACTTTTACCATTTAAACACTAAAAAATGTCTTTCTACTTCTTCTTTTCACTTTCCAGAAATCTTTCTTTTTTCTTTCCTTTTTTTTAACTTTGCAACTTTATTGCATCGCTTTCATACAATCATCCGAAGGATCGTTCGAATCTGGTGGACGACGCTTGGATCGCAGATAATAGCAGGAAATACCACTTGAAATCGTCTTTTGAAGATTATCTATTTTTTTCTTGTTTTGAGAAAATATCTATATTTTTTCTCTGTTGATCGTTAACATGATAATAATTAGAACATCGGTCCGTTATCACCGCAGTTGAACGTTACCCGTTAAACTGTGGCCGCAATCCATTATTTTTGGTGTGAATCCGATTCTCAGGGAGATTTTCAACGATATTGATTTCGGACGGCAGCAATACCATTATATAACGGTCGCGATCGAGGTTGCAGATCGTCTTTTAAAACCCTGATTTGGTGCTTAATTAATCTGTAATTCTTAGGTTAGTCAAAGATTTATGTAAGTATATATATAGATGGATTGTATTTTAGCTCTTATAATTGAAAATGCCTTTTTTTTTATTATTTTCAAGCGAAGTATTTATTGTGAATCAGTTTGAGCAACTTCACAAGATTTAGATATGTGAAGATCAGGGATTTAAATCTCGATCGCGGTCACATTTTCGGTCGCATCATGGTTATCGCGGTTGCGGACATAACATAGGCTATTGTGGTCGTAAAAAGTTAGAGTATTTTCCAACACTTATTATAAAACATAATAATTATAATTATAATCATAAAAAGTTACTTTTAATAATTTTTAGAGTGTTTTCCAACAATTATGAACTTAGATTACTGAAATTAAAGGACTACATTGAACAAAAAATAAAGTTTACGCTCTAAATTAGGAAAAATTCAAGGACTGAAATAACAAAGATAAAAAGTAGCATGGCTGAAATGAAAATTAACCTATACCCTTAAAAACACGTTGACATCTCATAATTTAACCTTTTATCTATAGGTCAAACCTTAGTTGTCGATTTCAATTGAAAATCTTTAATGGACTCCTTTTTTTTTTATCAAATTAATGGGCTCTCTTAATATTTTTTCCTAATTAGATTCTCATAACCCAAGGTTTTTTTAAGAGTAAACTACATGATAGGTCACTTTTGTTTTTAGTTTGTTCTATTTTGGTCACTAATTTTAATTTTTTTTATTTTGATCACTTATCTTATTGTTTTGTTCCATTTTGATCGCTGGCCGTTAACTTTCGTTAGTTTACTCACGTGGATCACTAGTCAAAAAGGTTAATTTTTAATTCGACCCTAAACTTTAAAAAATATGAATTCGGTCATTTTGTTTTATTTTTTAACCCCTAAACATAATGAAATTAAAAAGAAATTACAACTCTTCTTCTCCACCACCATTACCCACAGCCTCTCCACTGATTTCTCGCACTTTTCAAAAAATCTGCAATTCTTCTTCACCTGAAAAAACTCAAACTTTTTCAACATCAAAACCCCCAAGCAACGTAACAGTCAAAGTCACATTCCTATCTCTGCAAAATCTATGAAAAAAGCTGAATCTGGAAACCTACCATTGATAACAAGCCTCCTCTAGTTCAAGTTCTCAAAAATGAACATTTCATTCTGCAATGAACAAGCTTGAGGTACTTGGCTATGGTGAACTTGACAAACGAAGAATATGGGTTTTGAACTAAAAATAATTTTGAGTGAACAAGCTTGAGGTACGCAGCGGAGGGCATTGGCCATGGAGGCGTCGGTATCGTGAAGCTCAAATTTAGCGTAGTCACCCTTCAACTCCTAGATTTTAAGCTTGGGGAAACGCTAGTACGATACTCCGTCCATTCCCAATTATCTTGTATGATATCTGTGCATATGTAATGTGGCTTAGAATTTCTCAAATTTGGCTTGTTCTATAATATTTGCTTTTTGTTTCTTGTACTTAAGGTGAATTCTGATTCGTGTTTGAAATTCAAAAATGAAAATGTTCAAAGTTTGCAACTTCCATGAAAAGTTGGGATGGATTACATTGGTGAGAAGATATTGTTCAAGTGATCCAACACGGGATGTTTTAGTTACAAGCAAGAAAATTTGTAAAATCATGATGTCTTCTTCTCCGGTGGTGCTTGATACTGCTCTTGATCAAAGTGGGCTAAGGGTTTCGCCCGAAGTAGTGGAGGATGTTCTTAAGCGGTTCGAAAATGCTGGTATTTTGGCTTATAGATTCTTTGGATGGGCAGAGAAGCAGCGGAATTATATGCATAGTATTAGGGCTTATCATACCATGATTGGATCTTTGGCTAAGATTAGGCAGTATCAAATCATGTGGAATCTTGTGAACGCAATGAAGAGCAAGAGCATGTTGAATGTTGAGACGTTTTGTATTATTATGAGAAAGTATGCAAGGGTTCAGAAAGTGGAGGAAGCATTTTATACTTTTAATGTCATGGAGAAGTATGATGTTCCACCGAACTTAGCAGCATTCAATGCCTTACTAAGTACTTTATGTAAGACAAAGAATGTGAGGAAAGCGCAAGATATTTTCGATAAATTGAAAGAGCGATTTGTGCCGGACTCAAAAACTTATAGTATTTTGCTCGAAGGATGGGGCAGGGCTCCAAATTTGCCGAAGGCTAGGGAGATCTACAGAGAGATGATTGATATGGGTTGTGTCCCGGATATTGTGACCTATGGTATAATGGTTGATGTTCTCTGCAAAGCAGGCAGAGTGGATGAAGCAATTGCAATTGTTAGGGAAATGGATTCCAATGGTTGCAGACCAACCTCATTTATATATAGTGTTTTGGTCCATACTTATGGGATAGAAAACAGAATTAAAGATACCATTGATGCATTCCTAGAGATGGAAAGAAATGGAATCAAGGCAGATGTGGTTGTGTACAATGCTCTGATTGGTGCTTTTTGTAAAGTAAACAAACTAAAGAATGTGTATAGGGTCTTAAATGAGATGGATTCTAAAGGCGTGGAACCAAATGCTAGGACTTGCAATATAATTCTCAACAGCTTGATTGGTTGCGGAGAGACCGATGAAGCTTTTAAGGTGTTCCGCAGGATGATTAAAGAATGTGAACCAGATGCAGACACTTATACAATAATGATAAAGATGTTCTGTGAGAGAGATGATCTAGACATGGCATTTAAAGTGTGGAAGTACATGAAATTGAAGCGGTTTATCCCAAGCATGCACACATTTTCAGTTCTTATAAATGGATTATGTGAGAAGGGCAATGCTGCTAAGGCTTGTGTCCTACTAGAAGAGATGCTGGAAAAAGGCATTCAGCCCTCCGGTTCGACATTTGGGAGGTTAAGGCAATTGCTTGTAAAAGAAGGGAGAGAAGATGTACTTAAATTTCTTCAGGAGAAAATGAACCTCCTGATTAAGGAGCCTTTATACGATTGAAGAATTACGCCTTTTTAGTTATTGATGGTGCTGGACATATGGAATTCAAAACCTGATTATCACATGGAAATAAGAGTACAGAGCAATTTTTTTAGGTAACTTCTCTGATTTTCATCGTAAATGTTTTGACATTAATTGGTTGTGGCACATGTAAAAGAAGAAAGCTTTTGCACTTGCGTTTTGTTTTCACTCTCTTCCTAAAGGTTTCAGTCGTGGCTTTACCATTGGGTTAGTGTAACTGAATCAAACATCCTGTAGTTATAAGAAATAGGTTTCCTTGTATACATTTACAGCTACAAGAAATTGTCCAACTCGATTTTTCACTTACAAGAAGGGTTAGAAATGGATGCTGTAGGGGGGGGGGGGGTAAAGTTCGTTTGCATCTGCGTATACTTGAATTTAGTCAAAGCATTTCAGGTTTTCATGATTTTAGAACCGATACTGTTTTTGTGCTTCAATGCCTAACCTTGCTGATATTTCAAATGGACACAAGTCACACAACACATTATAGTCTTGAAACTTCTATTTTTATTTTATACAAGTGTTTACATTTGTTTGAAGGTCTAAAATATGATATCTCCGTGGAAATGAAACTGATTATTTGGGAGACTCCGGTATTGGGAAAGACAAGGATGTACTACAATAGGGAGCATATGTAGCAGCAAGCGGAGGAGTAACAAGCAAGTTTGGCTTAATTCGTGTCGACAGACTCTAGAAATTGATGAAAACAGAGGAAGAGGATTGCCATTGTTTTTTTGGGCATACATATGGGTATCATGGAATGTTGAGTGCAAGTTCGGGCTCCCTCGATGCCATGGATTCTTTCCCGATATTATGTTAGATTTCTGAAATCTATATCAAGAAGAATGCTGCCTGATTATCTGATCTTTGCCCATTTTGCAATGGCAATGGGAGAAAGAATTGAACCACTCATAAAGTTGACTTTGTTAATATCAGTTACTTGTTCTATTCCATTGTTTCTTTAAGATTATTTTACTGGTATTGGACTTTTGCAAAAAAATCCCATATGTTAGCTTTTACTGTTGGTGAGTTATTGAATTCTTGATCCTGTAAGGAAGTTAAAATGTCTAGGATAAAAGCCACTTGCCCATGAGGTCTTAGCCTCCTATGATTTGAAAATGCCCACTTACTCCTTAGGTTTTAAGAAAATCTCATATACCCCTTGAGATCTATTTATTATGTAAATTTAAATAAAAAACAATTATCCATTGTTATTATTTAACATATATTTTAAATTTATTTTTATTCACTTTCCTCTATTTTTAATTAAAATAAAAAAATTAAGTGCTTTAAAATTCTATTGAAGTACTAGAAAATTAAATTCTAATTAGTCAAGAAAAAAAATAAAATTCAGTTATAATTAATTTCTAGTAAAAATTAGTTTTTTTTTATTAATAAAGGATTATTAATAAGTGCTTCGTTAAAAACTTCTTTAAACTTAAATGGAGGAAAATAATACACCTATTATATATAAACATTAAAATGGTTTTTTTTAATTGTTCTATTTAAAATTAAGTACTTTAAGCTTGTTTAATTTGATTATATATAAGGTAAAACTTTGATACACAGGCTGTGTAAAATTAATTTTACACAAGCCTGTGTATAAAATCTCAAATCTTAAATTCCTAACCCTAACCCTAAAAAACTAAACTCCACACTCTAAACCCTAAATTCTAAACACTAACCTTAAATTCTAAACCCTACAACCCTAACCCCTAAACCTTAAACCCTAAACTAAAACCCTAACCTCTAAAACTAAAAGGCACGTGTAAATTAAAGTTTACACGGCCCGTGTATCAAATTTTTTTCCTATATATAACCCTTAAAGATGTATTTTTAAATTGTTTTATTTAAAATTAAGTACCATTATGATGACTCAAAAAAGTACCATTATGTTGAAAATTTTACTGAAAATTGGATTAAAAGTAAAGCGAAGGAATAAAAGAAAAAGAGTATTTATCTCAAAGTTAATATATATTATTAGATTAAAATTAAGTTCAAAATACATAGCATACATTTATATAAAAATATTTTTAAAAAATGTAAAATAGGAACAAAAATGTAACTATCAATTTTGACAGTTTTCTAAAATTAAGTCCATTTATATTAATTAAAAATATATGGATAAAACTTTGATACACAAGCTTGTGTAAAAATACACATGCTTGCATTTTTACCTTATAAAATACAAATCCTAATTTCTAACCCTAACACCCTAAAATCTAAATCCTAAACTCTAAATTCTAAACACTAACCTTAAATTCTAAACCCTAAAATCTAAACCCCTAAACTTTAAACCCTACACTACACTCTAACCCTAAAATTAAAAAGCCTGTGTAAACTAAAGTATACACGGCTGTATTGAACTTTTTCTCTCTATATATGTTATTTATAATTTAGTTTACTAATGATCAAAATGAATTTATAGTTACATCATTTTTATTATTTTTAATTAACTAATATTCAAAAAAAGGATAAACAATAAATAGAAGGCTAAACTATAAAAGAAGTGCCCAAATTATTTCTCTTTTTTGTAATAAGTGCCTAAAGTATTTTTAGTTGAAATAGGTGCCTAAACTTTCATTTTGGCTGAAATAGGTGCCTAAACTATTTTTTGGCTGAAATAGGTGCCTAAACTTTCATTTTTGGCTTGTTTTAAAGTTAATTTTGGCACCTACTTGGGCACCTATTTCAACCAAAAATAAAAGTTTAGGCACCTATTTCAGCCAAAAAATAATTTAGGCACCTATTTTAGCCAAAAATAAAAGTTTAGGCACTTATTTCAGCCAAAAAATACTTTAGGCACTTATTGTAAAAAGAGGGACAATTTAGGCACTTATTTTATAGTTAAGCCTAAATAGAATACTAAATAATTAATAAAGAGTAAATTTATTTTTTATTAAAATTCAACTAATTAGTAAATCTGAGGGAGGTTAGTGGATTTTTCATCAAACCACAAAGGTAAGTGATCATTTCCAAACCATATGGGTGTGTTTGGTTCATGGAATGTAAGATCTTTTCTGGAAATAGGATACTCGGAATGTAATACTACGTGACACATTACTATGAATGTTATATTACTTTGTTTGGTTTATTTGGTAAGGATGTAAGATTATTGTGTTTGATTCGAGGAATATAATATTAACTAGAAGTAAAATTTACCAAATTGTCCATGAGTTATATTTCCTTTTTAGGCATAATGCCAGAAAATGCCTCTAACATTTGACTAAATAGTCATTTTAGCCCATATTCTTTTTTGAACCAATTTAACCACAAACGTTTCATTTTGGGTCAAAATGACCTCTATGCGGATGAAAACTGTTAATCAAATAATGACAAACAACTTGAAATTACATGACAAACCTATATGACAGTGCACACCGCGATAACAGTGTCATAGATAAATATGTCGACTTTACATAATGGCACACCAGTCAAAAACTATTTTTATAAAAGTTTATAAAATACAAAATACCTTTTCTTCTAACACGCCATTTTGCCAAGTCATTTCAAGTTTTTTATCGTCAGTTGACTAACAATTTCATCCATAGAGGGGCCATTTTGACCCAAAATGAAACATTGGGGGTTAAAGTGGTTCAAAAAATGAATAGGGTCCAAAATGACGGATATGCAACGAGGATATGCAAATATTTTTAAAGAATATTCTGTCATTGATTTTAGGATTTGAAAATTCAATAAAATTATTTTAATAGAGTAATGAGGATATGCAAATATAAAATATATTTTTTAAAAAATATTTAATAGGATAAATTACGTAAATCATCACTAAACTTTACTTTCAAGCCTATTTTGGTCATTGAAGTTTCAAAATGTTTAATTTACTCAATGAAGTTTAGACATTGAACTTTTTGGACACTAAAGTTTAGACATTGAACGTTTTTTTGTCATTCCACCATTCACCGTCATTGAACACGCACCATAGATGGTGGTTGTTTGGTACCAAATTTCACCATTCACTACGTCTCTCCATCCTGAGTTTGAATTCAACCTCCATTTTGCTGGAAAGTGCCCATAAGTTCACAAATCGGTCAAAACCTTTTTAGTTTCTATCTTGTCGATCTCCCTCCTCTGACGTTGGATGGAGCCCGTTTCTCATTATATTGACCCTCTCGTGCCGATAAAGCTTTCCAAAGTTCATATTTTGCAGAAGTTCCCTCGTTCACCGATAAATGGACTTCGGGAGATATTTGGGCCTTTGGGAGCTTTTTGGGCTAGCCTAGTATTGTTGGGCTTGTCATGGTTGTTGTGGGCTGTTTTTTATGGAAGATGAGGGGATTATTTTGGCAAATAAATAAAAGAGGAAAAAAGGGGCTGCCATTTTAATGTTGTTGGCAGAAAAATGTGGTGAATGAAGTCACCATTGTCCCCTTATTTCCCCTCTCACTCATACTCATCTTCCACCCAAATTTCTTCATGTTCAAGGTCAAATCTTTGGGGTTTTGCTGTGGATTTCTTGTTTAGCTTGTTGAGGGAAAGTTGTTAAGCAAGAAATGATCTTTATTTTGAGGTAAGCTTTGCTTGGTTTGGTGAAGAATGAGGTTTAGTCGGGGTTTGAAGAGAAAAAACATGAATGGATCTTTGAAGGCTTCATCATCAGCTTTAATTCGAGGTTAGTACACCACTAAATCCTATGAATTTCTGCAACTCATAAAAATAGGCTTGGGTGCATGGTTTTGGTATTTTTGGTTTGGATATGCTTTGGTTGATCTTCAATGGTAAATTGTGGAATTGATGTTGTTAAGGCCTAAAATTGGTAGTAACTCACCTAATAACTTCCCCATAACTTGTAGGAACTGTAACACCCCCTTCCCGGTCGGGTAGGAATTCAGGTCGAAAGGCGTTACCAGAAAACAATACGGTGATCAGTGCGGTAATTATTAATCAACACTTGGTAAAATAAGTTATTAAGCAATACAAAAAGGTTCAATTAATCCAATACAAGTTGCAATTATCCAATTAGGGCCAATTTTAAACTTTTACAAGTTATAGGGACTAATCTATAATTCTAATAAATTATGGGTCCATTTCAGAAATTAAGCTTTCTACACTGAAATTCAATCATCAAAAAACATGTCTGTAAATTTTTATGCAAATCATAATTCATTTACCAGCCCAATTAACCTATACAATATTCAGTGACCATTTTATAAAATTTCCAGAATTATTACCTAACTTACCAGAACCCGTACTGATACTCGAGAGGCCGTATTGGTACGCCTATGTCCAGAACGTTAAAATCATTACAAAAAAATGAGTTCGTATCGAAACGGTGACCGCCCATATTGATACTCAATGCATTTAACAATCCTTAGAAATTCAATGAGCAAGGTTCGTATCGGTACAATTAAGGAACCGTATCGGTACGGGTTGACTGTTTTGATACACCCTAAGGACCGTACCTATGCAATTATTTTTCCATATTCCAGTGTTGACTTTTCGTATTGATACGCCCTTTGACGTTTCGATACGGACCTTTTGATATGCAATACCGTACTGATACGCCATCACCTGTACCGGTACACCTTGGTCTGTAATGACAAAATTTATCTGGTTTTTATCAAAATTAACCTATCAAACGATGTTCAAATGCAATGAAATTTTACCAGGAAGTTATTAATACATATTTATATCAACATGCAAAATTTCAAAGCCAATTGAATCCATTTGCTACGTTTTCACCTTTTTAGCCACTTATGGCAATTTTTACGAACTTCAACATTTACTAAAAGTCATTTTAGGCCATTTTAAGCATTCTTATAGCATGCATGGCATACACAAAACAAAATACATATAAGTGACTATTACAAAAACTATGCCACCATTCTAGGAGTATGTAAGGGAAGTATACATTACTTTAACCCTTGAAAGACTTGCCAAAATCTTCGATAGAGTTGTCCGATCCCTCAACCACTTTGCTTAACCTGAAAATGCATGAAGATGAATGCATTAGGCATACTTGGCCTAGTGAGGTAGTCATAAACAATGGAAATAATTGATATGCATTCATTAGCAGGCTTCATCAATATTTCGATGGCAATATGTCAATGTTCAATAACGATGCAACATTAATCAATAACTATATGACAATACTCAATGTCAATGATTCATTTAGTTCTTTTATAACCCTTGGATTGATAAAGATAGTGGATACGCAGATTCTTACGCCTCGCCAAATCAATAATGGTCTAGTCCCTCCTCCTCGCCAATTGACCAACACAACATCCCTCCACCTCGCCACTATAAAGGTCGTAGCCCAAGGACCGTCGTCTACTGGTACCAGTGAGCTCATAAATCCTATGGCATGCCAATTGTATCCAATGTCCACTCGAATCCAAGGTCCAATAATTTAAGCCAATATTCAACATAATATCAATGATAATAAGTTCAATGATTTCGATGACAAAAAAATTGACCCTTAGGTCCATTTCAATGATCCGGTGACAATATCAATAAGTTTAATAATTCGGTGGCAATGATCAATATCAATGACAATATTTCAATACTTAATGTCCAATGGTCAATGATGACAATGATCTTTCCAATGCTATGCCAATATTCATATTCAATGCATAGATGTAAATGATCAATATTCAATGACAGTAATTGATATTCAATGTTTCAATAATTCAATAAGGAAGCTTACCGAAGCTTACCAATACACCCACCAAAGGGGTTCGATGCAATGACCTTACCATTAATGTTAGCAATAATATATTCAACGGAATTGAAATAGGGAAAGGCGCCTAGCCTAATCCCGAGACTCTGACTACACCCACCTTTAAATTTGAAGCTTTCAAGGCTCCCAGATAACGATTTCTTTGCTCCTAGCCTTCGATGGAGATGATGGAACTTCCTCCAACACTTGAGCTAGGCAAAAGATTAGGGAATTTGTTAAGATCAAAACTATTGATTCAAAATCAATATTCAAGCTTACTAGAGCTTATAGACAACATTAATTCCATGGAATTAAACTCATGACACATGGGTTCAACCTCAAATTTCAAGACCTAATCTTGAAATTAGACTTCAAATATCCATGGAATCCATAAATTGCTTGAGGGGTTTAATTCACCAATCCAAGAGCTTTAATTTGGTTGCTTGAAATCAAAGAAACTCCAGGGATTGAAGTGAGGTGCTTGTTTGAGCTTAGGGAAGAAGATGACAATGGTGGTGTTAGCTTAACTTTGGTGGAAAGGATGAAGAGAGCTTAAGTCTCTGTTTTTCAATTCAAGCCTTTCTATATTTTTTTTCCATTCAAAGAGTCGAATGGCTTAATACACAATATGGTTGCCTCCCAAGCAACCAATCGAATAGTTTCCTAGCTTGGGAGGAAACCTTTATTATAATAAAAATTTTCAATCATTTTCCCTAATATGTCATCCTTTATGATACAAAATTTATCATCTTCACATGAATCAAATTAGACAAGGAGGTGACTCATACCTTAATATGGTCAAATTATGAGGATGATCCCTCAACTTTCCAAAGTTTGCACTTTTACCCTTAAACTTTCAATTTTCACAATTTAGTCGCTAAAAGACTTCCAATTATTTCAAAAAGGTCCAAGATCCTTAATTATGCTCAATTGAGGTTCAATAAAATATAATTGAGTACAATAAAAGGAGTCAATACATTGGTTAGACCATTCTGGTACAAAATTTCTGATCACCAAAACCTAATTCTGACTAGACTGATTTTCAGGTTGTTACAACTCCCCCCTTACGAAAAATTAATCCTCAAATTTTTATCTGAATCGAAGAGATATGGATACTGTTCTTTCATCAACTCTTTCGGTTCCCAAGTGGCTTCTTCCACTGAGTGACTCCTCCAGATCACTTTGACTAAGGGCACAGATTTGTTACGAAGTCTCTTAACTTCTTTTGCAAGAATCTAGAACGGTTCTTCCTCGTAAGTCAAATCTAGGTAGATCTGCACCACTTTCGGTTCAATGATGTGCGAAGGGTCAGATCAGTATTTGTGAAGCATGTACACATGGAAAACATCATGAATCTTGCTTAATTTCGAGGGTAATGCCAAACGATATGCAACCGGGCCAACTTTTTCAACAACCTTAAAGGGTTCAATGAATTCGGGAATCAATTTCCCTTTCTTGCCAAATCTCAAAATCTTTTTCCACGGTGATACCTTGAGGAAAGCCTTTTCACCAACCTCGTATCGGATGTCCATTCGTTTAAGGTCAGCATAAGCCTTTTGTCGATCAAAGGATGCCCTCAAGCGATCATGGATAATGGTAACCCGTTCTTCGGTTTCCCGAAGTAGGCTAGGGCCCAACATCTTGCCTTCGCCTAGTTTAGACCAACATAGAGGAGTTCTGTAACATCTGCCATACAACGCCTCAAAAGGTGCCATTCCGATGGAAGCTTGGTAACTGTTGTTGTAGGCAAACTCGACGAGGGATAGGGATTTTTCCCAAAATCCACTGAAATCAATAATGCATGCTCGAAGCATGTCTTTCCAGAATCTGAAATAGAAAAATTCAATAATGGTACTTACTTTTAAGAGTTCTATGGAAGGAGATTTCGATATTTACCTAAATTACCCTTTCTAACTGGCCACTAGACTGAAGGTGGAATATAGTGCTCAGGTTTACTCTAGTTCCCAGAGCTCCATGTAACGATCTCTAAAATTGAAAAGCAAATTGTGGGTCTCGATCAGAGATGATAGATTTTGGCACTTCATAAAGTCTCACAACTTTCTTGATGTATAAGTCAGCTAGCTTTACAAGACCGTAGTCCATTCTAACCAGTAAGAAGTGAGTCAACATGGTGAAATAGTCCAGAATGACCCATATAGCATCATGTTTAGTGAAAGTTAAAGGCAAACCACAAACAAAATCCATGGTAATCTTCTCCCACTTCCATTGTGGTAGATCGATAGGTTGCAATAGGCTGGTAGGAACACAATGCTCAGCTTTGACACGCTGGCATGTAAGGCACTTAGACACAAAATCAACTATGGTTTGTTTAATGCTTGGCCACCAATAGAGTTCCCGAAGATCTTTCTACTTCTTAATAGAACCCGTGTGTATAGAGAAATAGCTTGAGTGGGCTTCTTTTAGGATCTCGGTATAGAGAGTTTCATCGTCAGGCACACAGATCCAATCACGATAGCATATGAGACATTTAGAACTAATTCTGAAGTCAGGTTCATCCCCACTATGCATTTTGGAAATAATAGACTGTAACTGAGGATCTCGATCTCGGAGAGCCTTGATTCTCGATACGATGGTAGACTGAACCTAGAGTTTAGCTACAAGACAATGGTGCTTCCGGAGATGGAAGTGTGCATTAATAGTACAAGGGGCTACAAAACGATGATCATTCATTGAGTCTGATATAATAACAATGTAGGGTTCGATGGTCAATGACAATACCCATGCTGAGGTTTGCGGCTGAGTGCATCAGCTACAACGTTGGCCTTGCCCAAGTGATAATCAATGACTAGGTCATAGTCTTTAAGGGGTTCCATCCATCTCTGTTGCTGAAGATTTAGCTATTTTTGAGTTAGAAGATACTTAAGACTTTTATGGTCAGTGAAGAGGTAGTATTTTTCCCTGTAGAGATAATGCCTCCAGATTTTTAATGCAAAGACAACTGCAACAAATTCTAAATCAAGAGTAGGGTAATTCAACTCATACGGCTTAAGTTGCCAGACTAGGGTTGGGTTAGAACGGGTGCATAGGTCAAGACATTCTTTAACTGATCAAAACTTTTTTGTTGTTCCTCGGTCCAGACAAAATGAGCGTCTTTTCTCAATAACTTTGTCTATGAGGCTGCTATCATGGAGAATCCTTTCACGAATCTCCTGTAATAGCCAGCCAGACCAAGAAAGCTTCTTATTTCTCCAATATTCTTCGGTGGCCTTCAATCTAAAACAGCTTGGATTTTCTTCAAATATACTTGGATACCCGAAGCTAATACAATATGCCCAAGAAAGGCAACTTCGGTGAGCCAAAATTTACACTTAGAGAACTTAGCAAATAATTACTTCTCTCGAAGGGTTTGTAACACAATACGAAGGTGGTCACGGTGCTCTGCAACATTCTTAGAATAGATCAGTATGTCATCAATGAACACCACCACAAATTTATCTAGGTAGGGCCTAAAAACCCAGTTCATCAAATCCATAAAGGCTGCCGGTGCATTGGTTATCCAAATGGCATCACCAAGAATTTATAATGCCCGTACCTAGTATAGAAGACAGTTTTGGATACATCCCATTCTTTAATTCTCATTTGTAGTACCCCGATCTTGGAAAACACTACAACATCTTTAAGCTGATCGAACAGGTCATCAATTCTTGGCAGAGGATACTTGTTTTTGATGGTCACTTTGTTCAATTGTAGGTAGTCGATACATAGCCTCATGGATCTGTCCTTCTTCTTTATGAAGAGGACCAAAGCTCCCTAAAGTGAAGAACTCGGTCGAATAAAACCTTTATCAAGAAGATATTGAATCTGAGCCTTCAAATCTTTAAGTTCTACATCGGTTATACGATAAGGTACAATGGATACTGGGGCCGTTCTAGGTTGCACTTCGATGCCAAATTCCACCTCACGGGTTGGAGGTAAACCCAAAAGTTCATCAGGGAATACATTAGGGAATTCAGATACAGTGTCAATATTGAGCAACTGAGGTTTATCCTTGGTCTCCAAGGTTAACGCATACAAAGACGGGTTTCTCAAAATCAACAAGGTAACACTTTCCTTACCAAGGCCTCGGGGATACAACTTTTTTTAGAGCATTCAACCCAGGCCTGATGTTCACTGAGCCAATCCAGTCCTAGTATAACATCGAATTCATGAATTGGTAAAGCCAACAGGTTGGCCAGAAAAGGAATCTCTTGGATCATCAAGGGATAATTTTTATATATCAAACTTATGGTGACACAGTCACCCAAGGGATTGATTACAGAGACCTTAGATACTACGTGTTCAAAAGACATCTTATGCTTCTTTGCTAGCACCGAACTAATGAAAGAATGTGTGGAGCCAGGATCAATCAATGCATAAATAGAATGAGAGTATAACTCAAGGGTACCTGCAATGATGTTAGGATCATCCTCCTCCTCACGGCTCCTCACATGGTACATCTGGGTAGGGGCCTTGGAATCTTGTCTGTTCGACGCTTTAGCTGAGCCACTAGGTCATCTCGCAACTCTCGATGAACCCTACCTCGATCATTTTCCTCGGTAAGACTGAGCCGGTGATGCTGTAGCAGCTGATGTGGCAATAGGTTTACTGGTATTCAGTGGACAGTCTCAGATAAAATGGCCCTGCTCACCATAGAAATAGTAAGCTCTAATCTGCTTACGATATTGCCCCTAGGGTGCTTGTTATGACAATAATTATATACTGGATGCTGTACAATTCATTCTGAACCTCTAGTACTCTCAACTAAAGAAGCCTTGGCAAACGACTGAGTTATCGTCTATGGCTTAGTAATATTACCAGATCGAGAAGGCTGAGGGTAAACATTCTACTTCAGTCCTTGGTACTTTCCTTTCTTATTAGGCTTCGGAGGACAAGAATCATCATATTGCCTCTTTTTAGATCTGCTAGATCCTCTGGGCTTTCTGAGCAGCTTCTATGGCTTTGACCTTATTCACCAGGTCCTAAAAATTTTTGATGCCCAATGCTGTGAACATAGGGCGCAACTCGTCAATGAGTCTAGCAATAAACATTCTGCACTTGTCTTTTTCCTTCTTGATGAATTCAGCTCCGTATCGGTAGTACTTGCTGAAGTCTTGGATGTACTACTCCGCAGGTCATCCACCTTGCTTAACATAGAGAAAGGTGCTGCGCCTCTCCGCAAGATAGTACTTGCTAATGTATCTATTGCGGAATTCTTGAAGACAAAACTCCCAATTTATAGCTTCTTCTGGTACCGTGGGAGTGGTAGTCTCCCACCACTAAAGTGCCTCGTTGGCCAGCAATGCGAGGGCGCATTCTAGCTTGTGTTTGTCCGAGCACTGAAGTTGTTTGTTCAGGATTCACAGTTTGCTATCCAACCAGTATTCAACAACTTCAGGATTGTCATCATTCTGACCGATAAAGGTATAAGCCCAAAGCTGAGATAGCTTGTCAATAGGGGCTCGGGCGTATTGAATAACCGGTGCAGTAGGTTGCATGTCTTGCTCAGCTCTCATTGAAGACATAAACTGTTTGAACATGTCAGCCATGTTCCAATAACATTCTGTCTGAGCAGCCGTTGCCTCTGGCTCAGGGTTTTACACCGAAAGATTCTGTTGTGGTGGAGGATTTCCACCCCTAATCTCCTTAACACAGGTAGAGAAGCCGGTAACATGCTCATCTATGCGAGCTTCATTAAAGTCAGACATCTATAAGAAAGATATCAAATTAGTCGGCAAGTCGCTTATACACAATAAATAACTCCTAGGTGGCAAAGTAACATAATAACAATGCAATAGACTTCGTTTTAAACCTAGAATCGACTAAACTCTAGCTCTGGTACCACAAATATAACACCCCTTTCCCTGCCTGGTAGGAATTCGGGTCGAAAGACGTTACCGAAAAATAATACGGTGATCGGTGCGGTAATTATTAATCAGTATTCAGTAAAATAAGTTATTAAGCAATACAGACATGTTCAATTAATCCAATACAAGTTGTGATTATCTAATTAGGGCCAATTTTAAACTTTTACAAGTTCTAGGGACTAATCTGTAATTCCAATAAATTATGGGTTCATTTCTGAAATTAAGCTTTCTACACTGAAATTCAATCATCAAACAACATGTCTATAAATTTTTATGCAAATCAGAATTCATTTACTAGCCCAATTAACCCATACAATATTCAGTGACCATTTTATAAAATTTCTAGAATTATTACCTAACTTACCATAACCCGTACCGATACTCGAGAGGCCGTATCGGTATGCCTATATCCAGGCCGTTAAAACTGTTGCAAAACAATGAGTTCGTATTGAAACGGTGACCGCCCGTCTCGATACTCTATGCATTTAATAATCCTCAGAAATTCAATGAGCAAGGTTCGTATCGGTACAGTTAAGGAACCGTACCAGTACGGGTTAACCAGGGTTAACTGTTTCGATACACCTTAAGGACCGTACCGATGCAATTATTTTCCCAAATTCTAGTGTTTACTTTCCGTATCGATACGCCCTTTGACGTTTCGATACGGACCTTTTGACGAGTGTTGACTACGCCCAAATATGCAAGACCGTATCGATATGCCATCACCTGTACCGGTACGCCCTGGTCTGTAATGACAGAATTTATATGGTTTTTATCAAAATTAACCTATCAAACAATGTCCAAATGCAATGAAATTTTACCAGCAAGTTATTAATACACATTTCTATCAGCTTGCAAAATTTCAAAGCCATTTGAATCCATTTGCTATGTTTTCACCTTTTTAGCCACTTATGGAAATTTTTACCAACTTTAACATTTACTAAAAGTCATTTTTGGCCATTTTAAGCATTCTTATAGCATGCATGGCATACACACAACAAAATACATATAAGTGACTATTACAACAACTATTCCACCATTCTAGGAGTATGTAAGGGAAGTATATATTACTTTATCCCTTGAAAGACTTGCCAAAATCTTCGATAGAGTTTTCCGATCCCTCAACCACTTTGCTTAACCTGAAAATGCATGAAGATGAATGCATTAGGCATACTTGGCTTAGTGAGGTAGTCATAAACAATGTCAATAATTAATATGCATTCATTAACATGCTTCATCAATATTTCGATGGCAATATGTCAATGTTCAATAACGATGCAACATTAATCAATAACTATATGTCAATACTCAATGTCAATGATTCATTTAGTTCTTTTATAACCCTTGGATTGATAAAGATAGTGGATATGCGGATTCGTACGCCTCGCCAAATCAATAATGGTCTAGTCCCTCCGCATCGCCAATTGACCAACACAACATCCCTCCGCCTCGCCACTATAAAAGTCGTGGCCCAAGGACCGTAGTCTACCCGTACTAATGAGCTCATAAATCCTATGGCATGCCAATTGTATCCAATGCCCACTCAAATCTATGGTCAAATGATTTAAGGCAATATTCAGCATAATATCAATGACAATAAGTTCAATGATTTCGATGACAATAAATTGACCCTTAGGTCCATTTCAATGATCCGATGACAAAATCAACAAGTTCAATAATTCGGTGGCAATGATTAATATCAATGACAATATTTCAATGCTTAATGTCCAATGGTCAATGATGAAAATGATCTTTCCAATGCTATGCCAATATTCATATTCAATGCGTAGATGTAAATGATCAATATTCAATGACAATGATCTATACTCAATGTTTCAATAATTCAATAAGAAAGCTTACTGAAGCTTACCAGTACACCCATCAAAGGGGTTCGATGCAATGATCTTACCATCAATGTTAGCAATAATATATTCAACATAATTGAAATTGAGAAAGGCACCTAGCCTAATCCCGAGACTCTGACTACACTCACCTTTAAATCCAATGCTTTCAAGGTTCTCGGATAACGATTCCTTTGCTCCTAGCCTTCGATGGAGATGATGGAACTTCCTCCAACACTTGAGCAAGGCAAAAGATTAGGGAATTTATTAAGATCAAAACTATTGATTCAAAATCAATATTCAAGCTTACTAGAGATTATAGACAACATTAATTCCATCGAATTAAACTTATAACACATGGGTTCAACCTCAACTTTCAAGACCTAATCTTGAAATTAAACTTCAAATATCCATGGAATCCAAAATTGCTTGATGTGTTTAACTCTCCAATCCAAGAGCTTTAATTTGGTTGTTTGAAATCAAAGAAATCCCAAGGATTGAAGTGAGGTACTTGCTTGAGCATAGGGAAGACGATGACAATGGTGGTGTTAGCTTAACTTTGGTGGAAAGGATAAAGGGAAAGTCTCGGTTTTGCAATTCAAGCCTTTCTATATTTGTTTTTCCCTCTATTCAAAGATCCGAATGGCTTAATACACAATATGGTTGCCTTCCAAGCAACCAATCCAATGGTTTCCTAGCTTGGGAGGAAACCTTTATTATAATAAAAATTTTCAATCCTTTTCCCCACTATGTCATCTTTTATGACAAAAAAATTTATCATCTTCACGTGAATTGATAAGTGTTCAAAAGTACTATTTTTATTACCCTTTTTACTCATATTATTGTTAGACTTAAGCTCATATTAGTTGCATAATTAGTTATTCATGCATTAATTCATGTTTCTTTCCACCGTTGAGCTTGATTACATAACTTGGTGATTTTTGTGGAAAAATATGCTGCTTTGGTGTGTTTTTGTGTGTGTATGTGCAAGATCACTTGCCGAAGCAATGCCGAGCTAGTTGCCAGGGCAATGCATGAAGGATATGCCGAGCTAGTTGCCAGGGCAATGCATGAAGGAGACGCCGAGCCAGTTGCCATGGCAATTGTCGACAAAGAGAAGATGCAATAGGGATGTCGAAATTAATGACTATACAAGCCCAAGATGACGTGGAGCAAAGCCCAAACCCAAAGGAATTTGATTGCCATGCAGAGATTAAAGAAGAATTAAATTCCAAGAAGATATGAGAAGTTCTAGTAGGAATACAATTATAATAAAGAATTATATTCTTTAAAGATAATTTAATTCCAACTTAAACTCCTCCTCAAAGAAGGACTTTGGCCTAGCCCTATAAATAGCAAGGAGATTTCGACAATCCATATAGAGAAAAATAGAGAAATTTTGATAGAGAGCATTAGGGGAAATTTTGACTTCTTCTTCTTCTTTGCTTCCATTAGGTTCATGGTTTGGGGATTATTCTTTGTATATCTTTTGAACCCAACCATGAACTAACTTGATTGGTTGGGGTTATTGTGTTTTGTTGTTGTGAGAAACAATTGGATTTTGTTTAAGTAATAAGAGTTTGCACTTTTCTATTCAAGGTTTACTCATTCTTGGCTTTTATTCTTGTTTGCGAGTGAATTGGGAGAGGATCTCGTAACTTCATCTATTTATCTAATATCAGGAGAGTTAGATTCAAGAAACGAATGAGTATGGTCTTTATTCAATCTATTGATGGTGAAGATTAATCCGGCTTAGGAATAAGTTAAGGATTTCAACGGCTAAGAGGAGCGCAAGATTGGTTGTTGTTCACCCTTGATTCACGCCGGGATGTATTATCAAGGCATGCACAAGTAGCTAGAGTTTCGACTTAGGGATAAGAAGAAACCATTGAAGAACGCTCTGCCGAACCTTGAAGTTGCTGCCCAGATGCCAAAGTAGTTGCCCAGGCAACCATCGATTAGTTGCCAAGGCAACCCCGTTGTGCAAGTTGCCACGGCAACTGAGTTGCCCTTGCATTATTTTACCAAGACGATCCAATCGGCTATCACACCTCAACTCACGATAACCTGGCCTATCTCTCTCTCTTTCTTTCATCTATTCATTTACTTTATTGCTTTCTAGTTTAGTTATTAGTTAAACTCCTATAATCCTTTAATTGTGTTTTTACTTTTCTCAGTGCAGTAACTTAAGAAAAGTGGCCCAAACCAATCCCTGTGGAGACGATACTCGATACTCATATCACTTTATTACTTGCGACGTGTATACTTGCACAATTGCGTAGCACTTATCACACGCAACAAGTTTTTGGCGCCGTTGCCGGGGATTGGCAATTGGTGTTAGTTGTTTTTGTTATTGCATTTTTTTCTCTTAGTTTTACTAACTTTTCTTTTTGTTTGTTTTATCATAAAAAAAAGAAATTTAGGTGCGCTACAAGTTAAGGAACATCAACATGTCGGGAAATAAAAGCCAATCTATTCGAGAGATGATATTGGAAGATATGAATCAATCCAATCAAGATTTTCTTGCACCCTTTGATGATTACCTATACCAACCGAGAAAAGCCCAAAGAACTTATACCGTGGAAAAATCTTGTGCTATGTGTGGAGAACATCATGTGTTTGAAAATTGCCCTCACATTTTCGGTGCATATAACTACATGGAGGACCATAGAGGGAACCAACAGCAAAATTCTTCATGGTATGATCAAAAAGCTCAATTTTTTTTACCATAACAATTTTGCCGCAGCAACAGATATGCCATGGCAATGTAGTCATTTTCAAGAGCATTCCAATTCCTTGGAGGAAACGTTACTAGCTTCCTTGGCTAGACTTGACGGATCAATTGAAGAGATTCGAGAACTATCAAAATCTATGGATACGAGGATAGATCAGTGGGATGCAACCTTAGGGGATTCAGAAGATCAATTGGGGAGATCCACATATGTCATGGATAACATGCACCAACAATTCATTCCTAGGGATACTGACGTCCCAAGGCAAGAAATCTCTCCGATGTGTGAGGAACAACTAGAACCTCAAAGTCAAGAGGATGCCAATGAGAGAGACTGCCCAACACATGATGAGCATGAACAACATATTGCCTCGGCAATGATTGAGGAGCCTGAACAGAGCAATGCCGCGACAACACTCAGTGAAGCTGAGAACAATAATACTACAACAAATTCTGAGGAACCTGATGCCCAGAAGGTTACAACGTTGATGTTGAAGCAGGAATCTGTAGATTGCTCTCATCTACAATTGCCACGGCAATTACTCGACCACATGCAAGATCAATGAGATGATAATACTTTCCCAATGGAATATGAGCAGGTAATAGTTGAACCTTTTGAATTCTTTAAAAACTCACCTCGTCCATTACAGGTATGTCTTGAGGAACCGAGGTTGGTAGATTTGAAGCCATCGAAATCTCTACTGATAGAGATGTTTGAGAGGTCAAAAGAAAAAGGTGTTTGGATTCATAAAGCTCTTCAGAAAATTGATTCTTCCCTTGACTTACAACAAATTTTGGCAACTGATTGCCACGACAATTGGCTTGAGCAGCAATTGCCACGACAACAAAGGCTACATCCAACCATGATAGAAGTCGACAAGAATAAGGTAATTGAATGGTTGAGAATGGATATAATTGTTCCTATTAATATATTTGTGCCTTTAGGAATAGTAGCAAGGTGGAGAGTATACATGGACTACAAGCGAACAAAGAAGAAAGACACCTCCACCATGGTAACGCAAAAGGGAGTAGTGGCAAGCACATTGGCCAAACTCTTTTTGGGTAATATTATCACCCGATGGAGGGTGCAGATGGACTATAAGAAGTATCGAAAACGGCAACCTTCAACACCGCAGCAACTCCTGATACGCACGCCTCGGCAACCATGGACGCACATTCCTCGGCAACCCCTGACGCCTCGGCACCCATGGATGTGCATGCCTCAGTAACCCTCGACGCCACGACAACTACTGATACATTTATTTTTATTTTTTGAACTATTTTGTTCTATTATTTTTGGTTATTTTTTCTCTTTATTTTTTAGGATATATTTTATTTTTCTTCATTATCTTTAGTTTACAGGTTTTCTTTTCCACAACAAGACTCACAACCACCATGCTAAGGAAATTTACTGCCGACTACTTGCCACAGCAACCACAACAGAAACTGGCGATGCCCAAGCAACAACAATGGCTTCGGCAACTACTGATGCACATGCAAGTAAACCTGCATCGGCAAACATGGACCAAATCAAGGCAATGCTATTCACGCAGTACCAGCCACAAGCATTCAACCACTGACCGAAAATTGAATCAAGCAAACGGCACGAAGGAAACTCATCACTCGAGGTGACGACCTCTCTGACTAACTCATTTCATTTAGTTTCTTTTAAATTTTGTTTCACTTTTACGTGCATTGAGGATAATGCTTCTCTCGAGTTTGGGGGGGTGTTGGTTTCTAGTTAGTTTCATGCATTCATCTTTAGCAATCACATATAGGTTGCATATGTTACTTGCCATGCCTTTAATTTTATTTAATTGCTTAAGACTTGTTGAATATCCAATGATGAATTTTTGCCACTGCACTTAATTGAAAGAACCTTTAATTATAGGATTGCATGAAAAGAACTTAGAAATTTACTATGATGCTGAATTTTTTTTACACAGTTGTGGCTTGTTGATTGAAAGAAACTTAGTGAACTTAGGTTGCTTAAAATTTGGGTAAATTTAAAATTAAAAGTTAATTTCTTGCTAGAGGTGCCCAAAACTGGCTCTAGTAGTAAATACACTTTCTTGCTAGAGGTGCCCGAAACTGGCTCTAGTAGTTAATGCACATTAAAGAATCGCTAGAGGTGCCCGAAATTGGCTCTAGTCGACTAAAATAAAATAAGAAATTGCTTACTTTGCTAGAGGTGCCCGAAATTGTCTCTAGTGAAAATGAAAATAAATGCCCCGGCAATTAAATTGATAAAAGCCTATTGTTCACATAGAATATTGAAAATCAACTTGTACACAACTACGCACACACATTTGTCAGCAGCATTATAGTTTTGTTCCGGGAAATTTTTGTGCTATCTCGAAAAATTTAAAAGGTGATCATACTTTGTGCCATGGTTCCGAGGTTTGAATTCAAGTTTGAAGCATGTCTTTGATGATTAAAGTCTTGGCAGGTAATTGTTAGTTTGCATTGCTTGAGGACAAGCAATAGTTCGAGTTTGGGGGCGTGATAAGTGTTCAAAAGTACTATTTTTATTACCATTTTTACTCATATTATTGTTAGACTTAAGCTCATATTAGTTGCATAATTAGTTATTCATGCATTAATTCATGTTTCTTTCCACCGTTGAGCTTGATTACATAACTTGGTGATTTTTGTGGAAAAAGATGCTGCTTTGGTGTGTTTTTGTGTGTGTATGTGCAAGATCACTTGCCGAAGCAATGCCGAGCTAGTTGCCAGGGCAATGCATGAAGGATATGCCGAGCTAGTTGCCAGGGCAATGCATGAAGGAGACGCCGAGCCAGTTGCCATGGCAATTGTCGACAAAGAGAAGATGCAATAGGGATGTCGAAATTAATGACTATACAAGCCCAAGATGACGTGGAGCAAAGCCCAAACCCAAAGGAATTTGATTGCCATGCAGAGATTAAAGAAGAATTAAATTCCAAGAAGATAGGAGAAGTTCTAGTAGGAATACAATTATAATAAAGAATTATATTCTTTAAAGATAATTTAATTCCAACTTAAACTCCTCCTCAAAGAAGGACTTTGGCCTAGCCCTATAAATAGCAAGGAGATTTCGACAATCCATATAGAGAAAAATAGAGAAATTTCGATAGAGAGCATTAGGGAAATTTCGACTTCTTCTTCTTCTTTGCTTCCATTAGATTCATGGTTTGGGGATTATTCTTTGTATATCTTTTGAACCCAACCATGAACTAACTTGATTGGTTGGGGTTATTGTGTTTTGTTGTTGTGAGAAACAATTGGATTTTGTTTAAGTAATAAGAGTTTGCACTTTTCTATTCAAGGTTTACTCATTCTTGGCTTTTATTCTTGTTTGTGAGTGAATTGGGAGAGGATCTCGTAACTTCATCTATTTATCTAATATCGGGAGAGTTAGATTCAAGAAACGAATGAGTATGGTCTTTATTCAATCTATTGATGGTGAAGATTAATCCAGCTTAGGAATAAGTTAAGGATTTCAACGGCTAAGAGGAGCGCAAAATTGGTTGTTGTTCACCCTTGATTCACGCAGGGATGTATTATCAAGGCATGCACAAGTAGCTAGAGTTTCGACTTAGGGATAAGAAGAAACCATTGAGGAACGCTCTGCCGAACCTTGAAGTTGCTGCCCAGACACCCAAGTAGTTGCCCAACTAGTTGCCCAGGCAACCATCGATTAGTTGCCAAGGCAACCCCGTTGTGCAAGTTGCCACGGCAACTGAGTTGCCCTTGCATTATTTTACCAAGATGATCCAATCGGCTATCACACCTCAACTCACGATAACCTGGCCTATCTCTCTCTTTTTCTTTCATCTATTCATTTACTTTATTGCTTTCTAGTTTAGTTATTAGTTAAACTCCTATAATCCTTTAATTGTGTTTTTACTTTTTTCAGTGCAGTAACTTAAGCAAAGTGGCCCAAACCAATCCCTGTGGAGACGATACTCGATACTCATATCACTTTATTACTTGCGACGTGTATACTTGCACAATTGCGTAGCACTTATCACACGCAACATGAATCAAATTAGACAAGGAGGTGACTCATACCTCAAAATGGTTAAATTACGAGGGTGGTTCCTCAACTTCACAAAGTTTGCACTTTTACCCTTAAACTTTCAATTTTTACAATTTAGTCGCAAAAAGACTTCCAATTCTTTCAAAAAGGTCCAAGATCCTTAATTATGCTCAATTGAGGTTCAATACAATACAATTGAGTACTATAAAGGAGTCAATACATTGGTTGGACCATTCTGGTACAAAATTTCTGATTATTAGAACCTAATTCTAACTAGACCGGTTTTTGGGGTGTTACAGGAATGTTTTGAAGCTTAACCATTTAGGTTAATGGCTGGGATTCTGAAATCCCAAGCTCCAGATTTTTAAATATGGGCTCGCATATTGGTCCAAGGTGGTCAGTATCAGTACTCTATTGTATAAAAGAGGGGCATTATGTGAGGGGCGTACCGATGCAGCATGTCGCGTATCAGTACCCCATGCTTGATGAGAATTTTAGTGGTATTTTTGTGTACCGGTACGCTAGGGGCGTATTGGTACTACTATTCTATTGCCTGATGAAGGCTTTCGCGTATAGGTACGCAAAGGTAGAAGTACCAGTATGGGTGGGGATCGGTACGGGGTGGTTCATATATCGATACTGAGTACCATTATGAGGGTGAGCATATCGGTATGGCTTAAGGACCCATTTCGTTCAAATTTTATTTGAGTATCAGTGCTCGTGGAGGAGTACTAGTACCAGAAGAGGTGTACCGTTACTCATATAGGAGTATCGGCACTCACTCGGCAATTTGCCCAAGGAATTTGAGTTTGTATTTGGGGGTTCTATAATTCGAGGAAAAGGGCTTGAAGGGTCTTTTAAATGAATATTGAAACTGAGAAATTTGTGTTTAAACCCCGTAAATGGAATAAAAGGCTAATGATTCGGTAAATATTGGGTGAATTGTGTGAAGTAACCCATAGAGATCTTTGGTGGATCGATTGATGCTGCGTGGTAATTAGGGCCCTTGTTGTGTGCTGAAGGGGAGCCTATATAGTTAATTTGCCTTGAATAATAAGATAAACTAATGAAAGTGGCTAATGTGCACCTTCATAACATATTAATAACTAGATAAATTTAATGGGGTGGCATAATAATCGATAGAAACCATAAGGTGATGGTAAATGTGTTAGAGCTGTGTGCGGTATGTTATTTGTGTCGATGTTGTGTGCTGCGTGGAAGTAGGGTCCTTGTTGTATGCTAATGGGACACCTACTTAATCGATTCTTTGTTGGATGGGATCCAGATACCCAATAATGTATGTTGCAACACCTTAAAGACTCCCAAATGGAGGATCCTGATGTTGTGTGGACGCGACCCTCATTCAATGGTGCTTGATGGGAGACTATGAGCACAGATAGAGGATACCAATGCTGCGTGGATGCGAGCCTTATCCCCACACTGTAACACACCAATTATAGGCCTGGATGATTGATGGATCGATTAGACGATTCGGGAGAATCAGATTAGGCAATTCAGGTTAGTTTCAGGAATTAAATATTAACAAATTGTTTTTGGCTAGAATAAAATATGGAAAAATGCTAGAAAATATATAATTAATATTTTAAGTAATTTGGTAAATTCAATTTGAAGGAATTAAATCTGATTTTGGGACATTTTGGTTCGGTGACTAAAATGTAAAGTTTTCAAAAACAAATTTGGCAACTAAATCATAAGAGGGTCAAAACTTAGAATCTTTAAGGAGCTAATTAACAAACTTTTCCATCAGATTTTCCCCTTAATTTAGTCTCTTTTAAAAGACTTTCTAAACGGTTTTAATAATAAATAAAATAAGATTATTAAAAAGGATTTTTAGTTTCACAAATTATTTTCTCACGTAACTAATTTTTCTCTCTTTTTTCTCTCAACTTTCTCATCAGCTAAACTATCAATTTATTTCCAAAATTTCTAGGAATCAATCTCTTTTGATTTCCTACTTGATTTCTTTGGTTTCTATAACAAAATCTACTTGGTTTCTTGAAGCTTTCATCCAATCTTTGCCAATTAAGGGAGAAAATAGCAATTAGAGGTGATTTTCGTTTCTCTCCTCTAATTAATGGTTATCTAATGAGATTCTCAAGTTCTTGATCCTTTACAACTGATTTATGTTATGGAATTATGATTAAAATATGAATATGGTGATTAAATTGAGTTTTGAAGTGAAAATTTGATAAATACTGTTATGGATCTATTTTGTATTAAATTTAATTGATTTAGATTTCTTATAAGATGTGTTTTAATGTTGTAGGAAGAGTTTAATTAAAGAAATCCCGAAACCATGTGAATTGCTAATTTTCTAGGTTGTAAATAGTTAGATTTTTATGTGATCTTGGTGTTGTAAGGTTTCTGGAGGTATAAGGACATTATAAGGATGTTTTTGGATGTTAATTGATGTTGTTAAGATGTTAAAATCAATAGGTTTTGTCTCGGCTTTGTTTAGTTGAAACTTAGTGATGATTTCAGTTGTTTTAGAGAGACGTTTGATGGATTTTAATAAGGTGAAGTTGTGTTTGTTGGTTGCTGGAAATTAGAGGTGCATGGAAGTGTATTAATCCTCTATTTTTGATTGGGTAAAGTAGGGAAGTCGAATCCTTTAGCTTTTGGAGAGGTTGCGGAAGCTTGATTCTTGCAACGGCAAGAAGGCTTTGGATTGTTGGTGAGTGGAAATGTGTTTTACTACTTTTAAAAGGTTTGAAGATGGTTTTTGGGAGTTTAGAATAAGTTTTAAACACTTATCTAAGCTCGAAAGTAAGTATTGGTTGAGCTCTCTCTCGTTTTCAGTTTTGCCAAATACAATCTCATGCACATGTTTATAGATTTGAATACTTACTGTTATATGCATGTTTTAGAAGTAAAAGATGTTGCACATGATTATACATGATGATATTTGAGCATAGAAAATGATTTATGAAAAGGATTTTGAGAATGCTAGAATACATGGTTTAATGTACTGGAAAAATGGTTTGAATTGATGCATATGTAAAACAGTAAGTTAATGTGGTTTTTATATAATATATTGGCAAGTGGCAGAGATTAAATGTTATCGGATATAGTTGGCTAGCCATAGGGTTTAAAGTGCACTATAATAAGTCACCTCATGTGTGTCGAAGGGTCAAGAGTGTATCATGCTCCACCATGAGAACCGCAGTGGTCGAGGCGTCAGGAGTGTGCCAATTCTCCCACTGGTTGATTTATATATTATAACTATTGAGGGCTGCTCCGGTTCGAGGATGTATGTGAAGTGGTCGAAAGAATCACTTGGGAAATTCGGTATCCTATGTGTTTTACTTAAAATAGAATGAAACTTGCTTTTGAGTCACTTGAATGCCAATATATGAGATAATGTATCATGAGTAATATATTATGTTTTTGTATAATATGGTTTATGCATGAGATGCTCTTTAAGCTTGCAATTTAGAGACTTGGCATACGAAGCTTAAATTGAGGATAATGATAGAAATTCATGATACATGTGTTGCAAATGATTTAAAGGTGCATATTTGAAGAGATTTTAGAAGCATGAGATGATTTTGGCATGAGACTTATACATTTGATTTGAATTAAAAAGGTTTTAAATGCATTGATGGGTGTTTTTGAGA
Organism: Hibiscus mutabilis; assembly: GCA_019671005.1. Taxonomy (NCBI): domain Eukaryota; kingdom Viridiplantae; phylum Streptophyta; class Magnoliopsida; order Malvales; family Malvaceae; genus Hibiscus; species Hibiscus mutabilis. Next base: position 30,777,386 of record CM033733.1, on the reverse strand, counting down.
TTCCTTCACTAAGCTTAAAGCTTACGCTCTTCTTTCTCATCAATGCAGAGAAATAGACTATTTCAGACGGCGAGTAGGCAAGGGAAGATCCAAGGATTGAAGTATTTTCAAGTATGGTTTTATGAAAGCATAGTAGTAATAAGAGGCAATATGACCAAGTTGTAATTGAGAGGTTTATTTTAGATACTCCCTGTTTGTACAAGTTATGTTTGATGTTTTGAACTTGTTTGATGCTTAATGTTTGTGTAACCCCCTCGACCCGGCCTAGACGCCAGACCGAATCGAGCGAGCTACATTAGGTTTACCGAAGTAAACCAGAAAGATGAAACCTAAAAACATCCATTTTTTTCTTTTATCTTGTCTAGATGCATTATTACTTTCCTAAATGTACATACTGTTCACAGGCGAGGACTCAACTCAATCGACCATCGAATCGGTATCCAATTGGACACAAACACAAATTAGGGACTAAACAATAATTTTAGCAATATACATGGACTTTTCCCAATTTTAAGTTACCAACCTTTAATTAAATATATTTCATGCATACATGTAAAAAATTAGCTCAATACGATCACCCAAACTCATCTAATTGCATCCACGACATTTAGGGACCAAAACGAAAGAAAACAAAACTCCCCTTCCATGACATTAACTGAAATAACAGACAAGCGTATCGATACGCGTGAAACCGTATCAATACGGTGTCTCACATAAAATTTCCCATTTTGGTACACCGTATATTATTTCGATGGGCCTAGCTGGAACCAAGGTTTAGTTAAAATTTACATAACACCCGTACCGATACGGTAATGAGGTGTTTCAGTACGCGGGTTATATTCTAAAAAGCATATTCCAGTAGCGTAAGTTTGTACCGGTACACTCAAGCCTGAATCAAAATGCCAAGCTTGTCTTTGCCTAGCCGTACCGAAATAGTTGCCCGCGTACCGGTAGTCTAAGCCTGAAATGGCTTACCCGTACCGAAACAGAGACACCCGTATCGGTACGCCTGGACCTGTAATGTCCATTTTAGCTGGTTAAACATACTTTCATCCAAACCGATCCACCCTAACATGTTTTTAACGTACATCTAGCATACTCAGGGTTCAAACCACATCAAAGCATCACAGATTCAACATCGATTCATGGCATCTTGTATCATAGGTAAATATATAGGCATGCACCTGATAAGTGTTCAAAAGTACTATTTTCCTTACCCTTTTTACTCATATTATTGTTAGACTTAGGCCCATATTAGTTGCATAATTAGCCATTCATGCATTAATCCATGTTTCCTTCCATCGTTGAGCTTGATTACATAACTTGGTAGTTTTTGTGGGAAAAGATGCTGCTTTGGTGTGTTTTGTGTGTATGTGCAGGATCACTTGCCAAAGCAAGGCTAGAGCTAGTTGCTAGGGCAATGCATGACGGAGACGCCGAGCTAGTTGCCATGGCAATGCATGAAGGAGACGCCGAGCCAGTTGCCAGGGCAATTGTCGACAAGAGAAAAGGTGATATGGTAGTCGAAATTGATGACTAGACAAGCCCAAGATGACATGGAGCAAAGCCCAATCCCAAAGGAATTTGATTTCCGTACATAGATTAAAGAAGAATTAAATTCCAAGAAGATAGGAGAAGTTCTAGTAGGAATATAATTATAATAAAGAATTATATTCTTTAAAGATAATTTAATTCCAACTTAACTTCCTCCTCAAAGAAGGACTTTGGCCTAGCCCTATAAATAAGAGAGAGATTTCGACAATCCAGAGAGAGCAAGAGAGGGGAATTTCGACAACTCCAAGGAGAGAGCAAGAGAGGGAATTTCGACAACTCCAAGAAGGGCAAGAGGAGAGAATTTTCGACAAGCATCTAGGGCAATGAGGATTTCGACAAGCCTCCTTCTTCATCTTTTTCTTTCTTGTTCGATTGGGTTCATGCTAGGGATTATGTATCTTGGGTTTCTTTGGAACCTAGCCATGAACTAAATCTATTTGGCTAGTGTTATTGTGTTTTGTGGTTGTGAGAAACTATTGGATTTTGTTTAGGTAATAAGAGTTTGCACTTTACTATTCAAGGTTTATTCATTCTTGGTTCTTATTCTTGTTTGCAAGTGAATTGGGAGAGGATCTCGTAAGTTCATCTATTTATCTAATATCGAGAGAGTTAGATTCAAGAAACGAATGAATATGATCTTTATTCAATCTATTGATGGTGAAGATTAATCCGGCTTAGGAATAAGTTAAGGATTTCAACGGCTAAGAGGAGCGCAAGATTGGTTGTTGTTCACCCTTGATTCACGCAGGGATGTATTATCAAGGCATGCACAAGTAGCTAGAGTTTCAACTTAGGGATAAGAAGAAACAATTGAAGAACGCTCAGTCGAACCTTGAAGTTGCTGCCCAGATGCCCAAGTAGTTGCCCAGGCAACCATCGATTAGTTGCCAAGGCAACCCCGTTGTACAAGTTGCCACGGCAACTGAGTTGCCCGTGCACTCTTTTACCAAGACGATCCAATCGGCTATCACACCTCAACTTACGATAACCTGGCCTATCTCTCTCTCATTTGATCTCATTTATTCTTTTACTTTATTGCTTTCTAGATTAGTTATTCGTTAAAACTCCTATAATCCTTTATTTGTGTTTTTACTTTTTACAGTGCAAGAGACTAGATTCTTGAAGTGGCACCAATCCCTGTGGAGACGATATCTTTTATACTATAACTTGCAACGTGTATACTTGCACAATTGCGTAGCACTTATTACGCGCAACAAGTTTTTAGCGCCGTTGCCGGGGATTGGCAATAGCGACTTTGTTTTTATTTTCTTGCACTTTCTTTTTATTTTTTTCTTGTTTAAAATTCAAGGGCTAACAAACTTTGGTTTTGCATTGGTATATGACCAGGGTGAGACCGACTACACCAGAATATCCCTTTGATCCAGAAATCGAACGAACCTTACAAAGACTTAGATGAAGGATAAGAGTAGCAATGGCTAATCAAGACGACAATATGAATCAAGATGTTCCAAAGAGGAGGAGGCGAGACTATCTTGAAGAAGATCTAGA